>CM043700.1:118585118-120045118 GCA_023935145.1 Bretschneidera sinensis
AAGAAAGTGGATGAAGGAAAAATACAACTACAATTATAGTACAACTACTTCTATAGCAACTGAAAAGTAAAGGAAAATAGATGCAGAAAGATAATGATTGTTTGATGATTTTCTATGTCTCCCTTATGATTGATTCTGCTGCTATTTATACTGCTTTAAGCTTAGACAATTGTGTTGATATTTCTCAAGAGTCTCACACGTTTCCACTTCCTCATGTTACCTTGATTAAATGTGTTGAAAACGTCATGTATCAAAATATTTAACTATACTAAGTTTATTGTATTTAATCGTTGTCATTTTTATCTTAGTCAGTTAAATGCATGACTTTTGATTGTCCTTGATTTTTGAATAAACGGATTGGTTGTTTCATTCATCATGAGGTATTGAAAGTTCTCTCGAGCTCATCAACCTCGAATTCTCGAGTTATTCCCTCGAACTTTTCTTTTGAAAATCTTTGTTTTGAGGGATTTTTTTTTATGGTTGATCGTTTTATCTCATTTAATGTTTTTATCACACATTTTCATTTTCCAATTGTATTCTCTCCTACCTACTAAGATTTTACACGTTGTCCAATCAAGATATGTCACATTAATTATTTTTGATATAAATAAATCTTTTTTTAATATATTATACGACTAATACTTTTAATTTTTAACCATTTAAACATTTCAATGAGTTGTTTTACTCAATAGATAAATTTAAGTAATTTTCACATTGAAAGACACAAAAATATCTTATTATTTTTTCAATATATAAATTTTAAATAAAATAGAGAAAAAAAATTCTTCAGCTCTAACTAAGACCCAAAAATATCACATTAAATTTTTAAATGGTTAAAAAAATTAAAATTACTACTTTTAAGAAAATATCTAAACTGATTTTTTGTGGTACGACTAGAATTAAAATTGATCCATAACTCAGGGGCTAAATTTAATTAACTATTTTTTTAATTTATAAATTTAAATTCCTTTTAGGGTTGATGGTGTTATTTCCGTTTTTTCATGTAGGGAGCGAATACGGATTTGCCACGTAGTCGGGCTTTAGATGGTGCCTTGTACGAGTGGGGGATTGCAACTGGCCTTTTGTCTTTATGTGGGACCCACTAAAAGTGGGGTGGCGGTGGGGTTTAGTCAGAGACTTTCGTGTTTGCTATGCCTTTAATAATTCAAACCTTCCGCTCTCAGTCTTTCTCATCACCGGCTAGATGTGAGTTACGTACTGATTTTTTCCTCTGTTTTTTTAATTATAAAAATAGATAAAGCAGTTTGGTTCTTTTACCTTCTCGTTAGGTGTTTTGTATTTTAATACATAGAGTGAATTTAAAATAATTTTAGTTATATTTATATTAAAATTAAAATTATTTTTATACAAAAAAAATTTAAATTTGATATTAATAAATGTTTATGAAAAAATTTAAACTTAAAATATCTCTCTTTTAATGTTATTTTGTTCAAAAGAAATATATTATTTACTTAACTTATTATCATAAGTTTATTCAACAAAGATTTATGTTTACCAAGCTTAAGAGATTTTTTGAATTATATTATTTAAAGACAGAATTCACATTTACTTTTATGAATCTATCAAATGATGTCATTGGTTTATAATTGAAGTTTTCTTCCTTGATTGCCTACCTTTAGAAAAACTACAAAGAGCCCTTATCTAGAACTACGCTGTTATGTCCCATTCGAAGTGGAAGCATCGATTTTATTTTTAATGGTAAAATGGTATTTTAGTTTAGTTTGTGTTTATTGTATTAGATTTATTTTTTAAAACGGATCAAAAGAAATCTATATCTGATTTAAAAAATTCATTAAAAAAACTATAATTTAACTATCTATAAATATAAAAATTGAAACCAACATGTATCTTGCATCCACACTGCAATATTTTGAAGTGATAATTTTAATTATTAGAAAACTAAGCAATATATTACTTTATATCTATCTAAAATTTCCCATCATGAGTAAAAAATATCATCAAACTAAGTTAAAAACAAAAATTTAAGTGCTTGAATTCAATTACTAGTCCTTTCTCTTGTCATGTAATGGATTATTTTACTTTACTTACTATTATATGCTTTATTGTTTAGTATTAGTATTGCCTTCCACCAACAGAAAAAGTAGTATTATTGCCAAGTGTACCTTAAAGAACCTTATTAAATAGTTATCTATGTTAAACTCTCGATAAAAATTTACTATTCCAATATATGTTATAATTAGATCAAAAAAATATTAGGGAATCCTAAATAATTTATAAATCAAATTTATCATCATTAACACTAATAAAGAAGTTCAAAATTTTATTAGGAAAAAAATATTTACTTTGAGAAAAAAAAAATTAATGAAAGCATTGATCTTTTATTAAAAAAAAAAATTTGGCTTAAGACTTCATAATAGTTTTTAAAGAAAAACTTTACAAAAACGTTTGAAATAGCATTTTTTTTCCATGATCTTTGATGGCTTGGGAAATCACCAAAATTTTAGAATGGATCACTTGTGGAGCTCAATGATTAAACCATGGTCCTAAAACGTTGAATTAAATGAACAAAAAACGGTGGCCCGATTTTGAAAAAAATGGATTACAAAAACAAATCCAAATAAATTATAAATTGCCTAAAATTAAAAATAAAACTCAAGAGACTCAAAGCTCACTGATGGACTTTAAGCTTATGGCCCGGTCCTAATTTTGATATTCTAAATCTTCATTTTGATTCTGTATATCTTTTTAAATCTCCATTTTGATTTTGTATATCTTTTTATTTGATCAAATCCAGACTATCCAAAAGATTACAAAATATCTAGACCATTGATCTTAATCTCAAGATTTTGTTTCGATTTTATTCCATAATATTCCAAGAATATATCGATTCTGCAAATCTCCCTACCACCATCCATCTAGATTATAACCGATCTCACCCTCCATTTCGATTTACCCTATATTCATTTTCATCTATAAATACCTCATCCACCACTATTTTCAACACACAACATGAGACACTGAAATTACACATAGCAATCACGCTACAAATTTTTGTAGTATTCTTGGGTTCTAATATGGGGTAATTTTCCCGATCCAATCAAACGATGACATATGGCACACAAGGTAAGCCCATGGACTTGAAAATCTTAACCAACGGGCTCACTAAACGTGTCTAGGGCACTGAGGTAATTTAACCTCCAAACCCAAGCACACAAGAACCCTAATTCTATTGTAACACTCACCTTTGAGAAACTCTAGTCCTACTATGACACTTTTCTATTAATTACGTTCCTAATCGGACTCTGCTCTGAAACACTATAAAAAGTGGACTCTTATTGTTATATAGGTATGCCACAAAAAGCTCTCATAGCCTTTTGCCTTTCCGTTTTCTCTATACAGATTACTAACTTAGGCATCAGAGAGTCCCTTTCGGAGGCACAACCCTTCCGGTCATCCGACGACTCCTTAGGGATTTTTTTGTTTTGTGTTCGCAAGCCCATCTCAGGAGTCTGGTCGGATGGCTCAACCAAATCTTTCAGAGGGACGCCCTTAAACACATGCTCATGGGCAACCTTAGGGTATGTTAGTATGGAGTCATTCTTCTTTACGAACCAGCTGGGTTTCAAGATCGAAGATTGAAGGGATAGGGGAGGAAGGTTAGAAGAGATCCCTAAACCACAAACCACAGAGCCCATGTATCCCCCAGATCAAAAAGGACAGGGATCTTGGAGGGCACCTCTACAGGAGTGCTGGCGCTCGAGGCTTTTTCTTAGCACTTTGACTACCATCGTTGATCTCAAGAACTCTCTTATTCTTTAAAGCCTTCACTTCTTTCAGAACTTGGCTTAAACTTGGAGGCATAGCTGCAAGAAAAGAAAAATGCATGTTAACCATTGAGTTATGAAACAAAAGCAAATGAATAGAAAGTCTAAAATGGGCAGTACCCTCACGTGGGCAGAGCCTATACTTAGCCAAAGAGTCGTTTTCATCCAACTCCGAGGCATAAATGACATTCTTTACTAAGTCCCCTAAGATAGTCTATTCAGTACAAGTAAGGGATGGGTGACAGAACAAGTTCCACTCCTTGGGGACTTCAAACTGTGAGCTGCTCCTGATGAAAAAGAACTTTTTTTTCTAGTTATTAACTGAGCTCGGGTTCTTTTTCACTATTTTCCTCTTGCCTCTCGAATTAAAGAAAATCCCCCACTCCTCCATATTATGATTCATTGTGAATATGTTTTTGAATAGATCAAGAGTTGTAGGCTTCCTACACTTTGCTCACAAGTAGATGAAACCTACCAACAGACATACAAAGTTAGGAGCCAGTTAGGCCAACGCTATGTGGTAATGGTTAAGCATCAACTAAATGAAAGGGTGGAGAGGATACCTAAGCTTGGCCTTTAAGCTATCTAAATATACATACATCTCATAAGGATCATCCTCAAGAGGTATATCACAAGCTCTCTCCCACTCTTCGGCTTTTCTTAAAGTGTACTAAAAAAGAATTCATTATGTTTCTCTAACACGGCTAAAATGGCTACTAGTTAACTTATTCTCCTTAAGCTCAACAGAATGTACAAATTCTTGAGTGTCCGTAACCATTCTCTATTGGATAACTAACAAAGTTTGGCCCGACTCATTAGCCTCGCCTCGAGGGACCGCTTCACACACATTTGATAAACTAAATCTCTCCGAAGAAGAACTCTCGAAACTACTTACCTCAATTTTCTGAACTATCACTACTCTCTCAAATCTCACCACCACTCTCCATCTCCCCATCACTATTTCAACCAAGGACACTCGAATAAGACATGATAAATAAATAAGAGAAGAAGAAGAGCTTACCAAAAAAAGGAAGACTGAGAGGAAGATAATCAAAACACTCGCAAGCTGAAGAAAGTATCGAGCACTCTAAAAATGAAATAAGAAAGGATTCTTGAAAATGAGATACTTAAGACTAAATGGTCTTTCCTTTTATAAAGGAAAACGTACGACTCATATCAATCTGGATTAAGGGCTCAGATAGCGTGCTTTAAGCTTCCCAACATCTTGGAAGCTGAATAGTCTCCTAAACCTTTGCACTCTTTGGACGAAGGACCTTCTAGAATCTAATCAATGGAAACCCATGGGACAACCCCTTAGCTAAAGAAATAAAAAAAAAATTAAAAGCTCTCTGTAAAGGCCGAGGAGAATTCACCGAGCATCCTTTGGTTGAGTCCCACAATAAAAAAAACCTAAGCTAGAAGGCTCGAGCATCTTGTCTCCAAAAGCCCGAGGAGAATGACCCAAGCATTCAACACCCACGACCATTTATTCTTTCGAAAGCCCGAAGAGAATGCTCCGAAGTATTTCTCACCATTGGTCATTTCTTCTTCAAAAACCCAAGGAGAATGCCCCGAGAATTCCTCACCCTCAGTTATTTTTCCTTCAAAAGCCCAAGGATAATGCCCCGAGCATTCCACACCTTCGACCATTTTTCCTCCAAACCCTCAACCATGTTTCATTCAAAAGACCGAGGAGAATGCCCAGAACATTTTTTACTCTTGGCTATTTCTCCTTCAAAATTCTGAGGAGAATTCCTTGAGTATTCCTCACCCTTAGCCATTTCTCCTTCAGAAGTCCGAGGAGAATTTGGCCATTTCTCTTTCAGAAGTCCAAGGAGAATTTACCAAGCATTCCTTACCCTCGACCATTTCTTCTTCAAAGGTCTAAAGAGAATGCTCAGAGTATTCTTCACCCTATGCCATTTTTGCCAAAAAAAAGCCGAGGAGAACGCTCTGAGCATTTCACACCTTCGATCATTCTCTCCCAAACAGTCCGAGGACAGTGCTCCTCATTCTCAACTAATTTCTCTTAAAAATGTATCGAGGATTCACCATCCAAATAAAAAGACATGACTACTTCCTTAAACAAATAAAATTTACTCAAGCAAGTGGGGGGCATATGATGTTGAGTAATTTTCTTCGTCCAATCAGACGATGACACGTGGCACCCAAGGTAAGCCCACGGACCTGAAAATCTTAGCCAACAAACAAGCTCACTACGCATGTCTAGGGGCACTAAGGTAATTTCACCTTCAATCTCTAGCACACAGGAACTCTAATTCTACTAGAACACTCACCTTTGAGAAACTCTAGTTGTACTATGACACTCCTCTATTAATTACTTTCCTAATTGGACTATGCTCCGAAAAACTATAAAATGGAGGCTTTCATTGTTATACAGGTACGCCACAGAAAGCTTTCACAGCCTTTTTCCTTTTCGTTTTCTTTAAATGATTACTGACTTAGATATCAGAAAGTCCCTCGAGAGGTACAACCCCTTCGATCCTCCGACAACTCTTAGGATTTCTTTTGTTTTGTGTGTGCAAGTCCATCTTAACATCTCCCAAAAGCGATGGTCGAATTTTCGACATCAACAAGTTCTTGGATAAAACTTTTTAATAAGTCAGGTACTAAAATTCATTCTTCACAAATTTACTAGTTAAAAATACTTTTATTTTTGTAATCGACTCAATCTTCTGAGATTAAGAGACAACTTTTGTTGTTCATCAATTCACCAAGTATAATCGAATCTTTGAGGGTACTTTCCACACCACACGTGGAGAATCCTTTAATTCAAGAGGTTAGTAATTTTATCTTTTTATGTCGTTCTCGTTTCATTGACAATTTATTTGTGTTAGAATCAATTCGTTTGCTTGGTACATCTCCTTTCTTGTGTTTATCTAAAGCATGATTTATTTTTTAAGCCTCCAGAATTTCTGTTGTACGCGTAATGTGATCCCATGCCATTTGGTAAAGTTTTAACTTTTAAAGCCTAATTTTATTAAAACCTGTATTTGCAATTGGATTTTCCTAACTGATGATTTTGTCACGCTATTTTTAGTGTCGTGGAAAGCAACCTCCCAGCCTTAAGGATGCTATATAAAACTAGTAAAGTATTACAACTCTTTCTACTTTCTTAGATACAGTGATGTGCACTTTATTTTGAGTGGGGGCGTGCCACATATGCTCCATGGCACATGTCTACCAACTGCTTTTGCTTTTTAATTAATTGGTGATTAAGTTTCCCTCCCACGTAATCCTAGATTCACTTTCATCGTGCTTACTTTAGGATGATCAAATGAAAGTTGATTCGTTACTGCATGTAGCCGGCGTTTAGTCCAGACCCTCGCATATTTTTATCGTTTTTTGACTCCGCGTCATGCGTCCATATCAAGTGAAAGTGCTCTTTTTAAGAGAGCCCTCTTGCTTAATTGAGAAAAGATGACGTAGGACGCGATAACAAAAATCCATCATCCAACTTAGACGGAACGTGGCTCAATCGATATTAAAATAATCATTTTATCACCAAATTTAAAGGCTTCAAGATGAATCATTTATTACTATTGTAAAATCTATGGTCCAATCTCAATCATCAAAATGAATGGTCCGGATCAACTAATATTAATATTTTTTTAATTAAAATCAACTACTCGTTATTATAAATAAGAGACTCGCAAGGTAATTATAGCATGCAATTCTTAACCTGTAAGCACCTTTTACTGCTTTACTTTTTTCATAACTTATTTAGAAATCAAAGAGTTACTTCAAAGATTTCACTCGGTGTCACCTATGTAATTAAGATTTTATGTGATTGATTTTGTTTATGATGTGCCATCTTTTCAAAAATTGAAATAAACAGTATGATTGTGCCACCTAAAATTAATTTTTGAATATTTTAAAAAATTTCAAATATATAATGCTCACGAGGACCATCCCACCACGAAGCGGTGGCATGTGCGATTGCTCAGGACAATGGGTCAGGGCAACGCTTTCATAATTCGATAGATCTTATCATTTTTTATTAATATAATGTTAGTTTTCATAATACGTCTCAAGAAAGTAAAGATTTAAGTCAAATTTTTTTGTGTGCATAAGTGATGCGTGAGGGTGATTGATTGATAGAAGATAGTAAATCCGACATCAAACGTAGATTTCGTTTAGCCAATTTCGACAATAATACAAATTTTTTCGACTATTGGTTAATCTAATATTACAAAAGTCTTTAGATGTTAACAAATTTATCTTTACGTTTGTTTAAAACAAATTTGAATTAACTTTTATTTTGACAATCTAATTTTAAACAACTGTAAACCGAAAGTATCCCAATCCAAAATTCATAAAAGCAGAAAAAAGCAAAAGATAAAGTGCTACAAAACCACCCCAGAGGGCAGGAAGGACGAGCATTATTGATCGCCACTTGCATAACGAACCCATACATGTGGCCATCAATACATATTAATTTAGTAATTATATGTTCTTTATAAATAAAAAAATTTCCAGAGTTCAAATTTTGATATTTAAGCCAAGAAAAGAGATTTCAAACAAGCAAGTTGATATGTAAATGCGTTACTAGCTTTTTGTCTGTGTCATTCAATCTGTCTGGAAGAATTGCAACTCAGTTAGTATAAAATTAAAGAAAGGAGGATGCAGATTTATTCACCACTAATATTTCAAATCTGAGTGGTAATTTTTTGAAATTTTCTAAAACTATACTAGAAACGTGTAACGGTAACAATAGAAAACGTGAAAAAATTGACTGTTTTGGTACGTTTTTGTTAATGTATTATATGGGCTTAGTCCCACATTGGTTGTGTATAGCTTTGCTTCTCCTATTAGCTTGTATAAATAGGATAATCCCACATTGGTTGTGTATAGCTTTACTTCTCCTATTAGCTTATATAAATAGGATAGCTCCCTTTGTAAGCAAATCACACCATTCAATACAATTCTTCTTTTTGTATTGTCTCACTTCCTCTCTTAAATTCAACATGGTATCAGAGCCATAATGGTTCTCGGTATTTTAAGAGTTGAGTATGCTCTGTGATTGCCACTATTAGTGGATCCTTCACATCAGAAATTCTCGGTATATTAAGAGTTGAGTATGCTCTGTGATTGCCACTATTAGTGGATCCTTCACATCAGAAAAACTTATAGTATATCCTTTTCATGCCTGTCGGGTCATCACTATAGTCGGAGTCTCATCGACATCATCTCCGCTGTCGCTCTTGTTTCAGAAACGCTGCTGCCACGTCAGCCCTAAAGGCCACATCAACGCCACCTCATTGCCACGTCAGTGCCACGTCACCTGTTGACATCACATCCGCTGCCGCTGCTGTTTCAGAAACGCTGCTGTCACATCAGCCCTAAAAGCCACATCAACGCCATCTCACTGACACGTTAGTGCCACGTCACCCGTTGACTACCACATCATCAGTTGACCACCACGTCACTGGTTTCTTGGAGGTTCACCTTCCTCTTTGTGTCTATGGCTGAATCGTACTTACCCCGGGTTATTACTACCGTTCTGGATGAATCTAATTATGTTGTGTGGGCTCAAGAAATGTCTGGTTTCCTCCGTGGACATAAATTGTGGCGTTACGTGACTGGAGATATCACTAAACCCAAGAAGAAGGACGACGAAGATGCTGACAAATATGTTGATCGTCTAGAGGACTGGGATAGTAAAAATCACCAGATTCTCACATGGTTTCGTGCCACTATTATCGCAGAAATCAAACTTCAATTTGGTACACTCCATACAGCTAAAGAAGCTTGGGATCTTCTCCAACACCGCTACACCAGGGCAGACATCTCAAATCGGTATCGTCTTTTTTCCATCATTCATAGCATGCGCCAAGAACCTAGACAAACTATCAACAGCTTTCTATCTCAGATGACAGCCGTGTGGAACCAGTTAGCTCTCACTGAGCCAACTTGGGAATGCACAAAAGACGCCGATGTTCATGGAAAGTACCGAACTGAGACACGCATTATGCAATTCCTGATGGGCTTGAGAGAGGAATTTGAATCTGTACGAGCTTTAATCCTACACCGAGGCGCTATACCTCCCATAAACGACGTCCTTTCTGATATACTCAGTGAGGAAACACGTCTCGCCACATTACAAGGATCTCATACAGATGTTGCCCTTGCAGCACCCGTTGCTCTTGCCACACCAGCTGCCAAGACAAACCCATACCAGAAGCCCTTATATTGCAAGTATTGTCATTCACAAGGGCATGAATTGCTCAAATGTTCTTCTCGCCTATGTGAAGTCTGCAGAGAACTGGGTCACTATCTTGCAGACTGCCCTAAACTTCTTTCTGGAAATCAGTCAAATGGGAACCAATATCGCTCACAAGGCTCATACAATCGGTTCTATTCCAAGCCAAAGAATACTGCTGCTGTAGCCACGGATGCTACACCAACTTCATCCAGCTCTTCACCTGATTGGAGTGGTTTATGCACCATTCTTACCGAGGCTCTAACTAAAACTAGTAACAATATAGCCATGTCAGCTACACCAAGTACATTCCGATGGTATTTTGATTCTGCTTGTTGTAATCATGACTTCTGATGCCTTCATATTTTCCTTGAAAACCCGTGATGAGCATGCACCTACTATTCACACTGCCAATGGATCAAATATGTTGGTCAGCCATACTGGACATGTTGACAGTTCTCATTTGTCTCTCCTTGACACATATTTGGTTCCTAATCTTATGCTTAACCTTATATCTGTTGGACAACTATGTGATTTTGGACTTGATTTGCATTTTTCTTCTACTGGTTGTCGTGTGCAGGACCCTCAGACAGGAAAATTTCTTGGAATTGGCCGTAAAGTTGGACACCTCTTTAAGCTTACTCACCCCAAGTCCCATCCTCACCATCACCAAACCAATCAGCCGCATACATCCCAGCACTCTCTCCCGTGGAATTGTGGCACTCTCGGTTAGGTCACACTTCATCCAGCCCTCTACGTTCTCTTATTTCTAGTGGTCAGTTAGGATCACTTCAGCATGAGTCTTTTAATTGTATTCATTGTCAATTTGCAAAACAATTAGCTTTACCTTTTAATAAGAGTCAGTTTGTTTCCCTTGCACCTTTTGATTTAGTACATTCTGATGTTTGGGGGCCTTCTCCTCATACATCAATGGGTGGTGCTCGTTATTTTGTTATATTTGTGGATGACTATTCTCGTTATACTTGGTTGTTTCTTATGAAAAGCAGATCTGAACTCTTTTAAATATATTCTGATTTTTCTTCTATGGTTCAAACTCAATTCTCTCGGAATTTCAAAATTTTTTCGTTCAGATAATGCAATGGAATATAAAGATCGTGTTTTTCTAAATCTACTTCACAAAAATGGCACGCTTCCCCACCGCTCGTGCCCTGGAACCTCCCAACAAAATGGACGAGCCGAACGCAAACATAGACATATTCTTGACACTGTTCGTGCTCTACTCATTTCGTCATCATGTCCTGAACGTTTCTGGGGTGATGTTGCCTTAACCGCAGTGTACACAATCAATCGTGTCCCTTCCGCTACAATCCAAAATCAGTCTCTATTCGAGCACCTTTTCGGTAAACCTCCTGATTACTCTAACCTCAGAGTCTTTGGTTGTGCTTGTTTTGTTCTTCTCAAACCACATGAACACAATAAATTACAACCAAGGGCTCATCTGTGTTGTTTCATTGGATATGGTATTGAACATAAGGGGTATCGATGTTGGGATCCTATTTCTAAAACTCTTCGTATCTCTCGTAATGTCATTTTTTGGGAACACCAAATGTTCTCTTCCTTACGGTCATTTGACATGTCAACCATCACTAACTCCAGATTCTTTACTGATCCATCTATTAAGTTATTTCCTGAGAATCCAGTTTCAGGTACTGTTGAGTCCACCTCCGAATCACTAGCCGATATCACCCCTTCCAATCCGGACCCAGCTCCAGCTCCAGAACCCTCAACTGACCTCACCTCTCGGACTCAATCGGTTGTGCCCGAGGATATTCCTATGTCTGATGAGTTTGCACTAACTCCCTCTGAGAGCCATCCTCCAGATCACCCCCGCAGATCTACCAGAGTAACTCATCCCTCTTCTCATCTTGCTGATTACCATTGTGATTATCATTGTTTTTCCACTATACTTCATCTGCAGGAGCCTCAATCCTATAAGGAGGCTAGTGCTAATCCACTTTGGCAGAAAGCAATGGATGAAGAACTTCAGGCCTTAGCTAAAACTCATACTTGGGATATTGTTGATCTGCCCCCTGGAAAAACTCCTATTGGGTGAAAATGGGTGTTTAAGATCAAGACACTTTCTGATGGCTCTATTGAACGATATAAAGCCCGACTTGTTACCAAGGGATTTGCTCGGGAATATGGCATTGACTATGAAGAGACATTTGCTCCAGTGGCGAGGCTCACATCTGTCCGTACACTCCTTGCTGTCGCCGCCATTCGAAGATGGACTCTATTTCAAATGGATGTCAAAAATGCATTTCTCAATGGGGATCTTCTTGAGGAAATCTATATGCATACACCTCCCGGCTTGGATGCCCCTCGAAACAAAGTTTGTCGCTTTCGCCGTGCCCTATATGGTTTGAAACAAGCTCCACATGCCTGGTTTGCCAAATTCAGCACTACCATTCATCAGTTTGGGTTCACACCGAGTGCTCATGATTCAGCTCTGTTTATCCGCTATACTGCCAACGGTATTATCATTCTTTTACTATACGTGGATGATATGGTTATTACTGGAGATGATCTACATGGTATTTCTGAACTCAAAAAGTTTCTCAGTGGCCAATTCGAGATGAAAGATCTTGGCGTGCTCACCTATTTTCTTGGCCTCGAAATCTCATCTAATTTTGATGAATTTTTTCTCTCTCAGGCCAAATATGCCTCGGACTTCCTTTCCAAGGCTGGGATCACTGACTCAACCACTGCCACTACTCCTCTCGAGCCGAACGTCAGACTTACCCCACTCGATGGTTCACCTCTTCAGGATGCCACTCTATATCGTCAACTGGTTGGAAGTCTTGTATATCTTACTGTCACTAACCCTGACATTGCATATGCCATTCATCAGGTCAGTCGGTTCTTGTCCGCTCCTCGGACCACCCATTACTCGGCTGTTCTTCGCATTCTTAGGTACGTCAAGGGTACTTTATTTCATGGGCTTCATTTCTCAGCACAATCTGCCCCCGTTTTACAAGCCTATTCTGATGCCGATTGGGCCGGAGACCCCACTGACAGATGTTCAACCACTGGTTACTGTTTCTTTTTGGGCAATTCTCTCATTTCCTGACGTAGTAAGAAAAAAACTCTGGTTGCTCGCTCCAGTACTGAAGCTGAATATCGTGCCATGGCTGATGCAACTCAAGAACTTCTTTGGCTTCGATGGCTACTCATTGACATGGGTATCTCTTCTCTTGCTGCCACTATCCTACACTGTGACAACATGAGTGCTATTCAGATCGCTCACAATGATGTCTTCCACGAGCGTACAAAACACATCGAGAATGATATCCACTTCATCCGTGATCACATTCTCCAGAATACGGTTCGTCTACAATCTGTCAGTTCAGCCGATCAGACAGTTGATATTTTCACTAAGGCTCATCCACCCGGACACTTTCACTTTCTGGTTTCCAAACTCAAGTTCACCTCCCACTTACCGCCTTGAGTTTGAGGGGGAATGTTAATGTATTATACATTGGTTGTGTATAGCTTTGCTTCTCCTATTAGCTTGTATAAATAGGATAATCCCACATTGGTTGTGTATCGCTTTACTTCTCCTATTAGCTTATATAAATAGGATAGCTCCCTTTGTAAGCAAATCACACCATTCAATACAATTCTTCTTTTTGTATTGTCTCACTTCCTCTCTTAAATTCAACAGTTTTGATGGACAAAGATCGTTTGTGAATGCATTTTTATGCATAAATTTGTGTTCGTTATCAACGTTCTTAGCTTTTTTTTCGGAACAAATGAATTATATAGTTTTCATAGAATTCATTTCGAATTTTATAATTGTAATGATTGAAAAAAAAACTCTGAAATTCATTTCAAAGTTTACAAATGAATGCTAGAAAAAGAAGAGCAAAAAGTTATTTTGATCAAAATACTCATTTTCCTTTTTTCTTTTTTTTTTCTCACTTCATGTTTCCTTTCTTTCTTCTCTTTTAAATTTTTCATATTTCAAAAGTTTTAAACACGAGAATTCATTAATTCTACAATTTAAAATAAAAAATCAAACATAAAAATTTTATTATAAATAAATTTATTTCTAGTATAATTATATTGTTAGACGTTATTAATTATAATGCATCAAATAGGAAGACATCATCTTCCTTATCTCCATCAATTTTATTTTATTTTTGTTGGAATGGAGGGCAAAACGCCAAAGAACCAAACGACAGAACCCAAAGCTAACCATAAACAACCATTGGCCAGGTTGTTCCACCAAGATCAGCAAGCATATAAATTGAAAGAGAACGGAGGAGAAGATTCCACGCAGATGCAGAGTGGTCCAACAATAGATGCAATTGATTCAATATTCTAAAAGATACTATTAAATAAAATAAACCGAATTTCTTCAATGAGGTTGTTTGGATCAGGCAGGCCCCCATGTAAGGCCATTAACAAGCCCCCATGCATTGCATTGAGCCCACAGCCCATAACATACTAGACTTTCTCTATCTTTCTCCCCATAATTTTACCCAAAACAAAAAGTCTCTCTCTCTCTTTCCATGATATTAACACAGAATCCTCCAAAATGCTAAGTCATTGATTTGTATTGTACATGGAACTCTGTTTCAATCTTGTTCTCCATTTCTTTAAGCACTGTTTCTTAGAAATTTCAAGTTTCTGGTTGTCTTTTTCTAGGTTAAGAAGCGTCGGGATAGGGACCCATTGCTGCTTGATTATATTAAATGGCCCACCTTACAAAAAAAGTATTAAATGGCCCACTTGTCATCTATACCAGAAAAGGGGACCCTCTTTTCGTTGACAGTTAACCAGTTGCCTTCGGCTAGGAGTCGGAAGAACTTGAATCTGGACTTCAGATAAGTTCTTGATTAATTTTATATTCGTAAAAGATATATGTAACAAATGTTAATTTTATAATTAAATAATATATAAAAAATATATATTGTATTATATATTTTTTATAAATATATGATATAAAAATTTATTTTACTACTGAATGATATGAAAAGAGAGAAAAAAAGATATATATTTTTCAACCCAATTAATAAATTGATCATTTTACCATATATTTTTCGTTGATCCAAACTAGACAATAATTTTTCGATTAACAAGTGTCCTAAGAGCACAATCTAAAAATGCCATAAATGCAATTATTTGAACCCATTGCATGTGTCGTTCTTTTTTGTCACACCCATAACTCTGAACTTAAAATCCAAGCTTATTCTCTTTAAAGAATGATAAATAATCGAAGGAATTGATTGAAATGGGTTGATATAAGAAAATATTATATCTAACACAACATTTTTATAAGTGGTAATGGGACTTTCAAAGAGGGACATTTTTAAGTATTAAACTTTATATGTTCGACAATTTACTATACATGACGTTAGGTCTTACTGAGGGATAATCGAGTGACGTGTCATCTAAACACAAAACAGAGACGACAGTAACTTGGAGTTACCATTTGATCTTAAATATGATCAAAATATTTTATCATTAGTATGCAAAAAATTCAAGACAAGAGATTGAGGTACAAGAGAACAAGGATATAAGACTTTCCTTCTCGCATAAGTGAAAACCTAACTCTCGTGCTCTTGAGAAAATATTTTTGGATAAAAAAAATAGAGTTGTCCAAATTCAGCCCATTTTCTCCATTAATGCTCCAACATGGGTCATACGGTTAATCTACCAAGCCTTATCCTTTAATTTCAGCCTTGAGAATCTAAGCTGCAACTTTTTGCTTCCTTCTCTCAATAATGTTGTCCAAATTCAGCCTATTATCTCTATCAATTCTCCAGCCCATTTCACTTTCATTTCTTCTTGTTCAGCATATTTTTTCCATCAATGCTCAAGCCCAATCCATTTCCAAATCCAGATGAGATCAACATTACATTAAACATAGCCTTGGAAACACCGTGAACTTTAAAGCCCTTAGCATACATGGTAGTAATATAAAAGATTTGTTCTGTGGGGTATATGCCATAAGGTCATGCAGAAATAGCCCTAAGCATTACACATCACTGGTTCACCAGCTATAAAAACATTTGAAACCCATTAGTGTCATACTTGCTTGCCCACCAAGACCCAAAGGACAGCCTGTGCTGCCATTTGCCAAGTCCCACAGATTCAAACCAGTAATTTCTCCTAATTCATTTTTTTATGTTTATTTTCCTTTCAATTTTTTCCCATCATATTATATTTAACAGAATCCAACCCGTTTCTTATATTGAATTTATCCAAGAAATAAGCAAACATGTATTTGAAGATCGAAAGAAAAATAAGGCTAGCAAGAAAAACATCAAGAAATTATTGAAGAAGAAAATTATTTTTCATGTACTAATGGTTTATATACATGGTTAAATAGACATTTTCGTCTTTAAGGCTTATCCCTTTTAATATTTTGATCCCTGACGTTTCAAATTGTGCAATGTTGAGATCAAGATTTCAATCCGTTAACAATTAAGTCATTGTCGTCAAGTGTTCCATCCCTTTTAACATTTTGATCCCTGATGTTTCAAATTATGCAATGTTGAGATTAAGATTTCAATCCATTATCAATTAAGTCATCATCGCCAAGTGTTCCGTTCATTTTAATATTTTGATCCATGATGTTTCAAATTATGCAAAGTTGAGATTAAGATTTCAATCCGTTAACAATTAAGTCATTGCCGTCAAGTGTTCCGTCAAAAACTTAATTGTTTCAAATTATGCAATGTTGAGATTAAGATTTCAATCCGTTAACAATTAAGTCATTGCCATCAAGTGTTCCTTCAAAAACTTAATTGAAAATTTAACAACTTCTTCTTCTTCTTCTTTTTCCTCCATAAGTTTCTTGGCATT
This sequence comes from Bretschneidera sinensis, assembly GCA_023935145.1. Lineage (NCBI taxonomy): Eukaryota > Viridiplantae > Streptophyta > Magnoliopsida > Brassicales > Akaniaceae > Bretschneidera > Bretschneidera sinensis. Next base: position 118,601,982 of record CM043700.1, read on the forward strand.
GAAGAAGAGGAATCAGATGATAATGGCTTTGAAGAGGAAGAAAAAGAAATAAATTCTACAACTTCTTCTTCTTCTTCTTCCTCCATAAGTTTCTTGGCAATGAAAAAGAGAAATCAGATGATGATGGCTTTGAAGAGGAAGAAAAAGAAATAAATTCTTCTTCTTCTTCTTCTGGGTTTGTTAAATTTCTGGCTTTCATAAATTTTGGGGCTTGTAGAATTTCTACGTTTTACAAATTTCTTGATGTGGAAGAAGAAGGTTAAGATAATGAAGAAAAAGAAAAAAAATTATGTGTTAAATGTTTTGGTTTGAAAATTTTCTTCGATGTTTTCCATTTTTTCAAGTTTTTCATAATTAAAGGTTTTTTTACTATAAATTTTAATTTTCTATATTTTTTAATTGGCTAGGAATGACTGCGAGCCATGAGGCTATTTTTACATTTCTTTCTTTAATTTTTATAGATTTTTTTAAAGATTTATATTGAGTTTATTGCACCAAAGATTCTTAAAGTATTGACCCATTGCACTTAACTCTCTAGACTAGTAATTTGGTGTCCCAACTCTTTGAACTATTAATTAGTTGCAATCAACTCCTTATACCCATTTTCGGCCAATATACTTAACGAATACAAGAAAAATTACCAAAAGGACAATCAAATGTCTTTCACATGACTTTTTTTTAACAGTGAAAACGACTATAATGCCAAAGCCTCTCTCTATAGACGTTAAGAGAAGGTATATGGTTTTCATCTACAAGCTTAGAGCTTTTTCAATCCAAGCCTTCATGTTCTGTGAACAAAAGAAAATCGAACAAGCCTACAACAAAATTTTTTGAAGCCCAACAAGTGAATGCTCAACAAAACCAATATTTTTTTTCTTAGTTACAATCACTTGATTTGTTGCAATGGTTTAATGTGGTGAGTTAATTTTTGCATTGTGATTAAATATTGTGTTTTTATAGAGATTATTTACCCATGTCGTTTGTGATAGCAAATTACCAGTGGTAGAACATCTTCTTGTTGTTTCTTTTTGACAAATTGTCTCCATAATGTAACTTTCATTGTACTTTTATGCTTTGTACTTAGGAGGGCCTCTAGTGAATCATTTGATATCCAAAGTTGAATTGACTACTGTCAACCTTTTTACCATCCATTATTTTCAATCACTTGAATTGTTGCAATTACAACAATTGGTCAAGTGACTGTAACAAAGTGAAAAAAATATCGGCTTTGTCTTGCATTTACTTGCTGGGCTTCAAATTTTTTATCACAAACAATGGTTATTCGAGATCTACAACGATAGTTGTTCGGTTTCTTTTGTTCACGAAGTATGAAGATTTGGATTAAAGAAACCCTAGACTTGTAGACGAAAACCTTAAAGCTTGTTGGGAGAGACATGTCTTCAGAAACCCTAATCTTAATGTCTTCAGAGAGAGGTTTTGGTATTATGATAATTTTCACTGTTAAAAAAAATCATGTGAGAGACATGTGATTGTCTTTTTGGTAATTTTCCTTGTCTCCTTTAAGTATATTAGTTGAAAAATAGGTATAAGGATTTGATTGCAATTGGTTCATAGTTCAAGGAGTTGGGACGCCAAATTAATAGTTTAGAGAGTTAAGTACAATGAGTCAATACTTTAAGGACCTACGGTGCAATAGACTCGTTTATATTTATAGGAGCTAAAGGATTATTGAATGCAACTATTTTTATTTCCCTTCCTAAGTTCCCATGTCTCTCAAAGCCAAGTCAATTGTCAGTATGGCGTTGAGTCATCTCTTTCAGTTCAAATTAATGGAAAACATAACAATAAGAACTTGATTGTTAACGGACTAAAACCTTAATACCGACATTGCGTAATTTTAAACGTCCAAAATCAAAATATTAAAAGGGAAAAAAAATTTAAGAATGAAAATACTTATATATATATGCATATTTTTTTTTACCCGGGTAGAGAGGATAATTATAGAAATATACTTGTGGCATTAAAAATTAATGTTTCATACCTTGACCAAATTTGACCTCACAGAAGTTGTTAACTCCTAATGAAGAATGGGGATTGTTCAAGTTTTCCTTGCTTAAATTAAAGCAACAAAACCTAATCTACCGTAATGAGCTCTCCCTCTCTTTTCCTGCTCTCTCTTTTCCCTACTCAGTGAACCTAACATAAATCCTCAATTTGTAAACCCTAAATCCCTAAAATTCTTACTTGTTTTCAGATGGTAACTTCAACCACATACAAAATCATTTAGACTTACCCAATTCAATTTCTTGAATTGTTTCCATTCTTGAAGGAGCTGGAGGAATTCCCAGGTCTTGGTTTCATTCGGTCACACCTTGAAGAGCTACTTTTGTGGAGGTGGGATAAACTTAAGGTCTTATGTTTTTTTTTTCAACATAAAATATCTCAATTCTTATTTAATTCTTGCATCAACCTTTTTTAGGGTTATTGGTGGATTGTAGGGACAATGGTTACAACGGTTTCCTCTCCGAGGAAAATAGTCTCCATTACAGAGAAGGTATTCCAACGAGTTTATAGCATTATCAATTTGACCAGTAGCAGTAGCAACAATGATAATCATCATTATCATGAGAAAAGTAAAAGATGCTCTCTTGAAAGCGAGGAGGATCTTAATGATGAGGATCGAGAAGATGATGGAACCATGGAGCTTGTGCAGATGGGTTCTAAGAGGACCAAGAATGTGCTCATCCTCATGAGTAATATCGGTGGCGGACACCGTGCCTCAGTAAAACCATGAATTGAAACATTAATTAGCAGCAGTTGGATGAAACGTTTATGTTATCTCAAATTAATTTCTAGGTTGTTTTTTTTCTTTAAGATCCAATGTTATTGGTAATGGACTTTTTTGGCACTGTTTAAACAAATCATGTGAATAACTAGATGTGTTGGTGTTGTTTTGTTTTCTTATGATTTTGAGATCGATAATTCCTTCTCATTTTTGTTTTTATTTTGATGGTATGCTAATTTGTCAAATACCATACCATTTTCCTCTTGCATTTATTTGTTTCTTGTCTTATATCCCAATTTATCAGGTTTCAAACAATTGTATGGGTCTTCAGCTTTCAAATTCAATTTTGTTTTTTTCTTGTCTTGAAATTTATTTTTATTGCTTTTCACAACCTAAAACAAGCGAGTCTTACAATTTGTTTTTCATTTCAATTGAAAATGTCACAGGTCTATGAAAAACTTCTTCTTTGTTTCTTTTGATTCGAAAATTGCTAGGCTTTTAAAAAAATTGGTTTTTTCCATTTAAACCAAAAATGGCATGGGTCTTTGAGAGTTTTTTTTTATTTTAATTTCTTTCTTTTTTTTTCTTTGACCGAAAATGGAATGGGTCTTCAAGGAATTTTTTTCTTTATCTCGACTTGTGCTTCTCCACCCATAATGGTGGATCTTCTTACAGTTTAAAAAATTAAGAAATGCTTGTTGGTTTGCAAAATATCTTTTCTTTTCTTCTCTTGGACTGAAAATAGAGTGGGTCTTCAAGAATTTTTTTCTTTTCTCCAATTGTGCTTCTCCACCCAAACGTTATACGGAATATGGATATGAAGAGGAATCTTGAAAATTCCTTATATGTTTGAAGAAGAAGGGATGGAAAAGAGATGAAAAAGATCTTCAAGGAATATGAAGACGTATTAAAAAGAGAGAGGGATGAGGAAGATCTTGAAAATAAATATTTACATATTTAGCTTAGGTTATTTGAGGAGTATTTAAAGGGTTTTCAAAATATTTGATGGTGTTGACTGATATTTGATCGAGAATATCACGTTTGACTAATAAGATAACTAATGAAAGTATGTTTATATAATGTAACATACGAACTCAAGTATAAAACAATAATTTTTAAGGTAAATTACAGTTTCATACTTGAGTTTAGGAGATAATTTGTAACGATCCATCTCGGGTTGGCCACTCCCGAGACAGTGTTGTCACATTTTAAAAATACCAGTACGACACATATATGCAACAATAAAAATAATACCAATTGAACTTTTTACATCAATCCACAACCCTCAACAAGGGAGATACATCATTCTAATCTTGACTTAAATATTATATACAACATAATATGCATGAATATTTACAAATAAATTTTTTATTTTATTTTCTCATTAGTTTGAGGATGTAGACACGCATGTGAGTTACAGATAATGACTTTTTCTGAATCTCGACTCACCATACTATCTGTCATGCCTACTACCTGAAATCATTGTACAATAAGGAATGAGTTTCACAAGCTCAGTGAATTAAATTTACTAAAAGTATTCGATCTTATACTCTCAGTTACATCTTATAATTCAATTACTTCTAAATTTTTTTTTCCGATATTCATTCATCTTTTTCATCAACTAATTCAATAATAATATTCTGTAATCACTACTCAATTTCATAATTCCCCTATCACACAATCTCTTCTTAAGTTACTCATCAGACATATCAATCTTTCAATCATACATTTAATCATCTTTAAATTCTCAATTCAAAATTATCATTTACCTCATTATGAGGTTCACAACATATAATAACTCACTCAAACAATTCTCATCATATCATATTTCCATATTTCTTCCTTAGTATAATTGTCTCTCTGTGAGACTCGTTCATCTATCAATAAATTTACAATCGTGAACATCGCTTTAATATCTTAAGCAATAACAATCAACATTTAAAGCAAATACAATGCGTGAATTTAAATGTTATTATTATTGGGAACGTCTTCCCACATGTCGACATGTTTTAGGTTAAATCGGTTGTCTTCCCAGTTCTTTCATTCTTATTTAGACCAACTGCTTTTCCGGTTATTTTATTCTCATTTAGACCGGCTTCCCCCCTATTCTTTTATTTTCATTTAGACTGGCTACCTTCCCAGTTCTTTTATTTTCATTTAGACCAACTGCTTTCCTGGTTCTTTTATTTCATGCATATACATATGAATAATGATATGAATATGCATATGAATAATAATATAAAAACAAGCATATATTCAGACATTTAAATTAGCTATCCTTATTATTCTCAAATTATTATTTGAAAAATTCCACTAAATTCTTCTCCTCATAAATCATATCAAATCATCAACCATAGCTCGTCAAGAATTTCATTTATCACCTTTATTATTAAATCGACTCATTATTTTAATAATATTACTTCTCATATAATAGTTTTCTACACATCCATTATTCCTATCATACCTATCAACCAATTTTTCATCTACCACCAAAGAATAAGTTAATAATTTATTCTAATATTATCACTATATATTTCATATTTATCTTGATTACTTAAAGTAAATCTAATTCACCACGAAGCACTTAGAGCTACCCGTGGATCACCTCATTGCCTTTCCTGCTCCTCTCAGCAATTTTCCCCGGTTGCTAATCGTCAACACCTGATATAATATTTATATTAAATTTCTAATTTATTCTTCAATTCTTCCATAATTTACACCATTTGAAAATTCCCATTTTGAACTCCGAGAAATTTCATGTACACTAAATTTCAAAAATAAACTTTATATTATTACCTTTTTGTTTTTCTTAGAGCTTCCTATGACTCTATATAAAATTCTCCCATAAACCCCTTCAAAATTTTACTCTTTCAACATTTCTTTCGGTCCCCAAGTGTTTAGAGAAATATAGCAGTTTGAATTGTAGAAAGAAAAAAACCAAACAAGTTTTGGTAAGTATAATCAAAATTAGGAACAAAGTATATATATATAAGCCAAATTATCACCTCCCCCACTATTTCACCTTTTGTGCTGTGTATTATGCAGTGATACACAACACCATTTTTTTTTTCCTCTTTTGGCAACACCTGGATTCCAGATTTTGCCACGTTTTGTTGTTGTTGTTGTTTTTTTTTCTTTTTTTTTTCTTTTCTTACATGCTGTCCACAAATTTTTTTTCTTCAAAAGAATTGTTTTATATAAAAAAAATTTGTGCTTTCGCATATATATATATATATATATATATTATTTTAACTCCATGTCATATTTATTAAAGTATTTCTTTACCCTTACTTTACAAATATGGGTATTACAATTCTACCCACCTTACAAAAATTTATTCCCTGAAATTTCTTTACCTAATTCATGAAAGAGTTGGGGGTATTCTTTTCTCATTCTTACTTCATGCTCCCAAGTAATTTCTTTAACATCTTTGTTTTGCCATAATACTTGAATCAATTAAATGACTTTATTACGCAAGACTTGTTCCTTTCTATCTAGAATTTTGACCGATACTTGCATAAAATTCAAATCTTCCTGAAGTTCTATTGTCTGATTTGAGATACTATAGGATTCATCATGTAAGTACTTTCTCCCAAGTGACACATGAAACACATTATGTAATTGCTTTAACTCTTGGGGCAAATCCAATCGATATGCTACTGGTCTAACTCTCTCAATCACCTCATATGGCCCCAGAAATCTCAGGCTTAACATTCCCTTCTTTTTAAATCTCAATACACCATTCCACGAAGATATCTTCAAAAATACCCAATCACTAACTTGAAACTCGAGAGGTCGTCTTCTTTTATTAGCATATTCCTTCTGTCTGTTATGTGCTGCTCTAAGGTTCTCTCTTAACCAATTTGATAATCTCAGTAGCCAATTCTATCATTTCTGGACCAAATATCTTTCTCTCTCCAACTTCTTCCCAACACACTCGAGTTCTACACCTCTTACCATATAAAGCCTCAAATGGTGCCATCGCAATACTAGTTTAATACTGATTATTGCATACAAACTCGATCAAAGGAAAATAAGCATCCCAACTCATTGAGAAACTCAATACACTTGCCATCAACATATCTTCTAGTATTCTGATGATTCTCTCCGTCTGCCCATCAGTTTGTGGAAGGAAAGCTATACTAAACTGCAATTGCGTACCCATAGTTCTTGAAAACCTCTCTAAAATCTAGAGATAAATCTAGAATCTCTATCTGATACAATGCTCAAGGGTACTCCATGTAATCTTATTATCTCCACTACATACAGTTGAGCCAAATTTTCTAGACTTTAGGTAGTTTTAATAGGAAGAAAATGTGAAGACTTAGAAAGTCTATCCACTATAACCCATACAGCGTCATGTCCTCTCTAGGTACGGGGAAAACCAGAGACAAAATCTATACTCACGTTTCCCCATGGCCACTCAGGTGCTGGAAGAGTTTGTAATAAACCTGCTAGATGTCTATTCTTAGACTTCACTTGTTGACAAGTCAAATATCTAGAAATATATTCTGCTATATCCTTCTTCATCCCTGATCACCAATAATTCTTTCTCAGCCCCCTATACATCTTATTATTACCTAGATGCATGAAATATACAGAATTATGAGCCTCCCTTAGTATCTCATTTCTCATCTCCACATCATTGGGAACACAAACTCAATACTCCAATACCACCATACCATCTTCTCTAATTCTAAACTCAATCAGCTCCCCACTCAATACTTCTTGTCTGATCTTCTTTATCCCTTCATCTCTACCCTGCATTTGTAATAAACTATCAATAATAGAATATTGTACCACCATATTTTCCGTCAATACTCCTCTATTATTGACACTCAACTGCATCCTCATTTTTCTTAATTCTATCATCAAGCTAGTACCATGACTCCTAACAGCAGCTAATCTCCTTGTAGCCTTTCTACTCAAAGCATCAGCTACTCCATTAGCTTTTCCTAGATGATAGTGAATTGTACAGTCATAATCACTAATCAACTCCATCCACCTCCTCTACCTCAAATTCAACTCTTTCTGGGTAGGAAAATGCGTCAAACTTTTATGATCAGTAAAAATTTCACAATTGGCTCTATACAGATGGTGTCTCCAAATTTTCAAAACGAAAACTATGGCAGCCAATTCTAAATCATGGGTCGGGTAATTCTTCTCATGGTTTTTCAATTGCCTAGATGCATAAGCTATAACTCTCCCATGTTGTATCAACACACATTCTAACCCCTGATGTGACGCATTACTATATACCACAAATCCTTCATCACCAGAAGAAAGCACTAATACAGGGGGGGTAGTTGTTTTTTCTTTCAAAAATTGGAAACTCCTCTCACATTCTTTTGACCACCTAAACTTCATTTCCTTCCTGGTCAATCTAGTCAATGGTCCAACAATCATAGAAAATTTTTGGATAAATCTCCTATAACAACCAACCAACCCCGAAAAGCTTCTAATTTCAGTTATATTCGTGGGTTTTTCCCAATTCAACACTGCTTCTACTTTCTGTGGGTCAATTGCTATTCCCTCTCCCGACACAACATGCCCCTAGAAAGATATTTCACTCAACCAAAACTCACATTTAGAGAACTTTGCAAATAATTTCTTTCTCCTCAGAATTTCCAACACTATCTCTAAATGTTAGACATGCTCCTCTTCGTTCTTGGAATATACCAGGATATCATCAATAAACACAATCACAAATCTGTCCAAGAATGGTTTAAACACCCGATTCATTAGATCCATAAATGCTGCAGGAGCATTAATCAACCCAAATAGCATCCTTAAGAACTCATGATGGCCATAACGTGTCCCAAAAGCAGTCTTAGGTACATCCCCTCTTTTATCCTCAATTGATGATAACTCAATCTCAGATCTATCTTAGAAAACACCCTAGCTCTCTGTAACTGCTCGAATAAATCATCTATCTTGGGCAAAGGATATCTATTCTTGATGGTGATTCTATTCAAATGTCTATAATCAATACACAACCTCATTGTCCTGTCTTTCTTCTTAACAAACAACACAGGGGCTCCCCAAGGTGACACACTAGGTCAAATAAATTGTTTATCTAGTAACTTCTGAAGCTGAACTTTCAACTCTCTCAATTCAGTTGGTGCCATTCTATAAGGTGCTATAGGTATGGGTGCTGATCCTATAATCTCTTCAATAGAAGACTCAATCTCCTTATTGGGAGGCAAACCAGACAACCCCTCAAGGAATACGTCAGAAAAATCTTTCACTACCAAGATTTCTTCTAACTTCCTACTTTCCTTGCTAGAATCCACCACATATACCAAATACCTCTCACAATCTTTCTTCAACCATTTACTAGCAGTTAAGGAATAAATAAAACAGTTAGCAAGTATCTTATGTTCTCCCTAAAAATTAAACTCTTCCTGTTAGGGTATCTTGAACACAACATTCTTCCTAAAACAATCTACCCAAGCATGATATGCAGATAACCAATTCATCCCCAGAATTAAATCAAAATCTGTCATATCTAAAGGCAATAAATCAACTTCAAATTCTCTGTCAGCCATATTAATCACACAACCTCGATAAATAGTCTTGATAATAACCCTATCTCCAGTAGGAACCTTAACAATAATCGCATGCATCAAAGAACTAGCACTATTATTAATAGATTTCATATAAATACTAGATGCAAAAGAATGGGTTGTACCAAGATCAATCAATAATTTAGCAGGTCTACCAAGGATAGATATCATACGCATAACAACATCAGGAGTAGCTTGTGCATTCTGTTGGGTCAATGTATAGACTCTGCTATCTTTGGACTGAAACTGGCTGCCACATCCTCTCTCAGCTATTGATCATCGACCTCTGTTCTGCACACTCCCTGATCCACCACCTCTCTCCATCGGTCTTCTCCCAATATTTCCAATGCTTACATCAGTAGATTTCCCCATTGGACAATCTACAACATGTCCTCCCTCAACACATATAAAGCATATCTGTGTAGGCCAATTCCGAGATAGAGGCCCCATCTGATTACATCTAAAGCAAACCATTGACTCTCGATCATATATCAGTTTACCACTTCCTCTCGGTGGCATACTTACTCATCTACCATAACTCACAATTCCTATAGTTTGTCTCCTAAATCCAGGGGTCCCATCGGTATTACTTTGAGCAATAGAAGTAATTACGCCCAAAATATAACGCGGTTGTTGTAGCACAGATTTGGGGTGTCGATTACACAGGGAAACAAATTAACTACAAAAAAGGTGTGAACCATAACACAAACAATAAAGATTTAAGTGAGAAAATATGAACTTTTGGTAATGAAGTAATTGTGTAAAATAGATTGTAAAATATAATAGGTAAACAACAAGGATCCGGGAATCCTTCCTAGGTTCGTTGCCCTATTCCTAACTTGATTCAGTTGTTTTAATCTCGATTGCGAGTTTCATATCCCAAACAAGCAATCGGTAAATATTCAATGAGCACATATATAAACCCTAATATGATTGTTATGAAATACTTTTTATTTTCGATTCATGCACACATGATCTATCCTATAGGTTTATCAAGAAACGACAATATATCTTTGTTGACAATATTGCAGTAATGGACAAACCTAAAGGCTAAATCTACCGGACTCAGTTATACCCAAATAAGCTTGACATAAGAAAAGCTTGACTAAATTTATATCAAGGAGAAAGATACAATCACTGGAATAGATAAAATCTTATAATTAGCTTAAAAAGTAAATCATAACAATGTTTTGACAATAAATTCCTATTACAACTAAATCAAATAAGGGAAGATAGGAAAAACTACACCTAGAGATTCATCTCTTCGCCTTACTTAGAGATTAGACGGCCATGGGGCTCCTCCTTGAGTCTTTGGACCCTCGTCCAGCCTCCAATTGATTCCTTTCTCTTAAACCCTAAGTGATCTATTTATAGTACAAAGGTCCAATGGTGTTTTCGGGATTAATCTATTGTTTAAATTCCTAATTAAGTTTTAACTCGGAGATATAACATCGTGTGCGCGCTGTGGTGCTCCTTTATGGGCGCTGCGGTGTTGGCTTCAGCTTTGGTTGGGTGTGCTTCTGGACTCAAAGTACTTGAAAATGCACTGAAATAAGTCAATGATCCAATAATATAACTTTAGAGTTATTAGCATATAAAAGTGCAATAAAGACCGAGATCAATCCTAAAATGCTAACAATTAAACACTGTTGAGATGCATTTTATGGTTCTTATCACAACCCCCAACTAGCTTATTGCTAGTCCCTAGCAATTCAAGCAAAAACAAAGGATGAATTCTACGGTGGGAATTAAAAACATAGTAAAGCAATGCTAGCGTTGAACCAAGAGTAATTCATTTTTTTTTTGTCTAAAAAATTGCACACAACATACAGCACATAGAATTATTAAATATCACTCAAAGTCAAAAAGTAATCCAATCATCAATCTTAAATCGTTATTGACTATGATGTTTTTAGTATAAATGTTCTGTCAATTATTTGAGTAGAATCTTATGATTGATTGTGTTTAAATTGTTCTGTTGGATATTCCTTGTTTTTCATCTGATGGATACATAAAATCATTTTCGATTAAATTGGATTTCCTTTGTGATTTGTTAAAAGCGGATACATTGGACGCTTTTGGTTTAATTGATATATTTTTTTTTTGTTTTAAGTTAGATTCATAGAATGTTTTGATAGACTATTTTTACATGAAGATATATGCTTAGCTTTGGTGGGGTGGATTCAGATACCTTAGTGTTTTTATCATTAGTTTTTAAATCAATTTAATTTAAGATTATATTTCTTTTGCAAAAATACAACTCAAAATTCGGAACTAGGTTAAGATAAGTTTAGTTTAGATAAAATTACATTTTCACAACGCAATTTCCTGTGGATTCGACCTCGCACTTGCACAACACTATATTGCAAACGACTCGTGTGCTTGCGAGTAATTTAAAACTCACAACAACATCAATCACAAATCAAGCTCCATAGGCTTACTTTTCCAATCACTCTCCACTATTGTAGAAAAAATCAGTACGTTGGATCAATAGGTCTTTACTAAGCTTGTAACGTTAGGCTAAGGTAAAGGTTAAGAAAGAACAAGAAGGATTCAACAAGTAAAAGAACTTAATCTCTTAGTTTTGAACACAACTCTTTAAGTACTGGATAACCTTACTTCAATACCCAACTCTTCCAACCATTTTCCGAGCATTTCTTTCAACAAATCACCATTTTTTTTTCTTTCTTTGCCATAATTCACTTTTTTTTTTTGGCACATAAGACCATTCACCTCCTTTTTCATCATTTTTTTTTCACAACCCCCAACTTATCTCTTTTCATGTATTTGGGCTATGGTAATAATATATATTTTTTTCTCATACTTTCATCCTTACTCCTCGTGAGTGCTTCTCAACAAATGTGTATAACTAAGTTCTTTTAAAAGGAAGCTAAGGATAAAATATTTTAGACTCATAACGGTGAGTAAATGGGCTATTGAAAGAAACAAGGCTCAAATTCTTTTTCAAGAAAAAGGCTCAAATGGGTGACTAGTGATAAATATTGCAATGGTAAGTTTGGAAGGCTCAAACGGTTCAAAAATGGCCTATATCATATCCTAAGTAGTGTGCATTCTAGAAATTCGCCTCAAGTGATTATCAAATAAGTTCTAGAGCTTATCGAGACTGTAAAAGTATTCATAAAACAATCACACATACAACTTCTCTAAATGTTTTAGACTAATCATGCATTCTTATCGTAAACTAGAATTTTAAACCAAGTGAAGGTTGATACTTAAATTAATTTCAAACCGAAGCAAGATTTAACTTCTTCTAAATACTATATGTTATCTCAATTTAGGCTCATATCATTGACATGTGAATAAAATCTAAGGCTTAACACAACGCATGCTAAAAACAAACAAAAAAGGAAAATGACACCAAACAGTTCAATGAAAAACAGGAATATGTTTCCTTCACTCCCAACTTAAAGTAGGCATTGTCCTCAATGTGAAAAAAAAGATAATGAAACTCCCTTTGTAGCCAAAAGTGCACAGAAGCTGAAAATTGTGCACCATCATTTGAACTGCGTCGTATATTTGTCCCTGAAAAAGAAATACGAAAGTAAAACTGGAAAACAGCAAAATAATAACAATAAATAAGAAAAAGAAATATGAAAAACAGTAAAAATAAAAGGATGTGTTGTGGGTTGCCTCCCATGAGCGCTAAGTTTTACGTCTTCAGCCAGACACTCTTATTCCCTCATAGACAAACATAGGTTGAATGCACCAGCCACTGCTTCATTGCCAAATTCAGTGCTTGTATGCTTTGGAGAGGCCTCAAGGATGTCATTAGTAACATCTGCAAATTCTAGCTTGATATATGCTCTTGTGAAGCCATGGGTGAGGGTGGACTCTAATGCATTAAGGTGCTGTAACTTTTCCATGAATGAGTCAATCATGCATGCTTGGGAGGTTTCGTCCACATCCTCTGATTTTTTCATTGTTGGGATGTATAATAACTTACCACTTAGTGTCTCAGTGGCATTCACCTCTTTTATATTCTGTTGCACTAGGTGGTGACCATGGGGTGTGGACTGAGCTTGCGAAGGGAACTTACCTCACTCAGTCACACTTAAGTAGCTCATCAACTTGGACACTTGGCTCTTTATCTCTTTATTTTCTTCAACAGCCCGCGTAATTAAATATTGAAGTCTTTGATTAGTCTTACCCCGTGCCTCAATAAAAGCATGTAAAGTGTCTTCTAAAGAACTCCTAAAAGATACATGTGCATGATATGGTTTAAGATATGGTGCAGGGGGTTGTGCAAGTTGCTGCTTTTCAGACTTCCAGCTGAAATTGGGGTGATTTTGCCATTCCGGATTATAAGTATCAGAGAAGGGTGCCAAAGGCTTCTTGTACATGCTTAAGGAATTACATTGTTCCTTATACATCCTTCTCATTTCAGCAAATGTGGGGCACTCTTGGGCGAGATTATCTACCCCGCCACACACAAAACATGGTTCAAAATATTTTGCATGATTAGCTACGTGTGTTGGCTTTAAGCTCTTAGTCTTTAACACCAGTAGTTCCCTAGTAAGCATCTCGACCTTGGCCCTAAGGTTATCCTCTTCCCTAAGAAGGTAAATTCCACCACCATTTAGGTTCTCTACAGGTCGTGACCTATTTGTGCTTTCAGTAGCACTAGGTTCAGTCCAAGTGTGAGCTTTTTTAGTAAGCTCATTGAGGTACTCTATGGCCTCATCAGGATCTTTCTCCAAAAACTCACCATTACACATCATCTCTACAAATTGGCACTCTCTATATGTAAGTCCCTCATAAAAATAGCTCACTAAGTGCCAACTCTCATACCCATGGTGAGGGCACATACTCATCAACTCTTTAAATCTATCCCAAGATTGATACAAAGTCTCGCTGTCCTTTTATGCAAAGGTGGAGATTTGCCTTTTTAAAGCATTGGTCTTATGTTGGGGAAAGTATTTGTTAAAGAAAATTCGAGTCATCTCAGTCCACGACCTAATAGATCGTGGTCTTAGTGAGTATAGCCAACTCTTAGCTCTATCCTTCAAAGCGAAAGGAAAGAACTTAAGCCTCACAATGTCATCGGTTTCATCTTGACTATGAAAAGTGGCGACTACTTCCTCAAATTCTCTAATGTGCACATATGGGTTTTCATTGTCCAAGCCATGAAACGTAGGCAGTAATTGTATCATCCCTGTTTTAAATTCTAGATGGCGAGCGTTGGCTGGAAACATGATACATGATGGTGTGGCTGTGCGTGTAGGGTGGAGATAATCCTGAAGTATTCTAGCAACATTCTCGTTAGGGTTATCGACCATGTTAAAAATCCTCTAAATTCTCTTATGGGGATGCACTATGGTTTGATCTAGCTGAGGTTTCACTAATGGACGTGGAAGGAGAGGGTAATTCTATTTCGGGTCCTCTAATGAATCTACCTAGCAAATCTCTCGGCCTATGCATACACCAAATAAGTCAGAGGGAAATAAATAAATGGAAAAAAAAATCAAAAAATCAAATGAAAGAGAAAAGATCAATAATAAATAAAAATACTATAAAAAGAAAGAAGAAAAAAAATTGTAGCAAGCTAAAAGAGGGAACGAAGTTACTGCCTTTTAGAAATTGCTGAAAGAAAAACTATCTACAAATCTTCTACCGTCTTGTCTGAGAGTTGACAATCTTCTTTGTACTTAAGCGCGTTTCCCCGGCAACGGCGCCAAAATTTGATTACACCCAAAACATAACGCGGCTGTTGTAGTACAGCTTTGGGGTGTCGATTCCACAGGGAAACAAGTTAACTACAAAAGAAGGAGTGAACCATAACACAAAAGATAAAGATTTAAGTGAGAAAATATGAACTTTTGTTAATGAAGTAATTGCGTAAAATAGATTGTAAAATATAATAGGGAAACAATAAGGATCCGAGAATCCTCCCTAGGTTCGTTGCCCTATTCCTAACTTGATTCAGTTGTTTTAATATTGATTGCGAGTTTCACATCCCAAACAGGCAATCGGTAAATATTCAATGAGCATATATATAAACCCTAATTTGATTGTTTTGAAATACTTTTTATTTTCGATTCATGCACACATGATCTATCCTATAGGTTTATCAAGAAACAACAATATATCTTTGTTGACAATATTGCAGTAATGGACAAACCTAAAGGCTAAATCTACCAGACTCAGTTATACCCAAACAATCTTGACATAAGAAAAACATGACTAAATTTATATCAAAGAGAAAGATACAATCACCGGAATAGATAAAATCTTATAATTAGCTTAAAAAGTAAATCATAACATTGTTTTGACAATAAATTCCTATTACAACTGAATCAAATAAGGGAAGATAGGAACAACTACACCTAGAGATTCATCCCTTCGCCTTGCTTGGAGATTAGACGGCCATGGGGCTCCTCTTTGAGTCTTTGGACTGTTGTCCAGCCTCCAATTGATTTATTTCTCTTAAACCCAAAGTGATCTATTTATAGTACAAAGGTCCAAGGGTGTTATTGGGTTTAATCTATTGTTTAAATTCCTAATTAAGTTTTAACTCAAAGATATAACATCGTGTGCGCCCTGCGGTGCTCCTTCATGGGCGCTACGGTATTGGCTTCAGCTTTGGTTGGGTGTGCTTCTGGACTCAAAGTACCTGAAAATGCATTGAAATAAGTCAATGATCCAATAATATCACTTTAGAGTTATTAGCATATAAAAGTGCAATAAAGACCGAGATCAATCCTAAAATGCTAACAATTAAACACTGTTGAGATGCATTTTATGGTTCTCATCACAACCCCCAACTAGCTTATTGCTAATCCCTAGCAATTCAAGTGAAAACAAAGGATGAATTTTACGGTGGGAATTAAAAACAAAGTAAAGCAATGCTAGCATTGAACCAAGAGTAATTCATTTTTTTTGTCTAAAAAATTGCACACAACATACAGCACATAGAATTATTAAATATCACTCAAGTAAAAAAGTAATCCAACCATCAATCTAAAAATCGTTATTGACTCTTAACATCCATTAATCTGAACACCTGGATAATTTTATGCACAAAATTCATGAATACAAGTCTTGGCCTCTAAGGACATAATAAATTGCGTGACATCAATCACAAATCAAGCTCAATAGGCTTACTTTTCAAATCACTCTCCATTATTGTAGAAAAAATCACACTACATTGAATCAATAGGTCTTTACTAAGCTTGTAACGTTAGGCTAAGATAAAGGTTAAGAAAGAATGGGAAGGATTCAACAAGTAAAAGAACTTAATCTCTTAGTTTTGAACACAACTCTTTAAGCACTGGGTTCAATACCCAACTCTTCCAACCATTTTTCGAGCATTTCTTTCAACAAATCACCATTTTTTTTTTCTTTCTTTCTTCTTTCTTTGCCATAATTCACATCTTTTTTTTTATTTTTTATTTTGGCACATAAGACCATTCACTTCATTTTTCATCATTTTTTTTTCACAACCCCCAACTTATCTTTTTTCATGTATTTGGGCTATGGTAGTAATATATTTTTTTTCTCATACTTTCATCATTACTCCTCTTGAGTGCTTCTCAACAAATGTGTATAACTAAGTTCTTTTAAAAGGAAAGTAAGGACAAAATATTTTAGGCTTATAAAGGTGAGTAAATGGGCTATTGAAAGAAACAAGGCTCAAATTCTTTTTCAAGAAAAAGGCACAAATGAGTGACTAGTGATAAAGATAGCAATGGTAAGTTTGGAAGGCTCAAATGGTTCAAAAATGGCCTATATCATATCCTAAGTAGTGTGCATTCTAGAAATTTACCTCAAGTGATTATCAAATAAGTTCTAGAGCTTATCGAGACCGTAAAAGTATTCACAAAACAATCACACATACAGCTTCTCTAAATGTTTTAGACTAATCATACATTCTTACCGCAAACTAGAATTTTAAACCAAGTGAAGATTGATACTTAAATTAATTTCAAACCAAAGCCAAATTTAACTTCTTCTAAATGCTATATGTTATCTCAATTTAGGCTCATATCATTGACATGTGAATAAACTCTAAGGCTTCACACAAAGCAGGCTAAAAACAAACAAAAAGGAAAATGACACTAAGCAGTTCAATAAAAAACAGGAATATGTTTTCTCCACCCCCAACTTAAAGTAGACATTGTCCTCAATGTGAAAGCAAAAGATAAGGAAACTCCCTTTGTAACCAAAAGTGCACAGAAGCTGAAAATTGTGCACCACCATTTGAACTGCGTCGTATATTTATCCCTGAAAAAGAAATACGAAAGTAAAACTGGAAAACAACATAATAATAATAATAAATAAGAAAAAGAAATATGAAAAACAGTAAAAATAAAAGGATATGTTATGGGTTGCCTCCCATGAGCACTAAATTTTATGTTTTCAGCCAGACACTCTTATTCCTTCCTAGACAAACATAGGTTGAATGCACCAGCCACTGCTTCATTGCCAAATTCAGTGTTTGTGTGCTTTGAAGAGGCCTCAAGGATGTCATTAGTAACATCCGTAAATTCTGGCTCGATATATGCTATTGTGAAGCCATGGGTGAGGGTGGACTCTAATGGATTAAGGTGTTAGACCTTTTCCATGAATGAGTCAATCATGTATGCTTGGGCGGTTTTGTCCACATCCTTTGATTTTTTCGTTGTTAGGATGTGTAATAACTTACCACTTAGTGTCTCAGTGGCATTCACCTCCTTTATATTCTGTTACACTAGGTGGTGACCATGGGGTGTGGACTGAGCTTGAGAAGGATACTTACCTCGCTCAGTCATACTCAAGTAGCTAATCAACTTGGACACTTGGCTCTTTATCTCTTTATTTTCTTCAACAGCCTGCGTAATTAAAGATTGAAATCTTTGATTAGTCTTACCCTGTGCCTCAATAAAATTATGTAAAGTGTCTTCTAAGAACTCCTAAAAGATACATGTGCATGATATGATTCAAGATATGGTGCAGGGGGTTATGCAAGCTGCGGATTTTTAGACTTCCAGCTGAAATTGGGGTGATTTTGCCATCCCAGATTATAAGTATTAGAGAAGGGTGCCAAAGGCTTCTTGTACATGCCTAAGGCATTACATTGTTCCTTATACATCCCTCTCATCTCAGCAAATGTGGGGCACTCTTGGGCGAGATGATCTATCGCGCCACACACAAAACATGGTTCAAAAGATTTTGCATGATTAGCTACGTGTGTTGGCTTTAAGCTCTTAGTATTTAACACCTCTAGTTCCCTAGTAAGCATCTCGACCTTGGCCTTAAGGTTATCCTCTTCCCTAAGATGGTAAATTTCACCACCATTTGGGTTCCCTGCTGATGAGTCTTAAATATTGCATATTTTAAACCCTTAACTTATATATGTTATGCTCTTAGTTAGTAGTATTTTACTTTATTTTACGTTTTTCTTGTGTTTTGTGTGTTTTTACAGCTTTGTGGAGAAAATGAAGCATTTCAAGAGATTTGAAGCTTCTGGAGATATGCGATCGAGCGCACCTGCCTACGAACGAGCGCATGGTCAACATCCCACATCGAAATATTTGAAGTTCAGTGCATCTGCGATCGATCGCAGTAGACATGCGATCGAGCGCACATGAGATCGTGTGCACAAGACATGCGATCGATCGTACCTGCGATCGATCGCACCACACTGCGATCGAGCGCACTCGGGCCAGTATCCCACATCGAATCTGAAACCTGCAGTGCTCCGTGACTTCCCCTATATAAACACCATTTGGCTTCATAACTCAAGGTACAATTCCTGAGCTACTTTGGTGTTTACCAGTGGACTTCCACCAGCATTTTGGTGGATCCCGAAGGCATTGCTACCACGAGGGGAAGCGCCGCCCGTCAGCGAGTGGAATTTCTCCCATGTAAAGTTTTTTATTTATTTCTTTATATTCAGTTGTTTTAGTTTAAATGTTTAGCACTTGTTATTATAGTTTTATAGTTATGAGTGGCTAGACTCTTCAGCTAAGGTTGAAGATGAAGCCCTGCCGTTATTTGGCGTAGTAGTTCAGATTTGCTTATACAAATCTGACAATTTTTAGTATAAATGTTCTGTCAATTATTTGAGTTAATCTTATAATTGATTGAGTTTAAATTGTCTGTTGGATTTTCTTTGTGTTTCATCTGATGGATACATTGAATGCTTTTCGATTAAATTGGATTCCCTTTGTGATTTGTTAAGAGCAGATACATTGGGTGCTTTTGGTTTAGTTGGGATATTCTTTGTTTTTTGTCTTATAGTTGGATTCATTGAATGTTTTGATAGGCTATATTTTTAGAACATGTATGCTTAACTTCGGTGGGGTTGATTCGGAAACCTTAGTGCTTTTAATTATTAGTTTTTAAATCAACTTAGTTTAGTTTTAATTTGTTTGCTAAAATATCATTCACAATTCGGAACTAGGTTAAAATAGAGTTAGTTTAGATTAAATTATATTTTCACAACGCAATTCCCTGTGGATTCGACCTCGCACTTGCACAACGCTATACTGCAAACGACTCGTGCACTTGCGAGTAATTTAAAACTCATAACAAGTTTTTGGCACCGTTGCCGGGGAATTGTTTGGTTTGTGAAAATTTTTGGTCTAAAATGATTTTATTTTTCTACTAGTTAGTTATTAAAAAAAAAAAAGAGTTAGAAAAATTAAAAAACTAAAAAAAAAAATGTGGATGAATCAAGCGCTGGTTTCACAGTCTTTAGAGGATGCCCTCAAGGATTTCATTAAAATGACCGGCCCGTCCCTCAATATTGGCAACACTTACAATGTTGAAAGCTGTTCCATCTGTGCTAGTCCCATGCATCTAGCACAGAATTGCCCATCAATGCCGGCTTGTGCCGAGTATCCTATGGAACAAATGAATGCTTTCAATGATTGTTGTTGGCAATCAAATGGATCTTGCTCCGAAACATACAATCCAGGGTGGTGGGACCACTCTAATTTTTCATGGGAGCAGAACCAACCAATAAATCAGGGAGGAGCCCCTTACCATGCTCATAATCAATACACTCCCGAATTTCCTCCACCAATTCCAAATTATGGTCACTCAGCTTATCCAGCACCATCACCCGCTTACCAAGCTCCCATTCAAGCGCCAGTGTCGGTTTCACAATCATTGGAGGACGCTCTTAATGATTTCATGAAAACGACTAGCCAATCTATGAGTGAAGTGATGAGTGCAACAATAGAAAACACCCAAGCGATTGCCACACTAGACAGTCAAATTGATCAAATCGCAAGTTATGTGGGTGAAGGAGAGGAAGGAACGTTCCCTAGTCAAACTGAGCCTAACCCAAAGGAACAGTTTGCGGTGGGAAATTCTTCAACTCCAATGCATTGGCAGGAACAAGTGCAATCAACTGTCCCATACTTGTCTGGGAGACAAGTGGACAATCAAGTGAAAGAGAACCCTGCTATGCACCAAGGGCAAGAGAGTGGCAACAATGAGAAGAGAGATGCTGAGCCATCTACAGCCACTCGTATTATTAAGGATCTCTCTAGGTCGTTTTTACCTAAAGCGCATTACCCTGAGAGACTACAAGTGCCCAAGAAAGAAGGGAAGTCTGAGGACATTATGGAGGCATGCTTTGCTCAGTTTGAAGAGGATTTGGATTTAGATAAGTTACTTGAGCAAGCAAATACTATCGTGGAGTCTGCTCCTCAGGAGAGTAGTAGGACAGAGGAGACTATGGATGAATCCCGTATTGAGGATCCCTTGGAGGCATGCGTTGCTCACTTTGGAGAGGACTTGGGTTTAGATAAGTTACTCGATGAAGTAAATGTCATTTTGGAGTCTGATCCTCGAGAAAGCAATGTGAAGGAGGAGACTGCCACACCTGAAACCTCCAAGAAGGAACTTAAGCCTTTACCAGATAATATTAAGTATAAGTTCCTAGGTTCAGCCGATAGTTTGCCTGTGATTATACCTTCCGATTTGGGTGATGCTCTAGAGGAGAAATTAGTTGACGTCTTAAGAGAGCATAAGGAAGCTATAGGCTGGACTATTGAGGATATCAAGGGGATCAGCCCCTCGGTGGTGACGTACATGATCCAGTTGGAGGAGAATACCAAGCCATCGAGGGAGCCACAAAGAAGGCTCAACCCTGCTTTGCAAGAGGTTGTGAGGGCGGAAGATATTAAGCTGTTAGAGGCGGGGATCATTTATCCCATCTCTGATAGCAAGTGGGTGAGCCAGATTCCAGTCGTGCCCAAACGTGCTGAATTTACGGTAGTAAATAAAGACAACGAGTCGGTTCCAACTCGAGTGTAGTCAAGATGGAGAAAGTGTCTAGACTACCGTAAATTGAATGCTGCCACTAAACCTGATCATTTTAAATTCTCATTTATTGATCAAACGGTGGAGAGCTTAGTTGGGCCTGTTTACTAATGTTGGGTATGGCTGAAGATGTTAAACTTAACGCTCATGGGAGGCACCCCACAGCTTATCTTTTCTTTTGTTTATTTATTATTTCGCATTTTTATGATTAATGTTTGTTTCCAGTATTTTTTGTCTTCCAGTTTTTATTTTTCAGGGACAAAGCGTACTTCAATTCAAGTTTGGGGGTATGCTATGAGCCATACCAGTCCAGATAGTTCTTCATATCTCAGGTAAGCTCTTTCCATATTAGTCACACATTGGGGTCAATGTGTAATTTAAGTTTGGGGGTATGGGAGACACATCACACACTTTGTCCTAATTTGTTGTCTTTTCGTCATAGAGATAAATGCATGCTCATGTTATCGTGAAATTTTAGTTGATCTAAACATTTTCTGTGATGTGATGTCATTGGTGAGCTTAACATTTTGAACACATGATCTGGTGATAAATTTTAAAATTTAGTTACTTACCTTAGGCATTTGAGAATTCACATGTTTGACATAATCTAACACGAGCACATTAGCACAAATTATGTGAGGTATGACATGTGATTTTAATGTGTATTTTTCCTTATTTTAACTGAAACTGGATGACTTGTTGGATGAACTCTTGGGCATAGGAAAATATATAAAAAAAAAATTACCAATAAACTTTTCGCTGAGTAACTGGACCTCTTGCCTCAGTAAGCAGTGAGTGTTCACGTCAAAAGGTGGAATTTTGCTTGGTAATATTAAGGTCAGTTTAATTTCGTAGCCTTTTTGACTCGAGTTAGTAAGTCCTTAGGGGTGTCTTTACACCTAATGCCCTAAAACCACCTGGTTTGGGAGTCATTGACTCAACACTCGCTACATGGGTCAATTAGAAAGCTTAAGAGAACTAAACATAGCCGTGCCTTATTATTTATATATATAAAAAAAAACTATGCCTTTTTCGTTCATTTTGATGGAAAATTCGGTGAATCTTGAGACATGGAGACCTTACACATTAGAGTTACTTGGAAGCTTCATTTTTATATGCTAATTCACCTTACACTGATTCAAGCTTGTGATGCCTTATCCTGCCTTTTGTAAGTAATTAGATTTTAACATTTCTATTCATTGCGAAGATGAGTTTACCTTTTTAAGCTTGCTTATGAATGAATATCATGGTGATGTGTGCTCCTTAAATTTTTGGATACCATGAGTGATGACTTTTTCTTTATGTTCTTTGTTTTTCATTGAGTCTTTTATTTTGTTTTGCTAAGGGACTAGCAAAATATAAGTTTGGGGGTATTTGATGAGTCTTAAATATTGCATATTTTAGACTCTTAACTTATATTTGTTACGCTCTTAGTTAGTAGTATTTTACTTTATTTTACGCTTTTCTTGTGTTTTGTGTGTTTTTACAGCTTTGTGGAGAAAATGAAGCGTTTCAAGAGATTTGAAGCTTTTGGAGATATGCGATCGAGCGCACCTGCCTACGAACGAGCGCATGGTCAACATCCCACATCGAAATATTTGAAGTTCAGTGCATCTGCGATCGATCGCAGCAGACATGCGATCGAGTGCACATGAGATCGTGCGCACAAGACATGCGATCGATCGTACCTGCGATCGATCACACCACACTGTGATCGAGCGCACTCGGGCCAGTATCCCACATCGAATCTGAAACCTGCAGTGCTCCGTGACTTCCCCTATATAAACACCATTTGGCTTCATAACTCAAGGTACAATTCCTGAGCCACTTTGGTGTTTACCAGTGGACTTCCGCCAGCATTTTGGTGGATCCCGAAGGCATTGCTACCACGAGGGGAAGCACCGCCCGTCAGTGAGTGGAATTTCTCCCATGTAAAGTTTTTTATTTATTTCTTTATATTCAGTTGTTTTAGTTTAAATGTTTAGCACTTGTTATTATAGTTTTATAGTTATGAGTGGCTAGACTCTTCAGCTAAGGTTGAAGATGAAGCCCCGCCGTTATTTGGCGTAGTAGTTCAGATTTGCTTGTACAAATCTGACAATTTTTAGTATAAATGTTCTGTCAATTATTTGAGTTAATCTTATAATTGATTGAGTTTAAATTGTCTGTTGGATTTTCTTTGTGTTTCATCTGATGGATACATTAAATGTTTTTCGATTAAATTGGATTCCCTTTGTGATTTGTTAAGAGCAGATACATTGGGTGCTTTTGGTTTAGTTGGGATATTCTTTGTTTTTTGTCTTATAGTTGGATTCATTGAATGTTTTGATAGGCTATATTTTTAGAACATGTATGCTTAACTTCGGTGGGGTGGATTCGGAAACCTTAGTGCTTTTAATTATTAGTTTTTAAATCAACTTAGTTTAGTTTTAATTTGTTTTCTAAAATATCATTCACAATTCGGAACTAAGTTAAAATAGTGTTAGTTTAGATTAAATTATATTTTCACAACGCAATTCCCTATGGATCCGACCTTGCACTTGCACAACGCTATACTGCAAACGACTCGTGCGCTTGCGAGTAATTTAAAACTCACGACACCTACAGGTCGTGACCTATTTGTGCTTTCAGTAGCACTAGGTTCAGTCCAAGTGTGAGCTTTTTCAGCAAGCTCATTGAGGTACTCTATGGCCTCATCAGGATCTTTCTCCAAGAACTCACCATTACACATCATCTCTACAAATTGGCGCTTTCTATATGTAAGTCCCTCATAAAAATAGCTCACTAAGTGCCAACTCTCATACCCATGGTGAGGGCACATACTCAATAACTCTTTAAATCTATCACAAGATTGATACAAAGTCTCGCTGTCCTTTTATGCAAAGGTGGAGATTTGCCTTTTTAAAGCATTGGTCTTATGTTGGGGAAAGTATTTGTTAAAGAAAATTCGAGTCATCTCAGTCCACGACCTAATAGATCGTGGTCTTAGTGAGTATAGCCAACTCTTAGCTCTATCCTTCAAAGCGAAAGGAAAGAACTTAAGCCTCACAATATCATCAGTTTCATCTTGACTATGAAAAGTCACGACTACTTCCTCAAATTCTCTACTGTGCACATATGGGTTTTCATTGTCCAAGCCATGAAACATAGGTAGTAATTGTATCATCCCAGTTTTAAAATCTAGATGGCGAGCGTTGGTTGGAAACATGATGCATGATGGTGTGGCTGTGCGTGTAGAGTGGAGATAATCCTGAAGTATCCTAGCAACATTCTCATTAGGGTTATCGGCCATGTTAAAAATCCTCTAAATTCTCTTGTGGGGGTGCACTATGGTTTGATCTAGGCGAGGTTTCACTAATGGATGTGGAAGGAGAGGGTAATTCTATTTCGGGTCCTCTAATGAATCTACCTAGCGAATCTCTCGGTCTATGCATACACCAAATAAGTCAGAGGGAAATAAATAAACGGAAAAAAAAAATCAAAAAATCAAATCAAAGAGAAAAGAACAATAAAAAATAAAAATACTATAAAAAGAAAGAAGAAAAAAAAATTGCAGCAAGTTAAAAGAGGGAACGAAGTTACTGCCTTTACAAATTGCTGAAAGAAAAACTATCTACAAATCTTCTACCGTCTTTTCTTAGAGTTGACAATCTTCTTTGTACTTAAGTGCACTTCCCCGGCAACGGTGCCAAAAATTGATTATTCCCAAAACATTATGCGGTTGTTGTAGCACAACTTTGGGGTGTCGATTCCACAGGGAAACAAGTTAACTACAAAAGAAGGTGTGAACCATAACACAAACGATAAAGATTTAAGTGAGAAAATATGAAATTTTGGTAATGAAGTAATTGTATAAAATAGATTGTAAAGTATAATAGGGAAACAACAAGGATCCGGGAATCCTCCCTAGGTTCGTTGCCTTATTCCTAACTTGATTCAGTTGTTTTAATCTCGATTGCGAGTTTCACATCCCAAACAGGCAATCGGTAAATATTCAATGAGTAGATATATAAACCCTAATATGATTGTTATGAAATACTTTTTATTTTCGATTCATGCACACATGATCTATCCTATAGGTTTATCAAGAAACGACAATATATCTTTGTTGACAATATTACAGTAATGGACAAACCTAAAGGCCAAATCTACCAGACTCAATTATACCCAAACAATCTTGACATAAGAAAAGCATGACTAAATTTATATCAAGGAGAAAGATACAATCATCGGAATAAATAAAATCTTATAATTAGCTTAAAAAGTAAATCATAACAACGTTTTGACAATAAATTCCTATTACAACTGAATCAAATAAGGGAAGATAGGAACAACTACACCTAGAGATTCATCCTTTTGCCTTGCTTGGAGATTAGACGGCCATGGGGCTCCTCTTTGAGTCTTTGGACCATTGTCCAGCCTCCAATTGATTCATTTCTCTTAAACCCAAAGTGATCTATTTATAGTACAAAGGTCCAAGGGTGTTTTCGGGTTTAATCTATTATTTAAATTCCTAATTAAGTTTTAACTCAGAGATATAACATCATGTGCGCGCTGCGGTGCTTCTATATGGGCGCTGCGGTGTTGGCTTCAGCTTTGGTTGGGTGTGCTTCTGGACTCAAAGTACCTGAAAATGCATTGAAATAAGTCAGTGATCCAATAATATCACTTTAGAGTTATTAGCATATAAAAATGCAATAAAGACCGAGATCAATCCTAAAATGCTAACAATTAAACACTGTTGAGATGAATTTTATGGTTCTCATCACAACCCCCAACTAGCTTATTGCTAGTCCCTAGCAATTCAAGCGAAAGCAAAGGATGAATTCTACAGTGGGAATTAAAAACAAAGTAAAGCAATGCTAACGTTGAGCCAAGAGTAATTCATTTTTTTTTCCTCAAAAATTGCACACAACATACAACACATAGAATTATTAAATATCACTCAAGTCAAAACGTAATCCAACCATTAATCTTAAAAGTAATCCGAACACCTGGATGATTTTATGCATAACATTCATGAATACAAGTCTTGGCCTCTAAGAACATAATAAATTGCGTGACATCAATCACAAATCAAGCTCCATAGGCTTACTTTTCAAATCACTCTCCACTATTATAGAAAAAATCACACTACATTGGATCAATAGGTCTTTACTAAGCTTGTAACGTTAGGCTAAGGTAAAGATTAAGAAAGAACGGGAAGGATTCAACAAGTAAAAGAACTTAATCTCTTAGTTTTGAACACAACTCTTTAAGCACTGGATAACCTTACTTCAATACCCAACTCTTCCAATCATTTTCCGAGCATTTCTTTCAACAAATCACCATTTTTTTTCTTTCTTTCTTCTTTCTTTGCCATAATTTACTTCTTTTTTTATTTTGGCACATAAGACCATTCACCTTCTTTTTCATCATTCTTTTTTCACAACCCTCAACTTATCTCTTTTCATGTGTTCGAGCTATGGTAGTAATATATTTTTTTCTCATACTTTTATCCTTATTCCTCTTGAGTGCTTCTCAACAAATGTGTATAACTAAGTTCTTTTAAAAGGAAGGTAAGGATAAAATATTTTAGGCTCATAAAGGTGAGTAAATGGGCTTTTGAAAGAAATAAGGCTCAAATTCGTTTTAAGAAAAAGGTTTAAATGGGTGACTAGTGATAAATATAGCAATGGTAAGTTTGGAAGGCTCAAACGGTTCAAAAATGGCCTATATCATATCCTAAGTAGTGTGCATTCTAGAAATTCGCCTCAAGTGATTATCAAATAAGTTCTAGAGCTTATCAAGACCGTAAAAGTATTCACAAAATAATCACACATACAACTTTTCTAAATGTTTTAGACTAATCATACATTCTTACCGCAAACTAGAATTTCAAACCAAGTGAAGAGTGATACTTAAATTAATTTCAAACCGAACCCAGATTTAACTTATTCTAAATGCTATATGTTATCTAAATTCAGGCTCATATCATTGACATGTGAATAAACTCAAAGGCTTAACACAAAGCATGCTAAAAACAAACAAAAAAGGAAAATGACACCAAGCAGTTCAATGAAAAATAGGAATACGTTTCCTCTACCCCCAACTTAAAGTAGGCATTGTACTCAATGTGAAAGCAAAAGATAAGGAAACTCCTTTTGTAGCCAAAAGTGCATAGAAGCTGAAAATTGTGCACCACTATTTGAACTGCGTCGTATATTTGTCCTTAAAAAAGAAATACGAAAGTAAAACTGGAAAACGACATAATAATAATAATAAATAAGAAAAAGGAATATGAAAAACAGTAAAAATAAAAGGATATGTTATGGGTTGCCTCCCATGAGTGCTAAGTTTAATGTCTTCAGCCAGACGCTCTTATTCCCTCCTAGACAAACATAGGTTGAATGCACAAGCCACTGCTTCATTGCCAAATTCGGTGCTTGTATGCTTTGGAGAGGCCTCAAGGATGTCATTAGTAACATCCACAAATTCTGGCTTGATATATACTCTTGTGAAGCCATGGGTGAGGGTGTACTCTAATGGATTAAGGTGCTGGACCTTTTCCAGGAATGAGTCAATCATGTATGCTTGGGGGGTTTCGTCCACATCCTCTGATTTTTTCGTTGTTGGGATGTGTAATAACTTACCACTTAGTGTCTCAGTGGCATTCACCTTCTTTATATTCTATTGCACTATGTGGTGACCATGGGGTGTGGACTGAGCTTGAGAAGGGAACTTACCTCGCTCAGTCACACTCAAGTAGCTCATCAACTTGGACACTTGGCTCTTTATCTCTTTATTTTCTTCAACAACCTGCGTAATTAAAGATTGAAGTCTTTGATTAGTCTTACCCTGTGCCTCAATAAAAGCATGTAAAGTGTCTTCTAAAGAACTCCTAAAAGATACATGTGCATGATATGGTTCAAGATATGGTGCAGAGGGTTGTGCAAGCTGCTGGTTTTCAGATTTCCAGCTGAAATTGGAGTGATTTTGCCATCCCGGATTATAAGTATCAGAGAAGGGTGCCAAAGGCTTCTTGTACATGCCTAAGGCATTACATTGTTCCTTATACATCCTTCTTATCTCCGCAAATATGGGGCACTCTTGGGCGAGATGATCTACCCCGCCACACACAAAACATGGTTCAAAAGATTTTGCATGATTAGCTACGTGTTGGCTTTAAGCTCTTAGTCTTTAACACCTCTAGTTCCCTAGTAAGCATCTCGACCTTGACCTTAAGGTTATCCTCTTCCCTAAAATGGTAAATTCCACCACCATTTGGGTTCCCTACAGGTCGTGACCTATTTGTGCTTTCAGTAGCACTAGGTCCAGTCCAAGTGTGAGCTTTTGCAGTAAGCTCATTGAGGTACTCTATGGCCTCATCAGGATCTTTCTCCAAGAACTCACCATTACACATCATCTCTAAAAATTAGTGCTCTCTATATGTAAGTCCCTCATAAAAATAGCTCACTAAGTGCCAACTCTCATACCCATGGTGAGGGTACATACTCAACAACTCTTTAAATCTCTCTCAAGATTGATACAAAGTCTCGCTGTCCTTTTATGCAAAGGTGGAGATTTGTCATTTTAAAGCATTGGTCTTATGTTGGGGAAAGTATTTATTAAGGAAATTTCGAGTCATCTCAGTCCATGACCCAATAGATCGTGGTCTTAGTGAGTATAGCCAACTCTTAGCTCTATCCTTCAAAGCGAAAGGAAAGAACTTAAGCCTCACAATGTCATCGGTTTCATCTTGACTATGAAAAGTCGCGACTACTTCCTCAAATTCTCTAATGTGCACATATGGGTTTTCATTGTCCAAGCCATGAAACGTAGGCAGTAATTGTATCATCCCTATTTTAAAATCTAGATGGCGAGCGTTGGCTGGAAACATGATGTATGATGGTGTGGCTGTGTGTGTAGGGTGGAGATAATCCTGAAGTGTCCTAGCAACATTCTCACTAGGGTTATCGGCTATGTTAAAAATCCACTAAATTCTCTTGTGGGGGTGCACTATGGTTTGATCTAGGTGAGGTTTCACTAATGGACGTGGAAGGAGAGGGTAATTCTATTTCGGGTCCTCTAATGAATCTACCTAGCGAATCTCTCGGTCTATGCATACACCAAATAAGTCAGAGGGAAATAAATAAACGGAAAAAAATAAAAAAAATCATAAAATCAAATGAAAGAGAAAAGAACAATAATAAAGAAAAATACTATAAAAATAAAGAAGAAAAAAATTACAACAAGCTAAAAGAGGGAACGAAGTTACCGCATTTACAAATTGCTGAAAGAAAAACTATCTACAAATCTTATACCATCTTGTCTTAGAGTTGACAATCTTCTTTGTACTTAAGTGTGTTTCCCCGGCAACGGTGCCAAAATTTGATTACACCCAAAACATAACGCGGTTGTTGTAGCACAGTTTTGGGGTGTCGATTCCACAGGGAAACAAGTTAACTACAAAAGAAGGTGTGAACCATAACACAAACGATAAAGATTTAAGTGAGAAAATATGAACTTTAGGTAATGAAGTAATTGTGTAAAATAGATTGTAAAATATAATTGGGAAACAACAAGGATCCGGGAATCCTCCCTAGGTTCGTTGCCGTATTCCGAACTTGATTCAGTTGTTTTAATCTCGATTGCGAGTTTCACATCCCAAACAGGAAATCGATAAATATTCAATGAGCACATATATAAACCCTAATATGATTGTTATGAAATAATTTTTATTTTCGATTCATGCACACATGATCTATCCTATAGTTTTATCAAGAAACGACAATATATCTTTGTTGACAATATTGCAGTAATGGACAAACCTAAAGGCTAAATCTACCAGACTCAATTATACCCAAACAATCTTGACATAAGAAAAGCCTAACTAAATTTATATCAAGGAGAAAGATAAAATTAGCTTAAAAAGTAAATCATAACAATGTTTTGACAATAAATTGCTATTACAACTGAATCAAATAAGGGAAGATAGGAACAACTACACCTAGGGATTCATCCCTTCACCTTGCTTGGAGATTAGACGGCCATGAGGCTCATCCTTGAGTCTTTGGACCCTTTTTCATCCTCCAATTGATTCTTTTCTCTTAAACCCAAAGTGATCTATTTATAGTACAAAGGTCCAAGGGTGTTTTTGGGTTTAATCTATTGTTTAAAATCCTAATTAAGTTTTAACTCGGAGATATAACATCGTGTGCGCGCTATGGTGCTCCTTTATGGGCGCTGTGGTTTTGGTTTCAGCTTTGGTTGGGTGTGCTTCTGGGCACCGTGGTGCATCTCGGCACCGCAGTGCTGGCTGAGGGGCACCGCGGTGCACACTGGTGACTTGATTTTTTCTTCATGTTTGCTTCTCTGCAACCACTCCGACACTCCGTTATGCATGAAATCTTGGTGCTTTAAGCAACGATCGCTTTTTCTTCTCTTTTGGACTCAAAGTACCTGAAAATGCACTGAAATAAGTCATTGATCCAATAATATCACTTTAGAGTTATTAACATATAAAAGTGCAATAAAGACCGAGATCAATCCTAAAATGCTAACATTTAAACACTATTGAGATGCATTTTATGGCTCTCATCAAGAAGCAACAGATCCTGCTTGTCTCTGACTCTATACTACAGTTCCTTGTGACAAGGAACACCCTCTCTAGGGTGGTCTCTCACCATGTACACCCATACTGCTACCACCTCTAGGTCCCTCAAATCTACACCTCTTTAGCCAATCTCTCATACCTTTAAACTCCATCAAATCCTTCTCAATCTGTAATGCTTTATCCAGCAGTATAGTATAATTCCTTATGCCCATGTCAGAGAGTTTAGATAGAATGTCATAGTGTAACCCATCTAAAAATTGTTTACTTTTCCTCTCCTCTGTATTCACTAGCTCAAGTAAAAACCTTGACAGAGCTATAAATTTACTATCATACTCTGCCACAGATAAGGTACTCTGCCTTAAGTGAATAAAATCTCTCTCCTGCTGGGTTCGAAATGTATCTGGAAAGTATTTCGCCAAGAACTCATCCTTAAACTTACTCCAAGTTAAATGTTGTTCTACCTGTGTACTCACCCTAGGTAAAATATCTTCCCACCATTGAGAAACCTCACCTTCCAGCATAAATGAATCAAAAGCAACCTTTTGTCTATCTATCACTGGTGAGACTTCAAAATATTTCTCAACATGTCTAATCCACTACTCAGCTTCCACAGGATTTATAGATCCTCTAAAAGACTAGGGTTTAAACTTAAGAAATCTCACAAAACAATCCCCTTGCATCTCACGTGCAAACACACCTTCTCCCTCATAAACCTCTCGTCTCACCATATTAGGTTCTACTCTACCCCTTTCATCTAATCTCCTCTGCAGATTATTAACCCTTTATTTACCTGCATTCATCCTTTCTATATCACGATTAAGAGCTTCTCTCAATTTAACCCTCCTAACCTCAGATTCTCTCCCAGCTCAACTAGTACCAGCTACACTATCAATTTGTTCCCTCGCAGGAACCGCAGACTCAACTTCTCCCTCTGCTTCAGTTCTTCTAAATATTAGGGGTTTATTACGTCCCTTATAATTACGAATTCTACCTCTAGCTCTAGCACATCTATGTGTCATCCTCAGACTCTGCATTAAAATATAGTTTATTTAGATCTTCCACTTTTTAAAGTTCTTATGCAGTCTATAGAATCTTAAAACTTAATGCTTTGATACCAAAATTGTAATGACCCATCCCAGGTTGGCCACCCCCGAGACAGTGTTTTCACATTTTGAAAATCCCAGCACGACACATATATGCAACAATAAAAATAATGCCAACTGAACTTTTTACATCAATCCTCAATCCTCAACAGGGGAGATACATCATTCTGATCTTGACTTAAACATTATATACAATGTAATATGCATGAATATTTACAAATAATTTTTTTTTTATTTTCTCATTAGTCTAAGGATGTGGACACGCACGTGACTTACAAATAATGACTTTTTTTGAATCTCAACTCACCAAACTATCTGTCCAGCCAGCTACTTGAAATCATTATACAATGAGGAGTGAGCTTCATAAGCTCAGTGAATTAAATTTACTAGAAGTATTTGATTTACTACTCCCAGTTACATCTTATAATTCAATTACATCTAAAAAATCTTCTGATATTCATTCATCTTTTTCCTCAACTAATTCAATAACAATATTTTGTAATCACTACCCAATTTCATAATTCCTCTATTACACAATCTCTTTTTAAGTTACTCATCAGACATATCAATCTTTCAATCATATATTTAATCATCTCTAAATTCTCAATTCAACATTATCATTTACCTCATTATGAGGTTCAAAACATATAATAACTCACTCAAAAAATTCTCATCATATCATATTTCCATATTTCTTCCTTAACATAATTGTCTTGCTGTGAAACTCATTCATCTATCAATAAATTTAAAATCATGAATAACACTTTAATATCTTAAGTAATAACAATCAACATTTAAAGCAAATGCAATGCATGAATTTAAATGTTATTATTATTAGGAATGTCTTTCCACATGTCGACATGTTTTAACTTAGATTGGCTACCTTCCGGTTCTTTTATTCTCATTTAGACTGACTGCATTCTCGGTTCTTTTATTCTCATTTAGACCAGCTGCCCTCTCGGTTCTTTTATTTTCATTTAGACAAGCTGCCTTCCCGGTTCTTTTATTTTCATTTAGACCAGCTGCCTTCCCGATTCTTTTATTTCATGCATATGAATAATAATATGAATATGCATATGAATAATAATATAAAAAGAAGTATGTATTCAGACATTTAAATTAACTATCCTTATTATTCTCAAATTATTTTTGAAAAATTCCACTAAATTCTTCTCCTCATAAATCATATCAAATCATCAACCATAACTCGTCAAGAATTTCATTTATCACATTTATTATTAAATTGACTCATTATTCTAATAATATTAGTTCTCATATAATAGTTTTCTATACATCCATTATTCCTATCATATCTATCAACCAATTTTTCATCTACCACCAAAGTATAAGTTAATAATTTATTCTAATATTATCACTATATTTTTCATATTTATCTTGATTACTTAAAGTAAATCTAACATACCACAAAACACTTAGAGCTACTCGTGGATCACCTCTTTACCTTTCCTGTTCCTCTCAGCAATTTCCCCTGGTTGCTGATCATTAACACCTGACATAATATTTATATTAAAATTTTAATTTATTATTTAATTCTTCCATAATTCACACCCTTTGAAAATTCTCACTTTGAATTCTAGGAAATTTCATGTATGCTAAATTTCAAAAATAAACTTTGTGTTATTACAATATGTTTTTCTTAGAGCTTCCCGCGACTCTCTATAAAAATCTCCCGTAAACCCCTCCTAAATTTTACACTTCTACATAGGTGAAGTCAACAAGTCTACGGTTCTAGCAACAAAGGAAGTACACCCCAGTTCGACAAACAACTAAGGCATCCAGTGAAACTGGATTTGGGATTAAAATCTTACAATTCTTGGTACCTCTGTTTATATTGGGCATAACATTTGCTATGCGAATCTTCACCAAAAAAGAAGACTAATTAGATCATTTACCTATAAATTTGTCAACATTGAGTCAAAGCCCTTTGGAACAATTTTTTACTTGAGCTTTGGTTATGGAACTGAACTCAGAACTTTATAGTCTGTGTATGTTTTACTATCCATTAGTGTCTCTTTTTTGGTTTTCAATAATAATGACTTGATATTCCTCTTAATCAATGGATTTGAAGAAGTTTTCTTTTAATCTCCTTTTGGTTTGTATAAAGAATGGAGTATGATTAATATATGAAAAAATGAAGTTTAAGGAAAAAAAATGACAATGGCTTTGTTCTTTTGCACTATGTACTGCTATGTTTGGTCCTTTAATCATCTTCCACTGCTTGCAGTTTCATGGTTGCCTTCAATTGATTTGTGAATATGCTGAAGAAATGATTGTTTTAGAATGTAATTGATTGATTTTTTTTAAAGTATTTTTGAGATGAAGATGATTGTGGGAAGCTTGCCTAGTAACATAAGAGAGGATTAGAGAAATAGTTAGGGGAAGGAAATAGTTTACCTTTTGGATAAGACAAAAGGCATGATAAGATTGGAGGTTGAAGGCGGTGAGGTAGATTTTTGTTTTCATTTTTCTAAATTTAATTTAGCATTATTTTTTTATATTAGTTTTTTAGGTGTAGCAGGTACTTCTCTATGTAAAAAAATTACACGTTTAACTAAGTTCATTTGAGGGTATTAAGGGATTTTCAAAAGTTTTTATGACGTGGCCTAACATTTGATCAAAATTTTCACGCTTGACTAACAGATTCAGTAATAGAGGTATGTTTTTGTAATGTTACTAACAAACCTCAAGTATTAAATAACCATTTCCAATACCACATGCATATTTCTGTAATTACTCAGAAACTCAAGTATAAAACTGTAATTTACTCTAATTTTTAATACTACATGTATATTTATGTAAGGAAAAATTATAGAAACCCACTTGACATTTGGACGTCGCAACATTTACCTACATATTGTTTAGGAAATTAGGTTTACCTACTTTGTCTTGTTCAGAAATTTGAAATTTTCAACAGATACCTCCCTCTATCAAATTTTTTGTTAGTCAACCGATTATTTTTTGGTCATTAATTAAATCCATGTCATCATTTTTATTAGAAACCCAGAAATATCCTTGATGCAACAACTTACCTTCACTATTTTCAAGTTAGTTCTACTAGGTTTGACCTAACAATTTTAACATTTATCTCTCATCTGCACAACTCCTCCATAGTAGTGCAACGACAACCTTTGCATCCTCTCACCAGTGCGGCATCATGAAAGAACATTGTTTTTTATATGGAATTTTCTTTTAAAAAATGAGTTTTGTTGGTCTCAAATTTCATGCAAAAATGGGAGGTTTTTTGGTCTTGAATTTTCTTAGCAAAATTGAACGTAATTCCGATGGAATTTTCCTGAAAAAATGAGAGGTTTTTTAGTGTAGATTTTTCTTGCAAAAATTAAACTTATTTTGAGTGGAATTTTCTTGCAAAAATTGGAGGTTTCTTAGTCTAGATTTTTCTTACAAAAATTGAACATATATTGGATGAAATTTTCCTGCAAAAATGAGGGGTTTCAGATGTCGAATTAAGTATTACCCATTCAAATACCAAAAAGGGCTCTTTCTTAATTGCCCGAAAA
The DNA here is from genome assembly GCA_023935145.1 of Bretschneidera sinensis. NCBI lineage: Eukaryota > Viridiplantae > Streptophyta > Magnoliopsida > Brassicales > Akaniaceae > Bretschneidera > Bretschneidera sinensis. The sequence continues at coordinate 118,637,804 of CM043700.1, forward strand.
ATCTAAAGCTTTTAACAAACTAAACAAATCAACTTTAAGTAACTTGAACTTGGCAGAATCAAAGAAACTATTCAAACAATGTAAAAACATTTTTACAATATAATTGAAAAGGACAATACCATTTCTTGATAAATTAAAAATTCAAGAGATTGATCACCTGATTGGCCTTCCTCTTTCTTGCTATGGAAATCTAAGACTGAAAAAGAATTGAGTTTCTTGGAATTGACATATTGGTGTTGTTTTTGAGTTGATTTAGCAGAGATTTGAAAAGGTGGGAAATGGGTGTTGTTACTTTGTGGCGGGTTTATGGGTTTGTGTAATACCCGTGTTCTTAAAGTATGGGTAAAGAATTAATTTGATAAATATGACATAAAATTAAAATAATATATATATATATATATATACACACACACACACACACACGTGAAGGATTTAGTATTGAATAAAATAATTCCTAAAAAAAATTCATGGACAGCACGAAGAAAAGAAAATAAAAAGAAAAAGAAAAAAGAAAAAAGAAAAAAGAAAAAAGAAAAAAAAGGTGGCTACTGGTGGCAGCACCTGTTGCCAAGAGAGCATTGTGGTGTTGCATGTAATACAACACTACAAATTTGTGGCAGTATTTTTTTTTTTTGGGGGGGGGGGGGGGGGAAGTGGTGAGTAAATGGTTTAAGTTTTGTATATATATATATATAACATTAATTTATTTTATTACTTACCAAATCATGTGTTTGGTTTTCCTTCAACTACGATTCAAATTACTTTCTTTCTTTAAACACTTGGGGACCGAAAAAAACGTTGAAAAAGTAAAATTTTGAAGGGGTTTACGGGAGAATTTTATAAAGAATCACGAGAAGCTCTGAGAAAAACAAAAGGTAATAATGTGAAGTTTATTTTTGAAATTTTAGAATACATGAAATTTCTTGGAATTCAAAGTGGGAATTTTCAAAGGGTGTGAATTATGGAAGAATTTAAAAAAACAATTAGAAATTTAATATAAATATTATGTCAGGTGTTGACGATCAGCAATCGGGAGAAATTGCTGTGAGGATCAGGAAAGGCAAGGAGGTGATCCACGGGTAGCTCTAAGTGCTACGTGGTGAGTTAGATTTACTTTAAGTAATCAAGATAAATATGAAATATATAGTGATAGTATTTGAATAAATCATTAAATTATGATTTGGTGATAGATGAAAGTTGGTTGATAGGTATGATAGGAATAGTGGATGTGTAGAGAATTATTTTATGATAAATAATATTATTGGGATAATGAGTCGATTTAATAATAAAGACGATAAGTGAAATTCTTGACAAGCTATGGTTGATGATTTGGTATGATTTATGAGGAGAGAAAATTTAATGGATCTTGATGAGCTATGGTTTGATGATATGATATGATTTATGATGAGAGGAATTTAGTGAAAATTTTTGAATAATCAGGATAGCTAATTTGAATGTTTGAAGACATGTTTGTTTCTATATCATTGTTCATATGGATATTTCATATCATTATTCATATGCATATGCATGAAATAAAAGAACCGGGAAAGCAGCCCATCTAAATGAAAATAAAAGAACCGGGAAGGCAACCGGTCTAAATGAAAATGAAAGAACCGGTAGGGCAACTGGTCTAAATGAAAACTGTGACAGCCGGTATATGCTGGAAATAAAAGAACCGAGAGGGTAGTCAGTCTAAATAAGAATGAAAGAACCGGGAAGGCAATCGGTCTAAATGAGAATGAAAGAATCGGGAAGGCAGTCGGTCTAAGATAAAAACATGTCGACATGTGAGAAGATGTTCCTAATAATAATAACATTTAAATTCACGCATTGTATTTTCTTTAAATATTGATTATTATTGCTTGAGATATTAAAGTGCTATTCATGATTGTAAATTTATTGATAGATGAATAAGTCTCACAGATAGATAATTATGATAAGGAAGAAATATGGAAATATAATGTGATGAGAATTGTTTGAGTGAGTTATCATATGTTGTGAACCTTATAATGAGGTAAAAAATAATGTTGAATTGAGAATTTAGAGATGATTAAATATATTATTGAAAGATTGATTTGTCTGATGAGTAACTTAAGAAGAGATTGTGTAATAGGGGAATTAGAAAATTGAGTCGTGATTACAGAATATTGTTATTGAATTATTTGAGGAAAAAGATGAATGAATATCAGAAGATTTTTTGAAGTAATTGAATTATAAGATGTAACGGGGAGTATATAATCAAATACTTCTAGTAAATTTAATTCATAGAGCTTGTGAAGCTCACTCCTCATTGTATAATGATTTCAGGTAGCAGGCAGGACAAATAGTTTGGTGAGTTGAGATTCAGACGAAGTCATTATCTGTAAGCATGTGCGTGTCCACATCCTTAGACTAATGAGAAAATAAAATAAAAATTTATTTGTAAATATTCATGCATATTGCGTTTATAAAATTTTTAAGTTAAGATCAGAATGATGTATCTCCTCTGTTGAAGGTTGATGATTGATGCAAAAATTTCTGTTGGTATTATTTTTATTGTTGTATATGTGTCATGTTGGGAAATCAAAAAACGATGACACCATCTTTGGGGTGGCCAACCCAGGATGGGTCGTTATAATTTTGGTGCCAGAGCATCAGGTTTTATGATTCTGTAGACTGAATAAAAAGTAAGAAAGTAAAAGATTATAATAAATTATATTTTAATGAATAGTCTATAGATGACACGTGGACATGCTAGAGCTAGAGTTAGAGTTGTTGATTTGAGAGGGCGTGGTAGGCCCCCAATATTTTGACAAGTCGAGGTTGAGTTTGAATCTGTGGTTCCTAGAAGGGAACGTGTTGACAGTATAATTGATATTAGTAAAGGTGTGAGAGAATCTGAAGTTGAAAGAGATGAGATAAGATAAGTTTTTACACATACTCTCGAGAAAATGAATGTAACAGATGATAGAGTTGATAGCCTATAGCATAGACTTGATGAACAGGCTATGACAATGCCTGAGGTTGTTGTAAACCCAGTAATGGTAAATGTTCAAAAAGGGAAAAGTAAGTTTATGCACGAGATGCAGAGAGATTGTTTTGTTAGATATATTAAGTCGAATACCTTGTTGTTTAAAGGATCAATGAATCCTTTTAAGCCTGAGTTTTGGGTGAAACACGTGGAGAGATTATTTGATATTTTACCAGTAATTGACAGGTAGAGGGTTGTCTTTGCTTCGTTTGAGTTAGAATGAGAAGCTTTGGAATGGTGGGAGGATACTCTTCCCAGAGTAAGTGCATATGTTGATAGACCCTTAACTTGGAATAGGTTTAAGGAGGTTTTCCTCAATAAATACTTTCCTTATACCATTAGAACCCAACAAGATAGAGATTTTATTTATTTGAAGCAAATGTGTTGACTATAGCTCAGTATGATAGGAGATTTGTGGCTTTGTTGAGGTTTGTATCGAAAATGGTAGACATAAAGGAGAAGAGGTGTAAGAGGTTCATAGATGGAATACATTTTGAGATTAAATCGAAACTAATTTACATGAGGCATATGAATTATGTTACATTGGCCAATATAACACTTCAGATTGAAAAGGATGTGATGGAATTTAGAGGTAGGAGGAACTGATGGAAGAGGTCTAGATTTGAAGAACCCAGAGGTGGTACTAGTATGAGTGTGATGGGTGGGAGACCACCTAGAGGAGGCATTCCTTGTTACAGGAAATTGTAGTACAAAGTCAGAGACAAACAAGATCTGTTGCTTCTGTAGCTCAGAGTAATATTGGTGGGACCCTTAGATTTGGGAGACAGGTTATGGTAACTGGGAGTCATGGCAAAGGAATTAAGTATGCCACCAAGGGGAAGTGGTAACCTAATGTATGATTGAGAGACAAAAGTTTGTTATAGATGTAATCCGATAAGATATTTATCTCATAATTGCTCTAATTTGAGGTGCTATGTATGTAGAAAATGTGGACATATCAATGTTGATTGATCTTGGTGCAACCCATTCTTTTGCATCTAATGTATTTATGAAGTCTATTGATGTATGTATTAATCCTTTGATACATAATATTTTTGTTGAAGTTCCCACTAGAGATAGAGTGATAATCATAAATATTTATAAGGGTTGTGTGATTTCTATCAGTGATAGAGAATCTGAAGCTGATTCATTATCTTTGAATGTTGTTGATTGTTTTAGAAAGAATGTAGTGTTCAAGATATGGACATGAAGAGTTTATCTTTCAAGGAGAACATAAGATACTCTTGAACTATCTTATTTTGTTCTGACTACTAGTAGATGATTAAAAAAGGATTGTGAGAGTATTTGGCATACAAAATGGATTCTAAAAAGGAAAACAGAAAGTTAGAAGAAATCTTAGTGGTGAAAGATTATTCTAATTTATTTCTTGATGAGTTGTCTAATTTACCATTGAGTTTTTCATGGATGTGATTATGGTTTCTAAACCTATTTCAATAGCAGTCTATAGAATAAGACATGTTGAATTGAGAGAACTGAAGGTTCAAATTTAAGAATTGTTAGACAAACAAATTATTCGATTTAGTGTGTCGTCATAAGGAGCCCACATAGTGTTTGTAAAAAAGAAAGATGGAACGATGAGATTGTGTATAGACTACAGATAATTGAATAAGATAATCATTAAGAACAAATATCCTTTACCCAGGATAGATGAATTATTTGAGAAGTTGTAGGGAGCAAGGGTATTTGCAAAAATAAACTTGAGATCAGGTTATCATCAATTGAGAATAGAGAAGGGAGATGTGCCTAAGAGTGCTTTTAGGACACGTTATGGTCATAAGTTTCTTGTGATATCATTTGGGTTGACTAATGCTCCAGCAACATTCATAGACTTGATGACTAAAATGTTTAAACTATTTCTTGATAGTTTTTTGGTTGTGTTCATTAATGACATCTTGGTTTATTTTAAGACTAAAGAAGAGCATGTAAAATATTTAGAAATTGTATTGGAGATTTTGAGGAGAGAGATTTTATGCTATAATTCCCTAAATGTAAATTTTTACTGAATGAAATAACTTTCTTGGGGCATGTAATAACTGGAGATGATATAACAGTTGATCCATAAAAGCTAGAGGCAATGTTAAGTTGGGAGAAACCAACTAATGGACTGAGATTCGAATCTTCTTGGGGTTAGCTGGTTATTATAGAAGATTCTTTCAGAATTTTTCTATTATTGTAGTACTATTGACTAGACTGACCAAGAAAGAGGTGAGATTTGTATGGTGTAGGGAGTGTGAGAAAATTTCCAATTATTAAAGGAGAAATTGACTACAGCTCCAGTATGGGCACTTCCTTCTAGTGATGAAGAATTTGTAGTATATAATGATGCATCCCATCAAGAGTTAGGATGTGTGTTGATGCAACATGGGAAGATAATGACACATTATTTTAGGCAATTGAGGAATAATGAGAGAAATTACCTTACCCATGAGTTAGAGTTGGCTACCGTAGTCTTTGTTTTAAAGATTTGGAGCCACTTGTGAGATATTCACTATTCATAAGAGTTGACATACTTACCTACCTGAGAGAGTTGAATTTGAGATAGAGGCGGTGGATAGAGTTGATTAGTGACTATGATTGTATAAATTCACTATCATCGAGGAAAGGTGAATGTGGTAACAAATGTATTGAGTAGAAAATCTACAAGAAGATTAACTACTATTGAGAGTCATGACGTTAAATTGATGATAGATTTAAGAGAAATAAGAACGAAGTTGAATATCAGTGTAACGACCCATCTCGGGTTGGCCACCCCCGAGACAGTGTTATCACAATTTAAAAATCTCAGCACGACACATATATGCAACAATAAAAATAATACTAACATAATTACTTCATTTTGATATTAACTTAAACATAATATACAACGTAAAATGCATGAATGTTTACAAATAAATTTTTTTATTTCATTTCCTCATTTGTCTAAGGATATTGACACGTACGTGGCTTACAGAAAATGATTTCGTCTGACTCTCAACCCACCAGACTATTTGTCCTGCCTGCTACCTAAAATCATTGTACAACGAGGGATGAGCTTCACAAGCTCAGTGAATTAAATTTACTTAAAGTATTCAATTTGTATAACTAGTCCTTTAATATTCAAACATTTATTTCTGATATGACTAGATAATAACAAATAGTCTAACATTTAAATAATTTCTATCAGATCATATTTGTATGTCTTTTTCTCACTGTAACTGTCTCTCTGTGAGACTCATTTATCTACAAATAAATACACAATATCAACAACATTTCAGTAAAAATATTAACATGTAAAACAGATGCAATGCATGAATTATTATTATTAAGAAACGTCTTCCCACATGTCAACATGTTTTTATCTTAGATCGGCTGCGCTCTAGGTTTTTTCATTCTCATTTAGACCGGTTGCCTTTCCGGTTCTTTTATTCTCATTAGACTGGCTGCCTTCTTGGTTCTTTCATTTTCATTCAGATGCATATGAAAATTGATATGAATATGCATTCAAATAATAAAATAAAAATAAGTATGTATTCAGACATTTGAACTAGCTATCCTGATTATTATAAAAAATTCTACTAAATTCCTCTCATCATAAATCACATCAAATTATCCATCATAGCTTGTCAAGATCCACTAAATTTCATCTCCTCATAACTCATATAAAAAAATCAACCATAGTTCATCAAGAATTCACTTATCGCTTTTATTATTAAATTAACTTATAATGCCAAAAATACTATTTGTCACCTAATAATTTATACATGTCCTAAATTCATATTATACCTACCAATCAAATTTTTATCTACCACCAAAGCATAAGCTAATAATTTATTTAATTTTTCACTAGATATTTCATTTTTATTTAGATTGCTTAAAGTAAATCTAACTCACCATGTAGCACTTAAAGCTACCCGTGGATCACCTTCTTGCCCTTTCTGTTCCTCTCAGCAATTTTCCCCGATTGCTGATCATCAATACTTGACATAATATTTGTATTAAATTTCTAATTTATTCTTCAATTCTTCATAAACCACGCCCTTTGAAAATTCCCATTTTGAATTCCAAGAAATTTCATGAGTGCTAAAAAATCAAAAATAAACATTACATTATTACCTTCTATTTTTCTGATAGCTTTTCGTGACTCTCTATAAAGTTCTCCCATAAACTCCTTCATAATTTTTCTCTTTCAACTTTTTTTTGGGTCCCCAAGTGTTTAAAGAAAACGAGTAATTTGAAGGAAATAAAACGAAATTGGTAAGTATAAGTATGTTACATATAAGAATATATATAAGTAAAAGTTTGTAAAATCTTCAGCAACCCGAAACCATACATTCTCAGCATCCTCCACGTTTTTGCAACTTGTAAAGCATGCATTAGCACCTGCTGCCACATTTTTTGCCTTTTTTAAAAAGAAAAATCTAATACTTTTTTTCTCTTTTTTTTTCCTTCTTTTCATGCTGAACACGTCCAATTTTTTTTAAAAGAATTATTTTATTCAATATTTAATCCTTTGCGTAAATATCTTATTTTAATTTTATGTCATATTTATTAAATTACTTCTTTACCCTTACTTTATGGTTACAGGTATTACAAATCTACCCATCTTATAAAAATTTTGTCCCCGAAATTTCACTTTCACGTAATCTCTTCAACATCCTTATTCTGCCACAGAACTTGAACTAATGAAATTATTTTATTATACAAGACTTGTTCTTATCTAAAATCCTCACTGGTACTTGTATATAAGCCCTATCTTTATGAATTTCTATAGTTTAGCTTGAAATTTTATAATATTCATCATGTAAACACTTTCTTAAAAGTGAAACATGAAATACATTATATAAATGTTTTGATTCTGGAGGTAAATCCAGGCTACTCACAACTAGCCCAACTTTCTCAACAACCTTATAGGGTCCCACTTACCTCAGACTCAACTTTTCTTTCTTTTTGATCCTTAGCTGTAATATCCATATTTTAAAAGTTGGGTAAGTGTATATTTTTATCAATATGACAAAGGGTTAAATCCCTGAATGGCTGAATGAAGATTTCTGGAGACCAAGGTTGAAAAGTAAAAAAAAAAAAAAAAAAAAAAAAGTCAACTTGGAACAGTAACTCGGGGCAGTATACCTACTGCCATCGAGAGAACAATTCCAAGTGGGATAGTTTATATATTGGTTTTTGTTGTTTAATGGGAAGTGGAGAACAAAACATAATGATGATGTTTTTATCATTATGTTTGTTTTTTTTTTTATTAAATTGGTATCTTATGAAGACTTGAGAAAGAGGGAGAGGGGGCTGCTGATTTTCAGCCGAGCTCCCCTATAAATATGGGATATGGGTTCGTGTAATTACACGAAGAAATTTTCCTATAGTTTCAAATATTTCGTCTGTGTTCTTAAAACACTTGGGAGTTTAAAGAAAGGTGGAAGGAACAAAATTTTGAGGGTATTTTCAAAAATATTTCGGGAAGCTATCAAAATAGCAGAAGGTAATAAGGTAATTTTATTTTATCATTTATGAAAGTTTCAGGAGGTTAAAATAGAAAATTTTCAAATTGTGTAGTTTATGGAGAAAAGAAGAAATAATAAGAAATTTAAATTCCAATATTATGTCAGGTGTTGGTAGTCAACAATCGGGAGAAAATTAGAGGAAGATCGAAAAAGGCAAAGAGGTGGCCCACGAGTAGCTTTAAAGTGCTACGTGGTGAGTTGGATTTACTCTTAGTAGTCTAAATAAAAATCAATTATTTGGTGATATTATTAAAATTAATTATTAAAGTATGCTAGGGTGATAGATGAAAAATTGATTTATGGGTATGATAGGAAATTTGGCTAGATAGAAATATTTTTCGGTGAGAAATGATATTTTTGAAAATCATAAGTTTATTTGAGGATAAAAGCAATAAATAAATTATTGATGAGATATATAGATGTTTTAATACGAATTATGACGAGATGAATTTTAGTGGATCTTGTTAAATTTTTATGGATGATTTAAGATGAATTTTAGTGGATCTTGACAAATTCTGATGGACAAGTTGAGATGAAATTTAGTGGATCTGGACAGACTTTAATGAATTATTTGATGTGATTTGGGAAGAAAAGAATCTTGTGGAATTTTTATAATTTGATAAAAAATCTGGATGATTGGATGTAAGAAATTTTAAAGAAACTTTGTTAGATAAAATTTGTGGATAATTAGGATAGTCAAATTAAGTGGTTTGAATCTTTATATTGTTTTTATATTTTCTGTTTATATTACTGTTTCATATCATTGTTCATGCACATATGTATTAAATAATATAACCGAAAGAACCGGGAAGGCAGCCGGTCTAATGAAATAACCGTGACAGCCGGTATATGCTGGGATGAAAAATAAAAACCGTGACAGCCGGTATATGCTGGGATGAAAAGTGAAAACCGTGACAGTCGGTATATGCTGGAATTAACCGGGAAGGCAGCCGGTCTGATGAGAATAAAAGAACCGGGAGGGCAGCCGGTCTAAGATAATAATAACCTGTCGACAGGTGGGAAGACGTTCCTATCATAATCATTCATGTATCTGCATCTGTTTTAATTATCATTGCATTATTTGAAATGCTGAGATGTGGTATATTAATTGTGAATTAAATTATAGATGGCTGGGTCTCATAAAAAGAGACAGTTATAATGATGAGATGTGTGAGATGCTGAGTTGTGGTATATTAATTGTGAATTAAATTATAGATGGTTGGGTCTCATAAAAAGAGACAGCTATAATGATGAGATTTTCGAGATGCTGAGATGTGATACTTTTTGTGAATTTAATTATAGAAGGTTGAGTTTCATATAAAAAGACAATGATAAGACTTATCTAAATGATGGACTTTTTGATATGAACCTCATTACGAGGTAATTAAGAAATAATTGATCTTAAGGTGAACCAATGATTGAGAAGAAGAGATTGATTGTAGAAAGTTGTCATCAGGTTATGCGAAAAAAAATTTTAATATGAAAGGATTATTGATGGAATTTGGAATACTTTCAGTAAATTTAATTCGCTGAGCTTGTGAAGCTCACTCCTCACTGTTCAATGATTTCAGGTAGCAATCAAGATAAATAGTCTGGTGGGTTGAGAATCAGACGAGATCTTTTTCTATAAGCCAAGTACATGTCAATATCCTCAGACAATCGAGTTAAAGACTTGTAAAAATTTTATTGTAAATATTCATGCATTTATGTATTGTTATGTTTAAATGAATATCAGATTTGTTTACCTCTCCTGTTAAAGGAAAGAGAAAAAAAAATCTGGTAGTATTATATTTATTGTTGCATATATGTGTCGTGCTTGGATTTTCAAAATGTGATGACACCGTCCAGGGGTGGCCAACCTGGGATGGGTCGTTACAATTTTGGTATCAGAGCCAGGTTTTAAGATTCTGTAGACTGCATGAGAACCTAAAAAGTGGAAGATCTAAATAAATAATATTCTTAAATGCAGAGTTTGAGGATGACACGTGGTCGTGCGAGAACTAGAGGTAGAGTTCAAAATCAGAGGGGACGTGGTAGACCCCCAATTTTTAGGAGGACTGAAGTAGAGGAAGAAGTCGAGTCGGTGGATCCCGCAAGGGAACATGGTGATAGTGCAGCTAGTACGAGTAGAGCTGGGGAAGAATCTAAAAGTAGAAATGATGAATTGCAAGATGCTCTTAACCGTGCTTTAGAGAGAATTACTGCAGCTGAAGAACGGGTTGCTAATTTGCAAAGAAGATTAGAGGAAAGGAATGGAAGAGAACCAGAGGTAGTGAGGCAAGAGGTTCCTGATGGAGGGGTATTTGTAAATGAAATGCAAGGGGATTGTTTTGTGAGGTTTCTTAAGTTTAAACCTCAGTCATTTAAAGGATCTGTAAATCTGGTGGAAGCTGAACAGTGGATTGAGCATGTGGAGAAATATTTTGAGGTCTTACCGGTGTCTGATAAACAGAAGGTTGCCTTTGCTTCGTTTATGCTGGAGGGTGAGGCTTCTCAATGGTGGAAGGATATTTTGCCCAGAATGAGTACACGAATAGATCAACCTTTGACTTGGAATAAATTTAAGGATGAATTATTTGCAAAGTATTTTCCAGATTCTTTTCGGGCACAACAAGAAAGAGAATTTATCCACCTAAAACAGGGAAATTTATCGGTGGTTGAATATGATAGTAAATTTGTAGCCCTGTCAAGATTTGTACCCGAGTTCGTGAATAAGGAGGAAAGAAAATGCAAGATATTTTTAAACGGATTACACTATGAAATTCGTTTTAAACTCTCTTACATGGGCATAGGAAATTATGCTGTACTGGTAGATAAAGCATTGCAGATTGAGAGAGATTTAATAGAGTTTAAAGGTAAGAGGGATTTGTTGAAGAGAACTAGATTTGAGGGATCTAGAGGTGGTAGCAGTATGGCTGTACAGGGTGGGAGACCACCCCAGAGGGGGCGTTCTTTGTCACAAGGAACGATAGGGCAGACTCAGAGGCAAGCAAGATCTGTTACTTCAGTAGCTCAGAGTAATACCAGTGGGACCCCTCGATTTGGGAGACAGGCTATGGGGATTGGGAGTTATAGTAGAGGAATGAATATGCCACCAAGGGGAAGTGGAAATTTGATTTATGATTGGGAGTCAAGGGTTTGCTTTAAATGTAATCAGATGGGGCATTTATCTCGGAACTGCCCTACACAGATATGCTTTGTATGTGGTAAGGGATGACATGTTGCTGCAGATTGTCCAGCGGGGAAGTCAGTTGAAGAAAGCATTGAAAGTGTCGGGAGAAGACTGATGGAGAGAGGCAGCGGATCAGGAAGTGTTCGGGGCAGAGGTCGAGGATCTGTAGCAGAGCGAGGACGTAGCAGTCAGATTTATTCCAGAGATGGCAGAGTCTATGCATTGACCCAGCAGGATGCACAAGCCACTCCTGATGTTGTTATGGGTATGATATCTATCCTTGGTAGGGCTGCTAGATTATTGATTGATCTTGGTGCAACCTATTCTTTTGCATCTAGTAGTTATATGAAATCTATTGATGTCAGTGCTAGTCTTTTGATGCATGCCATTATTGTTGAGGTTCCTACTGGAGATAGGGTTATTATCAGAACAATTTATCAAAGTTGTATGATTAATATTGCTGACCGAGAATTTGAGGTTGATTTATTGCCTTTAGATATGACAGATTTTGATGTGATTCTAGGGATGAATTGGCTATCTGCATGTCATGCATGGGTAGATTGTTTTAAGAAAAATGTGGTGTTCAGGATACCCGGGCAGGAGGAGTTTAATTTTCAGGGAGAACGTAAAATACTTGTTAATTGTCTGATTTCTGCCTTAACTGCTAGTAAATGGTTGAGGAAGGGTTGTGAGGGGTATTTAGCATATGTGGTGGATTCTAGCAAAGAGGGTAGACAGTTAGAAGAAATCTCTGTGGTAAAAGATTTTTCTGATGTATTCTCTGAGGAGTTGTCTGGATCGCCTTCCAATAGGGAGATCGAATTTTCTATTGAAGTGATTCCAGGATCAGCACCCATATCCATAGCACCCTATAGAATGGCACCAGCTGAATTGAGAGAGTTGAAAGTTCAGCTTCAGGAGTTGCTAGATAAACAGTTTATCCAACCTAGTACATCACCCTGGGGAGCCCCTGTGTTATTTGTCAAGAAGAAGGATGGGACATTGAGGTTGTGTATTGATTATAGACAATTAAATAAGATCACAATCAAAAATAGATATCCTTTACCCAGGATAGATGACCTATTCGAACAATTACAGGGAGCTAGAGTGTTCTCTAAGATAGACCTAAGGTCGGGATATCATCAATTGAGGATAAAAGATGGGGACGTGCCTAAAACTGCTTTTAGGACACGCTATGGTCATTTTGAGTTCTTGGTGATGCCTTTTGGGTTGACCAATGCTCCTGCGGCATTTATGGATCTTATAAACCGGGTGTTTAAACCATTCTTGGACAGATTTGTAATTGTGTTTATTGATGATATTTTAGTATATTCTAAGAATGAAGAGGAGCATATACGACATTTGGAGATAGTGTTGGAGATTCTGAGGAAGGAGAAATTATATGCGAAATTCTCTAAATGTGAGTTTTGGTTGAATGAAATATCCTTCTTGGGGCATGTTGTGTCGGGAGAGGGAATAGCAGTTGACCCACAAAAAGTAGAAGCAGTGTTGACTTGGGAGAGACCCACAAATGTAACTGAAATTAGAAGCTTTTTGGGATTGGCTGGTTATTATAGGAGATTTATTCAAAATTTTTCTATGATTACTAGACCTTTGACTAAATTGACTAGGAAAGATGAAAAGTTTAAGTGGTCAGAGGAGTGTGAGAGAAGTTTTCAACTATTGAAAGAAAAACTGACTACTGCCCCAGTATTAGTGCTTCCATCTGGTGATGAAGGATTTGTGGTCTATAGTGATGCGTTGCATCAGGGGTTGGGATGTGTGTTGATGCAACATGGGAAAGTTATAGCTTATGCATCTAGGCAACTGAAGAATCATGAGAGAAATTACCCGACTCATGATTTAGAATTGGTTGCCATAGTCTTTGCTTTGAAGATTTGGAGACACCATTTATATGGAGCCAAGTGTGAAATTTTTACTGATCATAAAAGTTTGACGCATTTACCAACCCAGAAGGAGTTGAATTTAAGGCAGAAGAGATAGATGGAATTAATTTGTGATTATGATTGTACAATTCATTATCATCCATGAAGGCTAATGTAGTAGCAGATGCATTGAGTAGAAAAGCTACAAGAAAATTAGCTGTTTTTGGGAGTCATGATACTAGCCTGATGATAGAATTAAGAGGAATGAGGATGCAATTGAGTGTCAGTGATAAAGGAGCATTAATGGCAAATATGGTAGTTCAATCTCCTATTATTGATCGTTTATTACAGTTACAGAGTAAAGATGAGGGAATAGAGAAAATCAGGTAGGAAGTGTTGAGCGGGAAGCCAACCGAGTTTAGAATCAGAGAAGATGGTATGGTAGTATCGGGACAAATAATTTGTATTCCCAATGATGAGGAGATGAGAAAAGAAATACTAAAGGAGGCTCATGATTCGATATATTCCATGCACCCGGGAAATAATAAGATGTACAGGGGGCTAAAACAGAATTATTGGTGGTCAGGGATGAAGAGGGATGTAGCAGAATACATTGCTAGATGTTTGACTTGTCAATAGGTAAAATCTGAGAATAGGCATCCAGCAGGTTTATTACAACCTCTTCCGATACCTGAGTGGCCATGGGAAAATGTAAGTATGGATTTTGTCTCTGGTTTTCCCCGTACCCAGAGAGGGCATGATGCTGTGTGGGTTATAGTGGATAGACTTTCTAAATCTTCACATTTTCTTCCTATTAAAACTACCTGGAGTCCAGAAAAGTTGGCTGAGTTGTATGTGGTAGAGATAGTGAAATTACATGGAGTGCCCTTGACTATTGTGTCTAATAGAGATTCTAGATTTTCTTTTAGATTTTGGAGGGGTTTTCAAGAAGCTATGGGTACGCAATTACAGTTTAGTATAACTTTTCACCCACAAACAGATGGACAGACAAAGAGAATCATCAGAATACTAGAAGATATGCTGAGGGCAAGTGTATTGAGCTTCTCAGTAAGCTGGGATGCTTACTTGCCTTTGATAGAGTTTGCATACAATAATCAATATCAAACTAGTATTGGGATGGCACCCTTCGAAGCTTTGTATGGAAGGAGGTGTAGAACTCCAGTATGCTGGGAAGAAGTTGGAGAGAGAAAGATATATGGCCCAGAAATGATAGACTTGACTACTGAAAGAATCAAACTGGTTAGGGAGAATCTCAGAGCAGCTCAGAGCAGACAGAAAGGATATGCTGACAAAAGAAGACGGCCTCTTGAATTCCAAGTTGGTGATTGGGTATTCTTGAAGATATCTCCGTGGAAGGGAGTGTTGAGATTTAAGAAGAAGGGCAAGTTGAGCCCGAGATTTATGGGGCCCTATGAGGTGATCGAAAGAATTGGACCTGTAGCATATCGTTTGAATTTGCCTCTGGAATTAAGGCAATTACATAATGTTTTTCATGTGTCACTACTGAGGAAGTACTTGCACGATGAGTCCCATGATATCACGAATCAAGCGATAGAAATTCAGAAGGACTTGACTATTATGCTAGCCCCAGTCGGAATCCTAGACAGAAAAGAGCAAGTCTTACGCAATAAAGTTATTCCTTTGATTCAAGTATTATGGCGCAATAAAGATGTTGAAGAAGTCACGTGGGAACATGAAGCAATAATGAGGAAGGATTATCCCCAACTCTTTACTTGATTTCAACAAGGAAATTTCGGGGACGAAATTTTTTAAGGTGGGTAGAATTGTAATATCCGTATTTTAAAAGTTGGGTAAGTGTATATTTTTATCAATATGACAAAGAGTTAAATCCCTGAATGGCTGAATAAAGATTTCTGGAGACCAAGGTTGAAAAGTAAAAAAAAAAAAAAAGTCAACTTGGAACAGTAACTCGGGGCAGCATACCTACTGCCACCGAGAGAACAATTCCAAGTGGGATAGTTTATATATTGGTTTTTGTTGTTTAATGGGAAGTGGAGAACAAAACATAATGATGATGTTTTTATCATTATGTTTGTTTTTTTATTAAATTGGTATCTTATGAAGACTTGAGGAAGATGGAGGGGGGGCTGCTGATTTTCAGCCGAGCTCCCCTATAAATATGGGATATGGGTTCGTGTAATTACACGAAGAAATTTTTCTATAGTTTCAAATATTTCATCTGTGTTCTTAAAACACTTGGGAGTTTAAAGAAAGGTGGAAGGAACAAAATTTTGAGGGTATTTTCAAAAATATTTCGGGAAGCTATCAAAATAGCAGAAGGTAATAAGGTAATGTTATTTTATCATTTATGAAAGTTTCAGGAGGTTAAAATAGAAAATTTTCAAACTGTGTAGTTTATGGAGAAAAGAAGAAATAATAAGAAATTTAAATTCCAATATTATGTCAGGTGTTGTTAGTCAACAATCGGGAGAAAATTCGAGGAAGATCAGGAAAGGCAAAGAGGTGGCCCACGAGTAGCTTTAAAGTGCTACGTGCTGAGTTGGATTTACTCTTAGTAGTCTAAATAAAAATCAATTATTTGGTGATATTATTAAAATTAATTATTAAAGTATGCTAGGGTGATAGATGAAAAATTGATTTATGGGTATGATAGGAAATTTGGCCAGGTAGAAATATTTTTCTGTGAGAAATGATATTTTTGAAAATCATAAGTTTATTTGAGGATAAAATCAATAAATAAATTATTGATGAGATATATAGATGTTTTAATATGAATTATGACGAGATGAATTTTAGTGGATCTTGTTAAATTTTTATGGATGATTTAAGATGAATTTTAGTGGATCTTGACAAATTCTGATGGACAAGTTGAGATGAAATTTAGTGGATCTGGACAGACTTTAATGAATTATTTGATGTGATTTGGGAAGAAAAGAATCTTGTAATTTGATAAAAAATCTGGATGATTGGATGTAAGAAATTTTAAAGAAACTTTGTTAGATAAAATTTGTGGATAATTAGGATAGTCAAATTAAGTGGTTTGAATCTTTATATTGTTTTTATATTTTCTGTTTATATTACTGTTTCATATCATTGTTCATGCACATATGCATTAAATAATATAACCGAAAGAACCGGGAACGCAGCCGGTCTAATGAAATAACCGTGACAGCCGGTATATGCTGGGATGAAAAATAAAAACCGTGACAGCCGGTATATGCTGGGATGAAAAGTGAAAACCGTGACAGCCGGTATATGCTGGGATAAAAAGTGAAAACCGTGACAGCCGGTATATGCTGGAATTATCCTGGAAGGCAGCCGGTCTGATGAGAATAAAAGAACCGGGAGGGCAGCCGATCTAAGATAATAATAACCTATCGACAGGTGGGAAGACGTTCCCATCATAATCATTCATGCATCTGCATCTGTTTTAATTATCATTGCATTATTTGAAATGCTGAGATGTGGTATATTAATTGTGAATTAAATTATAGATGGTTGGGTCTCATAAAAAGAGACAGTTATAATAATGAGATGTGTGAGATGCTGAGTTGTGGTATATTAATTGTGAATTAAATTATAGATGGTTGGGTCTCATAAAAAGAGACAGCTATAATGATGAGATTTTCGAGATGCTGAGATGTGATACTTTTTGTGAATTTAATTATAGAAGGTTGAGTTTCATATAAAAAGACAGTGATAAGACTTACCTAAATGATGGACTTTTTGATATGAACCTCATTACGAGGTAATTAGGAAATAATTGATAGTCTTAAGGTGAACCAATGATTGAGAAGAAGAGATTGATAGTAGAAAGTTATCATCAGGTTATGAGAAAAATAAATTTTAATATTAAAGGATTATTGATGGAATTTGGAATACTTTCAGTAAATTTAATTCGCTGAGCTTGTGAAGCTCACTCCTCACTGTTCAATGATTTCAGGTAGCAATCAAGATAAATAGTCTGGTGGGTTGAGAATCAGACGAGATCTTTTTCTATAAGCCAAGTACGTGTCAATATCCTCAGACAAGCGATTAAAGACTTATAAAAATTTTATTGTAAATATTCATGCATTTATGTATTGTTATGTTTAAGTGAATGTCAGATTTGTTTACCTCTCTTGTTAAAGGAAAGAGAAAAATAAAATAAAATATGGTAGTATTATATTTATTGTTGCATATATGTGTCGTGCTTGGATTTTCAAAATGTGATGACACCGTCCAGGGGTGGCCAACCTGGGATGGGTCGTTACATTAGCACATCTTTTCATGGAGATATTTTTAATTACACCCAATCACCCACTTGAAACTCAAGAGGTCTTCTTTTATTATTAGCGTAGCTATTCGGTCTATTCTGTGCTGTTTTACGATTCTCTCTAACCAATTTGATCATCTTAGCTGTTAACTCAATAACTTGTGGACCAAATATCTTTCTTTCTCAAACTTTTTCCCAGCATACTGGAGTTCTATACCTCCTACCATATAAGGCCTCAACGGGTGCCATCCAAATACTAATTTGATACTGATTATTATAAGCAATTTCAATCGATGGCATATAAGCATCCCAACTTACTGAAAATCTCATCACAGTTGCCCTTGATATATGTCCTAGTACTCTAATAATCCTTTCTGTCTGAGAATGAAAAATTATATTAAATCGCAACTGTGTACCTGTGGCCTTCTAAAAGACTCTCCAAAACCAAGATGTAAATCTAGCATCTTTATTTGACACTATGCTCAATGGTACTCCATACAACCTCACAATCTCAACTACATCCCTATTCAATTTTGACCATCAGAATTTCTGTCTCAATCCTCTATACATCTTATTGTTACTTGGTTGCATCGAATCTACATCATCATGTACCTTTCTCATTATCTCCTCTATCAACTTCGCGTTATTGGGAGCACAATTTCCATGTTACAACTAAAATACCTTCATTTCAAATTTTTGAACTTATATTGCTTTCTAGTAATCACTCAATGCTTAATCTTTTCTATCTCTTCATCTCTAACTTGCATCTCTAAAGCATTTTACTATGGATGACTATACAACCATATTCGTTAACCATAATCTTCTATCACTGCTATTCAACTTCATTCTTATCTCTTTTAAATCTATCATTAATTCCACATCAGGACTCCCAATAGCAATTAAACTTCTTGTAAACTTTCTGCTCAATGCATCAGCTATCACCTTTGCATTTTCTAGATGATAGTGAATTTTACAATCATAGTTACTAATCCACTCCATCTACCATCTTTGTCTCAAATTCAACTCTCTCTAGGTAGGTAAGTATGTTAAACTCTTATGATCAATGAATATCTCACAAGTTGCTCTATACAGATGATGTCTCCAGTCTTTAAAGTAACACTATAACAGCCAACTCTAAGTCATGAGTAGGGTAATTTCCATCATGAATCTTCAATTGCCTTGAAGTATAGGCCACAACTATCCTATGTTACACATATCCCAATCATTGATGTGATGTATCACTATACATCACAAATCCTTCATCACCAACAATAAACACCAATACTAGAGCTGTAGTCAATTTCTCCTTTAGTAATTGAAAATTTTTCTCACACTTCCCTCACCATACAAATCTCACATCTTTCTTGGTCAGTCTATTTGACAGTATTACAATAATAAATTTTTTTTGAAAGAATCTTCTATAATAACCAGCTAACCACTAGAAGATTTTAATTTCAGTTACATTAGTTGGTCTCTCCCAACTTAACATTGCCTCTACCTTTTGTGGATCAACTGTTATGCCATTTTCCGATATTACAAGTTCCAAGAAAGTTATTTCATTCAACCAACACTCACACTTAGAGAACTTTGCATATAATTTCTCTCTCATCAGAATCTCCAACACACTGTCTAATGTTTCACCTGTTCTTCTTCTTAGATTATATCAGAAAGTCAAACATAACCATAAACTTGTTAAAATATAGTTTAAACACTCTATTCATCCAGTCCATGAATGTTTCTGGAACATTAGTTAATCCAAATGACATCGCAAAAAACTTATGACCATAAAGTGTCTTGATTACGCCCAAAGAGTAACGCGGTTGTTGTAGCATGGCTTTGGGGTGTCGATTCCATAGGGAAACAAATTAACTATAAAGAAAGATGTAAACTTTAATAATTAACGATATAATCAAAATAAATAGAGAATCTGAACTTGATAATGAAGCAATTGTGTAGGTTGTAAAACATAATAGAGGGACAACAAGGATCCGAGAATCGTCCCCAGGTTCGTTGTTCTAATCCTAACTTGATTCAGTTGTTTTTATCTCGATTTCACGTTTCTCTTCCCAAACATGCAATCGGCAAATATTCAATGAGCACATATATAAACCATATTGTGATTGTTATGAAATATTCTTTATTTTCGATTCATGCATATATGATCTATCCTATAGGTTTATCAAGAAACGACAATATATCTTTGTTGACAATATTGTAGTAATGGACAAATCTAAAGGCTAGATTTACCGGACTCAACTATACCCAAACAATCTTACATAAGAGAAGCATGACTAAATTTATATCAAGTAGAAAGATATAATCACTGGAATAGATAAGATCTTATAATTAGATAAAGAAGTAAATCATAACAATTATCTTAACGTTAAAGCTCTATTATAACTAAACCAAATAAAAGAAAGATAGGAACAACTACACCCAGAGATTCATCATTTCGCCTTGCTTGGAGATTAGTTAGCCATGGGGCTCATGGTTGCACACTTTGATAAAGGAGAAGTTGCTGCTTCCTTGAGTTTTCTAGGTTTTTTTTTAATACCTAATTACAAATCCTAAGTGGTCTATTTATAATGTACAAGGCCTAAGGGTGTTTTAGGGTTTGAATAAATCATCAAAGACCTAATTAGGGCCTAACTCGGAGAATAGGGTCTATGCGCGCGCTGCACCTTGGCTTTATTCACGTCGCACCTTGGTTTTGGTCAGTCTCCTTGTTTGTGCTGTGTGGTGTGCCTCAGCTTCATCCAGGGTGCTCCTCAGACCTCAGGGCGTGGCGCGGCTCCATCCAGGGCGCACCTTGAGCTGATGGTCTTTGAGTGTTCTTTTAGGCTTCTTTTGAAGGGTGTGCCCCAGCTCCATCCAAGGTGCACCTTGACCTGATTGGTAGAGATCTTGTTTGTTTTATCTTTTCCCAGCCATGGCTCCACTTTGGTATGCATCGAATCATCTTGCTTTAAGCACCGAATGCTTTTTCCATCTTTTTTTAACTCAAGATACCTGAAAATGCACCGAAATAAGTTAATGCTCCAAGAATACCACTTTAGAGTTGTTAACAAATAAAAATACAATTGAAACCTAAATCAACCTTAAAATGCTAACAAATAAGTACGATTAAGATGCATTTTATGGCTCTCATCATAAGCCCCAACTAGCTTATTGCTAGTCCCTAGCAATTCAAGCGAAAACAAGAGATGAATTCTACGGTGGGAATCAAAGTACAGTAAAGCAATACTATTGTTAACCAAAAGTAATTCACTTTTTGTCTCAAAAATTGCACTTAACATATTGTGCATAGAATCATTAAATTTCACCTAAGTCCAAAAGTAATCTAAACATCAATTTTAAAGTCGTTATCGACTCTCAACATCCATCTTACCACAATCCATTAATCCGAACACCCGGATGACTTTATGCATAACATTCATGAATACAAGTCTTGGCCTCTAAAACATGATAAATTCCGTGATATCAATCACAAAGACAAACAACATAGGCTTACATTTCAAATCACTCTCCACTATTATAAAAAAATCACATTACATTGGATCAATAGGTCTTTAATAAGCTTGTAACGTTAGGCTTAAGTAGAGGTTAAGAAAGAATGGGAAAGATTTACAAGTAAAAGAACTCAATCTCTTAGCTTTAAACACAACCACTTTTAAGCACTAGATAACCTTACTTCATCACCCAACTTTTTCAACTATTGTTCGAGCATTTTTCTCAAATCACCATTTTTCCTTTCTTTGCCATAATTACTTTTTTTTTTTTTTGTATTTTGGCATAAGACCATTTACCTTTTTTTTTTTTTTTCATTTTTCTTTCTTTTTCATAACCCCCAACTTATCTCCTTTAATGTACTTGGGTTATGGTAGTGATATTTTTTCATATTTCCATCCTTACTCCTCTTGAGTGCTTCTCAACAATATGTATGATTAAGTTCTTTTAAAAGGAGAGTAAGGATAAAGTGTTTTAAGCTCATAAAAGTGAGTAGATGGGCTATTGAAAGAAACAAGGCTCAAATTATTTTTCAAGAAAGAGGCTCAAATGGATGACTAATGATAAATATAGCAAGGGTACGTTCGAAAGGCTCAAACGATCCAAAAATAGCCTATATCATATCCTAAGTAATGTGAATTCTAGGAATTCACCTCAAGTGGTTATCAAGTTCTAGAGCTTGTTGAGACTGCAAAAATATTCACAAAATAATCACACATAAAACTTCTCTAAATGTTTAAGACTAATCATATCATCTTACCACAGGCTAGAGTCTCAAACCAAATGAAGATTGATACTTAAATTAATTTCAAATCGAAGCAAAATTTAACTTCTCCTAAACGAAATCTGCTATCTCAATCACATCCATATCATTGACATGTGAATTAACTCTAAGGCTAACACAAAGCATGCTTAAAACAAAATATATGGACAATGACACCAAGCAGTTTAATGAAAGGCAAATCATATGTTTCCTCCACCCCTAACTAAAAAATTGCATTGACCTCAATGTGAAAGAGAAAGTAAAGGAAACTCCCTTTATAATCACAAGCGTACAATAGCTGAAAGCAGCGCATCTCCATTTGAACTGCACACTATACTTTTTGTTAAAAAGTTGATCTGCAAAATAGAACAAACAAAAAGAAAGCAACGACGGTGTACTATGAAGAATCCCACCATATGTTAGCACATGAACTGGAAAGAAACAACTGAAAATTAAAATAAAGTACGAAAAATAATGAAAAGGAAAACACATTGAAAGATAGAGTAGTGAGCTGATAAAAATAAAAGAGAAGGAAACAAACAAGATAGAACCCAAAATTAATCATCAATATCTTCAGTCTCTGCCTCATTCTCTTCTTCATTCTCTTCCTCATTCTCTTCACCTTCCCCTGAGGTGGATCAAAAAATGAACTCGGATAGGGTGGCATAGTGGGAAACTGATCCATATGACTGTCGCACGTTTATTTACCTAAATAAATAAGCAAATAATCGCACTCGTTTTACTCGCAAGTGCATAAGGCCAATAGTAGCATAGTGTGCGAATGCAAGATCATCTCCACAGGGACTGGTAAAGTTCGGTTTTAGAATTAGTTTCTTCAAAGTAAAAAGAAAGAAATAATTGTTGAATGTGATTTAATAATAATAAAGACATAGGGCTATGATATCCACCACTAGTTATACTTTCCCAATGTGTAATGTATCAGTGCACTAGCCTTATCATGAATACCTAATGGTCGCCAACCTAAGAGCATGGTATCTACTCCTTAAGCTATTGATTTCCCTAAGCAACGAGTTAGGCATGGTATCTACTCTAATTCTTTTCTTTCTTGAGGGATTCAGCATGGTATCTACTGAGTTGTTCCTAAAGAAAGCATAAGGGCTGTGGATATCAACAACCACATGAGACCTAGGGCAGTTTTTCATGTTGATTAATCCAAGAATCTGGTGTGGATATCCTTTGTTACTATTGTTAGACCCAGGACTCGGTCATCCAAATTGATCTAACTAACCAATCCATACCACATGCATACGTTGGCCATACATATATATATATGAGGAATTTAAATAATCACAGACATTAATCAAGTTAAGCAACATAATAAAGGCTATTGGCAAAGATAATCAATGAATAAATATATGGGAAAGCATAACTAGGGCTTCAATCGAGCCCTATAAAGAGTTAGTTACACATGTTGTCTGAGATAAAGATCATATATAAACTAAACATAAAGGGAAGAATAAACCCGAGAGAAGAGGCATCAATTCTCTCCCAAAGCTTACACTCCAAGCTAAAGCAAAAGATAAAAGAAGTGATCTCCAAGAAGTTATGATTTGTGTGTGCTTTACAGGTGTATTTATAGGGCTTGAGTAATCCTAGCAAGCTCTGGAAACCCTAACTTCCAAAAACACAAAACCTCATTTATTTCCAAAACTGGTTCTACCGTTTTACTGTTCACACCCGTACATGTGCGCTCGATCGCATACGTCTTGCACTCGATCGCAAGTGCTGCACTCGATCCTTTTTGTGTGTGCACGATCGTAATGTGTCTCGATCGCATGCAACATTGCGATCAATCGCACTTTGACCAGAAACTGCTCCAGGATTTCCAGGTTTCTTCCTTTAGGTGCCAAAAGTGCTTCTTTTTCTCCAAGACCCTATAAAAACATGTGAAACACACAAATGAAGTAAAATGGACTAAATTAACATAACTAAGAACCTAATAAATGTAAATAAAGGGGCTTAAATATGAATATTTAAGCACCTATCACACCCCCAAACTTACATATTGCTAGACCCTTAGCAATACAAAACAAAAACTAAAATGAAAAATAACAACATACAGATAGATCCAATGTTCATAGTGTTCACAAAAGTTTTAGGTCTTCACACAAAACTATGATGTGCATTTATGAGCAAGCTTAACAAATATAAACATATCTTTGCAATGAATAAGAGAACGCAAATCACTTTTGTGAGGTAGTTTAAGACATCACAAGTTTGACTTTAGTGTGTGGTGAACTAGCACATAAAAGATTAGGTTTCCAAATAATTCTAATGTGTAGTGTTTCGATGACTCAAGATTCACCAAATTTCCTATTAGAATCAACAAAAATGGCATAGATTTTCTTTTTTTCTTTTATTTGTGAGATTTTTGCCAAGTTAATTCCCTTAAGCTTTCTATTTGACTCATGTAACGAATGTTTAGCCAATGACTCCCAAACCAGATGGTTTTAGGGCATTAGGTGTAAAAATACCCCTAAGAACTTACTAACTTGAGTCAAAAAGGCTACGAAACTAACTGGTCTCAATGCTACCAATCAGAATTTTCACCTTTTGACGTGACACTCACTGTTTACTGAGGTAAGAGGGCCAGTTACTCAGCGGAAAGTTCTTTTTAATGATATTTTGTGAGCAAAATTTTTTTTGCCTTTTGACGTGACACTCACTGCATACTGAGGCAAGAGGGCCAGTTACTCAGTGGAAAGTTTGTTTTATTGATCATTGGGAGCATTTTTATTTTTGAGCACTAATAATCTGTTTCTATTTTCTTATGCTAAAACGTTAATCTAATAGGCTATCTAGTTCACAGTCAAGCAAAAGAAACATACAAATCAAAATTACATGTCATACCCCACACAACTATGAGCTAATGTGCTCGTGTTAGTTCAGGTCAAACTTGTGAATCCGTAAATGCCTAAAAGGAAGTGATCTAGGTTCAAAACTTAATTATTGGCCTATATATTCAAAGTGTTAAGCTCACTTATGAAGTCAAATCATATCGTTTGTTTAGATCACCCAAAATTTTATTGGAACAGAATGAACATGCATTTATCTATAAAAAAATAATAAAAAAATGGGGCATAGTGAGTGTGTGAGTGTGTCCCCATACCCCCAAACTTAAATTGCAAATTGTCCCCAATGTGTGAATAGCATAGAAGGATCTGACCTGGGAGATAGAGAACTATATGGCTGGCATGGCTCGTAGCACGCCCCCAAACTTCAACTGGATGCACTCACTCTGTCCTTGAAAAAGAAAGACAAACAAACATAAAATGGAAAATAAGTAAATATAAAAAGCTATAGAAAAGTAAACTATGAAATACTAATAAAAAAATAAAAAAAAAACTATTAAAAAGGATATGATTTGGGGTGCCTCCCATGAGCGCTAAGTTTAACATCTTCAACCAGACGTGGTAGCCTCTCACTGCTGATCATCAGGTGGTGTAGTCGAAGAGGTACCGGCTGCTAGAGGTAGGTGATCAAGAATAACCTGTAGCATAGCCTCCTGTCGTGCAAACCGTGCCTCCAAACTATCTATGTGCTGATGCACGAGTATGGTAGCGACAGAGACCTCACCTCAGAAGGAGGACAGCTCAGCTAGAAAGTGCTGGGACTTTGTGGGTCCCATGTCTGTATGGTCCTCCTCTCGCACTGGGCTAACTATAGGGGTCTCGGTCTCCATACGATTCTCCTCCACTCTCTCAGCTGCAGGAGCAGATGTTGGGAGTCCTCGAGGCATGTACGAAAGGCTATGTGTCCACTGAGCCTTCCCAAAGAAAGGATGCTCTCGCACTGGTCCGTTGTTGGTGGTCCCCTTAACCCCTTTCTTCTTGAGTATGTAGGAGAGTAGGAACGGGAAAGGGAGGCCTCATACATTGGCCGTGGTGGTCTGAAGGCCATGGACGTGATCTTAGAATTTATGCAACTAGCTCCATATAACAGCCGGAATAGAGTACCAGTGACCTCTGTGGAAGGCATATAAGGTCTGTAGAAACCGGTCTCTTCATTGTGTCTTGTGCCCCAATGGGCACACATTGCGCTGAAGGATGGTGTCTACGAGCCAAAGTCATCGAGGCAACTTTGACTGGCTTGCTGCGTTGTTGTGCCTATCAGCGTACTGGCTAGCGCACATGTCCTCAATGATCTCAGACAGGGCAAAGGATTTCGACTGCTCTTCGATATTGGTGTCCTCTGGAGGGGACTCGTCAGAGTAATAAAGAGCAGCGGCTATATCAGCACTAATCACCTCTACGGGTGTGCCCTGGACTGAAGAAGTTAATACTCTCGGTCTGCTGCAGTCAAAGTATAGGCTCGCATAGAACTGGAATACGAGCTGGGTGTATGCAGTCGAGCAAACCTGCTTGAAAAGCCTCTTCAACCCTCGATGTCTAAATGCTTGGACGACCCATTGAGTGGCGTCCATGTGTTTGAAGACGTCATCGACGGAAAAAGTAGTCTTAAATAATAGCTCTCGTTGCTTGATGCTGGGCCGAGATGATGGGGCACGGCTGCTTGAAGCACGAGAAGTGGAGGCAGATGGTCTGGACATGCTGCTACTAGTTACTGCCAATTTTACGATTGATCTCGATTATGTGCGCTCGATCGCACACTAGACTATACGCTCGATCGCAATTGTCGTGCGCTCGATCGCACACGGTCAGGATTTTCCTCGAACAGGTTGTGGGCAACAAAAGACCAGCTATGGTCTTGTGGCTTTGGATGTGTTCCTAACCTCCTGCAAACATATTAGCACCCAATCATACATAAGATAACATATATTTATATTAAAAGTGCAGATAAAACATTAAAATCCGTGTGTGTGAACGAAATGGGTACCTTGTGTATGGAAGGAATATGTAATGGGAAGGGGGGCGTAGTGGTGACAGTGGTGAGGATGGGTGGTGATGGTGAAGATTAGTGGTGATAGAGGTGACGATTTGTGGTGATGCTAGAGTTGAGAGTTTGAGAGTGAGGGTGCTGGTAGACGAGAGAGTGCGAGTGAACAGTGAATAGAGAGTGAGTGAGTGTGAATGAAAATTTTTAAACTTATAACTAAACTATCTGCTACGAGTGCGCTCGATCACACTAGAATGCACTCGATCGCACTCTTGTGCTCGATCACATTGACTGGTACGCTCGATCGCAAGCAGTGTGCATGGGCAAAAATGAAAACTTACTGCAAGTGAAAAATAGGAACAATACAACCTTACCATGTGTTAGTGGCCTCAGTACCACTAACCTCAGTAGATATGCTTGAGCTGTATGGGTAATCGAAACGAACTTGCTCAAGCACTCTCGTGTTACAGTGCTAGTTGGTTGGAAGAAAGCACTTAGAACCCACATCAGGTGGTTCAAGTGCTCTTGATAGTTAATTCATCTCTAATTTTGACGCCTTATCAATAAAATAAGGAAAATGTAGTATTAGTAAGTGCAGGAGGTTCAATTCGAAGAACATAGTTACTTGAAGGTTTTGGTGTGTTCTTGAAAAGGTGCACAGCTTTATTGAAGTCTTTAATCACATTGTCCTCCTCTGGCCTAATGTCCACTCTTGTGTCCTCATGGTTGGGGATGGTTTCCGATTGAACAGTGTGATGGACCTGAGAAACTTTCTCAACAACACATTGCATGAAGCTCACATTAGAACATTCATTATCCTCATTGGTTGAATTTAATGTATTAAATATTTTAAATTCCATCTCCTCATTATTTACTTTCATAGTGACAATGCTCCTTTTAACACTAATATTAGTGTCAGTAGTTATCATAAAGGGGCATCCTAGGATGATGGGGAGAGGTAATGGTAGAGCACATTCTTCCATATCTAATACTATAAAATCAGCAAGTATAATGAATTTACCTACCTTTACTAACACATCTTCAAGGATACCTCTCAGTCTTTTAATGCTTCTATCAGCCAATTGCAAAGTGACGGAGGTTGGTTGAAGCTCTCCCAAACCTAGTGTCTCGTATATATGCTAGCAGGTTGACACTCCCTTCTAGATCCAATAGTGCATGCTCGAACAGCTGGTCACCTAGCCTGCAAGGAATAGTTAAACTACACAGATCTTTTAGTTTAGGTGGTAATTTTCTTAAAAGCACAGCCTTTACCTCTTCGGTTAAGGCTACCGTCTCATGCTCTAGGAACTTCCTTTTGTTAGTGCAATAATCTTTTAAAAACTTAGCATATGCGGGAATTTGTTTAATGGCATCTAACAAAGGAACATTAATCTCTACTTTCCGCAAGGTTTCAAAAATATCAATCAATTTATTGTCTTTCTTTTGTTTTACTAACCTTTGCGGGAAGGGTGGAGCATTCACCTTCTCTGTTTCATTTACCATTGACGTTGATGGTTTCTCTTTGGATGTTGTTGCAGATTCATCAGACCCTATCACCTTGCCATTTCTCAAGGTTGTCATAGCATTCAATTGGTGATGTCCTCTTGGGTTAGGTACTGATTGGGCGGGAAGCTCATCTTGCTTTCTACTGCTCAGTTCCTTGGCCAATTGCCCCATTTGTACCTTTAATCCTTGAATTGGTTGATCATGTTTTGTTGTGGTTTGTTTCATTTCAGTCTGAAATTTCCTTGTTTCTTCCATGATTTGACTTTGTGAGGTCATCAATTGTTGCTGTTGAGTTGCTAATTATCTCATAAGACTCTCGAGGTCGATCTTCTTTGGTTCGGGAATAGATTGGGCTGCTGGTTGGAAGTTTTTGTGCTGTCCTTAACTGTTCTGATTGTTACTCCACAAGAAATTCGGGTGATTCCACCATCCAGGGTTGTATGTGTTTACATAAAGGTTGTTCTTTGGCATATAGTTGTTAGGTCCCACATAATTTGCTTGTTCTGTATCTGCAGATGAATACAAAGGACAAGTATCAGTATTATGGTCGAATTGGGAACATATCGCACATACTTGGAGTGGGGTAGCTGGTAAGCTAGATGAGACATTTTGAGCAGCCATGGCTTTAACCAATAGGTCTAGTTTCCTTTCCACAGCAGCTATTTGAGGAGAAGATCCTCCATTTACATTTACCTCATACATACCCTTACCCTTGGTTACATGTCTACCTCGAGAGGAGAACTGCTGAGTGTATTCGTTAAGGGTTTCGAAGAGCTCCATCGCTTCTTCGCTGCTTTTCTCCATTAGCACTCCTCCACAACCTGAATCAACAATACTTTTGTTAGTATCATTCAAACCTTCGTAAAATGCTTGTACCAGTTCATCTTGGGGTAGGTTATGATGTGGACATTTGAGTAGCAGTTCGTTGAAGTGCCCCCATGCTTCGAAGAAGAGGCCTCCATCCTTTTGTTGGAAGGATTGAATCTCCTTCCTCATCTGTCTCGTCTTTTGGGCTGGAAAAAACATCTTTAGGAATTTGCTAGCCAACTCCTCCCAAGTATGGATAGAAACTACAGGTAAATAATTGTACCACAGTTTAGCATTATCTTTTAAGGAAAAGGGGAACAAAATTAACCTTATTCTTTCTTGGTCTAGGCCTCGGATGTGCTGGAACTTGCAAAGGTCAAAAAACTCCCGAAGGTGCAGGTGTGGATCCTCATTAGGTGTTACACCTTAAAGTGAGTCAAGGCACTCAAGATTTGCGAAGATATGTAATAGTTGCCTTCCGCTTCTAATTGATAAGCGATACATGATGGCTGATCAAGGTTCTGTGGAATGAAGGACTACTTCATTGGTACTCGTGCAGGTGGTTGCTGGTTTTCGAGTTACTTCGCCATTGGTGCTTCGTTCTGGAATTCTTCTTCGTTCTTCTCGAAGTTGTTCCTAAACTTTTGTCGGATGGTCCACTCAAGCTCGGAATCGAGGGGAAAAAATGTTGGATGTCGGGATCGAAGTCCGTGTGTAAATCAGGTAAACTAGCTTCAGTGCAGCAGTTCAACTCTGCTGCTCGGGTAACTCTCTGTCCTATTTGCACTCGATCGCACAGAAGGTTGCGATCGATTGCAAATATCACAGAAAGTTCTGTTAGGGTTTGATGTGCTTGAAACAGAAAAAAATAAATTAGGGTTTAATAAAAATAAAGATGATAAACAGAAATTAAAGATTTTTAGAAAAATATGAATAACGATGATTAAACTAAACGGAATTAATTCTAAAAGGAAATTTAGCGCAATCCCTGGCAACGGTGCCAAAACTTGTCGCGCGTTTATTTACCTAAATAAATAAGCAAATAATCGCACTCGTTTTACTTGCAAGTGCACAAGGTCAACAGTAGCATAGTGTGCGAATGCAAGATCATCTCCACAGGGATTGGTAAAGTTCGGTTTTAGAATTAGTTTCTTCAAAGTAAAAAGAAGAAAATAACTGTTGAATGTGATTTAATAATAATAAAGACATAGGGCTTTGATATCCACCACTAGTCATACTTTCCCAATGTGTAATGTATCAGTGCACTAGCCTTATCATGTATACCTAATGGTCGCCAGCCTAAGGGCATGGTATCTACTCCTTAAGCTATTGATTTTCCTAAGCAACGAGTTAGGCATAGTATCTACTCTAACTCTTTTCTTTCTTGAGGGATTCAGCATGGTATCTACTGAGTTGTTCCTAAAGAAAGCATAAGGGCTATGGATATCGACAACCACATGAGACCTAGGGCATGGTATCTACTCCCGATTTCCCATGTTTTTTAACCCAAGAATCCGGTGTGGATATCTTTTGTTACTATTGTTAGACCCAGGACTCGGTCATCCAAATTGATCTAACTAACCAATCAATACCACATGCATACGTTGGCCATACACATACAAATGAGGAATTTAAATAATCACAAGCATTAATCAAGTTAAGCAACATAATAAAGGCTATTGGCAAAGATAATCAATGAATAAATATATGGGAAAGCATAACTAGGGCTTCAATCGAGCCCTATAAAGAGTTAGTTACATATGTTGTCTGAGATAAACATCATATATAAACTAAACATAAAGGGAAGAATAAACCCGAGAGAAGAGGCGTCAATTCTCTCCCAAAGCTTGCACTCCAAGCTAAAGCAAAAGATAAAAGAAGTGATCTCCAAGAAGTTATGATTTGTGTGTGCTTTACAGGTGTATTTATAGGGCTTGAGTAATCCTAGCAAGCTCTGGAAACTCTAACTTCCAAAAACGCAAAACCTCCTTTATTTCCAAAACTGGTTCTACCGTTTCACTGTTCACACCTGTACATGTGCGCTCGATCGCATGCGTCTTGTGCTCGATTGCAAGTGCTGCGCTGGATCCTTTTTGTGTGCGCATGATCGCAATGTGTACTCAATCGCATGCAACATTGCGATCGATCACACTTTGACCAAAAGCTGCTCCAGGATTTCCAAGTTTCTTCCTTTAGGTGCCAAAAGTGCTTCTTTTTCTCCAAGACCCTATAAAAACATGTGAAACACACAAATGAAGTAAAATGGACTAAACTAACATAACTAAGGACCTAATAAATGTAAATAATGGGGCTTAAATATGAATATTTAAGCACCTATCAATGACAACAAGTAGCGAAGGCAAGGTGATGGTACATTTAACCAAAAAAGAGAATACCCCAGCTTGATAATTAGCTTGCCTAGAGAAGAACTGTTCTTGACGATCTAGCCTATTAAACAACAGTTTATGGTGTTCGTCAAAACGATGCTCTAAACACTCAAGACACTCTACAACAGTGAAATTCCTATAGGGAGGAGGGGAGCAGAAATCGTTGCTCCCTCTTTCGGATTTGGCGGCCTTGAGGTTTTAATTAGATTGAACATGTAATCATCGATGGGTTTCTTGGGTGGTTGGTGCTCCTCAATACTACTATAGGGGACATCAGCTTGGATGCATAGTTGGGTAAGCAAAGAAGGAAAGTATAATCCAAGCTTATGTCACACAGTGTGTAAGATAGAATCGAATATTATTTCGCCCACATCTATACTCATACCCGATAACTCTTTGATAAGAGCCATAAAATGCATTATAATCGTACTTATTTGTTAGCACTTTAGGGTTGATTTAGGTCTTAATTGCATTTTTATTCATTAACAACTCTAAAGTGGTATTTTTGGAGCATTAACTTATTTCGGTGCATTTTTCAGGCATCTTGATTTAAAAGAGATAGAAGAGCTATCATCATTTTAAACATGAAGCTCCATTGAACACTCAAGCAAAAGAATGGTCGTGGAAGAGCCAAGATGAAGAGAAACTAAGAAAGGAGTTTTCACTAAGTTGCTGGAGTTGCCATACGAATCAACCATCTTTACAAATTAAACTGTATTGATGTAGGAAGAACCAGGAAGTGTGCCACATATTCTTAGAAATATCTGGAAGTCTACTTTCTGGAGGATTTTACGGTTCATTAAAATCATTTTTCTAGAGAAAGTTATGGCGATTTTAGCGGACAGAGGTCATACCTCCTGGTTCAGCATCAGCCGCACCTCACAGCACCAAAATGCACAGAGAGGACAGAAAATCAAGGCTGCAGTGCCAAGATGTTGGCGCTGCAGCGCTGGTAGCTGACACAAAGAAGGATTTGGATAGAAAGTTGGCGCTGCAGCGCTGGGATGTTGGCGCTGCAGTGCCAGCCCGCGAATTTTGAATGTTATAAATTGAAACCCTAGCTGAACAAGAAGGGTATCTAGAAAAGGGGCAGAAAAGAGAAGAAAGAAAACAAAATTTGGAGGATAGGAGACACGAAAGGAGGCTTGGAGACACTCCGGGAGGCTACGCATCAAGCTTTTAATCATTCTTCTCCGGTTTTGTATTCTTTTATTCTATCTATGTTGATGTTTTATAATATGAACATGGGTTGTTTGAACATGATTATGGAGTAGATATTTTTGTGTTAAGGATAGATGGATCCTAGACCTTTATCTTGAGTTGTTGTTTGGACAAGTAGAATATAATTTGTTTTTCAAAGAGTGTGTTTTATTGTTCTTAATGCTTTTTATTATTTTGATCCCTTCTTGGGGCATGGTGATGTGTCGAATAGAGAAGCCATGTTTTTATGAATGATTGAACTAATAAATATGATATTGGATTGTTATCTATGCACAGGCCAGGGTAAAACATGCCATGAATGAAATAGGAGTAACCGAATAGGGATCCTAGGAAGTTCATGTGGTCCGTTTAAATCATAACCGAATAGGGAGATTTAACTGAAAGGAATCCAAAAACACTTAATTCTTCTTAATTTGAATTAATCTAGAATAGACCTGGAATACGGATATTCGAAGTTAATGATTCTTAAGATTGTGGTTAGATCTGGAATATGGATAACCAATTTATTGGGGATTCTACCATCTTGAAAAACATATTAAACGAAACTTGTCCATTCAAAACTCTTGTCAATTATGGTTCAGGTGAAGTCGAGTCTTTAGCACGTTAGTTCATAAGAGTCTTCATTCCAAAGTTTGCAAGTCTTCCGTTATTTACTATTGCATTCTGTTTTTTTTTCTTTAGTTAATAGATAGTAAACTTTTCTCCAACAATTATTCGTTTGCTCAAATAACAGTAAGAGTCGAGTCATAATTTCTATAGTATTTGCTCAGTCCTCGTTGGGAACGATATTTATTCATCATTTTATTACTTGAACGATTAATGCACTTGCTAGTGTCAATTTCATCGCATCAAGTTTTTGACGCCGTTGCCGGGGACTGAAATAAAATATTACATTTATTGTGATTCAACTTATTAATTTGAGAGTTTTTTTTTAATTTGGTTTTTAAGTCTATTTTGCAGGGCTTTTGATTCTAGTGCATGACACGTACTAGTGGGAGAATACTTGCAGAACCTAATCCAGAGATTGAGCGCACGTTTCACTCTTTGATAAGAGCAGCACCAGTAACAATTAATACAATGGCAGAAGAAAACAATGTAGAGGTGCAACGTGCACTGTGGGATTATGCCATGCCAAAGATGGATGGTGTTGAATCCAGCATTCGGCGACCACCTATACAAGCGAACAATTTTGAAATTAAGCCCGCCATCATCCAAATTATTCAGCATTCAGTACAATTTGGGGGCTTATCGCAAAAAGATCTGAATGTTCACTTGGCGAATTTCTTGGAAATTTGCGACACATTTATGCATAACGGAGTATCAAAGGATGCAATTCGTTTAAGGCTTTTCCCATTTTTGTTGAGGGATAAAGCATAAAGCTGGTTGAATTCTTTGCCTGCCGGATCCATAAAAACATGGGCAGAATTGGCACATAAGTTTTTAGGGAAGTACTTCCCCCCTGCAAAAACTGTAAAGTTGCGTAATGAAATTACTATGTTTTTGCAGGTTGATCGAGAGTCACTCTATGAGGCATGGGAGCACTTTAAAGACCTGTTGAGAAGATGTCCTCATCACGAGTTGCCCACTTGGATACAGGTACAAACTTTTTATAACGGTTTAACCAGTGCAACGCGAAAAATGATTGATGCAGCTGCAGGTGGCACGATCATGAGAAAAACTCCAGAAGAGGCTCTAAAATTGCTAGAAGAGATGGCCACAAATTCTTATCAATGGCCAGTTGAAAGGCTACCTATTAATAGAGCTTCAGGATTGCACAATATAGATGTTGTTACAGCTTTAACAGCACAAATGGAGGTTCTCACTAAGAAGATTGATGGACTTAATCCCAACTCACATACAATATGTGAATTGTGTGGTGGTAGTGGCCATCACTGCAGTAGCTGTCAAGGTAATCAGTTTGCATATAATTCATCTGCTGAACAAGCTAATTTTGTTTCAAATTTTCATAGGCAGAACAATCCGTATAGCAACACATATAATCTGGGATGGAGGAATCATCCAAACTTCTTGTGGAATCAAAGCAATGCAAAGCAACCTCATCCTGAATATACCCCTCAAGAAAAGAAGTCCAATTTGGAGGATATGATGGCCAAATTTTTAAGTACAGCAGAAACAAGATTCCAAAATCAAGAAGTATCCATAAAAAATCTGGAAGTTCAAGTCAGTCAACTAGCCAACATAATTTCTGGACGTGCACAAGGTTCCCTCCCGAGCAACACAGAAAAGAATCCTAAGGAGAATGTCAATGCCATAACACTAAGGAGCGGCACACAATTGGAAGAGCCACAACCTAAGGAACTTACTCAGCAAGTTGGCGAGAAAGAAGAGACCACGCAAGAAGAACATGTTTCAGAAAAGAAGTCTACTGGTAAAGGTTTGATCGATTCTAACTCTGAAACTAAATATATGCCACCTTTTCCCTATCCTCAGAAATTTATGAAAGAAAAATTAGATAAGCAATTTTCAAAATTTTTAAAGATTTTCAAGAAATTGCATATTAACATTCTATTTGCAGAGGCATTAGCACAGATGCCTAGTTACACTAAATTCTTAAAGGAAATTTTATCTAATAAACAGAAGCTCGAGGAACACGAAGCGGTAATGTTAACTGAAGAGTGCAGCGCTATACTGCAAAACAAGCTACCTCCAAAATTAAAAGATCCAGGGAGTTTTACTATACCTTGCACTTTAGGAAATTCATTTTTTGATAAAGCTTTATGTGACCTTGGTGCAAGTATCAATCTTATGCCTCTTTCAATTTTCAGGAAACTTGGATTAGAAGAAATCAAAACAACAACAGTGTCATTGTAATTAACTGATCGATCTATTAAGAGACCACGGGGAATTATAGAAGATGTACTGGTAAAGGTTGATAAATTTATATTCCTTGTAGACTTCATTGTTCTTGACATGGAAGAGGATCGTGAGGTGCCTCTTATACTTGGACGTCCATTCCTTGCTACAGGGAGAGCCCTAATTGATGTACAACAAGGGAAATTGACTTTAAGAGTCAATGATGAGCAAGTAGTTTTTTATATGTATAAAATTATGAAATACCCTTCTGGTTTTTCTACTTCTTCTTGTTTTCAAGTGGATATTGTTGATAACCTCATTGAGGAGTTTCAGGAGAAAACATTAAATGAAAATACTTTGGAGGGATGCATCATGGAAACGAGAACTAATATCACTGAAAAACTCATCATCGAAGAAGAAGCAAGGAACTTGGAGTCTGAAATGGGAAAAAGAAGTGCCAGAAGAAAAAATAATAATAACTGAATTGAAAACTTTACTTGCTCATTTAAAATATGCTTATTTAGAGAAAAATATTTTCCCTGTGATAAATATCTTCTTCATTGACAGGTAAAATGGAAGAACGGTTACTGGAAATCTTAAGAAGGCACATATTTTCGGGAAAGCTGAAATCTCGGTGGACTGGACCGTATACCATGATAAGTGTCTCACCTTTTGGTGTCGATGAGGTTCGACACGAGAAAAACAAGAAGACATTCAAGATTAACGGGCACAGATTGAAGCACTACATTACAGGGACTTTTGACCCTATATCGTCCACCACCGTTCTCCAAGAGCCATAAAATATAAAGTCAAGCTAAAGACTATAAATTAGAACTACCATTTTGGGTCTTACTTTTTAATTTTTTTTTTCTTGCTTTTTGAAATTATTTGGGGTGTTTCAATTATTTTTTGTTGCTTAATTTATTTGTTATTTCAATTTTCATGGCCTTATGATGTGTATTTTTGATTTATTTTTCAGTTCTACGTGGAGCCATGACAGAAATTCAGCGCTGCAGCGCCAAGGCCTTCAATTTCACGCATCAGCCCAGAAATCCAGCGCTGCAGCCTCATAAACTCAGCGCTGCAGCGCCAGGACCTGATCGTTCAAAACCAATAATCCAGACAGGCCGCAAGCTGACATTTAAATGCACAGCCCTTCCACAGTTAGGGCACTCTAAAATTTAATTCCCAGCTGCTCTCCCTCTCCACTACCACCATATCCCGATCATAGCAGTAATCATGAGGATGAGGACATTGACAAAGACGATTGATTCGACCTCCAACTAATCAGGGGAGTTCTTTTCTCTTGCTTTATAATTCAAATTCTATACATTGCGGACAATGTATTATTTAAGTTTGGGGGTGGGAACTTTATCTGAATGTGTGCACTGCTTATGTTTCTAGTTATTTTTCTATTTGTGTTTTCTAAGTGTTTTCTGTTGTTTGATTTTGATTTTGCCAATGATGAGAAATAGATTGACTTGATTATAGCCATTGAAAATTTGAAAAATGTTACGTTTGTCTGTGTGCTTGAATTTGTTGTTTGGATTTATTTTACATCGAACTCTTTGAACTCAATGAGCACTTACACCTAAGCACTTTGTTGTCTTGCTATTTCGGAGAGTGTTTAAATGAGCAGTGTAGTCTTGTGATCTCTTGGACTCTAGAACTTGTTTGAAGACCACTCGAGGCGAAATCCTAGGTAGTACAGTACCAAAGAAAGGATCCAGGCCATGTTTGGAAAGTTTGAGCCATTTTAGCCAACCCTTGATATGTGACTATCTTTAGTGTTCCCCTTTTGAGCTTGGATACATATTGTTTTTTCACCCAATCATATAACCTATTTCCCTTTCAAATATATATATATAAAAAAAAAAATTATCTCCTCCTTTCACCTATAAGCACATTGATTAATAAAGGGACTATTCTCTTAAGTGGTGACAGAGGATTGAGCAAGAGGAAGCAGCTCTCCCTTGGCTATGATATGTGTTACATATTTCCCATCGAGAGAGACCAAGGAAAAGATCGAAGTCAAAAAGGTTTACCACATGAACTATTTGATAAAGTTGTATTCTGCCTATCACAGGCAGTTGGCAAAGCTGTGTTTGATCGTCATGTACATGCTATGCTATAGTTTCAGTAATGCACACGGAAACAAATACTAGTGCTACTATAGTACAAGCATACAAAAAAAAAAAAAAAAGAAGAAGAAGATGTGACAAGAGCAAAAGTATTGGAAGTATTCTATGATAACTGAGGGAAAGTTTGAAATAAAATATTTATTGGTTGATGTGCTTAAGGTGATGTGAACCTCAAATCAATCTTTCACCATACCTTAACCTTTTCCAAAGTTATAAGCTGAATAAAGTCCTGGTGATCTCGGGTATTGTCATGGCCTACATTAGTGGAGAGTGGTGTGAAAAGTAAGCTTATGGACTTTGAAAGATTGGCATTATCCTACTTGCTTGCATAAACCGATCAGAGTGGCGAGACGATTAAGTTTATAATGGTGTTGCACACACACACGTTTGAAGAATTTGATGTAAGATAAGGCTAGCAATAAATTTGAAATTCTAGACATTGGCAGCATTTGGAAAGTTTTTCGTGCGTTATAATTTTTATGGAATCTTTGAGGCATGCTATATCAAATCTAATCAAACCATCTCGCACTCTTAGGATGTGTGTGCATAGAATTTTGTTCTAGTTTGCTCGAGGACTAGCAAAAACGTAAGTTTGGGGGTGTGATAACTCTGTGATAAGAGCCATAAAATGCATTATAATCGTACTTATTTGTTAGCACTTTAGGGTTGATTTAGGTCTTAATTGCATTTTTATTCATTAACAACTCTAAAGTGGTATTTTTGGAGCATTAACTTATTTCGGTGCATTTTTCTGGCATCTTGATTTAAAAGAGATGGAAGAGCTATCATCATTTTAAACACGAAGCTCCATTGAACACTCAAGCCAAAGAATGGTCGTGGAAGAGCCAAGATGAAGAGAAACTAAGAAAGGAGTTTTCACTAAGTTGCTGGAGTTGCCATACGAATCAACCATCTTTACAAATTAAACTGTATTGATGTAGGAAGAACCAGGAAGTGTGCCACATATTCTTAGAAAGATCTGGAAGTCTACTTTCTGGAGGATTTTACGGTTCATTAAAATCATTTTTCTAGAGAAAATTATGGCGATTTTAGCGGACAGAGGTCATACCTCCTGGTTCAGCATCAGCGCACCTCACAGCACCAAAATGCACAGAGAGGACAGAAACTCAAGGCTGCAGCGCTAGGATGTTGGCGCTGTAGCACTGGTAGCTGACAAAAAGAAGGATTTGGATAGAAAGTTGGCGCTGCAGCGCCAGAAAGTTGGAGCTGCAACGCCAGAATTAGGGTTTCTTTATGTCTTGGCGCTGCAGCGCTGGGATGTTGGCGCTGCAGTGCCAGCCCGTGAATTTTGAATGTTATAAATTGAAACCCTAGCTAAACAAGAAGGGTATCTAGAAAAAAGGCGGAAAAGAGAAGAAAGAAAACAAAATTTGGAGGAGAGGAGACACGAACGAAGGCTTGGAGACACTCCGGGAGGCTACGCATCAAGCTTTTAATCATTCTTATCTGGTTTTGTATTCTTTTATTCTATCTATGTTGATGTTTTATAATATGAACATGGGTTGTTTGAACATGATTATGGAGTAGATATTTTTGTGTTAGGGATAGATGGATCCTAGACCTTTATCTTGAGTTGTTGTTTGGACAAGTAGAATATAATTTGTTTTTCAAAGAGTGTGTTTTATTGTTCTTAATGCTTTTTATTATTTTGATCCCTTCTTGGGGCATGGTGATGTGTCGAATAGAGAAGCCATGTTTTTATGAATGATTGAACTAATAAATATGATATTGGATTGTTATCTATGCACAGGCCAGGGTAAAACATGCCATGAATGAAATAGGAGTAACCGAATAGGGATCCTAGGAAGTTCATGTGGTCCGTTTAAATCATAACCGAATAGGGAGATTTAACCGAAAAGAATCCAAAAACACTTAATGCTTCTTAATTTGAATTAATCTAGAATAGACCTGGAATACGGATATTCGAAGTTAATGATTCTTAAGATTGTGGTTAGACCTGGAATATGGATAACCAATTTATTGGGGATTCTACCATCTTGAAAAACGTATTAAACGAAACTTGTCCATTCAAAACTCTTGTCAATTATGGTTTAGGTGAAGTCGAGTCCTTAGCACGTTAGTTCATAAGAGTCTTCATTCCAAAGTTTGCAAGTCTTCCGTTATTTACTATTGCATTCTGTTTTTTTTTCTTTAGTTAATAGAGAGTAAACTTTTCTCCAAAAATTATTCGTTTGCTCAAATAACAGTAAGAGTCGAGTCATAATTTCTGTAGTATTTGCTCAGTCCTCGTTGGGAACGATATTTATTCATCATTTTATTACTTGAACGATTAGTGCACATGCTAGTGTCAATTTCATCACATCAATACCCATCAAAATGGCATATATCAAAACAGATCTTTTAACAGTCAGGTCACTATAATGTAAAGCAGGCATTATTCTTTGACATAAAAAATATTGCCAAGCTCGAGCATTGACATTCAAAGATGCACCGGGTAAGGTTTTATGGGCATTACCCGTCATTTTCCAAGTTGTGCCCGGAATGCATAGAGTATTGCAAATCTCATCATAATCAATATTAAATACATATGCAAGATACTCACTATGTTCTATGTCAGGTAACCCATAGAACCTATTGATGGATGAGCGGCTAAAAGAGACTATTTTTCCTCTTACTAAGACATTAGCATTCCTATGTTCGTCGGCATTGGCATAGAATTCACGACTATATTTGGGAGAGAATTAGATGGTTGTCTTGAAAAGATACCCCAATTTCTATCAAGAATCATTCTAAATAAGGATGGGTTTCCCCTCTCAATGATATTGAATCCGCGTTCGGGAATGATTTTCCTAGCATTTAACAAGTTATTATATCTCTCACTGGCCTCAAAACTCACAAATTTTGACTCATCATACTCTTGTTGTTGTTTCCCCCTAGACCTCCTGGTTTTTCTACTTCTTCTTGTTTTCAAGTGGATATTGTTGATAACCTCATTGAGGAGTTTCAGGAGAAAACATTAAATGAAAATACTTTGGAGGGATGCATCATGGAAACGAGAACTAATATCACTGAAAAACTCATCATCGAAGAAGAAGCAAGGAACTTGGAGTCTAAAATGGGAAAAAGAAGTGCCAGAAGAAAAAATAATAATAACTGAATTGAAAACTTTACTTGCTCATTTAAAATATGCTTATTTAGAGAAAAATATTTTCCCTGTGATAATATCTTCTTCATTGACAGGTAAAATGGAAGAACGGTTACTGGAAATCTTAAGAAGGCACATATTTTCGGGAAAGCTGAAATCTCGGTGGACTGGACCGTATACCATGATAAGTGTCTCACCTTTTGGTGTCGATGAGGTTCGACACGAGAAAAACAAGAAGACATTCAA
The DNA here is from genome assembly GCA_023935145.1 of Bretschneidera sinensis. NCBI lineage: Eukaryota > Viridiplantae > Streptophyta > Magnoliopsida > Brassicales > Akaniaceae > Bretschneidera > Bretschneidera sinensis. The sequence continues at coordinate 118,679,016 of CM043700.1, forward strand.
GATTAACGGGCACAGATTGAAGCACTACATTATGGGGACTTTTGACCCTATATCGTCCACCACCGTTCTCCAAGAGCCATAAAATATAAAGTCAAGCTAAAGACTATAAATTAGAACTACCATTTTGGGTCTTACTTTTTAATTTTTTTTTTCTTGCTTTTTGAAATTATTTGGGGTGTTTCAATTATTTTTTGTTGCTTAATTTATTTGTTATTTCAATTTTCATGGCCTTATGATGTGTATTTTTGATTTATTTTTCAGTTCTACGTGGAGCCATGACAGAAATTCAGCGCTGCAGCGCCAAGGCCTTCAATTTCACGCATCAGCCCAGAAATCCAGCGCTGCAGCCTCATAAACTCAGCGCTGCAGCGCCAGGACCTGATCGTTCAAAACCAATAATCCAGACAGGCCGCAAGCTGACATTTAAATGCACAGCCCTTCCACAGTTAGGGCACTCTAAAATTTAATTCCCAGCTGCTCTCCCTCTCCACTACCACCATATCCCGATCATAGCAGTAATCATGAGGATGAGGACATTGACAAAGACGATTGATTCGACCTCCAACTAATCAGGGGAGTTCTTTTCTCTTGCTTTATAATTCAAATTCTATACATTGCGGACAATGTATTATTTAAGTTTGGGGGTGGGAACTTTATCTGAATGTGTGCACTGCTTATGTTTCTAGTTATTTTTCTATTTGTGTTTTCTAAGTGTTTTCTGTTGTTTGATTTTGATTTTGCCAATGATGAGAAATAGATTGACTTGATTATAGCCATTGAAAATTTGAAAAATGTTACGTTTGTCTGTGTGCTTGAATTTGTTGTTTGGATTTATTTTACATCGAACTCTTTGAACTCAATGAGCACTTACACCTAAGCACTTTGTTGTCTTGCTATTTCGGAGAGTGTTTAAATGAGCAGTGTAGTCTTGTGATCTCTTGGACTCTAGAACTTGTTTGAAGACCACTCGAGGCGAAATCCTAGGTAGTACAGTACCAAAGAAAGGATCCAGGCCATGTTTGGAAAGTTTGAGCCATTTTAGCCAACCCTTGATATGTGACTATCTTTAGTGTTCCCCTTTTGAGCTTGGATACATATTGTTTTTTCACCCAATCATATAACCTATTTCCCTTTCAAATATATATATATAAAAAAAAAAATTATCTCCTCCTTTCACCTATAAGCACATTGATTAATAAAGGGACTATTCTCTTAAGTGGTGACAGAGGATTGAGCAAGAGGAAGCAGCTCTCCCTTGGCTATGATATCTGTTACATATTTCCCATCGAGAGAGACCAAGGAAAAGATCGAAGTCAAAAAGGTTTACCACATGAACTATTTGATAAAGTTGTATTCTGCCTATCACAGGCAGTTGGCAAAGCTGTGTTTGATCGTCATGTACATGCTATGCTATAGTTTTAGTAATGCACACGGAAACAAATACTAGTGCTACTATAGTACAAGCATACAAAAAAAAAAAAAAGAAGAAGAAGATGTGACAAGAGCAAAAGTATTGGAAGTATTCCATGATAACTGAGGGAAAGTTTGAAATAAAATATTTATTGGTTGATGTGCTTAAGGTGATGTGAACCTCAAATCAATCTTTCACCATACCTTAACCTTAGCCAAAGTTATAAGCTGAATAAAGTCCTGGTGATCTCGGGTATTGTCATGGCCTACATTAGTGGAGAGTGGTGTGAAAAGTAAGCTTATGGACTTTGAAAGATTGGCATTATCCTACTTGCTTGCATAAACCGATCAGAGTGGCGAGACGATTAAGTTTATAATGGTGTTGCACACACACACGTTTGAAGAATTTGATGTAAGATAAGGCTAGCAATAAATTTGAAATTCTAGACATTGGCAGCATTTGGAAAGTTTTTCGTGCGTTATAATTTTTATGGAATCTTTGAGGCATGCTATATCAAATCTAATCAAACCATCTCGCACTCTTAGGATGTGTGTGCATAGAATTTTGTTCTAGTTTGCTCGAGGACTAGCAAAAACGTAAGTTTGGGGGTGTGATAACTCTGTGATAAGAGCCATAAAATGCATTATAATCGTACTTATTTGTTAGCACTTTAGGGTTGATTTAGGTCTTAATTGCATTTTTATTCATTAACAACTCTAAAGTGGTATTTTTGGAGCATTAACTTATTTCGGTGCATTTTTCTGGCATCTTGATTTAAAAGAGATGGAAGAGCTATCATCATTTTAAACACGAAGCTCCATTGAACACTCAAGCCAAAGAATGGTCGTGGAAGAGCGAAGAGAAAGAGAAACTAAGAAAGGAGTTTTCACTAAGTTGCTGGAGTTGCCATACGAATCAACCATCTTTACAAATTAAACTGTATTGATGTAGGAAGAACCAGGAAGTGTGCCACATATTCTTAGAAAGATCTGGAAGTCTACTTTCTGGAGGATTTTACGGTTCATTAAAATCATTTTTCTAGAGAAAATTATGGCGATTTTAGCGGACAGAGGTCATACCTCATAGTTCAGCATCAGCGCACCTCACAGCACCAAAATGCACAGAGAGGACAGAAACTCAAGGCTGCAGCGCTAGGATGTTGGCACTGTAGCACTGGTAGCTGACAAAAAGAAAGATTTGGATAGAAAGTTGGCGCTGCAGCGCCAGAAAGTTGGAGCTGCAACGCCAGAATTAGGGTTTCTTTATGTCTTGGCGCTGCAGCGCTGGGATGTTGGCGCTGCAGTGCCAGCCCGCGAATTTTGAATGTTATAAATTGAAACCCTAGCTGAACAAGAAGGGTATCTGGAAAAAAGGCGGAAAAGAGAAGAAAGAAAACAAAATTTGGAGGAGAGGAGACACGAACGAAGGCTTGGAGACACTCCGGGAGGCTACGCATCAAGCTTTTAATCATTCTTATCTGGTTTTGTATTCTTTTATTCTATCTATGTTGATGTTTTATAATATGAACATGGGTTGTTTGAACATGATTATGGAGTAGATATTTTTGTGTTAAGGATAGATGGATCCTAGACCTTTATCTTGAGTTGTTGTTTGGACAAGTAGAATATAATTTGTTTTTCAAAGAGTGTGTTTTATTGTTCTTAATGCTTTTTATTATTTTGATCCCTTCTTGGGGCATGGTGATGTGTCGAATAGAGAAGCCATGTTTTTATGAATGATTGAACTAATAAATATGATATTGGATTGTTATCTATGCACAGGCCAGGGTAAAACATGCCATGAATGAAATAGGAGTAACCGAATAGGGATCCTAGGAAGTTCATGTGGTCCGTTTAAATCATAACCGAATAGGGAGATTTAACTGAAAAGAATCCAAAAACACTTAATGCTTCTTAATTTGAATTAATCTAGAATAGACCTGGAATACGGATATTCGAAGTTAATGATTCTTAAGATTGTGGTTAGACCTGGAATATGGATAACCAATTTATTGGGGATTCTACCATCTTGAAAAACGTATTAAACGAAACTTGTCCATTGATGAGTCTTAAATATTGCATATTTTATACCCTTAACTTATACTTGTTATGCTCTTAGTTAGTATTATTTTACTTTATTTTACGTTTTTCTTGTGTTTTGTGTGTTTTTACAGCTTTGTGGAGAAAGTGCAGCATTTCAGGTTGATTTGAAGCTTCTGGAGACATTGCGCTCGATCGCAACAGATATGCGATCGAGCGCACCTGCCTTTGAACGAGCGCATGGTCAACATCCCACATCGAAATAATTGAAGTTCAGTGCATTTGCGATCGATCGCAGCAGACATGCGATCGAGCGCACATGAGATCGTGCGCACAAGACATGCGATCGATCGTACCTGCGATCGATCGCACCACACTGCGATCGAGCGCACACGGGCCTGTATCCCACATCGTTTCTGCAACCTGTTTTACTCCGGGTCTCCCCCTATATAAACACCATTTGGCTTCATAATCCAATGTACAATTCCTAAGCCACTTTGGTGTTTACCGGTGGACGTCCGTCAGCATTCTGGTGGATCCCGAAGGCATTGCTACCACGAGGGGAAGCGCCGCCCGTCAGCGAGTGGAATTTCTCTCATGTAAAGTTGTTTATTTATTTCTTTATATTCAGTTGTTTTTAGTTTAAATGTTTAGCACTTGTTATTATAGTTTTATAGTTATGAGTGGCTAGATTCTTCAGCTAAGGTTGAAGATGAAGCCCCGCCGTTGTTTGGCGTAGTAGTTCAGATTTGCTTGTACAAATCTGACAATTTTTAGTATAAATGTTCTGTCAATTATTTGAGTTAATCTTATAATTGATTGAGTTTAAATTGTCTGTTGGATTTTCTTTGTGTTTCATCTGATGGATACATTGAATGCTTTTCGATTAAATTGGATTCCCTTTGTGATTTGTTGAGAGCGGATACATCGGGTGCTTTTGGTTTAGTTGGGATATTCTTTGTTTTTTGTCTTATAGTTGGATTCATAGAATGTTTTGATAGGCTATATTTTTAGAACATGTATGCTTAACTTCGGTGGGGTGGATTCGGAAACCTTAGTGCTTTTTATTATTAGTTTTAAAATCAATTTAATTTAGTTTTAATTTATTTTACAAATTATCATTCAAAATTCGGAACTAGGTTAAGATAGAGTTAATTTAGATTGAAAATATACTTTCACAATGCAATTCCCTGTGGATTCGACCTCGCACTTGCACACACTATATTGCAAACGACTCGTGCGCTTGCGAGTAATTTAAAACTCACAACAAGTTTTTGGCGCCGTTGCCGGGGAGTTGTTTGGTTTGTGAAAGTTTTTGGTCTAAAATGATTTTATTTTTCTACTAGTTAGTTATCTTTTTATTAAAAAAAAAAAAATCATGTGGATGAATCCAGCGCCGGTTTCACAGTCTTTAGAGGACGCCCTCAAGGATTTCATTAAAATGACCGGCCCGTCCCTCAATACTGCCAAGACTTTCAATGTTGAAAGCTGTTCCATCTGTGCTAGTCCCATGCATCTAGCACAGAATTGCCCATCAATGCCGGCTTGTGCCGAGTATCCTATGGAACAAATGAATGCTTTCAATGACTGTTGTTGGCAATCAAATGGATCTTGCTCCGAAACATACAATCCAGGGTGGTGGGACCACTCTAATTTTTCATGGGAGCAGAACCAACTGATGAATCAGGGAGGAGCCCCTTACCATGCTCACAATCAATACACTCCCGAATTTCCTCCACCAATTCCAAATTATGGTCACTCAGCTTATCCAGCACCATCACCCGCTTACCAAGCTCCGATTCAAGCGCCAGTGTCGGTTTCACAGTCATTGGAGGACGCTCTCAATGATTTCATGAAAGCGACTAGCCAATCTATGAGTGAAGTGATGAGTGCAACAATAGAAAACACCCAAGTGATTGCCACACTAGAGAGTCAAATTGATCAAATCGCAAGTTACGTGGGTGAAGGAGAGGAAGGAACGTTCCCCAATCAAACTGATCCTAACCCAAAGGAACAGTTTGCGGTGAGAAATTCTTCAACTCCAATGCATTGGCAGGAACAAGTGCAATCAACTGTCCCATACTTGTCTGGGAGACAAGTGGACAATCAAGTGGAAGAGAACCCTGCTATGCACCAAGGGCAAGAAAGTGGCAACAATGAGAAGAGAGATGCTGAGCCATCTATAGCCACTCGTATTATTAAGGATCTCTCGGGGTCGTTTTTACCTAAAACGCCTTACCCTGAGAGACTACAAGCGCCCAAGAAAGAAGGGAAGTCTGAGGACATTATGGAGGCATGCTTTGCTCAGTTTGAAGAGGATTTGGACTTAGACAAGTTACTTGAGCAAGCAAATACTATCGTGGAGCCTGCTCCTCGGGAGAGTAGTAGGACAGAGGAGACTATGGATGAATCCCGTATTGAGGACCCCATGGAGGCATGCTTTGCTCAATTTGAAGAGGATTTGGGCTTAGATAAGTTGTTTGAGCAAGCTAATGCTACTTTGGAGTCTGCACCTCTAAAGATCAGTGAGACGGAGGAAACCACAACACCTGAACCTCACAAGAAGGAACTTAAGCCTTTACTGGATAATCTTGAGTATAAGTTCCCAGGTCCAGCAGATTCTTTGCCTATAATTATAGCTTTAGATTTGGGTGATGCTCCAGAGGAGAAATTATTGGACGTCTTAAGAGAGCATCAGGAAGCTATAGGCTGGACTATTGAGGATGTCAAAGGAATCAACCCCTCGTTGGTGATACAAACGATACAGTTGGAGGATAATGCCAAGCCATCGAGGGAGCCACAAAGAAGGCTCAACCCTGCTTTGCAAGAGGTTGTGAGGGCAGAAGATATTAAGCTGTTAGAGGCAGGGATCATTTATCCCATCTCTGATAGCAAATGGGTGAGCCAAATTCCAATCGTGCCCAAACGTGCTGAATTTATGGTAGTAAATAAAGACAACGAGTTGGTTCCAACTCGTATTCAGTCAATTTGGAGAGTGTGTATCAGCTACTGTAAATTGAATGCTGCCACTAGGCCTGATCATTATCCATTCCCATTTATTGATCAGATGGTGGAGCGTTTAGTTGGGCCTGTTTACTAACGTTGGGTCTGGCTGAAGACGTTAAACTTAGCGCTCATGGGAGGCACCCCACAGCTTATCTTTTCTTTTGTTTATTTATTGTTTCGCATTTTTATGATTAACGTTTGTTTCCAGTATTTTTTGTTTTCCAGTTTTTATTTTTCAGGGACAAAGCGTACTTCAGTTCAAGTTTGGGGGTATGCTATGAGCCATACCAGTCCAGATAGTTCTCCATATCTCAGGTCAGCTCTTTCCATATTAGTCACACATTGGGGTCAATGTGTAATTTAAGTTTGGGGGTATGGGAGACACATCACACACTTTGTCCTAATTTATTGTCTTTTCGTCATAGAGATAAATACATGCTCATGTTATCGTGAAATTTTGGTTGATCTAAACATTTTCTGTGATGTGATGTCATTGGTGAGCTTAACATTTTGAACACATGATCTGGTGATAAATTTTTAAAATTTAGTTACTTACTTTAGGCATTTTGAGAATTCACATGTTTGATCTAATCTAACACGAGCACATTAGCACAAATTATGTGAGGTATGACACGTGATTTTAATGTGTATTTTTCCTTATCTTAACTGAAACTGGATGACTTGTTGGATGAACTCTTGGGCATAAAAAAAAAAAAAAAATTATCAATAAACTTTTCGCTGAGTAACTGGACCTCTTGCCTCAGTAAGCAGTGAGTGTTCACGTCAAAAGGTGAAATTTTGCTTGGTAATATTAAGGTCGGTTTAATTTCGTAGCCTTTTTGACTCGAGTTAGTAAGTCCTTAGGGGTGTCTTTACACCTAATGCCCTAAAACCATCTGGTTTGGGAGTCATTGACTTAACACTCGCTATATGGGTCAATTAGAAAGCTCAAGGGAACTAAGCATAGCCGTGCCTTAATAATAATAATAATAATAGTAATAATAAAAGAGTGAATAAAATAAAAACTATGCCTTTTTCGTTCATTTTTGATGGGAAATTCGGTGAATCTTGAGACATGGAGACCTTACACATTAGAGTTACTTGGAAGCTTCATTTTTATATGCTAATTCACCTTACACTGATTCAAGCTTGTGATGCCTTATCCTGCCTTTTGTAAGTAATTAGATTTTAACATTTCTATTCATTGCGAAGATGGGTTTACCTTTTTAAGCTTGCTTATGAATGAATATCATGGTGATGTGTGCTCCTTAAATTTTTGGATACCATGAGTGATGACTTTATCTTTATGTTCTTTGTTTTTCATTGAGTCTTTTATTTTGTTTTGCTAAGGGACTAGCAAAATATAAGTTTGGGGGTATTTGATGAGTCTTAAATATTGCATATTTTAGACCCTTAACTTATACTTGTTATGCTCTTAGTTAGTATTATTTTACTTTATTTTACGTTTTTCTTGTGTTTTGTGTGTTTTTACAGCTTTGTGGAGAAAGTGCAGCATTTCAGGTTGATTTGAAGCTTCTGGAGACATTGCGCTCGATCGCAACAGATATGCGATCGAGCGCACCTGCCTTTGAACGAGCGCATGGTCAACATCCCACATCGAAATAATTGAAGTTCAGTGCATTTGCGATCGATCGCAGCAGACATGCGATCGAGCGCACATGAGATCGTGCGCACAAGACATGCGATCGATCGTACCTGCGATCGATCGCACCACACTGCGATCGAGCGCACACGGGCCTGTATCCCACATCGTTTCTGCAACCTGTTTTACTCCGGGTCTCCCCCTATATAAACACCATTTGGCTTCATAATCCAATGTACAATTCCTAAGCCACTTTGGTGTTTACCGGTGGACGTCCGTCAGCATTCTGGTGGATCCCGAAGGCATTGCTACCACGAGGGGAAGCGCCGCCCGTCAGCGAGTGGAATTTCTCTCATGTAAAGTTGTTTATTTATTTCTTTATATTCAGTTGTTTTTAGTTTAAATGTTTAGCACTTGTTATTATAGTTTTATAGTTATGAGTGGCTAGATTCTTCAGCTAAGGTTGAAGATGAAGCCCCGCCGTTGTTTGGCGTAGTAGTTCAGATTTGCTTGTACAAATCTGACAATTTTTAGTATAAATGTTCTGTCAATTATTTGAGTTAATCTTATAATTGATTGAGTTTAAATTGTATGTTGGATTTTCTTTGTGTTTCATCTGATGGATACATTGAATGCTTTTCGATTAAATTGGATTCCCTTTGTGATTTGTTGAGAGCGGATACATCGGGTGCTTTTGGTTTAGTTGGGATATTCTTTGTTTTTTGTCTTATAGTTGGATTCATAGAATGTTTTGATAGGCTATATTTTTAGAACATGTATGCTTAACTTCGGTGGGGTGGATTCGGAAACCTTAGTACTTTTTATTATTAGTTTTAAAATCAATTTAATTTAGTTTTAATTTATTTTACAAATTATCATTCAAAATTCGGAACTAGGTTAAGATAGAGTTAATTTAGATTGAAAATATACTTTCACAACGCAATTCCCTGTGGATTCGACCTCGCACTTGCACACACTATATTGCAAACGACTCGTGCGCTTGCGAGTAATTTAAAACTCACAACATCCATTCAAAACTCTTGTCAATTATGGTTTAGGTGAAGTCGAGTCCTTAGCACGTTAGTTCATAAGAGTCTTCATTCCAAAGTTTGCAAGTCTTCCGTTATTTACTATTGCATTCTGTTTTTTTTTCTTTAGTTAATAGAGAGTAAACTTTTCTCCAAAAATTATTCGTTTGCTCAAATAACAGTAAGAGTCGAGTCATAATTTCTGTAGTATTTGCTCAGTCCTCGTTAGGAACGATATTTATTCATCATTTTATTACTTGAACGATTAGTGCACATGCTAGTGTCAATTTCATCACATCAATACCCATCAAAATGGCATATATCAAAACAGATCTTTTAACAGTCAGGTCACTATAATGTAAAGCAGGCATTATTCTTTGACATAAAAAATATTGCCAAGCTCGAGCATTGACATTCAAAGATGCACCGGGTAAGGTTTTATGGGCATTACCCGTCATTTTCCAAGTTGTGCCCGGAATGCATAGAGTATTGCAAATCTCATCATAATCAATATTAAATACATATGCAAGATACTCACTATGTTCTATGTCAGGTAACCCATAGAACCTATTGATGGATGAGCGGCTAAAAGAGACTATTTTTCCTCTTACTAAGACATTAGCATTCCTATGTTCGTCGGCATTGGCATAGAATTCACGAACTATATTTGGGAGAGAATTAGATGGTTGTCTTGAAAAGATACCCCAATTTCTATCAAGAATCATTCTAAATAAGGATGGGTTTCCCCTCTCAATGATATTGAATCCGCGTTCGGGAATGATTTTCCTAGCATTTAACAAGTTATTATATCTCTCACTGGCCTCAAAACTCACAAATTTTGACTCATCATACTCTTGTTGTTGTTTCCCCCTAGACCTCCTGGTTTTTCTACTTCTTCTTGTTTTCAAGTGGATATTGTTGATAACCTCATTGAGGAGTTTCAGGAGAAAACATTAAATGAAAATACTTTGGAGGGATGCATCATGGAAACGAGAACTAATATCACTGAAAAACTCATCATCGAAGAAGAAGCAAGGAACTTGGAGTCTGAAATGGGAAAAAGAAGTGCCAGAAGAAAAAATAATAATAACTGAATTGAAAACTTTACTTGCTCATTTAAAATATGCTTATTTAGAGAAAAATATTTTCCCTGTGATAATATCTTCTTCATTGACAGGTAAAATGGAAGAACGGTTACTGGAAATCTTAAGAAGGCACATATTTTCGGGAAAGCTGAAATCTCGGTGGACTGGACCGTATACCATGATAAGTGTCTCACCTTTTGGTGTCGATGAGGTTCGACACGAGAAAAACAAGAAGACATTCAAGATTAACGGGCACAGATTGAAGCACTACATTACGGGGACTTTTGACCCTATATCGTCCACCACCGTTCTCCAAGAGCCATAAAATATAAAGTCAAGCTAAAGACTATAAATTAGAACTACCATTTTGGGTCTTACTTTTTAATTTTTTTTTTCTTGCTTTTTGAAATTATTTGGGGTGTTTCAATTATTTTTTGTTGCTTAATTTATTTGTTATTTCAATTTTCATGGCCTTATGATGTGTATTTTTGATTTATTTTTCAGTTCTACGTGGAGCCATGACAGAAATTCAGCGCTGCAGCGCCAAAAAATTGGAGCTGCAGCGCCAAGGCCTTCAATTTCACGCATCAGCCCAGAAATCCAGCGCTGCAGCCTCATAAACTCAGCGCTGCAGCGCCAGGACCTGATCGTTCAAAACCAATAATCCAGACAGGCCGCAAGCTGACATTTAAATGCACAGCCCTTCCACAGTTAGGGCACTCTAAAATTTAATTCCCAGCTGCTCTCCCTCTCCACTACCACCATATCCCGATCATAGCAGTAATCATGAGGATGAGGACATTGACAAAGACGATTGATTCGACCTCCAACTAATCAGGGGAGTTCTTTTCTCTTGCTTTATAATTCAAATTCTATACATTGCGGACAATGTATTATTTAAGTTTGGGGGTGGGAACTTTATCTGAATGTGTGCACTGCTTATGTTTCTAGTTATTTTTCTATTTGTGTTTTCTAAGTGTTTTCTGTTGTTTGATTTTGATTTTGCCAATGATGAGAAATAGATTGACTTGATTATAGCCATTGAAAATTTGAAAAATGTTACGTTTGTCTGTGTGCTTGAATTTGTTGTTTGGATTTATTTTACATCGAACTCTTTGAACTCAATGAGCACTTACACCTAAGCACTTTATTGTCTTGCTATTTCGGAGAGTGTTTAAATGAGCAGTGTAGTCTTGTGATCTCTTGGACTCTAGAACTTGTTTGAAGACCACTCGAGGCGAAATCCTAGGTAGTACAGTACCAAAGAAAGGATCCAGGCCATGTTTGGAAAGTTTGAGCCATTTTAGCCAACCCTTGATATGTGACTATCTTTAGTGTTCCCCTTTTGAGCTTGGATACATATTGTTTTTTCACCCAATCATATAACCTATTTCCCTTTCAAATATATATATATAAAAAAAAAATTATCTCCTCCTTTCACCTATAAGCACATTGATTAATAAAGGGACTATTCTCTTAAGTGGTGACAGAGGATTGAGCAAGAGGAAGCAGCTCTCCCTTGGCTATGATATCTGTTACATATTTCCCATCGAGAGAGACCAAGGAAAAGATCGAAGTCAAAAAGGTTTACCACATGAACTATTTGATAAAGTTGTATTCTGCCTATCACAGGCAGTTGGCAAAGCTGTGTTTGATCGTCATGTACATGCTATGCTATAGTTTCAGTAATGCACACGGAAACAAATACTAGTGCTACTATAGTACAAGCATACAAAAAAAAAAAAAAGAAGAAGAAGATGTGACAAGAGCAAAAGTATTGGAAGTATTCCATGATAACTGAGGGAAAGTTTGAAATAAAATATTTATTGGTTGATGTGCTTAAGGTGATGTGAACCTCAAATCAATCTTTCACCATACCTTAACCTTAGCCAAAGTTATAAGCTGAATAAAGTCCTGGTGATCTCGGGTATTGTCATGGCCTACATTAGTGGAGAGTGGTGTGAAAAGTAAGCTTATGGACTTTGAAAGATTGGCATTATCCTACTTGCTTGCATAAACCGATCAGAGTGACGAGACGATTAAGTTTATAATGGTGTTGCACACACACACGTTTGAAGAATTTGATGTAAGATAAGGCTAGCAATAAATTTGAAATTCTAGACATTGGCAGCATTTGGAAAGTTTTTCGTGCGTTATAATTTTTATGGAATCTTTGAGGCATGCTATATCAAATCTAATCAAACCATCTCGCACTCTTAGGATGTGTGTGCATAGAATTTTGTTCTAGTTTGCTCGAGGACTAGCAAAAACGTAAGTTTGGGGGTGTGATAACTCTGTGATAAGAGCCATAAAATGCATTATAATCGTACTTATTTGTTAGCACTTTAGGGTTGATTTAGGTCTTAATTGCATTTTTATTCATTAACAACTCTAAAGTGGTATTTTTGGAGCATTAACTTATTTCGGTGCATTTTTCTGGCATCTTGATTTAAAAGAGATGGAAGAGCTATCATCATTTTAAACACGAAGCTCCATTGAACACTCAAGCCAAAGAATGGTCGTGGAAGAGCCAAGATGAAGAGAAACTAAGAAAGGAGTTTTCACTAAGTTGCTGGAGTTGCCATACGAATCAACCATCTTTACAAATTAAACTGTATTGATGTAGGAAGAACCAGGAAGTGTGCCACATATTCTTAGAAAGATCTGGAAGTCTACTTTCTGGAGGATTTTACGGTTCATTAAAATCATTTTTCTAGAGAAAATTATGGCGATTTTAGCGGACAGAGGTCATACCTCCTAGTTCAGCATCAGCGCACCTCACAGCACCAAAATGCACAGAGAGGACAGAAACTCAAGGCTGCAGCGCTAGGATGTTGGCGCTGTAGCACTGGTAGCTGACAAAAAGAAAGATTTGGATAGAAAGTTGGCGCTGCAGCGCCAGAAAGTTGGAGCTGCAACGCCAGAATTAGGGTTTCTTTATGTCTTGGCGCTGCAGCGCTGGGATGTTGGCGCTGCAGTGCCAGCCCGCGAATTTTGAATGTTATAAATTGAAACCCTAGCTGAACAAGAAGGGTATCTGGAAAAAAGGTGGAAAAGAGAAGAAAGAAAACAAAATTTGGAGGAGAGGAGACACGAACGAAGGCTTGGAGACACTCCGGGAGGCTACGCATCAAGCTTTTAATCATTCTTATCTGGTTTTGTATTCTTTTATTCTATCTATGTTGATGTTTTATAATATGAACATGGGTTGTTTGAACATGATTATGGAGTAGATATTTTTGTGTTAAGGATAGATGGATCCTAGACCTTTATCTTGAGTTGTTGTTTGGACAAGTAGAATATAATTTGTTTTTCAAAGAGTGTGTTTTATTGTTCTTAATGCTTTTTATTATTTTGATCCCTTCTTGGGGCATGGTGATGTGTCGAATAGAGAAGCCATGTTTTTATGAATGATTGAACTAATAAATATGATATTGGATTGTTATCTATGCACAGGCCAGGGTAAAACATGCCATGAATGAAATAGGAGTAACCGAATAGGGATCCTAGGAAGTTCATGTGGTCCGTTTAAATCATAACCGAATAGGGAGATTTAACTGAAAAGAATCCAAAAACACTTAATACTTCTTAATTTGAATTAATCTAGAATAGACCTGGAATACGGATATTCGAAGTTAATGATTCTTAAGATTGTGATTAGACCTGGAATATGGATAACCAATTTATTGGGGATTCTACCATCTTGAAAAACGTATTAAACGAAACTTGTCCATTCAAAACTCTTGTCAATTATGGTTTAGGTGAAGTCGAGTCCTTAGCACGTTAGTTCATAAGAGTCTTCATTCCAAAGTTTGCAAGTCTTCCGTTATTTACTATTGCATTCTGTTTTTTTTTTTCTTTAGTTAATAGAGAGTAAACTTTTCTCCAAAAATTATTCGTTTGCTCAAATAACAGTAAGAGTCGAGTCATAATTTCTGTAGTATTTGCTCAGTCCTCGTTGGGAACGATATTTATTCATCATTTTATTACTTGAAGGATTAGTGCACATGCTAGTGTCAATTTCATCACATCAATACCCATCAAAATGGCATATATCAAAACAGATCTTTTAACAGTCAGGTCACTATAATGTAAAGCAGGCATTATTCTTTGACATAAAAAATATTGCCAAGCTCGAGCATTGACATTCAAAGATGCACCGGGTAAGGTTTTATGGGCATTACCCGTCATTTTCCAAGTTGTGCCCGGAATGCATAGAGTATTGCAAATCTCATCATAATCAATATTAAATACATATGCAAGATACTCACTATGTTCTATGTCAGGTAACCCATAGAACCTATTGATGGATGAGCGGCTAAAAGAGACTATTTTTCCTCTTACTAAGACATTAGCATTCCTATGTTCGTCGGCATTGGCATAGAATTCACGAACTATATTTGGGAGAGAATTAGATGGTTGTCTTGAAAAGATACCCCAATTTCTATCAAGAATCATTCTAAATAAGGATGGGTTTCCCCTCTCAATGATATTGAATCAGCGTTCGGGAATGATTTTCCTAGCATTTAACAAGTTATTATATCTCTCACTGGCCTCAAAACTCACAAATTTTGACTCATCATACTCTTCTTGTTGTTTCCCCCTAGACCTCTTGGTCTTTGGTGCCATGGAAGTCAAATATATAGAATAATAGATTTAGAGAAAAATTTAACCCCCAAAGAACACAAGTGAACAATAAAGGGAAGAAATTAGACTTACTTGAGATCCAAAGTGGGAGAAAGGAAAGACTAACCACAATCTTGAAGTTTTGCTTGATGAACACCAAAAGCTTCTTAGAACCAAGTTGATTGGAGAAATTTCCAACAAAAGTTGCAAGATCAGAGAAAAATTCTACAAGAAATGAAGTTAAAATGAAAATATTTGGAGTAAAAGGGAGGAGGGAGGCTAGGGTGTGGAGAGAGGAAGGGAAAGAGAGAGAAAAAAAAACTACTGAATTTGTGTTTGTGAAATGAAGAGGAGAAGTGTAGATATTATGGTTTTTAAAAGGGGTTGGGCTTTGCTGGGCCAGTGTGCGTGCGCACACTATGCGGTGCGGCATAGGCCAGGCCAGGCACGACGCGACCTGGGCCTATTTTGAAAAAAAAAAATTTGTTTGTTTGCCAAGAGAAAAATGAAATTAGCCAAATAAATAATAAATAAATAAAAATAAACTTAACAAAAACAAAAAGGAAAAAGATAAAAGAAAAGGAAAAACGTACATTGGTTGTGTGATCAAGTTTAAGGTAAATAGACCAGATCCATAAGTGGAATGTCTTCCACTTCCGGATCTTTCCTATTGATTAAGATCTTAAGGCGTTGATCATTCACTTTAAAAATCCGACCGTCCCTAGTGTCCTCAATTTCCACCGCTCCATTGTCAAAAACATTTTTTACTATAAAAGGACCAGTCCACCTTGACCGAAGTTTTCCAAGATGCTTATGGAGTCTAGAGTCGTATAAGAACACTCGATCATTGGGTTTAAATTTTTTCCTCAAAATGTTTTTATCATGGAATACTTTCTTCTTAGCCTTATAGATTCTAGAATTCTCATAAGCATCGTTTCTTAATTCCTCTAACTCGGTCAACTGGTATTTCCTAAGCTTACCCGCTTCTCCTATGTCAAGATTAAAAGACTTGATGGCCTAATAAGCTCGGTGCTCGAGCTCTACAGGTAAGTGATAGGGCTTTCCAAAAACAAGCCGATAAGGTGACATACCTAAGGGAGTTTTAAAGGCTGCACGGTAAGCCTAAAGCGCATCAACTAGTCTTAATGACCAATCCTTGCGATTCGGGTTAACCATTTTTTCTAAAAAAAATTTAATTTCCCTATTGGCAAGCTCTACTTATCTACTAGTCTGAGGGTGATAGGCAGTAGAAATTTTATGCAATACCCTATATTTTTTCATCAAAGCTTCAAAAGAACGGTTGCAAAAATGTGTACCTCGATCACTAATTATAGCACGTGGTGTACCAAATTGAGATAACACATTTTCTTTAAGAAAGTTAATTACCATCCTATTTTCATTGCTTCAGCAAGCTGCTGCTTCTACCCACTTAGATACATAATCTATTACCACGATGATATATTGGTATCCAAAGGAAGGAGGAAAAGGTCCCATAAAATCGATGCCCCAACAGTCAAAGATTTCAATTACTAGAATAGGATTTAAGGGCATCATATTTTGACGAGACACTGCTCCTAACTTTTGACACCTCTCATATGAGCGACAATAGGTGTTTGCATCTTTAAACAAGGTAAGCCAATAAAATCCACACTGCAAAATTTTTGCAGCGGTTTTTTTTCATCGAAAAATGACCTCCACAAGTTTGGGTATGACAAAATTCTAAGACGCTAGCAATCTCTTCATTAAGGATGCAACGCCTTAAAATTTGGTCTAGACAGTACTTAAAAAAGATAGGGTCATCCCAATAAAAATTACATACCTCATATGAGAATTTCCTCTTGTCTTGAGCATTCCAATCCATAAGTATCTCACCTATAGCCAAATAATTCACGATGTGAGCAAACCATGGTAGAGAAGTAATGGAGAGTAATTGCTCATTGGGAAAGTCATCCTTGATTGGTATGTCATCACAAGTTTCCTCAAAAGTGAGCCGTGATACATGGTCAACTACCACATTTTCCACTCCTTTCTTGTCCTTGATGGTGATATCAAATTCTTGTAAGAGTAGGATCCATCGTATTAGTCTTACCTTAGCATCCTTCTTTGTAAAGAGGTACTTAAGGGCTACATGATCTGTAAAAATAAGGATAGGGGAAGTAATTAAATATTCACGAAATTTATCCAAAGCAAAAACGACAACTAGTAATTCTTTTTCAGTGGTGGAGTAATTCATTTGAGCACTATTTAAAGTTTTACTAGCATAGTAAATGACAAAAGGTTTCCCTTCCCTTTGCTGTCCAAGAACAGCACCTACAGTGTAGTCACTAGCATCACACATAATTTCAAAAGGTAAAGTCCAATCCGGTGACTGCATTATAGGTGCGGAAGTAAGCTTGCCAATTAGCATTTGGAAGGCCTTTTGACAAGCTTGTGTCCATTCAAAGGGGGTTCCTTTAACGAGTAGGGTACATAGAGGTTTAGATATGCTTGAGAAATTTTGTATGAACCTCCTATAAAAACCAACATGACCAAGGAAAGATCTTACATCCTTTATTGTCTTAGGGGTAGGTAATTTAGAGATTAATTCAATCTTAGATTGATCAACCTCTATTCCTTTAGAAGAGACAATATGCCCTAGGACAATACTGGATGGTACCATGAAATGGCATTTTTCTCAATTTAAAACCAATTCTTTATTCTCACAGCGAATCAACACTCTCTTTAAATTCATTAAGCATGCATCGAATGAAGATCCAAAAGCAGTTAGGTCATCCATAAAAATTTCCATGCAATTTTCAACCATGTCACTAAAGATACTCATCATACAACGTTGAAAAGTAGTAAGGGCATTACACAATCCAAACGGAATTCTACAAAAAGCATAGGTGCCAAAGGGACAAGTGAAAGTGGTCTTTTCTTGGTCTTCTAATGCAATTGCATTTTGATAATAATCGGAATAACCATCTAAAAAACAATAGAAGGGATGATCAGCTACACGCTCAAGAATTTGATTAATAAAAGGGAGTGGGAAGTGGTTTTTTCGGGTGGCAGCATTTAATTTTCTATAATCAATGCACATACACCACCTGGTCACAAGTTTGGTAGGGACTAGTTCTCCTAGGTCATTCTTTACCACCGTGATTCCAGACTTTTTAGGGACTACTTGTGTAGGGCTGACCCACTTACTATCAGCTATAGGATATAAAATACCCGCATCTAACAGTTTCAGCACTTCATTTTTCACTACTTCTTTCATAGTGGAGTTTAGCCTACATTGAGGGTCTCTATGAGGACTAGTTCCTTCATCCAAATTTATTTTATGGGAGCAGAGTAGGGGATTAATTCCCTTCAAATCAGCCATGCTCCGTCCTAAGGCTGATTTATGTGCATTCAAAGTTTGAAGTAATTTTTTACCTTGGGTCTCAGATAATTCAGAGGAAATTATAACAGGAAAGGTATCACCTGGACCGAGAAAAGCATGCTTTAAGCCCTTAGGTAGTGGCTTTAATTCAACTTTAGGTGCTTCCATACTTGAAGGGACTTGTTTCTCACTTCTTTCGGGCAACTCCTCAAACTTTGGTTGCTATGCTCGAGTGCCATAATTATGAGATTTATCAAAAACAACACAAATGTCAATTATATCAGTTTTATCATTAAATAAATCAATCTTAGATTTAATAAGAAATTTTTTAAGAGGTTCATAATCATGGGCTATGGAAAATCCCTCATTGATGAGTGACTCGATCATGTAAAGCTGCTAGTTTTCGTCCTCATCTTCGGGCTGTTTTACAACATTGAAAATATTCACTTCAAGGGTCATGTTTCCAAAGGACAGTTTCATGAGTCCATTCCTACAATTTATTATAGCATTTGCAGTAGCAAGAAAAGGTCTACCCAAAATTAAAGGAATTTTAGAGTTAGTGTCAACAGCAGAAGTAGTATCTAGGATTAAGAAATCAACAGGATAATAAAATTTATCAATTTGAATCAACACACCCTCTACCACTCCCCGGGGTACTTTGACTGAACGGTTAGCCAATTGTAACACCACGCCAGTTGGTTTGATTTCTCCTAAACCTAGCTGTAAATAAATGGAAAATGGCATCAGGTTTACACTAGCTCCTAAATCGAGTAAGGCTTGTCCAACCTCATGATTTCCAATGCTACAAGAAATGGTTGGATAGCCCGGGTCCTTGTATTTTGGGGGAATTCTTTCCTCAATTAAAGCACTAACTTGCTCAGTTAGGAATGTTGTTTTCTTGACATGGTGCTTCCTCTTAATTGTGCATAAATCCTTGAGAACTTTTGCATAGGTGAGAACTTGTTTAATCACATGCAAGAGTGGAAGATTCAGTTTCACTTGCTTCAAATTCTCTAAGATATCATTATTTATTTCCAGATTTTTCTTGTTTGATTTTAAGGCTTGAGGGAATGGTGCCTTAATAGGACTTTTGGTTACTTCAGGGTCCTGGGGTTGTTTGATTTCACTACTAGCTTGTCCCTTTTTCTCATCCTCAGATTTATTCATTGGTGGGATGTGTAGTGACTTACCACTTCAGGTCACAATAGCATTTATATATTTCAAATTTTCATGTGCCATATGTTGACCGTGAGGATTGAACTGTGCTTGGGAAGGGAACTTACCTCGCTCAGTCACACTTAAGGAGCCCATTAATTTGGACACTTGGCTCCTTATTTCCTTGTTTTCCTCAACCACCTGCGTAATTAACGCCTCACACCTCTGGTTTGTTTTACCTTGTGCTTCTATAAAAGCATGTAACATGTCTTCTAAAGAGTTCCTAGAGGTTGATGGTGCATGATAAGGTTCGGGGTATGGTCTAGGGGGCTGTGCATGCTGCTGATTCTCAGATTTCCAGCTGAAATTGGGGTGATTTCGCTACCCTGGATTATAAGTGTTAGAGAAGGATGCTTGAGGCTTCTTGTACATGCCTAAGGCATTACATTGTTCCTTGTACAGCCCTCTCATATCAACAAAAATGGGGCACTCTTGAGCGGGATGATCTACCCCTCCACACACAAAACATGGTTCCAAAGGTTCGGCTTAATTAACCATGTGTGTTAGTTTTTTAGTTTTCAATGCCTCTAACTCCTTAGTGAGCAGTTCGACCTTAGCTTTTAGGTTGTCTTCCTCCCTAAGATGGTATCTTCCACCACCACTAGGGTTTCTTATAGGTCGTGACCTATTTGTGCTTTCAGTAGCACTAGGTCCAGTCCATGTGTGAGCTTTTTCAGCAAGCTCATTAAGGTATTCAATAGCCTCATCAGGGTCTTTTTGCAGAAATTCACCATTGCACATCATCTCAACAAATTGGCGTTCTCTATAGGTAAGTTATTCATAGAAATAGCTCACTAAATGCCAATTTTCATACCCATGATATGGACACATACTTAACAGCTCTTTAAATTTCTCCCAAGATTGATACAAAGTCTCGTTTTCCTTTTGTGCAAAGGTGGAGATTTGTCTTTTCAACGCATTAGTCTTATGTTGAGGGAAGTATTTTTTAAAAAAGACTTAGGTCATCTCATTCTATGACCCAGTTGATCGTGGTCTCAGTGAGTATAACCAACTCTTAGCTTTATCCTTCAAAGAGAAAGGAAAAAACTTGAGTCTCACGATATCATCAGTTGCATCTTGACTATGAAAAGTCGTAACTACTTCCTCGAACTCTCTAATGTGCACAAATAGGTTTTCATTTTTCAAACCATGAAAAGTAGGGAGTAATTGAATCATCCCTGCTTTAAAGTCTTAATAGCAGGTGTTGGCTGGAAACATAATGCATGATGGTGTGGCTGTCCGACTAGGATGTAAATAATCTTTGAGTGTCCTAGCTACATTCTCATTAGGGTTTTCAGCCATGTTGACAAAGTTTTCTAAATTTTCAGTTGGGTGTATACTAAGGTCCGATCTAGGCAAGGTTTCACTAACAGACGAAGAAGGAAGGGGTATCTCTATTTCTGGTCCCTTAATGAATCTCCCTCGCGAATCTCTCGGTCTAAGCATATACCAACTGAGTTTAAAAGTAATAAATAAAACAGAACACAATAAAATAAATAAAAAAAATCATAAAATCAAAACTTAAAGAAAAAAAAAGGATAGTACTGTCTTGTCTTAGAGTTAACAAACTTCCTTGTATGTAAGCGCGTTTCCCCTGCAGCGGTGCCAAAATTTGATTATGCCTAAAGAGTAACGCAGTTGTTGTAACACGGCTTTGGGGTGTCGATTCCACAAGGAAACAAGTTATCTATAAAAAAAGATATAAACTTTAATATTAGACGATATAATCGAAATAAGTAGAGAATCTGAACTTTATAATGAAGCAATTGTGTAGGTTGTAAAATATAATAGAGGGACAACAAGGATCCGGGAATCCTCTCCAGGTTCGTTATCCTAATCCTAACTCGATTCAGTTGTTTTTATCTCGATTGCACGTTTCTCATCCCAAACATGCAATCGGCAAATATTCAATGAGCACATATATAAACCCTAATGTGATTGTTATGAAATATTCTTTATTTTCGATTCATACACATATGATCTATCCTATAGGTTTATCAAGAAATGACAATATATCTTTTTTGACAATATTACAGTAATGGACAAACCTAAAGGCTAGATTTATCGGACTCAACTATACCCAAACAATCTTGACATAAGAGAAGCATGACTAAATTTATATCAAGTAGAAAGATATAATCACCGGAATAGATAAGATCTTATAATTAGATAAAGAAGTAAATCATAACAATTGTCTTAACATTAAAGCTCTATTATAAGTAAACCAAATAAAGGAAAGATAAGAACAACTACACTTAGGGATTCATCCCTTCGCCCTGCTTGGAGATTAGTTAGCCATGGGGCTCATGGTTGTACACTTTGATGGAGGAGAAGTTGCTGCTTCCTTGAGTTTTCCAGGTTTTTTTTAATACCTAATTACAAACCCTAAGTGGTCTATTTATAGTGTATAAAGCCTAAAGGTGTTTTAGGGTTTGAATAAATCATCAAAGACCTAATTAGGGCCCAACTCGGAGAACAGGGTCTGTGTGAGCGCTGCACCTTGGCTTTATTCGCGCCGCACTTTGGCTTTGGTCAGTCTCCTTGTTTGTGTTGTGCGGTGCGCCTCAGCTTCATCTAGGGTGCGCCTCAGACCTTAGGGGGTGGTGGGGCTCCATCCAGGGCGCACCTTGAGCTGATGGTCTTTGAGTGTTCTTTTAGGCTTCTTCTGAAGGGTGCGCCCCAGCTCCATCCAGGGTGCACCTTGACTTGATTGGTAGAGATCTTATTTGTTTTATCTTTTCGTAGCCATGGCTCCCCTTTGGTATGCATCGAATCATCTTGCTTTAAGCACCGAATGCTTTTTCCATCTTTTTTTAACTCAAGATACCTGAAAATGCACCGAAATAAGTTAATGCTCCAAGAATACCACTTTAGAGTTGTTAATGAATAAAAATGCAATTGAAACCTAAATCAACCCTAAAATGCTAACAAATAAGTACGATTAAGATGCATTTTATGGCTCTCATCATGTCCCAAAAGCAGTCTTAGGCACGTCTCCCTTCTTTATTCTCAATTGGTGATAACCTGATCTCAGGTTTATCTTAGAAAACACTCTCACTCCTTGCATTGCTCACACAATTTATTTATCCTGGGTAAAAGATATTTGTTTTTATTCAACTATTTGTAGTCTATACACAATTTCATCGTTCCATCTTTCTTTCTTCACAGCAACTACGTGGGCTCCTCATGGCGACACCTTAAATCGAATAACTTGTTTATCTAACAACTCTTGAACTTTCAACTCTCTTAACTCAGTGGGTGTCACTCTGTAGAGTACTATTAGATATATGTGATGAACCTGGTATCACATTAATAGAGAATTAAATCTCCTTACTGGAAGGCAACCTAGACAACTCATCATGAAACACATCATGAAAATCTTTTACTACCAAGATTTCTTCTAACTTCCTATTTTCCTTTCTAGAATCCATTATGTATGTCAAATTGTAACGACCCATCCCAAGTTGGCCACCCCCAAAACGGTGTCATCACATTTTAAGAATCCCAGCACGACACATATATGCAACAATAAAAAATAGTTCTAACAAAAAGTTTTTATTTTAATTCTCAAACCTCAATAATAGGAGGTATATAAATCTGATATTAACTTACATATTATATACGACGTAAGATGCATGAATATTTACAAATATTTATTTCATTTTCTCTCTAGTCTGAGGATATTGACACATGTGTGGCTTACAGATATTGAATCCGTCTAACTTTTGACCTATCGGACTACTTGTCTTGTCTGCTACCTGAAATCATTGTACAATGAGGGATGAGCTTCACAAGCTCAGTGAATTAAATTTACTAAAAGTATTCAAATTTCATAAATAGGCTGTTAATATTTAATCATTTATTTTTCCTATAACTGGATAATAGCATAATGTCTAACATTTAAATAATTCCCATATTATCATACTTCTATGTTTCTTTCTCTTTTTCTCACTATAATTGTCTCTCTCTGAGAGACTCATCCATCTATAAATAATTGCACCATACTATACCACACATCAGCATTTCGATAATGCAAGAAATAATTTAAAATAGATGTAATGCATGAATGATTATGATGGGAACGTCATCCCACCTGTCGACAGGTTGTTATTATCTTAGACCGGCTGCCTTTTCGGTTCTTTCATTCTCATTTAGACCGGCTGTCTTCCCGGTTCTTTCAGCTTGTCTCGGCTGCTACGGAATTCATTTCCAGCATATATTAGCTGGCACGGTTTTTCAATTAGATCGGCTGCCTTCCCGGTTCTTTATTTTCATTAGACCGGCTGCCTTCTCGGTTCTTTTCTTTCTCATTTAATGTATATGCATATGAACAATGATATGAATTATGCATATAAATAGTAATATAAAAACAATATATAAATTAAAAATACTTAAATTGGCTCTCCTGATTATTCTCAAATTTATATAACAAAAATTCTGCTAAATTCTTCTCATCCCAAATCACATCAAATAATCTATTAAAACTTGTCAAGATCCACTAAATTTCATCCCAAATCATATCAAATCATCCATCAAAACTTGTCAAGATCCACTTAAATTCATCTCATCATAATTCGTGTTAAAACATCAATATAACTCATCAAGAATTTCACTTATCATTTTTATTATTAAATCAACTTATTATTCCTAAAAATATTATTTTTCTCTTAATAATTTTCTGCATGTCCAAAATTCATATCATATTTATCAACCAAATCTTTATATATCACCACAACATAAGCTAATAATTTATTTTAATATTATTACTAAATTTTTTATTTTTATTTAGACTACTTAAAGTAAATCCAACTCACCACATAGCACTTAAAGCTACTCGTGGATCACCTCATTGTCTTTCCCGTTCTTCTCAGAAATTTTCTTCGATTGTAAATTGTCAACACCCGACATCATATTTATATTAAATTTATAATTTATTCTTCAATTCGTTATAAACCACACACTTTGAAAATTCTTACTTTACTTATTGGAAATTTCATAAATGCTAAAAAAATTTAAATTAAACATTACTTTCTATTATTCTGATAGTTCCCATGACTCTCTATAAAATATTTCCAAAAATTTCTTCAAAATTTTGTTCTTTCAACCTTCCTTTGAGCTCCCAAATGTTTTAAGAATACATATGAATTACATAAAACTAAACGAAATCCCTTCGCGTAATTTTCCTAAACCTATTCTGTGTGTATATATATATATATATATATATATATGAAAGCTTGGGCTAAAAACTTCAGCAACCCCCCCTCCAAAGGTCTCCACAGTCTCCACGTTGTGGAGACGTGTGAGGCATTTACAAATGCCTTATGAAATTAGCAGCAGGTATTACACTTGCTGCCCACGTTTTTTACTTCAAAAGCTTTCTGAAAATTGGTAGCAGGTATTAAACTTGCTGCCCACCCTTTTTGAGCATTTTTAAAAATAAAAAAAAAAATTCTGGACATCTTATTGATTTTTTTTTTCT
This sequence comes from Bretschneidera sinensis, assembly GCA_023935145.1. Classification (NCBI taxonomy): domain Eukaryota; kingdom Viridiplantae; phylum Streptophyta; class Magnoliopsida; order Brassicales; family Akaniaceae; genus Bretschneidera; species Bretschneidera sinensis. The sequence continues at coordinate 118,703,869 of CM043700.1, forward strand.
TTTAATGACGTCCACGACCCAGAAATAATTTTTTTTTCAAAATAATTGTTTTATTCAATACTAAATCCTTCGTAAATATATTATTTTAATTCTGTATCATATTTATTAAATTACTTCTTTACCATTTCTTTACGAATACGGTTATTACAATTCTACCAACCTTACAAAAATTTCGTCCCCGAAATTTCCTTACTAAAATCAAGAAAATAGTTGGGGAAAATCCTTTCTCATTCTTGCTTCATGTTCTCACGTGACTTCTTCGACATCTTTATTGCGCCATAAGACTTGAATCAAAGGAATGACTTTATTTCACAAGACTTGTTCCTTTCTGTCTAGGATTCTGACTGGTACTTGCATAAAAGTTAAATCTTCCTGAATTTCTATTGCCTGATTCGAAATATTATGAGATTCATCGTGTAAGCACTTTCTCAATAGTGACACATGAAACACGTTATGTAATTGCTTTAATTCCAGAGGCAAATCCAATCGGTATACTACTGGCCCAATTCTCTCAATCACCTCATATGGCCCCACAAATCTCGATCTTAACTTTCCCTTCTTTTTAAATCTCAATACTCCATTCCACGGAGATATCTTCAAAAATACCCAATCACCAACTTGGAACTCGAGAGGTCGTCTTATTTTATCAACATAACCCTTCTGTCTGTTCTGGGTTGCTATAAGGTTCTCTCTAACCAATTTGATCCTCTCCGTAGTCAAATCTATCATTTCTGGGCCATATATCTTTCTCTCTCCAACTTTTTCCCAGCATACTGGAGTTCTACACCTTCTACCATATAAAGCCTCGAAAGGTGTCATCCCAATAGTAGTTTGATACTGATTATTGTATACAAACTCGATCAAAGGCAAATAAGCATCCCAGCTCATGAGAAACTCAGTACACTTGCCCTCAACATATCTTCTAGTATTCTGATGATTCTCAGTAAATCTAGAATCTCTATCTGATATGATACTTAAGGGTACTCCATGTGATTTTACTATCTCTACTACATACAAATCATCCAACTTTTCTGAACTCCAAGTAGTTTTAATAGGAAGAAAATGTGAAGACTTAGAAAGTCTATCCACTATAACCTATTCAGCATCATGCCCTCTCTGGGTATGGGGAAAACTAGAGACAAAATCCATACTCACATTTTCCCATGGCCACTCAAGTACTGGAGGAGGTTGTAATAAACCTACTGGATGTCTATTTTCAGATTTTACCTGTTGACAAGTCAAACATCTAGCAATGTATTCTGCATCCTTCTTCATCCCTGACCACCAATAATTCTGTTTCAACGCCCTGTACATCTTATTATTATTATTATTACCTGGGTGCATGGAGTATACAGAATCATGAGCCTCCCTTAATATCTCTTTTCTAATCTCCATATCATTAAGAACACAAACTCTATACCCCAATACTACCATACCATCTTCTCTAATTCTAAACTCGGTCGGCTTCCCACTCAACACTTCCTTCTTGATTTTCTCTATCCTCTCATCTTTACCCTGCAGCTGTAATAAACAATCAATAATAGGAGATTGTATCACTATATTTGCCATTAATGATCCTCTATCATTGACACTCAATTGCATTCTCATTCTTCTTAATTCTATCATCAAGCTAGTATTATGACTCCCAATAGCAGCTAATCTCCCTGTAGCCTTTCTACTTAATGCATCAGCTACTACATTAGCCTTTCCTGGATGATAGTGAATTGTACAGTCATAATCACAAATCAATTCCATCTACCTCATCTGCCTCAAATTCAACTCCTTATGGGTTGGTAAATGCATCAAGCTTTTATGATTAGTAAAAATTTCAAACTTGGCTCCATATAGATGGTGTCTCCAAATTTTTAAAGCAAAAACTATGGCAGCCAATTCTAAATCATAGGTCGGGTAATTCCTCTCAAATTTTTTTAGTTGCCTAGATGCATAAGCTATAACTCTCCTATATTGCATCAACACACATCCCAACCCCTGATGTGACGCATCATTATAAACCACAAATCCTTCATTACCAGAAGGAAGCACTAATACTGGGGCAGTAGTCAGTTTTTCTTTCAACAGCTGGAAACTTCTTTAATATTCCTCTGACCACTTAAAATTCACATCCTTCCTGGTCAATTTAGTCAAAGGTCCAGCAATCATAGAAAATTTTTGGATAAATCTTCTATAATAACCAGCCAACCCCAAAAAGCTTTTAATTTCAATTACACTCGTGGGTCTTTCCCAATTCAACATTGCTTCTACTTTTTGTGGGTCAATTACTATCTCCTCTCCCAACACAACATGCCCCAAGAAAGATATCTCGTTCACATTTAGAGAACTTCGCATATAATTTCTATTTCCTCAAAATCTCCAACACTATCTCCAAATGTCGCATTTGCTCCTCTTCATTCTTGGAATATACCAAAATATCATCAATAAACACAATTAAAAATCTATCCAAGAATGGTTTTAACACCCGATTCATAAGGTCCATAAATGCTACAGGAGCATTGGTCAACCCAAAAGGCATCACTAAGAACTCATAATGGCCATATCGTGTCCTAAAAGCAGTTTTAGGCACGTCCCCCTCATTTATCCTCAATTGATGATAACCCGACCTCAGGTCTATCTTAGAAAACATTCTAGCTCCCTTTAACTACTCGAATAAATCATCTATCCTTGGCAAAGGATATCTATTCTTGATAGTGATCTTATTCAATTGTCTATAATCAACACACAACCTCAATGTCCCATCCTTATACTTGACAAATAACATAGGGGCTCCTCAAGGTGACGTACTAGGTCGGATAAACTATTTATCTAGCAACTCCTAAAGCTGAACTTTTAACTCTCTCAATTCAGCTAGGGCCATTCTATAGGGTGCTATAGATATGGGTGCTGATCTTAGAATCACTTCAATAGAAAATTCAATCTCCCTATTGAGAGGCAACCCAGACAACTCCTCAGGGAATACATCAGAAAAATCTTTTACCACCAAGATTTCTTCTAACTTCCTATTCTCTTTGCTAGAATCCACCACATATGCCAAATACCCCTCACAACCCTTCCTCAACCATTTACTAGCAGTTAAGGCAGAAATAAGACAATTAGCAAGTATCTTACGTTCTCCCTGAAAATTAAACTCCTCTTATCCGGGTATCTTGAACACCACATTTTTCCTAAAATAATCTATGCAGGCATGATATGCAGATAACCAATTCATTCCCAGAATTAGATCAAAATCTGTCATATCTAAAGGTAATAAATCAACTTCAAATTCTCTATCAGCAATATTAATCACACAGCCTCGATAGATTGTTCTGATAATAACCCTATCTCCAGTAGGAACCTCAACAATAATTGCATGCATCAAAAGACTAGCATTAGCATCAATAGATTTCATATAACTACTAGATGCAAAAGAATGAGTTGCACCAGGATCAATCAATAATCTAGCAGGCCTACCAAAGATAGAGATCATACCCATAACAACATCAAGAGTGACTTGTGCATCCTGTTGGGTCAAAGCAGAGACTCTGCCATCTCTGAACTGAATCTGACTGCCACGTCCTCGCTCTGCTACTAATCCTCGACCTCTGCTCTGCACACCCCCTAATCTACCACTTCTCTCTATCGATCTCCTCCCAACACTTTCAAATCTTATGTCAGTAGATTTCCCCACCAGACAATCTACAGTAACATGTCCTCCCTCACCACATACAAAGCATATCTGGGTAGGGTAGTTCCGAGATAAATGCCCCATCTGATTACATTTAAAGCAAACCCTTGACTTTCGGTCATACATCAGATTACCACTTCCCCTTGGTGGTATACTTATTCCTCTACCATAACTCCCAATTCCCATAGTTTGCCTCCTAAATCGATGGTTCCCACTGGTACTACTCTGAGTTACAGAAGCGATAGATCCTGCTTGCCTCTGACTCTGGCTTACAGTTCCTTGTGATAAAAAACACCCCCTCTGGAGTGGTCTCTCGCCCTGTACACCCATACTGCTACAATTTCTAGATCCCTCAAATCTAGACCTCTTCAACCAATCCCTCTTACCTTTAAACTCCATTAAATCCTTCTCAATCTGTAATGCTTTATCCACTAGTACAGCATAATTTCCTATGCCCATGTAAGAGAGTTTAGATCGAATTTCGTAGTGTAACCCATATAAAAATATCTTATATTTTCTCTCCTTTGTATTCACTAACTCAAGTAAAAATCTTGATAGAGCTATAAATTTGCTATCATACTCCGCCACAGATAAGTTATTCTGCCTTAAGTGAATAAAATCTCTCTCTTGCTAGGTTCGAAATGTATTTGGAAAGTATTTCGCAAAGAACTCATCCTTCAACTTACTCCAAGTCAAAGGTTGTTCCACCTGTGTACTCATGTTGTGCGTTTATCCACCTAAATTAATGAGCGAATAATCGTACAGTTTTACTTGCAAGTGCATAAGGTCAACAATAGTATAGTGTGCGAATGCAAGATCATCTCCACAGAGATTGGTAAAGTTCGATTTAAAATTAGTTTCGAAATAATGAAATAAAAACAAGAGAAATAAATGTTGAGTTTAAAATAATAAAGATGAAGGCGTAGGGACTTGATATCCACCACTAATTATGCTACCACCACAAAATAGTATGCCAATGCTTTACTCATGTCATGAATACCAAATGTTTGTCAACCTAAGGGCATGATATCTACTCCTTAAGTTATTGATTTCCCTAAGCAACGAGTTAGGCATGGTATCTACTCTAACCCTTTTCTTTCTTAAGGGATTCAGCATGGTATCTACTGAGTTGTTCCTTAAGAGAGCATAGGATCTGTGAAAATCGACAACCACACGAGACCTAGGGCATGGTATCTACTCTCAGTTTCCTATGTTGATTAACCCAAGAATCCGGCGTGGATATCTTTTGTTACTATTGTTGAACCCAGGACTCGGTCATCCAAATTGATTCAACTAACTAATCCATACCACATGCATACGTTGATCAGACACACACATATGAGTAATTTAAATAAAAATAGGCATTAATCAAGTTATGCAACACAACATGAATATCACAAAGGCACCAATACTGAATTATTAAATAAACATAATTAGGGCTTCAACCAAGCCCTTACTAAAAGTTTAAGTACACATAATAAAAATAAAGGAAAGAAGAAACCCGAGAGAAGAGTCATCAATTCTCCTCCACAGTTTCCTCCTCCGGCCTCCTCGAATAAAAACTAAACTAAAGGGAAGATATGCTCTTAAAAAAGGAGATCAATTAAAAAGGGAGATACTGTTTCTGTGTTTTACAAGTCTATTTATAGGGTTCTAAGGACACTTGGAAACCCTAATTTCCAAAACAGGTCTCTAACCTTACTTTCCAAAATAAGAACTGTTGTTTTTACTGTTCACTGCCGTACGTGTGCGCTCGATCGCAGTCTCTTGTGCTCGAGCGCAGCCTTCTTCTTGTGTCCGAGCGTAGATTGCGCTCGATCTTGGCTTGGGCGCTGGGTGTTGGTGCGCTCGATCGCAGCTCCTCTACGCTCCATCGCACTAAGCAACTGACATATTTTCCAGATTTGCTCTTTGAGCTCCAAAATGCTTCATTTTCTCCAAGAACCTATAAAACCCATAAAACACAGAAGGGAAGTAAAATAGCATAAAATACGCACACTAAGGGCTTAATAAATGTAAATTAAAGGGCTTAAATATGAATATTTAAGCACTTATTAACTCACCCTAGGCAAAATATCTTCCCACCATTGTGAAGCCTCACCTTCCAGCATAAATGAAGCCAAAGCAACCTTCTGTCTATCTGTCACTGGTAAGACTTCAAAATATTTCTCCATATGTCTAATCCATTGCTCAGTTTCCACAAGGTTTATAAATCCTCTAAAATATTGAGGTTTAAACTTAAGAAATCTTACAAAACAATCCCCTTGCATCTAACGTGCAAACACCCCTTCTCCTTCATAAACCTATCATCTCACTATATCAGTTCTACTATACCCCTTTCCTCTAATCTCTTCTGTAGATTATTAGCCCTCTCTTCAGCTATATTCATCCTTTCTATAGCACGATTTAGAGCTTCTCTCAATTCATCTTTCTTAACCTCAAATTCTCTCCCGGCTCTATTAGTACCAGCCACACTATTATCTTGTTCCCTCGCAAGAACCACAGACTCAACTTCCTCCACTACTTTAGTTCTCCTAAAAAGTAGGGGTCTACCACGTCCCCTCTGATTCAGAACTCTACTTCTAGCTCTAGCACGACCACGTGTCCTCCTCAGACTCTGCATTTAAAATATAGTTTATTTAGATCTTCCACTTTTAAATTCTCATGCAGTCTGCAGAATCTTAAAACCTAATGCTCTGATACCAAAATTGTAATTACCCATCCCAGGTTAGCCACCCTCGAAACGGTGTCATCACATTTTGAGAATCCCAACACGACACATATATGCAACAATAAAAAATAATACTAACAAAAAGTTTTTATTTTAATTCTCAAACCTCAACAATAAGAGGTACATAAATCTGATATTAACTTACATATAATATACGACGTAAGATGCATTAATATTTACAAATATTTATTTCATTTTCTCTTTAGTCTGAGGATATTGACACATACGTGGCTTACAGATATTGAATCCTTCTGGCTTTTGACCCACTAGACTACTTGTCCTGTCTGCTACCTGAAATCATTGTACAATGAGGGATGAGCTTCACAAGCTCAGTGAATTAAATTTACTAAAAGTATTTCAATTTCATAAATAGACCGTTAATATTTAATCATTTATTTTTCCTATAACTGGATAATAGCATAATGTCTAACATGTAAATAATTCCCATATTATCGTACTTCTATGTTTCTTTCTCTTTTTCTCACTGTAATTGTCTCTCATTGAAAGACTCATCCATCTATAAATAATTTCACCATACTATACCACACATCATCATTTCGATAATGCAAGTAATAATTTAAAATAGATGTAATGCATGAATGATTATGATGGGAACATCTTCCCACCTGTCGACAGGTTGTTCCGATTCTTTCATTCTCATTTAGACCAACTGCCTTCCCGGTTCTTTCAGCTTGTCCCGGTTGCCACGAAATTCATTTCCAGCATATATTGGCTGGCACAATTTTTCAATTAGGTCGGCTATCTTCTCGGTTCTTTATTTTCATTAGACCGACTGCCTTCTCGGTTCTTTTCTTTCTCATTTAATGCATATGCATATGAGCAATGATATGAATTATGCATATAAACAGTAATATAAAAACAACATATAAATTCAAAATACTTAAATTGGCTATCCTGATTATTCTCAAATTTATATAACAAAAATTTCACTAAATTCCTCTCATCCCAAATCACATCAAATAATCCATTAAAGCTTATCAAGATCCACTAAATTTCATCCCAAATCATATCAAATTATCCATCAAAACTTGTCAAGATCCACTAAAATTCATCTCATTGTAATTCGTATTAAAACATCAATATAACTCATCAAGAATTTCACTTATCGTTTTTATTATTAAATCAACTTATTATTCCAAAAAATATTATTTTTCTCCTAATAATTTTCTACATGTCCAAAATTTATATCATATTTATCAACCAAATCTTTATCTATCACCACAACATAAGCTAATAATTATTTTAATATTATCACTAAATTTTTCATTTTTATTTAGACTACTTAAAGTAAATCCAACTCACCACGTAGCACTTAAAGCTACCCGTGGATCACCTCCTTGCCTTTCCCGTTCTTCTCAGAAATTTTTTCCGGTTGTAAACCGTCAACACCTGACATCATATTTATATTAAATTTATAATTTATTCTTCAATTCGTTATAAACCACACATTTTGAAAATTCCCACTTTACTTCCTGAAAATTTCATAAACGCTAAATTTTTTTAAAATAAACATTACCTTCTATTATTCTGATAGCTTCCCGTGACTCTCTATAAAATATTTCCGAAAATCCCTTTGAAATTTTGTTCTTTCAACCTCTCTTTGAGCTCCCAAATGTTTTAAGAAAACAGATGAATTACATGAAACTAAACGAAATCCCTTCGCGTAACTTGCCTGAACCTATTGTGTGTGTATATATATATAAAATCTTAGGCTGAAAACTTCAGCAGCCCCCCCTTCAAAGGTCTCCACAGTCTCCACGTTGGAGACGTGTGAGGCATTTACAAATGCCTTATGAAATTGGTTGCAAGTATTACACTTGCTGCCCACGTTCTTGACTTCAAAAGCTTTCTAAAAATTGGCAACAGGTATTAAACCTGCTACCCACCTTTTTTGACTTTTTTTTAAAAAAACATTTTTTTTGGACGTCTTGCTGACTTTTTTTTCTTTTCTTTTAATGATGTCTACGTCCCAAAAAAAAATTATTTTCAAAAGAATTATTTTATTCAATACTAAATCCTTCATAAATATATTATTTTAATTCCATGTCATATTTATTAAATTACTTCTTTACCCTTTCTTTACGAATATGGTTATTACACAAATACTCCTCAAAACCTTTCTTCAACCATCTCCTAATGGTCAGAGCAAAATAAGATAGTTCAAGAGTATCTTATGTTCTCCCTGAAAGTTAAACTCCTCATGTCCATATCTAGAACACTACCTTCTTTCTAGAACAATCAACTATATTCAAAGATAATAAATCAGTTTCAGATTTTCTATCATTGATATGAATCACACAACCCTTGTAAACATTTATGATTATCACTCTATTTCTAGTGGGAACTTCAACAAAAATATTTTGCATCAAAGAACTAATATATGTATCAATAAGCTTTATAAGTACATTGGATGCAAAAGAATGAGTTACACCAAGATCAACCAACATTGATATATCCACCTTTTCTACATACAAAACACTTAAAATTAGGGTAATTCTAGGATAAATATCTTATCTGAATATATCTATAACAAACTTCTGTCTCCCAAGCATACGTCAGATTACCACTTTCCTTTGGTGGCATACTTACTTCCTCTTCCTTGACTCCCAGTTCCCATAACCTGTCTCCCAACCTAAGGGTCTCACCAATAGTATTATGAGCTACAGAAGTAACAGATCCTACTTGCATCCGACTCTGTACTTCAGTTCCTTGTGACAAGGAATGCCTCCTCTGGGTGGTCTCTTACCCTGCACACTCATACTGGTACCACCTCTGGGTTCCTCAAATCTAGATTTCTTCCGCCAATTCCTCATTCCTCTCAATTTCATCACATCCTTCTCAATTTGGAGTGTTATATTCACCAACGTAACATAATTCATATGCCTTATGTAAGATAGTTTTGATCAAATCTTAAAACTTAGTTCATCTTTGAACCTCTTACACTTTTTCTCCTCTAGGTTTACCATTTTCGGTACAACTACTGATGAGACCACTAATTTGCTATCATACTGAGCTACATTCAACCCATTTGCCTAAAATAAATAAAATCTCTATCTTGTTGGGCACTAAAGGTCTAAGGAAAGTATTTATTAAGGAAAACCTCCTTAAACCTATTCCAAGTTAAGGGTCTAACAACATTTGCACTTACCCTAAGAAGAATATCCTTTCATCATTCTAAAACTTCTCATTCTAACTCAAACGAAGCAAAGGCAACCATCTGCCTGTCAGTTATAGGTAAAATACCAAATAATCTCCTTACATGTTTCTCCCAAAACTCAGGCTTAAAAGGACTCATAGATCCTTTAAACAACAAGGCATTCCGCTTAATATATCTCCCTGTATCTCATGCATAAACTCATTTTTCCCCCTTTTGAAATGTCTATCATTATTGGATTTACAACAACCTCAGACACTGCTCTAGCCTGTTCATCAAGTCTATGTTATAGGCTACCAACTCTATCATCTGTTACATTCATTTTTCAAGAGCATGTGTAAGAGCTTATCTTAGCTCATCTCTTTCAACTTCCGATTCTCTCACCCCTTTACCAATATCAATTATATTGTCAACACGTTCCTTTCTAGGAATCACAGATTCAGACTCAACCTCGACTTGTCAAAATATTAGGGGCCTACCACAGCCTCTTAAATCAATAATACTAACTCTAGCTTTAGCACGTCCACGTGTCATTCTAAGACTATTAAAATATAATTTATTTTAATTTTCCACTTTCTTACTTTTTATGCAGTCTATAGAATCATAAAACCTAATGCTTTGATACCAAAATTATAATGACCCATCTCGGGTTGGCCACCCCCGAGACGGTGTCATCACATTTTTAAAATCTCAACACGACACATATATGCAACAATAAAAATAATAGTAACAAAATTTCTTTTATATAATTCTGATATTAACTTAAACATAATATACAACGTAAAATGCATGAATGTTTACAATAAAAAAAATTTATTTCATTTTCTCATTTGTTTGAGGATATTGACATGCACGTGGATTATAGAAAATGATTTCGTCTGACTCTCAACCCACCAGACTATTTATCCTGCCTGCTACTTGAAATCATTGTACAATGAGGGATGAGCTTCACAAGCTCAGTGAATTAAATTTACTAGAAGTATTCAATTTGTATAACTAGCCCTTTAATATTTAAACATTTATTTCTTATATGATTGGATAATAGTAAATAGTCTAACATTTAAATATTTTCTATCATATCATATTTCTATGTCTTTTTCTCACTTTAATTGTCTCTCTATGAGACTTATTTATCTATAAATAAATGCAAAATATCAACAATATTTCAGTAAAAATATTAACATGTAAAACAAATGCAATGCATGAATTATTATTATTAGGGAACATCTTCCCATATGTCGATATGTTTTTATCTTAGATCGACTGCCTTCCTGGTTTTTTCATTCTCATTTAAACCGGCTAACTTCTCGGTTCTTTTATTCTCATTTAGACCGACTGTCTTCCCAGTTCTTTTATTCTCATTAGACCAGCTGCCTTCCCAGTTCTTTCATTTTTATTTAGACCGGCTGCCTTCCCAGTTCTTTTATTCTTATTCAGATGCATATGAAAATTGATATGAATATACATACAAATAATAAAATAAAAACAAGCATGTATTCAGACATTTGAGCTAGATATCCTGATTATTCTCAAATTATTATAAAACAATTCCACTAAATTCTTCTCATCATAAATCACATCAAATCATCCATCATAGCTTGTCAAGATCCACAAAATTTTATCTCCTCATAACTCGTATCAAAAGATCAACCATAGTTCATCAAGAATTTCACTTATCGCTTTTATTATTAAATCAACTTATTATGCCAAAAATATTATTTCTCACCTAATAATTTTCTACATGTCCAAAATTCATATCATACCTATCAATTAAATTTTTATCTATCATAAAACTATAAGCTAATAATTTATTTAATATTATCACTAGATATTTAATTTTTATTTAGATTACTTAAAGCTACCTGTGGATCACCTTCTTGCCTTTCCCGTTCCTCTCAGTAATTTTCTTCGGTTACTGATCGTCAACACTTGACATAATATTTATATTAAAATTCTAATTTATTCTTCAATTTTTCATAAACCACACCCTTTGAAAATTCTCACTTTGAATTCCAGGAAATTTCATGAATGCAAAAAATTCAAAAATAAACATTATGTTAATACTTTATGTTTTTCTGATAGCTTTTCATGACTTTCTATAAAGTTCTCCCGTAAACCCCTTCAAAATTTTGCTCTTTCAACTTTTCTTTGGGTCCCTAAGTTTTAAAGAAAATGAGTAATTTGAAGGAAATTAAACGAAATTGGTAAGTATAAGTATGTTACATATAAGAGTATATATAAGTAAAAGTTTGTAAAATCTTCAGCAGCCCAAAACCATGCATTCTCAGCATCCTCCACGTTTTTGCAACTTGTAAAGCATGCATTTAACTTGGCAACAGATGCTGCCACCTGCTGCCACGTTTTTTGCTTTTTTTTTAATAGAAAAATCTAATATTTTTTTCTCTTTTTTTTCCTTCTTTTCATGCTAGACACGTCCAGATTTGTTTTCTTCAAAAGAATTATTTTATTCAATACTAAATCCTTCGCACAAATATATTATTTTAATTTCATGTCATATTTATTAAATTACTTCTTTACCCTTACTTTATGATTACGGGTATTACAATCAGTGATTAAGAATCATTGTTAGCAAACATGGTTGTATAATCATCCACAGTAGAATGCTTGTTAAAGATACAAAGTAGAAATGAAGAGATAGAAAATATTAAGCAGAAAGTGCTTAGTAGAAAGTAATATGAGTTCCAAAATTAGAAATGATGGTAATGGTATTCTGGTATTGGAATATAGAATTTGTGTTCCCAATGATGCGAAGTTGAGAAATGAGACATTGAGAGAGACATATGATGATGTAGCTGAATACATTTCTAGATGTTTGGTTTTTCTGTAAGTGAAGTCTAAGAATAGACATTCAGCAGGCTTATAACAACCTCTTCTCGTGCTTGAATGACCATAGAAAAATGTGAGTATGGATTTTGTTTATGAATTTTTCCATACCCAGAGAGAACACGATACGATGTAAGTGATAGTAGATATACTTTCTAAGTCATCTCAATTTCTCCCAATTAAAACTAATTGGAATACTAAAAATTTGGCTAAACTGTATGTAGCTAAGATTGTGAGGTTGTATGAAAAACTATTAAGTATAGTGTCAAATAGAGATGCTAGAGTTACATCTTGGTTTTGGAGAGGCTTTCAGAAAGCTACGGGTATGCAGTTACAATTTGATATAGCTTTTCATCATCAATAGATGGGTAGAAGGTGCATAATTCTAGTATGTTGGGCAGAAGTGAGAGAAAGAAATATATTTGGTTAATAAATTATTAAGTTAACAACTAAGATGATCAAACTGGTTCGAGAGAACCTTAAAGCAGCACAGAGTAAACCGAATAGCTATGCTGATAATAGAAGAAGACCTCTTAAGTTTCAAGTAGGTGATTTGGGTGTATCTGAAAATATCTCCATGAAAAGGTGTGTTGAGGATCAAAAAGAAAGGAAAGTTGAGTCTGAGGTAATATAATACCCGTATTTGTAAAGTAAGGGTAAAGAAGTACTTTAATAAATATGACATAGAGTTAAAATAATATATATATATATATATATTTAAATGCGTAAAGTCAAATTTTTATTTTAAAAAAATTCTGGGACGTGGATGTCCCAAAAAGGAAGAAGAAGAAGAAAAAAAACATAATGCTTCCACCTTTGCCATTTCATGGTAGCAAGGGAAGAAGAAATGTGCATGTAGGACACATGCACATTTCGTGGAGCAGTTTTGGAGACTGCCAAAATTTTGCAAAAATTTTACTATATATATATATAATAGGTGAACGTTAAGTTATACTTACCGAATTTCATTTAGTTTTTCTTCAATTACTCTATTTCTTTAAACACTTGGGGATTGAAAGAAATGTTGAAAGAGCAAAATTTTGAAGGGGTTTATGGGAGAATTTTATAGATAGTCACGAGAAGCTATCAGAAAAACAGAAGGTAATAATGTAATGTTTATTTTTGAATTTTTAGCATACATGAAATTCCCAGAATTCAAAGTGGGAATTTTCAAAGATTTATGAAGAATTGAAGAATAAATTAGAAATTTAATATAAATGTTATGTCAGGTGTTGAGGATCAGCAACCGAGGAAAATTTCTGAGAGGAACGGGAAAGGCAAAGAGGTGATCCACGGGTATTTTTAAGTGCTACGTGGTGAGTTAGATTTACTTTAAGTAATCTAAATAAAAATGAAATATCTAGTGAATGTATTAAAATAAATTATTAGTGTATGCTTTGGTGGTAGATAAAAAATTGATTGATAGGTATGTTAGGAATTTTGGACATGTAGAAAATTATTAGGTGAGAAATAATATTTTTAGAATAATAAGTTAATTTAATAATAAAAGCGATAAGTGAAATTCCTAATGAGCTATGGTTGATGTTTTGATACGAGTTATGAGAAGATGAAATTTAGTGGATCTTGACATGCTTTGATGGATGATTTGATGTGATTTAGGATGAGAGGAATTTAGTAGAATTTTTTATATAATTTGAGAAAAATCAAGATAGCCAATTTAAATATTTGAATTCATGTTTTTTTTTATGTTATTGTTCAGATGTATATTTCATATCATTGTTCGTATGCATATGCATTAACTAAAAGAAAAGAACCGGGAGGGGGCCGATCTAATTGAAAAACCGTGACAACCGGTATATGCTGGAAATAAAAGGGACACCGTGACAGTCGGTATATACTGGAAATAAATGAAAAATCGTGACAGCTAGTATATGCTGGAAAGAAAATAACCGGGCGGGGGCTGATCTGAGATAATAAAAACATGTTGACATTTAGGAAGACGTTCCCTAATAATAATTCATGCATTGCATCTGTTTTAAATATTGATTGCATCATTGAAATGCTGATGTGTTGTGCGTTATTGTGAAATTATTTATAAATGAATGAGTCTCACAGAGAGACAGTTATGGTGAGAAAGAAACATAGAAGTATGATATGATAAGAACCATCTAAATAGTCTACTTTATGATGTGAACCTCATTACGAGGTAATTATGAGATAATTGATAGTCTTAAGGTGAACCAATAAATAAGAAGAAGAGATTGATAGAGAATGGGACTTATGATATGTGTAGTGATAGTGGAATACTAGTATCAAGTTGTATGAGATATAAATGATTAAATATTAAAAGACTATTTATACAGATTGAGTACTTCTATAAATTTAATTTACTGAGCTTGTGAAGCTCACCCCTCATTGTACAATGATTTCAGGTAGCAGGCAGGATAAATAGTTTGGTGAGTTGAGGTTCAGACGAAATCATTTTCTGTAAGCCAAGTATGTATCAACATCCTCAGACTAATGAGAAAATAAAATAAAAATTTATTTGTAAATATTCATGCATTTTACATTGTATATTATGTTTAAGTTAATATCAGATTGATGTATCTCCCTTGTTGAGGGTTGAGGATTAATGTAAAAAAATTTGTTAGTATTATTTTTATGGTTGTATATATGTGTCATGCTGGAATTTTCAAAATGTGATGACACTGTCTCGGGGATGGCCAACCCAAGATGGGTCGTTACAATTTTGGTATCAGTGCATTAGGTTTTATGATTATGTAGACTGCATAAAAAGTAAGAAAGTGGAAGATTAAAATAAATTATATTTTAATAGTCTGAGGATGACATGTGGACGTATTAGAGCTATAGTTAGAGTTGTTGATTTGAGAAGGTGTGGTAGGCCCCCAATATTTTTGACAAATTGAAGTTGAGTCTGAATATGTGGTTCCTAAAAGGGAACATATTGATAATATAATTAATTTTAGTAAAGTTGTGAGAGAATTCGAAGTTGAAAGAGATGGGCTAATAGAAGCTCTTACACATGCTCTTGAGAAAATGAATGTAACAGATAATAGAGTTGGTAGCCTATAGCATAGACTTGATAAACAGGCTAGAGCAATGCCTGTGGTTGTTGTAAATCCAGTAATGGTAAATGTTCAAAAGTAGAAAAGTGAGTTTATGCTTGAGATGCGGGAAGATTGTTAAGTTGAATGCTTTGTTGTTTAAAGGATTAATAAACCCTTTTAAGCCTGAGTTAAAGGTAAAACATGTAGAGAGATTATTTGATATTTTACCAATGACTAACAGGCAGAGGGTCATCTTTACTACGTTCAAGTTAGAGAGAGAGGCTCTAGAATGGTGGGAGGATATTCTTCCCATGGTAAATGCAGATGTTGATAGACTTTTAACCTAGAATAGGTTTAAGGAGGTTTTCCTTGATAAATATTTTCCTTAGACCTTTAGAGCCCAACAAGATAGAGATTTTATTGGAGGCAAATGTATTAACTATGACTTAGTATGATAAGAAATTTATGGCTTTGCCGAGATTTGTACCGAAAATGGTAGACCTAAAGGAGAAGAAGTGTAAGAGGTTCATAAATGAATTATATTTTAAGATTTGATCAAAACTATCTTACATGAGGCATATGAATTATGTCATATTGGTGGATATAGCACTTCAGATTGAGAAGGATGTGATAGAATTTAGAGAAATGAAGAATTGGCGGAAGAAGTTTAGATTTGAGAAACTCCGAGGTGGTACTAGTATGAGTATGCAGGGTGGGAGACCACCTAGAGAAGACATTCCTTGTCACAGGTGATGAATCTTAAATATTGCATATTTAAGACCCTTAACTTATATTTGTTATGCTCTTAGTTAGTAGTATTTCACTTTATTTTATGTTTTTTTTTTGTTTTGTGTATTTTTATAGGTTTGTGGAGAAAATGAAGCATTTAAGGAGATGTAAAGCTTTAGGAGCAATAGCGATCGATTGCACTATGCTGTGATTGAGTGCACCAGACACGTGATCGAGCGCACATGCGATTGTGCGCACAAGACATACGATCGATCACACTTGCGATCGATCGCATCATTCTGCGATCGAGCGCACTCGAGTAGTATCCCACATCGAATTTGAAACCTATGCTACTCCGGGACTCCCCCTATATAAACACCATATGGCCTCATCATTCAGTGTACAATTCCTGGGCCACTTTGATGTTAACCAGTGGATGTCTGCTAGCATTCTGGTGGATCCCAAAGGATTTGCTACCATGAGGGGAAGCACCGCCCATCAGCGAGTGGAATTTCTCCCATGTAAAGTTATTTATTTCTTTTTATTTAGTTGTTTTAGTTTAATGTTTAGCATGTTTATTATGAATTGTAGTTTCATAGTTATGAGTGGCTAGAATCTTCAGCTAAGGTTGAAGATGAAGCCTCGCTGTTATTTGGCATAGTAGTTCAGATTTGCTTGTACAAATCTGACATTTTTTAGTATAAATGTTCTGTCAATTATTAGAGTTAATCTTGTGATTGATTGAGTTTAAATTGTTCTGTTGGATATTCCTTGTGTTTTATCTGATGGATACATCAAATTGTTTTCGATTAAATTAGATTTCCTTTGTGATTTGTTGAGAGCGAATACATTAGATGCTTTTGGTTTAATTGGGATATTCTTTGTTTTTTGTCTTATAGTTGGATTCATGGAATGTTTTGATAGGCTATTTTTTTAGGACATATATGTTTAACTTTGGTGGGGTGGATTCGGAAACCTTAATGTTTTTTTTATTAGTTTTAAAATCAATTTAGTTTAGCTTTTATTTATTTTGCAACATATAATACAACTCAAAATTCGGAACTAGGTTAAGATAAGGTTAGTTTAGATAAAATACATTTTCACAACGCAATTCTCTGTGGATTCGACCTCGCACTTGCACACACCATATTGCAGACGACTCGTGCGCTTGCGAGTAATTTAAAACTCACAACAAGTTTTTGGTGCAGTTGCCGGAGAGTTGTTTGGTTTGTGAAAATTTTTAGTCTGAATTGATTTTATTTTTCTACTAGTTAGTTATCAATTTTTTTTTTAAATATATATATATATGTATATATATTTTGTTAATTTTTGTGAGTAGCATGTTTGCTATTTTTGCTTTATTCTGTTGTTTCTGCTGGTTAGTACCTTATTGTTTTCTGTTGGTGTATGCTTGGTCGGAGATCATTGAACTTAGATTTGATACGTTTAGATCCTGACTTAGAAAGAACTCTTAGGAGACAGAGAAGAGCACTAGTTGACAGAGAGACTGTTGAGATGGAAGAGAATTTTAGGGATGCACATCATCCTAAACATGTAGAGCAACCTAGGGCTTGGAACATGGACTCCACTACATCCCTTAGGGATTTGTTTGCACCCGTTACGACTAACTCATCCTCTTGCATAGTGTTGCCACCTACCAATGCCACCCACTTTGACTTAAAGCCACATGTTATCCAACTCTTACCCTCATTCCATGGCTTAGATCTTGAAAATCCTTATAGTCATGTGAAGAAGTTCAAAGACATTTGTGCCACATTTAAATTCCAGAACTTCTCTGAGGAGTCAGTCCATCTTCGACTCTTCCCTTTCGCTCTTCACGATAGAGCTAGGGCATGGTTGGATTCCAACACGCCCGGGTCTATTACATCTTAGGAAAACCTGCTTAGCAAATTTTATTATAAGTTTTTCTCAATGTCTAGAGTGAATGAGTGCGGAAAGGAGATTAGCTCTTTCACTCAGGATGAGGATGAAATTTTTTTTGAGAGTTGGGAGCACTTCAAAGAGCTACTGATTAGATGCCCTCCACATGGATATAAGAAGTGGAGACTCGTTCAATTTTTCTACCAAGGGTTGACTCAACCCAACCGTAGCATGATCGAGTCTATGAATGGGGGACATTCTTGAGTCTGACAGGAGATGAAGCATATATGGCGTTGGACAAGTTGTCCGACAACTCGCAGTAGTTAGATTTTTCAAGCTGTCGAGATAATTCCATTCGTGCTCCTAAGAGGGGAGGCATCTATGAGGTCAGGGAGGAACAAGCACAATCGATTGTCACACTGAGGTCTGGGAGATAAGTGGACAATCGAGTGGAAGAGAGCCCTGCTATGCAGCAAGGGCAAGGGAGTGGTAACAAGGAGAAGAGAGATGCTGAGCCATCTACAGCCACACCTACTCAGAAAAACCCTCCTAGGTCGTTTGTACCTAGAGCACCTTACCCCGACAGATTACAGGCACCCAAGAAAGGAGGGAAATATGAGGAAATTCTGGAGGTATTCAAACAAGTCCAAATCAATATCCCATTTTTGGATGCCATCCATCAAGTGCCATCATATGCCAAGTGTTTAAAGGACTTAGTCACTATCAAGAGGAGGATGAATGTCCCAAAGAAGGCATTTTTGACCGAGCAGGTCAGCTCAATCCTTCAGTGCAAGCTACCCATCAAGTATAAGGACCCGGGGTGTCCTATCATCTCTTGCACGATAGGAGTCAGCCATATTGAGAGGGCTCTTTTAGATCTAAGGGCGAGTGTGAATCTTCTACCCTACTCAGTCTATTTGCAGTTGGAGTTGAAGCCC
This sequence comes from Bretschneidera sinensis, assembly GCA_023935145.1. NCBI lineage: Eukaryota > Viridiplantae > Streptophyta > Magnoliopsida > Brassicales > Akaniaceae > Bretschneidera > Bretschneidera sinensis. Next base: position 118,722,875 of record CM043700.1, read on the forward strand.
ACATCCACGACGCTTCAATTGGCTGACAGGTCAGTGAAAAGACCATGGGAAATAGTTGAGGACGTCTTGATAAAAGTGGATAAATTTTATTTCCCAGCGGATTTTATTGTGCTTGACACAGAGCCGATCCAGAATGTAGGGATTCGAATACCGGTGATTCTTGGGCGACTATTCTTAGCCACGGCTAACGCCCTAATCAATTGTAGGACAGGGGTGATGAAGATCTCCTTCGGAAATATGACAGTGGAGTTGAATATCATTGATATCACTAGACAACCACTGGAATATGATGAAGTGAGAAATGTATACTTGATAAAGGAGATTCTTGAGGATACTATGAATGAATCAAGCATTGAGGACCCCCTAGAGGCATGCTTTGCTCAATTTGGAGAGAATTTAGATTTAGATAAATTATTTGAGCAAGCGAATACCATTTTGGAGTCTCTTCCTCGGAAGAGCAATAACAAAGAGGAGACCGCTGAACCTAAAACCCCCAAGAAGGAACTTAAGCCTTTACCAGATAATCTTAAGTATAAGTTACTAGGTTCAGCCGATAGTTTGCCTGTGATTATAGCTTCAGATTTGGGTGAAGCTCAGGAGGAGAAATTATTAGATGTCTTAAGAGAGCACAAGGAAGCTATCGGGTGGACCATGGAGGATATCAGGGGAATCAGCCCCTCGGTGGTGATGCACAGGATATATTTGGAGGAGGATGCTAAGCCATCGAGGGAGCCATAAAGAAGGCTCAACCCTGCTATGTAAGAGGTCGTGAGGGTAGAGGTTATTAAGCTGTTAGATGCAGGGATCATTTATCTCATCTCTGATAGCAAATGGGTGAGCCCGATTCATGTTGTGTCTAAGCGAGCTGGACTGACAGTAGTAAAGAATAAAGACGACGAGTTGGTGCCAACTAGTGTCCAGTCAGGGCGGAGAGTGTGTATAGACTACCGTAAGCTGAACGCTGCCACAAAGAAGGATCATTTTCCACTCCTATTTATTGATCAGATGGTGGAGCATTTGGCTGGGCATGAGTATTATTGCTTTTTGGATGGTTATTCTGGATATAACCAGGTCCCCGTGGACCCCGAAGATCAGGAGAAGATGACGTTTACTTGTCCTTTTGTAACTTTCGCCTACCGTCGCATGCCTTTTAGGTTATGTAATGCACCCGCTACTTTTCAGTGGTGCATGGTCAGTATGTTTTCTGACATGGTAGAGCGATTCCTAGAGATTTTCATGGATGACTTCTCCGTCTTCGGTTCAACATTTGAGGAGTGCCTGCATCATTTCACTTTGGTTTTAGTGCGGTGCAAGGAGAAGAACCTGGTGCTTAATTGGGATAAGTGCCATTTTATGGTCAAGCAAGGAATTGTACTAGGGCATGTCATATCTCATCGAGGGATTAAGGTCAACAAAGCGAAGGTGGATTTGATTTCCAACCTTCCACCCCCACGTACGGTGAAAGAGGTTTGATCTTTTCTGGGCTATGCAAGCTTCTACAGGCGATTTATCTAGAATTTCAGCAAGATCACCAGGCCCTTGTGCAAGTTATTGCTGAAAGATGCCCCATTTCTATTTGATGAGGATTGTAAGAAAGTATTTGGGGATCTGAAGAAGATTCTGACGTCCACACCCATTATTCAGCCACCCAACTGGTGTGCCCTTTGAGATTATGTGTGACGCATCAGACTATGTTGTTGGAGTTGTTTTGGGGTAGCGTGTTGATAAACTTCCCCATGTTATCTACTATGCAAGTCGAACTCTAAACGACGCACAACTCAATTACTCTACCACTAAGAAGGAGTTGCTTGCAGTCGTTTTTGCATTAGACAAGTTCAGATCCTACTTGTTAGAATCTAAAGTCATTATCTACTCGGACCATACAGCATTGAAGTATCTTTTCTCTAAAAAAGATGCTAAATCTCATCTTATCCGATGGATCTTGCTACTTCAAGAGTTTGATATTGAGATTCGGGATAAGAAAAGTTCAGAAAATGTGGTGGCAGACCATTTATCTAGATTGATTGTGGAATTCACTGAGACCGTCACTCTCATTTCTGAAACCTTTCTTGATGAGCAATTGATGCACATTGCTCACAATCCCGTGCCGTGGTTCGCTGATATAGTGAACTATTTTGTCACCGGTCAACTGCCCTTACATTGAGGGCGACAAGATAAATCAAAGTTTTTGGCCATGGCAAAACATTTTTTCTGGGATCCTTACCTATTCAAGTATTGTCCCGATCAGATCATCAGAAGGTGTATTCTTGAGCATAACCAATCTAATGTCATCGCCTTCTGTCATGATCATGCTTGTGGAGGCCATTTTAGTGCTAAAAAGACCGCTGCGAAGATTTTGCAGTGTGGATTCTATTGGCCTACCCTGTTCCGAGACTCTCACACCTACTGTGTATCTTCTGAGCATTGCCAAAAGCTAAGGAGTCTTTCTAGGAGGAATATGATGCCCCTCAACCCTATTCTGATTGTTGAGATTTTTTATGTGTGGGGTATTGATTTCATAGGACCATTCCCAAACTCCTTTGGCTACCTGTACATTCTGGTTGCTGTTGACTATCTGTCCAAGTGGGTGGAGGCTGTTGCATACAAGACTAATGACCACAGAGTTGTGGTCCAGTTCTTGAAGGACACTATTTTTGCTCGTTTTGGTACGGCTCGAGCAATCATAAGTGATGGAGGTAAGCACTTTTACAACAAGATCTTTGAACAGTTGATGAAGAAGTATTTCATCACACACAAGGTTGCCACCCCATATCACCCATAGACGAGTGGTCAAGTGGAAATTTCAAATCGCGAGATCAAACAAATTTTGGAGAAGACTGTGAACCCTTGTAGAAAAGATTGGTTTTTGCGATTAACTGATGTATTGTGGGCATATCGGACAGCCTTCAAGACGCCAATTGGCATGTCTCCCTATCATATTGTGTACGGAAAGGCATGTCACCTTCCGGTCGAATTAGAGCATCGTGCGTATTGGGCTATAAAGAAACTGAATTTCAATCTTTCCAAGGCTGGCTCACAACGGAAGCTCCAACTCAATGAATTGGAGGAGCTGCGAAATGATGCATATGAGTGTGCCCGATCATACAAAGCACAAATGAAGAAGACTTATGACCAAAACATTTTGAGACGAGCTTTTGAGCCGGGTCAGAAAGTTCTTCTTTACAATTCGAGCCTGAATCTTTTTCCAGGCAAGCTCAAATCTCGATGGACAGGCCCATTTATTATTTGGTCGGTTTTTCCTCATGGGGCCATTGAGATTGAGGATCCAAAGAATGGTAATACTTTCAAGGTAAATGGACAGAGGCTAAAACCATTCTTAGAGTTGAGGAGTCCAGACATTGAGACGATATTGTTGGAGGATCCTAGTTACTCGAATTTAGTGTAGTTTTCTAGGGAGAGTCTGGCTGAAGACTTTAAACTTAGCACTCATGGGAGGCACCCCACAACTTATCTTTTTTGTATATTTCTTAAGTTTTATGATTAATATTTGTTTTCAGTATTTTTTGTTTTCCAGTTTTTATTTTTCAGGGACAATGCGTACTTCAGTTCAAGTTTGGGGGTATGCTATGAGCCATACCAGTCCAGATAGTTCTCCATATCTCAGGTCAGCTCTTTCCATATTAGTCACACATTGGGGTCAATGTGTAATTTAAGTTTGGGGGTATGGGAGACACATCACACACTTTGTCCTAATTTTTTGTTTTTTTGTCGTAAAGATAAATGCATGTTCATGTTCGTCTAAAAATTTTGATTGATCTGAAAAATTGTGATGTGATTTCATTGGTGAGTTTAAAACTTTGAACACATGATCTGATGATAGAGTTTAAACTTTAGTTACTTACTTTAGGCATTTTCGAGAATTCACATGTTTGATCTAATCTCACACGAGCACATTAGCACATATTTGTGTGAGGTATGACATGTGAGTTGAATGTATACGTTTCCTTGTCTTAACTGAAACCGGATGACTTGTTGGATAAACACTTGGGCATATAAAAAAATAAAATAAAATAAAATAAACAAAAAAAAACTACTACTAATATTTATAATGATCATCATCAATAAACTTTCCACTGAGTAACTGGACCTCTTACTTCAGTAAGCAGTGAGTGTTCACGTCAAAATGTGAGAATTTTATTCATAATGATCATTGCGAAACTTTCCGCTGAGTAACTGGACCTCTTGCCTCAGTAAGCAGTGAGTGTTCACGTAAAAAGGTGGAAATTTTGCTTGGTAGTATTAAGGCCAGTTTAATTTCGTAGCCTTTTTTACTCGAGTTAGTAAGTCCTTAGGGGTGCCTTTACACCTAATGCCCTAAAACCATCTGGTTTGGGAGTCATTGACTCAATACTCGCTACATGAGTCAATTAGAAAGCTTAAGGGAATTAAACATAGCAGAGCCTTATAATAAGAAATAAAATAAAAATAAAAATAAAACTATACCATCGTTGTTCTGTCCGATGAGAAATTCTGTGGATCTTGAGACTTGATTACCTTGTATATTGAAGTTATTTGGAAACCTCATCTGTATATGCTAATTCACTTTACATTGATTTAAGCTTGTGATGTCTTACCATGCCTCTTGTAAGTAATTAAGTTTTAAATTCTTATTCATTGTGAAGATGGGTTTGACTTATTTAAGCTTTCTCATGAATGAATCTCATGATTTTGAATGCTCCTTAAATTTTTGGATACCATGAATACTGAACTTATCTTTATAATCTTTGTGCTCATTAAGTTTTTTATTTTGTTTTGCTAAGAGACTAGCAAAATATAAGTTTGGGGGTATTTGATAAGTCTTAAATATTACATATTTAAGACCCTTAACTTATATTTGTTATGCTCTTAGTTAGTAGTATTTCACTTTATTTTATGTTTTTTTTTGTGTTTTGTGTATTTTTATAGGTTTGTGGAGAAAATGAAGCATTTCAGGATATGTGAAGCTTCAGGAGCAATAGCGATCGATCGCACTATGCTGCGATCGAGCGCATGGTCAACAATCCCACATTGAAATGTTTGCAGTACAGTGCATCTGCGATTGAGCGCACCAGACACGTGATCGAGCGCACATGCAATCATGCGCACAAGATATACGATCGATCGCACTTGCGATCAATCGCACTAGCGATCAATCGCACTATTCTGCGATCGAGCACACTCGGGCAGTATCCCACATCGAATTTGAAACTCATGCTACTCTGGGACTCCCCCTATATAAGCATCATATGGCTTCATCATTCAGTGTACAATTCCTGGGCCACTTTGGTGCTAACCGGTGGACGTCTGCTAGCATTCTGGTGGATCCCGAAGGCTTTGCTACCACGAGGGGAAGCACCGCCCATCAGCGAGTGGAATTTCTCCCATATAAAGTTATTTATTTCTTTTTATTTAGTTGTTTTAGTTTAATGTTTAGCATGTTTATTATGAATTGTAGTTTCATAGTTATAAGTGGCTAAAATCTTCAGCTAAGGTTGAAGATGAAGCCTCGTCGTTGTTTGGCATAGTAGTTCAGATTTGCTTGTACAAATCTGACATTTTTTAGTATAAATGTTTTGTCAATTATTTGAGTTAATCTTGTGATTGATTGAGTTTAAATTGTTATGTTGGATATTCCTTGTGTTTCATCTTATGGATACATCGAATTGTTTTCGATTAAATTGGATTTCCTTTGTGATTTGTTGAGAGCGGATACATTGGATGCTTTTGGTTTAATTGGGATATTCTTTGTTTTTTGTCTTATAGTTAGATTCATGGAATGTTTTGATAGGCTATTTTTTTAGGACATATATGCTTAACTTTGGTGGGGTAGATTCGGAAACCTTAGTGTTTTTTTTATTAGTTTTAAAATCAATTTAGTTTAGATTTTATTTATTTTACAACATATAATACAACTCAAAATTCGGAACTAGGTTAAGATAAGGTTAGTTTAGATAAAATACATTTTCACAACGCAATTCTCTGTGGATTCGACCTCGGACTTGCACACACTATATTGCAGACGACTCGTGTGCTTGCGAGTAATTTAAAACTCACAACAACAGGGAACTGAAGTACAGAGTCAGAGGCAAGCAGGATCTGTTACTTCTGTAACTTAGAATACTATCGGTGGGACCCTTAGACTTGAGAGACAGGTTATTGGAACTGGGAGTCATGGCAGAGGAAGTAAGTATGCCACCAAGGGGAAGTGGTAATCTGATGTGTGATTGAAAGATAGAAGTTTGTCACAGATATATTCAGATAAGATATTTATCCCATAATTGTTCTAATTTGAGGTGCTTTGTATAGAAAATATGGACATATCAATGTTGGTTGATCTTGGTGCAACCCATTCATTTGCATCCAGTATTCATATGAAGTCTTTTGAAGTATGTATTAGTCCTTTGATGCAAATATTTTTATTGAAGTTCCCACTAGAGATAGAGTGATAATCATAAATGTTTACAAGGGTTGTGTGATTCATATCAATGATAGAAAATCTGAAGTTGATTTATTGTCTTTGAATATGGTTGATTAAAGAAAGTAGTGTTCTAGATATAGACATGAGGAGTTTAACTTTCAAGGAGAATATAAGATACTCTCGAACTATCTTATTTTGCTCTGACCACTAGGAGATGGTTGAAGAATAGTTTTAAGAGGTATTGGTCATACATAATGGATTCTGAGAAGGAAAATAGGAAGTTAGAATCTTAGTGGTGAAAGATTTTTCTAATGTAATTCTTGATGAGTTCCCTAGGTTGTCTCCCAGTAGGGAGATTAAATTTCTCTATTGATGTGATATCAGGTTCATCATATATATTTATAGCACCATACAGAGTGACACCCACTGAGTTAAGAGAGTTGAAAGTTTAAGAATTTTTAGATAAACAATTTATCAGACCTAATGTATTTGGGGAGCCCCTGTGTTGTTCGTAAAGAAGGAAGATGGAACGTAAGAGTATGTATACACTACAGATAGTTGAATAAGAACAAATACCTTTTTCCCAGGATAAATAAATTGTTTGAGCAGTGCAAGGAGTGAGAGTGTTTTCTAAGATAAACCTGAAATCAGGTTATCAACAATTGAGGATAGAGAAGGGAAACGTTCCTAAGACTGATTTTAGGACATGTTATGGTCATAATCTTTTTGTGATGCCATTTGGATTAACTAATGTTCAAAAAACATTCATGGACTTGATGAATAGAGTGTTTAAACTATATCTTAACAAGTTTATGGTTGTATTTAACTTTCTGATATAATCTAAGAAGGAAGAACAACATGTGAAACATTAGACAGTGTGTTGGAGATTCTGAGGAGAGAGAAATTATATGCAAAGTTCTCTAAGTGTGAGAATTGGCTGAATGAAATAACTTTCTTGGAATATGTAATATCGAGAAATGGTATAATAGTTGATCCACAAAAAATAGAGGCAATGTTAAGTTGGGAGAGACCAACTAATATGACTGAGATTAGAATCTTCTTGGGGTTAGCTGGTTATTATAGAAGATTCTTTCAGAATTTTTCTATTATTGTAATACTATTAAATATACTGACCAGGAAAGAGGTGAGATTTGTCTGGTGAGGGAAGTGTGAGAAAAATTTTCTAATTTCTAAAAAATAACTACAGCTCCAGTATTGATGTTTCCTTCTGGTGATGAAGGATTTGTGGTGTATAGTGATGCGTCGTATTAATGGTTGGGATATGTGTAACATAGGAAAGTTGTGGCCTATACTTCTAGGCAATTGAAGATTCATGATAGAAATTACCCTACTTATGACTTAGAGTTGGCTGCTATAGTGTCTACTTTAAAGATTATAGACATCATCTGTATGGAGCCACTTGTGAGATATTCATGGGTTATAAGAGTTTGACATACTTACCTACCCGAGAGAGAGTTAAATTTGAGGCAAATGTGGTGGATGGAATTGATTAGTAACTACGATTGTACAATTCACTATTATCTAGAAAATGCGAAGGTGATAGTTGATGCATTGAGTAGAAAGTCTACAAGAAAGTTAACTGCTATAGGGAGTCCTGATGTGAAATTGATGATAGATTTAAAAGAGATAAGAATGAAGTTGAATATCAGTGATAGAAGATCATGGTTAACGAATATGGTTGTATAGTCATCCATAGTAAAATGCTTTAGAGATGCAAGATAGAGATGAAGAAAGAGAAAAGATTAAGCATTGAGTGTTTACTAGAAAGTAATATGAGTTCAAAAATTTGAAATGAGGGTATTTTGGTATTGGAACATGGATTTGTGTTCCCAATGATGCAGAGTTGAGAAAGAAAATATTGAGAAAAGTATATGATGATGTAGATTCGATGCAACCAAGTAACAATAAGATGTATAGATGATTGAGACAAAAATTCTGATGGTCAGGATTGAAGAGGGATGCAGCTGAGATTATGAGGTTGTATGGAGTACCATTGAGCACAGTGTCAAATAGAGATGCTAGATTTACATCTTGATTTTGGAGAGGTTTTCAAAGAGCCACGAGTACACAGTTGTAATTTAATATAATTCTTCATGCATAGGCAGAAAGGATTATTATAGTACTAGAAGATACGTTAAGGGAAAATGTGATGAGTTTTTCAAAAAGTTAGGATGTTTACATGCCATCGATTGAAATTACTTATAATAATCAATATCAAACTAGTATTGGGATGGCACTGATTGAGACATTGTATGGTAGGAGGTGTAGAACTCCTATATGTTGGGAAGAAATAGGAGAGAGAAATATATCTGGTTCATCAATTATTGAGTTAACAACTAAAAGGATTAAATTGGTTAGAGAGAACCGTAAAGCAGCACAGAGTAGACCAAATAGCTATGTTAATAATAAAAGAAGACCTCTTGAGTTTCAAGCAGGTGATTGGGTGTATTGTTCAATGAAAAGGTGTACTGAGATTTAAACAAGAAAAGAAAGTTGAATCCGAGGTATGTGGGACCTTATGAGGTTGTTGAGAAAGTTGGGCTAGTTGTGAATAGCCTGGATTTGCCTCCAGAGTTGAAGCAGTGGCATAATGTATTTCATGTTTCACTTTTAAGAAACTGTTTACATGATGAATATTATAATATTTTGAGCTAAGCTATAGAAATTCAGAAAGATAGGGCTTATATACAAGTACTAGTGAGAATTTTAGACAGAAAAGAATAAGTCTTGTATAATAAAATAATTTCAATAGTTTAAGTTCTGTGGTAGAATAAGGATGTTGAAGAGATTATGTGAAAGTGTGAGACAATTATGAAGAAATATTATGCACATTTGTTTCTGGAGTAAAGTAAGGAAATTTCGGGGATTAAATTTTTGTAAGGTGAGTGGAATTGTAATACTTGTATTTGCAAAGGGTAAAAAAGTACTTTAATAGATATGACATAGAGTTTAAATAATATATATATATATATATATATATATTAAATGCGAAAAGTCAAATTTTTATTTAAAAAAATTATAGGACGTGGACGTCCAAAAAAAAAAAACACAAAACGTGGCAACACCTGCTACCAAGTAATATTTAGGTGGATTGTATGCTTCCACCTTTGCCATTTCGTGGCAGCAAAGGAAGAAGAAATGTGCATGTAGGACACATGCACATTTCGTGGAGCAGTTTTGGAGACTGCCGAAATTTTGCAAAAATTTTACTATATATATATATATATATATATATATATATATATATATATATATATATATATACACACACACACACACACACACTTACCGAATTTCATTTAATTTTCCTTTAATTACTCTATTTCTTTAAACACTTGAGGACCGAAAGAAATGTTGAAAGAGCAAAATTTTGAAGGGGTTTACAGGGGAATTTTATAGAGAGTTACGAGAAGCTATTAGAAAAACATAAGGTAATAACGTAATATTTATTTTTAAATTTTTAGCATACATGAAATTCCCGGAATTCAAAGTAGGAATTTTCAAAGGGTGTAATTTATGAAGAATTGAAGAGTAAATTAGAAATTTAATATAAATATTATGTCATGTGTTAACGATCAGCAACCGGGGGAAATTTCTGAGAGGAACGGGAAAGGCAATGAGGTGATCCACGGGTAGCTTTAAGTGCTACGTGGTGAGTTAGATTTACTTTAAGTAATCGAGATAAAAATGACATATCTAGTGATAGTATTAAAATAAATTAATAGTTTATGCTTTGGTGGTAGATGAAAAATTGATTGATAGGTATGATAGGAATTTTTGACATGTAGAAAATTATTATGTGAGAAATAATATTTTTGGAATAATAAGTTGATTTAATAATAAAAGCGATAAGTGAAATTCTTGATGAGCTATCGTTGATGTTTTAATACGAATTATAAGAAGATGAAATTTAATGGATCTTGACGTGCTTTAATGGATGATTTGATGTGATTTAGGATAAGGGGAATTTAGTGGAATTTTTTATATAATTTGAGAAAAATCAGGATAGCCAATTTAAATATTTGAATTCATGTTTGTTTGTTTGTTTGCTTTTTAATGTTATTGTTCAGATGCATATTTCATATCATTGTTCATATGCATATGCATTAAATAAAAAAAAAAGAACCGGGAGGGGGTCAGTCTAATTGAAAAACCGTGACAGTCAGTATATACTGGAAATAAAAGAGACACCGTGACAGCTGGTATATGCTGGAAATAAATACCGTTACAGCTGGTATATACTAGAAAGAAAAGAATCGGGAGGGGGCTGGTCTAAGATAATAAAAACATGTTAACATGTGGGAAGACGTTCCCTAATAATAATTCATGCATTTCATCTGTTTTAAATATTGATTGTATCATTGAAATGTTGATGTGTTGTGTGTTATTGTGAAATTATTTATAGATGAATGAGTCTCACAGAGAGACAGTTATGGTGAGAAAGAAACATAGAAGTATGATATGATAAGAACCATCTAAATAGTCTACTTTATGATGTGAACCTTACGAGGTAATTATGAGATAATTGATGGTCTTAAGGTGAACCAATAAATAAGAATAAGAGATTGATAGAGAATAAGACTTATGATATGTGTAGTGATAGTGGAATACTAGTTTCAAGTTGTATGAGATATAAATGATTAAATACTGAAAGACTATTCATACAAATTGAGTACTTCTAGTAAATTTAATTCACTGAGCTTGTCTCATTGTATAATGATTTCATGTAGTAGGCATGGCAAATAGTTTGGTGAGTTGAGCTTCAAACGAAATCATTTTCTATAAGCCACGTACATGTCAACATCCTCAGACTAATGAGAAAATAAAATAAAAATTTATTTGTAAATATTCATGCATTTTACATTGTATATTATGTTTAAGTTAATATCAGATTGATGTATCTCCCCTGTTGAGGGTTGAGGATTGATGTAAAAATTCTGTTAGTATTATTTTTATGGTTGCATATATGTGTCGTGCTGGGATTTTCAAAAAGTGATGGTGGCCAACCCGGGATGGATCATTACAGGTAAGTGGGACCCTATGAGTATATTGAGAAAGTTGGGTTAGTTGTGAATAGCTTGGATTTGCCTCCAGAGTTGAAGCAGTGACATAACATATTCCACATTTCACTTTTGCGAAAACGCTTACTTGATAAATCTCATAATATTTCAAGCCAAGCTGTAGAAATTCAGAAAGATTTGATTTTTATATAAGTACCAGTGAGAATTTTAGACAGAAAATAACAAGTCTTGTATAATAAAATAATTTCATTAGTTCAAGTTTTGTGGCGGAATAAGGATGTTGAAGAGATTACGTGAAAGCGTGAGGCAACTATGAAGAAATATTATTCACAATTACTTTCTTGATTAGGTAAAGAAATTTCGAGGACAAAACTTTTATAAGGTGGGTAGAATTATAATACCTGTGTTCTTAAAGTATGAGTAAAGAAGTAATTTGATAAATATGACATGAAATTAAAATTATATATATATATATATATATAGACACACACACACACACGTGTGAAGGATTTAGTATTGAATAAAATAATTCTTAAAAAAAATTGGACGCGTGGGGGCATAAAAAAAAATTTCGTGGACAGCACGAAGAAAAGAAAAGAAAAAGAAAAAGAAAAAGAAAAAGAAAAAGAAAAAGAAAAAATAAAAAAGAAAGTAAAAGTAAAAAAAAAAAAAAAAAAAGGTAGCAATAGGTGGCAGCACATATTGCCAAGACAGAATTGTGGTGCTACATGTAATACAACACTAAAAATTCGTGGCAGCATTTTTTTGGGGGCGGGGGAGTGCTGAGTAAATGGTTTAAGTTTGGTATGTGTGTGTGTGTGTGTGTGTATAACGTTAATTTATTTTATTACTTACCAAATCTTGTTTGGTTTTCCTTCAACTATGATTCAAATTACTCTCTTTCTTTAAACACTTGAGGACCGAAAGAAAGGTTGAAAGAGTAAAATTTTGAAGGGGTTTACGAGAGAATTTTATAGAGAATTACGGGAAGCTCTACGAAAAACAAAAGGTAATAACGTGAAGTTTATTTTTGAAATTTTAGCATACATAAAATTTCCTGGAATTTAAATTGAGAATTTTCAAAGGGTGTGAATTATGGAAGAATTGAAAAAAAAATTAGAAATTTAATATAAATATTATGTAAGGTGTTACGATCTGCAACCGGGGGAAATTGCTGAGAAGAGCAGAAAAAATAAGGAGGTGATCCACTGGTAGCTCTAAGTGCTATGTGGTGAGTTAGATTTATTTTAAGTAATCAAGATAAATATGAAATATATATTGATAGTATTTGAATAAATCATTAAATTATGATTTGATGATAGATGAAAGTTGGTTGATAGGTATAATAGGAATAGTGGATGTATAGAGAATTATTTTATGAGAAATAATATTATTGGGATAACGAGTCGATTTAATAATAAAGACGATAAGTAAAATTCTTGACGAGCTATGGTTGATGCTTTGATATGATTTATGAGGAGAGGAAATTTAGTGGATCTTGACAAGCTATAATTGATAATTTGATATGATTTATGAGGAGAGGAATTTAGTGAAATTTTTCAAATAATAATTTGAGGATAACCATGATAAAAAATTTGAATGTTTGAAGACATGCTTGTTTCTATATTATTGTTCATATGCATATTTCGTATCATTATTCATATTCGTATGCATGAAATAAAAGAACTGGGAAGACAGCCGATCTAAATGAAAATAAAAGAACTGGGAATGCAGCCGGTCTAAATGAAAATAAAAGAACGGAAGGGCAACTGCTCTAAATGAAAATCGTGACAATCGTTATATACTGGAAATAAAAGAACCGAGAGGGCTGAGGGCAACCGGTCTAAATGAGAATAAAAGAACCGGGAAGGCAGTTGGTCTAAGATAAAAACATATCGACAAATGGGAAGACATTCCCAATAATAATAAAATTTAAATTCATGCATTGCATTTGCTTTAAATATTGATTGTTATTGCTTGAGATATTAAAGTGCTATTCATGATTGTAAATTTATTGATAGATGAATGAGTCTTACAGATAGACAATTATGCTAAGGAAGAAATATGGAAATATGATGTGATCAGAATTGTTTGAGTGAGTTATTATATGTTGTGAATCTCATAATGAGGTAAATGATAATGTTGAACTGACAATTTAGAGATGATTAAATATATGATTGAAAGATTGATATGTCTCATGAGTAACTTAAGAAGAGATTGTGTAATAGAGGAATTATGAAATTGAGTAGTAATTACAGAATATTGTTATTGAATTATTTGAGGAAAAAGATGACTTAATATCGAAAGATTTTTTTGAAGTAATTGAATTATAAGATGTAACGGGGAGTATATAATCGAATACTTCTAGTAAATTTAATTCACTGAGCTTGTGAAGCTCACTCCTCATTGTACAATAATTTTAGGTAGCAGGCAAGACAGATAGTTTGGTAAGTTGAGATTCAGACGAAATCGTTACTGTAAGCCACGTGCGTGTCCACATCCTCAGACTAATGAGAAAATAAAATAAAATTTTATTTGTAAATATTCATGCATATTACGTTGAATAAAATGTTTAAGTTGAGATCAAAATGATGTATCTCCCATGTTGAGGGTTGAGGATTGATGTAAAAAATTTTGTTGGTATTATTTTTATTGTTGCATATATGTGTCGTGCTGGGATTTCAAAAAGTGACGACACCATCTCGTGAGTGGCTAACCCGAGATGGGTTATTACAGTTTGGGCTTGTGGGTAGTATTGGGTGGTGAAGAGAGATGAAGGAGGTGTTGGAAGAGAGTCTAAACCACTCATTTCAAGACCTAAAGCTAACTCCCTCAGCTACTCATTTGAGAGAGTACCACCACAACCAAAACAAACAAAAAACATTGACCCACTCAATTGCTCATCTAACCACTTCAAGCATCTAGACCCATCAACCCCATTACTTGAACTAGTCCAAATCATCACATCAAATCCTTAAGAGCACTCTATTCCAAATCTAAGAAGCTATTAACCATAATCATATCTACTAATGGAGGAGGGCTTGAAGGAGTTTATTTGAGACCAACAAATGGGACAAGGTGACTCGTGCCTGGTATAGGAACCATGGCTACATAAGGTGGTCTCTGACTTACTGAACGATTCAAAAGTATTTTTGCATCACGATGTCTGTTTAGAGGATTTACACAGAGAGAAGGAGGAGGAAGAGAGAGACTGGAGAAGAGCGAGAGAAGAGGAGACAAAGATGCAGTTGCAGATTTGGGAAAAATGGAATATATCTCAGCTTCAAACTATTATATGTGAGGGTATATGCGTATTTTTATTTTTTCCGTCCATTGATACAACATCTTGTCTAGTTAAAAATGGTCAAAATCGATAAATATAATTTTTCAAACAACAAATAGATAAATGTCGCGATATCTAAACGTAAGGTTAGTTTCTATAATTTTCTAATTATGTTATTATTACCAAAACGCAAGTGTGTGTCAACGTTCACTTGTTAGCATAGCCCGAAGTCCACGCATAGTGTGCGACCTTTATAACAGATTCAACTTTGATAACATCATATCTCATGCCGAGAAGTGATGTCCAATGGTACAAAAAATAGATATGGTGGGCCATGAGTAAACTTAACATTTGAAAAAAATCGAAAAAGTTCAAAAAAAGAAAAGAAAAAAATTGAGTTCTCTCGACGAAGAAAGAATCCCATGTAACTTGTAGGACGAGGCTTTCACTCAGCTTCCGGTGTCCAGTAAAAGAGGAAACCTTGGGCCCCACAACCCTACCTCATAACTCAATGACTTTTGCATTGAATGCTGTAAAAGGTCAACTCTACCTCTCTGTCTCCAACTAAATCCTCTCTCTCTCTCTGGTTTCACCGAGTCCTCAATCTAACGGCACATCCCTACCTTTTGACTTTATTCCACTCGTTCTCTATCTCTCTCATCATTTTTACACGGTCTCCCTGGTTTCTCCCGTTACTGGAACCCACATTTAAAGAGGCAGTCAAAATCTTGAATAACAAGAGACACGTGGAATGATATCACCGGTGGATGGTTGGCTTTGACGGCAATGTGTGCACTAAGCGACAGGATACCTTGCATTGAGAGGGCATTGGTTTGACTTAAATCCCTCCCTTCCCCCTTCACATTCTTTCTTCTGCTTTTCCTTTTTGTTTCTTTATTTTTTTTCATGCTTTCTTCATTCTTTTCTTATTGTTTTTCTCCGTATAAATGAGCTCTGATCTTCGTATTTATAACTCTCAATATCAAAAGGGTATTTTAGCTCTTGGATAGTCTTGGAGAGATGGCTGTGGAGTTGATGATGGGTAACGGGGGTGATAGTTTTCCAGCAGCAACGACCAGAATGGAAGAGAATGCTGTACGAGAGGCGGCATCTGCTGGGATTCAAGGCGTTGAAGAGGTCATAAGGTTGCTGTCTCAAAGTCAACCAAGAGAGAAGAAACAACTGTACGAAGAACCTGCCATGGAAATCAAGGCAGTTGCAGATTTGGCTGTGAACAACTTCAAGAAGGTGATTTCTTTATTGGGTCGATCTAGAACTGGTCATGCTCGGTTTAGAAGGTCTCCCGGCACTCACTCTCCTCCCCAACAACAATCGAAACAGACTAAACACTCAAGGACCTCTGATTCTGTTCCAGTAGCAAATCATCAACTAACAGATCAAGCTTCTGCTTTCAAGGTCTCTTGTCCAACCCGAGTTCATCGTTTGCCTCCTTTGCCTCACAATCACCACCAGACCAAAACTGGCCCTCCTCTGTCGATGAGCAAAAACGGATTTATAGAGAGAAATGATGCAGCTGCTACCTTTAATTTTTCTCCTTCACCACCAATTTCTGCTCCAACTTCTTTTATGTCCTCTTTAACAGGGGAAACTGATAGCATACAGAGATCCCATTCTTCCGGGTTTCAATTCACCAATTCATCTCATGTCTCATCCTCTGGTAAGCCCCCTTTGTCTTCTTCCTCCCTCAAAAGGAGGTGCAATTCTCTGGATGAAGGTGCCCTCAAGTGCGGTTCATCTTACGGTCGGTGCCATTGCTCCAAGAAAAGGTTAGTCGGCTATTTTTCTTTTTTAATCAATATTCGACTATAATACTAGTTCTGTTTCGTAGGTTTTGATTTGAATGGTGATTGATTGCGTTTTTGTATCCGTTGATTATTTTAATTGAGTAGGAAATCAAGAGAGAAGAGAGTAGTCAGAGTTGCTGCGATTAGCAATAAAATGTCAGATATTCCACCTGATAATTATTCATGGAGAAAGTATGGCCAAAAACCCATCAAGGGCTCTCCTCATCCAAGGTGTTGTTTTTTGCACCTCCTCGTTCAATCACATTCTCTGTTACTCTGTTTTACCTTCTACATTTTCTTAGTTTTTATCGACCCCATGTGACTCGGTCATTCACTCATATGACCAAGAACTCCAACTTAATAAAATTGCCAACTAGCACTAATTTTCATCTTGCTTTCTTGCTTTGCTTGGTGGGTTTATGGCCCTTGACTTTTTGTGCTATATTGGCAACATGTCGTGTCGACTCAATTATTTGCACGCGAGTCCATTAACTCAGCATTGAGTTGTCTAAACTGTTCCTTGTTGTTGATCTCTCGCAGGGGATATTACAAATGTAGTAGCGGAAGAGGATGTCCAGCACGCAAACACGTAGAGCGTGCTTTAGACGATCCCATGAAGCTGATTGTAACATACGAAGGTGATCACAACCATACCCACACCCATTGTTGAAGTACTGTTAGTCCACTCATCACAGACGTCCCAAAGAAGTCTTCCCCGATTTAATCACAACCGTCCAAGATAGGGACAAAAATGGAGAAGAGCAAACAATCGGTAGTCATGTTCAGATAGTCAACGGTAGGAAGCTTGGCTCTGTCTTCAAAGAGATTGATTAGTGGGTACTTCAGCTTTTTTTCAAACAACATAGGATTCGTTGTTTTGCTTCTTTTCAAAAGGAGTGATAATATATCTTTTTTCAAGTTGATGATGACGACGACTTCGGTTAAAGAAACAAAGAAATTAGAGATTGTGGTTTAGGTTTTGGTGGGAATGTGGGATCTGAGTCATGTAAGTTGTGGGTTCTCTTTATTTTCTTTATTTTTAGAATTTTAAATGTTGGTCATCTATTTATAGATGAGAGAATGGATTTAAACAAATATAAATCAATTTAAAAAATTTAAATAAATTAATTTAAGTTAATTTATATCTTTTTACAAAATATGTTATTTTTTTTATACATATTGTGGGTGGATCTTGCATAGGATGCTTTATTTTTAATGTTTCTATGATCTCCATTCTGTGATGTAGTCAATGGGAAGAGAAGAATTTTCATTTCTTTATTTATTATGGAGGGAGAGGTGTGAATGATGGTTGACATTTGAATTTGATGCCCAGCATAGTATAATATTAATACCATTACTAGTGCTGAGTGGTAAGAGAGAAAAAACTGTGAATGGCGATATTGTCAAGTTGAGTTTTTTGAAAATTTGAGTAACAATGACATTGAAATTTTTGAAGTGTTTGTTTTGAATATTTTAAGTAATTGACCATTGTGGATTTGAATCAACTACCACTCATCACATTTAACGAATTGTCAAAATAAAAAATCTCACATAATGAAACACCAAGGTTAAATTGTACAAATGATGTGTAATTTTACCATTTTAAAATTTGTGTCGAATCAACAACTACCGAGATGAATTTGTTAATATGAATATCGAGGTTGCGATCCTCTTGGCCTTGGCGTGGGTTTCTTATTTAAGCTTCTTTCTTTCGATTAAAATTGATAATGGATAGTTTACTCGTAAAATTTTACACATTCAGAATTGTTTTTTTTTAATTATTTATTATTCGAATCTAAACCAAAACTGTTAAAAACAATGAAATACTATATATAATCGTGAACAACTAATTAATTTTTAAGGTTATTATCACTAAACACCTTTATATTTTTTCTTTTGTTTCAATATCTCCCTTGCTTTTTTAAAAACGATCAATTTACTCATTGTGTTTTAGGTATATATCTAATAAACTCTTTTGCACACAAAAATATTGGTCATATTTAATACCAGCCTACACAAAAACCCTTTTGTAGACTAAAGGCTCACATTGGTGTACCCAATAATCCAAAATTTTAAGTCCATAACCGCTTCAGATCTTCTTGGCATCACCAAGTCTTGGTAGGCTTAGATGTTTGCAAATACAAAGGTTTCTACTGTGATAACCCACCAGACAACACTGCAACAGTTGTTGCTTCTATTGACTTAAGTGATTCCACCTTATTGTTCCTACTCTAGATGGCTTTCTTGATCAGTGTTGTGAGTTTTAAATTACTCGCAAGCGCACGAGTCGTTTGCAATATAGTGTTGTGCAAGTGCGAGGTCGAATCCACAGGGAATTGCGTTGTGAAAATATAATTTAATCTAAACTAACTCTATTTTAACCTAGTTCCGAATTTCAGATGATAATTTGCAAAAGAAATTAAAATTAAATTAAATTGATTTAAAAACTAATAAAAAGCACTAAGGTTTCCGAATCCACCCCACCGAAGTTAAGCATACATGTTCTAAAAATATAGCCTATCAAAACATTCAATGAATCCAACTATAAGACAAAAAACAAAGAATATCCCAACTAAACCAAAAGCACCCGATGTATCCGCTCTTAACAAATCACAAAGGGAATCCAATTTAATCGAAAAACATTCAATGTATCCATCAGATGAAACACAAAGAAAATCCAACAGACAATTTAAACTCAATCAATTATAAGATTAACTCAAATAATTGACAGAACGTTTATACTAAAAATTGTCAGATTTGTACAAGCAAATCTGAACTACTACGCCAAACAACGGCGGGGCTTCATCTTCAACCTTAGCTGAAGAGTTTAGCCACTCATAACTATAAAACTATAATAACAAGTGCTAAACATTTAAACTAAAACAACTGAATATAAAGAAATAAATAAACAACTTTACATGGGAGAAATTCCACTCGCTGACGGGCGGTGCTTCCCCTCGTGGTAGCAATGCCTTCGGGATCCACCAAAATGCTGGCAGAAGTCCACCGGTAAACACCAAAGTGGCTCAGGAATTGTACCCTGAATGATGAGGTCAAATGGTGTTTATATAGGGGGAGTCCCGGAGTAATGTGGCTTGCAGAAACGATGTGGGATACAGGCCCGAGTGCGCTCGATCGGAGTTTGGTGCGATCGGTCGCAGATACGATCAATCGCATGTCTTGTGCGCACGATCTCATGTGCGCTCGATCGCATGTCTGCTGCGATCGATCGCAGATGCACTGAACTTCAAATATTTCGATGTGGGATTGATGACCTTGCGCTCGATCATAGGCAGGCGCGCTCGAGCGCGTGTGCGCTCGATCGCATATCTCGTGCGATCGATCGCAATGTCTCCAGAAGCTTCAAATCTCCTGAAATGCTTCATTTTCTCCACAAAGCTGTAAAAACACACAAAACACAAGAAAAATGTAAAATGAAGTAAAATACTACTAACTAAGAGCATAACAAATGTAAGTTAAGGGTCTAAAATATGCAATATTTAAGACTCATCAAATACCCCCAAACTTATATTTTGCTAGTCCCTTAGCAAAACAAAATAAAAGACTCAATGAAAAACAAAGAACATAAAGATAAAGTCATCACTTATGGTATCCAAAAATTTAAGGAGCACACATCACCATGATATTCATTCATAAGTAAGCTTAAAAAGGTAAACCCATCTTCGCAATGAATAGAAATGTTAAAATCTAATTACTTACAAAAGGCAGGATAAGGCATCACAAGCTTGAATCAGTGTAAGGTGAATTAGTACATAAAAATGAAGCTTCCAAGTAACTCTAATGTGTAAGGTCTCCATGTCTCAAGATTCACCGAATTTCCCATCAAAAATGAACGAAAAGGCATAGTTTTTATTTTATTCTCTTTTTTTTTTTAATTATTAAGGCACGGCTATATTTAGTTCCCTTGAGCTTTCTAATTGACCCATGTAGCGAGTGTTAAGTCAATGACTCCCAAACCAGGTGGTTTTAGGGCATTAGGTGAAAAGACACCCCTAAGGACTTACTAACTCGAGTCAAAAAGGCTACGAAATTAAACCGACCTTAATATTACCAAGCAAAATTCCACCTTTTGACGTGAACACTCACTGCTTACTGAGGCAAGAGGTCCAGTTACTCAGCGAAAAGTTTATTGATAATTTTATTTATTTATTTATTTTTTTTTTATGCCCAAGAGTTCATCCAACAAGTCATCTAGTTGCAGTTAAGATAAGGAAAAATACACATTAAAATCACATGTCATACCTCACATAATTTGTGCTAATGTGCTCGTGTTAGGTTAGATCAAACATTTGAATTCTCAAAATGCCTAAAGTAAGTAACTAAATTTTAAAAATTTATCACCAGATCATGTGTTCAAAATGTTAAGCTCACCAATGACATCACATCACAGAAAATGTTTAGATCAACCAAAATTTCACGATAACATGAGCATGCATTTATCTCTATGACGAAAAGACAACAAATTAGGACAAAGTGTGTGATGTGTCTCCCATACCCCCAAACTTAAATTACACATTGACCCCAATGTGTGACTAATATGGAAAGAGCTGACCTGAGATATGGAGAACTATCTGGACTGGTATGGCTCATAGCATACCCCCAAACTTGAACTGAAGTACGCTTTGTCCCTGAAAAATAAAAACTGGAAAACAAAAAATACTGGAAACAAACATTAATCATAAAAATGCGAAATAATAAATAAACAAAAGAAAAGATAAGCTGTGGGGTGCCTCTCATGAGCGCTAAGTTTAACGTCTTCAGCCAGACCCAACATTAGTAAACAGGCCCAACTAAGCTCTCCACCATCTGATCAATAAATGGGAATGGAAAATGATCAAGCCTAGTGGTAGCATTCAATTTACGGTAGTCTAGACACTTTCTCCATCTTGACTGCACTCGAGTTGGAACCAACTCGTTGTCTTTATTTACTACCGTAAATTCAGCACGTTTGGGCACGATTGGAATCTGGCTCACCCACTTGCTATCAGAGATGGGATAAATGATCCCTGCCTCTAACAGTTTAATATCTTCTGCCCTCACAACCTCTTGCATAGCAGGGTTGAGCCTTCTTTGTGGCTCCCTCGATGGCTTGGCATTCTTCTCTAACTGTATCGTGTGTATTACCAACGAGGGGTTGATTCCCTTGACATCCTCAATAGTCCAGCCTATAGCTTCCTTATGCTCTCTTAAGACATCCAATAATTTCTCCTCTGGAGCATCACCCAAATCTAAAGCTATGATTATAGGCAAAGAATCTGCTGGACCTGGGAACTTATACTTAAGATTATCTGGTAAAGGCTTAAGTTCCTTCTTGGGGGTGTCAGGTGCGGTGGTCTCCTCCGTCTTATTGCTTTCTCTAGGATCGGATTCCAAAATGACATTTACTTCATCGAGTAACTTATCTAAGCCCAAGTCCTCTCCAAAGTGAGCAAAGCATGCCTCCAAGGGATCCTTAATACGGGATTCATCCATAGTCTCCTCTGTCCTACTACTCTCCCGAGGAGCAGACTCCACGATAGTATTTGCTTGCTCAAGCAACTTATCTAAATCCAAATCCTCTTCAAACTGAGCAAAGCATGCCTCCATAATGTCCTCAGACTTCTCTTCTTTCTTGGGCACTTGTAGTCTCTCAGGGTAAGGCGCTTTAGGTAAAAACAACCTAGAGAGATCCTTAATAATACGAGTGGCTGTAGATGGCTCAGCATCTCTCTTCTCATTGTTGCCACTCTCTTGCCCTTGGTGCATAGCAGGGTTCTCTTCCACTTGATTGTCCACTTGTCTCCCAGACAAGTATGGGACAGTTGATTGCACTTGTTCCTGCCAATGCATTGGAGTTGAAGAATTTCCCACCGCAAATTGTTCCTTTGGGTTAGGCTCAGATTGACTGGGGAACTCTCCTTCTTCTCCTTTACCCACATAACTTGCGATCTGATCAATTTGACTCTCTAGTGTGGCAATCGCTTGGGTGTTTTCTATTGTTGCACTCATCACTTCACTCATAGATTGGCTAGTTGTTTTCATGAAATCATTGAGAGCGTCCTCCAATGACTGTGAAACCGACGTTGGCGCTTGAATGGGAGCTTGGTAAACGGGTGATGGTGCTGGATAAGCTGAGTGACCATAATTTGGAATTGGTGGAGGAAATTCGGGAGTGTAAGGGGCTCCTCCCTGATTCATCAGTTGGTTCTGCTCCCATGAAAAATTAGAGTGGTCCTACTACCCTGGATTGTATGTTTCAGAGCAAGATCCATTTGATTGCCAACAACAGTCATTGAAAGCATTCATTTGTTCCATAGGGTACTCGGCATAAGCCGACATTGATGGGCAATTCTGTGCTAGATGCATGAGACTAGCACAGACGGAACAACTTTCAACATTGAAAGTGTTGGCAGCATTGAGGGACGGGCTGGTCATTTTAATGTACTCTTTAATGGTGTCCTCTAAAGACTGTGAAACCGGTGCTGGATTCATCCACATATATATATTTTTTTGTTTTTTTTAAAATTAAATTAACTAGTAGAAAAATAAAATCAATTCAGATCAAAAATTTTCACAAACAAAACAATTCCCCGGCAACGGCGCCAAAAACTTGTTGTGAGTTTTAAATTACTCGCAAGCGCACGAGTCGTTTGCAATATAGTGTTGTGCAAGTGCGAGGTCGAATCCACAGGGAATTGCGTTGTGAAAATATAATTTAATCTAAACTAACTCTATTTTAACCTAGTTCCGAATTTCAGATGATAATTTGCAAAAGAAATTAAAATTAAATTAAATTGATTTAAAAACTAATAAAAAGTACTAAGGTTTCCGAATCCACCCCACCGAAGTTAAGCATACATGTTCTAAAAATATAGCCTATCAAAACATTCAATGAATCCAACTATAAGACAAAAAACAAAGAATATCCTAACTAAACCAAAAGCACCCGATGTATCCGCTCTTAACAAATCACAAAGGGAATCCAATTTAATCGAAAAACATTCAATGTATCCATCAGATGAAACACAAAGAAAATCCAACAGACAATTTAAACTCAATCAATTATAAGATTAACTCAAATAATTGACAGAACATTTATACTAAAAATTGTCAGATTTGTACAAGCAAATCTGGACTACTACGCCAAACAACGGCGGGGCTTCATCTTCAACCTTAGCTGAAGAGTCTAGCCACTCATAACTATAAAACTATAATAACAAGTGCTAAACATTTAAACTAAAACAACTGAATATAAAGAAATAAATAAACAACTTTACATGGGAGAAATTCCACTCGCTGACGGGCGGTGCTTCCCCTCGTGGTAGCAATGCCTTCGGGATCCACCAAAATGCTGGCAAAAGTCCACCGGTAAACACCAAAGTGGCTCAGGAATTGTACCCTGAATGATGAGGTCAAATGGTGTTTATATAGGGGGAGTCTCGGAGTAATGTGGCTTGCAGAAACGATGTGGGATACAGGCCCGAGTGTGCTCGATCGCAGTTTGGTGCGATCGATCGCAGATACGATCGATTGTATGTCTTGTGCGCACGATCTCATGTGCGCACGATCGCATGTCTGCTGCGATCGATCGCAGATGCACTGAACTTCAAATATTTCGATGTGGGATTGATGACCTTGCGCTCGATCATAGGCAGGCGCGCTCGAGCGCGTGTGCGCTCGATCGCATATCTCGTGCGATCGATCGCAATGTCTCCAGAAGCTTCAAATCTCCTGAAATGCTTCATTTTCTCCACAAAGCTGTAAAAACACACAAAACACAAGAAAAACGTAAAATGAAGTAAAATACTACTAACTAAGAGCATAACAAATGTAAGTTAAGGGTCTAAAATATGCAATATTTAAGACTCATCAATCAGCTTCCTGATATTGCTATCTTTTATGCAAATTCCAACAATTTTGGTGGTACTATCTCCCCATAATATTACTAAGCTTCCTTATCTCTATGAGCTTGACATAAGTAATGTTGATGCCAAAAATGTGTTGCTGAGTTGGAGATCGATGCTTCAAGGAGGGGCCTGCACAAGGACAACAGGATGAACTAGAAAGTCACTAGAAGAAGACGAGGTGATGCCTTTGTTGACACTCTGACGCTTTTATCAGTGTGAGTTTTTTAGAGGAATATGGATGCTTGGTTCTTTTTATTATGTAATTGTGTATATAGATGATTTGCATACCTTGGGCTTTTTATAGCGGTTCAGAGGTGAGATCGCCCACATGCTAGGGATGGGGGTAATCCTAGAGATCCTGTTCTTCCGGCGGGGGTCTAGTCGTGTATCCAGGAACAGTCGTTATCCCTATAATCATGCCTATACGTCTGCGTGAGGGAGTCTATGGGAGGTGGTGATTCCCCATAGTTGTCTCCATGCGTCACTAGGTTGTTGGGTCAGAATGGTCCACACATCGTCGTCATGTTGGGTAAGGATTGTCTATATGTCGTCGCGCTATTGGTTGAAGGCTGTCCACATGTCATCGTACTATTAGGTAAGGACTGTCCATATGTTGCCATGCTATTGGTTGAGGATTGTCCACATGTCACGAGTCGTTATGTTGTTGGGTGGTGCGTTTATTAGTTGTATCAAAGGCCTCCCACTTCCTTAAGTATATTTATGCGCTCTAAAGAAGTATAATAGGGCTCGGCCTTGGAGACGTTAGTCTGAGAATATGAGCAACAATCAATATGCTCGACCTTAGAGACATTGGTCCTAGCATATAAGCAGCGGTCAATATGCTCAGCTTTGGAGACGTTGGACCGAGCATATGAGCAACGGTCAATATGCTTGGCCTTGGAGACGTTGGTCCGAGTAAATGAGTAGCAGTCGATATGCTCGGCTTTGGAGACGTTGGTCCGAGCATATGGGCAGCAGTCGATATGCTCGGCTTTGGAGACGTTGGTCCGAGCATATGAGCAGCAGTCGATATGCTCGACCTTGGAGACGTTGGTCCAAGCATATGAGCAGCAGTCGATATGCTCGACCTTAGAGACGTTGGTCCTAGCGTATGAGCAGTAGTCAATATGCTCGGCCTTGGAGACGTTGATCCGAGCATATGAGCAACAGTCTCAATATGCTCGGCTTTGGAGACGTTGGTCCGAGTATATGAGCAGTAGTCAATATGCTCGGCCTTGGAGACATTGTTACGAGCATATGACTAATAGTCAATATGCTCGGCCTTAGAGACGTTGGTTTGAGCATATGACCGACAGTCAATATGCTCGGTCTTTGAGACGTTGGTTCGAGCATATGAGCGGCAGTCGATATTCTCGGCCTTGGAGACGTTGGTCCGAGCATATGAGCAGCAGTCAGTATGCTCAATATGCTCGGCCTTGGAGACGTTAGTTCGAGCTTATGAGCAGCAATCAATATGCTCGGCTTTGGAGATATTGGTCTAAGTATATGAGCAGCAGTTAATATGCTCGGCCTTAGAGATGTTGGTCCGAGCATATGAGCAGTAGTCAATATGCTCGGCCTTGGAGACGTTGATCCGAGCATATGAGCAGCAGTCTCAATATGCTCGGCTTTGGAGACGTTGGTCCGAGTATATGAGCAGTAGTCAATATGCTCGGCCTTGGAGACATTGTTACGAGCATATGACTGATAGTCAATATGCTCAGCCTTAGAGACGTTGGTTTGAGCATATGACCAGCAGTCAATATGCTTGGCCTTTGAGACGTTGGTTCGAGCATATGAGCGGCAGTCGATATTCTCGGCCTTGGAGACGTTGGTCCGAGCATATGAGCAGCAGTCAGTATGCTCAATATGCTCGGCCTTGGAGACGTTAGTTCGAGCTTATGAGCAGCAATCAATATGCTCGGCTTTGGAGATGTTGGTATAAGTATATGAGCAGCAGTTAATATGCTCAGCCTTAGAGATGTTGGTCCGAGCGTATGAGCAGTAGTCAATATGCTCGGCCTTGGAGACATTAGTCCAAGCATATGGGAAGCAGTCAATATGCTCGGCCTTAGAGACATTGGTTCGAGTGTATGAGCAATAGTCAATATGCTCGATCTTGGAGACATTGGTCCAAGCATATGAGTAGTAATCAATATACTCGGCCTTAGAGACGCTGGTCCGAGCATATGAGTAACAATCAATATGCTCGGCCTTGGAAACATGGGTCCGAGCATATGAGCAACAGTTAATATGCTCAGCTTTGGAGACGTTGGACCGAGCATATGAGCAGCAGTCAATATGCTCGACCTTGGAGATATGGGTCTGAACATATGAGCAACAATCAATATGCTCGGCCTTGGAGACGTTGATTGTCCGTGCTTGGGGTCCTTAGCGAATTTTTGGGCTTTTTCCTTTGATGTTCTTGGTGAACTTTTGGGCATTTTCCCTTGGCATCTTTTTTTTTGGTGGGTTTCTTATCTATTGGGCCTAGAAATATTTCTCAAGTGTTGGGTTTTGGGTTCTTCGATTTTTAGTCCCAAAAAAAGAAAAATTCTTGGGTGGTTTCCAAAACCCTTGTACACGTGGTGTACTGGGCTAGTTAATGGGCGCAGAACCCAGAGTAGAAACGGTGGCATTATTATTGACTTGCTTCCCTGCGATTGGGGGTCATTGGAAAGAGTAAAAATGGCATTGGTTACTTCAAACATCATGTCTTCTCAACCGTAAGCTTTAATTTTCCTCGTTTGTCACACTTCTTTCCCTATATAAAGGCATTTGCTCCTCATTTCTCCTCATTTCTCTTCACTTGCAATCAGATAAAAGTTTGAGAGCCCACAAACTTATCCCAAGAGTTAGAGAATGCTCGGAGTGGGCTTTGACGTTGGCATAAGATCACTCAGGGTTGTCTTAGAGGTTGGTATGAGAGTGCTCGGGGTGGTCCTTGAGGTTGGTGTGAGAGTGCTCGGCGTTAGAGGGAGATCGAGACGTTTGGATAAGGAAGAACTATTCAGGCTATCATACTTAAGTGAGTTTTTTTCCTATCTACTTTCTCATGTCTCTAGTATATAGATTTCGTGATAGGTCTAGTAGTGGTAGTGGTAGTGATAGTAGTAGTAGTATATCTGGGGAGACAGGATCGGGCTCGTCCTCTTCCAAGAATGAGACCTCGGGAGGTGCTGAGGTCAGGGAGGGACCACTAGCTATAGTGCCTTAAGTGGCAGTGGTAGAGGAGTATGTAAGGGACTCCGCCTCTGAGGGTGAGGACGAGGCAGACATTGCCCTGACTGAGCTGAGGGGGGATATGGTTGTGAAAAAAAGGTATAGTGGTCGTATGCGGCCAATGTTGTACCCAACTAGTTAAGGGAAGAGGATCTCGAAGTGATCCAAAAGGCCTACCGCATTATGGAGGAATACGTCCTTAGGCTGGCTAAGGTTAGAGTGAGGGCTTGTGACTCCCTTTCAAGCCACGCGCCCTATGAACTATGTGTGTACGAGTAACACATGAGGGTCAGGCTCTGACTTCCTCTCAATCATTTCTTCTACGTAGTGCTAAGGTATTTTGACGTAGCACTATGCCAGCTGGTACCAAACTCAGTGCAGTTGATTATGGCCTTCATCTGCGTCTGCACGGAGGTGAGGGGGCTGATGAATATCGATGTCTTCAAGGCCCATCATAACTCTGAATAAATCATGTTATTATACTGCTTTTAGGCACATTTTTGGTGTTGATCTTAAGCATTAGAATTGTGTTTCATGTGTTTTTAGCAAATTGAGTTTAGTTTACTAATTATACTAATAGTTGTTTTAGTTGAATAATCAATGCTAAGTCTTAGAAATCTACTGTGTAGACACTTGCTGGAGCACTGGAAGGGCAAAATATGTGAAGGGGACAAAAACTCAAGGCTGCAGCGCTCGAAAGCTGGTGCTGCAGCACTGGAAGCTAGCATAAATAGAGGAATTTGGACAGAAAGTTGGCGCTGCAGCGCTGGAAAGTTGGAGTTGCAGCGCCAGAATAGGGTTCGAAATATGTCTCGGCGTTGCAGTGCTGGGATGTTGGCGCTGCAGCACCGGTTCACGGATTTTGAATATTATAAATAGAAACTCTAGCTGAACAAGAAGGAGGAGCGCGACTGTAGAAGAAAAAAACAGAATTTGGAGGAGAGGAGACGCAAAAGGAGAGTTGGAGACACTCCGAGAGGCTACGCAGAAACTTTTAAATTATTCTTCTCCGATTTTGTATTATTATGGAGTAGATATTTTTTGTGTTAAGGATAGATGGATCCTAAACCTATGTCATGAGTGCTATTTGGACAATTTGGAATTTATTTTATTTTTCAAAGAGTGTGTTTTATCTTTCTTAATGCTGTTTATTATTTTGATTCCTTCTTGAGGCATGGTGATATGTCGAATAGAGAAGCTATGCTTTTATGAATGGTTGAATTAATAAATATGATGTTGGATTGTTATCTATGCAAAACCAGGGTAAAACATGCCATGAATGAAATAGGAGTAACCGAATAGGGATTCTAGGAAGTTCATGTGGTCTGTTTAAACCGTAACCGAATAGGGAGATTTAACTGAAAGGAATTCCATTGAACTTAGTGCTTCTTAAGTTGAATTAATATAGAATAGACCTGGAATATGGATATTTAAAGTTGATGATTCTTGAGATTGTGGTTAGACCTAAATAAGGATAACCAATTTATTAGGTTTCCTACTATCTTAAAAAACGTAGTAAATGAAACTTGGCCATTCAAAACTCGTGTCAATTATGGTTTAGGTGAAGTCGAGTCCTTAGCACGTTAGTTCATAAGAGTCTTCATTCCAAAGTTTGCAAATCTTCTGCTATTTACTATTGCGTTCTGTTTTTCCCTTTAGTTAATTGTTAGTAACCTTTTCTCTGACAATTATTCATTTGCTCAAATAACAGTAAGATTTGAGTCATAATTTCTGTAGTACTTGTTCAGTCCTCGTTGGGAACGATATTTACTCATCATTTTATTACTTGAACGATTACTGCACTTGCTAGTGTCAATTTCATCGCATCAGCCCACTTCTAGATAAGTAAGCATGGCCAAACCGGATGGGTCGTGATCAGTTTGAGTGCGAAAAGAAGACTGTTAAAATAGATACCTTTTTCGATTAAGAGGGGGAAGAAGTCCTTCTTCGTCCAGAGCGGGAGGGGTTTTAGGGTCCCGCTCACTTGGAGCCTGGATCGGGTAGAAAAGTACAAGAAGCTGAGCCTTCTTATCAGTGAGCAAGAGACTCTAAATGCAGTGGTGGCCATGCCCATGGACGTGGAAATCCTATATGATAATGAGGAATTAGAGAGGCGCGACCTCTACCCCCAATGCCCCGTAGAATCTATAGAGAGTGGTAACCCCTGCGCTTGCTGTTTTATACTTGTATTTTTTCCTTTCTTAGCCTTTTATACCATGCTCCATGCTATTGTTTGTTTATGCTTATGCAATTTCTTTGTGGTTAGGCAGAGATGGAGGCGATGGCTAAGGCTAGAGAAAGGGCTGGGAAGCTCACCTTATAGAGGAGGAAGGCTGCCTAAGCGGAGAAGCGGCCCACTCCTGCCTTGGGCGTAAAGAAGAGGACACGGGCCCTTTCACCTACTCCTATTGACTTGGAGAGCCATCCCGAGCACTCCCTTGAGCCAGAGGTTGCTCCAGTTGTGCCTCAAGCCTTGTTATTATCCCGGGGTACTATTTCTGGTGCGAAGGTCTTCAAGCCCAACTGGGGCTTAAAGATCGACGATTTTGTGTTCTCCTACCCTCAGATGGCCCGATAGCAACTTATCTTGGGGGTCCCAGCCTGAGACATATTGGAGCTTTCACGGAGGTCGATCGAAGCGCTCTGCTCTGCCACTGAGACCTTGGCTTCTCAAGTAAACAAACTTGCCTTTCATTTTCTAAGGTTTTTTTTCTTATCTCGGTAGCTAACGATCTCTGTCTTGTTTTAGTCGAGCATGCTGCTGGCGATATTGTAGCACCGGTGCTTGGATACAGCTGAGAATCTGGGCTACGCTCAGCAAAAGGTAGATGAGAGTGCCATGCTCATTCATCAGCTGCAAGCATCTTTGGAGGCGACCAACCAGGCTAGGGTCGAGGCCGCTCAGGAAAGGGATGCCACTATGGCCTTGGAGTAGCGGCTCAGGGAGAAGGCCGAGGCTCATACTCGAAGGGTAGTGGAAGGTGCCCTTGCTGACCTCAGGGACTCGGCTTTCTATCGGGGGCCATCAAGGAGGAGGGGGTCTGTAGTACCTCGACGGTTTCTTAGAGGCCAAGAGGAAGACGGAGGTCCCTTACCCGGAGACTGATTTCTCGACTCTGGACTTGGTCAGCTCTCTGGAGGAGGAGTCCACCGCGGTCGATGAAATGGAGATGGCAGCTCAGGCTGGTGAGGAAGAGTCAGTTGCCCAGCCTAGGGGTGAGGCCGAGGCTGCATCTAAGGGGGAGGCCGCCTCTTGAGGACATAGTTTTTGTTCTTTTTGTTCTTTTTCTTTTTTTTGTATTTCAAAGCCGATAGTGCCTTTGTAACTTTGTTTATGTACCTTAATGAAATTTTTTTCATCAATTGGATTTCTTTATTATAATCGTACTTTTAGCCTTATAACCCTAGTTCTGCGAGCTATACTCGAGGAATTCGCTATTAGTGGAACTTTCAGAGGTTCTTAGCGTTCCAAGTGCGAGGAACGGGTTTGCCATTTAGTTCTTCGAGCTCGTAGGTTCTGAACCGGCACACTAGTTTAATGCAATACGGGTCTTCTTAGTTTGGGAAAAGCTTCTCCGTTTCTCATGAACGGGATACTTCACTTTTTCGTAGGACGAGGTTGTGCAACTTAAAGTCCTAGCTTCGAACTAGAGAGTTGTAATACTTGGCGGCTCTCTGCTGATAGGCATCTAACCAAATTTGGGCCTTATCTCGAGCTTCGTCGATAAGATCAGCATTCATCCGTTGGGTCTCTTCGTTGTTGCCATTTTTGAAATTCTGTACTCGTAATGAAGGTACCCAGATTCTAAAGGGATGACCGTTTCGGAGCCGTATGCCATGAAGAAGGGGGTCTCTCCCATGGGTGTTCGGGCGGTGGTCTGGTATGCCCATAGTACGTTTGGCAAATGGTTGGCTCACTGGTTATCTGCCTCTTCTAGTCTCCTTTTGATGCCTTGTACATGCGTCGTGTTGGTTCTTGACGGAGGAGAATCTAGGTTCGATGTGCAGTTCTTCACAGAATGCTTTGAATCGGGCACTGTTGAATTATTTTCCGTTGTCGATCACCAATATGCGGGGAACGCTGAAGTCACACACTATTGAGTTCTAAACGAAGCTTTAGGCCTGGTGGTTGGTTATACTAGCCAGCGGTTTTGTCGCAACCCATTTAGTGAAGTAATCTATCGCCACTATGAGGTGCTTCCGTTGATCGGGCGCTCCAATGAAGGGGCCGAGGAGGTCCATCCTCTACATAGTGAAAGGGAGTGGACTCGTGATCGAAATAAGAGGGTTCACCAGTCGGTGGGGTACCGAGGAGTACTGCTGACATCTCTTACATTTTTTGACCAATTCCATGGTTTTATTTTTTTTTACATTATAGGCCAGTAGTAGCCTTACTGGAGTACTTTGAAGGCTAGGGCCCAACCTTTTAGGTGGTTTTTATAGATCCCTTCGTGAACCTCCCCAAGGGCGTAATCAGCTTCGGTGGGTCCCAAACACCTTAGGTAAGGTGTTGTGAGACCTCTCTTGTATAGTTGGTCAATTATGACCCTATATCGTGATGCTTGAGAGATGATTTTTCTGGCTTCACCTCTTTGCTCAGGGAGCTGGCCATCCCGCAAATACTGAAAGATCGGGTTGATCCAAGTTTTTTCTTCGATTACCAGTAATACGAGGATCTATTCAATGCTTGGGGCGACAAGTGTCTCGAGGTAGACAGCCCTCTTGGGTTCCGGTTGGTGGGAGGAGGCAAGTCGAGCCAGGGAATCAGCTTTCAAGTTTTCCACCCGAGGGACCTAGGTTATCCGAAATACCTTGAACTTAGCGGTGAGTTCTCTGGCTTTCTCCAGATAGCTAGCTATCTTCTCTCCTCGGGCTTCGAACTCTCTGTTAATTTGGTTCGCTACCAACTACGAGTCGTTGTATGTGTCTAGGACTTCGACGGCCATTGCCTTCACCAAATTCATTCCTGTAAGTAATGCCTCATACTCCACTTCATTGTTGGAGACACTGAATCTGAAACTTAAGGTATACTTAATGGTGAAACCATCCAAGCTGCATAGGATGAGCCTTACGCCACTTTCGGTGCTGTTGGAGGATCCGTTAATGTGGAGGGTCCATTGTGGAACTTTCTTGGCTATTTCGAGGTCTAAGTTTGGGTTTCGTTTGCTTCAGAGGGTCATCTCTATGATAAAGTCTACGAGAGCCTGAGCCTTGATGGCTTTGTGGGGATGATATAGGAGGTAGAATTAAACGAGCTCTAAGGACTACTTAACCATCTGGAGATATTCGACTTGTGGAGCACTTGCCTTAGGGGCTAGTCCGGTAAGAGAACGATGGTGTGTGCTTGAAAGTATGGCTGGAGCTTCTTTGCTGTGATCATGAGGGTGTACATCATCTTTTCTATCGAGAGATACTGTGTTTCTGCATCATGGAGGATCTTGCTTAAATAGCACACAGGTCTTTGGATGCCCTTTTCCTCTCGGATTAGGACAGAGGCTACTATTTCCTGTTCAGTTGATAAGTACAAGAAGAATTCTTCGCAGGCGACCGGCTTAGATAGGAGTGCATACGAGCTCAAATATTCCTTCTGCTCTTCGAACGCCTTCTGACAGTCTTCAATCCAGACGAAATCTTTCACTTTTCTAATGGCTTTGAAGAAGGGGAGGCACTTCTCCGTGGATTTTGACATGAACCGGCTGAGTGTGGCTACCCGCCCTGTCAATCGTTGCATTTCACTTACAGTTCGATGGGGGGTTATACCGAATATGGCCTCGATATTTTCTGGGTTGGCCTCTATATCCTTTTAGGTCACCATGAAGTCAAGGAACTTCCCCCTAGTGACTCCAAAGGCGCACTTAGTAGGGTTCAATTTCATTTGGCGACGTCTAAGTACCTTGAATGCTTCCTCCAGATTGGCTTCGTGGTCTTTGGCTTTGTAAACCGAGGTTCTAACCCAAGAGGGAGGGGGGTGAATTGGGTTTTTAAAAACTCTTGCTAATTGATTACACCTAAAGAATAACGTGGTAGTTGTAGCACAGCTTTGGGGTGTCGATTCCAT
This sequence comes from Bretschneidera sinensis, assembly GCA_023935145.1. Taxonomy (NCBI): domain Eukaryota; kingdom Viridiplantae; phylum Streptophyta; class Magnoliopsida; order Brassicales; family Akaniaceae; genus Bretschneidera; species Bretschneidera sinensis. The sequence continues at coordinate 118,756,610 of CM043700.1, forward strand.
AGAGAGAAAAATTTAAAGAATAGTAGAAAGAACAAAGAAACTAAAGAAAAATATTAAATGATTAATGGGGAACAAAGATTAATTTTAAATGCAAATTAAAGTGAAGCAAAGTGACTAACGGAGAAAGTACTCAAATTTGACAAACAGTAAAGCGTCGGGAATCCCTTGCACAAATATGGTATTTTAATTATTCTTAATTCAATGAATAACTCAATTGGGAACTCAATTCCCAAAATTCCCAATCGTAAGGTATAGATTTATAAACCAAGATTAAACCAAATGTAACCCTTTGAAAAATCATTCACCACTTTTAAAATACGTAAATTATTATCACTATTGAGAAAATCCAACGACGACAATATACTCAAGAAGCGATATTGTAGCAAAGAATTAAATCAATATAGATAAATAATTGATCCAAACATAATCAAAGAGCTAATCCATTCAATAGAGAAAGCATGGCTGAATCCATAAACAGAATAAATTCTTCGATTATTCGGAGAAACAAACATCACCAATGAATTGAGAATAATAAAAAAAAGAGTTTTGGTAATTAAAAATCAAATATATAAATTAAAAAACAAACAAAAATACCATCTACTGTGCAAGTTCATTCCTAGCCCCACTTGAGAATTTAGTTACCCATAAATATAATGGACAACAAAAATCTCAAGGGAAAAATTAGAGCAAACATAAAGTGCTAAATAAATTAAAACTAACAATACATAGAGAGAGAAATTCCACTCGTAGCTGTTGTGTGGCGCTCGCCCCGATTGGTAGCAAAATCCTCCAGATTGCACCTCTTGGTAGCAAAGCTTCCGAGATTGCACACCTATTTGATGAAGTGAAATGTGGCTTTTATAGGGAAACTCCATGAGTTCAATGTGTTTCCAATCCGATGTGGGATGTGGGATGTAGAATGTATTTCTAGTCGATGTGGGATGTGAGATTTAAGCCTTCACATGCCCTTCAAAACTTCTGCCCATGCTGAAATCATGCACAGCCTGACCTTTGCCTACTAAAATTGTCATAACTCTCTCTAGAAAAATCATATTTACGAGCCGTAAAATTCTCCAGAAAATAGATATCCGGATCTTTCCAAGCATATATGGCTCATCTCCTATTTCTTCCTGAATCATTACAGTTTAATCCACAAAAATCACTTCTGCCACGCTAAAATCATGCACAGCCTGACCTTTGTCTACTAAAACTGCCATAACTTTCTCTAGGAAAATCATATTTATGAGCCATAAAATTTTCCAAAAAATAGACATCCAGATCTTTTCAAGGATATATGGCTTATCTTCTGATTCTTCCTGAATCAATATAGTTTAATCCGTAAAAATAACTGATCTGTACGGGCAATTCTCGCAATTTAGTGAAACATTAAAAATCATAGAACTAACACAAAATATCATATTAGGACACAACTAAAGAATTAACAAATTTAAATTAAGGGGCCAAAATACGCAATATTTGGCACTTATCAAATATCCCAAAACTTACATTTTGCTAGTCCCTTAGCAAAACAAAATAATAAAAAAAACTAAATGAAAAACAAATAACACAAAGGTAAATTCATCATTCATGGTATCCGAAAATTTAAGTAGCACACAAAACCATGATATTCATTTATGAGCAAGCTTAAAATATAAACCCATCTTCGCAATGAATAAGAATTTTAAAATCTAATTACTTACAAGAGGTTGGCTAAGGCATCACAAGCTTGAATCTGTGTAAAGTGAACTAGCACATAAAAATGAAGCTTTCAAATAACTCCTATGTATAATGTCTCCATGTCTCAAGATTCACAGAATTTCTCATCAAAATGAACAACGATGGCATAGTTTTATTTTCTTCTCTCTTTTATTATAAGGCTCTGCTATGTTCAGTTCCCTTAAGCTTTCTAATTAACCTATGTAGCGAGTGTTGAGTCAATGACTCCCAAACTAGATGGTTTTAGGGCATTAGGTGTAAAAACACCTCTAAGGACTTACTAACTCGAGTAAAAAAGGCTATGAAACTAAACTGGCTTTAATGCTACCAAGCAAAATTCCCACATTTTGATGTGAACAATCACTGCTTACTGAGGCAAGAGGTCCAGTTATTCAGCGAAAAGTTTCTCAATGATCATTATGAATAAAATTCTCACCTTTTAACGTGAACATTCACTGCTTACTGAGGCAAGAGGTCCAGTTACTAAGTGGAAAGTTTATTAATGATCATCATGAGCACTTTTCTCTTTTTTTTTGCAATTTTTTTATATATACTTTTCTATGCCAAAGTGTTTATCCAACAAGTCATCCAATTTCAGTTAAGTCATGGAAACATACACATTAAAATCACATGTCATACCTCACACTATTTTGTGTTAATGTGCTCGTGTCAGATTAGATCAAACGTGTGAATTCTCAAATGCCTAAAGTAAGTAACTAAACTTTAAAACTCTATCATCAGATCATGTGTTCAAAATTTTAAGCTTTCTAATGAAATCACATCACAATATTTGTTCAGATCACCAAAATTTCAAAACAACATGAGCATGCATTTATCTTCTCTTTAAAACGAAGAAAAAAAAAACAACAACAAACTGGGACAAAGTGTGTGTAATGTGTCTCCCATACTCCCAAACTTAAATTACACATTGTCCCCAATGTGTGAATAATATGGAAAGAGTTGACTTGGGAGATGGAGAACTAACTGGACTAGCATGGCTCATAGTATACCCCTAAACTTGAACTGAAGTACGTGTTGTCCCTGAGAAATAAAGACTAAAGTAATACTGGAAAACAAAAATACTTGAAATAAACAGTAACAGGAAATATGAAAAATAATAAAAACATAACAGATATGTTGTGGGGTGCCTCCCATGAGCGCTAAGTTTTACGTCTTCAGCTAGACTTTAACAGGAAAAGTGTCACCTGGACCAAGGAAAACATGCTTTAAACTCTTAGGCAAAGGCTTCAATTCAACTTTGGGTGCTTCCACACTTGAAGGAATTTGATTTGCACTTCTTTCAGGCAACTTCTCAAACTTTGGTTGCCATGCCCGAGTGCCATAATCCTAAGTTCTATCAAAAATAGCACAAATATCAACTACATCAAATGGATTACTGATAGAATCAAACTCAAAATTAACAAGAAAATACTCGATTGGATCAAAATCATGAGCTATAGAAACTCCCCTATCCATGAGTGAGTCAATCATGTATGCCTGGTGGCTCTTGTCATCATCTTCTGGATGTTTTGCAATATGGAAGATATTCACCTCGAGGGTCATGTTTCCAAAAGAAAGCTTCATGAGTCTATTCCTGCAATTAATAAGAGCATTAGTAGTGGCAAGGAACGGCCTACCTAAAATCAAAGGAATTTTAGAAGTAGTATCAACAACAGAGCTAGTGTCAAGGATTAGGAAATCAACGGGATAATAAAATTTATCAATTTGAATTAGAACATCCTCTACGACACCCCGGGGTACTTTTACTGAATGGTCAGCCAATTGCAATACTACAGTGGTTGGTTTGATGTCTCCCAACCCCAACTGCAAATAAATAGAATATGGCATTAGATTCACGCTAGCTCCTAAATCTAGCAAAGCTTGCCCAAACCTCATGATTTCCAATGCTGCATGCAATGGTTGGACAACCAGGATCCTTGTACTTGGGAGGAATCCGTTGCTCAATTAGAGCACTAACTTGTTCTGTCAGGAACACTGTCTTCTTCACATGGTGCTTTTTCTTAACTGTACACAAATCCTTGAGAACTTTTGTATAAGTAGGAACTTGTTTAATCACATGCAAAAAAGGAAGAGTGATTTTTACTTGCCTTAGATTCTCTAGGCTATCATTGTTTGGATCCAGAGTTCACTTGCTTGATTTTAAAGCTTGAGGGAGTGGTACCTTAACAGGACTCTTTCTCACCTCAGGTTCCTTCGGCAGCTCGGCATCACTACTATCTTGACCCTTTTCATATCTTTTGATTTGTTTGTTGTTGGGATGTGTAATGACTTACCACTTCATGTCATAATGGCATTCACATCCTTCAAATTCTCTTGTGCCATGTGTTGACCATGGGGTGTGGATTGAGCTTGAGAAGGGAACTTACCTCGCTCATTCACACTCAAGAGGCTCATCAATTTGGACACTTGGCTCTTTATCTCCTTATTTTCTTCAATAACCTGCGTAATCAATGATTCACATCTTTGGTTAGTCTTACCCTGTGCCTCAATAAAAGCATGCAAAGTGTCTTCTAAAGGACTCCTAGAAGATGCAGGTGCATGATATGGTGTAGGATATGATCTAGGGTGTTATGCAGGCAGCTGGTTTTCAGGCTTCCAGCTAAAATTGGGGTGATTGCACCACCCCGGATTATAGGTATCAGAGAAAGGTGAAAAAGACTTCTTGTACATACCTAAGGCATTACATTGTTCCTCATACATCCCTCTCATCTCAACAAATATGGGACACTCTTGGGAGAGATGATCTACCCCGCCACACACAAAACATGGTCCAAAAGACTCTGCATGATTAGCTACGTGTGTTGGCTTTAAGTCCTTAGTCTTTAACACATCTAGCTCCCTAGTGAGCATCTCGACCTTAGCCTTTAGGTTATCCTCTTCCCTAAGATGGTAAATTCCACCACCATTTGGGTTTCCTATAGGTCCTGACCTATTTGTGTTTTCAGTAGCACTAGGTCCAGCCCAAATGTGAGCTTTTTCAGCAAGCTCATTGAGGTATTCTATGGCCTCATCAAGATCTTTCTGTAAGAACCCACCGTTACACATCATCTCCAAAAATTGGCGCTCTCTAGGTGTAAGTCCCTCATAAAAATAGCTCACTAAGCGCTAATTCTCATACTTATGGTGAGGACACATACTCCACAACTCCTTAAATCTCTACCAAGACTGATACAAAGTCTCACTGTCCTTTTGTGCAAAAGTGGAGATTTTCCTTTTTAAAGTGTTGGTCTTATGTTAGGGAAAGTATTTATTAAAGAAAACCTGAGTCATCTCATTCCATGACCTAATAGATCGTGGTCTCAGTGAGTATAGCTAACTCTTAGCTCTATCATTCAAAGAGAAAGAAAAGAACTTAAGTCTCACAATGTCATCAGTTGCATTTTGACTATGAAAAGTCGCAACTACTTCTTCAAACTTCCTAATGTGCACATATGGATTTTCATTTTCCAAGCCATGAAACGTAGGGAGTAACTACATCATCCCTGTTTTAAAATCCAGTTGGCAAGTATTAGCTGGAAACATGTTGCATGATGGTGTGGCTATACGTGTAGGGTGGAGGTAATCCTGACGGGTCCTAGTGGGTTGATCTCCGTGTTCACTCATTTCTTTAGGACTAGATGGATTGTCAAATAAAGGATTTAAAAAGTTTGATTCTGACTCTAGCACAGGCCTACAAGCAAATCTACCCAAAGTGTTTCTATATCTGTGCATGTAAGGTCACAAAATAATAAAAAAAAAGAAATAAGAGAAAAAGAAAAAAATAATGCAGCAAGCCAAAAGAAGTAACGAAGTTACCGCCTTTACACACTGCTGAAAAGAAAAACTATATAGTAATTCTTCTACTTTTTCCTCGGCAACGGCACCAAAATTTGATTACACCCAAAGAATAACGCGGTAGTTGTAGCACAGCTTTGGGGTGTCGATTCCACAGAGAGACAAATTTAAAGAATAATAGAAGGAACAAAGAAACTAAAGAAAAATATTAAATAATTAATGGAGAACAAAGATTAATTTTAAATGCAAATTAAAGTGAAACAAAGTGACTAACGGAGAAAGTACTCAAATTTGACAAACAGTAAAGCGTCGGGAATCCCTTGCACAAATCTGGTATTTTAATTATTCTTAATTCATTGAATAACTCAATTCCCAAAATTCTCAATCAGAAGGTGTAGATTTATAAACCAAGATTAAACCAAATGTAACCTTTTGAAAAATTATTCACCACTTTTAAAATACGTAAATTATTATCACTATTCAGAAAATCCAATGACGACAATATACTCAGGAAGTGATATTGCAACAAAGAATTAAATCAATATAGATAAATAATTGATCCAAACATAATAAAAAAACTAATCCATTCAATAGAGAAAGCATGACTGAATCCATAAACAGAATAAATTTTATGATTATTCGGAGAAGAAAACATCACCAATGAATTGAGAATGATAAAATAAAAGAGTTTTAGTAATTGAAAATCAAATACATAAATTAAAAAATAAACAAAAATACAATCTACTATGCAAGTTCATCTCTAGCCCCACTTGAGAATTTAGTTACCCATAAATATAATGGACAACAAAAATCTCAAGAGAAAAATTAGAGCAAACATTAAACTTTAAAACTTAAAAGAAATAAATTAAAACTAACAATACATTTAGAGAGAAATTCCACTCGCAGTTGCTGTGCGGTGCTCCCCCCAATTGGTAGAAAATCCTCCAGATTGCACCCCATGGTAGCAAAGCCTCCGAGATTGCACAGCCATTTGATGAAGTGAAATGAGGCTTTTATAGGAGAACTCCATAAGTGCAATGTGTTTCTAATCTGATGTGAGATGTGGGATGTAGAATGTGTTTTCAACCAATGTGGGATGTGGGATGTGGGATTTAAGCCTTCATTTGCCCTTCAAAACTTCTGCTCACGCTGAAATCATGCACAACCTGACCTTTGTCTACTAAAACTGCCATAACTTTCTCTAGAAAAATCATATTTATGAGCCGTAAAATTCTCCAGAAAATAGACATCCGGATTTTTCCAAGCATATATGGTTCATCTCCTGTTTCTTCCTGAATCATAACAGTTTAATCCGCAAAAATCACTTTTACCACGCTAAAATCATGCACAGCCTGACCTTTGTCTACTAAAACTGCCATAACTTTCTCTAGAAAAATCATATTTATGAGCCGTGAAATTCTCCAGAAAATAGACATCTGGATCTTTCCCAATATATATAGTTCATCTCCTTGTTATTCCTGAATTAATACAATTTAATCTACAAAAATGACTGATCTGTACGGGCAATTCTGGTAATTTAGTGAAACATTAAAAATCATAGAACTAACACAAAATATCAGATTAGGACACAACTAAAGAATTAACAAATGTAAACTAAGGGGCCAAAATATTCAATATTTGGCACTCATCACTAATTATTTGCAGGTTTATAAAAACAGTTAAATGCAAGCATACAAACAAGTAATGTGCTTTAAGTAAAAGAGTTTAAGGAAGGGAAAGTGCAAACTCATTTTATAGTGCTTCGGCAATATCGGATTCCTTCCGACCATATGTCCACTCTCTTCAAGGAACCTCCTTGAAATAATCCACTAAAACTTTTAATCGTACAACTTCATGGGTGTTGTACAAACCTTACAACCAATCCCTTCCTCAGGGAAGCTTACAAAGAAGTGTTTAATTCTAAACACTCTAAGAGTTATTACAACTCTTTCCCCTTTACAATAAATGAGATTTGCTGTAAAGTGAATGGTAGAGAGATAGCAATGAATGCTTTTACAAATGAACAATATCTCTCTTTCAAGAATAAGCTTGAAGAATGGCTCAACAATAATTTTTTCAAAGCTTTTTAGAATTAATGAGCAATCTTGTGAATTGAATGTGTTCTCTACTTCTCTTAAATGCTCATTGAAGTGGGTTTATATAGCCTTGAATCAATATGGTCATTGGACACTGACTTGGTAGGTTTAGTGCATAAATGCTCAAGTTCTGCGTCTCAAACGGTCATATTTTTTAATTACCAGTCGACTGGGCAAGTGAGAAATCTCACTTTTAGGCTATGGGAGAGTACCAATCGACTAGGTCCTAAGCACCAGTCGACTGAAAACTCACTGTCCCAGTTGCCAGTCGATTAGGTGTTGGAGACCAGTCAACTGGGGACCTTCTGTCCCATACCCTAGTCGACTGGTATAATGAGCTAGTCGACTAGGTTGCCATTCAACCCAGTTTTTCAAGTTTCAAAATTGTTTTTGAGTTGGAAACATTTGTATTAATAGTTTTGTCAAAATTTTTTGTAAAATGAGCCATAGCTCAAGCTAAGTATTTGAACATGAGAGATTTATAGTTGTTTTCAATACCTTGATGCCTATTTTATATTTTCTATCTTGTCTTGGCATCTGAAACTGGTTGAGTTATTGCATCTTGCTTCTTCACTGAAAGCTTTATTCGCTTAAACACTTAGGTAAAACTATTAGTACAATTAAAGTAGTGTTTGTTCATTATTAAAATTAAATAAGGGTCAACAGTCTTCCCCTTTTTGATGATGACAAAACTAATGAGAGAAAAATAGTTTTTAAAAGTTAAGTATTGGTTTTTAGAAAAAATTTGGTCAGAGTCTCCTCTGTTTTTTGGATAAAAGCCAACTTGTTAAACATTCAAAACGCAGTTTATAGACAGTTATTTCAACTCAACCAAGCATGCCTTTCTATAATACATTTGTCAAATGATCGGAGCAAAGCTCCCCCTAAATTTATGCTCAATTCTAAGTTTACATTGATTTTTCTCTTTTTCTCTCCCATTTTGAAAATAGTAGAAAAGGGGGGGGGGGGGGGGGGGGGGCAAACATGAAAAATAAGCAACATGGATAACAAAACATAAATATAATGCAAAAACAAACTTGTATGCAAAAACTAGGCATAATTCAAAGCTGGGAAGAATTCCCAGCAAGAACCGGAAGTTTCCACACTAGCATAAGTAGTTAAAGCGTATTGTGGAGTACGAATGGATTAAACCAAGTAATCATATAGCTTAAAAGCAAGGCAAATCTATGAACCATAATCTAGATAACTAAAAAATGGTCAAATATATATAAGCATCCATACATCACAGGTTTCTAAAAAGCAAATATCGAGTACAATAACAAAAATGTATGAATGATAAGTGCTTAAATGGTCATATTTAAGCCCCTTAATTTATGCTTGTTAGGCTATTTGTTTATCTATTTTAGTAGATTTTAATTCATTTTCATGTTTTATGTGTTTTTCACAGGACTTTGACAAAAAGATAATAATTTGGAGCTTTTACGAGTAAAAAGTCAAGTTCTGCCATCAAGCAAGGTGCGCTCGAGTGCACCTCACTTGTGATCGAGCGCACAAGCACACGAGCACACTTGAAGAAGGCTCGAGCGCACACTTGCATTCTAGCGCATCCCGCATACGATCGCGCGCAAACACTCCAGAGGCGATAGAGCCAGATATGGAAAGAAGTCTCTGGATCTCAAATAGGAAATTAGGGTTTCAGGACACCTTGAGAACCCTATATATAGCCTTGTAAAACATATAAACCACACCTTTTGTTTTAGACTGGAAGTAGTAAGTTTAGGAGAGGAATTTACGACTCGTCTCCCGAGTCTTCTTCGGGTTTTATTTTTATTTTTTTAATTTCATTATGGTTAGAATGTTTAGTTTAACTAGCATGTGTAACTAAACTCTTATAGGGCTCGATTGAAGCCCTAGTTATGTTTTTCCACATGTTTATTCATTGATTACCTTTGCTATAGCCTTGTTAGAATGTTTAACTTGATTAATGCTTGTTTGTATTTAAATTCCTCATATGTGTGTGTCTGATCAACGTATGCATGTGGTATGGATTCGTTAGTTGAATCAATTTGGATGACCGAGTCCTGGGTTCAACATTAGTAACAAGAGATATCCACATCGGATTCTCGGGTTAATCAACACAGAAAACCGGGAGCGGACCAAGCTCTAGGTCCTGTGTGGTTGCCGATCACCACAGCCCTTATGCTCTATTAAGGAACAACTCAGTATACACCCATGCTGAATCCCTTAAGAGAGAAAAGAGTTAGAGTATACACCATGCCTAACTTGTTGCATAGGGAGATCAATAGCCTAAGGTGTGGACCAAGCTCTTATGTTGGCAACCATTAAATATTCATGATAAGGCTAGAGCATTGGCACCTTACTTAGTGGGAAAGTATAATTAGTGGTGGATATTGTAGTCATATGTTCTCATTATTATTCACTCATACTCAACAGTATTTCTCTTTTTACTTTGAAAGAAACCAATTCTAAATTGAAATTGACCAGTCCCTATGGAAATGATATCGCACTTGCACACTATGCTACCATTGAGCTTGTGCACTTGCAAGTAAAACTAGTATGATTATTTGCATATTTATTTAGGTAGATAATCGTCAAAACAATTTTTTGGTGCCGTTGCCAGGGATTACGCTTAAATTTCTTATTAGGATTATTTTAAGCATTGTTATTTTTTATTTTTTTACACTATTCTATTCTTATCTCAAGAAATTTTTAAATTTATGTCTTTATCTTATTTTTGTTTCATTAAGAACCCTAATAAAATTCTTTCTATTTTCTATTTCAAGCACTCTAGGAGAGCTTTCTGTGCCACTTGCGATCGAGTGCACCCTCCTGTGCGATCGAGCGCAATTGAGGTAGAGAGTTACCCGAGCAACAGTGTTTGACTGCTTCACATACGTACTGCCACTGATTCATGCACGGACGTCGATCTAAGCATCCGTCATTCTTTCCCCTTGATACGAAGCTTGAGTGGACTATCCGGAAAAGGCTTAGAGACAACTTGGAAGAGATAGAAGAAGAAATTGAGGAAGAAGCACTCATGGCGGAACAGATCGATAATCAGCAACCATCTGAGCGGAGGCCGATGAAGCAATCCTTCATCCCACAAAACCTCGACCAACCATAGTGTATTGCGTATCAACCTGAGGCAGAAGGAAACTACTATATATCTCCGCATATACTCAGTGCACTAACTCACTTTAAGGGTACACCTAATGAGGATCCACACCTGCACCTTCGAGAGTTCTTCGATCTTTGCAAATTCCAGCACATCAGAGGCTTAGACCAAGGAGGAATAAGGTTAATTCTTTTCCCTTTTTCCTTAAAAGATAATGCTAAACTATGGTATAATTCTTTGCCTGCAATTTCCATCCACACTTAGGTGGAGTTGGCTAGCAAATTCCTAAGTAAGTTTTTCCCAGCCCAAAAGACGAGGCAAATGAGGAAGGAAATTCAGTCCTTCCAACAAAAGGATGGAGATCTATTCTTCGAGGCCTGGGGACACTTCAACGAGCTACTACTCAAATGACCACACCACAACCTACCCCAAGACGAACTGGTACAAGCTTTCTATGAAGGTTTGAGTGATACTAACAAATATATTATGGATTCAGATTGTGGAGGAGTGCTGATGGAGAAAAGCAGCGAAGAAGCTATGGAGCTCTTCGAAACTCTAAGTTAACACACTCAGCAGTTCTCCTCTCGAGGTAGACATATAACCAAGAACAAAGGAATACATGAGGTAAACTTGAATGGAGGATCATCTCCTCAAATAGCTGTTGTGGAGAGGAAACTAGACCTATTGGTTAAAGCTATGACTGCTCAGAATACCTCACTTAATCCACAAGCTACACCACTCTAGGTATGTGCTATTTGCTCCCAATTTGATCATAATACTGATACACATCCCTTGTATTCATCTGCAGATCATGAGCAAGCAAACTTTGTGGGACCAAACAATTATCCGCCAAAGAACAACCTTTATGCAAACACCTACAACCCTGGATGGCGGAATCACCCAAATTTCTCGTGGAGCAATAGTCAAGAGCAGTAAAGAAACTTCCAACCAGCAGCCTACTCAGCTCCCGAGACAAAGAAGAATGACCTCAAAAGTCTTGTGAGGCAGTTGGCATCACAGTAGCGACAACTCATGACCTCACATGAACAATTCATGGAAGAAACGAGACAATTTCGAACTGAGATGAGACAAATCACTGCAAAACATGATCAATCCATTCAAAGACTAGAGGTACAAATGGAGAAATTGGCCAAGGAACTGAGTATCAGAAAACAAGGAAAGCTTCCAGCCCAGCCACTACCTAATCCAAGAGGACATCAACAACTAAATGTTGTAACAACCTTGAGAAGTGGAAATATCATAGGCATCAATGAGTCTGCACAAGCATCTCCAAACAAAGCCTCCACCTCTAAGGTAAGTGAGACAGAAAAGGTAAATGAACCTCCACCCTTCCCTCAAAGGTTAGTAAAGTCTAAAAAGGACACTAAACTGAGTGACATTTTTGAAACCTTGAAAAAATGGAAATAAACATTCCTTTATTAGATGCAATAAAACAACTTACTGTTTATGCTAAGTTTTTAAAAGATTGTTGCACTAACAAAAGGAAGTTTCAAGAGCATGAGACGGTAACCTTGACCGAAGAGGTGAGTGCTATAGTATTAAGAAAATTACCACCAAAACTAAAAGATCCGGGTAGTTTTACCATTCCTTGCAGGCTAGTGACCAGCTATTCGAGCATGCATTATTGGATCTAGGAGCGAGTGTCAACTTGTTACCATACAGTGTATTCGAGATACTAGGCTTGGGGGAGCTCCAACGAACCTCCATTACTTTGCAATTGGCTGACAGAAACATCAAATAACTGAGAGGTATCCTCGAGGATGTTTTGGTAAGAGTAGGTAAATGTATTTTACCTACTGATTTTATTGTGTTAGACATGGAGGAATGCCATATGCCATTACCACTCCCTATCATCTTAAGAAGACCATTTATGATCACTGCTGACACGAATATTAGTGTTAAAATGGGCATTGCCACTATGAAAGTAAATGATGAAGAGATGGAATTCAAAATATTTAATACATTAGAATCAACCAAGACTGATAATGAGTGTTATAATGTGAGCTTAATGCAAGGTATTGGTGAGAAAGTTTCTAAGGTCCATCACACTGCTCTATTGGAGACCATCCCCAACCATGCTGACACGAGATTGGACATTAGGCCAGAGGATGATGATGTGATTAAAGATATCAATAGAGCTATGCACACCAACAAGAACACACCCAAGCCTTCAAGTAAGTATAATCTTGTAGTTGAAAATCTTGAACTTACTAATACTACTTTTCCCTATTGTTTTGACCAGGCACCAAAATTGGAGAAGAAGCAGCTATCAATAGCACTGGAACCACCTAATGTGAGCTCTAAGTGCCTCCTTTAACAAAAGTAGGACTGAAGCTACTATAGAGAGAGCTTGAGCAATTCCTACTTGCATAACATATAGCTCAAGCGCCTCTATCGAGGTTAGTGGTACTAAGGCCACTATAATATAGTATGGTTGTATCATCACTAATTCTTTCCTTTAATCACTTCATTATTTTAATACTATAATATTTCATTACTATCAGCCTTTTCTGCACTGCGATCGAGCGCACTATAGAGTATTCTTAAGCACACTCTTATGCTCGAGCACACTCTTGCCATACACCCCAGTGCGCGTGATCGCAACACCTTACCCACTTGCACACAGTGCGATCGAGCGCATGTCACTATGTACTCGAGCGCCCTCGAGGTAGAGAAGGCACGTGAGGGTTTTTTATGCTTACTCAGCTCACAAACACTTGTTTTCCTTACATTATGCTCTAGCGCACCTCTCACTCTCACAGTCGCACTTAGCCTACTCTTGCCCAAATCCTGCACGGTAATTGCTTCCAAAACTGTTGTCTGTCCATCACAATCACTTCCCTACCACCGTGCATCACCCTTCTACAAGCACGACCATCTTCCATTGAACTTTCCCAAATCCAACACAGTATGCAAACATATTTTTGTCCTACTTACTTGCACACCATCACACACGGGTTTTTCATTTATATTTTCCTCCTATTATCCATTTATCTAGTATGATTAGCTGTTTTATTTCATGTTTGTAGGACGATAGGATCAAGTTCATAGGTTTTCCACAGCTTCGAGTTTTTGTTGCACACCAACTATTCGACATATTATCTGAGTAAGTGCGATCGACCGCTAGGTATTGGCGATCGAGCGCTCATCATTTTGTGCGATCGAGCGCATTATCAGCTGCGAATGAGCGCAAAAGCGATAGAAACTATACTGTTTTTCTCAGCGTATGGCCTCCACTTCCCGAGCTTCCGGTAGCCGTTCCCAGTCCACTCGGCCTAGTTTCGAGCAGCGTGAAATATTGTTCGAGACCACATTTAACGTAGATGAGGACTTCAAGAGTTTGGACACTACAAGATGGGCGGTCCAAGAGTTCAAGAACCGGGGTCTCAAGCGGCTATTCAAGCCGGTCTGTTTGATGACATACACTTGATTCGTGGTCAACTTCTACGAGAACCTGACCTACGACTGCACCAGACCAGAGATTTTATCTTCTTCAGTCCAAGGTAGATTCATAGAGCTGACCACCACCGACATAGCTAGTTCTTTACACTGCTGTGATTAGTCCCCACTGGAGGATAGCCACATGGAGGAGCAGTCTGACCCGTTCCCTCTACCACACATCATAGAGGATATGTGTGCTGGCCAGTATGTAGACCGCCACAACAATGCGGGGAGCTGGTCGAGGTTGCCTTCCCATTTATGGTTTATAGACTCTGTTGTCCAGCGTAACGTGTGTCCTTTGGGGCACAAAACCCAGTGGAGGAATAAGTTTTTACAGGCTCTCTATGCCTTTCACCGAGGTCATTGGTACTCCATCCCAATGGTCATATGGAGTCAGATACACAAGTTTTGGGACAGTGTACATAACCGGCAGACCACCACAATTAACACTTGGGGGCTCCCTTTCCCTTTCTTGCTCAGTTATATCTTCAAGAAGAAGGGGATCAGAGACTCCTCCATCGATGGCTCAGTTAGAGATCATCCTTTCTTCAGGAGGGCCCAGTGGAGCCTCAGTCAGTCCTACATGCCACGGGGACCCCGGGCGTAAATTCCAGTTGTAGAGCCTCTGGCAGATGATCCGATGGAGGCCGAGCTACCACCAGTGAGCCTTACATGGGAGGAAGACCAGCTAAAGATGGGATCCATGGAGTATCAGCACCTTCTAGATGAGCTGTCTTCCTTCCGTTGTGAGCTGTTCGACATCCGCTAGGAGGATCGTGAGGCAGCCCTTCTGATCCATCAGCGGATAGATGGGTTGGAGGCGCAGTTTACACGATAGGAGGCAATGCTATAGGCCATCATTGACTACTTACCTTCTATACCTGGTACCTCTTCTACGCACCCACTGATGATCAGCAGTGAGAAGATACCCCGTCTGGCTGAAGACGTAAAATTTAGTGCTCATTGGAGGCACCCCAAAGCATATCCTTTTTATTTTAGTATTTTTTTTCTTCTTTTGTTTATGTTTATATTTACATGTCTCTTATCCATATTTCTTGTTTTTCGGCACAACGTTTATTTTTCTTTGTCAGGTACTTAGTGCGTGCATCCAGTTCAAGTTTGGGGGTGTGTTACGAGCAAAGCAAGCAATCTAGTTATCCATCTCTCAGGTTAGATCTTTCCATGCCACACACACATTGGGGACAATGTGTATATTAAGTTTAGGGGTAGTGGGAGACACTGTTATGCACACACTTGAAACACATGCACACACTAGGTCCAAGTTTTTTTTTTTAGAAAAGATAAATGCATGTTCATTTGGTGATAAAATCTTGGTTGATTTAAAATATGATAACACTTCATTAGTAAGCTTAAAAGCTAGAACACATAGTCTTGTAATAGGAAATTTACAAAGCTTAGTTACTTACCTCAAGGTACTTAAGAATTCACGAGTTTGATCCAAATTTGTACTAGTACATTATCACGCATTTGTGTGGGGTATGACATATAATTCTTTTGTATATGTTTCCATGACCTAACTGTAATCGGATAACTTGTTAAAAGATCACTTTGGCATAAGCAAAATAAAGAAAAATGTTCATCATGCAAAAAGAAAATAAAAAGCTTTGATGAGATCATTAAAAAACTTTTCACTGAGTAACTGGACCTCTTGCCTCAGTAAGCAGTGAGTGTTCACGTCAAAAGGTGGGAAGTAAGCCTTTAATGATTATAATAAAAATTTCCACTGAGTAACTGGGCCTCTTGCCTCAGTAAGCAGTGAGTGTTCATGTCAAAAGGTGGGAATTTCACTAAGAAGTGTGGAAACCTGTTAGTTTTGTAGCCTTTTTGACTCGAGTTAGTAAGCCCTTAGGGGTGTCTTTACACCTAATGCCCTAAAACCATATGGTTTGGGAGTCATTGGCTAAATACTCGTTACAAGGGTTAATTAGAAAGCTTAATGGAACTCAACATGGCAAAGATTGCATGATAAAATGAAAAGAAAAGAAGCAAACATTATGCCACTTTAGTTCTCTTTGATAAGGAATTCGATAACGGTTTGGGCACTGAAACACTATACACTAAAATTATGTGGAAACCCCATCTTATATGTGCTAACTCATCACACACAAATCAAACTTGCAATGCCTTAAGTCAACCTTAGGTAAGTAACATGAGCTTTTTAAAAAATCCTTTTTCAATACAAAAATGTGTTTTTATTATAAGCTTACTCATGAACGGTTATCATGGTTTTATGCTCAACCCAAAATTTTGAATATCATGAAAATGACTTTATCTTTAATTTCGTTTTAACATAGTCTTTTGTTTTGTATTGCTAAGGGACTAGTAATATGTAAGTTTGGGGGTGTGATAAGTGCTTAAATAGTCATATTTAAGCCCCTTAATCTACGCTTGTTAGGCTCTTTGTTTATCTATTTTAATAGATTTTACTTCATTTTCATGTGTTTTTCACAGGACTTTGACAAAAGATGATAATTTGGAGCTTTTAAGAGTTAAAAGTCAAGTTTTGCCATCAAGCAAAGTGCGCTCAAGCGCACCTCCCTTGTGATAGAGCGCACTTAAAGAAGGCTCGAGCGCACACTTGCACTCGAGCGCATCCCGCATATGATCGAGCACAAACACTCTAGAGGCGACAGAGCCAGATATGGAAAGAAGTCTCTGGATCTCAAATAGGAAATTAAGGTTTTGGGACACCCTGAGAACCCTATATATAGCCCTGTAAAACACATAAACCATACCTTTTGTTTTAGACTGGAAGTAGCAAGCTTAGGAGAGAAATTGATGACTCATCTCCCGAGTCTTCTTCGTGTTTTATTTTTCTGTTTTATTTCATTATAGTTAGAATGTTTAGTTTAACTAGCATGTGTAAGTAAACTCTTATAGGGCTTGATTGAAGCCCTAGTTATGCATTTTCACATATTTATTCATTGATTACCTTTGCTATAGCCTTGTTAGAATGTTTAACTTGATTAATGCCTGTTTGTATTTAAATTCCTCATATGTGTGTGTCTGATCAACGTATGCATGTGGTATGGATTCGTTAGTTGAATCAATTTGGATGACCGAGTCCTGGGTTAAACATTAGTAACAAGAGATATCCACACTGGATTCTCGGGTTAATCAACACAGGAAACCGAGAGCGGACCAAGCCCTAGGTCCCGTGTGGTTACCGATCTCCACAGCCCTTATGCTCTCTAAAGGAACAACTCAGTATACACCCATGCTGAATCCCTTAAGAGAGAAAAGAGTTAGAGTAAACACCATGCCTAACTCATTGCATAGGGAGATCAATAGCCTAAGGTGTGGACCAAGCCCTTAGGTTGGCAACCATTAAATATTCGTGATAAGGCTAGAGCATTGGCACCTTACTTAGTGGGAAAGTATAATTAGTGGTGAATATCGTAGTTCTATGTTCTCATTATTATTCACTCACACTCAACAGTATTTCTCTTTTTTACTTTGAAAGAAACTAATTCTAAATTGAAATTGACCAATCCTTGTGGAAATGATCTTGCACTTATACACTATGCTACCATTGACCTTGTGCACTTGCAAGTAAAACTAGTATGATTATTTGCATATTTATTTAGGTAGATAATCATCAAAATAAGTTTTTGGCGCCGTTGCTGGGGATCGCACTTAAATTTATTTTTAGAATTATTTTAAGCATTGTTATTTTTTATTTTTTTTCACTATTCTATTCTTATCTCAAGAAAATTTTAAATTTTTATCTTTATCTTATTTTTGTTTCATTAAGAACCCTAATCAAATTCTTTCTATTTTCTGTTTCAGGCACTCCAGGAGAGCTTTCTGTGCCACTTGCGATCGAGCACACCCTCCTATGCGATCGAGCATAATTGATGCAGAGAGTTACCCGAGCAGCAGTGTTTGACTGCTGCACTTACGTACTGCCACTGATTCATTCACGGACGTCGATCCAAGCATCCATCATTCTTTCCCCTTGATACCGAGATTGAGCGGACTATCCGACAAAGGCTTAGAGAAAACTCGAAAGAGGTAGAAGAAGGAATTGAGGAAGAAGCACCCATGGCGGAACAGATCGATAATCAACAACCACCTGAGCGGAGGCTGATGAAGCAATCCTTCATCCCTCAGAACCTTGACCAACCATCGTGCATTGCGTATCAACCTGAGGCAGAAGGAAACTACTATATATCTCTGTAGATATTCAGTGCACTGACTCACTTTAGGGGCACACCTAATGAGGATCCACACCTGCACCTTCGAGAGTTCTTTGATCTTTACAAATTCCAGCACATCCAAGGCTTAGACCAAGAAGGAATAAGGTTAATTCTTTTCCCTTTTTCCTTAAAAAATAATGCTAAACTGTGGTATAATTCTTTGCCTATAGTTTCTATCCGCACTTGGGAGGAGTTGGCTAGCAAATTCCTAAGAAAGTTTTTCCTAGCCCAAAAGACGAGGCAAATGAGGAAGGAAATTCAGTATTTCCAACAAAAGGATGGAGATCTGTTCTTCGAGGCCTGGGGACACTTCAACGAGCTACTACTTAAATGCCCACACCATAACCTACCCCAAGACGAACTGGTACAAGCTTTCTATGAAGGTTTGAGTGATACTAACAAATATATTGTGGATTCAGGTTGTGAAGGAGTGCTGATGGAGAAAAGCAGCAAAGAAGCAATGGAGCTCTTCGAAACTCTAAGTGAACACACTCAGTAGTTCTCCTCTCGAGGTAGACATATAACCAAGAGCAAGGGAATTTATGAGGTAAACTTGAATGGAGGATCATCTCCTTAAATAGCTGTTATGGAGAGGAAACTAGACCTATTGGTTAAAGCTATGACTGCTCAGAATACCTCACCTAACCCACAAGCTACACCACTCTAGGTATGTGCTATTTGCTCCCCATTTGATCATAATACTGATACATGTCCCTTGTATTCATCTGCAGATCATGAGCAAGCAAACTTTGTGGGACCAAACAATTATCCGCCAAAGAACAACCCTTATGCAAACACCTACAACCCTGGATGGCAGAATCACCCAAATTTCTCGTGGAGCAACAGTCAAGGGAAATAAAGAAACTTCCAACCAGTAGCCCACTCAGCTCCCAAGACAAAAAAGAATGACCTTAAAAGTCTTGTGAGGCAATTGGCATCTCAGTAGCAACAACTCATGACCTCACAAGAACAATTCATAGAAGAAACGAGACAATTTCGGACTGAGATAAGACAAATCACTGCAAAACGTGATCAAGCCATTCAAGGACTAGAGGTACAAATGGGGCAATTGGCCAAGGAACTGAGTACCAGATAACAAGGAAAGCTTCCAGTCTAGCCACTACCTAATCCAAGAGGACATCAGCAACTAAATGCTGTAACAACCTTGAGAAGTGGAAAGATTATAGGCATTAATGAGTCTACATAAGCATCTCCAAACAAAGGCTCCACCTCTAAGGTAAGTGAGACAGAAAAGGTAAATGAACCTCCACCATTCTTTCAAAGGTTAGTAAAGTCTAAAAAGGACACTAAACTGAGTGACATTTTTGAAACCTTGAAAAAAATGGAAATAAACATTCCTTTATTAGATGCAATAAAACAACTTCCTGCTTATGCTAAGTTTTTAAAAGATTGTTACACTAACAAAAGGAAGTTTCAGGAGCATGAGACGGTAGCCTTGACCGAAGAGGTGAGTGCTGCAGTATTAAGAAAGTTACCACCAAAACTAAAAGATCCGGGTAGTTTTACCATTCTTTGTAGGCTAGGTGACCAGCTATTCGAGCATATATTATTGGATCTAGGAGCGAGTGTCAACTTGTACCATACAATGTATTCGAGACACTAGGCTTGGGGGAGCTCTAACCAACCTCCATTACTTTGCAATTGGCTGACAGAAGCATCAAATGACCGAGAGGTATCCTCGAAGATGTTTTGGTAAGAGTAGGTAAATGTATTTTACCTGTTGATTTTATTGTGTTAGACATGGAGGAATGCCATATGCCATTACCACTCCCTATCATCTTAGGAAGACCATTTATGATCACTACTGACACGAATATTAGTGTAAAAAGGGGCATTGTCACTATGAAAGCAAATGATGAAGAGATGGAATTCAAAATATTTAATACATTAGAATCAACCAAGACTGATAATGAGTGTTATAATGTGAACTTAATGCAAAGTATTGGTGAGAAAGTTTCTAAGGTCCATCACACTGCTCTATTAGAGACCATCCCCAACCATGCTGACACAAGATTGGACATTAGGCCAGAGGATGATGATGTGATTAAAGATATCAATGGAGTTATGCACACCAACAAGAATACACCCAAGCCTTCAAGTAAGTATAATCCTGTAGTTGAAAATCTTGAACTTACTAATACTACTTTTCCCTATTGTATTGACCAGGCACCAAAATTGGAGAAGAAACAGCTGTCAATGGCACTGGAAACACCTGATGTGAGCTCTAAGTGCCTCCTTTAACAAAAGTAGAACTGAAGCTACTATAGAAAGCGCTTGAGCAATTCCCACTTGCATAACATATAGCTCAAGCTCCTCTATCGAGGTTAGTGGTACTGAGGCCACTACAATATCGTTTGGTTATATCATCACCAATTCTTTCCCTTGATCACTTCATTATTTTAATACTTTAATATTTCATTACTATCAGCCTTTTCTGCACTGCGATCGAGCGCTCTACAGAGTATGCTCCAGCACACTCTTATGCTCGAGCACACTCTTGCCATACACCCCAGTGCGCGTGATTGCAACACCTTGCCCACTTGCGCACAGTGCGATCGAGCACATATCACTATGTGCTCAAGCGCCCTCGAGGCAGAGAAGGCACGTGAGGGTTTTTTTTATGCTTATTCAGCTCATAAACACTTATTTTCCTTGCATTACGCTCTAGTGTACCTCTTACTCTCACAGTCGCACTTAGCCTACTCTTGCCAAAATCCTGCACGGTAATTGCTTCCAAAACCGTCACCTGTCCATCATAATCACTACCCTACCACCGTGCATCACCCTTCTACAAGCACGACCATCCTCCCTTGAACTTCCCCAAATCCAACACGGTATGAAAACCAATTTTTGTCCTACTTACTTGCACACCGTCACACACGAGTTTTTCATTTATATTTTCCTCCTGTTATCCATTTATCTCTTATGATTTGCTGTTTTATTTCATGTTTACAGGAGGATAGGATCAAGTTCATAGGTTTTCCACAGCTTCGAGTTTTTGTTGCACGCCAACTGTTCGACATATTGTCTGAGTGAGTGCAATCGACTACTAGGTATTAGCGATCGAGCGCTCATCATTCTGTGCGATCGAGAGCACAATTGGTTGCGAACGAGCACTAAAGCGACAAAAACTATACTATTTTTCTCAGCGTATGGCCTCCACTTCCCAAGCTTCCGACAATCGCTCCCAGTCCACTCAGCCTAGTTTCGAGCAGCGTGAAAGATGAGGACTTCAACAGTTTTGATACCACAAGATGGGTGGTCTAAGAGTTCAAGAACTGGGGTCTCAAATAGCTATTCAAGCCGGTCAGTTCAACGGTATACACTCGATTCGTGGTCAACTTCTACGATAACCTGACCTATGACTGCACCAGACCAGAGATTTTATCTTGTTTAGTCCAGGGCAGATTCATAGAGCTGACCACCACCGACATAGTTGGTTCTTTACACTGCTGTGATGTGTCCCTGTCGAAGGACAGCCACATGGAGGAGCAGCCTGACCCGTTCCTTCTACCACAAATCATAGAGGATATGTGTGTGGGCCAGTATGCAGATCGCCACAACAATGCGGGGAGCTAGTCGAGGTTGCCTTCCCGTTTATGGTTCATAGACTCCGTCCTCCAGTGTAACATGTGTCTCTTGGGGCACAAAACCCAGCGGAGAGATAAGTTTTTACAGGCTCTCTATGCCTTTCACCGGGGTCATTGCTACTCCATCCCAGCGGTCATATGGAGTTAGATACACAAGTTTTGGGATAGTGTGCATAACCGGTAGACTACCACAGCTAACACTTGGGGGCTTTCTTTCCCCTTCTTGCTCAGTCATATCTTCAAGAAGAAGAGGATCAGAGGCTCCTCCATCGATGACCCGGTTAGTGATCATCCTTTCTTCGAGAGGGCCCAGTGGACCCTCAGTCAGTCCCACGTGCCACGAGGACCCCGGGCGCAGATTCTAGTCATAAAGCCTGTGGTAGATAATTCGATGGAGGTCGATCTACCACCAGTGAGCCCTATGTGGGAGGAGGACCAGCCAAACATGGGATTCATGGAGTATCAGTACCTTCTAGATGAGCTGTCTTCCTTCTGCCGTGAGTTATCCTACATCCGCTGGGAGGATCGTGAGGCAGCCCTTCTGATCCATCAGCAGATAGATGGGTTAGAGGCGCAATTTACACGACAGGAGGCGATGCTACAGGCCATCCTTGACCGCTTACCTCGTGCACTCGATACCTCTTCTACGGCACCCACTGATGATCAGCAGTGAGAGGATACCCCGTTTGGCTGAAGACATAAAACTTAGCGCTCATGGGAGGCACCCCAAAGCATATCTTTTTCATTTTAGTATTTTTTTTCTTCTTTTGTTTATGTTTATATTTACATGTCTCTTATCCATATTTCTTGTTTTCCAGCACAACATTTATTTTTCTTTGTCAGGTACTTAGTGCGTGCATCCAGTTCAAGTTTGGGGGTGTGTTACGAGCAAAGCAAGCAATCTAGTTCTCCATCCCTCAGGTCAGATCTTTCCATGCCACACACACATTGGGGACAATGTGTATATTAAGTTGGGGGTAGTAGGAGACACTGTTACGCACACACTTGAAACACATGCACACATTAGGTCCCATTTTTTTTAGAAAAGATAAATGCATGTTCATTTGGTGATAAAATTTTGGTTGATTTAAAATATGATAACACTTCATTAGTAAGCTTAAAAGCTAGAACACCTTATAATAGAAAATTTACAAAGTTCAGTTACCTACCTCAAGGTACTTAAGAATTCACGAGTTTGATCCAGATTTGTACTAGCACATTAGCACGCATTTGTGTGGGGTATGACATATAATTCTTTTGTATATGTTTCCACAACCTAACTGTAATCGAATAACTTGTTAAAAGATCACTTTGGCATAATAAAAATAAAGAAAAATGTTCATCATGTAAAAAGAAAATAAAAAGCTTCTAAGGATCATTAAAAAACTTTCCACTGAGTAACTGGACCTCTTGCCTTAGTAAGCAGTGAGTGTTCACGTATAAAGGTGGGAAGTAAGCCTTTAATAATCATAATAAAAATTTTCACTGAGTAACTGGGCCTCTTGCCTCAGTAAGCAGTGAGTGTTCACATCAAAAGGTGGAAATTTCACTAAGAAGCATGAAAACCTGTTAGTTTTGTAGCCTTTTTGACTCGAGTTAGTAAGTCCTTAGGGTTGCCTTTACACCTAATGCCCTAAAACCATATGGTTTGGGAGTCATTGGCTAAACATTCGTTACAAGGGACAATTAGAAAGCTTAATGGAACTCAACATGGCAAAGATCGCAGGATAAAATGAAAAGAAAAGAAGCAAGCATTATGCCACTTTAGTTCTCTTTGATAAGGAATTCGATAACGGTTTGGGCACTGAAACACTATACACTAAAATTGTGTGGAAATCCCATCTTATATGTACTAACTCATCACACACAAATCAAACTTGTAATGCCTTAAGCCAACCTTAGGTAAGTAACATGAGCTTTTCAAAAAATCATTTTTCAATACAAAAATGTATTTTTATTATAAACTTACTCATGAACGGTTATCATGGTTTTATGCTCAACCCAAAATTTTGAATATCATGAAAATGACTTTATCTTTAATTTCGTTTTAACATATTCTTTTGTTTTATATTGCTAAGGGACTAGTAATATGTAAGTTTGGGGGTGTGTTTTTCACATAGTCATATTTATGCCCCTTAATTTACGCTTGTTAGGTTCTTTGTTTATTTATTTTAGTAGATTTTACTTCATTTTCATGTTTTATGTGTTTTTCACAGGACTTTGACAAAAAGATGATAATTTGGAGCTTTTAGGAGTAAAAAGTCAAGTTTTGCCATTAAGCAAGGTGCGCTCGAGCGCATCTCCCTTATGATTGAGTGCACTTAAAGAAGGCTCGAGCGCACACTTGTGCTCGAGGGCATCCCGCATACGATCGAGCACAAACACTCCAAAGGCGGTAGAGCCAGATATGGAAAGAAGTCTCCGGATCTCAAATAGGAAATTAGGATTTTGGGACACCCTGAGAACCCTATATATAGCCCTGTAAAACACATAAACCATACCTTTTGTTTTAGACTAGAAGTAGCAAGCTTATGAGAGGAATTGATGACTCGTCTCCCGAGTCTTCTTCGGGTTTTATTTTTCTGTTTTATTTCATTATGGTTAGAATGTTTAGTTTAACTAGCATGTGTAACTAAACTCTTATAGGGCTCGATTGAAGTCCTAGTTATGCTTTTCCACATGTTTATTCATTGATTACCTTTGCTATAGCCTTGTTAGAATGTTTAAATTGATTAATGCCTGTTTGTATTTAAATTCCTCATATGTGTGTGTCTGATCAACGTATGCATGTGGTATGGATTCGTTAGTTGAATCAATTTGGATGACCGAGTCTTGGGTTCAACATTAGTAACAAGAGATATCCACACCGGATTCTCGGGTTAATCAACACGGGAAACCGGGAGCGGACCAAGCCCTAGGTCCCGTGTGGTTGCCGATCTCCACAGCCCTTATGCTCTCTTAAGGAATAACTCAGTATACACCCATGCTGAATCCCTTAAGAGAGAAAAGAGTTAGAGTATACACCATGCCTAACTCATTACGTAGAGAGATCAATAGCCTAAGGTGTGGACCAAGCCCTTAGGTTGGCAACCATTAAATATTCATGATAAGGCTAGAGCATTGGCACATTACTTAGTGGGAAAGTATAATTAGTGGTGGATATCGTAGTCCTATGTTCTCATTATTATTCACTCACACTCAATAGTATTTCTCTTTTTGCTTTGAAAGAATCTAATTCTAAATTGAAATTGACCAATCCCTGTGGAAATGATCTCGCACTTGCACACTATGCTCCCATTGACCTTGTGCACTTACAAGTAAAACTAGTATGATTATTTGCATATTTATTTAGGTAGATAATCATCACAGCAATGATAAAGCATCAAATGTTCATGCTAAGATCATCTAAGAGTTATATGTACAAGAAAAGAGATAAAGCAGGAAGCTCAGCGAGTGGGGGAATCAGAGCTATCTTGAATAAGATCCTAAAACTCAGCCAATGAGCCCTCTGTGTGCTCTTGGTACAGCTCAAAATCGTCTCGAAGTGTGCGGAGGTCATGGTGCATGGAATCAACAAAAGAGCTCAAGCTCTGGAACCCAGACTGAATGGATAGTTGGAGGCTCAAAATAACCTATAGTAGATCATTGCACCTAGCTTGACCAACACTAGAACCACCATGATGTGGACTGGGTGCTCGGTTATTAGTATTCATCGCAATAGGAGGGGCTCCATCACCCTGAACCTCATCAGCATCCTCGCTGCTGTCATCACCATCACCAATTCGTATGTTCTTCCCTATCTTGGAGTAAATCATCCCATCTCAGATAATGCACCCTAACTTCTTCTAAACGCTATATGCTATCTCAATTAGGCTCATATAATCGACATATGAATTAACTCCAAGGTTAACACAAAGCATTCTAAAAACAAATAAAAAGGTAAAATGACACCAAGTAGTTCAATGAAAACATGAAAAACAGGAATATGTTTCCTCCTTCCCCCCCAACTTAAAGTAGGTATTATCCTCAATGTGAAAGCAAAAGATAAGGAAACTCCCTTTGTAGCCAAAAGTGCACAGAAGCTGAAAATTGTGCACCACCATTTAAACCGCTTCGTATATTTGTCCTTGAAAAAGAAATACGAAAGAAAAACTAGAAAACAGCAAAACACTAATAATAAACAAGAAAAAGAATTATGAAAAATAATAAAAATAAAAGGATATGCTATGGGGTGCCTCCCTTGAGCGCTAAGTTTTACGTCTTTAGCCAGACACTCTTATTCTCTCCTAGACAAGCATGAGTTGAATGCACCAGCAACTGCTTTACTGTTAAATTTGGTGCTTATGTACTTCGGAGAGGCCTTAAGGATGTTATCAGTAACATCTACAGATTCTGGCTTAATATATGCTCTTGTGAAGCCATGGGTTAGGGGTGGACTATAATGGATTAAGGTGATGGACCTTTTCCATGAATGAGTCAATCATGTATACTTGGTGGTTCTCGTCCACATCCTTTAATTTTTTCGTTGTTAGGATGTGTAACGACTTACCACTAAGTGTCTCAATGGCATTCACCTCTTTTTTATTTTGTTGCGCTAGGTGCTGACCATAGGATGTGGATGGAGCTTGAGAAGGAAACTTACCTCGCTCAGTCACACTCAAGTAGCTCGCCAGCTTGGACACTTGGCTCTTTATCTCTTTATGTTCTTCAACAACCTGTATAATTAAAGATTCAAGTCTTTGATTAGTCTTACTCTGTGCCTCAATAAAAGCATGTAAAGTGTCTTCTAAAGAACTCCTAGAAGACACGGGTGCATGATATAGTTCACGATGTGGTGCAGGGGGTTATGCAAGCTGCTGGTTTTTAGACTTCCAGCTGAAATTAGGGTGATTTCTACATCCCAGATTATAGGTATTAGAGAAGGTGCAAAAGGCTTCGTGTACATGCCTAAGGAATTACATTGTTCCATACATCCCTCTCATCTCAACAAATGTGGGGCACTCTTGGGCGAGATGGTCTACCTTACCACACATAAAACATGGTTTCAAAGATGTTGCACGATTAGCTACTTGTGTTGGCTTTGAGCTTTTAGTCTTTAACTCCTCTAGTTCCCTAGTGAGCATCTCGACATTGATCTTAAGGTTATCCTCTTCCCTAAGATGGTAAATTCCACCACCATTTGGGTTCTCTATAGGTCGTGACCTATTTGTGCTCTCAGTAGCACTAGGTCCAGTCCAAGTGTGAGCTTTTTCAGCAAGCTCATTGAGGTACTCTATGGCCTCATCAGGATCTTTCTCCAAGAACCCACCATTACACATCATCTCTACAAATTGGCGTTCTCTATAGGTAAGACTCTCATAGAAATAGCTCACTAAATGCCAATTCTCATACCTATGGTGAGGACACATACTCAACAACTCCTTAAATCTCTCCCAAGACTGATACAAAGTCTCGCTGTCCTTTTGTGCAAAGGTGGAGATTTATCTTTTTAAAGCATTGGTCTTGAGTTGGGGAAAGTATTTATTAAAGAAAATTCGAGTCATCTCAGTCCACGACCCAATAGATCGTGGTCTTAGTGAGTATAGCCAACTCTTAGCTCTATCCTTCAAAGTGAAAGGAAAGAAATTAAGCCTAACAATGTCATCGGTTTCATCTTGACTATGAAAAGTCGCGACTACTTCCTCAAACTCTTTAATGTGCACATATGGGTTTTCATTATCCAAGCCATGAAAAGTAGGGAGTAATTATATCATCCCTGTTTTAAAATCTAGTTGGTGAGTATTGGCTGGAAACATGATGCATGATGGTGTGGTTGTGCGTGTAGGGTGGTGGTAATCCTGAAGTGTCCTAGCAACATTCTCATTAGGATTATCGACCATGTTAACAAAATCCTCTAAATTCTCGTGTGGGGGTGCACTACGGTTTGATCTAGGCAAGGTTTCAACAACGGACGTGGAAGAAGAGGGTAACTCTAACTCGGGTCCTCTAATGAATCTACCTCGCGAATCTCTCGGTCTAAGCATGCACCAATTAATTTAGAGGGGAAATAAAATAAATAAAACAGGAAAAAAAATAAAACAGAATAATAAAAGAAAATTAGAAAATCGAAACAAAGGTAAAGGAACAATATTACCGTATTTACAAACGGCTGAAAAGAAAAATATTTACAATTCTTCTACCGTCACACTCAAAGTTAACAAGCTTCCTTGTACTTAAGCTTGTTTCCCCGGCAATGGCACCAAAATTTGATTACGCCCAAAGTATAACACGGTTATTTTAGTACAGCTTTGGGGTGTCGATTCCACAGGGAAACAAGTTAATTACAAAAGAAAATGTGTGAATCTTAAAACGAACGATAAAATTTAAACGAAAGATTTTTGAGTTTTGATAATGGTGTATTGTGAGAAAAATTGTGTAAATGTAAATGAAATATAAATGAGAAATAACAAGGTTCCAGGAATCCTCCTTAGGTTCATTCCCTTATTCCACTCTTGATTCAATTGTTTTTATCTCGATTGCTAGTTTCACATCCCAAACAAGCAATAAGAAGATATTCAATCAAGCACATTTATAAACTCTAATGTAATTGCTGCAAGTTACTCATTGATTTCGGTTCAAGCACACATGACCGATCTTAAAGATTATCAAGAAATTATAATATATCTCAATGATAATATCGCAGTAATGGACAATCAGTAAGATAAATCTATCGGAATCAACCACATCCAAATAACATCAATAGATGAGACGGATGCAATCACCGGATTAAGAGAATCTAAAAGAAGAAGAATATAAAGAACAGCTATCACATGAACTCAAATCCTTTTTACTTAATCGAAGAGTAAATCATAGACAATGTTTTAACAATAAATCCATACAAATGAATCAAGAACAGGAAACAAGGAACAATAAATCCCTAAGGATTCATCCCTTTCCGTTACTTGATGATTAGTTAGCCATGGAGCTCAAGGTGAAAGAACAATATGGATGCTCTCCCTTGATTTCCAGCCTTGAAGAAACTTGGAAATATTCTGGATTTGGATCCCTTTGATTCCTCTTTGAAGATGTTGGCTGCACACTCCTTAAAGATGTATTTATAGAGCACAAGTAGTTAGCGGCATTTTGGTCCAGAAAATGTCATTTTGCAGCCCTAATTTGGTCTTGGAACAAGTGCGCGCTAGAAAGTGAGGGGTGCAGTGTTGGAAAGTGAGGGTGCAGTGCTGGAAAGTGAGAGGCGCGGCGCTAGGTGGATGCTGATCTGGAGGCCTGACCTGTGTCTACTAAAACTGCCATAACTTACTCTAGAAAAATCTGTTTTACGAACTGTAAAATTCTCCAAAATATAGCCTTCCGGATCTTTCTAAGAATATATGGCTCATCTCTTGGTTCTTCCTGTATCAATACAGTTTAATTTACAAAGATGATTGATCTGCACGGGAAATTCTGGCAATTTAGTGAAACTCCTTTCTTGGTTTCTCTTCATCTTGGCTCTTCCGCGACCATTATCTCACTCGATTATTCATTGAAGCTTCGTGTTTAAAATGATGATAGCTTTCCTATCTCTAATTTAAGCTCAAAGTACCTAAAAATGCACTGAAATAAGTCAACAATTCAAGAATAACACTTTAGAGTTATTAAGGTATAAAAGTGTAATTCCAACCTCGATCAACCCTAAAATGCTAACAATTAAGTGTTGTTTAGATGCAT
The DNA here is from genome assembly GCA_023935145.1 of Bretschneidera sinensis. NCBI lineage: Eukaryota > Viridiplantae > Streptophyta > Magnoliopsida > Brassicales > Akaniaceae > Bretschneidera > Bretschneidera sinensis. Next base: position 118,786,314 of record CM043700.1, read on the forward strand.
TTTATGACTCTCATCACAACCCCCAACTAGCTTATTGCTAGTCCCTAGCAATTCAAGCGAAAGACATGAACTGAATTCTTTATTTAGAAATCAAAGCAAAATACAACAAAGCTGGCGTTAACCAAGAATGATTCAAAAATCTTTGTCTCAAGAGCCATGCATAACATACAGCACATAGAATCATTAAATATCACTCAAGTCCAAGAATAATCCAAATGTCAACCTTAAAATCGTTATCGACTCTTAAAATCCATCTTACCACAATACATTAGTCCGAACACCCGGATTATTTTATGCATAACATTCATGAATACAAGTCTTGGCCTCTAAAAACATAATAAATTGCGTGACATCAATCACAAATCAAGCTTCACAAGCTAACTTTTCAAATCACTCTCCACTATGTAGAAAAACCACACTACATCGGATCAATAGGTCTTTAATAAGCTTGTAACGTTAGGTTAGGGTAAAGGTCAAGAAAGAACGGGAAAGTTATAAACAAATAAAAGAACTAAGTCTCTTAATTTAAACACAACCACTTTAAGCACAAGATAACCTTAATTCAACACCCAACTCTTTCAACCATTTTTCGAGCATTTCTAGCAATAAATCACCATTTTTTTTTCTTCTTCCTTTGCCATCTTTTTTTTTATTTTTTATTTTTGGCATAAGACCATTCACCTCCTCTTTCAATCTTTTCTTTTCTTTTCCACAACCCCCAACCTATCTCTTTTAATGTTCTTGGGTTATGGTAGTAATATTTTCTCATACTTCCACCTTTATCGTTCTTAAGTGCTTCTCAAAAAATGTGTATAACTAAGTTCTTTTTAAAAGAAAGGTAAGGATAAAATATTTTTAAGCTCATAAAGGTGAGTGAATGGGCTATTGAAAGAAACAATGCTCAAATTCTTTTTCAAGAAAAAGGCTCAAACAGGTGACTAGCGATAAATATAACAAAGATAAGTTTAAAAAGGCTCAAACGGTCCAGAAATGGCCTACATCATATCCTAAGTAATGTGCATTTTTATGATTTTTGCCTCAACTGATTATCAAATAAGTTCTAGAGCATGTAGAGACAGCAAAATTATTCACAAAACAATCGCACATAAAACTTCTCCAAATGCTTTAGACTAATCATGCAATGTTGCCACAAACCAGGGTCTCAAACCAAAGAAAGATTGACACTTAATTTATTCTCAAAGTGAAGCAAGATTTAACTTCTTCTAAACGCTATGTGCTATCTCAATTAGGCTCATATCATCGACATATGAATTAACTCCAAGGTTAACACAAAGCATGCTAAAAACAAACAAAAAGGTAAAATGACACCAAGCAGTTCAATGAAAACATGAAAAACAGGAATATGTTTCCTCCACCCCCAACTTAAAGTAGGCATTGTCCTCAATGTGAAAGCAAAAGATAAGGAAACTCCCTTTGTAGCCAAAAGTGCACAGAAGCTGAAAATTGTGCACCACCATTTAAACCGCTTCGTATATTTGTCCCTGAAAAAGAAATACGAAAGTAAAACTATAAATCAGCAAAACACTAATAATAAACAAGAAAAATAATTATGAAAAATAATAAAAATAAAAGGATATGTTATTGGGTGCCTCCCATGAGCGCTAAGTTTTATGTCTTTAGCCAAACACTCTTATTCCCTCCTAGACAAGCATGAGTTGAATGCACCAGCAATTGCTTTATTGTTAAATTTGGTGCTTATGTGCTTCGGAGAGGCTTTAAGGACGTTATCAGTAACATCTACAGATTCTGGCTCGATATATGCTCTTGTGAAGCCATGGGTGAGGGTGGACTCAAATGGATTAAGGTGATGGACATTTTCCATGAATGAGTCAATCATGTATACTTGGTGGTTCTTGTCCACATCCTCTAATTTTTTCGTTGTTAGGATGTGTAACGACTTACCACTAAGTGTCTCAATGGCATTCACCTCCCTTTTATTTTGTTGCGCTAGGTACTGAACATAGGATGTGGATGGAGCTTGAGAAGGGAACTTACCTCGCTCAGTCACACTTAAGTAGCTTGCCAGCTTGGACACTTGGCTCTTTATCTCTTTATGTTCTTCAACAACCTGTATAATTAAAGATTCAAGCCTTTGATTAGTCTTACTCTGTGCCTCAATAAAAGCATGTAAAGTGTCTTCTAAAGAACTCCTACAAGACACGGGTGCATGATATGGTTCACGATGTGGTGCAGGGGGTTATGCAAACTGCTGGTTTTCAAACTTCCAGCTGAAATTGGGGTGATTTCGCCATCCCAGATTATAGGTATTAGAGAAGGGTGCAGAAGGCTTCGTGCACATGCCTAAGGAATTACATTGTTCCTTACATCCCTCTCATCTCAACAAATGTGGGGCACTCTTGGGTGAGATGGTCTACCCTACCACACTTAAAACATGGTTTCAAAGATGTTGCATGATTAGCTACTTGTGTTGGCTTTGAGCTTTTAGTCTTTAAATCCTCTAGTTCCCTAGTGAGCATCTCGACCTTGACATTAAGGTTATCCTCTTCCCTAAGATGGTAAATTCCACCACCATTTGGGTTCTTTATAGGCCGTGACCTATTTGTGCTCTCAGTAGCACTAAGTCCGGTCCAAGTGTGAGCTTTTTCAGTAAGCTCATTGAGGTACTCTATGGCCTCATTAGGATCTTTCTCCAAGAACCCACCATTACACATCATCTCTACAAATTGGCGTTCTCTATAGGTAAGACCCTCATAGAAATAGCTCACTAAACGCCAATTCTCATACCCATGGTGAGGACACATACTCAACAACTCCTTAAATCTCTCCTAAGACTGATACAAAGTCTCGCTGTCCTTTTGTGCAATGGTGGAGATTTATCTTTTTAAAGCATTGGTCTTGTGTTGGGGAAAGTATTTATTAAAGAAAATTTGAGTCATCTCAGTCCACGACCCAATAGATCGTGGTCTTAATGAGTATAGCCAACTCTTAGCTCTATCCTTCAAAGCGAAAGGAAAGAACTTAAGCCTAACAATGTCATCGGTTTCATCTTGATTATGAAAAGGCGCGACTACTTCCTCAAACTCTTTAATGTGCACATATGGGTTTTCATTATCCAAGCCATGAAAAGTAGGGAGTAACTGTATCATCCCTGTTTTAAAATCTAGTTGGTGAGTATTGGCTGGAAACATGATGCATGATGGTGTGGCTGTGCGTGTAGGGTGGAGGTAATCCTGAAGTGTCCTAGCAACATTCTCGTTAGGATTATCGGCCATGTTAACAAAATCCTCTAAATTCTCGTGTGGGGGTGCACTATGGTTTGATCTAGGCGAGGTTTCACCAACGGACATGGAATGAGAGGGTAACTCTAACTTGGGTCCTCTAATGAATCTACCTCGCGAATCTCTCGGTCTAAGCATGCACTAATTAATTTAGAGGGGAAATAAAATAAATAAATCAGGAAAGAAAAAAAAATAAAATAGAATAATAAAAGAAAATTAGAAAATCAAAACAAAAGTAAAGGAACAATATTACCGTATTTAAAAATGGCAGAAAAGAAAAATATTTACAATTCTTCTATCGTCACACTCAAAGTTAACAAGCTTCCTTGTACTTAAGATTGTTTCCCCGGCAACGGCACCAAAATTTGATTACACCTAAAGTGTAACGCGGTTATTTTAGTACAGCTTTGGGGTGTCGATTCCACAGAGAAACAAGTTAATTACAAAAGAAAATGCGTGAACCTTAAAACGAACGACAAAAGTTAAACGAAAGATTTTTGAGTTTTGATAATGGTGTATTGTGAGAAAAATTTTGTAAATGTAAATGAAATATAAATGAGAAATAACAAGGTTCCGGAAATCCTCCTTAGGTTCGTTCCCTTATTCCATTGATTCAATTGTTTTTTTCTTGATTGCTAGTTTCACATCCCAAACAAGCAATCGGAAGATATTCAATCAAGCACATTTATAAACTCTAATGTAATTGCGACAAGTTACTCATTGATTTCGGTTCAAGCACACATGACCGATCTTAAAGATTATCAAGAAACGATAATATATCTCAATGACAATATCGCAGTAATGGACAATCAGTAAGATAAATCTACCAGAATCAATCACATCCAAACAACATCAATGGATGAGACAGATGCAGTCACCAGATTAAGAGAATCTAAAAGAAGAAGAATATAAAGAACAACTATCACATGAACTCAAATCCTTCTTACTTAATCGAAGAGTAAATCATAGACAATGTTTTAGCAATAAATCCATACAAATGAATCAAGAACAGAAAATAAGGAACAATAAATCCCTAAGGATTCATCCCTTTCCCTTATTTGATGATTAGTTAGCCATGGAGCTCAAGGTGGAAGAACAATATGGATGCTCTCCCCTTGATTTCCAGCCTTGAAGAAACTTGGAAATATTTTGGATTTGGATCCCTTGGATCCCCCTTTGAAGATGCTAGCTGCACACTCCTTAAAGATGTATTTATAGAGCACAAGTAGTTAGCGACATTTTGGTCCAGAAAATGTTATTTTACAGCCCTAATTTGGCCTTGGAACGAGTGGGCACTAGAAAATGAGGGGTGCAGTGTTGGAAAGTGAGGGGCGCGGCGCTAGGTGGATGCTGATCTGGAGGCTTGACCTGTGTCTACTAAAACTTCCATAACTTTCTCTAGAAAAATCTGTTTTACGAACTGTAAAATTCTCCAGAAAATAGCCTTCCAGATATTTCTAAGCATATATGGCTCATCTCTTGGTTCTTCCTGTATCCAAACAGTTTAATCTGCAAAGATGATTGATCTGCACGGGCAATTCTGGCAATTTAGTGAAACTTCTTTCTTGGTTTCTCTTCATCTTGGTTCTTCCGCGACCATTATCTCACTCGAGTATTCATTGAAACTTTGTGTTTAAAATGATGACAGCTTTTCTATCTCTATTTTAAGCTCAAAGTACCTGAAAATGCACTGAAATAAGTCAACGATTCAAGAATAACACTTTAGAGTTATTAAGGTATAAAAGTGTAATTCCAACCTCGATCAACCCTAAAATGCTAACAATTAAGTGTTGTTTAGATGCATTTTATGACTCTCATCACAACCCCCAACTAGCTTATAGCTAGTCCCTAGCAATTCAAGCGAAAGACATGAAATGAATTCTTTTTTTAGAAATCAAAGCAAAATACAACAATCCTGGCATTAACCAAGAATGATTGAAAAATCTTTGTCTCAAGAGCCATGCATAACATACAGCACATAGAATCATTAAATATCACTCAAGTCCAAGAATAATCCAAATGTCAACCTTAAAATCGTTATCGACTCTTAACATCCATCTTACCACAATACATTATTCCGAACACCCAGATGATTTTATGCATAACATTCATGAATATAAGTCTTGGCCTCTAAAAACATAATAAATTGCGTGACATCAATCACAAATCAAGCTTCATAAGCTCACTTTTCAAATCACTCTCCACTATGTAGAAAAACCACACTACATCGGATCGATAGGTCTTTAATAAGCTTGTAACGTTAGGCTAGGGTAAAGGTCAAGAAAGAACGGGAAAGTTTAAATAAATAAAAGAACTAAGTCTCTTAATTTAAACACAACCACTTTAAGCACAAGATAACCTTAATTCAACACCCAACTCTTTCAACCATTTTTCGAGCATTTCTAGCAATAAATCACCATTTTTTTTTCTTCTTCCTTTGCCATAATTCATCTTCTTTTTTTATTTTTTATTTATGGAATAAGACCATTCACCTCCTCTTTCATTCTTTTCTTTTCTTTTCCACAACCCCCAACTTATCTCTTTTAATGTTCTTGGGTTATGGTAGTAATATTTTCTCATATTTCCACCCTTACCGTTCTTAAGTGCTTCTCAACAAATGTGTATAACTAAGTTCTTTTTAAAAGAAAGGTAAGGATAAAATATTTTTAAGCTCATAAAGATGAATGAATGGGCTATCGAAAGAAACAATGCTCAAATTCTTTTTCAAGAAAAAGGCTCAAACAGGTGACTAGCGATAAATATAACAAGGGTAAGTTTAAAAAGGCTCAAACAGTCCCAAAATGGCCTACATCATATCCTAAGTAATGTGCATTCTATGATTTTTGCCTCAAGTGATTATCAAATAAGTTCTAGAGCTTGTAGAGACCGCAAAAATATTCACAAAACAATCGCACATAAAACTTCTCCAAAGGCTTTAGACTAATCATGCAATGTTGCCACAAACCAGGGTCTCAAACCAAAGAAAGATTGACACTTAATTTATTCTCAAAGCGAAGCAAGATTTAACTTCTTCTAAACGCTATATGCTATCTCAATTAGGCTCATATCATCGACATATGAATTAACTCCAAGGTTAACACAAAGCATACTAAAAACAAACGAAAAGGTAAAATGACACCAAGCAGTTCAATGAAAACATGAAAAACAAGAATATGTTTCCTCCACCCCCAACTTAAAGTAGGTATTTTTCTCAATGTGAAAGCAAAAGATAAGTTAACTCCCTTTGTAGCCAAAAGTGCACAGAAGCTGAAAATTGTGCACCACCATTTAAACTGCTTCGTATATTTGTCTATGAAAAAGAAATACGAAAGTAAAACTGGAAAACAGCAAAACACTAATAATAGACATGAAAAATAATTATGAAAAATAATAAAAATAAAAGGATATGCTATGGGGTGCCTCCAATGAGCGTTAAGTTCTTTAGCCAGACACTCTTATTCCCTCCTAGGCAAGCATGAGTTGAATGCACCAGCAACTACTTTACTGTTAAATTTGGTGCTTATGTGCTTTGGAGAGGCCTTAAGGATGTTATCAGTAACATCTGCAGATTCTGGCTTGATATATGCTCTTGTGAAGCCATGGGTGAGAGGAGGACTCTAATGGATTAAGGTGATGGACCTTTTCCATGAATGAGTCAATCATGTATACTTGGTGGTTCTCGTCCACATCCTTTAATTTTTTCGTTGTTAGGATGTGTAACGACTTACCACTAAGTGTCTCAATGGCATTCACCTCCTTTTTATTTTGTTGCGCTAGGTGCTGACCATAAGATGTGGACGGAGCTTGAGAAGGGAACTTACCTCGCTTAGTCACACTCAAGTAGCTCGTCAGCTTGGACACTTGGCTCTTTATCTCTTTATGTTCTTCAACAACCTGTATAATTAAAGATTCAAGCCTTTGATTAGTCTTACCCTGTGCCTCAATAAAAGCATGTAATGTGTCTTCTAAAGAACTCCTAGAAGACACGGGTGCATGATATGGTTCACGATGTGGTGCAGGGGGTTATGCAAGCTGCTGGTTTTCAAACTTCTAGCTGAAATTGGGGTGATTTCGCCATCCCAGATTATAGGTATTAGAGAAGGGTGCAGAAGGCTTCATATACATGCCTAAGGAATTACATTGTTCCTTATACATCCCTCTCATCTCAACAAATGTGGGGCACTCTTAGGCGAGATGATCTACCCTACCACACACAAAATAATGTTTCAAAGATGTTGCATGATTAGTTACTTGTGTTGGCTTTGATATTTTAGTCTTTAACTCCTCTAGTTCCCTAGTGAGCATCTCGAGCTTGACCTTAAGGTTATCCTCTTCCTAAGATGGTGAATTCCACCACCATTTGGGTTCTCTATAGGTCGTGACCTATTTGTGCTCTCAGTAGCACTAGGTCCAGTCCAAGTGTGAGCTTTTTCAACAAGCTCATTGAGGTACTCTATGGGCTCATCAGGATTTTTCTCCAAGAACCCACCATTACACATCATCTCTACAAATTGGCGTTCTCTATAGGTAAGACCCTCATAGAAATAGTTAACTAAACGCCAATTCTCATACCCATGGTGAGGATACATACTCAACAACTCCTTAAATCTCTCTCAAGACTGATACAAAGTCTCGCTGTCCTTTTGAGCAAAGGTGGAGATTTGTCTTTTTAAAGCATTGGTCTTGTGTTGGGGAAAGTATTTATTAAAGAAAATTCGAGTCATCTCAGTCCACGACCCAATAGATCGTGGTCTTACTGAGTATAGCCAACTCTTAGCTCTATCCTTCAAAGCGAAAGGAAAAAACTTAAGCTTAACAATGTCATCGGTTTCATCTTGACTATGAAAAGTCGCGACTACTTCCTCAAACTCTTTAATGTGCACATATGGGTTTTCATTATCCAAGCCATGAAAAGTTGGTGAGTATTGGCTGGAAACATAATGCATGATGGTGTGGCTGTGCGTGTAGGGTGGAGGTAATCCTGAAGTGTCCTAGCAACATTCTCATTAGATTATCGGCCATGTTAACAAAATCCTCTAAATTCTCGTGTGGGGGTGCACTATAGTTTGATCTAGGCGAGGTTTCACCAACGGACGTGGAAGGAGAGGGTAACTCTAACTCGGGTTCTCTAATGAATCTACCTCGCGAATCTCTCGGTTTACGCATGCACCAATTAATTTAGAGCGAAAATAAAAAAAATAAAACAGGAAAGAAAAAAAATAAAACAGAATAATAAAAGAAAATTAGAAAATCAAAACAAATGTAAAGGAACAATATTACCGTATTTACAAACGGCTGAAAAGAAAAATATTTACAATTCTTGTACCGTCACACTCAAAGTTGACAAGCTTCCTTGTACTTAAACTTGTTTCCCCGGCAACGGCACCAAAATTTGATTACGCCCAAAGTATAACACGGTTATTTTAGTACAGCTTTGGGGTGTCGATTCCACAAGGAAACATGTTAATTACAAAAGAAAATGTGTGAACCTTAAAACGAACGATAAAAGTTAAATGAAAGATTTTTGAGTTTTGATAATGGTGTATTGTGAGAAAAATTGTGTAAATGTAAATGAAATATAAATGAGAAATAACAAGGTTCCAGGAATCCTCCTTAGGTTCATTCCCTTATTCCACTCTTGATTCAATTGTTTTTATCTCGATTGCTAGTTTCACATCCCAAACAAGCAATAAGAAGATATTCAATCAAGCACATTTATAAACTCTAATGTAATTGCTGCAAGTTACTCATTGATTTCGGTTCAAGCACACATGACCGATCTTAAAGATTATCAAGAAATTATAATATATCTCAATGATAATATCGCAGTAATGGACAATCAGTAAGATAAATCTATCGGAATCAACCACATCCAAATAACATCAATGGATGAGACGGATGCAATCACCGGATTAAGAGAATCTAAAAGAAAAATAATATAAAGAACAGCTATCACATGAACTCAAATCCTTCTTACTTAATCAAAGAGTAAATCATAGACAATGTTTTAACAATAAATCCATACAAATGAATCAAGAACAGGAAATAAGGAACAACAAATCCCTAAGGATTTATCCCTTTCCCTTACTTGATGATTAGTTAGCCATGGAGCTCAAGGTGGAAGAACAATATTGATGCTCTCCCCTTGATTTCCAGCCTTGAAGAAACTTGGAAATATTCTAGATTTGGATCCCTTGGGTCCACCTTTGAAGATGTTGGCTGCACACTCCTTAAAGATGTATTTATAGAAGCACAAGTAGTTAGGGGAATTTTGGTCCAAAAAATGTCATTTTGCAGCCCTAATTTGGTCTTGGAACGAGTGGGCACTGGAAAGTGAGGGGTGCAGTGCTGGAAAGTGAGGGTGCAGTGCTGGAAAGTGAGGGGAGCGGCACTAGGTGGATGCTGATCTGGAGGCCTGACCTGTGTCTACTAAAACTACCATAACTTTCTCTAGAAAAATCATTTTTATGAACCGTAAAATTCTCTAGAAAATAGACTTCCGGATCTTTCTAAGGATATATGGCGCATCTCTTGATTCTTCCTGTATCAGTACAGTTTAATCTGCAAAGATGATTGATCTGCACGGGCAATTCTGGCAATTTAGTGAAACTCCTTTCTTGGTTTCTCTTCATCTTGGCTCTTTCGCGACCATTATCTCACTCGAGTATTCATTGAAGCTTCGTGTTTAAAATGATGATAGCTTTTCTATCTCTTTTTTAAGCTCAAAGTACCTGAAAATGCACTGAAATAAGTCAACGATTCAAGAATAACAGTTGAGAGTTATTAAGGTATAAAAGTGTAATTCCAACCTTGATCAACCCTAAACTGCTAACAATTAAGTATTGCTTAGATGAATTTTATGACTTTCATCATAACCCCCAACTAGCTTATTGCTAGTCCCTAGCAATTCAAGCGAAAGACATGAAATGAATTCTTTATTTAGAAATCAAAGCAAAGTACAGCAATGCTGGCGTTAACCAAGAATGATTCAAAAATCTTTGTCTTAAGAACCATGCATAACATACAGCACATAAAATCATTAAATATCACTCAAGTCCAAGAATAATCCAAATGTCAACCTTAAAATCGTTATCGACTCTTAACATCCATCTTACCACAATATATTAGTCCGAACACCCAGATGATTTTATGCATAACATTCATGAATACAAGTCTTGGCCTCTAAAAACATAATAAATTGCATGACATCAATCACAAATCAAGCTTCATAAACTCACTTTTCAAATCAGTCTCCACTATGTAGAAAAATCACACTACATCGGATCAATAGGTCTTTAATAAGCTTGTAATGTTAGGCTAGTGTAAAGGTGAAGAAAGAACGGGAAAGTTTAAACAAATAAAAGAACTAAGTCTCTTAATTTAAACACAACCACTTTAAGCACAAGATAACCTTACTTCAACACCCAACTCTTTCAACCATTTTTCGAGCATTTGTAGCAATAAATCACCATTTTTTTTCTTCTTTCTTTGCCATAATTCATCTTTTTTTTTTTGGCATAAGACCATTCACCTCCTCTTTCATTCTTTTCTTTTCTTTTCCACAACCCCCAACTTATCTCTTTTAATGTTCTTGGGTTATGGTAGTAATATTTTCTCATATTTCCACCTTTACTGTTCTTAAGTGCTTCTCAACAAATGTGTATAACTAAGTTCTTTTTAATAGAAAGGTAAGGATAAAATATTTTTAAGCTCATAAAGGTGAGTGAATGGGCTATCGAAAGAAATAGTGCTCAAATTCTTTTTCAAGAAAAGGCTCAAACAGGTGACTAGCGGTAAATATAATAAAGGTAAGTTTAAAAAGGCTCAAACGGTCCAAAAATGGCCTACAGCAATCTTACCTAAGTATTGTGCATTCTATGATTTTCACCTCAAGTGATTATCAAATAAGTTCTAGAGCTTGTAGAGACCGCAAAAGTATTCACAAAACAATCGCACATAAAACTTCTCCAAATGCTTTAGACTAATCATGCAATCTTACCACAAACCAGGGTCTTAAACCAAAGAAAGATTGACACTTAATTTATTCTCAAAGCGAAGCAAGATTTAACTTCTTCTAAACGCTATATGCTATCTCAATTAGGCTCATATCATCGACATATGAATTAACTCCAAGGTTAACACAAAGCATGCTAAAAACAAACAAAAAGGTAAAATGACACCAAGCAGTTCAATGAAAACATGAAAAACAGGAATATGTTTCCTCCACCCCCAACTTAAAGTAGGCATTGTCCTCAATGTGAAAGCAAAAGATAAGGAAACTCCATTTGTAGCCAAAAGTGCACAGAAGCTGAAAATTGTGCACCACCATTTAAACTGCTTCGTATATTTGTCCCTGAAAAAGAAATACGAAAAGTAAAACTGGAAAACAACAAAACACTAATAATAAACAAGAAAAAGAATTATGAAAAATAATAAAAATAAAAGGATATACTATGGGGTGCCTCCCATGAGCGCTAAGTTTTACATCTTTAGCCAGACACTCTTATTCCCTCCTAGACAAGCATGAGTTGAATGCACCAGCAACTACTTTACTGTTAAATTTGGTGCTTATGTGCTTCGAAGAGGCCTTAAGGATGTTATCAATAACATCTGCAGATTCTGGCTCGATATATGCTCTTGTGAAGCCATGGGTGCGGGTGGACTCTAATGGATTAAGGTGATGGACCTTTTCCATGAATGAGTCAATCATGTATAATTGGTGGTTCTCATCCACATCCTCTCATTTTTTTGTTGTTGGGATGTGTAACGACTTACCACTAAATGTCTCAATGACATTCACCTCCTTTTTATTTTTTTGCGCTAGGTGCTGACCATAGGGTGTGGACGGAGCTTGAGAAGGGAACTTGCCTCGCTCAGTCACACTCAAGTAGCTCGGTGAGTGAGAGTGCGAGTGAGTAAGGGAAGGAGAGTGAGTGGGCTGGAGTGTATGGTAAAGGAGATGGGGTGAGTGAGGGAAGTGTGGTTTTAAAACTATCACGTGACTGTCTGCTCGAATGCGTGACAACTCTGACTAAATCATGTTATTATACTTCTTTTAGGCACGTTTTTGGTGTTGATCTTAAGCATTAGAATTGTGTTGCATGTGTTTTTAGCAATTTGAGTTTAGTCTATCTTATTCTACTAATAAGTTGTTTTAGTTGAATGATTAATGCTAAGTCATGGAAATCTGTTGTGCAGACACTTGCTGGAGCACTGGAAGGCCAAAATGCACAAAGGAGACAGAAACTCAAGGCTGCAGCGCTGGTAGCTGACAAAAAGAGAGGATTTGGGTAGAAAGTTGGCGCTGCAGCGTTGGGATATTGAAGCCGCAGCGCCTGACTAGGGTTAGAAATACGTCTTGAAGCTGCAGCGCCGGGATGTTGGCGCTGCAACGCCAGCCCGCGGATTCTGAAAGTTATAAATTGAAACACTAGCTGAAAAAGAAGAGGGCGGCCGTAGAAGAAAAGAAAGAGAATTTGGAGAAGAGGAGACGCAAAAGGAGAGTTGGAGATACTCTGGGAGGCTACGCATCAAGCTTTTAAATCATTCTTCTCCGGTTTTGTATTATTCTTATCTAACTATGTTGATGTCTTATAATAAGAACATGGGTTGTATGAATATTTTTATGGAGTAGATATTTTTATGTTAAGGATAGATGGATCCTAAACCTATATCTTGAGTGCTATTTGGACAAGTTGGAATTTACTTTGTTTTTCAAAGAGTGTGTTTTATTGTTCTTAATGCTGTTTATTATTTTGATTCCTTCTTGAGGCATAGTGATGTGTCGAATAGAGAAGCTATGCTTTTATGAATAGTTGAATTAATAAATATGATTTTGGATTGTTAGCTATGCAAAGCCAGGGTAAAACATGCCATGAATGAAATAGAAGTAACCGAATAGGGATTCTAGGAAGTTCATGTGGTCTGTTTAAACCGTAACCAAATAAAGAGATTTAACTGAAAGGAATTCCATTGAACTTAATGCTTCTTAAGTTGAATCAATCTAGAATAGACCCGGAATATAGAAATTTGAAGTTGATGATTCTTGAGATTGTGGTTAGACCTAAATAAGGATAACCAATTGATTGGGGATTCTACCATCTTGAAAAACATAGTAAATGAAACTTGTCCATTCAAAACTCTTTTCAATTATGGTTTAGGTGAAGTTGAGTCCTTAGCACGTTAGTTCATAAGAGTCTTCATTCCAAATTTTGCAAATCTTCCGTTAATTATTAGTGCTTCTGTTTTTAGTTAATTGCTAGTAAACTTTTCTCCTATAATTATTCGTTTGCTCAAATAACAGAAAGAGTTGAGTCATAATTTCTGTAATATTTGCTCAGTCCTCTTTGGGAACGATATTTACTCATCATTTTATTACTTGAACGATTAATGCACTTGTTAGTGTTAATTTCATCGCATCAAGTTTTTGGTACCGTTGCCAGGGACTGAAATAATATATTACATTTATTGTGATTCTACTAGTTAATTTGAGAGTTTGTTAATTTGGTTTTTAAGTCTATTTTGCAGGGTTTTCGTTTCTAGTGCATGACACGTACTAGTGGGAGAATACTTGCAGAACTGAATCCAGAGATTGAGCGCACTTTTCACGTTATGAGAAGAGCAGCACCAGTAACAATAACACAATGGCAGAAGGAAACAATGCAGAGGTGCAACGTGCACTGTGGGATTATACCATGCCAAAGATGGATGGTGTTGAATCTAGTATTCGACGACCACCTATATAAGCGAATAATTTTGAAATTAAGCCCGCCATCATTCAGTTGATTCAACATTCAGTACAATTTGAGGGCCTATTGCAAGAAGATCCAAATGTTTACTTGACGAATTTCCTTGAAATTTGTGACACATTCAAGCATAACAGAGTATCGGAGGATGCAATTCGCTTAAGGCTTTTCCCATTTTCATTGAGGGATAAAGCAAAAAGCTGGTTGACTTCTTTGCCAGCCAGATCCATAACGACATTGGCAGAATTGGCACAAATTGTTTTTAGGGAAATACTTTCCTCCTGCAAAAACTGCAAAGTTACATAATGAAATTACTATGTTCTTGCAGGTCGATCAGGAGTCACTCTATAAGGCATGGAAACGTTTTAAAGACCTGTTGAGAAGATGTCCTCATCACGAGTTGCCCACTTGGATGCAGGTACAAATCTTTTATAACGGTTTAACCAGTACAACCCGAAATATGATTGATGCAGCTGCAGGTGGCACGATAATAAGAAAAACTCTAGAAGAGGCTCTTGATTTGCTAGAAGAGATGGCCACAAATTCTTATCAATGGCCAGTTGAGAGGTTACCTGTTAACAGAGCCTTAGGATTGCACAATATAGATGCTGTTACAGCTTTAACAGCACAAATAGAGGTTCTCACCAAGAAGATAGATGGACTTTATCCTACTATACATGTTATATGTGAATTGTGTGGTGGTGGTGGCCACCATAGCAGTAACTGTCAAGCAGGTAATCAGTTTGCATATAATTCATCTGCTGAACAAGCTAACTTTGTTTCAAATTTTCGCAGGCAAAACAATCCCTACAGCAATACATATAATCAGGGATGGAAGAATCACCCGAACCTGTCTTGGAATCAAAGCAATGTGAAACAACCTCCTCCTAAATACCCACCTCAAGAAAAAAAAGTCTAACTTGGAGGACATGATGGCCAAATTCTTAAGTACTGCAGAAACAAGATTCCAAAATCAAGAAGCATCCATCACAAATCTGGAAGTTCAGGTCGGTCAACTAGCAACCATAATTTTTGGACGTGCACAAGGTTCTCTTCTGAGCAACACAGAAAAGAATCCTAAGGAGGATGTCAAGGCCATAACACTAAGGAGTGGCACACAATTGGAAGAGCCAAAATCTAAAGAAATCACTATTCAAGAAGGCAAAAAAGAAGAGACCAAGCAAGAGAAAAAAACAAGTTTCAGCAAAGAAGTATACTGGTAAAGGTTTGATTGATTCTAACTCTGAAACTAAATATATACCACCTCTTCCTTATCCTCAAAAATTCCAAAAAGAAAAATTAGACAAACAATTCTCAAAATTTTTAGAGATTTTCAAGAAGTTGCATATTAACATACCATTTACAGAGGCATTAGCACAGATGCGTAGCTACACTAAATTTTTGAAGGAAATTTTGTCTAATAAACGGAAGCTAGAGGAACATGGAACGATGATGTTAACTGAAGAGTGCAACACTATATTGCAAAACAAGTTACCTTCAAAATCGAAAGATCCAGGGAGTTTTACTATACCTTGCACTTTGGGAAATTCATTTTTTGATAAAGCTTTATGTGACCTTGGTGCCAGTATTAATCTTATGCCTCTTTCAATTTTCAGGAAACTTGGATTAGGAGAAGTCAAAACAACGACAATGTCATTGCAATTAGCTAATCGATCTATTAAGAAACCACGGAGAATTATAGAAGATGTACTTGTAAAGGTTGATAAATTTATATTCCTTGTAGACTTCATTGTTCTCGACATGGAAGAGGATCGTGAGATACCTCTTATACTTGGACATCCATTCCTTGCTACAGGGAGAGCCCTAATTGATGTACAACAAGGGAAATTGACTTTAAGAGTCAATGATGAGCAAGTAGTTTTTGATATGTATAAAATTATGAAATACCCTTCTGGCTTATCTACTTTTTTTTTGTTTTCAAGTGGATATTATTGATAACCTCATTGAGGAGTTTCAGGAGAAAACATTAAATGAAGATACTTCGGAGAGATGCATCATGGAATCAGGAACTACTACCACTAAAGAACTCGTCACTCGAGAAGAAGCAAGGAACTTGGAGTCTAAAATGGGAAAAGAAGTGCCAAAAGAACAAATAATAATAACTGAATTGAAAACTTTACTTGCTCATTTGAAATATGCTTATTTAGAGAAAAATATTTTCCCTGCTATAATATCTTCTTCATTGACATGTAAAATGGAGGAACGGTTGCTGGAAGTCCTAAGAAGGCACATATTTTCGGGAAAGCTGAAATCTCGGTGGACTGGGCCATACACCGTGATAAGTGTATCATCTTTTGGTGCCATTGAAATACAACACAAGAAAAACAAGGAGATGTTTAAGGTTAACGGGCATAGATTGAAGCACTACATTATGGGGACGTTTGACCCTCAATCATCCACAACCATTCTCCAAGAGCCTTAAATCAGAAAGTCAAGCTAAAGACTATAAATTAGAACTACCATTTTGGTTCTTACTTTTTATTTTTCTTGCCTTTTGAAGTTATTTTGTGTGTTTCAATTTTTTTGTTTTGTTTAATTTATCTGTTATTTCAATTTTTATGGCCTTACAGTGTGTATTTTTGGTTTATTTTCAGGCTTACTTGGAGTCAGGACAGAGATTCAGCACTACAGCCTCACATTTCTGGCGCTGCAGCACCAGGTCCTACCCTACACACTAACCAGGTCAGAGATTCAGTGCTACAACCTCACATTTTTGGCGCTGCAGCGCCAGGACCTGCACCCACACACTGTTCTTGCTCACACGTTAAACTGCCCAGAAATTCAGCGCTGCAGCGCTGGAAAGTGGGAGTTGCAACGCTAGGTCGCACACTGGGCTTTTAAATCAACAGCTTTTCCACTGTTAGGTCATTTCGAAGTCTGATTTCGAACAACTCTCTCTCTCCAAATAACTAAAATTCAACATTCTTCCCTCATCACTACCACCATATCCCGGTCATAGCAATGATCCGGAGGATGAGGACATTGACAAAGATGATTGATTCGACCTCCGACTAATCAAGGGAGTTCCCTTCTCTTACTTTATAATTCAAATTTTATACATTGTGGACAATGTATCATTTAAGTTTGGGGGTGGGAACTTTATCTGAGTGTTGTGCGCTACTCATGTTTTTAGTTATTTTTCTGTTTGTTATATCTGAGTGCTTTCTGTCTGTTTGCTTTATCTGAGTGCTTTCTGTTGTTTGATTTTGATTTTGCCGATGATGAGAAATAGATTGACTTGATTATAGCCATTGACAATTTGAAAAATGTTGCGTTTGTCTGTGTGCTTGAGTTTGTTGTTGGATTTATTTTACATCGAACTCTTTGAACACAATGAGCACTTACACCTAAGCACTTTGTTGTCTTGCTGTTTCGAAGAACGTTTATGTGAGCAGTGTAGTCTTGTGATCTCTTGGACTCTAGAACTTTCTTGAAGACCACTCGAGGCGAAATCCTAGGTAGTACAGTACCAAAGAAAGGATCCAGGCCATGTTTGAAAAGTTTGAGCCTGTCTAGCCAACCCTTGATATGTGATTATCATTAGTTTTCCCCTTTTGAGCTTGGATATCTATTGTTTTGTCACTTGATCGTCGAACCTACTTTGTTTTTCAAAAAAAAAAAAAAAAGGAAAACATGAAAAGATCAAAATGCTACAACTCTACCTTTCACCTGTGAGCACATCGATTAATGAATGGACTATTCTCTTAAGTGGTAGCAAAGGATTGAGTAAGAGAAAACAGTCTTCACTTAGCTATGATAAGTATCACATATTTCCCATCGAGAATGACCAAGGGAAAGATCGAAGTTAAAAAGGTTTACCACACAAATTATTTGATCAATTTGTATTCTGCCTATCACAGGCAGCTGGCAAATTCATGTTTGATCGTCGTGTACATGCTATGTTGTAGTTTCATTAATGCACACGAAAATAAAGACTGGTGCTACTATAGTACAAGCATACAAAATAAAAAGAAAAAGAAAAGAAGAAAAAGAAGAAGATGTGACAACAACAAAAGCATTGGAAGTATTCCATGATAACTGAGGGAAAGTTTAAAATTGATATTGGTTGATGTGCTTAAGGTGATGTGAGCCTCAAATAAATCTTTTACCATACCTTATCCTTAGCCAAAGTTACAAGCTGAATAAAGTCCTGGTGATCGCAGGTATTGTCATGGCCTACATTAGTGGAGAGTGGTGTGAAAAGCAAGCTTATGGACTTTGAAAGATTGGCATTATCCTACTTGCTTGCATAAACCGATTAGAATAGCGAGACGATTAAGTTTATAAAGGTGTTACACACACACGTTTGAAGAATTTGATGTAAGATAAAGCTGGCAATAAATTTGAAATTCTAGACATTAGCAGCATTTGGAAAGTTTTCATGTGTTATAATCTATATAAAATCTTTGAGGCATGTTGTATCAAATCTAATCAAACCATCTCTCACTCTTAGGTTGTGTGTGCATAGAATTTTGTTCTAGTTTGCTTGAGGACTAGCAAAAACGTAAGTTTGGGGGTGTGATAACTTTGACTAAATCATGTTATTATACTTCTTTTAGGCACGTTTTTGGTGTTGATCTTAAGCATTAGAATTGTGTTGCATGTGTTTTTAGCAATTTAAGTTTAGTCTATCTTATTCTACTAATAAGTTGTTTTAGTTGAATGATCAATGCTAAGTCATGGAAATCTGTTGTGCAGACACTTGCTGGAGTACTGGAGAGCACTGGAAGGCCAAAATGTACAAAAGAGATAGAAACTTAAGGCTGCAGCGTTGGGATGTTGGCGTTACAGCGCTGGTAGCTGACAAAAAGAAAGGATTTGGGCAAAAAGTTGGCGCTGTAGCGCTAGGATGTTAAAGCTGCAGTGCCAGACTAGGGTTAGAAATACGTCTTGAAGCTGCAATGCCGGGATGTTGGCACTGCAGTGCCAGCCCACAGATTCTCAAAGTTATAAATTGAAACCCTAGCTGAACAAGAAGAGGGCGACCGTAGAAGAAAAGAAAGAGAATTTGGAGAAGAGGAGATGCAAAAGGAGAGTTGGAGATACTCCGGGAGGCTACACATCAAGCTTTTAAATCATTCTTCTCTGGTTTTGTATTATTCTTATCTAGCTATGTTGATGTTTTATAATAAGAACATGAGTTGTTTGAATATTATTATGGAGTAGATATTTTTGTGTTAAGGATAGATGGATCCTAACCCTATATCTTGAGTGCTATTTGGACAAGTTAGAATTTACTTTGTTTTTCAAAGAGTGTGTTTTATTGTTCTTAATGTTGTTTATTATTTTGATTCCTTCTTGAGGCATAGTGATGTGTCGAATAGAGAAGCTATGCTTTTATGAATAGTTGAATTAATAAATATAATTTTGGATTGTTAGCTATGCAAAGCCAGGGTAAACCATGCCATGAATGAAATAGAAGTAACCAAATAGGGATTCTAGGAAGTTCATATGGTCCGTTTAAACCATAACCGAATAGGGAGATTTAACTGAAAGGAATTCCATTGAACTTAATGCTTCTTAAGTTGAATCAATCTAGAATAGACCTAGAATATGGATATTTGAAGTTGATGATTCTTGAGATTGTGGTTAGACCTAAATAAGGATAACCAATTGATTGGGGATTCTACCATCTTGAAAAACATAGTAAGTGAAACTTGTCCATTCAAAACTCTTGTCAATTATGGTTTAGGTGAAGTCGAGTACTTAGCACGTTAGTTCATAAGAGTCTTCATTCCAAAGTTTGCAAATCTTCCATTAATTATTAGTGCTTCTATTTTTAGTTAATTACTAGTAAACGTTTCTCCTACAATTATTCGTTTGCTCAAATAACAGCAAGAGTTGAGTCATAATTTCTGTAGTATTTGCTCAGCCCTCGTTGGGAACGATATTTACTCATCATTTTATTACTTAAATGATTAGTGCACTTGCTAGTGTTAATTTCATCGCATCAGTGCGCTTGATCGCATTGGATTGCGCTCGATCTCACAGCAATATGTATTGACAAAATAAAAACTTACCAAGGCTGGAATGATAAAGCAAGAACAATACAACCTTACCGTGCATCAGTGGCCTCAGTACCACTAACCTCAATAGAGGTGCTTGAGCTGTATTGGTACAAAGGTGGAAATTGCTCAAGCACTCTCTATAGTATCCTTAGTGATACTCCGTTTGGAGGGAGCAGTTAGAGCCCACATCAGGTGGTTCAAGTGCCCTTGACAGCTAATGCATCTCCAATTTTGGTGTTGTTGAGCATTTATTTACTTAAATAATTAGACAAATAATCATTCTAGCTTTACTTGCAAGTGCACAAGGTCTGTGGTAGCATAGTGTGCAAGTGCGAGATCATTTCCACAGGGATTGGTGAATTTCTATCTAGAACTAATTTCTTAAGTTAAAAGAGAAATAATAGTTGATAGTGAGTGAATAACAATAATGAGAACATAAGGCTATGATATCCACCACTAATTATACTTTCCCACTTACTAAGGTTTCCATGCTCTAGCCTTATCATGGATATCTAATGGTTGCCAACCTAAGGGTTTGGCCCACATCTTAGGCTATTGATCTCCCTATGCAACGAGTTAGGCATGGTGTATACTCTAACTATTTTCTCTCTTTAAGGGATTCAACATGGGTGTATACTGAGTTGTTCCTTAAGAGAGCATGAGGGATATAGAGATCGGCAACCACATAGGACCTAGGGCTTGGTCTGCTCCCAGTTACCCATGTTGATTAACCCGAGAATCCGGTGTGGATATCTCTTGTTACTAATGTCGAACCCAGGACTCGGTCATCCAAATTGATTCGACTAACTTATCCATACCACATGCATACGTTGATCAGGCACATACATATGAGGAATGTAAATATAAACAGGTATTAATCAAGTTAAATATTCAAGGCTATAGAAAAGACAGTCAATGAATAAATGTGTGGTAAAGCGTAACTAGGGCTTCAATCGAGCCCTATAGAAGTTTAGTTACACATGCTAAGTAAAATAAACATGCTAAACATAAAAATAGAAAACTAAAACTGAAGAAACTCGGGAGATGAGTCGTCAATTCCTCTCCTAAGCTCTCTACTTCGAGTCTAGAACAAAAGGTGTGTGTTATGTGTTTTTACAGGGCTATTTATAGGGTCTTTATGGCATCACAAAACCCTAATTCTGTTTTGGAGTCGGAAGACATCTTTCCAATTTTGGCTCTGCTGCCTCTGGAATAATTGTACTCAAGCGTATGCGGGATGCGCTCGATCGCATATGTGCGCTCGAGCCTACTTCAAGTGGGCTTGTATGCTTGTGCGCTCGATCTCAAGGGGGTTACGCTCGAGTGCACCTTGCTGGAGGGCAGAACTTCACGTTTTGCTTCTAAAACCTCCATTTTGTTACCTTTTTGTCCAAGACCTATGAAAAACACACAAAACACAAAAGTGAAGTATAATCTACTAAAATAGATAAGTAAAGAGTCTAACAAGTGTAAATTAAGGGGCTTAAATATGACTATTTAAGCACTTATCACACCCCCAAACTTACATATTGCTAGTCCCTTAGCAATACAAAATCAAAAACTATGTTGAAACAAAATTTTAAAGACAAATTCATTTTCATGGTACTAAAAAATATTTGGTTTGTGCATAAAACCATGATAACCGTTCATAGGTAAGCTTATAATAAAAACACATTTTGGATTGTAAAAAGACTTTCAAAAGTTTTATGTTAACCACCTAAGGTTGGCTTAAGGCATTGCAAGTTTGATTTGTGTGTGATGGATTAGCACATATGAGATGGGGTTTTCACATAATTTTAGTGGATAGTGTTTCGGTGCCCAAACTTTTATCAAATTTCTTATCAAAGAGAACAAATATCATGTGATTTTTTCCATGTTGAGATCCATCTAGCTTTCTATTTGACCCTTGTAACGAGTGTTTGGCCAATGACTCCCAAACCAGATGGTTTTAGGGCATTAGGTGTAAAGACACCCCTAAGGACTTTACTAACTCGAGTAAAAAAGGCTACGAAACTTAACAGGTTTTTAATGCTTCTTAATGAAACTCCCACCTTTTGACGTGAACACTCAATGCTTACTGAGGCAAGAGGCCCAGTTACTCAGTGGAAAGTTGATTTTTGGAAGCTTTTTGATTTTCTTTACGCATTTATTTTTTCTTTATTTTTCTTATGCCAAAGTGTTCTTTTCAACAAGTTATCCGACTACAGTTTAGGTAATGGAAACATATACAAAAGAATTATATATTATACCTCACATAAATGCGTGCTAAATGAGCTTGTGCAATTTTAAATCAAACTCGTGAATTCTTAGGTGCCTTGAGGTAGTTAACTCAACTTTGTAAAATTCCTAATACAAGACTATGTGTTCTTGTCTGTAAGCTTACTAATGAAGTGTTATCAAATTTTTAATTCAACCAAAAATTTTTGTTTACCTATTGATCATGCATTTATCTAAAAAAAACTGGGACTTAGTGTGTGCATGTGTTCCAAGTGCGTGTGTGATAGTATCTAGTATCTCCCACTACCCCCAAACTTAAAATGCACATTGTCCCCAATGTGTGTGGCATGGAAAGATCTGACCTGGGATATAGAGAACTGGGCTGCTTTGTTTGCTTGTACACGACCCCAAACTTGAACTGCATGCACGCACTAAGTACCTGACAAAGGAAAACAAACGTTGTTCCAGAAAACAAAATAATAGATATGAAAATATAACTATAAAAAGAAAAGTATTAAAATAAAAAGGATATGTCTAGGGTGCCTCCCATGAGTGCTAAGTTTAACATCTTCAACCAGACGGGTATCTCCTCTCACTGTTGATCATCAGTGGGTGCAGTCGAGAAGGTATCGGGTGCAGGAGATAAGCAGTCAAGGATGGACTGTAGCATGGCCTCCTGTCGTGTGAACTGTGCCTCTAACCTATCAATCCACTGATGGATCAGATGGGCTGCCTCACGATCCTCCCGGCGAATGTCGGACAGCTCACAGCGAAAAGAGGATAGCTCATCTAGGAGGTGCTGATACTCCATGGATCCCATGTCTGTCTGATCCTCCTCCAATGAAGGGCACACTTGTGGATGCTCGACCTCCATCGGATCATCTGCAATAGGCTCGACGATCGGTATCTATGCCCGGGGTCTTCGGGGCATGTGCGACTGGCTGAGGCTCCATTATGCTCGCCCAAAGAAGGGATGGTCAGTAACCGGGCCATCTATAGAGGATCCTTTAATCCCCTTCTTCTTGAAGATATGACTGAGCAAGAAGGGGAAGGGAAGACCCCAAGCATTAGCTGTGGTCGTCTGCCGGTTATACACCTCATCCCAGAACTTGTGTATCTGACTCCATATGACTGCTGGGATGGAGTACCAATGACCTCAGTGAAAAGCGTATAGAGCTTGCAGAAACTGATCCTGTCTCTGTGTCTTGTGCCCCAATGGGCACACATTATGCTGCAAGACTGAATCAATGAACTATAGACGGGGAGGCAGCCTCGACCAACTTCCCACATTGTTGTGGCGGTCAACATACTATCCCGCACACATATCCTCAATGATGTGTGGGAGAAGAAATGAGTCAGGCTGCTCCTCTATGTGGCTGTCCTCTGGTGGGGACTCATTGCAGCAGTGCAAAGAGCTGGCTATGTCAGTGGTGGTCAGCTCTATGAACCTGCCCTGGACTGAGGAAGATAAAAGCTCTGGTTTGGTGCAGTCGTAAGTCAGGTTCTCGTAGAAACTGACCACAAATTGTGTGTAGGCCGTTGAGCAGACCGGCTTGAATAACCGCTTGAGACCTCGGTTCTTGAATTCTTGGATCGCCCATCTTGTGGCTTCCAAAGTCTTGAAGTCCTCTGCGACATTGAATGTTGTCTCGAACAGTATTTAACACTGTTCGGAACTAGGTCGGGATGAATGATGGCGACTGCTAGAGGCGTGGGATGTGGAAGCCATGTTTCAGAGTATGGATCTGTGATTACTGTCAAAATTGTGCTCGATTGCAGCTATTATGCATTCGATTGCACTGTGGGTAGTGCGCTCGATCGTTGGTGCCTAGCGCTCGATTGCAATCGGTCAGACACTTTATCGAACACTTGATGTGCACCAAAAACAGAAGTTGTAGGATTTATGCTCCCGTGCTCAAAACGTCCTGAAAACGCAAAACAATCTGATCTACACACATGAATGACAAATATAGAATATGTAAATATGAACTAAAGATCAGAACAATGTGTGTAAGTAATAAAACAAAAACATGTGTGTACCTTGTGTGTGTGGGAAGGTCGCGTGTGTGCAAGGGTCGAATAAAGTGGCTAGTTCTAGTGGTGGGTTTGATGATGTGGCGAGGTAGTGGTGGTGGAGTGGCGGATGATGATTTAGGTTAGTTACGGTGCAAAATTTAGGCAAGGGAAGGCAGAGTGCGATTTTTGAAAGTGTGTTGTGCGGTAGAGCATAAATGAGAGGAAGAGGGAAAACTGTTTATACTCTGCACGTGCCCTCTTTGCCCCGATTGCGCTCGAGTGCATTGGTGAAGTGCGATCAAGCGCCATGTACGAAAGTGTTTTAATTGTGATGCGCTCGTGCGCAGCATAGGGCGAGGTGACACTCAAGCGCAGATGGTGTGCACTCGATCGCAAAACCGAAATAGTAAAACAAAGGTTATAAAAAGAAATTTAATTAAAGAAAAAAGTGAGAACGATACAGTCATACCGATTTGTAGTGGTCTCAGTACCACTAACCTTGACAGAGGCACTTGAGTTATATGTTTAAGCAAGTGAAATTGCTCAAGTGCTCTTTATGGTAGCTTTTAAAGCTACATCTTTTGAAGGAGGCAATTAGGGCCCCCATCAAGTGGTTCTAAGTCTGTTGATAGCTACTCTGTCTCCAATTTAGGTACCTGGTAGAGAAAACAAGGAGATGTAGTATTAGTAAGTACATGATTTTTAACTTGAGATTTATACTTACTTGAAGGTTTAGGTGAGCTCTTGTTGGTGTACACAACTCCGTGGATATCTTTTATCACATTATCTTCCGGCCCAACTATCAATCCTATGTCATCATGGATGGTCTTCAATGGAACAATGAAATGATCTTTGGACACTTTCTTTTCAATTCCTTGCATGAAACTCACATTATGACACTCATCATTAGTATTCGTGGAGTCTAGTGTATTAAAAATTTTAAATTCTACCTCTTCATCATTTACTCTCATTGTGACTATGCCTCTTTTAACATTAATGGTTGTGTCAGCAGTGATCATAAATGGTCTCTCTAAAATGATAGGGAGTGGTACAGGCATATGGCACTCTTCCATGTGTAATACGATAAAATCAGCAGGTAAAATAAATTTACCTACTCTTACTAAAACATCCTCGAGGATAACTCTTGGATGTTTGATGCTTCTATCAGTCAATTTTAATGTAATGGAGGTTGGTTGGAGCTCTCCCAAATCTAGTGTCTCAAATACACTGTAAGGTAGTAAATTGACACTTGCTCCTAGATCCAATAATGCATGTTCAAAGAGCTGGTTACCTAGCCTGCAAGGAATAGTGAAACTACCCAGATCTTTTAATTTAGGTGGTAACTTTCTCAGTAATACAGCACTCACCTCTTCGGTCAAGGCTACCGTCTCATGCTCCTTAAACTTCCATTTGTTAGTGCAACAATCTTTTAAAAACTTAGCATAAGCAGGTAGTTGTTTTATTGCCTCTAGTAAAGGAATATTTATTTCTAGTTTTTTCAAGGTTTCAAATATGTCAATCATTTTAGTTTCCTTTTTAGGCTTTACTAACCTTTGAGGGAAGGGTGGAGGTGTATTTACCTTTTCTATCTCCTTTACCTTAGATGTAGTGGTTTGATCTGGAGATGCTTATGTAGGCTCATTGGTACCGATGACTTTTCCACTTCTTAAGGTAGTTATGACATTCAGCTGCTGGTGTCCTCTTGGATTCGGTAATGGTTGGGCCAGGAGTTCTCCTTGCTTTCTGCTACTCAATTCCTTGGCTAACTGTCCTATTTGTACCTCTAGCCCTTGAATGGCTTAATCGTGCTTGGCAGTGATTTGCCTCATTTCAGTCCGAAATTGCTTTGACTCTTCCATGAATTGTTCATGCTTATTCAGAATTTGTTGCTGCTAAGTCACTAGTTGCCTCACAAGAATTTTAAGGTTATTCTTCTTTAGTTCAGGAGCTAATTGGGTTGCTGGTTGGAAATTTCTTTGCTGCCATTGATTGTTTTGGTTGTTGCTCCATGAAAAGTTCGGGTGATTCCGCCATCCAGGGTTGTACGTGTTGGCATAGGGGTTGTTATTTGGCGGATAATTGTTCGGACCCACAAAGTTGGCTTGCTCATGATTTGTAGATGAATATAAAGGACAAGTATTAGTATCATGATCAAACTGTGAGCAAATGGCACATACCTGTAGTGGTGCGGCTGATGGATTAGTTGAGGTGTTCTGAGCGGCTATGGCTTTCACCAACAGGTCAATTTTTCTTTCCATGGCAGTTATTTGAGGAGATGATCCTCTGATCATGATTACCTCATACATACCCTTACTTTTGGTTATGTGTCTACCTCGAGAGGAGAACTTCTATGTGTGCTCACTTAGGGTTTCGAACAATTCCATTGCCTCTTCGCTGCTATTTTCCATTAGCATTCCTCCACAACCTGAATCAACAATATTTTTGTTAGAATCACTTAAACCTTCATAAAAGGCTTGTACCAGTTTGTCTTGGGATAGGTTGTGGTGTGGGCACTTGAGTAGTAGCTCGTTGAAGTGTCCCCAGGCCTCGAAGAACAGATCTCCATCCTTTTGTTGCAAGGATTGTATTTCTTTCCTCATTTTCCTTGTCTTCTAGGCTGGGAAGAACTTCTTTAGAAATTTGCTCGCCAACTCTTCCCAAGTGTGGATGGAAACTGCAGGCAAAGAATTATACCATAATTTAGCATTGTCTTTCAAGGAAAAAGGGAAAAGAATTAAACTTATTCCTTCTGGGTCTAGGCCTCGGATGTGCTGGAATTTGCATAGGTCGAAGAACTCTCGAAGGTGCAGAGGTGGATCCTCACTAGGTATACCCCTAAAGTGAGTCAGTGCACTGAGTATCTGCAGGGATATGTAATAATTTCCTTCCGCTTCAGGTTGATACGCAATGCATGAAGGTTGTTCGAGCTTCTACAGGATGAAGAATTGCTTCATCGGCCTCCGCTTAGGTGGTTGCTGTTCAGCTATTCGTTCTACCATTGGTGGAGTCTCTTCCTCACTTTCTTCTTCTACCTCTTCCGGGTTATCCCCAAACCTTTGTCGGATTGACCTCTCAAGCTCGGGATCAAAGGGAAGGAATGCTGGATTTTTGGACCGATGTCCGTGCATGAATCGGTGAATGATAGGTGAGTGCAGCAGTCAAACACTGCTGCTCGGATAACTCCTTGCCTCAATTGCACTCGATCGCACAAGGGAGTGTGCTCGATCGCAAGTGGCACAGAAAGCTGCCACAAAAAGATTTGATTAGGGTTTTTAGTAAAATGAAAAATATGAGATAAAAACAGAATAAAATAAGAAATAATGGTAACTAAATGAGAATTTAATTCTAAAAGAAATTTAGTGCAATCCCCGGCAACGGCGCCAAAAACTTGTTGAGCGTTTATTTACTTAAATAATTAGGCAAATAATCGTTCTAGTTTTACTTGCAAGTGCGCAAGGTCTATGGTAGCTTAGTGTGCAAGTGCGAGATCATTTCCACAGGGATTGGTGAATTTCTATCTAGAACTAATTTCTTTAAGTTAAAAGAGAAATAACAGTTGATAGTAAGTGAATAACAATAATGAGAATATAGGGCTATGATATCCACCACTAATTATACTTTCCCACTTACTAAGGTTTCCATGCTCTAGCCTTATCATGAATATCTAATGGTTGCCAACCTAAGGGCTTGGCCCACACCTTAGGCTATTGATCTTCCTATGCAATGAGTTAGGCATGATGTATACTCTAACTCTTTTCTCTCTTTAAGGGATTCAGCATGGGTGTATACTGAGTTTTTCCTTAAGAGAGCATGAGGGCTATGGAGATCGGCAACCACACAGGACCTAGGGATTGGTCTGCTCCCGGTTTCCCATGTTGATTAACTCGGGAATCCGGTCTGGATATCACTTGTTACTAATGTCGAACCCAGGACTCGGTCATCCAAATTGATTCGACTAACCTATCCATACCACATGCATACATTAATCAGGCACACACATATGAGGAATGTAAATATAAACAGGTATTAATCAAGTTAAATACTCTAACAAGGCTATAGCAAAGATAGTCAATGAATAAATGTGTGGTAAAGCATAACTAGGGCTTCAATCGAGCCCTATAAGAGTTTAGTTACACATGCTAAGTAAAGTAAACATGCTAAACATAAAAACATAAAACTAAAACCGAAGAAACTCGGGAGACGAGTCGTTAATTTCTCTCATAAGCTCTCTACTTCGAGTCTAGAACAAAAGGTTTGTGTTATGTGTTTTTACAGGGCTATTTATAGGGTCTTCATGGCGTCACAAAACCGTAATTCCGTTTTGGAGTCGGAAGACATCTTTCCAATTCTAGCTCTGCCGCCTCTGGAGTAATTATGCTCGAGTGTATGCGGGATGCGCTCGATCGTATATGTGCGCTCGAGCCTACTTCAAGTGCGCTCGTATACTTGTGCGCTCGATCTTAAGGGGGTTGCGCTCGAGCACTCCTTGCTGGAGAGCAGAACTTCACTTTTTGCTTCTAAAGGCTCCATTTTGTTATCTTTTTGTCCAAGACCTGTGAAAAACACACAAAACACAAAAGTGAAGTATAATCTACTAAAATAGATAAGTAAAGAGTCTAACAAGTGTAAATTAAGGGGCTTAAATATGACTATTTAAGCACTTATCAGGTGCCTAGTCAATAAAATAGGGAAAAGCAGTATTAATAAGTTTAGGATTTTCAACTCGAGGATTATACTTACTTAAAGGCTTTAGTGTGTTCTTGATGGGGTGTATAGCTCTATTGATGTCTTTAATCATATCGTCATCCTCTGGCCTAATGTCCAATCTTGTGTCATCATGGTTGGGGATGGTCTACAATGGAGCAGTGTGATGGACCTGAGAAACTTTCTCAACACCACCTTGCATTAAGCTTACATTAGAATATTCATTATCATTTTTGGTTGATTTTAATGTATTAAATATTTTGAATTTCATCTCCTCATCATTTACTTTTATAGTGACAATACCCCTTTTTACACTAATATTTATGTCATTAGTGATCATAAATGGTCTTCCTAAGATGATGGGGAGTGGTAATGGCATATAACATTCTTCCATATCTAAGACAATAAAATCAGCAGGTAAAATAAATTTACCTACTCTAACCAAAACATTCTCGAGGATACCTCTCGGTCGTTTGATGCTTCTGTCAGCCAATTGCAAAGTGATGGAGGTTGATTGAAGCTCCCCCAAACCTAGTGTCTCGAATACACTGTATGGTAGTAGATTGACACTTGCTCCTAGATCCAATAGTGCATGCTCGAATAGTTGGTCACCTAGCCTGCAAGAAATAGTAAAACTACCCAGATCTTTTAGTTTTGGCGATAGTTTCCTTAATAGCACAGCACTTACCTCTTCAATCAAGGCTACTATCTCATGTTCCTGAAACTTCTTTTTGTTAGTGCAATAATCTTTTAAAAACTTAGCATAAGCAAGAATTTGTTTAATTGCATCTAATAAAGGAATGTTTATTTCCACCTTTTTCAAAGTTTCGAAAATATCAATCAGTTTAGTCTCTTTTTTAGGTTTTACTAACCTTTGAGGGAAGGATGGAGGTGCATTTACCTTTTCCATCTCACTTACCTTAGATGTGGATGCTTTGTCTGGAGATGCTCATGTAGGCTCATTTATGCCTATGATCTTTCCACTTCTCAGGGTTATCACAGCATTCAATTGTTGATATCCTCTTGGATTAGGTAGTGGTTGGGCGGGAAGCTCATCTTGCTTTCTACTACTCAGTTCCTTGGCCAGTTGCCCCATTTTTACCTCTAGTCCTTGGATGGCTTGATGATGTTTGGCAGTGGTTTGTCTCATCTCAGTTCGAAATTGTCTAGTTTCTTCCATGAATCATTCATGTGAAGTCATTAATTGTTGCTACTGAGTTACTAATTGCCTTATAAGACTTTCAAGGTCACTTTTCTTTGTCTCGGGAGCTGAATAGGCTATTGGTTGGAAGTTTCTTTGCTGCCCTTGATTGTTCTAATTGTTTCTCAAGAAAAATTCGGGTGATTCCGTCATCCGGGGTTGTAGGTGTTTGCATAAGGATTGTTCTTTGGCAGATAGTTGTTTGGTCCCACGTAATTTGCTTGTTCCAGATCTGCAGATGAATACAAAGGACAAGTGTCAGTGTTATGATCAAATTGGGAACATATCGCACATACCTAGAGTGGTGTAGCTGGTGGGTTAGATGAGGCATTATAAGCAGCCATGGCTTTAACCAACAGGTCTAGTTTCCTCTCTACAGTAGCTATCTGAGTAGTTGATCCTCCATTTAAATTTACCTCATATATACCTTTACTCTTGGTTACATGTCTACCTCGAGAGGAGAACTGTTGAGTGTGTTCACTTAGGGTTTCAAAGAGTTCCATAACTTATTCGCTACTTTTCTCCATCAGCACTCCTCCATAACCTGAATCAACAATACTTTTGTTAATAACACTCAAACCTTCATAAAAAGCTTGTACCAGTTCATCTTGAGGTAGGTTGTGATGTGGGCATTTGAGTAGCAGCTCGTTTAAGTGTCCCCATGCTTCGAAGAACAGGTCTCCATCCTTTTGTTGGAAGGACTGAATCTTCTTCCTCATTTGCCTCGTCTTTTGGGCTGGGAAAAACTTCCTTAAGAATTTGCTAGCCAACTCCTCCCATGTGTGGATAGAAACTGCAGGCAAAGAATTGTACCACAGTTTAGCATTATCTTTTAAGGAAAAAATGAACAGAATTAACCTTATTCCTTCTTGGTCTAAGCCTCGAATGTTCTGGAACTTGCAAAGATCGAAGAACTCTCGAAGGTGCAAGTGTGGATCCTCATTAGGTGTACCCCTAAAGTGAGTCAATGCACTCAATATTTACGGAGATATGTAATAGTTGTCTTCCGCCTCAGGTTGATAAGCAATACACGATGGTTGATCAAGGTTGCGTGGTATGAAGGATTGCCTCATCGGCCTTCGCTCAAGTGGTTGCTGATTTTCTAGCTGTTCCAACATTTGTGCTTCTTCTTCAATTTCTTCTACCTCTTGGGAGTTGTCTCTAAACCTTTGTTCGATAGTCCGCTCAAGCTCGCTATCAAGGGGGAAGAATGTTGGATGCTTGGATCGATGTCCGTGCATGAATTGGTGATAATCGCTTAAGTGCAGCAGTAAGACACTTCTACCCGGTTAACCCTCTGCCCTAATTGTGCTCGATTGCACAGGAGGGTGCGCTCAATCACAAGTGTCACAAAAAGTTCTACTGGTGTGCTTGAAACAGAAAAGAAATCAATTAGGTTTTAAAAAAATAAAGATGAAAAAAAAATAGAAACTTAAAATTTTTAGAATAAAATAAGAATAACGATGATTAAACTAAATGAAAATAATTCTAAAAGGAAATTTAGCACAATCCCTAGCAACGGCGCCAAAAACTTGTTGTGCAATTATCTACCTAAATAAATAAGGAAATAACTGAACTTGTTTTACTTGCAAGTGCACAAGGTCAATGGTAGCATAGTGTGCAAGTGCGAGATCATTTCCACGGGGATTGGTGAATTTCGTTTTTAGAATCAGTTTCTTAATATAAAAAGATAGAAATAACAGTTGAGTGTGATTTAATAATAATAATAAGAACATAGAGCTTTGATATCCACCTCTAATCATACTTTACCAATGAGTAGTGTGTCAATGCACTAGCCTTACCATGAATACCTAATGGTTGCCAACCTAAGGGCATAGTATCTATTCCTTAAGCTATTGATTTCCCTAAGCACCGAGTTAGGCATAGTATCTACTCTAACTCTTTTCTTTCTTAAGGGATTCAGCATGGTATCTATTGAGTTGTTCCTTAAGAGAGCATAAGATTTATGGAAATCAAAAACCACATGAGACCTAGGGCATGGTATCTACTCTCGGTTTCCCATGTTAATTAATCCAAGAATCCGGCGTGAATATCTTTTGTTACCATTGTCAGACCCAGAACTCGATCATCCAAATTGATCTAACTAACTAATCCATACCACATGCACATATTGATCAGACATACACATATGAAGAATTTAAATAAACACAGGCATTAATCAAGTTAAGCATCATAATCAAGGCTATTGCAAAGATAATTAATGAATGTATATATAAGAAAGCATAACTAGGGCTTCAATCGAGCCCTATTAAGAGTTAGTTACACATGCTGTCTAAGATAAGCATTGTAATATAAACTAAACATAAAATATAAAACCTGAAGAATACTGTGGAGACGAGTCGTCAATTCCTCTTCAAGCTTACAACTTCGAGCCAAAGTAAAAGATAAAAGAAAGGATGATCTCTTTTGTGTTTTTACAAGTGTATTTATAGGGGTTCAGTAACCCTAGATGACTCCGGAAACCCTAAACTTCCTAAAACACAAAACCTCCTTTATTTCCAAAACCGGTTCCGCTGTTTTACTGTTCACGCCAGTACATGTGCGCTCGATTGCATTCATTGTGTGCAAGTTCGCAAGGTTGCGCTCGAGCCTTCTTTGTGTGTGCACGAGCACTGGTGCGCTCGATCGTACCGAGGCCTACGCTTGATCACACTCTAGCCAGTAGCTACTCCAGGATTTTCAGATTTCTTCTTTTAAGTGCCAAAAAATGCTTCTTTATTCTCCAAGACCCTACAAAAGCATGTGAAACACAGTGATGAAGTAAAATTGACTAAATTATCATAAACTAGGACTTAACAAATGTAAATTAAGGGACTTAAATATGAATATTTAAGCACCTATCACACATAGGGGTGGATTCGAGCCGAAAGTTGAGTAGTGCTCGAGCTCGGCTCGTAAGAAAAAAAACTCATTCGAACCGAGCCTGTGTTAAAAAAAAATAAACTTGAACTCGACTTTTAAGGTGAAATTCAAGCTTGAACTCGACTCGTGAGTAGCTCTAGTCACTGACTCGAGCTTTAGCCAAGCTTTTCGAGCCAAGCTAAAATAAATAAATATACATATGTTTTTTTATAATATATATAAAATAAATATAATATTTATTTAATTTATTAATTAAATCGAGCTGGCTAGCGAGCCTAACGAGCCAAGTTTAACATTACTCAAGCTTGACTCAATAAATTAAACAAGCCAAAATCGTAACTCAATCTTGATTTAATCAAGTTTCGAATAGAGTTTTTCGAACGAGTTGAACTGCTCAATTCGGTTCCACCCCTAAATTTACACAAAGCATTTTCCATCTTTGGATTCAAGAAAATATTACCTTTTCTCTTTTATTATGTCTTCCAATAATAAAAAAAAATACTTTGTATTATGTGTCTTTTGATAACACAGGGTTATGCAAGAATTTTTCCTGAGTTGAGCAAACGAATTTGATTTTGATGTCAAATTGTTTATCCTAACTGCCTAAGAAGCTTCATTAGGCTAAAGCCTCATTCACTTTGGGCTGGAATACCTGACAGTCTCATAATATTGAAACCTTAAGCCCTATTATATGTAGCTTGGAGTAAGTTGCACCTAGATCTGGCAGCGGGCATTGTCGTGCCGGTTCACATAAGGTGGTCCACCGTTCCTTTGTACCGTGCTATATTTTTCTCTCTTTCGTGTCATGCCGACCCAAGGGTCTTATAGATATATATTAATTTTTTTTTCGTTTTTGTTGAAAATAGTAATATATATATATATATATATATATATATATATATATATATATATATATATATTGAATTGAATGTTTATAATTGTATAGAAAAACAATCATTTTATTGATAAAGTTAAATATTACAAATAACTTAGAAATTGAAAAAACAAACAGAAACAAATAACTTAAAAATTACTACTTCCAAATAAATAACTTATAAAAACAACATATAAAATAAAGAATGAAGATGAAATGACTTACAAATTGGTGAAATATAAAAAATAATTTAGAAATTTTAAAAATAGAAAGACATAAAATATTATTAATAATTAAAAAAATTATAACATTTTTTACCTTTAAATTAAAATAAAATAAAAAAGCAAACTTATCCAATCCTTAGACAAACAACTTTAGAAATTGAATGATGAGCTGTCTAACCAATCTATGCAGCAAAGTTTCATTCGGTGGATTAAAAAGAAGAATATTATATGATTTCCTCCTAATGTTTTAGTTCATTGTATCAATTAAATCAATCAATTATAACTTCAATATTTAAATTAAAAATTCATAAATGACACCTTTTATGTTTAAATATTTTTTTAGATTTGATTTAATTTATATTAATGTGTGATTTTAGATGAATTTGCTTTATTTATGAATTAGTAGATCATGTGCTATTATGTTAAGAACAGGGTAATAATTTTCATTTTTTTTCCACCGTCATAAAATAGCAAATTTGTCATCATCTGATTCTTCTTGACTCATTATTCTAGTGATATAAAATTATATGTTATTTTGGATTTATTAAATGTTATAGTCATACCGTGCGGGGTCGTGCCTCGTGTCGACCCGTGTTGGGCCTTGATACATCCAATAAAGGCACCCACCTGTAGACTGCAGACACGTGGAACAACTTCACCCAATGACAGAGCAACACATGGCCACACTAACAAGGCACCTACCAATAGATTGCAGACACGTGGAACAACTTCCCTCCAGTAGCAAAACAACACGCAGAACAGGCAGTTGACGCAACCGTTGTCACTCACAGAAGTGTAAACGTGATTAAGGGGATTGAGCCCCTTCTGAACACGCAACAGAGACCCTTTGGAAGAGAAGCGAGATCTTAGGGATCTCGCCATTCCCGCCACATGATCAGCCAGTCTCAAAAACTCTATAAAAAGCTCAAGGTATGCGATACTCGAATAAGAGAGAAAAAGAGCACGAAACACACTACTTGGACACTTAAGCTTTCACCCTACTTTCCTAGTATCTTGTTCTAACAACAGTATCGGAGAGTCATCGCAGGCACCACCCTTCCTCTCCTCCGGTGACTCTTTAAGTTTACTTCTTGTCACTCGTGCAGGGCACTTAACATGGCACGCCTAGCTTAGTAGTGGATTTTTGGCATAAAAAGATTGACATCGTCCGTGGGAAAAATTAATCTCTCGTAAAACGGTAAAAGTGAAAAAACCCAAATAACTCATTTGTTGCCATGCCACCTAAAAACACAGCCAAAAAGACTACCAAGGGAGTTGCCGGAGCCAGCTCCACACCCATACAAAGCCACACCCGCAACCAACAATCTGGGTCAAGGTTCTCCACATATTCGAATGCATGATCCCTGGGTCAGATCGACGGGCCCCCCCTCAGAGAGCAACGCCCTCGACAATCAGGGATGGATTCCCCCGACCTCAGAAGGACAACCACAGAACGCCCCGTAGCTTCGATAACCTAGGTCCAATTCCAAGAACTCTCTCGATTGGTGACCGATCCGATCACTGAGATCAAAAAAAAAAAGCTGACAGCCCTCACCTCCACCCTTTCACCACACTCCTAGACAAACTAGCCCTTTCGGCCACGAACTCCCTATCGACAGCAATTCTACCTCCGAACCTTCACTGCCTTGCGCCGGTCGGTCTAAGGGGAGTTCTTCCTCCAAAAGAAACCTCAACCTAGATAACAGCCCTCAAACACTAAATCCACAGCATCCTGGATAAGCTCAACATCCAAGACCCCCCCGTTCACACAGGAGGTCCTGGAGACCCCACTCCCGCCAAGCTTCAGAATGCCGTAGATCAAACCATATGATGGTTCAGCAAATCCTCTAGATCATCTACAACATTATAAGATAACAATGACGCTGCACTCACATTCCAACCCAATCATATGCCGAGCCTTCCCTCTGATGCTCAAGAAAGTCGCCGGTACGTGGTCTTCATGCTTGAAGCCGGGGATCATTGGCAATTTCAGAGAGCTCAGTTATGCCTTTGCCTCCCATTTTCTCAGCAGCAAGGGACCTAAAAATACTTCGGAAAACCTATTCAACATTGTCCAATATCGAGGGGAGAGGCTTCAGGCCTACATATCAAGATTCAACACCGCTGCTTGGGAGATCCCTAACCTTAATCCCAACGTCCAGATGTTGGCATTCAAAAAGGGACTAAGATCCGGGGCCTTTAACTCCAAACTCACTAGGCGTCCACCTAAGGATATGAGCGAGGTCTCGGCCCGAGCCAAGAAGTACATGTTAGCTAAGGATGATCAATCCTTCCGGAGAGAAAGAGAAATGGAGACAGAGAAAAATAGGAAAGACATCGACCCTCACAGATAAATAGCCAAAAAACACCACCAAGAAGGCAGATACAAGGCCCAGACCTGATTTGATAGCTTCACCCCTCTCAATGCATCTAGAACCAATGTCTTGATGTAACCTCAGAACAGGTCGGTCCTCCAATGGCCTCCAAGACCACATCACCTCAACGGAGACCAGAGCAAGTGGTGTTGTTTCCATAGGAACCATGGACACAAAACTGAAGAATATTGATGAGAGTCATAAAATGCATCTTTACAATACTTAATTGTTAGCATTTTAGGGTTGATCTAGGTTTGAATTGCACTTTTATACCTTAATAACTCTAAAGTGTCATTCTTGGATCATTGATCTATTTCGATGCATTTTCAGGTACTTTAAGTTCAAAAGAGATGGAAAAACTATCATTTCTTGAAGCACAATGACTCAATGAACACCGGAGTGAAAGTTCACAAGCACTTGGAAAGGAGTTTCACTAAATTGCCAGAAATGCCCGTACAGATCAATCACTTTTGCAAATTAAACTATATTGATGCAAGAAGAACCAAGAGATGCCATATATACTTAGAAAGATCCAGAAGTTTATTTTCTTTGAAATTTTACAGCTCATAAAAATGATTTTTCTAGAGAAAGTTATGGCAGTTTTAGTAGACAAAGGTCAGGCCTCTAGAACAGCATCAGCCTATGCTGCGACATCCTTCAGCCCATACTGCGACATCCTTCAGCCCATACCGCAGCACCCAAGAACTACCCAATCAAGTGGAAGGCAAGTGCTGCAGCATCCCTCAGCCCATGCCGTTGTACCCAGGAACTACCTAACCAAGTGGAATGCAGGTACCGTAGCATCCCTCGGCCTATGCCGCAGCACGCACACGTTTTTCCCATCTCTGAGTCTGAACTTAATTAGGGTTTTAGCAATAGATTAAACCCAAAAACACCCTTGGACCCTTGTACTATAAATAGATCACTTAGGGTTAAAGAGAGGAAAGTAATTGAAGGCTGAAAAACTCAAGGGAGGTTGCCACACTCTCCCTCATGGTCAACTAATCTCTAAGCAAGGAAAAGGGATGAATCTCTAGGTGTAGTTGTTCTTATTTTCCTTTCTTAATTGAGTTGTAATTTGGATTTATTGCTAAACATTGTTTATGATTTATTTTTTGCTTAAACAAGAAGAATTAAGGTTCATGTGACAGCTGCACTGTATGTTCTTCTTATTTTAGATTTTCTTAACCCGGTGATTGCATGCTTCCTCTCCATATAAGTTTAGTCAAGCTCTTCTTATGTCAAGTTGTTTGGATGTGATTAAGCCCGGTAGATTTATCTTTTAGGTTTGTCCATTACTGCGATATTGTCATAGAGATATATTGTCGTTTCTTGATAAACCTGTGTGCTTGAATTGAAAGTAATGACTACTTCATAAGCAATTACATCAGGGTTTATATGTGTCGTGATTGAATATTTTTCAATTGCTTGTTTGAAATATGAAACCTACAATCGAGATAAAGACAATTGAATCAAGTTAGGATTAGAGCAATGAACCTAGGGAGGATTCCCGGAACCTTGTTGTTCCTCTACTATATTTTACAATCTATTTTACACAATTACTACATTATCAAAAGTTCATATTTTCTCACTTAAATCTTTATCGTTTGTGTTATGGTTCACACCTTCTTTTGTAGTTAACTTGTTTCCCTATGGAATCGACACCCCAAAGCTATACTACAACTACCGCGTTACTCTTTGGGCGTAATCAAATTTTTGCGCCGTTACCAGGGAAACACGCTTAAGTACAAAGAAGATTGTCAAAATCTAAGACGAGACGGTACTATCATTCTTTTCTTTAAGTTTTTAATTTTCTAATTTTTTTTTTATTTTGTTTTGTTTTTATTACTTTTTAAACTCAGTTGGTGTATACTTAGACTGAGAGATTCACGAGGTAGGTTCATTAAGGGACCTGAATTAAATATACTCTTTCCTTCCACGTCTGTTAGTAAAATCTCACTTAGATCAAACCCTAGTGTACACCCAATAGAGAATTTAAAAAATCTTGGTAACATGGCTGAAAACTCTAATGAGAATGTTGCTAGGATATTTAAAGATTATCTGCATCCTAGCTGAACAGCCACCCCATCGTGTATCATGTTCCCCCCTAATGTTCAACAACCTGATTTCAAACCAGGCATGATCCAATTGCTACTAACCTTCCATAGATTTGAGAATGAAAACCTTTATATCCATATTAGGGAATTTGAGGAAGTAGTAGCAACCTTTCAAGGTAGAGCTGATATGTTAGACACCGTCAAACTTAGGTTTTTTCCCTTTTCGCTTAAGGAAAAAGCCAAGGCTTGGTTGTACTCGTTAAGGTCTAGGTCTATAGGTAGTTGGGATGAGATGACCCGAGTTTTCTTCCAAAAACATTTCCCAACCCATAAGACCAATAACCTCAAGAGATAAATCTCAAACTTTGCACAAAAGGAGAGTGAAACTTTATATCAAGTTTGGGAATATTTCAAAGGCCTTCTGAATTCTTGTCCACACCATGGGTATGAGAGTTGGTGGGTGGTTAGCTACTTCTATGATGGACTTCTAAGTAGGGAGAGGCAGTTCATAGAAATGATGTGTAATGGGGATTTTCTTCAAAAAGATCCCGACCAAGCCATAGATTTCCTAGATGACCTGTCGGAAAAAGCCCACACTTGGACAGGACCAAATGCCATGGAAAGCACTAGGAAAAACCAACCCGCTGGGATTTATCAACTTAAGGAAGATGATAACCTTAAAGCCCGTTTAGAGGCCCTAACTAAGGAAATTGAAGCCTTAAAAACCAGAAATGCTAGGGTCCCTGAACTGGTTGCTAGGGTAGAGTCCTATGAGCCTTGTTTCATATGTAATGGGGTAGATCATTTACCTAGGGATTGTTCAACTTATTTTGAGATGAAGGGAGAGTGTAATGCTGTAGGTATACCTTTTAGAAAACCAGACTCACCCTATTTTAACGCCTACAATCTTGGTTGGATCACCCTAATTTTAGTTGGAAATCCGATCTACAAGGTCCTGCTCAATCTAGTACCCAATGGCAACTGGAAACAACCTCATTTAATGCACCTCAATAGTCTTTACCTTTGGAAAATATGTTTAAATCATTTATGCTGGTAGATGCCAAGAGTGTGGAAGAGCAGGACAAAATAAATCAACGGTTGTTTAAGGAGCAACAAGCGATCAAAGAGGAACAAAAGGTAATAAAAAGTCAACTCACCAAGTTGACTAGCTTCTTGATGATTCAAGAACAAGGTCGTTTTCCTTCACAACCACAACCTAATCCAAGGGGACAACATATGGCACAAATCTCCGGACCTGAAAATCAAAATGTTAGAGAGGTTAATGCCATAATCACCCGCAGCGGTAAGAAAATTGATGGGCCCACTCTACTATCAAACTTGAGCAATAAGGATAAAGCCCCCAAGGAACAAGAGGCCCATGAGCATTATTCTCCATCGGTGCCTTACCCTCATGCACTCCTTAAACCTAAGGAGATAAATTCAGCATTAAAATGTGAGATTCTTGAACAACTTCAACATGTTAAAATTAATCTCCCTCTTCTTCATGTCAAAAAACAGATCCCCAGCTATGCTAAAGTCATCAAGGATCTATGCACACTCGAAAGGAAGCACAATATGAAGAAGACAACATTCTTAACGGAGCAAGCAAGTGCAATAATTGACAGCAAGACACCGCCCAAATATAAATATCCGGGTTGTCCAATGGTGGCTTGCCAAATTGGAAACAAATCTTGTGGCCAAGCGTTGCTGGATTTGGGAGCTAGTGTGAACCTTATGCTATACTCCATGTACTTGAAACTCGGTCTAGGTGAGATTAAACCAACCTCCATGGTACTTCAATTAGCAGATAGATCGGTAAGAAAACCAAGAGGTATTATAGAAAATGTTTTGTTGCAAATTGATAATTTTTACTATTCTGTTGATTTTTTGGTTTTAGATACTGTTTCTACTGTAAACACGGATTCAAAAATTCCTTTGATACTTGGAAGACCATTCCTTACCACCGCCAATGCCCTCATTAATTATAAGAATGGCCTAATGACATTATCATTTGGAAATAGGGCTCTAGAGGTAAATGTTTTTCGAGTCTCATGGCAGTCACATGAAGAGGATGAGTGTTTCGACACTTACATGATTGATAAGCTTAATTTGGAGGATGGGCACATTAAAAATAATTCTAACTCTTAGGAATTCATTCCTAATAATTTTAAATTCAATGATTCTTCAATTTATCCCCATGCCGTTAATGTTGTTGATGTTTTCGATAAGCCACAGGAATTTATTAAGAAATTTTGGCAACCATGCTTTGAGGAGTTACTTGAGAGAAGTCGCATGGATACAGGAATCAAATACCCTACTGCTGATAGTAAATGGGCATCACCAAAAATACTTGAGCCACATGTGGTGGACTTTAAGTATTCCTTGCCAAAAGACTAGCACTGAAGCCACTGAGTATGGAGCCTCATCTTCAACACCACAATGAGGCCAGCAGTGAGGGTGGTGCAGCGTCTGGCTGAAGATGTAAAACTTAGCGCTCATGGGAGGCAACCCACAACATATCCTTTTATTTTTTTTTTATATTTCTTTTTCATGTTTATTATTATTATTTTTCTATTTTCCAGTTTTACTTTCGTATTTCTTTTTCAGGGACAAATATATGAAGTAGTTCAAATGGTGGTGCATGATTTTCAGCTTCTGTGCACTTTTGGCTACAAAGGGAGTTTCCTTAACTTTTGCTTTCACATTGAGGATAATACTTATTTTAAGTTGGGGGTGGAAGAAATGAGGAAACATATTCCTATTTTTCATATTTTTCTTTGAACTGCTTGGTGTCTTTTTCCTTTCTGTTTGTTTTTAGCATGCTTTATGTTAGCCTTAGAGTTAATTCACATGTCAATGATATTAGCCTAATTGAGATAGCATATAGCATTTAAAAGTAGTTAAATATTGCTTCGGTTTGAGAATAATTGAAGTATCAATCTTAACTTGGTTTGAGACCGATTAATCTAAAGCATTTAGAGAAGTTTTATGTGTGATTGTTTTGTGAATACTTTTGCGGTCTCGACAAGCTCTAGAACTTATTTGATAATCACTTGAGGTGAATTCCTAAAATGCACACTACTTAGAATATGATATAGGCCATTTTTGAACCGTTTGGGCCTTTCAAACTTACCATTGCTGTATCTATCACTAGTCACCTGTTTGAGCCTTTTTCTTGAAAAAGAATTTGAGCCTTGTTTCTTTCAAAAACCCATTTACTTACCCTTATGATCCTAAAAATATTTTATCCTTACCCTTCTTTTAAAAGAACTTTGTTGTACACATTTGTTGAGAAGCACTTAAGAGGAGTAAGGATGGAAATATAAAAAAAAAACCATAACCCAAGTATATTAAAGAAGATAAGTTGGGGGTTATGGAAAAGAAAAGAAAATGAAAAGGAGGTGAATGGGTATTTGCCAAAAATAGAAAAGAAAACAGAAAAAGAAGTGAATTATGGCAAAGAAAGAAGAAGAAGAAAAGAAAAAAATGGTGATCTATTGAGAGAAATGCTCGAAGAGTGGTTGAAAGAGTTGGGTATTGAAGTAAGGTTATCTAGTGCTTAAAAGTGGTTGTGTTTAAAGCTAAGAGATTGAGTTCTTTTACTTGTGAATCCTTTCTGTTCTTTCTTAACCTTTACCTTATCCTAACATTACAAGCTTATTAAAAGACCTATTGATCCAATGTGGTGTGATTTTTCTACAATAATGGAGAATGATTTGAAAAATAAGCCTATGGAGCTTGTTTATGTGATTGATATCACACAATTTGTTATGTTTTTAGAGGCCAAGACTTGTATTCATGAATGTTGTTCATAAAATCATCCGGGTGTTCGGACTAATGGATTGTGGTAAGATGGATGTTAAGAGTCGATAACAATTTCAAGATTGATGTTTAGATTACTTTTGGACTTAAGTGAAATTTAATGATTCTATGTGCCGTGTGTTATGTGCGATTTTTGAGACAAAAGTGAATTACTCTTGGTTTAACACTAACATTGCTTTACTTTGTTTTGATTCCTACCGTAGAATTCATCTCTTGTTTTCACTTGAATTGCTAGGGACTAGCAATAAGCTAGTTGGGGGTTATGATGAGAGTCATAAAATGCATCTTTACAATACTTAATTGTTAGCATTTTAGGGTTGATCTAGTTTTGAACTGCACTTTTATACCTTAACAACTCTAAAATGTCATTCTTGGATCATTGATCTATTTTGATGCATTTTCAGGTACTTTAAGTTCAAAAGAGATAGAAAAGCTATCATTGCTTGAAGCACAATGACTCGATGAACACCGGAGTGAAGATTCACAAGCACTTGAAAAGGAGTTTCACTAAATTGCTAGAATTGCCCGTACAGATCAATCATTTTTGCAAATTAAACTATATTGATGCAAGAAGAACCAAGAGATGAGACATATATTCTTAGAAAGATCCGGAAGTCTATTTTTTGGAGAATTTTACGGTTTATAAAAATGGTTTTTCTAGAGAAAGTTATGGCAGTTTTAGTAGACAAAGGTCAAGCCTCCAGAACAGCATCAGCCTATGATGTGGCATCCCTCAGCCCATGCCGCAGCACCCAGGAACTACCCAACCAAGTGGAAGGCAAGTACCACAGCATCCCTCAGCCCATGCCACAGCACCCAGGAACTACCCAACCAAGTGGAAGGCAAGTGCCGCAGCATCCCTCAGCCTGTGCCGCAGCGCGCACACGTTTTTCCCATCTCCGAGTCTAAACTTAATTAGGGTTTTAGCAATAGATTAAACCCAAAAACACCCTTGGACCATTGTATTATAAATAGATCACTTAGGATTGAAGAGAGAAAAGCAATCAAAGGCTGGAAAACTCAAGGGAGGCTGCCACTCTCTCCCCCATGGCCAACTAATCTCCAAGCAAGGTAAAAGGATGAATCCCTAGGTGTAGTTGTTCTTATTTTCCTTTCTTAATTCAGTTGTAATTTGGATTTATTGCTAAACATTGTTTATGATTTAATCTTTACTTAAACAAGAAGAATTAAGGTTCATATGATAGCTGCTTTGTATGTTCTTCTTATTTTAGATTTTCTTAAACCGGTGATTGCATGCTTCCTCTCCATATAAGTTTAGTCAAGCTCTTCTTATGTCAAGTTGTTTGGATGTGATTAAGTCTGGTAGATTTATCTTTTAGGTTTGTCCATTACTGCGATATTGTTATAGAGATATATTGTCGTTTCTTGATAAACCTATAGGATAGGTCATGTGTGATTGAATCGAAAGTAAAGAGTACTTCATAAGCAATTACATCAGGGTTTATATATGTGTTGTGATTGAATATTTGCCGATTGCTTGTTTGAGATGTGAAACCTGCAATCGAGATAAAGACAACTAAATCATGTTAGGATTAGGAAAATGAACCTAGAGAGGATTCCCGGA
Source organism: Bretschneidera sinensis (assembly GCA_023935145.1). Classification (NCBI taxonomy): domain Eukaryota; kingdom Viridiplantae; phylum Streptophyta; class Magnoliopsida; order Brassicales; family Akaniaceae; genus Bretschneidera; species Bretschneidera sinensis. The sequence goes on from CM043700.1 coordinate 118,830,306, forward strand.
ACCTTTTTATTCCTCTACTATATTTTACAATCTATTTTACACAATTACTACATTATCAAAAGTTCATATTTTCTCACTTAAATCTTTATCGTTTGTGTTATGGTTCACACCTTCATTTGTAGTTAACTTGTTTCCCTGTGGAATCGACACCCCAAAGTTGTACTACAACTACCGCGCTACTCTTTGGGTGTAATCAAGTGTTATACCCTAAAGCAGCAAATTGAAGCCCTCATCAGTCGAGGGCACCTAAAAGTGTTTACCGAATCCCGACAAAGGATGGTGCTCAACCAACTTAGAGGAAACCCCGGACGCCCCTCTCATATAGAGTGAGAATGTTAAAACCCCCAAAAAAACCCCAGGCCCAGCCAAGAAGAACTCGGGCAAAAGAACCAAGAAATCGCGATGGCCAAGGTTATCAAAATGATCTGTGAAGGTCCCGCAACCAGAGGTAGTTCGAGGCAGAATGGCAAGGCATATGCTAGATCCGTGGCCTCCGTCAGCGGTGATTTAGATGGGGTACAGCCTCCACAAGATGATGCGGTGGTGTCTCCCTTCTGGTGGCCAACCACGATGTTAGACGCATCCTGGTAGACAACGAGAGCTCTATAAACATCTTATTCTATGATGCTTTCAAGCGGATGCAACTGAAAGACAAACAACTAGAGCCAATCTGCACCCCACTGTATGGTTTCGTAAGAACCTTGGTGTTCGATGAGGGTTGCATAGTCCATTCTGTCCCCACAGGAATGGCACTGTGAAGAGCCACTGTACAAACCACCTTCCTGGTTATCAAGTAGTCGTCGTCCTACAATATGATCCTCGGTCGACATACCCTTAACAAGCTGAAAGCAGTTATCTCCACCTACCATTTCAAAATGAAATTCCCCATCAACAACGGGGTGGGTATAGTCAAAGAAAACCAACAGACCTCCCGATCCTGTTACCTGAGTGCCGTTAAAAAAGGGAAAATAACTGAAACCTTACCTCTCGAAGTAGAGGACTTCAATGACGAGATGAAAACTCATAGGGGACGACCCATAGAAGAAGTGATCGTGATCCCTCTTAGTGAGGACCCCTCCCAGACGATCCAAATCTGCTCCAGTATCCTTGAGGATCTCAGGGACGCTCTCTTTTCCCTCATTCGAAAGAATCAAGATTTGTTCACTCGGTTAGCCTCAGACATGCTCGGGATTGACCCCGAGGTCATCGTACACAAACTAAATATGGATCTGGGGCACAAGCTTATCGTTCAGAAGAAAAGATCGTTCGCCCCAGAATGGCAAGCCGCTATCAAGTCTGAAGTGGACAAGTTGCTCGAGGTTGGCTTCGTCTGGGAAGTAGATTACCCCAATTGGGTATCAAACGTGGTAATGGTCCGAAAAATTAACAGCAAGTGGTAGATCTGCATCGACTTCACCAATCTAAGCTAAGCCTGCCCAAAGGATAGCTTCCCTCTACCATGAATCGATCAACTGGTCGATGCCACTTTAGGACATGAGCTCTTCACCTTCATGGATGTGTATTTTGGATATAACCAAATCTTTATGCACAAGCTCGATCAAGACAAAACCGTCTTTATTACAGGTCAGGGGTTGTATTATTACAAAGTCATGCCCTTCGGACTCAAAAATCCCGGCCCAACTTATCAAAGGTTGGTGAATAAGATCTTCCACAAGTAGATCGGAAGGAACATGGAAGTCTACGTGGATGACATGTTAGTCAAATATGTCAAGGCCAAAAACTATAACTCTGACTTAGAAGAGGCATTTGAGGTGCTACGCTGACACCAAGTGAAGCTGAATCCTACGAAGTTCGCGTTCAGAGTAACCGGAGGGAAGTTCTTAGGCTTTATGGTCACACAGAGAGAGATAGAGGCCAACTCAAAAAAAAATAAAGGCTATCCTCAGTATGACCCCCTAGAATAGTGAAAGAAGTGCAACGGTTTACTAGGCGAGTGGTAGCACTTAACTGCTTCATGTCAAAATCTGTAAAAAAGGGCCTCCCATTCTTCAGAGCCATGAGGAAGGTGAAAGACTTTACTTGGATAGAAGACTATCATTAAGCTTTTGAGGAGCTAAAAAATAACTAGGCTCATCCCCACTTCTGAAAAAAACCCTCACGGGTGAAAAACTATTTCTATGCTTATCGGTCGAACAAAATGTCATAGCCTCCATCTTGGTTTGAGAAGAAACGGGCATCCAGAATTCTGTTTGCTATGCCAGTAAGATCCTCTATAACGTGGAAGCAAGGTGCCTCCCGATAGAAAAAATGGCATACGCCCTCATAGTCACAGCATGAAAGCTCTGGCCATACTTCCAAGTGCACACCATCATCCTCTTAACAAATCAACTACTGAGACAGGTTTTGAACAAACCAGATGTCTTCGGAAGAATGGCCAAGTGGTCCATAGAACTCTAGGAGTTTGATATCCGGTACCACCCTCGAAAGGCCATCAAGGTTCAGACTCTCACCGACTTCATCATCAAGACGACCCTTCCGGTGGACCTGAATAAAGAATCAAAGACGAGACCAGTTGAGTAAACCCCATAGTGGACCCTTCATATCGATAGTTCTTCCATCATTGTCAGGAACAGGGCCTGGCTTATCTTCTGCAGCCAACAGCGAAGCAAAGTATGAAGCATTGCTCGTTAGTATGAAGTTAACAAGAGCAATGACTATCAAGGCCTTAGACGCATATAGCGACTCGCAGTTGGTGGTAAATCAAATGACAGGAGAGTTTGAAGCCTAAGGAGAGAGAATTGCCCGCTACTTTGGGAAAGCCAAAAAGCTTGTCACCGGATTCAAAACATTTTGGGTAACCCATGCTCCTCAGACAGAGAACTCAAAAGTTGACTCCTTAGCTCGGCTCAGCTCCTCTCGGTAGCTCGAACCAACCAAAGCCATATACCTCGAAACCCTCACCACCCCGAGCATTGATGAAGTCCTAGTGTTCCCGGTGGCAGAAGAAGAAACATGGATAGACCTTATCCTCTGGTATTTGAGGGATGGAAAGCTCCTCGAACAGAAAAATAAAGCTAGGAAGCTTATTTCTCATGTGTCCTGGTACGCAGTCATAGACGGATAGCTATATAAGAGAGCCCTTACAACGCCTTATCTAAGGTGTTTCGGCCCCGTAGAGGCTGATTACGCTCTTCGGGAGGTCCACGAGGGGATATACAAAAATCACCTCGGAGACCGGGCTTTAGCCTTTAAAGTGCTCTGACAATGGTACTATTAGCCTCAGATAAAGGAAGACACCATGGAATTGGTCAAAAAGTGTAGAAGCTTCCAACAGTACTCTCCCGTACCCTGCTAACCGACGAACCCTCTCACCTCGATTATAAGCCCCCTTCCCTTCGCCATGTATGAAATGGATCTGCTCGGTCCCTTCACTGAAGGGTCCGGTCAAAGAAAATACCTCATTGTATCAATACATTATTTCACTAAGTGGGTCTAAGCGGAGCCATTGACTAGCATAACTGATCGTCAAGCCCGAAGTTTTGTCTGGAAGTCCATCGTATGCTGGTTCGATATACCCCAGGTGTTAGTCACCGATAACAGCAAATAGTTTGACAGTGCCTGATTCAGAACATTCTGCAAAAACTTCGCATCAAACATCGATTCTCACTCATTGGGTATCCACAGGCCAATGGATAAGTTGAAGTGAATAATAGAACACTTTTTTAAGGTATCAAAAAGAGAATTTACAAAGCTAACAAGTAGTGGACTGACCATCTTCCTAACATGCTCTGGGCTTATTGAACAACCGCTCAAATGCCAACGGGGGAAACTTCATTCTTCATGGCATATGGTTCTGAAGAGATCATCCCCTTCGAAATCGGAGTACCGTCATTACGCGTATAAAACTTCGAGCAAAATGATAACGAGGAAGCCTTACGAATGAATGCTAACCTTATCAAAGAAGCTTGAGATAATACCTAAATTCGTTTAGCTGCCTACCAACCGAGAGCAGCCCGGTATTACAACTCTTGGGTTCGAAGTAGAAGCTTCAAGTTACACGACCTCGTCCTCTGAAAAAGCGAAGTGTCCCTGATAAGTGCTTAAATAACCATATTTAAGCCCCTTAATTTACGCTTGTTAGGCTCTTTGATTATCTATTTTAGTAGATTCTATTTTATTTTCATGTTTTATGTGTTTTTCATAGGGCTTTGATAAAAAGATGACATTTTGGAGCTCTAAGGAGTAAAAAAGTAAAGTTTTGCAATCCAGCAAGGCGCGCTCGAGCTCACCTCCCTTGTGATCAAGCTCACTAGCACATGAGCGCACTTGTAGAAGGCTCAAGCGCAGCCCGTATACGCTCGAGCACAAACACTCCAGAGACGGCAGAGCCAGATATGGAAAGAAGTCTCCGGATCTCAAATAGGAAATTAGGGTTTCGGGACACCCTTAGAGCCCTATATATAGCCCTGTAAAACACAGAAACCATACCTTTTGTTTTAGACTTGAAGTTGCAAGCTTAAGAGAGGAATTGACGACTCATCTCCTGAGTCTTCTTCGGGTTTTATTTTTTTGTTTTTTTTTTCATTATGGTTATAATGTTTAGTTTAAATAGCATGTGTAACTAAACTTTTATAGGGCTCGATTGAAGCCCTAGTTATGCTTTTCCACATAATTATTCATTTATTACCTTTGCCTATAGCCATGTTAGAATGTTTAACTTGATTAATACCTGTTTGTATTTAAATTCCTCATATGTGTATGTCTGATCAATGTATGTATGCGGTATGGATTAGTTAGTTGAATCAATTTGGATGACCGAGTCTTGGGTTCAACAATAGTAACAAGAGATATCCACACCGGATTCTCGGGTTAATCAACACGGAAAACTGGGAGCAGACCAAGCCCTAGGTTCCGTGTGGTTACCGATCTCCACAGCCCTTATGCTCTCTTAAGGAACAACTCAGTATACACCCATGCTGAATCCCTTAAGAGAGAAAAGAGTTAGAGTATACACCATGCCTAACTCGTTGCATAGGGAGATCAATAGCCTAAGGTGTGGACCAAGCCCTTAGGTTGGCAACCATTAAATATTCATAATAAGGCTAGAGCATTGGCACCTTACTTAGTAGGAAAGTATAATTAGTGGTGGATATCGTAGTCCTATGTTCTTATTATCATTAACTCACAATCAACAATTACTTCTCTTTTACTTCGAAACACTAAATTCTAAATTGAAATTGACCAATCCCTGTGGAAATGATCTCGCACTTGCACACTATGTTACCATTGACCGTGTGCACTTGCAAGTAAAACTAGTATGATTGTTTGCATATTTATTTAGGTAGATAATCGTCCAACAAGTTTTTGGCACCGTTGCCGGGGATTGTGCTTAAATTTCTTTTTAGAATTACTTTTTCATTTAGTTTAATCATTATTTCCTTTTCATTATATTTTTAGTTTGTCAAAAATCTCAAAAATTTTAAGTTTCTATTTTTATCATATTTTTATTTTACAACTCTAATCGAATTCTTTCTGTTTTTTGTTTCAGGCATTTCAAGTGAGCTCTCTGTGCCACTTGCGATCGAGCACACACTCCCGTGCGATCGAGCGCAATTAAGGCAGAGAGTTACCCGAGCAGCAGTGTTTGACTGCTTCACTTAAGTAACTGCCACCAATTCATGCGCGGGTTTCAATCCAAGCATCCAACATTCTTTTCCCTTGATACCAAGCTTGAACGGAATATCCGACAAAGGCTTCGAGACAACTCGGAAGAGGTAGAAGAAGGAATTGAGGAAGAAGTACCAATGGCAAAACTGATCGACAATCAGCAACCACCTGAGCGGAGGCCGATGAAGCAATCCTTCATCCTACAGAACCTTGATCAACCATCGTGCATTGCGTATTAACCTGAGGCAGAAAGAAACTACTACATATCTCCGCAGATACTCAGTGCACTGACTCACTTTAGGAGTACACCTAATGAGGATCCACACTTACACCTCAAAGAATTCTTCGATCTTTGCAAGTTCTAGCACATCCGAGGGTTAGACTAAGAAGGAATAAGGTTAATTCTTTTCCCTTTTACTTAAAAGATAATGCTAAACTATGTTACAATTCTTTGCCTATAGTTTCTATCCACACTTGGGAGGAGTTAGCTAGCAAATTCTTAAGGAAGTTTTTCCCAACCTAAAAGACGGGGCAAATGAGAAAGGAAATTCAGTCCTTCCAACAAAAAGATGGAGATCTATTTTTCGAGGCTTGGGACACTTCAACGAGCTACTACTCAAATACCCACACCACAACCTACCTCAAGACAAGTTGGTATAAGCTTTCTATGAAGGTTTAAGTGACACTAACAAAAATATTGTGGATTCAGGTTGTGGAAAAGTGCTGATGGAGAAGAGCAGCGAAGAAGTGATGGAGCTTTTCAAAACCCTAAGTGAACACACTTAGCAGTTCTCCTCTCAAGGAAAACATGTAACCAAAAGTAAGGTTATGTATGAGGTAAATTTAAATGGAGGATTGTCTACTCAGATAGCTGCTATAGAGAGGAAACTAGACCTGTTGATTAAAGCCACGGCTGCTCAGAATGCCTCACCTAACCCACCAGCTACACCATTCTAGGTATGTGCTATTTGTTCCCAATTTGATCATAATACTGATGCGCGTCCTTTGTATTCATCTGCAGATCATGAGCAAGCAAACTTTGTGGGACCAAACAATTATCCGCCAAAGAACAACCCTTATGCAAACACTTACAACCCAGGATAGAGGAATCACCCAAATTTTTCATGGAGCAACAATCAGAACAGTTAACAGCACCAAAGAAACTTCCAATCAGCAGCCCGCTCAACTCCCGAGACAAAGAAAAGTAACCTCGAAAGTCTTGTGAAGCAATTGGCAACTCAACAGCAACAACTAATGACTTCACAAGATCGGCTCATGGTAGATGAAAGGTAATTTCGGACTGAACTAAGGCAAATCACAGCAAAACATGAACAAGCCATCCAAAAGTTAGAGATATAAATGGGACAATTAGCTAAATAGCTGAGTGGCAGAAAGTAAAGTGAGATTCTAGCTCAACACCCTAGGGGGCATCAACAACTGAAAGCTGTCACGACCCTCTGAAATGGTAAGGTGATAGGGACCAATGAATCTAAAAAAACATCTCTAGAGAAGCCATTAGCATCAAAGGTGAGTGAGACGGAGAAGGTGAATGCACCACCCTTCCCGCAAAGGTTAGTGAAACAAAAGAAAGAAAATAAGTTGCTTGATATTTTTGAAACCTTGCAAGAAGTTGAAATAAACATCCCTTTGTTAGATGCAATTCAATAAATAACTACCTATGCTAAATTCCTAAAAGATTTTTGCACTCATAAGAGAAAGTTTCAAGAACATGAGACTGTAGCCTTAACTGAAGAAGTAAGTGTTGTGCTATTAAGAAAACTCCCACCAAAACTGAAAAATTCGGGTAGTTTTACTATTCCCTGTAGGATAGGTGATCAGTTGTTTGAGCGAACATTACTAGATTTAGGAGCAGGTGTAAATTTGCTACCAACTTCCATTACCTTGCAGTTGGCAGATTGAAGTATAAAAAGACCTAGGGGTATTCTTGAGGATGTCCTGGTAAACGTAGGTGAGTTCATTCTACCTGCTGATTTCATTGTGTTAGATATGGAGGAATGCCTTATGCCATTACCCTTACCTATCATTTTAGGAAGGCCCTTCATGAGAATTGTCGAGACAAAGATTTGTGTGAAAAAGGGTATAGTAAGTATGAAGGTGAATGGTGAGAAAATAGAATTTAAAATATTTGATGCATTAAAATTACCTCAAGATGACCTGGAATGCTTTAATGTATGTATGATGCATAGTTTTTTTGAGAAAGCTTTTCAGGTCCAGTACATCGATCCATTGGAGGCTACTATTACCCATAGCTTTACAACAGTGGATATTGAGCAAGAACCAGAAGATGTTACTAAGGACATCATGAAAGTTGTGCACCTCTTTGAGGCTTCTCCAAAACATTCAAGTAAGTATGCTCCTCCATTCGAAACTCTCATACCTACTAATACTACTCTTCTTCCTTCTATTGTCCAGGCACCAACATTGGAATTAAAGTAGTTGCCAGAGCATCTAACTTATGCCTACTTGGGAGAGAATAAGACATTACCTATTATTGTGGCTGCTAATTTGAGTATTGGAGAAGAATAAAAATTATTAAGAGTTCTTAGGGAGCATAGATCTGCCATTGGATGGACCATTGCTGACATTAAGGGGATAAGTCTAGCTAAGTGCATGCATAATATCTACCTTGAGGATGAAGCAAGGCCCACTCGAGATGCTCAAAGAAGACATAACCCACATATGAAAGAGGTAGTAAAGGCCGAGGTATTAAAATTGCTAGATGTTGGCATTATTTACCCCATTTCAGACAGTAAATGGGTAAGTCTGGTCCAAGTTGTTCCGAAAAAGAGTGGGATCATAGTGGTGAAGAATGAGGACGAGGAGCTCATACCTATAAGAAAGACAACTGTTTGGAGAGTATGTATTGACTACCAGAGATTGAATAAAGAAACCAGAAAAGATCACTTCCCCTTGCCCTTCATTGATCAAATGTTAGAGAGATTAGCTGGCCACACTTATTATTGCTTCTTGGATGGGTACAGTGGGTACAACCAGATTGCCATAGCACCCAAGGATCAAGAAAAGACTACCTTAACATGTCTTTTCGGTACATTTGCTTATCGAAGGATGCCATTTGGTTTATGCAACGCGCCAGCCATTTTTCAAAGATGTATGATGAGCATATTTTTCAATATGGTGGAGAAATACATTGAGGTATTCATGGATGATTTCAGTGTCTTTGGTTCCAGTTTTGATGAATGCCTAAGTCATCTAGAAAGTGTCCTCAAGAGATGCGAAGAGAGCAACTTAGTGTTGAATTGGGAGAAATGTCACTTTATGGTCTAATAAGGTATTGTATTGGGTCATTCCATCTCCAACAAAGGTATTGAGGTAGACAAGGCTAAAATAGACATCATTTCAAAGCTACCTCCCCCTCTCACAATCAAGGGTGTTAGAAGCTCTCTCGATCATGTCGGTTTTTATAGAAGATTCATCAAGGATTTCTCTAAGATCTCAAGACCTCTTTGTGCATTGTTAGCTAAAGATACCAAATTCGAGTGGATTGATAACTGTATGACAGCTTTCAACACATAGAAGGATGTTCTAACCTCCGCCCCAATAATGATGGCACCAGATTGGAATCTTCCATTCGAATCAACGTGTGATGCTAGTGATTTTGCCTTGGGAGTTGTCCAAGGTTAAAGAGTCAATAAGGTACCTCATGCTATTTACTATGCTTCTAGAACTTTAAATGATGCTCAGCTTAACTATTCTACTACTGAAAATGAATTATTAGCTATTATTTTTGCTTTAGAGAAGTTTAGCTCATATCTTATTGGCTTTAAGGTTATTGTATTCACTAACCATGCTGCTTTGAGATATCTGTTTTCTAAGAAAGATGCAAAGCCTAGGTTAATCAGATGGGTACTCCTATTGCAAGAATTTGATTTGGAAATCAAAGACAAGAAAGGCAGTGAAAATGTGGTTGTAGATCATTTATCAAGGCTGCCCTATGAGGATGACAAAAATGAGCTGCCCTTGAATGAGAACTTCCCTAATGAACAATTATTCGCACTAGAGGTAAAACTTCCATGGTATGTTGATATTGTCAATTATCTAACTGCTAAAGTTTTTCCCCCAGGTATGACCACACAAGGAAAGAAGCGATTAATATCTATGTCTCGACACTACCATTGGGATGATCCCTACCTTTTCAAATTCTGCCCCGATCAGATCATCCGACGGTGTGTCTCGGAAGAGGAGCATTTGAGTTTACTACAACATTGCCATTAGTTTGCTTATGGAGGACATTTTGGGGCCAAGAAAACAACATTTAAGGTACTACAATCTGGTTTTTATTAGCCTAATCTATTTAAAGATGCCTTCACATTCTGCAGCTCATGTGATAGATGCCAACGGACATGTAACATCTCATCCCGAAATCAGATGCCCCTACAAAATATCCATATAGTAGAACTTTTTGATGTATGGAGCATTGATTTCATGGGTCCATTCCCCAATTCTTTTGGTAATTTATATATTCTTGTGGGTGTGGATTATGTGTCTAAATGGGTCGAGGTTGTTCCCTCAAAGACTAATGATCATAAAGTGGTGTTAAAGTTTCTACAGGATAACATTTTTACCTGGTTCGGGACACCAAGAGCAATCATTAGTGACGGAGGCAGCCACTTCCATCATCATTCTTTTGCTGCACTCATCAGAAAATATGGAATTACCTATAAAGTTGGCACCCCATTTCACCCTCAGACTAGTGGCCAAGTGGAGATCAGTAACGGAGAAATCAAAAGCATCCTAGAGAGAACTGTGAATCCTAGTCGGAATGATTGGTCTTTACGACTCAATGATGCTCTGTGGGAATACAAGACAGCTTACAAGACATCAATTGGGATGTCCCCTTACTGCTTAGTCTTTAGAAAAGCATGTCATCTACCCGTAGAGCTAGAACATCGAGCATATTGGGCAATTAAACAATTCAACTTCGATATGAAACAAGCGGGTGAAAAAAGGAGGTTGCACTTAAATGAGCTAGAAGAATTACGATATGACGCTTATGAGAATGCCAAACTTTACAAAGAAAGGGCAAAGGCCTACCATGACAAACAACTAGTGCAAAAAAAAGTTTCACGTAGGACAAAGGGTGCTACTCTACAATTCAAGATTAAGGTTGTTCCTAGGCAAACTCAAGTCCCGTTAGGCTGGTCTGTACGTGGTCGCCAAGGTCTTTCCACATGGGGCTTTGGAGATTCATAGCCCTAATAGTAATCAGACATTCACAGTCAATGGACACCGAGTCAAACTATACCTCAATCTCACCATACCTCCTTGAGATGAGGACTTAACACTTCAAACTGTACAATATATATCTGATCCTCGGACACCTGAACCACTTGAACTCCCAGTTTCTGTCGCACATAACATCACTACTTGATGCATTGCACTCGAGCGCACATACCCCTTACGATCGAGCACATTTACACCAGAAACTACACTCCAACGCCTAAGCAAATAGACTGCACCACCTGATACTCAGTAGTGAAAGGATACCCCGTCTGGCTGAAGACGTAAAACTTAGCGCTCATGGGAGGCACCCCAAATAATATCCTTTTCATTATAATATTTTTCTTTTAGTTATGTTTATATTTACATGTTTATTATCAATATTTCTTGTTTTTCGACCCAACTTTTATTTTTCTTTGTCAGGAACTCAGTGCGTGCATCCAGTTCAAGTTTGGGGGCGTGTTATGAGCAATGCAAGCAATTTAGTTCTCTATCTCCTAGGTCAGATCTTTCCATGCCACACACACATTGGGGACAATGTGTATATTAAGTTTGGGGGTAGTGGGAGACAAACACTGACACATGCACACACTTGAACACATGCACATCCTAGGTCCCAGTTTTTTTTTAGAAAAGATAAATGCATGTTCATTTGGTGATAAAAATTTTAGTTGATTTAAAAATATGATAAAACTTCATTAGTAAGCTTAAAATTTAGAACACATAATCTTGTAATAGGAATTTTACAAAGTTTAGTTACCTATCTCAAGGCACTTAAGAATTCACGAGTTTGATCCAGATCTACATAAGCACATTAGCACGCATTTGTGTGGGGTATGACATATAATTCTTTTATCTATGTTTCTATGACCTAACTGCAATCGGATAACTTGTTAAAAGAACACTTTGGCATAAGAAAAATAAAGAAAAATGTCCATCATGCAAAAAGAGAATAAAAAGCTTCTAATGATCATTAAAAACTTTCCACTGAGTAACTGGACCTCTTGCCTCAGTAAGCAGTGAGTGTTCACATCGAAAGGTGGGAATTAAGCCTTTAATGATCATGATAAAAATTTTCACCGAGTAACTGGGCCTCTTGCCTCAATAAGCAATGAGTGTTCACGTCAAAAGATGGGAATTTCACTAGGAAGCATTAAAACCTGCTAGTTTCATAGCCTTTTTTACTCGAATTAGTAAGCCCTTAGGGGTGTCTTTACACCTAATGCCCTAAAACCATCTGGTTTGGGAGTCATTGGCCAAACACTCGTTACAAGGGTCAATTAAAAAGCTCGATAGAACTCAACATGGAAAAGATTGCATGATAAAAGAAAAAGAAAAGAAGCAAGCATTGTACCATTTTTGTTCTTTTTGATATGGAATTCGATGAAGGTTTGGACATCGAAACACTATACACTAAAATTATGTGGAAACCCGATCTTATATGTGCTAATTCATCACACACAAATCAAACTTGTGATGCCTTAAGCCAACCTTAGGTAAGTAACATAAGCTTTTAAAAATCATTTTTCAAAACAAAAATGTGTTTTTATTATAAGCTTACTCATGAACGGTTATCATGGTTTTATGCACAACCCAAATTTTTGAATATCATGAAAATGAATTTATCTTTAAATTTTGTTTTAACATAGTCTTTCATTTTGTATTGCTAAGGGACTAGTAACATGTAAGTTTGGGGGTGTGATAAGTGTTTAAATAATCATATTTAAGCCCCTTAATTTACGCTTGTTAGGCTCTTTGATTATCTATTTTAGTAGATTCTATTTCATTTTCATGTTTTATGTGTTTTTCATAGGGCTTTGACAAAAAGATGACATTTTAGAGCTCTAAGGAGTAAAAAAGTAAAGTTCTACAATCCAGCAAGGTGCGCTTGAGCGCACCTCCCTTTTAATCGAGCGCACTAGCACATGAGCGCACTTATAGAAGGCTAGAGCGCATACACGCGCTCGAATGCAGCCCGTATACGCTTGAACGCAAACACTCCAGAGGTGGCAGAGCTAGATATGGAAAGAAGTCTCCGGATCTCAAATAGGAATCTAGGGTTTCGGGGCACCCTTAGAGCCCTATATATATCCCTGTAAAATACAGAAACCATACCTTTTATTTTAGACTTGAAGTTGCAAGCTTAGGAGAGGAATTGACGACTTATCTCCTGAGTCTTCTTCGGGTTTTATTTTTCTGTTTTTTTTTCATTATGGTTATAATGTTTAGTTTAACTAGCATGTGTAATTAAAATTTTATAGGGCTCGATTGAAGCCCTAGTTATGATTTTCCACATAATTATTCATATATTACCTTTGCCTATAGCCATGTTAGAATGTTTAACTTGATTAATATCTATTTTTATTTAAATTCTTCATATGTGTGTGTCTGATCAACGTATGCCTGTGGTATGGATTAGTTAGTTGAATCAATTTGGAACCGAGTCTTCGGTTCAACAATAGTAACAAGAGATATCCACACCGGATTCTTGGGTTAATTAATATGGGAAACCGAGAGCGGACCAAGCCCTAGGTCCCGTGTGGTTGTCGATCTCCACAATCCTTATGCTCTCTTAAGGAACAACTCAGTATACACCCATGTTGAATCCCTTAAGAGAGAAAAGAGTTAGAGTATACACCATGCCTAACTCGTTGCATAGGGAGATCAATAGCCTAAGGTGTGGACCAAGCCCTTAGGTTGGCAACCATTAAATATTCATAATAAGGCTAGAGCATTGGCACCTTACTTAGTGGGAAAGTATAATTGGTGGTGGATATCGTAGTCCTATGTTCTTATTATCATTAACTCACAATCAATAATTACTTCTCTTTTACTTTGAAACACTAAATTCTAAATTGAAATTGACCAATCCCTGTGAAAATGATCTCACACTTGCACACTATGCTACCATTGACCTTATGCACTTGCAAGTAAAACAAGTACGACTGTTTGCAAATTTATTTAGGTAGATAATCATCCAACAGTCCCACCCCCAAGAAACGAGAAAGCTCGTTCCAAATTAGGAAGGCTCGTACCGTATTAGGAAAATGTGATGAGTCAGTACCTTCTAGCTCAAGGAGTTAAGCAGCAAACCAATCCCCCACATTTGGAACACGGAGAACCTCCCCAAATTCCACTAGTAGTGTGCCCCTGAATAAACTTTCCTTGGCTCATTAGTAAAAGTTGTAAATACCAAAAGCCAAACGAAATAAAAGATAAGTTAAAAGACCAAAGGCTTCATTAATTTATACGATTACAGAGGAGGCTCTACTGGCCCTGGTTTACCCAAAATGGAAAAAAAAAAAAAAAAAAAAAAAAAAAAAAAAAAAAAAAACTACAGTAATATCAAAGTCCTCAGGGGACGACCCCCCTTCGGACGCGACCTCGACTCGGTCGCGACACCGGCCTCAGACCCCGGCTCAGTCGCCTCCTTCTCTCCATCACCAGCACCGACCACAGCCCCATCGTCATCCCTAGAGCCTCCCAAGTCAAGGCCTGAGAAGTCAACCCTGGGAGAGAGGGCCTCGACCTTCTTCTTGGCCTTACAGAAGCCTTCAAAGAATTTTTGGCTGGCCTCATCCACAAAGGCCTCTCGATTAGAGGTGGAGTCCCTAAAAGAGGCCAGAGCCTTCTCTACAGCCTTCTTATTGTCCTCGATAGCTTCCTCTTTCACTCGTTGCTCCGAAGCAACAACAGCATCCCTCTCAACCCGTAACGTGTCCCCGACCAAGCGTAGTGATAAGTGCTTAAATATTCATGTTTAAACCCCTTAATTTTTATTTGTTAAGCTCTCAATTTGTGTTATTTCATCCTATTTTATCTCATTTATGTGTTTACTGTGTTTTTCTAGGTTTTTGGAGAATTTTGGAATAATCGGGGTTAAAGAGCAAAATAAAGACTTTTCTCTCATTTAAATGAAGATTTTATTTGAGTATATGAGCTGCTAAAATAAAAAAGATGTCGACAGAAGTTTTGAGTGGCATGTGAAGGCTTAAATCCCACATCGGTTAGAAACACATTGCACTCATGGAGTTTCCCTATAAAATCCCTATTTCACTTCATCTTTAGGGTGTGTGGATTTCGAAGGCTTTGTTATCAAGGGGGGAGAGTGCCGCACAGCAAAAACAAAAAGAAGGAAAAACAAAGAGAGAAGCTGCAAGTGTAATTTCTCTCTTAATATATTTTCAGCTTTAATTTATTTCTTTTCTGTTTTAAAGTTTAATGTTTAGCACTTTAATTGTAAAATTTATTTTCATAATCATGAGAGGCTAAAACCTTCATCTAAGGTTGAAGATGAAGCCTCGCCATTGATTAGCATTATATTTTCATATATATCTGTACGATTCCGACATTTTTGTATTGATATTCTATTTCAGTTCAATTGTTTGAGTAAATTCTTATGATTGATTGTTTTGTTTATAAACTGTTCAAATTGCATATTCGATGTGTTTCATCCAACGGATACATCAAATCATTCAAATTAAGTCGGATATCCACTGTGATTTGTAAATTAAACGGATACATTGGATGATTTGATTTAATTGGGGTATTCGTTGTGATTTGTATATCGATGGATTCATGGAATTATATAATAAATTACTTTTATATAGAACATACATAGGATGTAATTGCATGTCGGTTGTATGAACAAAATCATGAAAATATATGCTTTAATTTGGTGGGGTGGATTCAGAAACCATAGTGCTTTTATAATTTGTTTTAAATCAATTTAGTTTAGTTTATAGTCTTTGCACAACACAGTTCGAAATTCGAAACTAGGTTAAAATAGGTTTAGTTTAGATAAAAATCCATTTTCACGATGTAATTCCCTATGGATTCGACCTCGCACTTGTACACACTATATTGCAAACAACTTGTGCACTTGTGAGTAATTTAAAACTCACAATAAGTTTTTGGCACCATTGCCAGGGGGTTGTTTTGTTTGTGAAAATTAATTTTTTGTCTGAATTGATTTTATTTTTCTACTAGCTTAGTTAGTATTTTTGTTTTATTTTTGTTTTTGTGATTTTATTTTAATTTATTTGCTTCTATTTGCAATTGCCCAAAAAAATAAAATAAAATAAGAAAAACAAAAGAAAATTTTAGTGTTTGATCTGTTCAGTTTGTAGAATCACACTTTACCTGTGCTTGAGTGCATCTTCGTAGACAACATCAGCAGACTGGCAGCAGCTGAAAAAAAAAATTGCCAAATTTTGTTGACCCATTTTGTGAGTATTATGTTTTCTGTTTTTGCATATATTTTATTTTATTGTTATTTGTATTTTATTCAATTCTTTTGTTTTTCTGCTAGTTAGTTTATTTTATTGCTTTTTGTGTGGTATATGCTTGGTCGGAAATCCCTGAACTTAGAGTTGATACTTTTAGATCCCGAAATAGAAAGAGCTATTAGGAGAAATAAGATAGCACTTGTTGAGAGAGAGATGATTGAGATGGGGGACAATTTAAGGAATGCAAATCAACCGGAGAATGTAGAGCAACCTAGAGCTTGGAACGTGGACTTCACTACATCCCTTAGGGATTTCTTCGCACCCGTTGTGACTAACTCCCTTTCTTGTATAGTGTTGCCACCAACCAATGCTACGCACTTTGATCTAAAGCCACATGTTATCCAACTCCTACCCTCATTTCATGGCTTGAGTCTTGAAAATCCTTACAGCTATGTGAAGAAGTTCAAAGATATTTGTGCCACATTCAAGTTCTAGAACTTCTCTGATGAGTCGGTCCATCTTAAACTTTTCTTTTTTCTCTTCATGATAGAGCTAGGGCATGGTTGGATTCCAACACACCCGAGTCTATTACATCTTGGGAAAGCTTGTTGAGTAAATTCTATAATAAGTTTTTCCCAATGTCTAAAGTGAACGAGTGCCGAAAGGAGATTAGTTCTTTCACTCATGAGGAGGATGAGAAGTTTTTTGAGAGTTGGGAGCGTTTCAAAGACTTACTGATCAAATGCCCTCCACATGGATATGATAAGTGGAGACTCGTTCAGTTCTTCTACCAAGGGTTGACTCAACCCAATCGTAGCATGATCGAGTCTATGAATAGAGGGCATTTTTAAGTTTGACGGGGGATGAAGCATACAAGGTATTGGACAAGTTGTCCGACAACTCGCAGCAGTGGGATTTTTCAAGCTGTCGGGACATGTTCATTTGTGCCCCTAAGAAAGGAGGCATCAATGAGATTAAAGAGGACAATGACTTGAGGATAAAAAGATAGATGCTCTCACCTAGAAGGTTGACACTCTCGTTGTGGGCCAGTCAATCAATGCTCCCAATACATTCAATGTTGATAGTTGTTTCATCTATGCTAGTCCTACGCATTTAGCACATAATTTTTCATCTATGCCGGCTTTTGTCGAGTATCTCATGGAATAAGCAAACGCTTTCAATGACTATCAGAAGTAATCAAATAGATCTTACTCCGAGATTTACAATCCAGGGTGGCAGAACCACCCTAATTTTTCATGGAAGTAGAACCAACCGATGAATCAGGGAGAAGCCCCTCATCATGCTCACAATCAATACCCTCATGGATTTCCTCCACCAGTTCCAAGTCATGGTCGCTCAGCACATCCAGCACCATCACCCGCTTACCAAGCTCTTACTCAAGCGCCAACATCGGTTTTACAGTAATTGGAGGACACCCTCAAGGATTTCATGAAGATGACTGGCCAATCCATCAGCGAAGTGAGGAGTGCGACAATAGTAAACACCCAAGTGATTGCCAAGCTAGAGAGTCAAATGGGTCAAATCACAAGTCACTTGGGTGAAAAAAAAAAGGACAGTTTGAGGTTGGAAATCCATCAACTCCTATGCACGGGCAGAAACAAGTGCAATCGATTATCACATTGAGGTCTGGGAGACAAGTGGACAATCAAGTGGAAGAGAACCCTACTATGCAGCAAGGGCAAGAAAGTGGCAACAAAAAGAAGAGAAATATTGAGCCATTTATAGCCACACCTACTGTTGAGGATCTTTCTAGGTCGTTTGTACCTAAAGTGCCTTACCCTAAGAGATTACAAGTGCCTAAGAAAGTAGGGAAGTTTTAGGACATTCTGGAGGTGTTCAAGCAGGTCCAAATCAATATCCCATTTTTGGACACCATCCAGCAAGTGTTGTCATATGCCAAGTTCTTAAAGGACTTGATCACTATCAAGAGGAGGATGAATGTCTCGAAGAAGGCATTTTTGACCGAGCAGTTTAGCTCAATCCTTCAGTGCAAGTTGCCCATCAAGTATAAGGAACCCGAGGTGTCCTATCATCTCTTGCATGATAAGAGTCAGCAAGAATGAGAGGGCTCTTTTGGATCTAGGAGTGAGTGTGTATCTTCTGCCCTACTCAATCTATTTGCAGTTAGGGTTAGGAGAATTGAAGCCCACATCCATGATGCTTCAATTGGTTGACAGGTCAGTGAAGATACCACGGGGAATAATTGATGACGTTTTGATAAAGGTGGATAAGTTTTATTTCCCTGTGGATTTTATTGTGCTTAACACAGAGCTGGTTTAGAATGTGGGGATTTGGATACTGGTGATTCTAGGGCGACCATTCTTAGCCACGGCTAATGCCCTGATAAATTGTAAGACAGAGATGATGAAGATTTCCTTCAGAAATATGACAGTGGAGCTGAATATCTTTGATATCAGTAAGCAACCACTAGAATATGATGAAGTAAGAAATGTATGCTTGATAGAGGAGATTATTAAGGAGACTGTGGATGAATCAAGCATTGAGGACCCCCTAGAGGCATGCTTTGCTCAGTTTGGAGAGGATTTGGATTTGGATAAGTTACTTGAGTAAGTGAATTCCATTTTGGAGTCTGCTCCTTGGGAGAGCAGTGAGACGGAGGAGACCGCAACACTTGACCCCCCAAGAAGGAACTTAAACCTTTACCAAATAATCTTAAGTATAAGTTCCTCGGTCCAGCAGATTCTTTGCTTGTGATTATAGCTTTAGATTTGGTTGATGCTCAAGAGGAGAAATTATTGGACGTTTTAAGAGAGCACAACGAAACTATTGGCTGGACTATTGAGGATATCAAGAGGATCAGCCCCTCGGTGGTGATGCACAAGATACATTTAGAGGAGAATGCCAAGCCATCGAAGGAGCCACAGAGAAGGCTCAACCCAGCTATATAAGAGGTTGTGAGGACTGAAGTAATAAAGTTGTTAGATGCAGAGATCATTTATCCAATCTCTGATAGCAAGTGGGTGAGCCCGATTCATGTCGTGCCCAAGTGGGCTGGATTGACAGTAGTGAAGAATAAAGACGACGAGTTGGTGCCGACTTATGTTCAGTCAAGATGGAGAGTGTGTATAGACTACCATAAGTTGAATGCTGCCATAAGGAAGAATCATTTTCCACTCCTATTTATTGATCAGATGGTGGATCGCTTGGCTGGGCACGATTACTATTGCTTCTTGGATGGTTATTCTGGATATAACCAAGTTCCGGTGGACCCTGAAGATCGGGAGAAGATAACGTTTACCTATCCTTTTAGGACATTCGCCTACCGTCGCATACCCTTTGAGTTATACAATGCACCCACTACTTTTCAGCAGTGTATGGTCAGCATATTCTCTGACATGGTAGAGTGTTTCTTAGAGATTTTCATGGATGACTTATCTGTGTCAGTTCATCATTTGAGGAGTGTCTGCACCGTCTCACTTTGGTTTTACTGCGGTGCAAGGAGAAGAACCTGGTGCTTAATTGGGAGAAGTGCCATTTTATGGTCAAGCAAGATATTGTACTAGGGCACGTCATATCTCATTGGGGGATTGAGGTCGACAAAGTGAAGGTGTACCTGATTTCCAACCTTCCACCCCCACGTACTGTTGTGCGTTTATCTACCCAAATAAATAAGTAAATAATCGTACAGTTTTACTTGCAAGTGCACAAGGTCGATAGTAGCATAGTGTGCAAGTGCAAGATCATCTCCATTAGGATTGGTGAATTTTGATTTAGAATTAGTTTCTCAATATAAAAAGATAGAAATAGATGTTGAGTGTTAATTAATAATAATAAGATCATAGGGCTTCGATATCCACCACTAATCATACTTTCCTAATAAGTAAAGTGCCAATGCTATAGCCTTATCATGAATACCTAATGGTTGTCAACCTAATGGCTTGGTCCACTCCTTAGACTATTGATCTCCCTAAGCAACGAGTTAGGCATGGTGTATACTCTAACTCTTTTCTCTTTTAAGGGATTCAACATGGTGTATACTGAGTTATTCCTTAAGAGAGCACAAGGGCTGTGGAAATTGACAACCACACGGGACCTAGGGCTTGGTCTGCTCCCGGTTTCCCATGTTGATTAATCCAAGAATCCGGCGTGGATTTCTTTTGTTACTATTGTCAGACCCAGGACTCGGTCATCCAAATTGATCTAACTAATTGATCCATACCACATGCATACGTTGATCAGACACACTCATATGAGGAATTTAAATAAACACATGCATTAATCAATTAAAGCATCATAAAATGGCTATTTATTGAGGTAATCAATGATTATATATATAGGAAAGTATAATTAGGGCTTCAATCGAGCCTTATTAGGAAGTTAGTTACATATGCTAAGCGAACTAAACATCATAACCATAACTAAACTAGAATAGAAAAATAAAACCCGAAGAATGTTGAGGAGACGAGTCGTCAATTCCTCTCCACAGCTTACAACCTCAAGCTCAATTAAAAAGTATTTTTTCTGTGTTTTACAAGTCTATATATAGGGCTCTAAGAGTGCCCCGAAACCCTAATTTTCAATTTAAGGTCTGGAGACTTCTTTCCAATTCTGGCTCTGTCACCTCTGGTGCGTGTGCGCTCTATCGTATGAGTCTGCGCTCGAGTGCATGTGTGCACTCGATCCTTCTAAGTGTGCACTTGATTGCCTGTGTGCTTGATCACAAGGGAGGTGCACTTAATCGCACCTTGCTGGTTTTGCAAAACTTTACTTTTTATTCCTTAGAGCTCCAAAATGTCTTCTTTTTTTCAAAGTCCTATGAAAAATATAGAAAACACAAAAGTGAAGTAGAATCTACTAAAATTTATAGACAAAGAGCCTAACAAGTGTAAATTAAGGGGCATAAATATGACTATTTATGCACTTATCACATACGGTGAAGGAGGTTCGTTCTTTTCTGGGCCATGCAGGATTCTACAGGCGATTTATCCAGGATTTCAACAAGATCGCCAGGCCTTTGTGCAAGTTGTTGTTAAAGGATGCCCCATTTGTATTTGATGAGGACTGTAAGAAAGCATTTGGGGATCTTAAGAAGATTCTGACATCCACACTCATTATTCAGCCATCCAATTGGGGTGTACCTTTTGAGGTTATGTGTAACGCATCAGATTATACAGTTGGAGTTGTTTTGGGGCAGCGTGTCCATGTCATCTACTATGCAAGTAGAACTCTAAACGACGCACAACTCAATTACTCTACCACTGAGAAGGAGTTGCTAGGTGTCATTTGTGTATTGGACAAGTTCAGATCCTACTTGTTAGGATCGAAAATCATTATCTACTCGGATTATGTAACATTGAAGTATCTTTTCTCCAAAAATGATGCTTAATCGCATCTTATTCGATGGATCTTGTTACTTCAGGAGTTCGACATAGAGATTCGGGATAAGAAAGGTTCCGAAAATGTGGTGGTGGACCATCTGTCTAAGTTGATAGTGGATTTCACTAAGGCTGCCATTCTTATTTCTGAGACCTTTCCTGATGAGCAATTGATGCTCATTGCTCACAATCCCACACCATGGTTTGCTGATATAGTGAACTATCTTGTCACCAGTCAAATGCTTTTACATTGGGGGCAACAAGATAAGTCCAAGTTTTTGGCCATGGTAAAGCATTTTTTCTGGGATGATCCTTACCTGTTCAAGTATAGTCCCAATCAGATCATTAGAAGGTGTATTCCTGAGCATGACCAATCTAATGTCATCTTCTTTTGTCATGATCATGCTTGTGGAGGCCATTTCAATGCTAAAAAGACCGCTGCAAAGATTTTGCAGTGTTGATTCTATTGGCCTACCCTGTTCCGAGACTCTCACACCTACTATGTATCTTGTGAGTGTTGTCAAAAGCTAAGGAGTATTTTAAGGAGGAATATGATGCCCCTTAACCCTATTATGATTGTTGAAATTTTTGACGTGTGGGGCATTGATTTTATGGGACCTTTCCCAAACTCCTTTGGCTATCTGTACATTCTGGTTACTGTGGACTATCTATCCAAATGGGTGGAGGCCGTTGCATACAAGACCAATGACCACAGAGTTGTGGTCTAGTTTTTGAAGGACACTATCTTTGCTCGTTTTGGTACACCTCGAGCAATCATAAGTGATGGAGGTAAGCACTTTTGCAACCAGATTTTTGAGCAGTTGATGAAGAAGTATTTCATCACATATAAGGTTGCCACCCCGTATCACCCATAGATTAGTGGACAAGTGAAAATTTCTAATTGCGAGATCAAGCACATTTTGGAGAAGACTGTGAACCCTAGTAGAAAAGATTCATCTCTGTGATTGAATGATGCACTGCGGACATATTGGACAGCATTCAAGACGCCAATTGGCATGTCTTCATATCGTCTTGTGTACGGAAATGCACATCACCTTCCAGTGGAATTAGAGCATAAAGCATATTGGGCTATCAAGCAGTTGAACTTCAATCTTTCGAAGGCTGGTTCACAAAGGAAGCTCCAACTCAATGAATTAGAGGAGCTACGGAATAATGCATATGATTGTGCATGGTTGTACAAGGCACAAATAAAGAAGGCTTATGACCAGAACATTTTGAGATGATCTTTTGAGCCTGGTCAAAAAGTTTTTCTTTACAATTCACGCTTGCATCTTTTTTCAGGCAAGCTCAAATCTCGATGGACAGGCCCATTTATTATTCGATCAGTTTTTCCTCATGGGGCCATCGAGATTGAGGATCCAAATAATGGAACTTTCAATGTGAATGGACAGAAGCTAAAACCATCTTCGAGTTGAGGAGTTCGAAGCTTGAGAAGACATTGTTAGAGGATCCTAGTTACCCAGAGTGATTGTCGTCTACTATGGAGAGTCTGGTTGAAGACTTTAAACTTAACGCTTGTGGGAGGCAACCCTTATCCTTTTATTCCTTGTCATTAGATCTTATTATTTGGTTTTTGTTTTTTGTTGTGTTTTTCAGGACAAATGTCTGCTATTTAAGTTTGGGGGAGCGTGCTCATATGTCACACCCGACTTGTGCCACCCATTCAGTCTGCGACAGAGGAGTTCCTGACATTGCGATCAAGCACCCAACTTGGAGCGATCGAGTGCAGTTCCAGAAACTGCCCAAACAGCAGTAAGTGGTTGCACTGTCTGGCTGAAGATGTAAAACTTAGCGCAAATGGGAGGCACCCTACAGCATATCCTTTATGTTTTTATTATTTTTCATATTTCTTGTAACTGTTTATTTCTAGTATTTTTTTTTTGTTTTCCAGTATTACTTTAGTCTTTATTTTTCAGGGACAATGCGTATTTCAATTCAAGTTTGGGGGTATGCTATGAGCCATACCAGTCCAGCTAGTTCTCCATCTCCCTGGTCAGCTCTTTCCATATTATTCACACATTGGGGACAATGTGTAATCTAACTTTGGGGGTATAGGAGACACATTACACACACTTTGTCCCAGTTTGTTGTTGTTTTTCTTTTCTTCGTTTTAAAGAGAAGATAAATGCATGCTCATGTTGTTTTGAAATTTTGAGTGATCTGAACAAATATTGTGATATGATTTCATTGGAAAGCTTAAAATCTTGAACACATGATCTGATGATAGAGTTTTAAAGTTTAGTTACTTACTTTAGGCATTTGAGAATTCACATGTTTGATCTAATCTGACATGAGCATATTAGCACATAATTGTGTGAGGTATGATATGTGATTTTAATGTGTATGCTTCCATGGCTTAGTTGATTCCGGATGACTTGTTGGATGGACACTTTGGCATAAAAAAAATTTGCACAAAAAGAGAAAAATGCTCATCATTGATAAAGTTTCCACTGAGTAATTGGACCTCTTGCCTCAATAAGCAGTAAGTGTTCACGTCAAAAGATGGGAATTTTGATTGTTGCAATAACGCCAGTTTAGTTTTGTAGCCTTTTTTACTCGAGTTAGTAAGTCCTTAGGGGTGTCTTTACACTTAATGCCCTAAAACCATCTAGTTTGGGAGTCATTGACTCAATACTCACTACATAGGTTAATAAGAAAGCTTAAGGGAACTAAACATAGAAAAGCCTCACAATAAAAGAAAGAAGAAAATAAAACTATGCCATTGATTGTTCATTTTGATGGGAAATTCTATGAATCTTCAGATATGGAGACATTGCACATTAGAATTATTTGGAAGCTTCATATTTATGCGCTAGTTCACTTTACATTGATTTGAGCTTGTAATACCTTAGCTAGCCTTTTGTAAGTAATTAGATTTTAATATTTCTATTCATTGCGAAGATGGGTTTATCTTTTTAAGCTTGCTCATTAATGAATATCATGGTTTTGTGTGATACTTTTGGATACCATGAAAGATGGATTTATCTTTGTGTTCTTTGTTTTTCATTTAGTTTTTAGTTTCGTATTGCTAAGAGACTAGCAATATGTAACTTTAGGGGGTGTGATAAGTACTTAAATATTCATATTTTAGCCCCTTAATTTATATTTGTTTAGCTCTTAGTTTGTGTTATTTCATCCTATTTTATCTCATTTCTGTGTTTACTGTGTTTTTCTATGTTTTTGGAGCATTATGGAATAATCCGGCTTAAAGAGCAAAATAAGGACTTTTTCTCTCATTTAAATGAAGATTTTATTTGAGTATATGAGCTGCTAAAATAAAAGAGACATTGGTAGAAGTTTTGAGCGGCATATGAAGGATTAAATCCCACATCGGTTGGAAACACATTCTACATCCCACATCCCACATCGGTTGAAACACATTCTACATCTCACATCCCACATCAGTTGGAAACACATTGCACTCAAGGAGTTTCCTTATAAAAGCCCCATTTCACTTCATCTTCAGGGTGTGTGGATCTCAAAGGCTTTGCTATCAAGGGGGGAGAGCGCCGCACAGCAAAAACAAAAAGAAGAAAAAACAAAGAGACGAGCTGCAAGTGTAATTTCTCTCTCAACGTATTTTCAGCTTTATTTTGTTTCTTTTGTGTTTTAAAGTTTAATGTTTAGCACTTTAATTGTGAAATTTATTTCATAATCATGAGAGGCTAAAACCTTTATCTAAGGTTGAAGATGAAGCCTCACCATTGATTAACATTATATTTTCATATATATTCGTACGATTCCGACATTTTCGTATTGATGTTCTATTTCAGTTCAATTGTTTGAGTAAATTCTTTGTTTTGTTTATAAACTGTTCAAATTGGATATTCGATGTGTTTTATCTGATGGATACATCGAATCATTCAAATTAAATCGGATATCCACTATGATTTGTAAATTAAATGGATACATTGGATGATTTGATTTAATTGGGGTATTCGTTGTGATTTGTATTTCGATGGATTCATGGAATTATTTGATAAATTACTTTTATATAGAACATACATAGGATGTAATTGCTTATCAGTTGTAGGAACAAAATCATGAAAATATATACTTTAATTTGGTGGGGTGGATTCAGAAACTTTAGTGCTTTTATCATTTTTTTTAAATCAATTTAGTTTAGTTTATATTCTTTGCACGACATAATTCGAAATTCAGAACTAGGTTAAAATAAGTTTAGTTTAGATAAAAATCTATTTTCACGACACAATTCCCTGTGGATTCGACCTCACACTTGCACACACTATATTGCAAACGACTCGTGCGCTTGTGAATAATTTAAAACTCACAACACGTAGGGCATCCCTCTTCCTCACAGCCTCCACCTTGGCCCTGTCCACCCCTTCCAGGGATGCTTGGAGCTGTTGGACAAGCTCGTGGCTCTCATCTAGCCTTTGTTGACATCGACCCAGCTTCTCTGCCATATCTAGGCTCTGACACTACAGCACTCCAAGGAGCACGCCAGACTGAAACAAAGCACAAGTATCATTAGCTAAAGCAAATAATGAGAAAAAAGCCTAAGGAAATAGAGGTATGAGGATTCTTACCTGAGAAGTCAAGGTCTCGGCTACAAAACAGAGCCCCTCGATTGGCTTCCGAGAGAGCTCGAGCATATCTCAGAGCGGGATCCCTATGATGAGATGCTCTCGGGCCACCCATGGATGGGCGAAGACCGAGTCTTCTACCTTTAAAGCCTAGTTGGGCATGAAGACCCCGGCCACGGAAGGGGCGCCTCGAGACGAGGATGGGGCCTGGGTGGCTCAAGTAGAGGCACGACTAGGGAAACCCTCGGCTTAGGGGAAAACTCCGAAGGACTCTCCACAGCGATGGGCACAAGGGAGGAAGCTCGTGGCCTCTTCTTTAAGCCTTGGGCGGGCACCGGCTGCTTCCCCTGTGAAGCTTGTTTCTTCTCCTGAGTGATTTTTCTGGCCCACTCCTTGGCATTGGCTACCAACTCCATCTCTTCCCAAAACACAAAGGCGCAAGTGTGAGTACCAGGTCAAAACATAAAGAAAAAATATAGTTGTAATACCCGTATTTGTAAAGTAAGGGTAAAAAATTACTTTAATAAATATGACGTGAAATTAAAATTATATATATATATATATATATATATATATACATGTGAAGGATTTAGTATTGAATAAAATAATTATTTAAAAAAACTAGACACGTGGGGGCGTAATTATAAAGAAAATGGAAAACAAAAAAAAAATTTGACACATACAGTTTGGAAAAAGAGAAAAGAAAAAAAAAGTTTTGTTTTAAAAAAAAAACATGGCAGCAAGTGTTGCTACCTGCTGCCAAAGGAAAAAAGAAGTTGCATGTTTTATTTGTGGCATTTTCGTGGAGCAATAAGAAAGGCAGTTGAGTGTGCAAGGAAAAATTTGAGCTATCGAGAAATTTCAACAAAATTTTACTTATATATATATAAACGTAATTTATATTATTACTTACCAAATCCTGTTTGATTTTCCTTCAATTACTCTATTTCTCTAAACACTTGGGGACAAAAAAAAATGTTGAAAGAGCAAAATTTTGAAGGAGTTTACGGGATAATTTTATATAGTCACGGGAAGCGCTAAGAAAAACATAAGGTAATAACATGAAGTTTATTTTTGAAATTTAGCATACATGAAATTCCCATAATTCAAAGTTGGAATTTTCAAAGGGTGTAAATTATGGAGAATTTAAGAATAAATTAGAAATTTAATATTAAAATTATGTCAGGTGTTGACGATCAGCAACCGAGGGAAATTGCTGAGAGGAGTAAGAAAGGCAAACAGGTGATCCACGGGTAGCTCTAGATGCTACGTGGTGAGTTAGATTTACTTTAAATAATCTATATAAAAATGAAATATCTAGTGATAATATTAAAATAAATTATTAGTTTATGTTTTGGTGGTAGATGAAAGATTGAATGATAGGAATTTTGGACATATAGAAAATTATTATGTTAGAAATAATATTTTTGGAATAATAAGTTAATTTAATAATAAAAGTGATAATTGAAATTCTTGATGAGCTATGGTTGAGGTTTTGATACGAATTATGATGAGATGATATTTAGTGAATCTTGACTATCTATGATGGATGATTTGATGTGATTTATGAGGAGAGAAATTTAGTGGAATTTCTTTCAATAATAATTTGAGAATAATCAGGATAGCTAATTTAAATATTTGAATTCATGTTTGTTTTTATATTATTGTTCATATGCATATTTTATATCATTGTTCATATGCATATGCATTAAATAAAAAAACCGGGAGGGGGCCGGTCTAAGATAAAAACATGTCGACATGTGGAAAGACGTTTCCTAATAATAATTGATGCATTGCATCTGTTTTACATGTTGATTGCATTACTGAAATGTTGTTTGTTATTACGAATTTATTTATAGATGAATGAGTCTCACACAGAGACAGTTATGGTGAAAAAGAAACATAGAAGTATGATATGATATGATAAGAACCATCTAAATGGTAGACTTTGTGTTAGAACCTCATTACGGGGTAATTATGAGATAATTGATAGTCTTAAGGTGAACCAATATATAAGAAGAAGAGATTGATAGAGAATTAGACTTATGATATATGTAGTGATAGTAGAATGCTATTATCAAGTTATATGAGATACAATTGATTTAATATTGAAAGACAATTTAAACAAGTTGAGTACTTCTAGTAAATTTAATTCATTGAGCTTGTAAAGCTTACCTTTCATTGTATAATGATTTCAGGTAGCATGCAGGACAAATAGTTTGGTGAGTTGAGGTTCAGACAAAATCATTTTCTGTAAGCCACGTACTTGTCCACATCCTCAGAATAATGAAAAAATAAAATAAAATTTTATTTGTAAATATTCATGCATTTTTACATTGTATATTATATTTAAGTTAATATCAGACTGATGTACCTCCCCTGTTAAGGCTTGGGGATTAAAGTAAAAATTTCTATTAGTATTATTTGTATTGTTGCATATATGTGTCATGCTAGAATTTTCAAAATGTGCTGACACCTTCTCGCAGGTTGCCAATCCGGGATGGGTCGTTACAATAGTGGAGTATTAAGAAAGGATAAAATAGAAGAGTGGAAGTTAAAAACGAAAACTACGAGATTACTGTGCTCTAAGATTGCCTCGGGGCAACTGGGGCAGAGATCGCGCCGCTAACTTCTCATTATCATACAAAACCCCAACATCCAGAGGTGCAGCTACCATGGGCCTCAGCGTCTCCTACTCTCGGTGCAGGAGGTGCAGCTTCTTACACTTACTCGCACGGTCCAGACTCCAGCTGAGTGGGACTTGGAAGCTCTCCTAACTCTGGACGAAGAAAAATGACTTCTTCCATTTTTTTTTATTGAAGAAGACTTCCTCTTCAGTAGCCCGCTCTTCGCCCTCGAACTGACCATTACCCATCTGGTATATCCGTACTTGCTTATTTGGAAGTGGGCTTTGAAGAAATCTATAATTCATCAAGCCACTCACCTCTGTGCACATGCAAATAAAGGTCATGATGAGCCACATCGAGTTGGGCACCAGTTGGCACAGTGCTATATTGAAATACCTCCGCACTGCGCAGAAAAAGGGTTAAAGGGGAAACTTGAGCCCGACCTTCATGTACTGTTTATAGACATATAGCTCATAAGCCATACGGCTCGAGAGGGCATCACAGGCCCTCTTCCCAACCTTTGCTGGCCTGAGGGTGTACTTCCTCGGAATAAGGTACACCCTCTTAATAACTTCGAGTTCCTCCTCCCCCACGAGGTTGGCCATAGAGTTGGCCACATATGATCATTGAACTCTCTCCTCGACCACTATATCCCCCTCACCTCGGTCAAGGTTTTGTTAATCTCGTCCTTACCTTCAGAAGATGAGTCCTCTTCCTCTCCCTCCTCCTCCCCAAGAATGTAAGGAACCATGGCAAATGGTCCCTCATGAGTAACAATCTCCTCTGATGACTCATCTCCACTAGAGGACAGGCCCATGGCCACTTCTAACTCCCTAGACAGATCATCACTGTCCTCACTACCACTATTAGCCCTATCATGGGATCTATCTACCGAAGACATGATGGGAGGGTAGGAGAACTCACCAAAAATTCGTGACTACTTCGAGCAAATGATCACAACCACGACCTTGATCTCGTCTCCGCAAACGTGCCTCCTAAAATCTCCACCCAACTTCGAGCACTTCCAAAACTCTCGACCTACTCTGAGGAACTCTCAAGCTTCCACTTTCAGACTCTTAAACCGACTCTGTGGGCTCTCAAATATTTCTCTGATCACAAATGAAATAAGGTGAGTAGAAATGGGAAGGAACCACCCTTATATAGGAACACAGGCATGACAAACAAGGTAAATTAACTCTGCTACAGTTAGGAGAGACGCGACAGTTGGTATAACCAAAGCACTATTACTCTCCCCAAGGACTCTGACAATTGTAACGATGCGACATTTCATGTACCTGAGGGCGAATATACGATGCTTAGAGAACCCAAGGCACCATTATATTCACCAAAACAGCAAAAAGCGAACAATCAAATAAACGAGTGCCGCCATTTCACCCAAAGCAACTGTATCCATTAAATGGACCAGGGCTTCATGTTTAATGATGGCCAAACGGTTCAGCATTAAATAAGCTAAAAATTCTGAAAAAGGCCTAAGGATTTATTTCTCCATGGGCCCCAAAAACCTAAAAGGCCTACTAGGAGATCCAATAAGAGAAGCCCAAAAGACCCACCAGGAGGTCCAAGAAGAGAAGCCCAAAAATCCCACCAGAAGATCCAAGAAGAGAAGCCTAAAAGGCTCACAAGGAGATCCAAAAAGAAAAGCTCAAAAGGTCCACTAGGAGATCTAAGAAGAGAAGCCCAAGAATCCATTAAAAACTCTAAAAGAAAAATCCAAGCTCAGAGAAATGTCTCCAAGGCCGAGTATATTGACTGTTGCTCATATGCTCGGAAAAATGTCTCCAAGACCGAGCATATTGATTGCAGCTCATATGCTCGGGCCAATGTCTCCAAGGCCGAACATATTGATTCTTGCTCATATGCTCAGACCAATGTCTCTAAAGCCGAGCAAATTAACTGCTACTCATATGCTCGGACCAAAGTCTCCAAAGCCAAGCATATTGACTGTTACTCATATGCTCGAACCAACTTCTCCAAGGCGAGCATATTGACTGCTGCACATATGCTCGGACCAACATCTCCAAGGCCAAGCATATTAACTACTGCTTATATGCTCAGACCAACGTCTCCAAGTCCGAGCATATTAATTGTTGCTCATGTGCTCGGACCAACGTCTCCAAGGCCGAGCATATTGATTGTTGCTCATATGCTCGGACCAATGTCTCTAAGACCGAGCATATTGACTGCTACTCATATGCTAGGACCAATATCTCTAAGGACGAGCATATTGACTACTCGGACCAATGTCTCCAAGGTCGAACAAATTGACTGCTGTTTATATGCTCGGACCAATGTCTCTAACCCCGAGCATATTGACTGCTCGGACTAATGTCTCCAAGGCCGAGCATACTAATTGTTTCTCATATACTCGGACCAATGTCTCCAAGCCCGAGCATATTAACTGCTCGGACCAATGTCTCCAAATCCGAGTATATTTACTGCTGCTTATATGCTCGAATGAATATCTTCAAAGCCGAGCATATTAGCTGCTGCTCATACACTCGGACCAACGCTTCCAACGGTGAGCATATAAGTTGTTGCTCGTATGCTCGGACCAAGGTCTCCAAGGCTAGGAGCACCAAGTGTTCCTCATAAACGCTCGGTCCGACATCTCTCAGGCCAAAGCCCTACTATACGTCCTCGAAGCACACAAATGTACTTAAGAAAGTAGGGGGCCTGTGATATAGCTAATAAAAGCACCCACCAGTAGACTACAAACACGTGGAACAACTTCACCCAACGACCGAGCAACACATGACCACACTAACAAGGCACCCACCAATAGACTGCAGACACATGGAAAACCTTCCCTCCATTAGCAAAATGACACGTGGAACGGGCAGTTGATGCAACTGTCGTCACTCACAGAAGTGTAAGCATGATTAAGGGGACTGAGCCCTTTCTGAACACGCAACAAGGACCCTCCAGCAGAGAAGCGAGATCTTTGGGATCTCACTATTCCGGCCACGTGACCAGCCCGTCTCAGAAACTTTATAAAAAGCTCAAGGTATACGATACTCGAACAAGAGAGAAAAAAGAGCACAAAACACACTACTTGGACACTTAAGCTTTCACCCTACTTTCCCAGTATCTTGTTCTAACAAAGGCATCAGAGAGTCTTCGGAGGCACTACCCCTCCTCTCCTCCGGTGACTCTTTAAGTTTACCTCTTGTCACTTATACAGGGCACTTGACGTGGCACGCCCAGCTTAGTAGTGGATTTCTGGAATCAATAGGCTTCATGTCGTGCTGTGCTGTGGGCCTCAAAAGCTAGGCTCAGCACAGTAAGAAGAATAGTATCGTGTCAAGCTCGACACGGCCCATGGAAGTGTGAGTCGTCCCGAGCCGTGCTAAATTTGTGTCGGGCGATGCCGATGCACCCCTAGTTGCACCTACTCCTTAAGTAATGATCCTAAGCCCATGTAATGGTATTGTTACACGGGTCTTATTGACCAATGTTCGGTATACCATACACCATAGTTGTATAAAGACAAGCCCATCTTTGTTTATGAGACAAATTTGATGAGCCCATCGCATGCTGAATGGAAATTCTATTTCGAGTTGCTTCCATATTTACAAACCAAAAGAAATTTGGTAGGTAAATAGTTTCCTAATTATTCTCCGATTGGCTTAGTTTTTAATTCTGCTGTAAAGATTTAAAAGTGATCCTAATTTTTTTTTTGTCTAGTGTCATGAGAGATACATAACACTAAGGTTCATCTCACCATTGAATGAAAATAAATTTTTTTCCTCTCTTTTCTCATATGATTTAACCGTGAGATAGACTATTCTACTATATATCTCTCATGACACAGTGTCAGATAAAAATTTCTTAACTTATAAGAGTGTGTGCCCCTAACATGAGCAAAGGGGGGGGGGGGGGTAAATAATTTAATCATATGTTGCTAATTGTTTTATTCTACAAAATAATAACACTAACGAAGTTAGAAAAGATTTAATTCGAAGATTTAATTGAACAATATTAATAATCAAAAGATTTTTTTTATCGCAATTGAAAATCTGAAAATTAATTTGATCAAAAGGATAAACGGTGTTATTTAGTTTAGTAATACTGATAAAAAGGAATGGACAAAAATGTTTATAAAATAGGATAGTTCCATCGAGATGAGATAAAATGTATTCCACTTCAACCTTTTTACCCAATAAAGAGCAAATTAATTTCCACATTTTCTTTTTGGTGCATATTTAATTTCCACATTGATTGCCTCGGTTTAAGGTAACCTAATTATATTGATTGCTACTCCAGTGACTTTAAAACAAAAAAATAAAAAATGATTTACTTTAGATGATAAAAATATATTTTGCTAATAAATTACATTTTTTATCCCTAATAATTTTATTTTCATTATAGATATATATATTTACCCAAAAAAATATCTTTTACCACAAAAATGTATTAAAAAAGTATATATTTTTTTCTTAACCAAAAAAATGATAGATCCTAAGGTGCCTAGAGGAAAAAAAAGACAATTTAACTTTGTTGGTAAACACATTCATTTAATGATAAAAACAAAAACATTAATGGTAAAAGAAACAATATTACAATCAAATCTATGTGTTTTATCTTAAAATTGAATATTTTTACCACAAAAAATAAATTATCTATATTTTTAAAGACACCATAATAGCCACAAAATAAATTACCTTTTTTTCAAAGGAGACCCAATACACTCCACCTTGTATACTACTATCAAGTATCAACCAAACAATGTGATTGAACATGGACGACAAAATTACAGTGCATAATTAGTGTAAAACTACCTTTCTTCAAGGATGGGCAATGCGCTGGAGCTAAAGATTTACATAATTAGTGTCAGGTTGCAACTCTTGTCCAAAGCCCCACGATTAACAACATTTATAACTTCTCTATCTAAAGTTTAAACCCCACTGGCTAGATCTCAAATTGCAAACTGTGAGGTCACATGGCCCCGTCGTCCCCATAGGGTCAAAAAAAGGAAGGCTCCCTTAAGACGTAGAGTGACAGACTCTCCCTGTCAACAAAGAAAGAGTTAGCAAAAGATCCAAAAAGTACTGCATTGCACTCGTTGCTTGAGCCAAATTCCCCAAAGCGACTAGACCTTCCTTGGCGGGACACCAACTAGTCTATCAATTAAAGTTTACATAAATCTTGTTTATTATGTAACCATACACAAATTAATTTATCTCCCTTTTCTTTCCTTCTTATTTACCTTCACGTGATTCGGAGCTTGCAGACCCGACAGCTGCTCTTCAGCTCTTAAAAACAGATAAGAGACGGTGAAGGGGTCTGCGAGGGTTTTCATCTTCCTTTCTAGTTTCACATACGATGCTGAAAAGAAGAGAATCTCTTCTTGGGTTTATGTATTTGCAATCGAATCTTTGTGTTTTGCTATCACTTTGCGCCATTGTTGCTTCCTCAAGGACTCATTCTCCTGCTGCCGTGAGCTCGTTGCTACCTCATGATGCCTCTTCTCTTTTGGCATTCAAATCCAAAGCTGATTTGTGGAACAAACTTGGTTTCTCTCAAAAC
The DNA here is from genome assembly GCA_023935145.1 of Bretschneidera sinensis. Classification (NCBI taxonomy): domain Eukaryota; kingdom Viridiplantae; phylum Streptophyta; class Magnoliopsida; order Brassicales; family Akaniaceae; genus Bretschneidera; species Bretschneidera sinensis. The sequence goes on from CM043700.1 coordinate 118,864,520, forward strand.
AGCAGCCTCCATTTCTGTCGATGGCAAGGAGTGACCTGCTTCCAGTACAGAGTGGTGCGTTTGGTCATCGAGGATCTTTACCTCAGCGGTGTTTTTGCTCCCAACTCACTGAGTCGCCTCGACCAGCTACGAGTCCTGAGTCTGCAGAATAACTCGCTCACTGGACCAATTCCCAATTTCTCTGGCCTCCTCAATCTCAAATCCCTATTTCTTGACCACAACTCTTTCTCGGGCTCTTTCCCTCCTTCAATCTTGTCCCTTCATCGTCTAAGAACCCTTGATTTCTCTTACAACAATCTCACTGGCCCAATACCCACCGCATTAACATCGCTAGACCGGCTGTACTACCTGCGGCTCGACTCGAACCGTTTCAATGGAACCATTCCTCCACTGAACCAGTCATCTCTTCAAACCTTCAACATATCAGCCAACAACCTCACTGGCGCGATACCCATAACCCTTACTCTGTTACGCTTTGGTCTCTCCTCTTTTTCATGGAACCCCGGTCTCTGCGGCGAGATCGTACACAGAGAGTGCCACCCACGCCCTCCCTTTTTCAGCCCCAAGGCGGCGGCGACGCCCGCAGCGCCGCCATCGAATGTGGCTTTCGGGCAGAACGCGCAAGTTCACGGCGTTGAGTTGACTCGGCCGAGCCCCAATAAGCGGAAGAGAAACGCTGTGATCATAGGGTTCTCGTTTGGGCTCTTTATACTCATCAGTTCGGTTCTGTGCTTCCTAATGGCGGTGAAGAAACAGAGGGATCATCACACGAAGCAATCAACGGTTGTGATCGCGTCTGATGCGGCGGCCACAGCGCAAGCAGCGGCCGTGATTCAAATGGAGCAAGAAAACGAGTTGGAGGAGAAGGTAAAAAGAATGCAAGGTTTGCAGGTGGCCAAGAGTGGGAACTTGGTGTTCTGTGCGGGTGAGGTGCAGCTGTATACGTTGGACCAGCTGATGAGAGCCTCCGCCGACTTGCTCGGTAGAGGGACCTTGGGGACTACGTACAAGGCGGTGCTAGATAACCATTTGATTGTCTGTGTGAAAAGGCTTGACGCGAGCAGATTGGCGGGTGCAAGTAAAGAGGATTTTGAGCGGCACATGGAATCAGTGGGTGGACTCAGGCACCCGAATCTGGTCCCACTCAGGGCTTATTTTCAGGCGAGGGAAGAGAGACTCCTTGTCTATGATTATCAGCCCAATGGCAGCCTCTTCTCTCTCATCCACGGTAAGTTCCTCCTACCTCTTATTACCTATTCTCTCTGGTTTATTTCTCTGTTCTTGCAACTTGCTACTCAACGAGTGAAACTTGAGTGGACCGATTGACTCGGTGCTAACTCAGCTTCCAAAGTGATTCTATTTTTCAGTGAAATTTGTAAGAGATTTAGGAAAACCGAATAAGTGATAGATACGTATGCCTGAGATATCGGAAAATTGGAAAGTTTTTTGTTACTTTGCGTTGTGGATTATGTGGCTTATTATTATAAAAGGATAATCACCTGATGAGTTTCTCTTGTAATGGGACTACTACAGTACTAGATTTGGTGGTATCTCAGATTTCTTACCGACACACAGAATCTCGTTGCTAACGACATTGGGAATTGATCTTATTCTTTGGGATTGCAATTTGATTTACTAAGACTAATTACAGTGTTTAATTTTAGTAAAGAACTTTTCTTGATGAATTGACCTTGTCTGTTTGCGAGCTTAAGTCAAAAGAACTACTGCTGTGGCTCCCACATGCGATTAATGGGACCCTACCAATGGGACAAATATGTTTCATTTCCGAAAGCATAGTGCGTGTAGTATTTGTCTAAAAATTTGCATGTGCAGGGTCAAAATCAACAAGGGCAAAGCCACTTCACTGGACCTCATGCTTGAAATAGCAGAGGATGTAGCACAAGGCCTATCTTACATTCACCAAGCATGGAGACTCGTCCATGGCAATCTCAAGTCCTCCAATGTCCTCCTTGGCCCTGACTTCGAGGCCTGCGTGGCCGATTACTGCCTGGCTGCTCTAGTCGCTTCACCAGCAGATGATCTGGACCCAGATGCAACAGCATACAGAGCCCCAGAGAGCCGCAATTCGTCGGATCATCAGCAAGCAACGTCCAAGTCAGATGTGTACATGTTTGGGGTTTTGTTGGTAGAGCTTTTGACAGGGAAGCCCCCATCACAACACCCGTTTTTGGTGCCTGATGAGATGGTCCATTGGGTTAGGTCCTGCAGGGAGCATGACATTGGTGGTGCGGACGATGAAAGGCTGGGGATGCTGCTTGAGGTAGCCATTGTTTGTAGTTTGACCTCCCCTGAGCAAAGGCCAACTATGTGGCAAGTATTGAAGATGTTACAGGAGATTAAAGAGGCTGTATTAATGGAGGATGCTGAATTGGACCCACATTCTGGGAGCTCCTAGTTGTATTATTGTACTAACCATGAGTAGTAATGCATAGAGAAAAAAGATTTAAAGATGTATAAATGACCTGCAAAAGCAAGCAATGCTAGCTAGCTGCTTTTTCTGCTTGCTTATGTTCATACATTGTTTCTTTCTTACTTGCCTGAATTGGGGAGTATTCTTTCATTGCCACGCTACTGCTATCCTAAACTGTTTTTACATGTTAACTCAAGTTTTGGTACAAGGAAAAGCCTCAAAAGCCCCAACCGAATGTAACTAAAATACCGAATTTAACTGAACCACATGCAAAAATAAACAAACGACTTCAAATCCATAGATATGCACTCCTTTGAACCAACAAAGGCACTCCCCTCCACCCCTACTTCTCTACCTCCATGTGTGATGATAAGCCTTGCTGCAAGAAATCATCAACCAGTTACCTCACACTGCATAAAGTACATCACAAATACAGCCCAAGCAATCCTGATAACATGCCTTGCAGCACCAAGTCCTTCAGCTGTCACCTGTCACCTGTGTTGTGAGTTTTAAATTACTCGCAAGCCCACGAGTCGTTTGCAATATAGTGTTATGCAAGTGCGAGGTCGAATCCACAGGAAATTGCATTGTGAAAATGTAATTTAATATAAACTAACTTTATCTTAACCTAGTTCCGAATTGCGAATTATATTTTGCAAAACAAATATAAACTAAACTAAATTGATTTAAAAATTAATGATAAAAATACTAAGGTTTCTGAATCCATCCCATCAAAGTAAAACATATATTTTCATGTTCTATAAAAATAATCTATCAAAACATTCCATGAATCCAACTTGAAACAAATCACAACAAATATCTCAATTAAACCAAAACAATCCAATCTATCCGCTTTTAACAAATCACAAAAGATATCCAATTTAATAAAAAACGATTCGATGTATCCATCAGATGAAATACACGGAATATCCAACAGAACAATTTAAAAACTATCAATCGTAAGAATTTACTCAAACAATTGATCAGAACATTTATACTAAAAAAAAAACATCAGAATTGTATAAACAAATCTGAAAATCTTATGCCAAACAACGGTAAGCCTTCATCTTCAACCTTAGTTGAAGATTTTAGCTACTCATAATCATGAAACTAAAGTTCACAATAACAGTGCTAAACATTAAACTAACAAAAAAGCAGTAAATTAAAACTGACTATATATGGGAGAAATTCCACTCGCTGTTGGGCGGTGCTTTCCCTAGTGGTAGCAAAGCCTTCGGGATCCACCAGAATGCTAGCAGACGTCCACCGGATTGCACACCGAATGATGAAGGGAGATAGGGCTTTTATAGGGGAATTCTCATAGTACAATGTGTTTCAAATTCGATGTGGGATACTGCCCGAGTGCGATCGATCGCAGTCTGGTGCACTCAAGCACATACTGACGCACTACAAAGCATTTTTAACCGATGTGGGATGTGCGAGTGCGCACTTGCGATCGATCGCAAGTCTGGTGCGATCGAGCGCACTAGACATCTTCAGCTTGACCCTTGTCTACTAAAACTACCATAACTTTCTCTAGAAAAATCATTTTTACAAGCCGTAAAATCCTCCAGAAAATAGACTTCCGGATCTTTCCAATCATATATGGCTCATCTTCTGGTTCTTCTTGAATCAATACAGTAAAATCCACAAAAATGACTAATCTGTACAAGCAATTCTGGCAATTTTAGTGAAACTCATTTCCCAGTGCTTGTAAACCTGAAAAACAACGAAAACAACTCAAAGTAACAAATTTCTATGCTAACAAATGTAAATTAAGTGGCCAAAATATGCAATATTTTTCACTCATCAAATACCCTCAAACTTACATTTTGCTAGTCCCTTAGCAAAACAAAATAAATATAAAAAAAAAGACACTAAATGGAAAACAAAGAACATAAAGATAAGAGCATCACTCATGGTATCCAAAAATTTAAGGAGCACTCAAAACAATGATATTCATTCATAAGAAAGCTTAAAAAATATAACCCATCTTCGCAATGAATAGGAATTTTAAAACCTAATTACTTACAAGAAGCAAGCAAGACATCACAAGCTTGAATCAGTATAAAGTGAATTAGCTTATACAGATGAGGTTTCCAAATAATTTCAGTGTACAATATATTCATGTCTCAAGATGCACAGAATTTCTCATCAGAATGAACAGCGATAGCATAGTTTTATTTTATTTATTTTTATTATAAGGCTCTGCTATGATTAGTTCCCTTAAGCTTTCTAATTGACCCATGTAACGAGTGTTGAGTCAATGACTCTCAAACCAGATGGTTTTAGGGCATTAGGTGTAAAGATACTCCTAAGAACTTACTAAATCGAGTAAAAAATGCTACAAAACTAAACTGACCTTAATACTACCAAGCAAAATTCCCACCTTTTGACGTGAACACTCACTGCTTACTGAGGCAAGAAGTCCAGTTACTCAGCGGAAAGTTTCGCAATGATCATTATGAATAAAATTCCCACCTTTTGATGTGAATACTCACTGCTTACTGAGGCAAGAGGTCCAGTGACTCAGTGGAAAGTTTATTGATGATGATCATTATTATTATTATTATTATTATTATTATTATTTGCTTTTCTATGCCCAAGTGTTAATCCTACAAGTCATCTAGTTTCAGTTAAGTCAAGGAAACATACACATTGAAATTGCATGTCATACCTCACACAAATATGTGCTAATGTGCTTGTGTTCAATTGGCTCAAACATGTGAATTCTCAAATGCCCAAAGTAAGTAACAAAGTTTTAAAACTCTATCGTCAAATCATGTGTTCAAAATTTTAAGTTCACCAATGAAATCACATCACAATATTTGTTTAGATCAACTAAAATTTCAAAATAACATGAGCATGCACTTACCTTCTTATTTTTTTATTTTTTTTAAAAGAAGAAAACAACAACAAATTAGGACAAAGTGTGTGTACTGTGTCTCCCATACCCCCAAACTTAAATTACACATTGACCCCAATGTGTGAATAATATGGAAATAGCTAACATGGGATATGAAGAACTATCTGGACTTGGTATGGCTCATAGCATACCCCCAAACTTGAACTGAAGTACGCGTTGTCCCTGAAAAATAAATACTGGAAAACAAAAATACTGGAAACAAACATTAATCATAAATATTTAAATAATAAGTAAACAAAAAGGATATGCTATGGGGTGCCTCCCATGAGTGCTAAGTTTAACGTCTTCAGCCAGACTCTCCATAGTAAACGACACTCAATCTGAGTAACTAGGATCCTCCAACAAGATCATCTCAATGTTCGGACTCCTCAACTCCAAGAATGGTTATAGCCTATGTCCATTTACTTTGAAAGTGTTACCATTCTTTGGATCCTCAATCTCGATGGCCCCATGAGGAAAAATCGACTGAATAATAAATGGTTCTGTCCATCGAGATTTGAGTTTGCCTGGAAAAATATGCAGGCGTGAATTGTACAGAAGAACTTTTTGACCCAGCTCAAAAGCTCGTCTTAAAATGTGTTGGTCATGAGTCTTCTTCATTTGTGCCTTGCATGACCATGCACAATCGTATGCATCATTTCGCAGCTCCTCTAATTCATTGAGTTGAAGCTTCCTTTGTGAGCTTGCCTTTGAAAGATTGAAGTTCAACTGCTTGATAGCCCAATAGGCTCTATGCTCTAATTCAACCGGAAGGTGACAGGCTTTTTCGTACATAATACAATATGGGGACATGCCAATTGGCGTTTTGAATGCTGTTCGATATGCCCACAGTGCATCATTCAATCGCAAAGACCAATCCTTTCTATTCGGGTTCATAGTCTTCTCCAAAATTTGTTAATCTGTTTGATCTCGCGATTGAAAATTTCCACATGTCCACTCGTCTGTGGGTGATACGGGGTGGCAATCTTGTGTGTGATGAAATACTTCTTCATCAACCGCTCAAAAATCCGATTGCAGAAGTGCTTACCTCCATCACTTATGATTGCTCGAGGCATACCGAAACTAGCAAAGATAGTGTCCTTAAAAAACTGGACCACAACTCAGTGGTCATTGGTTTTGCATGCAACGGCCTCCACCCATTTGGACAAATAGTCCACAGCAACTAGAATGTATAGATAGCCAAAGGAGTTTGGGAAAGGTCCCATAAAATCAATGCCCCACACGTCAAAAATCTCAACAATCAGAATAGGGTTGAAGGGCATCATATTCCTCCTAGAAAGACTCCCTAGCTTTTGGCAGCGCTCACAAGATACACAGTAGGTGTGAGAGTCTCGGAACAATGTGGGCCAATAGAATCCACACTGCAAGATTTTCGCAGCAGTCTTCTTAGCACTGAAATTGCCTCCACAAGCATGATCATAACAAAAGGCGATGACATTAGATTGGTCATACTCAGGAATACACCTTCTGATGATCTGATCGGGACAATACTTGAACAGGTATGGATCATCCCAGAAAAAATGTTTTACCATAGCCAAAAACTTTGATTTATTTTGTCTCCCCCAATGTAAAGGCATTTGACCAGTGACAAGATAGTTCACTATATCAGCAAACCATGGCGCGGGATTGTGAGCAATGTGCATCAATTGCTCATTAGGAAATATCTCAGAAATAGGAGTGGTGGCCTTAGTGAAATCCATAATCAATCTAGACAAATGGTCCGCCACCACGTTTTCGGAACCTTTCTTATCCCAAATCTCTATGTCGAACTCTTGAAGTAATAAGATCCATCAGATAAGATGAGATTTAGCATCTTTTTTAAAGAAAAAATACTTCAATGCAGCATGATCCGAGTAGATAATGACTTTAGATCCTAACAGGTAGGATCTGAACTTGTCTAATGCAAAAACGACTGCTAGCAACTCCTTCTCAGTGGTAGAGTAATTGAGTTGTGCGTTGTTTAGAGTTCTACTTGCATAATAGATAACATGGGGAAGTTTATCAACATGCTGCCTGATGAGTCTTAAATATTGCATATTTAAGACCCTTAACTTATATTTGTTATGCTCTTAGTTAGTAGTATTTCACTTTATTTTATGTCTTTTTTGTGTTTTGTGTATTTTATAGGTTTGTGGAGAAAATGAAGCATTTAAGGAGATGTGAAGCTTCAGGAGCAATAGCGATCGATCGCACTATGCTGCAATCGAGCGCATGGTTAACAATCCCACATTGAAATGTTTGCAGTACAGTGCATCTGCGATCGAGCGCACCAGACACGCGATAGAGCGCACATGCGATCGATTGCACCATTCTGCGATTGAGCGCACTCGGGCAGTATCCCACATCGAATTTGAAACCCATGCTACTCCGGGACTCCCCCTATATAAACATCATCTGACCTCATCATTTAGTGTGCAATTCTTTGTGCCATTTGGTACAATTTCTGGGCCACTTTGGTGTTAACCGGTGGACGTCTGCTATCATTCTGGTGGATCCCGAAGGCTTTGCTACCACGAGGGGGAGCGCCGCCCATCAGCGAGTGAAATTTCTCCCATGTAAAGTTACTTATTTCTCTTTATTTAGTTGTTTTAGTTTAATGTTTAGCACTTTTATTGTGAATTGTAGTTTCATAGTTATGAGTGGCTAGAATCTTCAGCTAAGGTTGAAGATGAAGCATCGCCGTTGTTTGGCATAATAGTTCAGATTTGCTTGTACAAATCTGACATTTTTAGTATAAATGTTCTGTCAATTATTTGAGTTAATCTTGTGATTGATTGAGTTTAAATTGTTTTGTTGGATATTCTTTGTGTTTCATCTGATGGATACATCGAATTGTTTTCGATTAAATTGGATTTTCTTTGTGATTTGTTGAGAGCGGATACATTGGATGCTTTTGGTTTAATTAGGATATTCTTTGTTTTTTGTCTTATAGTTGGATTCATGGAATGTTTTGATAGGCTATTTTTTAGGACATATATGCTTAACTTTGGTGGGGTGGATTCGAAAACCTTAGTGTCTTTATTATTAGTTTTTAAAATCAATTTAGTTTAGCTTTTATTTATTTTGCAACATATAATACAAAACTCGGAACTAGGTTAAGGTAAGATTAGTTTAGATAAATTTATATTTTCACAACGCAATTCCCTGTGGATTCGACTTCGCACTTACACAACACTATATTGCAAACGACTCGTGCGCTCGATCGCAGATGCGCTGTACTGCAAACATTTCAATGTGGGATTATTGACCATGCGCTCGATCGCAGCATAGTGCGATCGATCGCTATTGCTCCTGAAACTTCACATCTCCTAAAATACTTCATTTTCTCCACAAACCTATAAAAATACACAAAGCACAAAAAAGACATAAAATAAAGTGAAATACTACTAACTAAGAGCATAACAAATATAAGTTAAGGGTCTTAAATATGCAATATTTAAGACTCATCACTGCCCCAACACAACTCCAACAACATAGTCTAATGCGTCACACATAATCTCAAAAGGCACACCCCAGTTGGGTAGCTGAATAATGGGTGTGGACGTCAGAATCTTCTTTAGATCCCCAAATACTTTCTTACAGTTTTCATCAAATACAAATGGGGCATCCTTCAGTAATAACTTGCACAAGGGCCTGGCGATTTTGCTGAAATTCTGGATAAATCTCCTGTAGAAACCTGCATGGCCCAAAAAAGATCGACCCTCCTTCACTGTACGTAGGGGTGGAAGATTAGAAATCAGGTCCACCTTCGCTTTGTCAACCTCAATCCCCCGATGAGATACGACATACCCCAGTACAATACCTTGTTTGACCATAAAATGGCACTTCTCCCAATTAAGCACTAGGTTCTTCTCCTTATACCGCATTAAAACCAAAGTGAGATGGTGTAGGCACTCCTCAAATGATGAACCGAAAACAGAGAAGTCATCTATGAAAATCTCTAAGAACCGCTCTACCATGTCAGAGAATATGCTGACAATGCACCGCTGAAAAGTAACGGATGCATTACATAACCCAAAGAGCATGCGACGATAGGTGAATGTCCCGAAAGGACATGTAAATGTCGTCCTCTCCTGATTTTCGGGGTCCACGGGGACCTGGTTATATCCATAACAACCATCCAAAAAGCAATAATATTCGTGCCTAGCCAAACGCTCCACCATCTGATCAATAAATGGGAGTGGAAAATGATCATTCCTTGTGGCAGCATTCAACGTGCAGTAGTCTATACATACTCTCCATCCTAACTGAACATGAGTTGGCACCAACTCGTCATCCTTATTTCTCACCACTGTAAATCCAGTTCGTTTGGGCACGACATGAATTGGGCTCACCCACTTGCTATCAGAGATTGGATAAATGATCCCTGCATCCAACAGCTTAATTACTTCTGTCCTCACAACCTCTTACATAGCTGGGTTGAGCCTTCTTTGTGGCTCCCTCGATGGCTTGGCATTCTCCTCCAAATGTATCTTGTGCATCGCCACTGAGGGGTTGATTCCCTTAATATCCTCTATAGTCCAGTCGATAGCTTCCTTGTGCTCTCTTAAAACATCTAATAATTTCTCCTCTTGAGCCACAACCAAATCTGAAGCTATAATTACAGGCAAACAATTTGCTGGACCTAGAAACTTATACTTAAGATTATCCGATAAAGGCTTAAGTTCCTTCTTGGGGAGTTCAGGTGCTGCAGTCTCCTTTGTTTCATTGCTCTCCCGAGGAGAGGACTTCAAAATGGCACTCGCTTACTCGAGCAACTTATCTAGATCCAAATCCTCTCCAAATTGAGCGAAGCATGCCTCCAGGGGGTTCTCAATGCTTGATTCATCCATAGTCTCCTTAAGAATCTCCTCTATTAAGCATACATTTCTCACTTCATCATATTCTAGTGGTTACTTACTGATATCAAAGATATTCTGCTCCACTGTCATATTCCCAAAGGAAATCTTCATCACCCCTGTCCTACAATTGATCAAGGCATTAGCCGTGGCTAAGAATGGTTGCCCTAGAATAATCGGTATCTGAATCCCTACATTCTGAACCGGCTCTGTGTTAAGCAAAATAAAATCCACGGAGAAATAGAACTTATCCACTTTTATCAAAATGTCCTCAACTATTCCCCGTGGTATTTTCACTGACCTGTCAGCCAATTAAAGCATCGTGGTTGTGGGCTTCAGTTCTCCTAACCCCAGCTGTAAATAGACTGAGTAAGGCAGAAGATTCACACTTGCTCTTAGATCCAAGAGAGCCCTCTCGATTTGGCTGACTCCTATCGTGCAAGAGATGGTAGGACACCCCGGATCCTTATACTTGATGGGAAGCTTGCATTGAAGGATTAAGCTAACCTGCTCGATCAAAAATGCCTTCTTCGGGACATTCGTCCTCCTCTTGATAGTGATCAAGTCCTTTAAAAACTTGGCATATAACGGCACTTGATGGATGGCGTCCAAAAATGGGATATTGATTTGGACCTGCTTGAATACCTCCAGAATTTCCTCATACTTCCCTCCTTTTTTGGGCGCATGTAATCTCTCAAGGTAAGGTGCTTTAGGTACAAACCACCTAGGAGGATCCTCCACAGTAGATATGGCTGTAGATGGCTCAACATATCTCTTCTCCTTGTTGCCACTTCCTTGCCCTTGCTGCATAGCAGGATTCTCTTCCACTCGACTGTCCACTTGTCTCCTAGACCTCAATATGACAATCAATTGCACTTGTTCCTCCTCGTGCGTAGGAGTTGATGAATTTCCAACCATAAACTGTCTTTTCGGGTTGGGTACGGGCTAACTGGGGAACTTTCTCTTCTCTCTTTCACCCAAGTGACTTGCAATTTGCCCTATTTGACTCTCTAGCTTGGCAATTTCTTGGCTGTTTACCATTGTTGCACTCCTCACTTCACTCATGGATTGGCTAGTCATCTTCATGAACTTCTTAAGGGTATCCTCTAGAGACTATGAAACCAACACTGGCGTTTGAGTGGGAGCTTGGTAAGCAGGTGATGGTGCTAGATGGGCTGAGCGACCATGATTAGGAATTTGTGGAGCAAATCTGGGAGGGTATTGATTGTGAGCATGATGAGGGGCTCTTCCCTGATTCATTGGTTGGTTATGCTTCCATGAAAAATTAGAGTGGTTCCGCCACCCTGGATTGTAAGTCTCTGAGTAAGATCCATTTGACTGCCTCTGATAGTCGTTGAAAGCATTCACTTGTTCCATAGGATACTCGGCAAAAGCTAGCATTGATGGACAATTCTATGCTAAATGTATGGGACTAGCACAGATGGAACAGCTATCAACATTGAATGTGTTGGCAGCATTGATGAACTGACCCACAACGAGAGCGTCAATCTTCTTAGTGAGAGCATCTAACTTTATCCTCAAGTCAATGTCCTCCTTAATCTCATAGATTCCTCCTTTCTTGGGAGCACGAGTGGACTTATCCCGACAGCTTAAAAAATCCCACTGCTACGAGTTGTCGGATAACTTGTCCAATGCTTTGTATGCTTCATCTCCCATCAGACTTAAGAATGCCCCCCTATTCATAGACTCGATCATGCTACGGTTGGGTTGAGTCAACCCTTGGTAGAAGAACTGAACGAGTCTCCACTTCTCATATCCATGTGGAGGGCATCTGATCAGTAACTCTTTGAAGCGCTCCCAGCTTTCAGAAAACTTCTCATCCTCATCATAAGTGAAAGAACTAATCTCCTTTCGGCACTCATTCACTCTAGACATTGGGAAAAACTTGTGATAAAATTTACTAAGCATATTTTCCCAAGATGTAATAAACCCGGGCATGTTGGAATCCAATTGTACAATTTAATCAAAAATGATTCGATGTATCCAATTGTAATAGACCCGGGCTTTTAACAAATCACAAAGGATATCCAATTTAATCAAAAATGATTCGATGTATCCATCAGATGAAACACACAGACTATCCAACAGAACAATTTAAAAACTATCAATCGTAAGAATTTACTCAAACAATTGACCAGAACATTTATACTAAAAAAAACATCAGAATTGTATAAACAAATCTGAAAATCTTATGCCAAACAACGACGAGGCTTCATCTTCAACCTTAGTTGAAGATTTTAGCCACTCATAATCATGAAACTAAAGTTCACAATAACAGTGCTAAACATTAAACTAACAAAAAAACAGTAAATTAAAACTGACTATACATGGGAGAAATTTCACTCGCTGTTGAGCGGCGCTTCCTCTCGTGGTAGCAAAGCCTTTGGGATCTATCAGAATGCTAGCAGACGTCCACCGGATTGCACACCGAATGATGAAGGGAGATTGGGCTTTTATAAGGGAATTCCCAGAGTACAATGTGTTTCAAATTCGATGTGGGATACTGCCCGAGTGCGATCGATCACAGTCTGGTGCGCTCGAGCGCATACTAGCGCACTACAAAGCATTTTTAACCGATGTGGGATGTGCGAGTGCGCACATGCGATCGATCACAAGTCTGGTGCGATTGAGCGCACTAGACATCTTCAGCTTAACCCTTGTCTACTAAAACTACTATAACTTTCTTTAGAAAGTCATTTTTATAAGCCGTAAAATCCTTCAGAAAATAGACTTCCGGATATTTCCAAGCATATATGGCTCATCTCTTGGTTCTTCCTGAATCAATACATTAAAATCCACAAAAATGACTGATCTGTACTGGTATTTCTGGCAATTTTAGTGAAAGTCCTTTCCCAGTTCTTGTAAACCTAAAAAACAACGAAAATAACTCAAAGTAACAAATTCCTACACTAACAAATGTAAATTAAGTGGCCAAAACATGCAATATTTTTCACTCATCAACCTGTCACCTTTCACCTATCACCTGTCACCTGTCCTGCTTGTTTGCTGTACCTGCAATAGCAAAACTGTGATCATACTTCTGATTTTGCCTAATCGTTAAATCATACAAAGAAATTGTAATTATCTGCCCAAATTTTTAGGGTCCAAGTCTTAACTTATTTTATGTTGAAAGTGCCATCCTAGGCGTAAGACATAAGATGGATAAGCTTTCCTATGTGTCATCAAACTAAAAGCAGTCATAACTTATTACAAGGTTTTCTATCTGGGCCTCTGCTAGCCAGATTCTTGCACGAGTGGAAATATACCTGTCTCAACAACTACAGTATCGTAAATATTCCACTACAACATAAAAGCAAAACCACAAAAATTCAATGCCAACTTGCTCATTATTAAGATGAATGAACTCTCCCAAATTATTTGTGGGAAATAACTCTTCGTTAAAAGGGAAAAGCTATTTGTTCTCAGATGCTAACCGAAGATAATGTTAATAAATGGAACCTATTGAAACAACTAAGATCATCGGGGAAAAGGTTGATACCAGCCAATTTTTTAGTATCTATTCCCAAAAAAAAAAAAAATCAAGCTAACAACCATACACCAAAAGAATTTTGTATCTATCATACTTGTTTATTGATCAGTCAATCCATGTTTAAATTTGTTCCAATATAAATAAGCTCTAATGATCATTCACTTAATTATCCAATAGTGAAAACATGTTTTATGGAATTAACGAATTTAGTTAGGTATGTAAAATCTATCAGCAGGCATTGAAGACAGTTGAAAATATCAAATTGAGTATCTGTAATGACTAGACAAGGTAGGTTTACCAAGAGTCTTTTAAGAATGGTAAAATTTAGCAAACAGAGTGATCAAACAGACAAAATTCCCTATGTATTTAACTGGATAAAGCAAAAATGGTCATGATTAAATACAACTCACGTAATGAAATTACAAATTTGGACACGTAGCACATTTAATCAAAAATATGTGAGGAAGTGAAAACATGGGAGACGTTTGGGAATTATTAACGCAACTGTCTAAGCCAAAAGGAGTATAAATAGCTATAGAGTCAATCATAAGAAAACATAGACAATCATCCAGCACTTATTATCTTTTCTACATTTAATTTTTTTGCTATCCAATAGCCGTAGTTGTAACTGTACTTGTAGTGGTAATCAATATTCCTCACCCATTTTCTCTGTCTCGAAGTTGAGACAAGTCAGAGTAGGATTGAAGGTATGATCTACATACAACTATACAACATGCTCGAGGAATTTACACCTGGTACTTTGAGGTTTTAGTCTTGTAAAACCTTATATCAAAGTTGCTTGAGGTATAAATATATATTGAATTTGTTGATATTACAAAATTACCATTATTTCCATTATTAACTGCTATATTAAATTCAGTTTCTTAAATTTATAACGGTATATCATAAAGTTTTCTTAATTGAGGCAGTACTAAACCCATCTAAAGAAGTATTATTCCAATCGAGTCAACTTTGATTGACACATAAATATTTTCTTGTGCAAATGTCACAATCCGCATGGGACCCCGCTTGTTCTAGGGTTTCCTATTACACTTTTTTATTATAATGTATAGCATTGTACTGCACGTGCACTATATGGTAGTGCCTTGTACTCCCGTACTACACTTGTACTACACTTATAGTATGGTAGGATTGTGACACTTGGCAAGATGTTAGCCATAGACGTAAGGAAGCTCTCTTTATATAAAGGGGTCTCCCCCTCACTTGTAAAGCATTCAATCGTTCAAGCAATAGCAAGCTATCTAGCTTTGTCTCATATTTTCTCTTGTGTTGGCTTATTTTCTTTGAGTGTGTCTAGCTTCAAGGGTGGTTCTCTTGAGTAGCTAAGAGAAATGCTGACTTAGGCATTCCAAAGAAGAGGCATTCCAAAGAAGTGTTTCCGAACCTAAGACCACACAGTTAATGACTCAAGCTTGCAACCTGTAACACAAACACATAGCAAGTTCAAATCCTACATAATCTCCCACAAAAGTACCAAATTTACGCACCCTATTGACAATTGAACCAAAGATTCCACAATCTTACATCCTCATCATCAACACCAACCGAACAAACTAACCCGAAAAAAATAAGTTCACAATTCAAATTTCTAGAAACCCCAGCAAAACCACAAATCATTAATCCGAACACCCGGATGATTTTATGCATAACATTCATGAATACAAGTCTTGGCCTCTAAAAACATAATAAATTGCGTGACATCAATCACAAAAACAAGCTCCATATGCTTACATTTCAAACCACTCTCCACTATTGTAGAAAAATCACATTACATTGGAGCAATAGGTCTTTAATAGGCTTGTAACGTTAGGCTAAGATAAAGGTTAAGAAAAAATGGGAAAGATTCACGAGAAAAAGAACTCAATCTCGTAGCTTTAAATCCAACCAACACCCCTAAGAAACAAAATTTAAGGAACAAGCAACACACTTATATCTACTTCCAGAAGTAAGCATCTATAATCATATGCCAAGTATCTCCATGTACACATCAACTCAGAGAGGCAGTGGTTATATTAGGGGTATGAAAGAATAATCAAACTACATGAACAATTTTTTTTTTTTTAAAAAAAAAAAAGAAGATAAAAACAGGAACGAAAATTGTAGCAAATGGTTATTGAAGACCCACAGAAAAATTCGATTATACCCCCAACAAAAGATCTAAAAGATGTCTAAAATTTTCATAGATCTTATGTCAGATCTAAGCATATTGTTGTGGAATTTTTTCGGAAAATAAAAAAGAAAGATAATAAGCATGCCTTTAAGGCCAAACAAGAAAAAGCTTTCCTTTTTTTTGGATCTAACTGTGAGAGAGCAAGATTATGGAGGAGGTTGTCCAGAGTAGGAGGAGCTGCTAATGAAGAGAGAAGAGAGAAAAAACTTGCGCCAATTTCTGGTGTAGGGGAGATTATATAGTGGCACAGATGTAATTATCCTTGTCACTCTTGGGTATTTTATTTTTAGGAAGTTCAAAAATTTCATTAATGGTACTATAGCTCCACCTTTTTGCTGCTTCTGGTCTAAAAGCTTCAATTTGTGGCTTCAGCTTTTGAGGCCTTCCACCGCAGTTTTTAGCTTTTGGGTAATTTGAGAAGCTGATGGTTCTGAGAATGTTTGTTTAGCTTCAGCTTCTCCACTGCAGAAGCAGTGGCCAAAAGCAATGCCAAACGGGCTCAGTCGAACAATAACAACTGAAAAGGTACTGAGAGCTTGGAATTGGTAAACAATGAGGGAGAAATCTCATAGTATACTAAAAGGCAGATACAGACTGGTTGATAACACCAAGCTCAATTTTGCCTGAAAAATACAGGGGAGCAACAACAGTAGTTGGAAGAATCTGAATAAGTTATTTGTATCCATCAGTGAAGAACTCTAGATTTTTGAAGATATTGAAAGTTGCTGCAAATAAATAAACAAATTATAGTCAGGCACAACATCACATAATATAAAAATATAAATAAATGTCTTGAATCTGCATGATTTTGGTTATCATTCAATCAATACTAATTGAGGAAGATAGATTCCATGGTAGCTTCTATTGGATATTGGTTGAATGTGCTAATATCACTAGTTGCAACAAGATGATTTTCATAGACTTTGGAGAAGTGAAACAGGCTAATTTCACAACCAAAGTCAGGGTAAACTGGAAGCTACGATGCTTGAAGTTGAGTATATCATTTAAAGATGAGAAAAATAAATTTTAAACACTGTACTTTATCGAGGCCAAGCTGAAGGGCACAACAAGAAAATAGTCTATTCAGCAACAGAATTCTAATTAAATTCCTTTTTATTTATCCCAAATCCCTGTTTATTTGAAGAGTTACTTTTCTGTTATGAGAATAAAAAGGTAGGAAAATGGAACTGATCATTACAGAAAAACCCGAATACAATATTGAGCTTATTTTAACACGCGAACGGATACACAAAAACATGCCTCTAGGACTTAGAGGGAGAGAGGATACTCATATGTGCAACTAAGAAGTATCCCCATGACTATTACTTTCATGTTCCTACTACACAGTTAGAATGTTCAAAGTTAGTTAAAAGACTGCCATAACTTATTGTTAGGGTTAGTGCCTACTTTATGGGTCCATATCTGTAGAACCCCGACGATCACGGGTCTCACTCCTCGGTGAGAGGGCGAGAGTTGGGGATAGTGCTCTCAAAAATTTCAGACCCTATACATGTTTTGGGTATGGTTTTTTACTTGATGGTTTGAGCTTGAACTCATGAATAGCCTTAGTTTTGCAGTAGGGCGGAAACCCTAATTACGACGTATTAAGTTGCTTATAAATAATCACTATATACTACTTGCACATTATAATGAGAGATTTGTGAGGTTAATAATAGTGAAACTTCTGGCGGGACGTAGCTCTGTTCTGCGTGAACCTGGTATATCGTGTCTTATTTTCTTTCAGTTTATAATTAATGTGATTGGCAGATTTTGAATCGTTTACATATCGCCAAAGCTACTTGCGAGTTTGCATTGAAGTTGTAATGACTTATATACTCTAAATGAACAATGAAGAATATGACTATGTTTCGTATAATTGAGACAAACCAAATGCCTTTGGAGTAATACAAACACCACTTCAAATTTGGCAAATAATTTCACTATTTGCTTAAAAGCTATCAATTGATTTAGGTATCATTAGCTGTTGGTAGCTTAAATAGCAAAGAAAAAATGAATATAAATATACATATTCTGCCATACATACTCGGTGGTTTTTGAGAAGCATACTCTGTTGAAGAGTTCACCAATGAACGTGACACTTTCTGAAAATGTTGTCATCTTGAAGTGAATTGAATTGACCCTATAAGAACCCGAAAAGAAAAAGAAGACATGTGATGAACTAGATTAATAGTCAAGTTCTATACAAGAAAAAAGCAGTGTGCTTACCATTACATTGAGACACAAACCCTTGAATCCCAAAACAGAAACATGAAGAGAGAGTTGCTAAGATAAAGACTTGTGATGGGTTCCACATTTAAATCTCTTAGAATGAGGTTCCCACACCTCATCAGCAGAGCTTATGTCATCACGCTCTCTCTTTCCATTACCATTTCTCTTCTTCTGTTGGTTCTCCAAAATCTTGATTCATAACACCAATCTTAAAGGAGAGCCCTGGATCATAAGAACTGGACTGGATCATAGTAGGATTTGGTTCATGCTCTGCATTTTCGACCATTAGCTGGCATTCTAATTCAAAGAAATTGATTTCTTTTAATCTTTCAAGGTGTGGTCCTTGTACCTCCTCAACAAAACTGAAAGTTTTACTGGCTTCAATTTGAGCTCCATTGATGGCACCACACACTGAGGAGAGCTCCATTGGATCATAAGACCTGTCTGGTATCATCATGGTAGCTTTGCACTCATTCTTTCCATCTTCAAGACACAGTATGTGGACCCCACAGCTTTTCACCTTGCAATAAAGGGCAGGTTTTTCTTCAAATAAATCCTCATCATTTGCAAAAGGTTCTATGGGGCAAAAGTCAAATAAGACTTTGTCAAAGGTCATATCGTAATCATCATCCAAAAGATAGAGATGATGGAAATATCTGTAGAAGATGACAATGTGTTCTGACACAAAAGATAAATATTCATACTCGACTTCATCATTCAAAATACTACAATCCAATTCACCAAGCTTGGTTTTGATTCGAATGAGCAATTGAATAGCATCTCGGTCATGTTCGACTCGACTTCAACCGCAAGGCAGAAAACAAAACCCAAGAAGTTACCAAAAGACCAATGGGAAGGCAGCTGGATAGCTATGGAAGACCCTTTACTTTGACCACTGAACCACAACGGAACTTCACCTTCGGGTAACCGAATTTCAATAGAAAAATACATTAGAAGTATATCCTGTACAACAGAAAACATCATATTAACATGAGAATGATGGGAAAAGGAAACACAAAGAGAAAGGGAGAGAGACAACCTGATGAGATATTGCTTTGCCCTACGTTGAATTGTCCGCTCTGCATATTCCATGATATTGATGCATGCATCTCCATCAAGTTTAAAGCAATTACTAAATATATATTTCATGATGTTCAATAAACCTTCATCATCTCCATCAATTATGTTGATCTTGAACTTAAATCAAGATCCACTAAGCAGCTCATAGTCTCCAATATTTCTGGGAAACTCTCCAACTTTGAGCAGCCTGAAAGATCAAGCACTTTAAGAGACTTCAAGTTATAAATGCTACTTGGGAACTTGGTGATATTTGTGCAGCCTGAAAGAGAGCTTTTCAAGCGAAGTCAATTTCCCAATAGTGCTTGGAAGATTCTTAAGCATTGTACAATTTGGCCTACGCAAATCAATAAGCTTAGAGAGATGTTTAATAGATGATGGCACTTCTTTTATTGTTGTCCTCTGAAGTTTTAAGTACTTGATATTACATGAAATCTCCGGAAACTTGTTGAAACTTGAGCATCGCTCAAGATTAATACTTGTAACTTTGTAAGAGTCTCAAGTTTATGTTTGTTGGAAGATTGCTAAGCTTCTTGCAATCATTTAAATTCAATTTAATAAGCTTGTGGAGATGTCCAATAGATGAAGAACCTCAGCCAAGCTCTCACAATAGGAAATATCTAAACTCTCAAGATTTGTGGCCTTTGAGAGGTCTGGGATCTCCATCAGACTCTCACAATAGGAAAGATCCGAACTCTTAAGATTTGTGAATACGTTTCAACTTGAGATTATACATCCTTAAAAATTAATCTCTTTCTTAAAATGTATTTAGGTATATGGCTTCACTAGTTTCAGTCCGCTAACAACCAAGAGCAGAAGATCAGTTGGTACAAAATAGACAAAAACTTACTAATGTTGTTTAGAGATCTAACTTCTAGATTCAAAATGATATTGTCTATAGAAATTACATTTTTCAATGCCTCATATATATAGAAGAGAAAAAAGAATCTTAATTATATTTCACAAGACCTCACCGTATTATTGGTCAACTGATGAATATCCTCATCATTCCACAACATCTTATGTTTCCCAGGCTCATTGACGAATCCTTTACGAACATTATCTCTGCCCATTTCTTGCAGCAAATCATGCATGCATATGATGTTTCTTGAAACGATTATCAAAGACTTCATCAATAGGATCCCTTATTCCAATATCTGTAAAGAAACCACAACTATCAAGTATATTTGTTACACGATCACAATCCTTCCCTTTGAAGAAACATGCCAGATATAGAAAAAAAAAATTTCTCTTCAACATGTAATCCATCATAACTTATTCTCAGCACTTTCTGAATTTCTATGTTAATGGGTTTTTCTAGTTTTCCCAATGCACTTTCCCATTCTCATTTTTTCTTGTGATATAAAAAGGAACCCAAAACTTTAAGTGCTAATGAAATGCCACCAGCATAATTTACCACCCTATTTGACAACTTCATATGATCGTCAGGGGTATGGTCTTGTCTAAAGGCAGATTGACATAAGAGCTTAACAGCATCAGGGTAAACTAATCCTTCAACCTCATATATAGCATCAACTCCATTCTCAAGCACTTGTTTATCTCTAGCTGTCACTGATTATTTTACTTCCTAGGCCAAACCAGTAATGATTTCACATTAGAACCTCTAATTGTTCTGAATTATTCACATCATCAAGAACAATAAGAATCTTCTTACGACATAACTGGTTCTTTATAGAAGGGATGTGTAACTTGGGAGTGCCTAGGCATACATTATTTTCCTCTAATATTTTCGATATGAGTTGATCTTATAAATGAATTAGCTCATGTTTTTCTGATTCTTCCCTAACATTTGAGAGAAAGCAATGACCTTCAAATTGATCTGAGATTCAATTGAAGATAGGTTCAGTGATAGTTGTCTTGCCTATGCCATCCATTCCCCAAGCTCCTATAATACGACCTTGATCTGACCCAAGACATAATAAATTTTTAACTCTTTCTATGCTTGATTCTATTCCAACAAGGCCCTCATCATCACTTGACAACAATGCTTTCATATTTTTCAGTACATCTCTAACAATTTCATCAACAACTGTAGACTGGGGCCTGCCAAATAGGAAGAAGAAACAATAGTATCACTTATCTTGCTGATCCTAAGCATGCAAATTCAATATGACTCAGCATTAAAATCAGGCGAACACTTTCATTCATTTTGGAATTAAATGAAAATAAAATTTAATTTATTTTCAAATAAATTGAAAAAAAAACATTTATAAATGAATTTTTATATTTGATTTTTTTATATTAAATTATAAAATTCAATTAAATTTTCATATTTAAAATATTTTGAATAAATAAATAATTGAATTTAGATTTTTAATCCTTTCAAATACCCATTAGTCTTTCACATAATTTTCAACATAATTACTAAATAACATGCAAAATGTACATTAGTATTAATCCCACACAAGTTTTAATTTATTTTTTTATATTGTTAGATACTAACTCAGTAAACGAAGAAAGCGATAGGGCGACTCTCAAATATTAGTCCTTAGAGAGGCAATCAAAGGCTATTAAAAAGCTGCACATGTAGCCTTACTTTTAGGACCTTTTTTCCATCGTATTATATATTTTTGACACTGATCAGTGGTTCAGCTCCTAGTCATATAACATAAAATTGCATAGAACTCAAAAGCATTATGTTAATATTGGCTTAAATAAGAGCCTTTATAAAAGCTTAATGACGAGTCTACGAAGAGAGAGAACTTTATTCAATATAATTTTTTACTTTTTATTTTATAAAATTTATCAATTTTAATAATATTTGTAATAAATTATTTTACAGTAAATTTATTTATAAATAAATTTTATAATTTATTATCTTTTAAACATAATAATGTATGAAATTACAAATAAATTCCATAAATTTATGTTATGCATTTATTAAAAACACACTCTTATGTATTAACTAATACTCATTAAGCACTCTTGACTAATGAATCCAAGATTGATAGTTAATTTAACCCAAAGTAACAAACAAAAAGAAAAGAACACGTAAGAATTATGTGGTTCAACCTTGAAGCCTATATCTATGAGCATGCACGAAAAAAAAAGTTCCACTATAATAATTGAATAGAACAAGGAGAGTCCAATCACTCAAACTCTCAACCCAAAGCCTATATATGCATGCCCCAAACTCTACAAGAACAACAAAGTGTGCGGATAGCCTAATCTCATCGTGATTAGAAGTTCATACAAAAGACTAATTGGCTCTTTTCGTTTTCAATTGAGAGTTGCAGAATTTGAGCAATTTTTCAACCAAAAATAAATAAATAAAAACAACAGAAACACAAAAAAACCAAGTGTGTGAGTATCCTCAGTCCTAATCTTATTTTGATTAGGATCATACAAAAGACTGATTGACATTTTTCTTTTTCAATTGAAAGTTACAGAAATTGAGCCATTTATCAACAAAAAAACAAGCTTGGCTAAAAAATATCCTTTCTACGAAGAGCCAGAGCATAGAATTCAACAAGACAATTACACACAATTAGTTCCATAATAATACTTTAGCTACCTGTATGAATATTTTTTTATTAGTAGTTTAGACTTTAGAGCAATTAATTAAATGGAAGAGGGTGTTGATTCTCAACTAAACCTTTTTCATATTTCAATTTCAAGCATTTAGCGTGGGGGAACCGTAGAAATTAAGAGTTTCAGTTACCTAACTTTCCGTGAATCACACCCGGATAGATTTGCTGCTTTGGTCAAAGCCTTTCTCCAAATCTTCACCTTGTCTTTCTTCTTCCCCATGAAATATTCTTCAGGTTTAGTAAATGCTTCTCCAAAGCTCCCTGTCTACTTCCGTACGTCTGAGGGATCAACGTGGTAGAAAACTGGCATAACCCTTTGCCTGTTTCTTTCTTAGCATTCAAATATCTTTACAAGTTCATCCAAGCACCACGAGGTGTTACCGTAGTCTCTTGAGAAGATGACCACCGAAATCTTTGATTCTTCGATTGCTCTCAAAAGAGCAGGTGAGATTTCGTCTCCTCTCCTAAGCTCGTTATTTATGAAAGTTGTATTTTTTTTTTCCTAAGCAAAGCAGCGTGGAGATGGCTAGTGAAGCCATCACGGGTGTCCTCGCCTCTGAAACTGAGGAAGACATCATACTTGAGGGGAAGTGGATATACATGTACGAGAGAAAGAGGCTGCCATTAGGGGATATATAACAGAACTAGAAGCTACTAACAAATTTTGGCTCAATTCTCACAAAATGACTTCTAATGGATTGGGACACTAGTAATTTACTATTAGTTGTTGATTATGTTAATGTGTGTGTGTATATATATATATATATATATATATATATATATATATATATATATATATATATGTTTGTCCCACATTGGTTAAAATGGAAAACATTTTCTTTAGGTTAGGCTATAAATAGGATACCTCCCTTGTAAGCAAATTACACCATTTAATACAATTCTCTTATTTTTGTATTGTCTCACTTCCTCTCTTAAATTCAACTTGGTATCAGAGACAGGTTCTTAGTGGTTCTCGGTATATCAAGAGTTGAGTATGTTCTGTGAATGCCACTATTAATAGATCCTTCACATCAGAAAGACTTCTTGTATGTCCTCTTCATACCTGTCGAGTCATCATTATAGTCAAAGTCTCATTCTCCATCGACGTCATCTCAGTCGTCGCTCCATCAATGTCACTATAATCAGAGTCTTATTCTCCATCGATGTCACCTCAGCCAACACTCCATCAATCTTAGACCCCAGTCACCTTTGCCAATTAGATGACTCAATTCCATCCTGTTCAGACCCAGTCAGTCATTTCTTGACCAGTTCATTTCTTGCACACTATGGAGCATCTTGAGACTTCACTACCTATTGCCATTGTTATGGAATGACTCAACTACACTATATGGGCTCAGGCTATGTCAAGCTTTCTTAAGGGTAGAAAGCTTTACCGCTATGTCACTAGCGATATCACCAAATCAGAGAAAATCATTGGAGAAGACAACACCAAATACATAGATCGTCTCCAGGAGTGGGATAGCAAAAACCACCAGATCATCACTTGGATTCGCAACACGTGCGTACGCTCCATCAGTCTCCAGTTTGGTAGATTCAAGACTACCAAGTCACTTAGGGATTTTTTTTAGAGAAACACTACACCACCGCGGATCTGTCTCATCAATACCAACTTCTGGGCACTCTATATCACATGCAACAACAACCTGGGCAATCCATCAATAATTTCTTATATGAGATGCATTATATTTGGGATCAACTTGCCTCTTCAGAACCAGAGTTTACAGATGCCACCAATGCTGAAAAATTTTCTAACTATCAGGATCAGTAACACTTGGTTCTCTTTCTAATAGCTCTCATTAATGAATTCGAGCATGTTCGTGCGTATCTCCTTCACCGCAGTCCCTTACCTACTTTGGATTAAGCTGTCACTGAACTTCTCTCAGAGGAAACTAGTTTTGCCCCTCGCAAGACGACCCCTACAGATGCTGTCTTCGCCACTCCCAAGGGACCTCAACTCAACAACAAAGGGCATCCATCTGGATCTTTTCAACCCAACAACAAAGGGCATCAATCTGAATCCTTAAAATTGTGCAATTACTGTAAGAAGCCATGACACATTCTCTTGAAATGTCCGGTTTGAGTTTGTCAATTCTGTAAGAAGCAAGCCCCTGGTCATCTTCGGCGTAATTGTTTCCAAAACCCCAACAGATACTCCCAGCAATACATGTCTCACGGTACTCCTTCTAGATCTGCTACCACTACTGTTGAAAGTTCATCATCCATTGCTTCCATTGCAATGTTTTCTGCCTCTGACATAGAGGAAATTATCAAACAAGTCCTTGCTCATTCTGGTAATCTACCTTCTACTACTATGTCAATCACCTCAGGTAATTCATCTTGGTTCTTTGACTCTGCATGTTGTAATCACATGACTCCTGATTCCACTCTCTTTTCCATTAAACGTCATGCTAATCATACTCCGACTATTCAAACTGCTGATGGTTCTCCCATGATCGTGAGTCATATCGAAAAAATTGCAATATTAAACACTTCTCTTCCTGATACATATTGTATTCCCCAACTCACACTCAATCTCATATCTGTTGGACAATTATGTGACTTTGATCTAATTATTTTTTTTTTCTGCTTCTGGCTGTTGTGTGCAGGATCCAAAGACGGGAAAAACTCTTGGGATAGGCCGTAAGGTTGGACAACTCTTTGAGCTCATCAATCTTCATATTCTATCCCTTTTTTCCTCATCAGTTCAAACAGTGGCCCCAGTCTCATTTACCCCATCCGTTAGTCTCTGGCATTCTCGTATGGGTCATGCTTTTATTATTCGGCTTCAATCCTTAGTGCCTAGTGGTCATTTTTTGACTTGATTCACACTGATGTTTGGGGCTAGTCTCCCACTGCTACTATGGGAGGCTCTAGATATTTTGTCATTTTTGTTGACGATTACTCTCGTTACACTTTGATATTTCTTATGCGTAATCGATCTAAATTATCTCAATTGTACTTTGATTTTGCTACCATAGTCAAAACTCAATTTTCTTGCAATATCAAAGTTTTTCGTGCTAACAATGCTGCTGAATACACAGACTCTAGCTGTAATACTAGTATTTGTAAAGTAATGGTAAAAAAGTAATTTAATAAATATGACATGGAATTAAAATAAAATATATGTGAAAGATTTATTATTTGAATAA
Organism: Bretschneidera sinensis; assembly: GCA_023935145.1. Lineage (NCBI taxonomy): Eukaryota > Viridiplantae > Streptophyta > Magnoliopsida > Brassicales > Akaniaceae > Bretschneidera > Bretschneidera sinensis. The sequence goes on from CM043700.1 coordinate 118,890,444, forward strand.
AACAATTCTTAAAAAAAAGGACGCGTGGAGGCGTAGTTACAAAGAAAATGGAAAACAAAAAAAAATCGTGACAGCATGAAGGAAAAGGAAAAAGAAATAAAAAATTTCAAAAAAAAAAACACCACATGTTGCCAAAAGAAAGGAAAGGCATGCATATAAGACACCTTTCAAATTCGTAGCAAAACAATGGGGTAGGGGGTGTTGAGACTTAAACTTTTGCATATATATATATATATATATATATATAATTTAAATTTATTTTATTTATTACTTTTCAAATCCTGTTTGGTTTTTTCATTTTATAATTCAAACTACTCTATTTCTCTAAACACTTGGGGACCAAAAGAAAGGTTGAAAGAGCAAAAATTTGAAAGGTTTTACAGGAGAATTTTATAGAGAACCACGGGAAGCTCTAAGAAAAATAGAAGGTAATAATGTAAGTTTTATTTTTGAAATCTAGCATATATGAAATTTCCTGGAATTCAAAATGGGAATTTTCGAAGGGAATGAATTATAGAAGAATTGAAGAAAAAATTAAAAATTTTAATATAAATATTATGTCAGGTGTTGACGATCAGTAACGAGGGGAAATTGCTGAGAGAAGCAAAAAAGACAATGAGGTGATCCACAGATAGCTCTAAGTGCTACGTGGTGAGTTAGATTTACTTTAAGTAATCAAGATAAATATGAAATATCTAGTGATAATATTAGAATAAATTATTAACTTATGCTTTGGTGGTAGATGAAAGTTGGTTGATAGGTATGATAGGAATAATGGATGTGTAGAGAATTATTTTACGAGAAATAATATTATTGGAATAATGAGTCAATTTAATAATAAAGGCGATAAGTGAAATTCTTGATGAGCAATGGTTGATGATTTTGATATGATTTATGAGGAGAGGAAATTTAGTGGATCTTGACAAGCTATGGTTGATGATTTGATATGATTTATGAGGAGAGGAATTTAGTGGAATTTTTCAAATAATAATTTGAGAATAATCAGAATAGCTAATTTAAATATTTGAATTCATGTTTATTTTCTTATTGTTGTTCATAGGCATATTTAATATTATTGTTCATGTGCATATGCATGAAATAAAAAAACCGGGAGAGTGCTGGTCTAAACAAAAAATCATGACAGCCGATATATGCTGGAAATAAATGAAAACCATGACAGTCGGTATATACTGAAAATAAAAAGAACTAGGAGGGGGTTAGTCTAAGATAAAAACATGTCGACATGTGGGAAGACGTTCCCTGATAATAATTCATGCATTGCATCTGTTTTAAATATTGATTGTATTACTGAAATGCTGAAGTGTTGTTTGTTATTGTAAATTTATTTATAGATGAATGCTGAAGTGTTGTTCTCACCGTAACTGTCTCTTTGCGAGACTCATTCATCTATAAATAAATTTACAATAACAAACAACACTTCAGCATTTCAGTAATATAATCAATATTTAAAACAGATGCAATGCATGAATTATTATTAGGGAATATCTTCCCATATGTCGACATGTTTTTATCTTAGATCAGCCCCTTCTCGATTCTTTTATTTCATGCATATGTATATGAGCAATGATATGAAAACAAACATGAATTCAAATATTTAAGTTAGCTATCCTGTCTTTCCTCAATTTTCTATTTGATCAATTTCACTAATTTCTTCTCCTCATATATCACATCAATTTATCAACCATAACTCGTCAGAATTTCATTTATCACCTTCGTTATTAAATCGACTCATTATTATAATAATATTACTTCTCACATAATTATTTTCTACATGTCCAATATTCCTATCATACCTATCAATCAATTTTCATCTTTCACCAAATCATACTTTAATGATTTATTCAAATGCTATCACTATATATTACATATTTATCTTGATTACTTAAAGTAAATCTTACTCACCACGTAGCACTTAGAGCTACCCGTGGATCACATCCTTGCCTTTCCTGCTCCTCTCAGCAATTTCCCACGGTTGCTGATCGTCAACACCTAACATAATATTTATATTAAATTTCTAATTTATTCTTCAATTCTTCATAATTTACACCCTTTGAAAATTCCCACTTTGAATTCCAGGAAATTTTATGTATGTTAAATTTCAAAAAATAAACTTTATGTTATCACAGGCATACGAGCGCACTTAAAGAAGGCTAGAGCGCACACATGCGCTCGAGTGTATACCGCATATGATCGAGCGCAATCACTACAGAGGCGGCAGAGCTAGATATGGAAAGAAGTCTCCGGATTTCAAATAGAAAATTAGGGTTTTGAGACACCCTGAGGACCCTATAAATAGCCTTGTAAAACACATAAACCACATCTTTTGTTTTGAATTTCGAAGTAGCAAGCTTAGGAGAGGAATTGAAGACTCGTCTCCTGAGTCTTCTTCGGTTTTATTTTTTCGTTTTTATTTCATTATGTTTAGAATATTTAGTTTAACTAGCATGTGTAACTAAACTCTTATAGGGCTCGACTGAAGTCCTAGTTATGCTTTTCCACATATTTATTCATTGATTACCTTTGTTATAGCCGTGTTAAAATGTTTAACTTGATTAATGCATGTTTGTATTTAAATTCCTCATATGTGTGTGTCTGATCAACGTATGCATATGGTATGGATAAGTTAGTCAAATCAATTTGGATGACCGAGTCCTGGGTTCGACATTAGTAACAAGAGATATCCACACTGGATTCTCGAGTTAATCAACATAGGAAACCGGGAACGGACCAAGCCCTAGGTCCCGTGTGGTTGCCGATCTCCACAGCCCTCATGTTCTCTTAAGGAACAAGTCAGTATACACCCATGCTGAATCCCTTAAGAGAGAAAAGAGTTAGAGTATACACCATGCCTAACTCGTTGCATAAGGAGATCAATAGCCTAAGGTGTGGACCAAGCTCTTAGGTTGGCAACCATTAAATATTCATGATAAGGCTAGAGCATTGGCACCTTACTTAGTGGGAAAGTATAATTAGTGGTGGATATCGTAGTCCTATGTTCTCATTATTATTATTCACTCACAATCAACAGTTATTTCTCTTCTTACTTTGAAGAAACTAATTCTAAAACGAAATTCACCAATCCCTGTGGAAATGATCTCGCACTTGCACACTATGCTACCATTGACCTTGTGCACTTGCAAGTAAAACTAGTACGGTTATTTGCATATTTATTTAGGTAGATAATCGTTCCAACAAGTTTTTTGGCGCCGTTGCTGAGGATTGCGCTAAATTTCTTTTAGAACTAATTTTTTGTTTAATTTTTGTTATTACTTTTTATTCTATTCCAATTTAAAGAAATTTTGAAGTTTCTGTTTCTGTCTTTTTTTTTTTTTTGTTTCATTAAAAACTTAATCAAACTCTTTTTTTTCTTCTCTGTTTTAGGTACTCCAGTAGGGCTCTCTATGCCACTTGTGATCGAACGCATTCCTCTGTGCGATCGAGCGCAATTTAGGCAGTGAGTCACCCGGGCAGCAGTATTCAACTGCTGCACTGGAGTTGTTTTTTCCTGATTCATGGACGGGCTTCGTTCCAGACATCCAACATTTTTTCCCATTGATCCCGAGCTTGAGCAGACGATACAACAAAGACTTAGAGACAACTCGGAAGAGGTAGAAAGAGGAATTGAGGAAGAAATGCCAATGGCAGAACATATATCTGAGCAGCAACCACCTGAGCGGAGGTCAATGAAGCAATCCTTCATCCCATAGAACCTCGATCAACCATCGTGCATTGTATATCAACCTGAGGCGGAAGGAAACTACTACATATCTCCGCAGATACTCAGTGCACTGACTCACTTTAGGGGTACACCTAGTGAGGATCCACACTTGCACCTTCGAGAGTTCTTCGACCTTTGCAAATTCTAGCACATCTGAGGCTTAGACCAAGAAGGAATAAGGTTAATTCTATTCCTTTTTTCCTTAAAAAATAATGCTAAAATTTGGTATAATTCTTTGTCTGCAGTTTTCATTCACACTTGGGAGGAGTTGGCTAGCAAATTCCTAAGGAAGTTTTTCCCAGCCCAAAAGACGAGGCAAATGAGGAAGGAAATTCAATCCTTCCAACAAAAAGATAGAGATCTATTCTTCGAGGCCTGGGGACACTTCAACGAGCTACTACTCAAATGCCCTACCACAAACTACCTCAAGATGAACTGGTACAAGCTTTCTATGAAGGTTTGAGTGACTCTAACAAAAATATTGTGGATTCAGGTTGTAGAGGAGTGCTGATGGAGAAAAGCAGCGAAGAAGCAATGAAACTCTTCGAAACCCTAAGTGAACACACGCAGCAGTTCTCCTCTCGAGGTAGACATATAACCAAAAGTAAGGGTATGTATGAGGTAAGCTTAAATGGAGGATCATCTCCTCAAATAGCTGTTGTGGAGAGGAAGCTAGACCTATTGGTTAAAGCTATGGCTGCTCAGAACACCTCATCTAACCCACCAGCTACACCACTCCAAGTATGTGCCATTTGCTCACAATTTGATCATAATACTGATACATGTCCCTTATATTCATCTGCAGATCATGAGCAAGCTAACTTTGTGGGACCAAACAATTTTTAGCCAAAGAACAACCCTTACGTGAACATATACAACCTTGGATGGCGGAATCACCAAAATTTCTCATGGAGCAACAATTAAAACAGTCAAGGGCAGCAAAGAAACTTCCAACCAGCAGCCCAATCTGTTCCTGAACCAAAGAAAAACGACCTCGAAAGTCTTATTAGGCAATTGGCATCTCAGCAGCAACAAATCATGACTTCACAAGATTAGTTCATAGCAGAAGAAAAGTAGTTCTGGACTGAACTAAGGCAAATCACAGCAAAGCATGAACAAGCCATCTAAAGGCTAGAAGTACATATGGGACAATTAGCTAAAGAGCTAAGTGACAGAAAGCAAAGAGAGATTCCAGCTCACCACATTGGGGGACATCAACAACTAAAAGTTGTCACGAGCCTAAGAAATAGTAAGGTGATAGGGACCAATGAATCTGCAACAGCATCCAAAGAAAACCCATCAGCATTAAAGGTGAGTGAGACGGAGAAGGTAAATGCACCACCTTTCCTGCAAAGGTTAGTAAAACAAAATAAAGAGAATAAATTACTTGATATTTTTGAAACCTTGCGAAAAGTTCAAATAAGCATTCCTTTGTTAGATGTAATTCAACAGATACCTGTCTATGCTAAATTCCTAAAAGATTGTTGCACTCATAAGAGAAAGTTTCAAGAGCATGAGACTGTAGCCTTAACTGAAGAAGTAAGTGCGGTGCTGTTGAGAAAACTCCCACAAAACTGAAAGATCCGGGTAGTTTTACTATTCCCTGTAGGATAGGTGATCAGTTATTTGAGCGAGCATTATTAAATTTGGGAGCCGGTGTAAATTTGCTACCATACACAGTATTTGAAACCCTAAGATTGGGGGAGCTACAACCAACTTCCATTACCTTACAGTTGGCATATAGGAGTATAAAAAGACCTAGGGGTATCTTGAGGATGTCCTAGTGAAGGTAGGTGAGTTCATTCTACCTGCGGATTTCATTGTGTTAGATATGAAGGAATGCCCTATGCCATTACCTTTGCCCATCATTTTAGGAAAACCCTTCATGATAACTGCCGAAACAAAGATTTGTGTGAAAAAGGGTATAGTAAGTATGAAAGTGAATGGGGAGAAAATAGAATTCAAAATATTTGATGCATTAAGATTACCTCAAGATGATATGGAATGCTTTACTGTATGTATGATACACAATTTTGTTGAGCAAGCTTTTTAGGCTTAGCACATTGATCCCTTGGAGACTACTCTTACCCACAGCCTTACAATTGTGGATATTGAGCAAGAACCAGAAGATGTCACTAATGGCATCATGAAAATTGTGCACCTCCTTGAGGCTTCACTAAAACATTCAAGTAAGTATGCTCCTCCATTTGAAACTCTCATGCCTAATAATACTACTCTTCTTCCTTCTATTGTCCAAGCACCAACTTTGGAATTAAAGCAGCTACCAGAACATTTAACTTATACCTACTTGGGAGAGAAGAAAACATCACCCGTGATTGTGGCTGCTAATTTGAGCATTGGAGAAGAAAACAAATTATTAAGAGTTCTTAGGGAGCATAGATCTACTATTGGATGGACTATTGCTGACATCAAGGGGATAAGCCCAGCCAAGTGCATGCATAGTATCTACCTTGAGGATAAAGCAAGGCCCACTCGAGATGCTCAAAGAAGACTTAACCCACACATGAAAGAGGTAGTAAAAGCCGAGGTATTAAAATTGCTAGATGTTGGCATTATCTACCCCATCTCAGGCAGTAAATGTATAAGTCCGGTCCAAGTTATTCCAAAAAAGAATGGGATTACTGTGATGAATAATGAGTGCGAGGAACTCATACCTACAAGAAAGACAACTGGTTGGCGAGTATGTATTGACTACCAAAGATTGAACAAAGTAACTAGAAAATATCACTTTCCCTTGTTGTTTATTGATCAGATGTTAGAGAGATTAGCGGGCCACAGTTATTAGTGCTTCTTGGATGGCTATAGTGGGTACAACCAGATTGCCATAGCACCTGAGGATCAAGAAAAGACTACCTTCACATGTCCTTTCAGTACATTTGCTTATCAAAGGATGCCATTCGGTTTATGCAATGCGTCAGCCACTTTTCAAAGATGTATGATGAGCATATTTTTTGATATGGTGGAGAAATACATTAAGGTATTCATGGACAACTTCAGTGTCTTTGGTTCCAATTTTGATGAATGCCTAAGTCATTTGGAGAGTGTCCTAAAGAGATGTGAAGAAAGTAACTTAGTGCAAAATTGGGAGAAATGTCATTTCATGGTTCAACAAGGCATTGTGTTGGGTCACTCCATCTCCAACAAAGGTATTGAGGTAGACAAGGCTAAAATAGATATCATTTCAAAGCTACCTCCCCCTCTCATAGTCAAGGGTGTTAGAAGTTTTCTTGGGCATGCCGATTTTTATAGAAGATTCATCAAGGACTTTTCCAAGATCTCAAGACCTCTATGTGCATTGTTAGCTAAAGATACCAAATTCGAGTGGACTGATAACTGTATGACAGCTTTCAACACACTGAAGGATGTTCTAACCTCCACCCCAATAATGATGGCACCAGATTGGAATCTTCCATTCAAATTAATTTGTGATGCTAGTGACTTCACCTTGGGAGCTGTCCTAGGTCAAAGAGTCAATAAGGTACCTCATGCTATTTACTATGCTTCTAGAACTTTAAATGATGCCCAGCTTAACTACTCTACTACTGAAAAAGAATTGTTAGCTGTTATTTTTTATTTAGAGAAGTTTAGATCATATCTTACTGGCTCTAAAGTTATTATATACAACGACCATGCTGCTTTGAGGTATCTGTTTTCTGAGAAAGATGCAAAGCCTAGGTTAATCAGATGGGTGCTCCTATTGCAAGAATTCGATTTGGAAATCAAAGACAAGAAGGGCAGTGAGAATGTGGTTACAGATCACTTATCAAGGCTACTCTATGAGAATGATACAAATGAGCTGTACTTAAATGAGAATTTCCCTTATGAACAATTATTCGCACTAGAGGTAAAACTTCCATGGTATGCTGATATTGTCAATTATCTAACTGCTAAAGTTTTTCCCTCAGGTATGACAACACAAAGAAAGAAGCGGTTGATATCTATGTCTCGACACCATCATTGGAACGATCTCTATCTTTTCAAATTATGTTCCAATCAGATCATTCGACGGTGTGTCTCGGAAGAAGAGCATTTGAGCTTATTACAACACTGCCATCAGTTTGCTTGTGGAGGACATTTTAGGGCCAAGAAAATAGCACTTAAGGTACTACAATCCAGTTTTTATTGGCCTAATCTATTTAAAGACGCTTTCACATTCTGCAGCTCATGTGATAGATGTCAACGGATAGGTAACATCTCCTCCCAAAATAAAATGCCTCTTCAAAATATCCACATAGTAGAACTCTTTGATGTATGGGGCATTGATTTCATGGGACCATTCCCTAATTACTTTGGTAATTTATATATTCTTGTGGGTGTAGATTATGTGTCTAAATGGGTCGAGGCTATCCCCTCAAAGACTAATGATCACAAATTGGTGTTAAAGTTTCTACAGGATAACATTTTTACCCGGTTCGGAACACTAAGAGCGATCATCAGTGATGGAGGCAGCCACTTCCATCATCATTCTTTTGCCGCACTCATAAAAAAATACAAAATTACCCATAAAGTTGGCACCCCATATCACCCTCAGACTAGTGGCCAAGTGGAGATCAGTAACCGAGAAATTAAAAGCATCCTGGAGAGAACTGTGAATCCTAATCGGAATGATTGGTCTTTATGACTTAATGACGCTCTATGGGCATACCGGATAGCTTACAAGACACCAATTGGGATGTCCCCTTACCGCTTAGTCTTTGGAAAAGCATGCTATCTGCCCATAGAGCTAGAACATCGAGCATATTGGGAAATTAAACAATTCAACTTTGATATGAAGCAAGCGGGTGAAAAAAGAAGGCTGCACTTAAATGAGCTAGAAGAACTATGGTATGACGCTTATGAGAATGCCAAACTTTACAAGGAAAGGGCAAAGGCCTATCATGACAAACAACTAGTACGAAAAGAGTTTTACGTAGGAAAAAATGTGCTACTCTACAATTCAAGATTGAGCTTGTTCCTAGGCAAACTCAAGTCCCGTTAGGCTGGACCGTATGTGGTTACCAAGGTCTTTCCATATGGGGATTTGGAGATCCATAGCTCCAATAGTAATCAGATATTTACAGTCAATGGACACTGAGTCAAGCCGTACCTCAATCTCACCATCCTTCCTCGGGATGAGGACCTGACACTATAAACTGTACATTACATAGCTGAGTCATGGACACCTGACCCACTTGAAATCCCAGTTTTCGTCGCACATAATGTCACTACTTGATGCATTGCGATCGAGTGCAATACTCCTTGCGCTCGAGTGCATTTACACCAGAACCTACCTCCTGCACCCGGTACATCTTCGACTGCACCCACAGATGATCAGCAGTGAGAGGATACCCCGTCTGGCTGAAGACGTAAAACTTAGCGCTAATGGAAGGCACGCCAGACATATCTTTTTCATTTTAGTACTTTTATTGTGTTTATGTTTATATTTACATTATCCTTCTTTCTTGCTTTCCGAAACAACGTTTCTTTTTCTTTGTCAGGTACTGAGTGAGTGCATCCAATTCAAGTTTGGGGGCGTGTTACGAGCAAAGCAAGCAACCTAGTTCTCCATCTCCCAGGTCAGATCTTTCCATGCCACACACACATTAGGGACAATTTGTATTTTAAGTTTGGGGTAGTGGGAGATACTGTTACACACACACTAGAAACGCATGCACACACTAGGTCCCAGTTTTTTTTTAAGAAAAAGATAAATGTATGTTCATTTGGTAACAAAAATTTTGGTTGATTTAAAAACATGATAAAACTTCATTAGTAAGCTTAAAATCTAGAACATATAGTCTTGTAATAGGAATTTTACAAAGCTTAGTTGCCTACTTCAAGGCACCTAAGAATTCACGAGTTTGATCCAAATTTGCACAAGCACATTTAGCACACATTGGTGTGGGGTATGACATATAATTCTTTTGTATATGTTTCTGTAACCTAACTGTAATCAGATAACTTGTTAAAAAGAACACTTTGGCATAAGAAAAATAAAGAAAGATGTTCATCATGCAAAAAGAAAATAAAAAGCTTCTAATGATCATTAAAAAAATTTCCACTGAGTAATTGGGCATCTTTCCTCAGTAAGCAGTGAATCTTCACGTCAAAAGGTGGGAAGTAAGCCTTTAATAATCATAATAAAAATTTCCACTAAGTAACTAGGCCTCTTGCCTTAGTAAGCATTGAGTGTTCACGTCAAAAGGTGAGAATTTCATTTAGAAGCATTAAAACATGTTAGTTCCGTAGCCTTTTTTACTCGAGTTAGTATGTCTTTAGGGGTGTATCTACACCTAATGCCCTAAAACCATCTGGTTTGGGAGTCATTGGCCAAATAATCATTACAAGGATCAATTAGAAAGCTCGATGGAACTCAACATAGCAAAAAAATCGCATGATAAAAGAAAAAGAAAAGAAGCAAGCATTATGCCATTTTTGTTCCCTTTGATAAGGATTTCGATAAAGGTTTGGGCACCAAAACACTATACAACAAAATCATTTGGAAGCCCCATCTTATATGTGCTAATTCATCACACACAAATCAAACTTGCGATGCCTTAAGCCAACCTTAGGTAAGTAATATGAGCTTTTGAAAATCCTTTTTCAAAACAAAAATGTTTTTTATTATAAGCTAACTCATGAACGGTTATCATGGTTTTACGCACAACCCAAATTTTTCAGTATCATGGAAATGAATTTATCTTTAAATTTTGTTTTAACATAGTTTTTAGTTTTATATTGCTAAGGGACTAGCAATATGTAAGCTTGGGGGTGTGATAAGTGCTTAAATAGTCATATTTAAGCCCCTTAATTTACACTTGTTAGGCTCTTTATTTATCTATTTCAGTAGATTCTACTTCATTTTCGTGTTTTATGTGTTTTGCACATGACTTGGACAAAAAGATGATAATTTGGAGCTTTAAGGAGCAAAAGTCAAGTTCTGCCATCCAGTACGGTGCACTCGAGCGCACCTCCTTTGCGATCAAGCGCACAGGCACACGAGTGCACTTAAAGAAGGCTTGAGTGCACACATGCGCTCGAGTGCATACCGTATACGATCGAGCGCAATCACTACAGAGGCAACAGAGCTAGATATAGAAAGAAGTCTCCGGATTCCAAATAGGAAATTAGGGTTTCGGGACACCCTGAGGACCCTATAAATAGCCCTATAAAACACATAAACCACACCTTTTGTTTTGAATTTTGAAGTAGTAAGCTTAGGAGAGGAATTGACGACTCGTCTCCCAAGTCTTCTTCGGTTTTATTTTTCCGTTTTTATTTCATTATGTTTAGAATGTTTAGTTTAACTAGCATGTGTAACTAAACTCTTATAGGGCTCGGTTTAAGGCCGAGTAATGCTTTTCCACATATTTATTCATTGATTACCTTTGCTATAGCCTTGTTAAAATGTTTAACTTTATTAATGCCTGTTTGTATTTAAATTCCTCATATGTGTGTGTCTGATCAACGTATGTATGTGGTATGGATAAGTTAGTCGAATCAATTTGGATGACCGAGTCCTGGGTTCGACATGAGTAACAAGAGATATCCACACCGGATTTTTGGGTTAATCAACATGGAAAACCGGGAGCGGACCAAGCCCTAGGTCTCGTGTGGTTGCCGATCTCCACAGCCCTCATGCTCTCTTAAGGAACAACTCAGTATACACCCATACTGAATCTTTTAAGAGAGAAAATGGCTAGAGTATACACCATGCCTAACTCGTTGCATAGGGAGATCAATAGTCTAAGGTGTGGACCAAGCCCTTAGGTTGGCAACCATTAAATATTCATGATAAGGCTAGAGTATTGGCACCTTACTTAGTGGGAATGTATAATTAATTGTGGATATCAAAGTCCTATGTTCTCATTATTATTATTCACTCACAATCAACAGCTATTTCTCTTCTTACTTTGAAGAAACTAATTCTAAAATGAAATTCACCAGTCCCTGTGGAAATGATCTCGCACTTGCACACTATGCTACCATTGACCTTGTGTACTTGCAAGTAAAACTAGTACGGTTATTTGCATATTTATTTAGGTAGATAATCGTCTCAACATAGACTGCATAAAAAGTAAGAAAGTGGAAGATTATAATAAATTATATTTTAATTATCTGAGGATGACACGTGGATGTGCTAAAGCTAGAGTTAGAGTTATTGATTTGAGAGGGCATGGTAGGCCCCCAATATTTTGACAAGTTGAGGTTGAGTCTAAATCTGTGGTTCCTAGAAGGGAATGTGTTGATAATATTATTGATATTAGTAAAGGTGTGAGAGAATCTGAAGTTGAGAGAGATGAGCTAAGATAAGCTCTTACACATGCTCTTAAGAAAATGAATGTAATAGATGATAAAGTTGATAGCTTATAGCATAGACTTGATGAACAGATTAGGGCAGTGCCTGAGGTTGTTGTAAATCCAGTAATAGTAAATGTTTACAAATGAAAAAGTGAGTTTATGTACAAGATGCAGAGAGATTGTTTTGTTAGATATATTAAGTCGAATGCCTTATTGTTTAAAGGATCTGTGAATCCTTTTAAGCCTGAGTTTTGGGTGAAACATGTAGAGAGATTATTTGATATTTTACCAATGACTGACAGGCAGAGGATCGCTGTTGCTACATTTAAGTTAGAAAGAGAGAGGCCCTAGAATGGTGGGAGGATATTCTTCCTAGGGTAAGTGCGGATATTGATAGGCCGTTAACCTGGAATTGGTTTTAGGAGGTTTTTCTTTAATAAATACTTTCCCTATACCTTTAGAGCCCAACAAGATAGAGATTTTATTTGAGGCAAACGTATTGACTATGACTCAGTATGATAGGAGATTTTTGGCTTTGTCGAGGGCTATACCGAAAATGGTAGACCTAGAGGAGAAGAAGTGTAAGAGGTTCATAGATGAACTATGTTTTAAGATTTGATCAAAACTATCTCACATGAGGCATATGAATTATGTCGGGTTGGTGGATATAGAACTTCAGATTGAGAAGGATGTGATGGAATTTAGAGGAAAGAAGAATTGACGGAAGAATTCTATATTTGAGGAACCCAGAGGTGGTACCAGTATGAGTGTATAGGGTAATAGACCACCAAGAGGAGGCGTTCCTTATCATAGAGAACTAAAGTACAGAGTCAGAGGTAAGTAGGATCTGTTGCTTCTATAGCTCTGATTAATATTGGTGGGACTCTTAGATTTGGGGGACAAATTATGGGAAGTCGGAGTCATGGCAGAGGAAGTAAGTATGCCACCAAAGGGAAGTGGTAACCTGATGTATGATCGAGAGATAGAAGTTGTTATAGATGTAATCAGATAAGATATTTATCATAGAATTGTCCTAATTTAAAGTGTTTTGTATGTAGAAAAGGTGGACATATCAATGTTGGTTGATCCTTGCGCAACCCATTCTTTTGCATCCAGTATTCATATGAAGTCTACCGATGCATGTATTAGTCCTTTGATGCATAATATTATTGTTGAAGTTCTCACTAGAGATAGAGTGATAATCATAAATGTTTTCAAATGTTGTGTGATTTGTATCAATGATAAAGAAGTTGAAGTTGATTATTCCCTTTGAATATGATAGATTTTCATTCGATTTTGGGAATGAATTGGTTGTCGATGTATTACACATGGGTTAATTGTTCCAAAAAGAATGTAATGTTCAAGATATGGACATGAGGAGTTTAACTTTTAGGGATAACATAAAATACTCTTGAACTATCTTATTTTTCTCTGACTACTAGTAGATGGTTGAAGAAAGGATGTGAGGAGTATTTGGCATACATAATGGACTCTAAAAAGGAAAATAAGAAGTTAGAAGAAATCTTAGCAGTGAAAGAATTTTCTTGATGTGTTTTATGAAGAGTTGTCTAGATTATCTTCTAGTAAGAAGATTTAGTTTCCTATAGATGTGATTTTGGGTTCAACACATATATCTATAGCACCCTATAGAATGACACCAGCTAAATTGAGAGAGTTGAATATACCATTTTAAGAATTGTTAGATAAACAATTTATCAAACCTAATGTGTTTGGGGATCTCCTGTATTGTTTGTGAAGAAGAAAGATGGAACGACGATGTTGTGTATAGACAGTTGAATGAGATCACTATTAAGAACAAATATCATTTATCCAGGATAGATGATTTGTTTGAACTACTGTAGAGAGCAAGGGTGTTTCCAAAGATAAACCTGAGATCAGGTTATCACCAGTTAAGAGTAAATGAGGAGGACGTGCCTAAAACTGCTTTTAGGACATGTTATTGTCATAAGTTTCTTGTGATGCCATTTGGATTGACAAATTCTCTAGTAACGTTCATGGATTTGATAAATAGGGTGTTTAAACTATTTCTTGACAAATTTATGGTTATAATTATTGATGACATTTTGGTATTTTCTAACAATGAGGAAGAACATGTGAAACATTAGACAGTGTGTTGGAGATTTTGAGGAGAGAGAGATTGTATGCTATAATTTCCTAAATGTGAATTTTGACTAAATGAAATAAATGTCTTAGGGCATGTAGCATCTGGAGATAGTATAACAGTTGATCCACATAAGGTAAAGGTAGTGTTGAGTTGAGAAAAGATCATAAGTTTCTTGGGGTTGGTAGGTTATTATAGATGATTTATCCATAATTTTTCTATTATTGCAGTACTGTTGACTAGATTTACCAAGAAAGATATGAGATTTGTATGGTCTGGGGAGTATGAGAAAAGTTTCCAATTACTAAAGGAGAAATTAACTACAATTCCAATATTGGTGCTTCCTTCTGGTGATGAAGGATTTGTGGTGTATAGTGATGCATCCCATCAAGAGTTGGGATGTGTGTTGATGCAACATGGGAAGATAATGGCATATGCTTCTAGGCAATTGAGGAATAATGAGAGAAATTACCCTATCCATGACTTAGAGTTGGCTACCATAGTCTTTGCTTTAAAGATTTGGAAACATCATCTGTATGGAACCACTTGTGAGATATTCACTGATCATAAGAGTTTAACATACTTACCTACCCAGAGAGAGTTTAATTTGAGACAGAGGCGGTGGGTGGAGTTGATTAGTGACTATGATTGTATAAATTCACTATCATCGAGGAAAAGTGAATATGGTAACAGATATATTGAGTAGAAAATCTACAAGAAGATTAACTGCTATTGAGAGTCATGATGTGAAATTGATGATAGATTTAAGAGAAATAAGAATAAAGTTGAATATCAGTGATAGAGAATCATTGTTAGCAAACATGGTTGTATAATCATCCACAGTAGAATTCTTGTTAGAAATGCAAGGTGGAAATGAAGAGAGAAAAAAATTAAGCAGAAAATGCTTAGTAGAAAGTAATATGAGTTCAAAAATTAAAACTAATTGGAATACTAAAAAGTTGACCGAACTATATGTAGCTGAAATTATGAGGTGGTATGAAGTACTATTGAGAATAGTGTCATTTAGAGATGCTAGATTTACACCTTGGTTTTGGAGAGGCTTTCAGAAAGCCATGTGTACACAGTTGCAATTTATTTTAACTTTTCATCCTCAAACAGTTAATCAGACAAAAAGGATTATTAGAGTACTAGAAGAAATGTTAAGGACAAATGTGATGAGTTTCTCAGTAAGCTGGGTGTTTACTTTCCATTGATGGAATCTGCTTATAATAATCAACATCAATTTAGTAATGGAATGGCACCAATTGAGACATTATATGGTAGGAGGTGTAGAACTCCTATATATTGGGAAGAAATGGGAGAAATATAATTGGTCCATCAATTATTGAGTTAAAAACTGAGAGGATCAAACTGGTTAGAGAGAACCGTAAAGTAGCATAGAGTAGACCTAATAGCTATGCTGATAATAGAAGAAGACCTATTGAATTTCAAGTAGGTGATTGGGTGTAATTAAAAATATCTCCATGAAAATGTGTGTTGAGGATCAAGAAGAAAGGAAAGTTGAGTCTGAGGTAAGTGGGACCCTATGAAGTGATTGAGAGAGTTGGACCAATAGCATATCGATTGGATTTGCCCCCAAAGTTAAAGCAATTACATAATGTGTTTCATGTGTCACTTTTGAGAAAGTACTTACACGATGAATCCCATAGTATCTCAAATCAGGCGATAGAACTTCAAGAAGATTTGACCTTTATGCAAGTACCGGTTAGAATTCTAGACAGAAAGGAACAAGTCTTGCGTAATAAAGTTATTCAATTGATTCAAGTATTATGGCGAAGCAAAGATGTTGAAGGAATTACTTAGGAGTATGAAATAAGAATGAGGAAAAAATACCCCCAACTCTTTCATGAATTAGGTAAGAAAATTTTGGAGACGAAATTTTTGTAAGGTGGGTAGAATTGTAATACCCGTATTCATAAAGTAAAGGTAAAGAAGTAATTTAATAAATATGACATGGAATTAAAATAAAATATATGTGAAAGGTTTATTATTTGAATAAAACAATTCTTTAAAAAAAAATTGGACGCATGGAGGCGTAGTTACAAAGAAAATGAAAAACAAATCGTGTACAACATAAAGGAAAAGGAAAAATAAAAAAGAGTTATATATATATATATATATATATATATATATATATATATATATATAATTTAAGTTTATATTATTTATTACCTTACAAATCGTTTGGTTTCTACCTTTTACAATTCAAACTACTCTATTTCTTTAAACACTTAGGGACCGAAAGAAATGTTTCAAGAACAAAATTTTGAAGGAGTTTATAGGAGAATTTTATAGAGAACCATGGGAAACTCTAAGAAAAATAGAAGGTAATAACATAAGTTTTATTTTTGAAATCTAGTATACATGAAATTTCTCGGAATTCAAAGTGAGAATTTTCAAAGGGTGTAAATTATGGAAGAATTGAAGAAAAAATTAGAAATTTTAATATAAATATTATGTCAGGTGTTGACAATCAGCAACCGGGGGAAATTGCTGAGAGAAGCATGAAAGGCAAGGAGGTGATCCAAGGGTAGCTCTAAGTGCTACGTGGTGAGTTAGATTTACTTTAAGTAATCATGATAAATATGAAATATCTAGTGATAATAATAGAATAAATTATTAACTTATGCTTTGGTGGTAGATGAAAGTTGGTTGATAGGTATGATAAGAATAGTGGATGTGTAAAGAATTATTTTATGACAAATAATATTATTGGAATAATGAGTTGATTTAATAATAAAGGCAATAAGTGAAATTCTTGATGAGCTATGGTTGATGATTTTGATATGATTTATTAGGAGAGGAAATTTAGTGGATCTTGACGAGTTATGATTGATGATTTGATACGATTTATGAGGAGAGGAATTTAGTGGAATTTTTCAAATAATAATTTGAGAATAATCAGGATAGCTAATTTAAATATTTGAATTCATGTTTGTTTTCTTATTATCGTTCATATGCATATGTCTAAATGAAAAACCGTGACAACCGGTATATGCTGGAAATAAATGAAAACCATGACAGCCAGTATATACTGGAAATAAAAAGAACTAGGAGGGGGCTGGTCTAAGACAAAAACATATCGATATGTGGGAAGACGTTCCCTAATAATAATTCATACATTGCATCTGTTTTAAATATTGATTGTATTACTGAAATGCTAAAGTGTTGTTTATTATGGTAAATTTATTTATAGATGAATAAGTCTTACAAAGAGACAGTTATGGTGAGAAAGAAACATAGAAGTATGATATGATAAGAACTATCTAAATGGTAGACTAGATGCTGTGAACCTCATAACGAGGTAATTATGAGATAATTGATGGTCTTAAGGTGAACAAATATATAAAAAGAAGAGATTGATATAGAATGGGACTTATGATATATGTGGTGATAATAGAATGCTATTATCAAGTTATATAAATGATTAAATATTAAAAGATTATTTATACAAATTGAATACTTCAAGTAAATTTAATTCACTAAGCTTGTGAAGCTCGTCCCTCATTGTACAATGATTTCAGGTAACAAGCATGACAGATAGTTTGGTAAGTTGAGATTCAAACGAAATCATTATCCGTAAGCCATGTACATGTCCACATCCTTAGACTAATGAGAAAATAAAATAAAAATTTATTTGTAAATATTCATGCATATTCCTTGTATAAAATGTTTAAGTCAAGATCAAAATGATATATCTCTCCTGTTGAGGGTTGATGATTAATTTAAAAAATTTCTGTTGGTATTATTGTTTATTGTTGCATATACATGTCATGCTAGAATTTTCAAAATGTGACAACACTGTCTTGGGAGTGGCCAACCCGAGATGTGTCGTTACACTAGTGTCCTTAATTTTCTTCGCCAACATGGCACTCTTCCTTATCGTTCATGTCCAGGAACCTCTCAACAAAATGGGTGTGTTGAGCACAAACACCGAGACATTCTCAATACCGTCCGTGTTCTTCTCATATCAGCTTCGTATCCTGAATGTTTTTGGGGTGAAGCTGCTCTTACAGCTGTTTACACCAAGAACTGTATACCTTCTCCCATCATTGGGAATTAATCACCCTTTGAGCATCTCTATGGTCAACCTCCTGACTATAGCACTCTTAAGGTTACTTGGTTGTGCCTGTTTTATTCTTCTTCAACCTCATGAGTACACCAAATTGGAACCTAGATCTCGCTTATGTTGTTTCTTGGGATATGGTGTTGAACACAAAGGCTACGGATGTTGGGATCCTTACTCCAAATGTCTCTGAGTGTCTCATCATGTCATTCTCTGGGAACACAAGATGTTCCCCTCTATATGCAAGTTTCACCTATCACACGACAACACCTCTCTCCTATTCACTGACATCTCCAAGGATCTTTTTGCCGATACTCTTGAGACAAACTCTTCTTCTAAATCAACATCTCAACCAACAAATCCTATCTCTTTATCAGATATGTTATTACCACCTAATATGTCTACAAATACCTCAATTGAGTTATCCATCTTACCCTCTTTTGAGCAACTTGTCTCTTCCGATGGATCCACTTCAATAGCTTTTGATCTCCCTCCTTGGCAAAGCAACCGGGTAAAAATTCCTTCTGTTAATCTTCATGACTTTGTTGTATTTTCTACTATTCTTTCTTACCATGAACTATAGTCTTATTGTGAAGCTAGTTCTGATCCTTTTTGGCAAAAAGAAATGAATGATGAACCACAAGCACTCGAAAACACTCACACTTGGGATCTAGTGGACCTACTAAAGGCAAACATGATCTGCGATGCAAGTGGGTTTACAAGATCAAAACTTACTCTGATGGGTCCATTGATCGATAAGGCTCGCTTGGTAGTTAAAAGGGTTTACCCAAGAGTATGGGATCTACTATGAGGAGATCTTTGCCTCGGTTGCCCGCCTCACTTCGGTTCGCAGCTTAATTGCAGTTACTGCCATTCGTTATTAGGGATTATTTCAGATGGATGTGAAAATGTTTTTCTTAATTGTGAACTCACCGAAAAAGTTTATATGTGCCCTCCTCCTAGTTCTCATCATCTTCCACATCAACTCTGCAAACTTCGTCGGGTTCTCTATGGTCTCAAACAAACTCCTCGAGCTTGGTTTACCAAGTTCAACACCATTATTGGAGATTTTGGATTCACTCCCAGCTTACATGATTCTGCTATTTTCATTTGGAAAACATACCAGGGTACTATCCTTCTTCTCCTCCGTGTTGATGACATGATCATCACTAGTGATGACACATCTGGAATTTCAGATCTCAAGACTTATCTCAGCCAACATGTAAAGATGAAAGATCTTGGGAAGCCCAATTACTTCTTAGGACTTGAAATCACTTCTAACTCTGAGGGATATTATCTTTATCAAGAAAAGTATGCTTCTGACCTTCTTACTCGAGTGGGACTCATAGATAGTAAGACATGTACCACTCTTCTTGAGCTCAACTCTAAACTCACTCCTATGGATGGTACACCTTTGGAAGACCCCACCTTGTTTCACCAGTTGGTTGGTAGTCTTGTTTATCTTACAGTTACTCACCTTGACATCTCTTATGCTATCTATATTGTTAGTCAATTTCTCTCTACTCCTCGCACACCCCATTATGCCACAGTTCTTCGCATTCTCAGGTACATCAAGGGGACCCTATTTAATGGTCTCCATTTCTCAGCTCACTCTTCACTTGTGCTTCGTTCCTACTCAGATGCAGATTGGGTAGGTGATCCCACTGATCGTAGATCCATCACTGGTTATTGCTTCTTTCTCAGTGATTCTCTTATTTCTTGGCGAAGCAAGAAGCAAACAGTAGTCGTTCGATCCAGCACAGAAGCTAAGTATCGAGCCCTTGCTGATACAACTCCGGAACTTCTTTGGCTTTACTGGTTACTTGAAGATATGGGCGTCACTAATTCTACTGCCACTATCATCAGCTGCGATAATCAAAGTACTATCCAGATTGCTCACAATGATGTATTCAATGAACGCACAAAATACATTGAGATTGATTGTCACTTTGTGCGTCATCATCTCACCCGTGGGACTATTGGAGTATTATCAATTTCTTTCGCCGATCAAACTGCTAATATCTTTAGTAAAACACATTCTCTTTGACACCTTCAGGATTTAGTTTCCAAACTCAAGTTGGTCTCCATTTTACCACCTTGAGTTTGAGGGGGGCTGTTAATTTGTATATATATACAATGTATATATTAGTCCCACATTGGTTAGAATGGGAAACATTCCCCTTAAGTTAGGTTATAAATAGGATACCTCCCTTGTAAGTAAATTACGCCATTCAATACAATTCTCTTCTCTTTGTATTGTCTCACTTCCTCTCTTAAATTCAACTGATTGTACAAGTAGTAGTCTACTATAATGTTTTTTTTAATAGTATTAGAAAAATATCCTCGGGTCTCAAAAATGATTTGAGGCATACTTATAATTCCATGATCATTGTAAACTAGAGGGGTTTACTAATAGAGTTAGGATGAGAGCTTTGGATGTATTGGGGTGTTGGGTTGTCAAGTAGAAAGGGCACTTACAACTAGAACTAGGTTAAGAACTTTTGTTGTATTATGACTTTGGGGTGAGAGTTTAACAACTTTGCTCTTCCTAAAGTTGTAGTTAAAGATTAATAAAATAGTGGAGTTGTTGGTGGATGTAGGCAAAGAGGTTGTCGAACCACATTAATTATTGGTGTTCTTACTCTTTGTTTGTTTTGCCTATTTAATTATTGTGGTTGTGTTTTTTGCCTAAATTTTGAGTAAGTGGATTTTAGAGGTAAAATCCTAACAAGTGGTATCAGAGCTATAGTTCCAATGGAAAAAAAATACAAAAAGTGGGCATAATTAATATTGATCTATTTGATGAATTGAATATAGAAAAAGGTATGATGAATATTAGCTTTTTCAATTTCATTATCACTAATTTTTTGGGTAATATATTGACAGAGATGAAATACTTGCAACCGGAAAGAGATGACATAGTCACGATGTTAATGGTGGGCAAGGAAGTTTGGATGGATGGAGAGGTTCCCACAGTACCTTCAGAGAGAGATAAATTAAAGAGGTCAAATGTGTTCGAGGTTGAAGAATTGTTCGTGATTGTATCAAGAGAAAAGACATACAGAGTGAGCGAGTGGAGCACTTCAAAGAAAGTGGAGGAAAGATCAAGATCCAAGTCTCTAGATTTTTCAAATAAGAAGTGCATTTACAACGAGGAAGAGGAACACACACAATTGCAAAACAAGGCCACAATGAAGGACTTGGAGGAGTTGAGTAGAATAAAACATAGTGATAATGGAAAGGCTAATGAGGATGATGAGATGCAAGTTCTTGATGCTTCAAAGGTAGTGATGATGGATATCGTGAACAAAGAAAGCTTATACGTGTTGAATGAGATGATGATTGCTTCGAATAGTAAACGGATGAGATGGGAAGACCAAAAGGAACGATCACACCAACCAAAAAAGAAAGCCAAATTTGATGATGAGGTAGAGAATTTGAGCGGTGGAGATTTGTTAGGATTTTGGCTCAATTCCCACAAAGTAGACTTTTAATTGGTTTGGAAAAAGTTGTTTCCTATTTTGTAGTTGCTTGTTCTAGTAGGAATAGTAGTAATTTCCTATTAGATTATTGATTGTACAACTATTAGTCTACAATAATGTTGTTGTTCTTTTCCTAATAGTATTAGGAAAATATTCTCTAGATAAAGGGGTCCCAGAGAAGATTTGAGGCACACTTATAGTTCAACATACATTGTAAACTAGATGGGTTTACTAATAGAGCTAGCATGAGAGCTTTGGGTGTATTGGGGTTTGATAGATGCTTAAATATTCATATTTAAGCCCCCTTATTTACAGTTGTTAGGTCCTTTATTACGTTAATTTGGTCTCTTTTACTCCATTTGTGTGTTTTACATGTTTTTATAGGGTCTTGGAGAAAAAGAAGCAGTTTTGGCACTTAAAGGAAGAAATCTGGAAGCCCTGGAGCATTCTCTGGACAAAGTGTGATCGATCGCGCCATGCAATGCGATTGAGCGCACATGCGATCGTGCGCACACTTGAAGGATCGAACACACACTGCGATCGAGCGCACATGTACGGGCGTGAACAGTAAACTGCATAACTCTATTTTGGAAATAAGAGAATTGTTGTTTTAGGAAGGTTTAGGAACTCATGGTTCTCTTAGGACTTCTCAAAGACCTATAAATACACTTGTAAATCACACACTTAAGACACACCTTAGATAGAAAACACTTCTCTCTTTTCTTTTACTTGGAGTTGAGGGCTTGGGAGAGAATTGACGCCTCTTCTCTCGGGTTTATTCTTCTCCTTTATGTTTAGTTTATTTATAATGTTTACTTCAGTTAGTATGTGTAACTAACTCTCTTATAGGGCTCGATAAAAGCCCTAGTTATGCATTCCCATATTTTTGTTCATTGATAAAATCTTTGCCAATAGCTTATTATGTTACTTAACTTGATTAACACCTGTGCTTATTTAAATTCCTCATATGTATGTGTAAGGCCAACGTATGCATGTGGTATGGATGGGTTAGTTAGATCAATTTGGATGACCGAGTCCTGGGTCTAACATTAGTAACAAGGGATATCTTATCTGGATACCCGAGTTAATCAACATGGGAAACCGGGAGTAGATACCATGCCCTAGGTCTCATATGGTTGTCGATTTCCATAATACTTAGGTTTTCTTAACGAACAACTCGAGCAGATACCATGCTGAATCTCTTAAGGAAGAAAAGAGTTAGAGTAGATACCATGCCTAACTCATTGCTTAGGGAAATCAAAAGCTTAAGGAGTAGATACCATGCCCTTAGGTTGGCAACCAGTAGGTATACATAATAAAGCTAGTGCACTTATACCTTATACACATTGGGAATGTATGACTAATGGTAGATATCAAAGCCCTATGTCTTTATTATCATCAAATCACTTTCCAACAGTTATTTATCTCTTTTTACTTTAGAGAAACTAATTCTAAAAGTAACTTTACCAACCCCTATGGAGACGACCTTGCTTTCGCACACTAGACTACACTGATGACCTTGTGCACTTGCAAGTATAACTAGTACGATTATTCACCTATTTATTTAGGTAGATAAATGCACAACAAGTTTTTGGCGCCGTTGCCGGGGATTGCGCTAAATTTTCTTTTAGAATTATTTTCGTCCTTATTTTTTATTTTTTTATTTTGCTTTTTTCTGTTTTATTTTTCATCAAACCCTAATTGATTTCTTTTCTGTTTCAGGCACTTCAAAACCCTAATTTTACTTTCTGTGGTATTTGCGATTGATCGCAAGCTCCTGTACGATCAATCGCATTTAGGGCAGAGAGTTACCCGAGCAGCAGAGTTACACTGCTGCACTGAAGCCAGTTTTTCTGATTTATGCACGGACTTTGATCCCGACATCCAGAATTCTTTCCCCTCGATCCCGAGCTTGAAAGGACCATCCGACAAAGGCTTAAGGACAACTTAGAGGAGAACGAAGAAGAAGTCGAGAACGAAACACCAATGACGGAACAACTCGAAAACCAGCAACCACATGCACGAGTACCGATGAAGCAATCCTTCATCCCTCGGAACATTGATCAACCATCATGCATCGCATATCAACCTGAGGCGGCGGGAAATTATTGCATATCTTCGCAAATCTTGAATGCTTTGACTCATTATAGGGGCACTCCTAACGAAGATCAACACTTGCACCTCCGAGAATTTTTTTATCTTTGCAAGTTCCAGCACATACAAGGACTAGACCAAGAAGGAATAAGGTTGATTCTATTTCCTTTTTCCTTGAAAGATGATGCTAAACTTTGGTATAATTCTTTGCCTGCAGTGTCCATCCACACTTGAGAGGAGTTGGCAAGAAAGTTCCTGAAGAAGTTCTTTCCAGCCCAAAAGACAACACAAATGAGGAAGGAGATCCAGTCCTTCCAACAAAAAGAAGGGGACCTCTTTTTCGAAGCATAGGGACACTTCAACGAATTACTACTCAAATGCCCACATCACAACCTGCCTCAAGATGAACTGGTACAAGCATTCTATGAAGGTTTAAATGATACTAATAAATGTATTATTGATTCAGGTTGTGGAGGAGTCCTGATGGAGAAAAGCAGCGAAGAGGCGATGGAACTGTTTGAAACCCTCAGCGAGCACACCCAGCAATTCTCCTCTCGAGGTAGACATATAACCAAAGGTAAAGGTGTGTATGAGGTAAATCTGAATGGAGGATCTTCCCCTCAAATGGCAGCGATGGAAAGGAAACTAGACCTATTGGTAAAAGCCATGGTTGCCCAAACTGCCTCATCTAGCCTACCAGCTACACCACTACAGGTATGTGCAATATGCTCTCAATATGATCATAATACTTATACTTGTCCTCTATCTGCAAATCCGGAACAAGCAAATTATATGGGACCAAACAACTATCCGCCAAAGAATAACCCATATGCAAAAACCTACAACCCTGGATGGCGGAATCACCCAAATTTCTCATGAAGCAACAACCAGAACAACCAAGGACAGCAACGAAACCCGCAGCCCACTGCTCATGCTAATTCCGAACCAAAGAAGAACGACCTCGAAGGTCTAGTAAGACAACTGGTGACGTCCTAAGAACAGTTCATGACTCAGCAAAAATAAACCAATGCGGCACATGAGCAAGCAATTCAAAGACTAAAGGTACAAGTGGGACAAATAGCTAAAGAGCTCAGTAGCAGAAAGCAAGGAGAGCTCCCAGCTCAAACACTATCCAACCTTGGAGGGCATCAACAACTAAAAGCTGTCACAACCTTGAGAAATGACAAAGTGATTGGATCCGAGGATTCGGCAGTAGCATCTAAAGAAACACCATCAGCATCAAGGGTAAGTGAGACGGAGAAGGTGAATGCACCACCCTTCCCGCAAAGGTTAGTAAAACAAAAGAAAGACAATAAACTGCTTGATATTTTTAAGACCTTACGGAAAGTTGAAATTAATATTCCATTATTAGATGCAATTCACCAAATACCTGCCTATGCTAAATTCCCAAAAGATTGTTGCACTCATAAAAGAAAATTTTAAGAGCATGAGACTGTAGCATTAACTGAGGAGTTGACTGCTGTACTGCTTAGAAAACTCCCACCAAAACTGAAAGATCCGGATAGTTTTACTATTCCCTGTAGAATATGTGATCAGCTATTTGACAAGGCATTGCTAGACTTAGGAACGGGGGTAAACTTGCTACCTTACACAGTATTCGAAACCCTAGGTTTGGGGGAGCTACAACCGACTTCTATTACCTTACAGTTGGCAGATAGGAGTATTAAAAGACTTAGGGGTATTCTCGATGATGTCTTAGTGAAAGTTGGCGAGTTCATTTTACCTGCAGATTTCATTGTATTAGACATGAAGGAATGCCCTATGCCATTGCCTTTGCCTATTATATTAGGAAGACCATTCATGAGAACTGCCGACACTAAGATCTGTGTGAAAAAGGGTATAGTAAGTATGAAAATCAATGGTGAGAAAATAGAATTTAAAATATTTGATGCAATGAAACTTCTTCAAGATGACTTTGAATGCTTTAATGTTTGTATGATACAAAACTTTGTTGAGCAAGCTTTTCAGGTCCAACACATTGATCCATTAGAGACTACTCTCACCAATAGCTTCATGGAGATGGATATTGAGCAAGAATATGAAGATGTTACTGATGACATCATCACAACTGTGCACCATCTTGCAATCTCTCCAAAATACTTCAGTATGTATCCTCCTCCATTTGAATCTCTCATACCCACTAATACTACTCTTCTCCCATCCATTGTGCTGGCACCAACATTGGAACTCAAGCAGCTACCCGAGCATTTAACATACGCCTACTTGGGAGAAAATGAGACTTTACCTGTGATTGTAGCTGCTAACTTGAGTAGTGGAGAAGAAGGGAAGCTGTTAAGAGTTTTTAGGGAGCATAAAACTGCCATTGAGTGGACCATTGCTGACATTAAGGGGATAAGTCCAGCAAAGTGCATGCATAATATTTACCTTGAAGAATAAGCAAGGCCTACTCGAGATGCTCAAAGAAGACTTAACCCATACATGAAGGAGGTAGTAAAGGCTGAGATATTAAAGCTACTAGATGTTGGCATCATTCTAAGTCGTTCCTAAAAAGAGTGGGATAACCGTGGTAAAGAATGAAGATGAGGAGCTCATACCTACAAGAAAAACAATGGGTTGGAGAGTATGCATTGATTACCGGAGATTAAACAAAGTAACTAGAAAATATCATTTTCCCTTGCCATTCATTGATCAAATGGTAGAGAGGTTAGCCGGACACAGTTATTACTGCTTCTTGGATGGGTATAGTGGATACAATCAAATCATCATAGCACCTGAGGATCAAGAAAAGACTGCATTCACATGTCCTTTCGATACATTTGCTTATAGAAGAATGTCATTCGGTTTATGCAACGCACCAGCCACTTTTCAAATATGTATGGTGAGCATTTTTTCCGATATGGTAGAGAAATATATTGAGATTATTTATGGATGATTTTAGTGTCTTTGGATCTAATTTCGATGAGTGCCTAAATCATTTGAAAAATGTCCTAAGGAGATGTGAAGAGAGTAATTTAGTACTGAATTGGGAAAAATGTCACTTCATGGTTCAACAAGGTATTGTGTTGGGTCACTCCATCTCAGACAAAGGTATTGAGGTAGACAAGGCTAAGGTTGACATCATTTCAAAGCTACCTCCCCCTTTCACGGTCAAGGGCATTAGAAGTTTCCTTGGATATGCCAGTTTTTATAGAAGATTCATCAAGGACTTCTCCAAAATCTCGAGACCTCTTTGTGTACTATTGACTAAAGATACCAAGTTTGAATGGAATGATGATTGTATGCAAGCTTTCAAAACCTTGAAGAATGTTCTCACCTCTGCCCCAATAATGATGGCACCGGATTGGAACCTCCCTTTCGAATTAATGTGTGATGCCAGTGACTTCGCCTTGGGAGCTATCTTAGGTCAAAGAATCAATAAGGTACCTCATGCTATTTACTATGCTTCTAGAACATTAAATGATGCTCAGCTTAACTATTCTACTACTGAAAAAGAATTGTTAGCTGTTATTTTTGCTTTAGAGAAGTTTAGATCATATCTTATTGGTTCTAAAGTTATTGTATTCACTGACCATGTTGCTCTGAGATATTTGTTTTCTGAGAAAGATGCAAAGCCTAGGCTAATCAGATGGATACTCCTACTCCAAGAGTTCGATTTAGAGATCAAAGACAAAAAGAGGAGTGAGAATGTAGTTGCAGATCATTTGTCAAGACTCCCATATGAGAGTGATGATAAAGAGTTACCATTAAATGAGAACTTCCCTGATGAACAACTATTTGCACTCGAGGTAAAACTTCCATGGTATTCTGATATAGTTAATTATCTAACTGTTAAAATTTTCCCCCCAAGTATGACTACTCAAGAAAAAAAACGGTTAATATCTCTGTCAAGACACTACCATTGGGATGATCCATACCTTTTCAAGGTCTACCTTGATCAAATCATCAGAAGATGTATCCAAGAAGAGGAGCATTCGAGCTTGTTGTAACATTGCCATCAGTTTGCTTGTGGAGGTCATTTTGGAGCAAAACGAACAGCTCTTAAGGTACTCCAATCTAGTTTCTATTGGCCTAACCTATTTAAATATGCTTTCTCCTTTTGCAGCTCATGTGATAGATGCCAGCGGACAGGTAACATCTCTTCCCGAAATCAAATGCCCTTACAAAATATTCATGTAGTAGAACTCTTTGACGTATGGGGCATTGATTTCATGGGACCCTTTCCTAACTCATTTTGCTATTTATATATTCTTATGGGCATGGATTATGTGTCTAAATGGATTGAGGCTGTCCCCTTAAGGACTAATGATCACAAAGTGGTTATCAAGTTTTTGCAGGTTAACATTTTTACTAGGTTTAGAACTCCAAGAGTAATCATCAGTGATGGGGGCAGCCACTTCCATCATCGTTCTTTTTCCGAACTACTCCGAAAATATGGGATTACTCATAGAGTTGGCACTCCATATCATCCTCAAACCAGTGGCCAAGTAGAAATAAGCAACCGAGAGATAAAAAGAATTTTAGAAATGACAGTAAAGCCGAATCGGAAGGATTGGTCTCTACGCTTAAATGATGCTTTGTGGGCATATAGGACAGCTTATAAGACCCCAATTGGCATGTCTCCCTACCGCCTAGCCTTTGGAAAAGCATGCCATCTCCCGGTGGAATTAGAACATCAAGCATATTGGGCCATTAAGCAGTTCAACTTTGACATGAAGCAAGCGGGTGAGAAAAGGAAGCTACATCTAAATGAGCTTGAAGAATTGAGATATGAGGCCTATGAGAATGCAAAGTTGTACAAGGAACGGACCAAAGCTTATCATGACAAACAACTAGTCCGGAAGGAGTTCCATGTAGGGCAAAAGATGCTGCTATATGACTCCCGATTGAGGTTGTTCCCAGGCAAGCTCAAATCCAGATGGTATGGTCCGTACATGGTCACCAAGGTCTTTCCTCATGGTGCATTAGAAGTTTGTGGCCCCAACGGAAATTAGCCCTTTACAATCAATGGACACAGAGCCAAGCCATACCTCGACACAAAATTTCCTCCAAGAGATGAAGACTTGGCACTTGAATCAGTACAGTATACAGCTGAAACACAAGCACTAGAGCTCCAAGAGGTGGACTCTAAGTGCCTCCTTCCAAACAACTAGCACGGTAGCAAGAGAGTGCTTGAGCAAAGTAAAAATTTGATCACCTATTAAGCTCAAGCACCTCTGGTAAGGTTAGTGGTACTGAGGCCACTAACAATTGGTAAGGTTGTATTGTTTCAATAATTTATCATTTTTTCAGCTAGGGTAAGTTTTTACTTGTGCCAATGAGCCATACTTGCGATCGATCGCATCCTCCAGTGTGATCGAGCGCAAGTGTGCGATCGAGTGTATCCTTCAAACGTGTTCGAGTGCATAAGTGCGATCGAGCGTAACCCGCGTGCGATCGAGCGCACTCGTGGCAGAAACAGTTATAAATCTGGAAACCTTCCCTCATCCACTCACTCTCTCTCTCCCTTCACTCGCACACCCACACTCCTAAATTTACACTCGCACTCTCCCCGTACAACCCTTCACTAAAACACTCACCACTCCCCACTCGCCACTCATCATCATCACCACTCCCCACTCATCATCACCTCCAATCATCATCCCCCTTATCACCATCAACCAACCATTGCCACCGCACACACCATTGCACAAGGTACACATTTTTTTTTTTGTGTTCTACACACTGATTTCTATGTTTTAACTTTCATTCTTATATATAAACTTATTGCATATATAATTGGGGCTTATTTTACTTGCAGGAGGTTCGAATCACATTCCAAACCCCAAGATCATAGCTTGTCTTTTTGGTGCACACAAGCTGTTCGAGAAAAAGTCTGGCCGTGTGCGATCGAGCGCACGACACTTGCGATCGAGTGCATAGACAGTGTGCGATCGAGTGCATCTCATTGGGATCGATCACAAAACAGGCAGAAACTAAGAAATAGTATGTCTAGACCGTCTGTTTCCACGTCCGACACATCCAGCAGTCGTGCCTCCTCATCACGGCCAAGTATCGAGCAACGAGAGCTGTTGTTCGATACCATGTTCGCCATCGATGATGTATTCCGGCACATGGACACCACCCAATGGGTCGTCCAAGCATTCCAATATCGAGGGTTGCAGAGGCTGTTTAAGCCGGTGTGCTCCACTGCCTACTCCCAGCTCGTAATCCAGTTTTATCAGCATCTATCTTTCGATTACAGCAGACCGAGAGTCCTCACATCTTCAGTTCAGGGCATGCCCATCGAGGTGACTAGTGTCAACATCGCCACTGCTCTTCATTGCAGCGATGAATCCCCTCCTGAGAACACTGATATCGAGGAGTAACTGAAGTCTTTTGCCTCGGCTGAGATCATCACTGACATATGCGCTGGTCAGTATGCTGACAGACATAACAATGCGGCCAGCTGGTCCAAGCTGCCTCCCCGACTGTGGCTTGTCGATACGATCCTACAGCGTAATGTGTGTCCATTGGGGCACAAGACACAGTGGAGGGACTAGTTCCTACAGACTTTATATGCCTTCCATAGAGGCCACTGGTACTCCATCTCGTCTGTCATATGGAGCCAGCTGCACAAGTTCTGGGATCATGTACACAGCCGTCAGACTACCACGGCCAATGCTTGGGGCCTCCCTTTCCCGTTCCTACTCACCTCCATCCTCAAGAAGAAGGGGATTAAGGGGACCCACAGTGACGGGCCAGTACGAGAGCATCCTTTCTTTGGAAGGGCTCAGTGGACACATAGCATATCACACATACCACGAGGCCCCCCAGTACCTGTTCCAGCAGCTGAGCCAGTAAAGGAGGATCACATGGAGACCGAGGCCCCTATCATGAGCCCGGTACGAGAGGAGGACCATTCGGACATGGGACCCACTGAGTCCCAGCATTTTCTAGCTGAGCTATCCTCATTCCGAGGTGAGGTCGCTGCCACCACCACACTTGTACATCAGCGCATTGACAGTTTAGAGGCACGCTTCACACAACAGGAGGCCATGCTGCAGGCCATTCTTGATCGCCTACCTCCAGCACCCAGTACCTCTCCGACTGCACCACCTGATGATCAGCAGTAAGAGAGTACCACGTCTGGCTGAAGACGTTAAACTTAGCGCTCATGGGAGGCACCCCACTGCATATCCTTTTTATAGTTTTTTTTAGTATTTTATAGTTCAATTGTCTATTATTTATTACTTGTTTTCCATTTTATATTTGCTTTCTTTCTTTTTCAATGACAGTGTCAGTGCATCCAGTTGAAGTTTGGGGGGGTGCTATGAGCCATGTCAGCCATCAGTTCTCCACCTCCCAGGTCAGATCTTTCCATGCTACTCACACATTGGGGACAATGTGCATTTTAAGTTTTGGGGTATGGGGACACATTCACACACTACACTATGTCCTACATTTTTTTTGTTGCTATTTTCATAGATAAATACATGTTCATTCTGTCCAATAAACTTTTTTTTTGTGATCTAAACAAAACTATATGATTCGACTTCATCAGCGAGCTTAACACTTTGAGCATATAAGCCAATAATCAAGTTTTGAACCTAGATCACTGCCCTTTAGGCATTTAAGAATTCACAAGTTTAGCTTAACTATCACGAGCACATTAGCACATTATCGTGTGGGGTATGACATGTTATTTGGATTTGTATGTTTCTTTTGCTTGACTGTGAACTAGATGACCTATTAGATTGACATATTGGCATATGAAAATAAAAAATATTGATTAGTGCTCAAAAGAAACAAATGCTCCTAATGATCAATAAAACAATCTTCCGCTGAGTAACTGGCCCTCTTACCTCAGTAAGCATTGAGTGTCACGTCAAAATGTGGAAAATCTTAAATGATCATTAAAAAGAACTTTTCGCTGAGTAACTGGCCCTCTTGCCTCAGTAAGCATTGAGTGTCACGTCAAAAGGTGGAAAGTTCTAAAGGGTAGCATTAAGACCAGTTAGTTTCGTAGCTTTGTTGACTCGAGCTAGTAAGTCCTTAGGGGTGTCTTTACACCTAATGCCCTAAAACCATCTGGTTTGGGAGTCATTGGCTAAATGCTCGTTACACGAGTCAGCAAGAAAGCTTAAGGGAACTAACGTGGAAAAAATCTCACAAATAAAAGTCTATGCCATGTTTGTTGACTCTAATAGGAAGTTTAATGAATCTTGAGTCATCGAAACACTACACGTTTGAATTTCTTGGAAACCCAATCTTTTATGTGCTAGTCACCACACACCAAAGTCAAACTTGTGATGTCTTAAAATACCTCATGAATATGATTTACGTTCAAAACTCTTATTCATTGCAAAAATATGTTTACATTTGTTAAGCTTGCTCATGAATGCGCATCATAGTTTTGTGTTAAATCTAGACTTTTGATTGACACCATGAACATTGGATTTATCTATGTCTTTCATTTTAGCTTTTAATTTAGTATTGCTAAGGGACTAGCAATATGTAAGTTTGGGGGTGTGATAGATGCTTAAATATTCATATTTAAGCCCCTTTATTTACAGTTGTTAGGTCCTTTATTATGTTAATTTGGTCTCTTTTACTCCATTTGTGTGTTTTACATGTTTTTATAGGGTCTTGGAGAAAAAGAAGCAGTTTTGGCACTTAAATGAAGAAATCTGGAAGCCCTGGAGCATTCTCTGGACAAAGTGCGATCGATCGCGCCATGCAATGCGATCGAGCGCACATGCGATCGTGCGCACACTTGAAGGATCGAGTGCACACTGCGATCGAGCGCAAGGCACACTGCGATCGAGCGCACATGTACGGGCGTGAACAGTAAACTGCAGAACCCTATTTTGGAAATAAGAGAATTGTTGTTTTAGGAAGGTTTAGGAACTTATGGTTCTCTTAGGACTTCTCAAAGACCTATAAATACACTTGTAAATCACACACTTAAGAGACACCTTAGATAGAAAACACTTCTCTCTTTTCTTTTACTTGGAGTTGAGGGCTTGGGAAAGAATTGACGCCTCTTCTCTCGGGTTTATTCTTCTCCTTTTATGTTTAGTTTATTTATAATGTTTACTTCAGTTAGTATGTGTAACTAACTCTCTTATAGGGCTCGATAGAAGCCTTAGTTATGCATTCCCATATTTTTATTCATTGATAAAATCTTTGCCAATAGCTTATTATGTTACTTAACTTGATTAACACCTGTGCTTATTTAAATTCCTCATATGTATGTGTAAGGCCAACGTATGCATGTGGTATGGATGGGTTAGTTAGATCAATTTGGATGACCGAGTCCTGGGTCTAACATTAGTAACAAGGGATATCTTATCCGGATACCCGGGTAAATCAACATGGGAAACCGGGAGTAGATACCATGCCCTAGGTCTCATGTAGTTGTCGATTTCCATAGTACTTAGGTTTTCTTAAGGAACAACTCGAGCAGATACCATGCTGAATCCCTTAAAGAATAAAAGAGTTAGAGTAGAAACCATGCCTAACTCGTTGCTTAGAGAAATCAATAGCTTAAGGAGTAGATACCATGCCCTTAGGTTGGCAACCAGTAGG
The DNA here is from genome assembly GCA_023935145.1 of Bretschneidera sinensis. NCBI lineage: Eukaryota > Viridiplantae > Streptophyta > Magnoliopsida > Brassicales > Akaniaceae > Bretschneidera > Bretschneidera sinensis. The sequence continues at coordinate 118,923,818 of CM043700.1, forward strand.
TATACATAATAAAGCTAGTGCACTGATACCTTATACACATTGGGAATGTATGACTAGTGGTGGATATCAAAGCCCTATGTCTTTATTATCATCAAATCACTTTCCAACAGTTATTTATCTCTTTTTACTTTAGAGAAACTAATTCTAAAAGTAACTTTACCAATCCCTGTGGAGATGACCTTGCTTTCACACACTAGACTACACTGATGACCTTGTGCACTTGCAAGTATAACTAGTACGATTATTCACCTATTTATTTAGGTAGATAAACGCACAACAGGGTTTTGGGCTATCAAGTAGAGAGAACACTTACAACTAGACCTTTTGTTGTATTGTGACTTTGGGATGAGAGTTTGACAACTTTGCTCTTCCTAAAGTTGCAGTTGAAGATTAATAAAACAGCGGAGTTGTTGGTGGATGTAGGCAAAAAGGTTATCGAACCACATTAATTATTGATGTTCTTACTCTTTGATTGTTTTGCCTATTTAATTATTATGGTTGTGTTTTTTGCCTAAATTTTGGAGTATGCGGATTTTAGAGGTAAAATCCCAACACTGTTTAATTTTAAGGTACCCTTTTTGCTTATAATTCTTATCAATAGGCAAGTGAGCAAGCGAAATTTAGGATAAACAACATTTTTAATTCGAGTATACACATTTTTTTTTATCACCCCACAAAAGGAATTCTTAAATGGTATCACTGATTCATGATTTCATCCTATTTTAATCTCTTTAAAGTTTTTTATCGAAGTCAAATACTATATCAACATGTTGACCTAGTTAAAATTTGCTGAGCTGATCTAAATTGACACACTACTTTAAATGCACAACATAACACCTACGACACAAAATTTAAACGATATTTTTTTTTTACATTTACTTTTTCATCTTCCTCTCCACAATTTTCTTTATTTTCTCACCAATTTGCAGACAACTAGAAATAAAATGAAGCAAAATATGAAACATAAACAAAACCCTCACTGCTAAGAAATTAAATCAAACAAAGAAGAAAGTAAGACGTAAAGAAGAAGGAATGGCAGAGAACAAGGAAATTGTGCATCCAAGTATGACTTGAACGCGAAATGGGATTCGTGTCTCAATCTGACTGCCCGTCGCTTCCCTTGCTAGTACTTTTGGCTATCTCATCTTCTTTCGTCAATCTTCCTTTCTTTCCTCACTTTTCCTTTAGTTTTATTTGTTGGTGTTTCGTTTGGTTGCCTTGAAAACTGATATATTTGGACCAGAAATGAAAAGAAAATGCTTATTAATAATGGTATCTAAGGAGTTGATCACACAACAGAGATTGTGGAAAGTTTTGTTGAAGATACCAGAGAAATATGGTGTGTTGGGTGGCGTTTAGCAAATAGGAAAATGAACAATTTTGATTGTTTGACAAGCAAGAAATGAGAGGAGAGTTTTGTTTCTCCTGCTGTTTAGTGTTTAGGTCGAGAGAAAATTTTCAATTAGATCTGCATTTTTTACATTTGCTTGAAATAGAAGTTGAACTCCTTATCTTTATTTTTCGTACCCATAAACCAAAAACAAGTGAAAGTTAAATAAATTTGTTATTTTTCACACAAAAGCAACATACACAAAACACCAAATCAAAGTACGCCCAAAAAAAAAAGCAAATTAAGAATGAACAGTTTTGGGGATTAAAAAAAAGACAAAAATGAGAGATTTTTAAGCAATTTAGGGGGAGACAAAGAGAAACTAGAATGTGAGAAAAGGTGCAAAAGTAGCCATGGCGAAAAAAATGTGTAAGAAAGTCAAAGAGTGCAGGCTGGATTAAAGAGTGAGAAAGACTTGATTGGTGACTAATCTCCATGGGCAATAGGAAGAAGAAAACCTATATATATTTTTGCTCTTAAAACAATTTTTTGTGTATTACATTATGCTTTGCGTCCTGGAAATTTTGACCACAAAGAAATCTTTTACCACTTTACTATGCAAATGTAGCATTTTATGGGAAAATTGGACGAAAAACTGATGGAAAAATAAAAAAAAGGTGAAATCATGAGTTGGTAATATCATTTAAGAAATTTTTTTTGTTGAAGTACAAAAATAAAAAAATCGTGTATATTTGAAGAATTAAAAATATTGAATACCCTGAAATTTATGATGGGCTTGTTGTGCCCTGCCAATCCAAATTCCGTTCACTTTTCGAAGGAAAAGACAGCTTCTTGAAAGGCAAGGAGGATGGACGGGACAAAGAAGTTTCAGTTTTGTTGTAAAGAATGGAGTTGGACCACGAGTCAAAACTAATATAAATGGCCAACTCTACTTCTACATGAAAAGAAAGTAAAGGCCTTTAAGGAGTACTATATAAGGGCTTAAGCCAGAATTGGAGCTACAAATAACACACAACGAAACATGAAAGCCCAAAAGTGGCCTACTCGAAAGAACAAAGCCCACGAAAGCAAAATCCAAAACCCAAAATGTAATTGGCAATCCACGTATCGCCTTTGAGAGCGATCGGTATCACACAGAATTTGCTGGAATCGTCTTGCAATAATAGCACAAAAGAACTCCAAATCTCTACCTAAGGGTTCTTACAGTGTTTAGAAGAGAGGGAAATATCAAATAATGGTATTTAAAATGGAAAGGACGACAAATAATGGAAAAAAAAAGAAAGAAAGAAGAGATTGATGTCTTTTATTTGGATGTTTAAAAAAATAATATTATATTTTTATTTGATTAAAAAAATTATTATTGTGATATTATAAATATATTTTTATTATAAAATTAAAATTATTAAATAAATAAAAATAATATATATACAAACATAACTCCGTCCTTTCCCTCTCCTCCCATGCCCCAAATCGAGGGTTAATAAAAATGCGGGTTTAGAAATCTACTCCAATACCTTCCCTTTCCCTTTCATATTAAAAACAAACTCCCGGTAACGATCCCCTCCCTTCCCAAATACACTCGAGGTACCTGAGAGCTGAGAGGAATAGCCGCAGAATTTTATATACATGTATATCTATATATATTGACAACGAAAGAAAAAGGGAAGGGCTTGCAAATGCCAGATGACCTGCATCGTACCGACACCGAGATGACGGAAACCGAGGCCGTGAACTTTACCCCGTCGCTGCCTCCGCAGCAGGATCAAAGTAGCGTCGTGAGAGAGCTCCTCGTGTTGGCTCACCAGTTCATCAATGAAGCCAAGCCTACTCAGGCTCTCCAAGCGGTAATTTATCATCTTCCAAATCTTCTTTTTTCTTTTCAGCTTTTCTTTTTGATCAGGTTTAATTAGTACTGTAGCTTTAAGAAGAGTTGCTAAGCACGTTGATGAAATTCTGTTTATGTGGCTATCTTTTCAAGGCAGGGATCAGCTGTTCTGTTAGTTAGAATTAGTATCTTGTTTAACTTGCTAATCTGCTTTCTAAAAAGAAGTGTTTCTTAGCTGGTTTAGATCCTCTGATTTCATGTCTTTTGAGCCTAAACTGTTTTAGAGTACGTATATTTTCAGTTGATTTGAGCACTGAGGCCCTTTGGTAAGGAAATATTTTGAGAAAATGGAACTGCTATCTTCTAATATATTGTGGGGTTAGCAATTGAAATTCTCTAATACAGACTCTGGGTTAAATGTGGTTGAGAGTGAGGTCAGGGGATGAGAATGGCTTTGTTACCCATTAAGAGTATGTTTGGAACAAATGAATTTGATAAATTTTATGGAATTCATTTGTAATTCCATATTTGTTAATTTTGGAAGACAAAAAATATAGAATCATTTGTAAATGAATTCACTGTAGATTTGAGTTATGACTAAAACACTCTCTCATATAGTTGAACAAATATGGTAAAGTTTTCCATTGAAAAGGTTTAGAATCTAAACATTAGATTCAAGCTCATTTACTTCAAAAATTCTAAACATGATATTTGAATGGAATTCTACATTTTAATATAAGAAAATTAAACATGAAAATTAATTTCAATTCATTTAAAAATGATGTATCATCCTACTACAATTTTGCATGTCAATTGGTGATAGATCCTAACAGTAGTGTGCTTTCTCATGTATGGCAAAAGGGAAGGACTGAGCATGAAACATATGTAGTCAATGGTAAATCACTAAAAGGGTATGTTTGGTATGTGTTTTTGAAACCAGTTTTCTATTTCCAGAAACAAAAATCAATTCTCTGATGCCAAAATTTGTTTGTTTATTATTTCAGAAACAAGCTTTTGAAAACTATTTTCAAGAACAATGCCTATTTTTGAAAACATTTTCTCTATTTTTTTCTCTTGCTTTCTAGATCTGATTTTAGAATAATTTTAAAAACACGAGAAAATACATTTAAAAGTGGAGAATACGTATTTTCTCATTAAAATATATCACCATTTATTAAGAGGGGAATAGAAGTGCAAACCTTATGCTAAATCTGATTTTACCCAAACATGTTATTAGTTAAAAATATCAAATTGTTTTATTTTCTCATTTCAAAAACATTGTTTTCAGAATAGAAATAGAAAACTAATGCAAGCATATCCTTAGTGGTAGGATGTCAGTTTCACTTGCATGGGTGTCTAGCATACTTGCATGCAGTGGTACTTTCCTGCAATTAATCAATTTGCTGGAAGATCTGCAAAGCAATTTTGCAATTTTTTTCCTCTTTTCCTTTACTGATGTTAAATAGGGAACTCTCTGAATACTAAAAAAGATCTTGACGTTTCCTCATTTTCACTAATCACAAATTCATTTCTTTTCGTTATATTTTCTTGGGCATGAAGATTTCTTGTCTCTAATTACGTAATCTGGCCACTACCTCTCAGAATAGGTTATAGTAAAAATCATGAATTACACTGATGATGAACAACCCTATTTTGCAGCAGTTACTGCAGTAAGACAGACATGGATACTTCTGTGTGTAGATATCCATGAGCATGGCGGCTATCTCCAGATCAATCTGAAATGTTGTATAATTTCAACTTTTCATGATGTGTTTGTTATAGAAAGTAAGGGAGAAAGTCATAACGTCCTTGCTAAGCATTGTACAATTCTACTACTCAACAAAGCCTTTATATGTTACCTCTTTTTACCTTTACATATCTTTGTCCAGATATGTTGTCTTTCTGGAGTATAGCTTGTCTAGATTTGTATGCTTTTGTGCTTCACTCATTCTGTGGCGTTATTCCATACCACTCAGTAAGGGTGTGGAGTGTAGAGGGTATCTCGTATTCTCAATCTTTTCATCTTAGTTTGGGGTTTTTTAGGTGTGTTTGCACCTTGGAAAAGGGATAGAAAGTTGTTAAATTGCTTAAGAACTCGACTTCACTAAAAAGCTTTTCTTTTACCTCATTTCCTAGTTCAGAAGAGCCAATGGCAGTGTAGCGTAGGAAACCAGAGGACCTTTATGCATTAACATCTCTTGCTAGCAAATTTGTTTCTTCATTATCGTTCCATATATGGCCAAAAGAGTTTTTTTTTTATATTCTAGTTCTTAGACTCAAGCACTTTCTTTTATTACTGACTTAAGCACTTCATACTTTCTTTTATTACTGATTTAAGCACTTTATAAATGTGCATTATACTTTCTCCGTTTCTCTATATAATAAATATTTGGTATTATTTTTTGAAAAAAAATGGAAATTCAATGTATTGAATTGCTTCAGTAGAGGATTTCCATATCCGAAAAAGATTATATAAATACCGAAAAAACTCCTTGAGAGTTTCCTATTTCCAATCGTTTGCTGGTTTTTGTAACAGGTGGTGATGGCAATGAGAACTCAAGGTGGGGATGACGCCGTATTCCAATTTCTGCACCGTGCTCGTGAACTGTACAGGAATAGACTTCAAGAAAACTCTGCTGTTGATCAGCTAGCTACTTTGTTTGCAGAGTGTGCGATTGCTGAAGCCCAGCCTTTAACGCCTCAATCATCAGCATGCAACATGGGCAGCCCATCAATTGTGCCAGATGCTCATGGAACTTCAATACTGGCAGAAACTGGCAGGATGCAAATTGTGTTGGATGCATTCTCGGATGGAAGCAGCTTTATATGTTTACAGTGTGGGGGTCTTGTTAGTAATCATCGCAAAGAGGAACACTATGCATACTGGTGTTGCAACAGCTAATGTGCAAATACATGGAATGGAATTCGCTCTCTTCATGCAGTGGTCCTCTAAATGCATGATTTCCATACTGTTATTCTACTTTGCATTTGACTGCATAGTTGTTCTTGGTTCCTGCTACTGTCAAATATGCCAGATGTGATCACTGGGATTGTTGATCTAGGGGTCATGCATTGGTTAAAAGTGGCAAAAATTTTGGTCCCTTGTAAAAGAAGCTTGAATCTTGTACACCTGTAGTGATGGAAATTATCAACATAGAAGAATATGAGTAATAATTGTAAAACTAGTGTCATGTTTTGTATTGTTGCTTCTGGCCGTGATGCTTTTATGCAGTTTTTGTCATTTCTACATCGTTTTCTCACATTTCTTCTACCGTGTTTGAGTTATCTAGTACTCAAATTGTGTTAATCAAGTCTTCTCCTTTTTTTTTTTTGATATGTAAATAAACATGTATTGATTGATCAAAAATGTACAAAAGGATCACTGGGCATACCCAGGGGATTTACAAATAAGGCATATACAAAATAGACAAGAGGCTTAAGCCCAGCCAAAGAGCTATACAAGCCAACAAGCCTTGGGAACTAACATGAATCCTGCTGGCCTAAACAGGCAGCCAACCTAAAACCAACTAACCAAGGAGCTTACAAAGGAGCTGGGCATACCCAGGAGAAATAGGAAAACAGACATACAGCACAACAGGGCATACCCTGGACAAAAACCAGAATAGCAGACCAGAGGAAAGCAGTCTAAAACAGCAGCCTATACTCAGGGCAGGCAACATAGACACTTCTATAGATACCAATCTGGATCTTCTTCACTAAGCTAGCAGGTAAGGCAGGAGCTTTTTCGAATATCTTGGCATTTCTTGCCAGCCAAATATAGTAGACTGTACTTGCAAGGGCTGTCTTTCTAGCAACAGCTGGAGGGCCAGTGCCTTTTACTTTTGAGGTCTATCTGATAGCACTCTCAATGGTTCTCATTTGCCTTCTACTACCCAGCCACATATTTATGGAGTTCCAGACTTCCTTGCTGATCCTACAAGAGAAGAAAATGTGGTCTTTGGTCTCTTCCTGGTCAAAACATAGGGGGCAGAGCTTGTCATTCCCTTCAAGGTGGAGCTTGTCTTTAGTGAGAAGTCTGTCCCTAACAGCCAGCCAAAGGATAAAAGATTGTTTTGGGAGGCAGTGACCATTCCAAACTAGGGGAGCCCATCTGACCTTACTGACTTTCTGCCTCATATCATTGTACACTTTCTTGATACTTAGCTCATCTTGCAGCCTCCATTCCATAAGCTTGTTGGTAGCTTGCTGCAAACAAGGTGGCTGGCCAACCATCTCATCTCTAATATCCAGGATCCTCTTCCAGAGGGGGGAGTCATCATTGTGAACTTTCTTTATCATGATTGCAACTTGCAAGTGATGAAATTTCAGTTCATAAGCTACTGAAACAGGATAAGATTGTGCAAAAACAAGCGCAGCTCAATGATGATCAAATTCCATGAAGTTGTCTTGGCCACTTTTGTTAAGTATATCAGATTAAATAGTTTTTCAGCTTCAGGTTTTCCGGATGCAAGAATGTTAGCATTTCTTCTGCGAAGGGTGGTTTCTAGCCGATTAGTTTTTGAAGGTTTGAGCCTTTGAGGTTCGTAATTTCAATATGCAAGCATGGTCCATAACTAAAGAGAATTGTCTTGGCAGATTGAAAAATCCCAGTATGGTAAAAAACTTAAGAGAGCAGCGTCTTGGCATGAATGGTTCAAGCAATATTGAATGAATCTGATAATAGAGACTGTTATTACCTTCCTCTTCAAAGGAAATGGAAACACGAAACTAGTGCCAGAGGCCTGAAATCCCAACTATGAAGGTCTTGGCAACTAATGGTTCAACACTGATGTCCAAAAGGAACCTTCTCTGTAGAGCCACGCAAAACCACCAGAACTGTCCTTGGCCCTGCGTATGGACTTATCCCCTCCTTAAAAAGGGATGTCAAAATGATCCCGTTCTTGTTTGTAGGTTTGTCTTCTGGTAGTTATTCAACTAGAACGACCAACTACTAATAAAGAGATTTAAGACATATAATACAAAGAGAAAATAATAGATATACGGAGGGCAAATTGGCAGGCAAAAGGCGAAATCATAAGTGTTAGGTACATAACAACTTGACAAACTATCTTCTTTTCATTATGGCTTTGATTGGAAGAGAGAAAAACTGAGAACAATGAAAAAAGGAGAGGAGTAACATTTCCAACGTTTGGTAGAAAAGGAGTGAGGAAAAAAGAAGGAAATTATTGTAGTTTTTTTTAGCATGAACAGATCACATTCTTTTCAAATTAAAATGATTGAGAAACGAATTTAAAATAAACTTTTTTTGTCATTTTTTTCTTTTCTCATTTTTCTTCATCTTAAAAGAACAATGCACATGCACTTAAGAGTTCAATCTCCCTCAACTAATAAGTCATGTTCTTACTCACATGAACGACCAGAAAAAGAATTTCTAAAGAATTCTCTTTGCTTGTATTATAATTGAGAAAGCTACATTAAACTTTTAACAAAATCAGTATGTGCTTTACACAATAAATCACTAAAAACATATCAGCTACAAAAATTACAATTAGAAAAAAAACACCTTTCATACAAATTTCTGTGACTAAGAGGAATTTCTTCCCTCGAAGTGTCGTTATTGATGGAAAATATACGAAAACCTTAGAGACAGCCTGAGCGACGTTCACTTTTGTCAACGTATGAACACTTGAACCATCTCACTCCTCTGGCATCTTTCCGTAAGTATTTGGGGACCATTGGCACCATCCACACTGCTTTACAAGATGCTCCAAATGTGGTAACCACAGCCAAAACAATTCCAAGATTGCAAATCTAACCTAACAAAAATCACTCATCCAAGACAGCTATAAGCAGATCTCCTGAACAGCCACTCCCAGCACACTGCATCAATTAAGAAAAGAAAATGTAAGATTCATTGATGTAAACTGAGGAATGACACTTGAGACTGATATCATATTACTGAAGCTACTAGAATTCACGAATAAAATTTCAGTGATTTATATGCATAAATTAAACAACAGTTTTGTAACCATTAAAAAAAAGAAAAAAAAGGCATCGCAGGAACTCCATGGTGCCTGATAGCGCAAACTAATGGAATATTACATAGAAGATTACCTGCACTCATTTTTATGCTCTTCCCATGCCATGGATTGTGATCATACTCATAGGTCAAAGATTTAACATTTGGCAACCATAAACTGGTGACCATAAAATATCATACTATATTTGGAAGAGCCTGTGGACGGTGTTTTGCCCTAACGATCGTTTCATCACTGTGCCTAATCAATTCAGAGAGTCTCCATGGCTTCTGCCACTTCCATTTGAATTGAACAAGCCACTGGTGATGACTTCTCTTCCACCTCCACAGCTTCCCAGCTTGTCCTACAGCTGCTAACTTTCTCATGGACAACTGCCCAAGGGGTACCATCTGCACTAACAGAAAATCCAACCTTCTTAGCAAGCAGGAAGGCAGATCCTAACCTGGTATTTAAAGAAAGAAAAAGAAATTAACCTTTCGGGTTTGATCTACGAATCCCACTGACTCTTTAACTGAGCCATTTGCAATGCCTGGTGTATATTTTAGCTGCTTCTGTGCAGGCACAGACATTGGAGACGGGGGACCGCTCATGTCATTGGCAAAGTGTTTTAATGAATTGGGTGAGTTACACTGTTCATGGTCACCCCAAAAGAGTTAAAAAGTGGTAAGAGTACTAACAGATAAATTAGCATATCAGTAAACAATAAAGATAGTAACGCACTACACACTTCGTACAGAGCTAAGAAAATCATGAAAACACCAATAACAGCTTAGTAAGCTTGTAGAAAGGATCTGAGTATCTAAATGAATGTAGGTGTGATGTTATATAAAAAGAAAAGGGAAATGCCATAGGAATTTGGTAGGCAAAGATAAGAGAGAGGTTCCCACTATGAGAAGCAGGTTTGGTGAGAGGACTTTGGTGCCAGTCTTGTGAGTTTGACCTCTTAACGTAGGAGAAGACCCTCTATGCTGCTGTTGTTGGGTTGTTCTTCAGAATGCATACCATAAAGTCAATTTTGGTTTCCAGTTTTCTACTATCTTCTGGTTTTTAGTCCAGACACATTTTTGGGTAATATTCTAGAAAAACTCATGTTATAGTAATAGCTACCATTGTATGAGTATGACCTAAGAGCATAGCTCTATGCTATCAGAAATCTGTATAATTTACCTACTGAAGGTAAATTTTAGAATTCCAAAAAGTTGCCCAAAAGCCATTTGGCTAATGTTCTTCAGTCTTAGTAGACCCTTTTAAGATGTTAATTGCCATATGGGTCAAAATAGATTCAACTTAATTTATGTGCTTGCCTAGAAACAGTTTCGTAATCTTTCATTGTATCCTCTACTAAAGTTCTAAAATTACTATATCATGCATGACAAGGAAACTCGAAAATAGTGGCATAATCTCACCGATGGTGATGTAGACAATGCAACTGGAACAGCTTGCTCTCTCAATTTCAGCTCCTTCTCTACCTCCTTTCTTCGTAACTCACTCTGTCGCAACAGACCTACTAGTTCTTTTAGTTGCTCTTTGATTTCCTTGATGTCCACTTCTTTTTCCCACAACTGGCACCTGCGGAGAGAAGTCTAACCATCAGAATTTAAAACAGAATATTTTTTAAAAATGCTAAAATTTTCAGCATGAATTTTATATAGTACATAAATGAAAAGAAACAAATAGACATAAGTGGAAAAAACCAGAAATTCTTATTTATTTGTTGTCTATTGGATTGGTGGATATTAGATGTGCAAAACTTTAAGGTTCCTGATCTTAGGTAAAAAGGAATGTGACATGAGAGAGACATCAAAGGCTTAGCAGGGTGCAGTAGGAAGTAGTTAAAATTTTTGTAAATCGGGTACATTCTTAATAGGATGGGAGTGACTAATAAAAAAAAAAAAATATGACAGGGAGTGGACTGGCTCTTCGATGTCATAAGGGCTCCAACATATGCCAGAATCTAGCTTCTGACATTTAAGTGGAACTGCTACAATTATACGAGGTTTCCTTTGTGCGCCATACTATTTGAATGTTTCAGTGGATGTGGCAAAATCATGAGTCATTAGGCATTTCAAGCCCATAACTTTCCTTTTATTTTCTAATGAAGTAGTTGAAGAAGTTAACTCTTCTGTATTTTACTTTTTCTTGTTTCTCAAAGTCTGTACTTGGTGACTTCTCCATTTCTATGGTTTACCAGAGCTTACTCCAAAAGTCATAATGTTATAGGAATAGTTGGGTGACCTATTATCCCAAAAGCTCAACTATTCTTTTAAACTCTACATTCTAAACTTTTTGTTTTTATAGGATAAAAAGAATGAAGATGGAATCACTAAGAAAATCCCTTGGTTAAAGGAAGCACCTTGCTTCTGCAAGAGAATTGAACATATATTGAAGCAAGTTTTTTGCATCTCCCATTGAGCGCAACTGATTCCAACGTCCACGGCTAGTGAAGGCACGCTCCCGTTCTTCTGCCTCCGAAAGTTGTGAAGCCATTGCTACAAGTGAATTAGATGATATGCCTAGCATGTTCTCAAGTGAGGATATTCTGGCCATTCTTGCATTTGGTGACATGGAGGATGCCCTGAACAAGCATTAAAAGAACATTAAAAATTATCAGGATGATTGAATTATTTTTATTATATCTGCTCATGAAATCATCTTTATCAATCCATGATCACCCACAGGAAAGATATTGGAAGTGATAAAGTAGATTATCTTTACAGAACTTATACCTAGCAAATCCATTCTTTCCTCTTGGAGGACTTAGCCCTTTTGAAGCACAGTGACCCACTTGCCTCAGCACAGCTAACTCTTCTGCCAGTGCAGCCCGCCTGGAGATTACAGCATAAGTAATTGATAAAAACTACTATGAAAATAATTTTTCTGGAATTAGAATTATTATATTAATATGAATTTGGTACATACACTTGACCCTGTTTCTCATACTCATGACGAACTTCATGCACATTCACCATGACTTCTAGTTCATGATCAAGCCAACGTTGTAAGGACTTTTCATTGGTCTAGAAATGCAACTTAGGTTAAATTGGAAAAAGATGAGGATAGAGAAGTTAATGAAATATTTTTTTTGTACGCACAAAGTTAATGAAATAAATAAATAATTATCATGAGAAGAGGAAACAAAGACTATTACCTGTCCATTTGTTCCATTTCCATTGGTGATAGCTGCAAGATGGCATGCTATTAGAATCTCAGATGACAAAAGGGAACCTCATTTGTTATAAAATAGTACCCCCTCTAGCATGCGGCAATACAAATAACCATTGAGTGCATACATGGTGATGAAAGGGAATCTCTAATTTTCTATTCCTCATATTAAGAAGAGCTCTATCTTTAACAAAAACAAGCAGTTTCCATATAAGCAGCCTTTAGACAATAGAAAATTGAAATTACCAGACCTACCCGAGTTTTCACGGGCAGAAGATTTACGAGCTTCCAGTAACTCTTTTAGCCTCTTGGTGGCCATTGCAGCCTCTTCTGTCTTTCTTTGGAGAACCTGAGAGTGGAAATTTTATCCCGATAACATCATTCCTTAAATATAAGGTGGTGAGCCACTATAAACCAATGAACCATGCTTTTTATGTTTCGCTCATGTTTCTCTCATGTTTCTTTCCTTTAACTGTTATCCTATAAAAGTTCATTGACTAAATAAATATAGATTTATCAAAAGCTGACTCAATAAGAGTATTTTTTTTACTTTTTCTTGTTGAGTTTGTCATTTGATTTCTTCCTCAAATATTTGAAATATCAACATAAGAGTCTGAAAACAGAAAAGCTCGAGGCATCTGATGTGAGACATACACTTTAAATGTCAACTCCATGGAAGTGAAACATCATCAAATGTGAAAGCAAATAAATGTTATGCTGGTGGCAGCAAAACCAGAAGATATTACCGTAAGCAGGTATTCTTTCAAAAATAGGCCATATTATGGGTGTCAATAGCCATGCACACAAATTTGACCAATGGAACAACATTGTCCGTTAAACCCAGTAACCCACACTTTTTAAGGAAGCAACTTAACCAATCAAAAACAGCAGTCAACATTAAGAAACACTTAAAATCAAGAAGGGAATCTTAGTGGGTTATAGTTGCCAAACTTTGTGTGCTTATGACATTTAGTATCATGTTACTTGAGATGTACTTAATGAAACAAATTGAAAAAATTATAGCAACAGAGGAGTGCTCACCATTTTCTGGCGCTGATTTAAAGCTTGCAGCTTGTGCCTTTCATACTCGTTTCTTCTCCCCTCTTTCCGTAACTGCTTTGGTACATTGTAATTAACACAGGGCTTAACATTCACAGGTAAAAAATTATACGAAGAATGCTCAATTAAAGGTGATACATTTCAAGAGAATTTCACATTGGTACCAAAATTTTTATAGGATGCTATCATCACGTAGGCATGCATCAAGCAATCACCTTCTAAAACTAGAAGATCTTTGCTATCAGTATTCAGTGCACATGATCAGGATCCTCTCAGCCAATCACCTTCTAAATTTTTTTTATACCATATGTTTATCCATGACATTGTCTCTTAATCTTATGACACAATCACCATTACTATCTTATTAATTTGAATTGTACCCTTATCACATGAGCTGTTAAAGACTCTTGAAACAGTCACCCAATAAGCAAAGTGTATTTGATATATATATATATATATATATATATATATATAGAGAGAGAGAGAGAGAGAGAGAGAGAGAGGGAAGATTAAAGAGTTTCCTGAACATAAATTGTCCAATAGTTAAATTTAAAGCAAATACTCAGGCCCTCAATCAGTCAGTACTTTGCAACAACAAAAACACTGTAAATCACCTGCCAAATGCACTGATCTAAAAAACCATGCAGTGTTTAGTTGCTTGCAAGCTCAACTACTTAAAGTTGAATTTCAATTTTTTGAAAGCAACATGGTAACTACTGCTGCATATTAATAGAGGAGATACGTGTTTGATGTCAAGAAATCCAAATGCAACTCCTATGAATGAAATACCCTTGCTAATTGACTATTTTTTTTATTTTATTTGATACATGACACAGAGATAATACTACTGGCAAGATCTTAAGAATTGACAGTGGCACATGCTTTCCAAATTATTAATTTTCAAAAGAAGGGAATAAGTAATGCACCTGCAACAGTTCCTTCTCTCGAGAGGCTTTCCATTGTCGAAATTGTTCTGCCTCTTGTTTTATCCTTTGTTGCAATTGAACCTACAAAACTCAGGTGAAAAAGTAAATAAATAAATCAGCAACACATACAGTAGAAATAATAATCTAAAGAGTCAAAAGAACTAAAGATATTAAAGGCCCACATGAGAATTAACCTTTTGTGCCTTTATAAATTGAATTTCATCCAGCAATCGCTTTGCTGCTTCATCACTTTTTTGTTTCTGCTTTATAATCTGAACCTGGTTCTCTTGCTTTTTCTTTAGATCTAAAATCTGTTTGACATAAATTTTAAAGATTGTTTAAGACTTAAAATATATTTTTGAGGCATATTTTCAGTAATGAAAAAAGAAATGGGATTTCAGTTAAATATGTTGTTACCTGTGCCTCGAGTGCCTTTAATTTCTGGGCATGGATATCTTGCAATTTCTGTGTTTGCCCATCAGAGTTAGCTGCCAGATTTTCAACTTCAGCCAGCAAATGATCCCTCTCTTGCTGCAAGAGTAAAACGGTTAAACATGTTAAGGGTATAATTGTCCAAATAAGCATCAGTTTCTAAAAAGAGTAAACAACAAAAATACAAGAAACAAATTCTTACCTGCACAGCTCTTTTCTCATCCTCCAATTCAATGATTTTCTTTCCAAAATGTTGCTTGAGTGCCACAGGACTATATCCTCCAAAAAGTTTCATCTCCGACTGCTCGGGCATCAGAGGTAGGCAGAAAGACAAGCATAACAGTAAGTTGCATGAACTGTCAAGAGTTCTGATAAAAATTTGGTAAAAAAAAAAAAAAAAAGTAGCAGAATGTCCAATCAATGGAGGCCACGTCAGGCATATTTCACTATCCTTGAGCAATATGGACATTGATTTCTGAAAACAATAATAACATGGTGACAATTCAACGCATTATAAACATGTAAAAGCATACCTCTTTCTCTTCTAAACGTTTATTCAACTCATGCAACTCCTTATCCATACTATTTTGCAAAAGTTTGTGCTCCCACTCTTTGGCTACTTCTTCATCAATTTCCCTGGAATCACCTGCTCAAATGGGAAGTTGTACCCTAAATAATATTATTCCAACTCAAAAAAACTGAATCTGTGATGAGCGAAGTACATAAAGAAAAAAATGAAGATGAAGATTAATACTGAAAAGCAAGGGAAATAAATGCACCAGCCAGAAACGAAATATATACCTAGTTATAGCTTAAGTCACAGATGGAAAGTAATGTTCTATAGCAAGTACAAGATCAGGGAAGTGTTATACCTATCATGGTTTCACCCATTAAATAATCAGATGACTCTATACTATGCAAGCTCCTTTTAAGCCCATCACTTTTGACAGAACAGTTGATGCCATCCTGAAGTACAAAGTTTTAAATTTCATTATGTGGATGTTACTGATAAATAAAGCATATTTTTATTGTAATAGTTACTTGTAATGAAGATATTAGTCCATATAATGCCATGGCAAAGCCAAGAAAGAAAAGTTAAGTTACATAACACATTTACAAATGGAACAACCAGTATAGATGTATATGTTCCAAAGGAAAAAATCTCAGAAAGAGTGTCTATTACACACTTGAGCATCTGTTTCTCGCTGCTCTACAACAGAGCATCTGTTACGGTACTCGTGAAGTTCCCGGCAAAGATCCTCATTAGCAGCTTCAAGCCAAGCAATCCTTTCCTTGAGAACCTAGATAACAATTTTTACCGTATAAATTATGTGACCAATCTAATCAATTTTGTGGCAGAAAAATATTTCAATATTTAATGCAATGCAAAACCAGAGATGCAAGCTCATAGAACTCAGATACCTGTACTTCATCTGATGAAGATCGTCCTCCACGGGCACAAAGTTCTGCCTGCAAATACTCTAGTTGTTGACGCATCTTCAGCATCTCACTGGACATAGGATCCCTGTTGATCTATTCAAAAATAAAACAGAAAAGAAAATTCTGCATATGATACTTTCACGAAAGCAAATGCTCTTTCACTGTGTGTGGTAAAAATCCAGAAAGGGAAAGAAATGAAAGGACAAAGTAAAATTCTTAAGAACTTACAACAGGCTTATTTCGGATATTGCGAGCACGATTTGCATATTTTAGAGTGTTAAGGGTTTCCTCGGCATTGATGTCAGCAGGACTAATGCATGCTGGAAAAGGGGGAAACGTTTTAATGATACAGGGGAACACTGGTCGAAATGCAAACAACTACATGACTTGGAAGGAAATAGAATGGAAGTAAAGTAGGATGTACGAAAACAATTTCATTCAGAAATTAATTAAAAAGAATATAGGCAAATGAACAGAAACGTAAGTTACCTATCATAACAGTTCTGCTGTTACCCCCAAGTGAATCCTAGCCATTAACACAAGCTTGTTGTAAGAATAGATGGTAAATGAAGATAAAAGGAAAAAAAAACCACTTAAAATGTAAACAACATAACAGAGAAATGGAGTTCCTTAGCCATTCATGCATTTCCAATATATATCATAATCTTCTTCATTTATTACTGCACATTGATACTATAGTCAATACATCAAATACCAAAAACAGAGTTAAAATAACTACATGCAGGAAAACATTTTTCCCAAAAAAAATATGATAATTTTATCTCAACCACCATCCTAAGTTCAGCCTTGAAATTAAAAAGAACAAGATTCCAATTTATTATATAATCAAGTACTTAATTGTACCCCTTTCCTATTAGATAGGCAGTTATAATTCAAACTAGTAAGGACAATGCTCAATGCATCTCATTTCAAGACCATCTACTAAAAACAACCAAAACCAGAGCAGATTACAATTTTTCCGTACTAAATCCTGTAAAATATGGGAGTTACAGCCCCATCAAATTAGTACCTGCAAAAGCCTAGTAAGTTTACTGTCTCGATAAGGAACATGAACACCTTCTTTGCGCTTTTTCTCATCACCTAGTGCACTGATCACATTACCAAGTGCAAGAAGGCCCTTATTGATGTGAACCCCTGTTTAAAACAGAAAACTGCATTTATTATGCAATGTCCAAAAAGTAAATTTTGATGCAAGAAGTGATGAACAGTATCACTGACCTTCCTTAAAACGTAAACCATCAGAACCTGTTCTTTTTGCTCGCTCTGATCCCGCGAGATCTACTAAATGTAACTTGGCACACAGATATTCTTCGTTCATACTGTCATTAGGACTGCTATCTCCCGGGAGCAATGGATTAAGCTTCCGCATTTGCTCTAAGGTGATAGTGAAGATCGCATGTGAACGACTATATGAACACATCAGAAAATGATAAATTTCATTAAAGACAGTGACTGTGCTGCAGTTTCAGTGACATTTCATTTAAATGCAATGTTCTAATACCCAGCTTGGTACACAAAAGATAAAACTTCCATAAATGGAAAAAAAAATAATACGATAAAACATTTCATAGATAGAAATCTGTAAAAATTAAACAGTAATACTGAACTGAAATCTTTAAGAAGGGCTTTGATGGGTACTCTATAACTGATATCTTTCATAGATTATACTTGGACATACAAAAGATATTTCATTTTATTTACATGTTTGACAACCCAAACAATAACCAAGCATGGTAAACATTTTTAAAACAATAATTAAAACCAAGTACTGAATGCTGCAAAAGAAGAAATTAAAACAAAAACCAAAATTGAATGAGCCTCGCCAAGCAAACTCAAGCATCTGCTGCTTTATGTTCATCTTTGAAATCTATGGCCTTTTTTCAGTTATTTTGTATCCCAGGCCTGCCTATAGGCAAGCTCACCCCATCCCTTTATACATTCAACTACAGAGTTCCCTCAGTGCTGCAATGCACCACAAGTGATATAAGGCAATTAGATACATTCTTTCTACCAGTTTGATGAATGACATTATTAAAAAGATAGGCCCCAATCCATGTACAAAGAAACTATCATTAGATAATAGATAGCATCTATTCTATAATACTGCAAGAGGAGTTAGACTCCATAATTATAAATCTAATTAATTCGAATGAGAAGTAACATGTATAACTAACCTGGACTGATTGTTCATGTTTGTACTCCCTGTAGCCCTGCTCATTGATCCTTGCTCTAGGAAAGCAGCCATTTCTTTTAGTGTACTAACACTAATTTCAGTAGATCCTGCCAGTGTAATAACACCATTTGATGATTCACGAATTTGAATTGGTGGTTTCCCTGGGACAGTTACCTTCCCCGTGTGCCCATTTGCAGTATCTGGTTTATTCAAAGTAGTGGGATCCAGCAAATCCCGTACTTCTTCTTTAAGAATCTTTCACATCAAAATTTTTAGGTTAGATACTTGCACAGGAATGCCAAATATCTTTAGAACATAATCAATACTAAGAACTGGCATTTTGAAAGAAGTTTCCAAGCAGGACCGTGCAATACACATTATTCACAAGGATATCCCAATAAACCAAGATTGAAATCTGTATTCAGATAAAAGGCTATGGAAGATGTCATAGGTCCAATCGTATAACTCTTCTGTAACTTGGATTTGAAAGCCTTAAGCTTACTATAACGGATAAGTGACCAAAAATTACCCAACCAGAAAACTCAAGACCAAACTGGCTGAGAAAAAGTTCATACAGAAAAAGAGTTCCATAGGGTACAAACCTAACCCCAATAATGAGAAATTGCATATACTGTCAATCTCAGAGCAGTTGTTAGTACCAATCTTTGATGAGTTCATTGCACCCAAAACAAATGTTGACAAACATATACTGAAGCTAAAATTTACAAATTTAGCTAGTTGGCTGCAATTTATAATGTGATAATGTAACAGAAATCAAGTAATTTTCTTCACAAGCCTGATATATGCAGCACAATTAATATTTGTAAACTTGACACTAAGAAATGCCTATAAGCTAAATATATGAGGAGAGAGCATCGGAGAGCATGATAAATGGCATAACTCCAAAATTGTAAACAAGATAAGAGCTTCAACAAACCTCAATGAAGGAGACATGCAACTGAAATTCAGTTTGATTCTTTAAAGTTTCAATCTTGCTGAACAAAGCATTCATAACTTGAGGAACTATTCCCGTTTGGCAACCATCTTTGAAGCCAGTTCCCATTGTATATGTTTTACCAGATCCCGTCTGCATTGGATTAAGAGTCAACTAGAAGAAAAATGAAACCACAACTCATAAGTTTCTCATGTGAGATAAAGCTTTACCTGACCATAAGCGAGAACAGTAGCATTATATCCTTGGAATAAACCATCAACAAGTGGGGTAATACATTCTTCGTACATGGCAGAAGATGGAGAACCAGTGCTCCCATAGACATGATCAAAAGTAAAGGAATGTGTTCCAATCAGTACCTGCAGCATAGTCAAAACCAGCATATATATATTCTCAGAAAATAAAAGGAAATAAATGTGCATGATATAAACAGGGAAAATATGTTTAGAAAGAATCATAAAATAGCCATGTTACTTTCACACTGCTAGTGGAGCAAGAAGCCAAATGAAAATTAATGCGACTAACGTCACAGATACTAGTATGAATCATTTCAGGTTGCAAAAACAGAATCCTTTTTTTTCTAGAATTTGCATTGGATAACCAATATAGTAATTGTAATACAATTTTCTCTACTTCACACGTAGAGAAATTTGCTTGTCAAATAATCAACTTGAACTGCGAGATACATATAATGATTAACACAGGACAAATCTTGTATTTGACTGTTCCTTCAGAACAGAAAACAACATAAAACACAGATAGATACATTAATTGGCATATTAAGACACAACTGATGAAGCAAGCAGGCCACAGTCCAGATGACATAAAATAAATTACAACATAAGCCGTCTTCATAGTCAGTACTAATGATATCAACCTAAGAAATTGCAAAAGGGAGTGCAAGGACTTATCTGATTCCCAAGCCCTTCACCAGAAAACAAACAAGCACCATTTTTAAATAATTCCTAAATTGCCACTATATCAGGAGATGTACTCCATAAATTAGCAAATATTGGAAGATAAATCAAACCCAATTCCACTTAATTCTACAGAAGTTTTCGCTCTGTACTAGTCAAAACCCAATTATGAAACTAACCCAATTATAGAACAAAAGAGGTAATTCTGATCCAAAATCAGATTCGAAGAACACACACTTCGTAAGTCAAACGTACAAGACTCTCACACCAATAACCATCCTGAGATCCAGATCTTAATATATCCATTTACTCCACACCACTATAACCAAAAAGAAGAAGAATAAGAAGGAAACAAGAAGGAGAATTTATCCATGGACATGCACTAAATTAAACTTCTCTGTCCTTTTCACATTAAATTAACAACGCTGAACCTTCACATTATCGAATACGACTGTACCTGAGGCTTCCCTTGTGCAACAGTGACGCAATCTTTACATCCTTGGAGCCGCTCATCGCCGATGAGCGGTCTGATATGAACTGCAACTTTCACACAACAATCCTCTGCGGCAGCTTCCATAGGAAGCAGCTAAAGAGACAAACGCACACAGAGAGAGACAGAGAAATTCACAATTTTAGAGAGAGAAAAGAAAAACAAAAAAGAGAGTTTTGTCTGTGTATATGCGTAAAAAAACCAAATTTTCTCCTTTTCTCTTTGCTATGCTTAGAAAACAGTTCTCATTGCCTGAGAATTCGGGGAATTTAAGACAAGGAAAGTGATTTAGCAACAACTGGGAGGACTGAGTGGAGGAGTTTCAGACGATGTATTGTGTTTGAAGAGAGATAAAGTGTAGAGTGTGTTTGTGTTTTAGAGAGAGAGAGAAAGGGGAAGGGTAGTTGGGGGAATTAACGGCTTTGGATTGCGAAGAATAGGAGTAGGGAGGTTAACTGCAAGGACAACAACCACAGTATCATTTTCCTTAGGCTTCACTGCAACAGCACGGTTTGCGCCTTTGTTAGGAAATAAACTTTCACGACACTCTTTCCCATTTTGCCCTTTTCCTCACACAACGGCTCTCTAAGTCTCCACCTTCCTTCTTCATGGGACTGTCCAGCCCACCCCCAAGGACTGTTATTACGGTTTTACCCTATAGACGTCGACGTATTATAATGATCTTTGCTTTTCATTGTGTTTTCTTTTTCTTTTGGCTTTTTGAGTGTTAAAATTACGTATTATGATAGTTTATGATTCACGATCGAAGAAAAAAGGGATGGCACATCACACAAACCACGTGATATGGAATCATATAACGATTTTGCAGGACAATTTTTTTCCCTGTTTAGCACGAGAAGGATCGGACGAAGATATTATTATTATTATTATTATTATTATTATTATTATTATTATTATTATTAAAAGTAAATTATAATAAATTATTTTTAAATTTGTTAAAATGATATTAATATATTAAATTTTTTTTAATTTATGATTTATCTTAAAATATCAATTTTTACCATTCGGCAGTCTCAAAATAATTTTTTTTGAAAAATCAAAATTTTAATTGGATATTATTTTTCATAATAACCAAAGTACCCTTAGTGTTAAAATATCTATACGTGATTATAATAAATTTAATAATTCTATTAATCAATTATTTATCTCAAAATTGTTTATAACGTAAATTTTTATGTTATTTGAATTCATATTTTTCTAAAAAAATATAATATCATTTTAATTTTTAAAATAGAAAAGTATGTCTTTAATTTTTATTTTATGATGGTTTTTAATATTCATTTATTTGAGATGTTAAGCTATTTAATTTTATAAAAAATATATTAACAAACTTTTTATTTAGAATATTTATTTTTATTTTATGATGGTATTTAATTTTCATTTATTTGAGGATGCGATAGGAAATGATATCATAATATTTTTAAAATATAAAATACATGAAGCACAACTTGTTTTATACCATATAATATAATATAAATTTATTTAGAATATACTTTTAAAAAATTTTGAAAAAAAACGACGATAATTTTTTTTTTAAATTCCTTATTAAATATGTTTCATCCCTAATACTTCTATTTCTTAAAAAGTAACATTTATAATACTTAAGGGTACTTTGGTCATCATGAAAAGAAATATCAAGTTAAAATTTTAATTTTTCAAATAAATTCATTTTGAGCTGTTTATAATGAAAAATTTATGTTTTAGAATAAATCATAAGTTTTAAAAAGTTTGATATATTAGTGTCATTTCAGCGAACTTAAAGGTAATGCAGTGTTAATTTGTCCAAAAATATTATTATTATACATATTTTGTTTGATAAAGTCGAGATTAATTATTTATATAATCAAAAAGGTAATTTGTCTTAATTTAAATTGTATGATAATCCAACGAGCCACCTCTTCCTCTTCAATAAATTAAAAATAACCAAAGATTTGCTCCTTGTCTTTTATCTCAAATTCTCATTTTTCCAGAGCTACTCATGATAATGATGTGTATATAGGACCCAACCTTGTTATTTTTTCTTTCTTTCTTTTGGATTAATAGGCCCCATTTCGAACAAGATAATCAGGCCATTAAATTCTCCTCACCCCTCCTTGATAATTAACCTTTTAATTTGTGATTCATGATTACTCCTTCACAAACATTAACTTTTTATTTAAATCATTGACTTATTAAAATAATAAAAAAATTCAAGTTTTAATATGAAAATCAAAGAATTGCGAATAGATTGCTTATTTCTTTTATTTGAGTTTAGTTTAGCTTAACCTGTGAAAAAGAAAATGGAAAGTACTATTATTGTAGGTAAGAGAGGTTTCACAAAATGGAAAATGACGAAGAAAAAAGAAATACTCGGTTAGTTCGAGTCTATAACTTATATTTTAAATCTGTTAGATAACTTATATTTTAGATTTATTAAAAATTTTACTGATAATTTTAAAAAAATTTATTAATAATACTATCTTTTTAATTTCACATTTTTATTAACGTTATCAATAAAAAAATTTTAAAATTATTAATGAAATTTTAAAAATATCTAAAACCACCGGAACGGGCTAAAAATGTTTCGGAGAGAAAGGAAGTGGTAGTAGGGGAGAAGAAGTAAAGATAGAGAGAGGACGAGAAAGAGAGACCCACATGTTAGACATAGCCAGCTGGTGGTCTCACTAACCATCACATGGCATTGTAACATTAGTGGACCTTACTTGCACCTTGTTCAGACTTCTCTTAGGCCCCACGTTTTATTGATTTTGTGGCAGTTAATTAATACTACTAGTATTTTTTTGCAACTCTTTTAAGGAATTATATATCCCCACCTAAAACATCCCAAACCAGCTCATCTTGTGTGTATAAAAATCAAGACTCAAAAGAGTCAAAAAAGACTTATCGACTGAATTCTTACGTTTTGCCACTTCAGCTAGAAGTAGATGTATTAAGCCAAAGGAGACTATAAAGCCGTCTTTATAAATGTACCATAAAGTAGCATGTCCTACGGTAGGGTATAGAGTGGCTTTGGCAATAATGCGAGCTGATGGTATAATTTGGACTAAAAGCTGGTGGTTGCATTGTCATTGGGTCGTTAATGAGGAATCAAGAAAAGTGTTGGGAAGTAGATAAGCAAGGACCATCAAATGACATGAAAATGAGGACTCTGCATTTTCCCTTTCTCCCATTTGGGAATTGGGACTAACGTATGTATCTTTACATAATGTGTCATTTATATGTAGATTTCAGGTTGCATAAAGCAAGTTTCAACGTTCATATGATGAAATTGGTTTGATTGCTACTTGTGATCTAGAGGTGCATAAAATAAGTATAAGGTGGTGTTGATGGAGAGATTGATAAGATTTTCCCACCATACCGTTTGAGTGTTGCTAAACCATTTTTCAAGTGGGCCGTAGCTCAAACATCATGTCATTTCTTCCGTTCTTGTGCAGTCACAAGGGAAAACTAGTACTCTCAGATTTTGAAAAGAATCAAAATGTCAAAACACTTGACAAGTAATTCCCATCGGTTACTGGTATGAATACCGACAAATTTTTTTTTTCTTTCATTTTTTATTTCTTCTTGTCTTTTAACTATTTGATCCCTTGAACAGTACAAGAGTGTTGGGTAGTATATCGAATCAAGGAGAAAATATTGGGGTCTGAGAAGAATAAAAGAGAAAAGGGAAGAGAAAAAGATCTTGAGATTGGCTTGTTTAATTGCTAATTATTTTAAGATCTTTAGGGATTTTAGAGCAAAATCTCAATATTCCTTAAATCTGGAAAGTTACCTAAATGGTTTAGAATTCTCTCCAATTTATAAGAATAAAATGTAAATGCTAAAAAAAGAATCATTCTAACCAAAAAGGATTCTAAATCTAGGTTTCTATTTCAAAGGGGAGAGAATAGAACTTGGTTATTGGGGCATTAGGTTAGAATGAGTTCATTAGGTAAGAGTTTTTCGTAAATTTTTATCAATACAAAAACTTGTAACGTGTGAGTTTTATTAGAGAAATAAAACAATTTTATTTTGGGATCATAGACGTAGGCAATAGCTGTCGAATTACATAAAACTTTGCTTTTGTTATTTAATTTTCTACTATTTTATTTTTGCATCGTTTATTGTTTTGTATTTTTACTGTGTTTATTATTTACGAGGATCTTGGACAGATTTTTGGTGAAAAAATCCCAACATATGGTATTAGAGCAGGTTCACATGGCAAAGAATTTTAATGCAAAGTTTAAACATGTGGAGTTATTCAATGCATGAGAGGAACAACTTCTTGTTATGGCAAAGTAGAGAGAAAGACATTCTTGTGCAGCAAGGGTTGTACAAAGTTTTGGGAGACAAACCTTCCAACATGAAAGATGACGATTAGTGTAAGATGGAACCTAGAGCAATAAGCCCTATTTGGTGCTTGCTCTCGAAGTTACATACGGTGTTCTTAAAGGGGGAGCTAAGGGAGGGCCAGAAAGGTAGGTTTGCGCGCCATCTATGTTTGATATCTTCAAGTGAATTAGAGGAAAGTCCATGTGATAAGGAGATAGATCAAGAGGAATCTTCTATGGACTCCAATAATGTTTCGAGTCAAGGAGGAGAATTGTTGGGTAATGCCTCGACTCTAGGAGAAAATATTGGGGTCAGAGAAGAAAAAAAAATGAAAAGAAAAAAAAAGGAAGCGGGGGGGGGGGGGGGGGGGAAGGGAAAAAGATCTTTGATTAGTACCAAATATTGCATATTTTGGCCCCTTAATTTGCATTTGTTAGTTTAGGAATTTGTTACTTTGACTTGTTTTTTTCATTGTTTTACAAGTTTACAAGCACTTGGAAAGGAGTTTCACTAAATTGCCAGAATTGCCCGTACAAATCAGTCATTTTTGCGGATTAAACTGTATTGATTCAGGAAAAACCAGGAGATGAGCCATATATGCTTGAAAGATCCGGATGTCTATTTTCTAGGGAATTTTACGACTCATAAATATGATTTTTCTAGAGAAAGTTATGGCAGTTTTAGTAGACAAAGGTCAGGCTGTGTGTGATTTCAGTGTGGCAAAAATGATTTTTACGAATTAAACTGTAATGATTCAGGAAGAACCAAAAGATGAGTCATATATGCTTGGAAAGATCCGGATGTCTATTTTTTAGGGAATTTTATGGCTCATAAATTTGATTTTTCTAGAGAAAGTTATGGCAGTTTTAGTAGACAAATGTCAAGTTGTGCGGGATTTCAGTGTGGGCTGAAGTTTTGAAGGGCATATGAAGGCTTAAATCCCACATCCCACATCGGTTGGAAACACATTCTATATCCCACATCCCACATCGGATTGGAAACACATTGCACTCATGGAGTTCCCCTATAAAAGCCCCATTTCACTTCATCAAAAAGTGTGCAATCCGGAGGACTTCTGCTAGCAATCTGGGGGATCTCCAAAGCTCTGCTACCAAGGGGGGAAAACACTGCACAGCAGCTGCGAGTGAAATTTCTCTATCCATGTATAGTCAGTTTTAATTTATTTCTTTTGAGTTTAAAATTTTATGTTTAGCACTTTAATTGTGAAATTTAGTTTCATAATCATGAGAGGCTAAAACCTTTATCTAAGATTGAAGATAAAGCATCGCCATTGTTTGGTATAATAT
Organism: Bretschneidera sinensis; assembly: GCA_023935145.1. Classification (NCBI taxonomy): domain Eukaryota; kingdom Viridiplantae; phylum Streptophyta; class Magnoliopsida; order Brassicales; family Akaniaceae; genus Bretschneidera; species Bretschneidera sinensis. The sequence continues at coordinate 118,950,204 of CM043700.1, forward strand.
TTTCAGATATGTTCATACAATTCTGATATTTTTAGTATTAATATTCTGTTTCAATTGTTTGAGTAAATTCTTATGATTGATTGTGTTTAAATTGTTCAAATTGGATATTCCTTGTGTTTCATCTGCCGGATACGGTGGATCATCCAAAGTAAATTGGATATCTATTGTGATTCTAAAGGGATATATTGGATGACTTGGTTGAATTAGGGTATTCGCTTTGATTTGTATAATGGTGGATTCATGGAATTATTTGATAGATTATTTTTATATAGAACATGAAAATATATGCTTTACTTTGGTGGGGTGGATTCAGAAACCTTAGTATCTTTATTATTTGTTTCAAATCAATTTAGTTTAAGTTTATATTTTTTGAAAGATACAATTCAAAAATTTGAACTAGGTTAAAATAGGTTTAGTTTAGATAAAAATCAATTTTCGCGACGTAATTCCCTGTGGATTCGACCTCGCACTTGCACACACTATATTGCAAACGACTCGTGCGCTTGCGAGTAATTTAAAACTCACAACAATCTTTCTGAGATTGGCTTATTTGATTTCCAATTATTGAAGATCTTTAGAGATTCTAGAAGAGAATCACAATATTCCTTAAATCTGGGAGTTGTCTAAATGGTTTGGGAGGCTTTCCTATTTACAAGAATAAGATGTAAACCCATGACCCATTCTAACCAAACGGAAGCTCTAAATCTAGGTTTTCTATTCCAAAAGGAAGAGAATATGACTTAGGTGTATTAGGACATTGGGTTAGAGTGTGTTCATTGGGTGAGAGTTTTTCACAAGTTTTATTAGTCCAAAAACTTGTAACCTATGAGTTTTATTAAAGAAATAAAGCAATCTTGTTGTTTGGATCGTGGATGAACTTTGCTTTTGTCCTTTATTTTTCTACTGTTTTATTTTTGCATCGTTTATTGTTTTGTACTTTTGCTGTGTTTATTATTTGTATGGATCTTGAATGGATTTTTGGTAGAAAAATCCTAACAAGTGGTATCAGAGCAGGTTCAACATAGCAAAGAGTTTCGATGCAAAATTTGAACAAGTGGAGTTGTTTAACGGGAGGAACAACTTCTCGTTATGGCCAAGTAGAAAGAAAGACATTATTGTGCAGCGATGGTTGTACAAAGATTTAGGAAACAAGCCTTCCAACATGAAAGATGAGGATTAGTGCGAGATGGAACCTAATACGATAAGTCCCATTCGTTTAGCACTTGCTCTCAAAGTTACATACGATGTTCTTGGAGGGAGAGTTAAGAAAGGGCCAAAGAGTAGGTTCGCGCGCTATCTTTGTTTGATATCTTTAAGTGAAGTGGAGGAAAATCCATATGATAAGGAGATGGATCTAGAGGAATCTTTTGTGGACTCCAATAATGATTTGAGTCAAGGAGGAGAATTGTTGGGTAATGCTTTGAATCAAGGAGAAAATATTATAGGCCAAAGAAGACGAAAATAGAAAAGAGAAAGAAGGAGGATGTTCCTTAGCTTGGCTTGTTTGATTGCCAATTATTGAAGATTTTAAGGGATTCTAAAGTAAAATCTCAAATTCTTGAAATTTAGAAAGTTGTCTAAATGGTTTGGGAGGCTATCTTATTTATAAGAATAAGATGTAAACCCTAAAATATGAATCATTATAACCCAAAAAAGAGCTCTAAATCTAGGTTTTCTATTCCAAATAGGAGAGAATAGGACTTGACTGTATTGGGCATTGAGTTAGAGTGAGTTCATTGGGTTATTTCGACGAATAATAACTTTTTTGACTACAAAGGCAGCACTTTGATATCACAATTGTCTTGTATATTTCCAAATCAATCAACTAGCCAAAAGCATAGAAATTGTTATTGTGCTATTCTTTTGTTATGTTAGGCCAATGATTTTGGCTTCTGTATGGAACTGTTGAGTGGTGGTCCTTGCATCTTGATATATGGCTTGAGGCATAAAGTAAAGAGTTCACTAGGAGTCGAATATGGCACAAGATCCAATGTTATATGGGTTAAGATGATAGTCTTTTCGTTGAGGGAAATTGGAAAGTTTAGATCCAAGTAGTTTAACCTCAAGTAGTTTGGAATTAAAACTTTATTGAATTGAGTATTGATATCATCGGTAGATAAATATTAAGACATGATTGTTACTTTCCCGTTATTTCCAAAGATTAAGTTGATGAAAATGGGCTCTCACTTATCCTTTTGGTTGTGTATTTAAATCACCAACTATTTTGGTCAAATATTCGACTTGGATTGGTGGTGGTGATGATTGTGATTTTTGGGTTCATCCAAAAAAACACTTTCGCTTATGTGCATATCTCTATACGTGTTTAACACATGAAATTCGAAATAAAAACAAGACAAACTCAAAGAGAAGAAAGAGATTAAACCAAATATTTTTTATATACAGAAACAAGCGTAGATTACCCATATTCGAACACATGACCTTTGGTTCTAATATCATATTAATTACCAATTATTTCAAAAGTTTAAAAGAAATAGACCGATAATATATATCAAGCTCATATACACTTTAACTTAATATGCTTTATACAAATATTCACTCCTTAGTAATTTTTAAATTAATTAGAGATGGGATTCGAATTTCATACCTCCATTTTAATTTTCTTTTTTAATTTTATTGATCAAAGATGATCTCTTGGGATGCAGCTTGATGTGAAAGCAAGTTCGTTCTTGCTAAGGTGAGCCAAAGACTATAAGGTGAGTTAAAAACTAATTGAAGAGGGATAGCAATAAATGTTGTTCCCCAACTTGGGGGTAGGGGAAACATTAAGCGCACCCATCTAAACTATCAACCATGGACACTAGTAACTTGCAAATGACATAAATCTTAATCTTGTTTTTTCTTTACCTTTATCTGCTTACAATAACAAAAAGTATAATTATATTAATTACTATGATTACAATGATAATAATGATAATAATAAGGATGTAATTATAACATGGTCCTTCCTGGTCATATGCTCTGATATGATTTCATTTCTTAATTCTCCGATGAGTTAACCTAATGTTTCAAGAATGCAAGTTCTCTCTCCAATTTCCCATTAGATTAATGGATTTTTTTTCTTACACTTTTTGTCCTTTAGATTAGTGATCAGTAATCATCTTTCCACTGTCTCCCAAAGTCCCAATTGTTGTAACCCAATACAGCATTCTCATTAGTCCATGAGAACAACAACATGATTGGAGGAAATGCGAGCTAGCTAGCTAGCTATTTGTCACTTCTTTTTTTGCCTTATGCTTTTCTAACCCATGCAGAGCTTTGCATTAAATGCTCCCACCTCGTTTACATCACAAAAATTATTCTCAAACCTTAACTTTTTATCCTAAACATCAATCTTTTTGTCCCCTTTCTTTCTATCATTCTCATAAGCAACTCATGATCTCTTTTATTTACACTAATGATTAGTTTAGTAATTAAACTATCTTGGACTGTCTCAATACCCAATCAGAGCAGTTCTGTTAATTAGTGCACTATTTTTTAATGATAAAGATGAATAAACAATATTGGGTACAACGAAACGTAGCGAAATTTAAAAAAAAAAAATCAATTACGCAAATAAACATATCTCAATATTTCTCTATGAATGTATTATAATGATAAATTAATTATCTCCATATTAGGGTTTATACCTTAATATAGATTCCGGTTGCAATTTTAGTGGAGAGCTCACAAGTCATTTTAGCATCCGACATCTAAGTGTATCCCCGCGAACAACCAAGAATAGAGATCTCTTTCTTGGGACGTCGAACACCATACATAGAGGAGGACTAGGGTTGGCCGAAATCTATGAGTGCTAACCCTAGGGTTTTCACTTATAGAGAGAAAATGAGAGAGATTAAAATCTAATTTTAAGTCTCATAATTTTCACTAGGGTTCTATCATATAGAAGCGTTTATATAAAGCCTTTACTCCTAAAAGCTCTAGGAATTTTAGAGTTGCAATTAAACTCTAGTTTAATTTAATTCATAGAATTATCTCTATTGACCCTTTAGTTTACTTTATTCTTGCAATTTTCCAATTGTGTGTGACTTTAGGTTCAATATTACGCTAGCAGTAGGTCGTAACTTTTACTTAACAATTGGACCTCGTCCATTTAATTAAAACTTCTTTTAATTTTAATTAGAATTAAAACTTGTTTTAATTCTCCCTTTAATTAGGAATCAATTACAATTAATTCTTAAGAGTTTCTACAAGTAATGATTGACACTTGTCAGTATGTTATGACTACCGACACAATATGAATTTAATGTGAACTATTCAGTTATCAGTTACCATACAATTCAATCATTCGACCATGCAATGTCCCTGATTAAACCTAAGGTATGAATTTATTGTCAAACCTTAATTATTTAATCACATATATCTTGATCTCAAGTCCATAACTTAAATGGTGAAATTATAAACTCCTTTCTAATTTCACTATATCTTAGCTAAGAAATTTTCAAGTTGATGTAATCAGATCATGTAGGACATTCTTTCTCATTTACCGAGGGTGATAGATCCTCTATTGTACACTTAAATACCTCCATGCATAAGTGGTCATATCCAATTACTAACTTTATGTGCGTGACCCGTGATTAGAATCGCATTTAAGCAGCATCAAAATATGATGACATATACACAAGGCATCCATGGTGTTTTAAGTATAAGGATCACTTGTACAACTGCACATTAAGAACTTTTATTGACATCCAGTAAAATGTCCATTAGGGATTACTTAATCGATTCAGTTTGGTGCACTTGTTCTCTAACAAGCACCTACATAATTTGTTTTAGTATCTCATAGACCAGTGACCATGAGATCTATAACCTTCAACTTCTTGAGGAAACATAGTATATACTAATCTATCTAGATTTACTAATATCTTTTTTAGTGATCCTATGATTTGGAACATTTAAGAATAAAGCTTAAAGGAAATACATCTCATTAGTAAGATCTCTATCATAGCACTTATTTCCATTACTTTTATTTTATAGGCTTTATCATGTAAACATACTAAATATGATTTGTAATTAACACGATAAATGATATAAATGGCCTAAATAAGAGTTTATTGTCAATAAATAAATGAGATTGATTACAAGTAACATGTCCATAACATCAAATGTTATTGGCTTGTAGGACACACTACTACCACCTCCGAGTTACTAATAAAGTTTTTGCGTTATGCATAAAATTTTAAAGAATTACCAATAAAGTTTCTTAATAAAAAAAAATCAAAAATTATTGTCGAAAGACTTTGTTTCTGTATCAGCGCTCAAATTTTAAATAAAAGTACAGTTAATAGTGAACCTAATATTAGATTCACAGAGGATAAATGATCCCAAAGGTATAATTATTACAGTGACCCTCTTTGTCAACTCAAAGGGAATATGCAATCTAATTATGCTTCTTTTGGTTTTGTCTACCATCCTATATTGTCTTGGATTAAAAGTGCAATGCTACTAAATCACTCTCTTCATATCTTATTAAGGGTTCTATATAAGCTGACAATTTTAATTTTCTGATTGTAAAGACATAACATGTGCAACATTGCTAGAGATCATCATAAGCGGGCCTCATTGCGTCAAGATGCGGTCCTAGTGCTAGAGGCATAATGTATCAGTGGGGCGGCTCTTCCCAAAGAATTACTCACTTTGTTAGTAATAATCAATCACCTCATATGCATTGATAATTGACAATGTGGAAGTCAGGAAACTGGATAGTATTCCCAAATTAATAAAAAAGATCATCACATTTTTTTTGTTGTGGATGAAATTTCATAGCTGAATCAGTAAACGATATGTGACATTGTAAGGAGCAAAAAAAAATCATTTTACAAATTAAGAGTGAAATGGCAATAACTCATCTAAAGATAAAAGGATAATTTCTATATCACATCTACGATCCAATCTCAACTATCAATCGGATCATCATCTGATTATCCAAATAAAACGAATTAAACAACTTCTAATCAAAATCAACCTCTTCACTATATAAATGAGATGACCCATCCTGGGTTGGCCACCCTCGAGACGGTGTCGTCATGTTTTGAAATCTTAACACGACACATATATGCAATGATATAAAAACATATATTGACTGAAAATATATATACATAAATCCTCAATCCTCAACAGGGGAGTTACATCATTAAAATCCCAACTGAAACAATATATACAACATATTTTTCATGGATATTTACAATTATTTTTTTTCTTCCATTAGTCTGAGGATGTGGACCATGAGACTTACAGATAATAACTCAGTCTGAATCTCAGCTTACAAATCTATTTGTCATGTCCGCTACCTGAAATTATTTAACAATAAGGAGTGATCTTCACAAGCTCAGTGAATTAAATTTACTAGAAGTACTTGATTTGTATACTTCCAGTCACATCTTATAATTCAATCGTTTCTAATTCACCAATATTAATCATCTATTTATTCACATATATTAATTCAATCTTTCAAATAATATTCCAATATTCATTCATCTATTATCTCATATAATTCAATAATAACATTCTATTATCACTACTCATATCATAATTCCAATCATTTATCAATCTCTTCTTAAATTAATCATCAAACATATCAATTTTTTGTCTCATATATTTAATCACCTTGAGATTTTCAATTCAACATCATTATTTACCTCGTTATGAGGTTAACAACATATAATCAATCAATCAAATAATTTTTATCATATTATATCTTCATATTTCTTTCTCATCATATATGTCTCTCTGTAAGACTCATTTGTCTATCAATAATTTCACAATCAAGACTAATACTTTAGCATCTCAATCAATAATAATAAAATAACAAAATAAATAAGTGCATGTGTTTAAATCATCTTTACAGGTTTATAAGCACTTGGAAAGGAGTTTCACTAAATTGCCAGAATTGCCCGTACATATTAGTCACTTTTGTGGATTAAACTATATTGATTCAGGAAGAACCAGGAGATAAGCCATATATGCTTGGAAAAATCCAGATGTCTATTTCTGGAGAATTTTATTGCTCATAAATATGATTTTTCTAGAGAAATTTATGGCAGTTTTAGTAGATAAAGGTCAGGCTGTGCATGATTTCAGCGTGGGCAGAAGTGATTTTTGTGGATTAAACTGTATTGATTCAGGAAGAACCAAGAGACGAGCAATATATGCTTGGAAAGATCCATATGTTTATTTTTTGGAAAATTTTATGGCTCATAAATATATTTTTTCTAGAGAAAGTTATGACAGTTTTAGTAGACAAAGATCAGGCTATGCATGATTCAGCGTGAGCAAAAGTTTTAAAGGGCATGTGAAGGCCTAAATCCCACATCCCACATCGGTTGGAAACACATTGCACTCATTGAGTTTCCCTATAAAAGTCCCATTTCACTTCATCTTCAGGGGCAATCGGTGTGCAACCTGGAAGGCTTTGTTACCAAGGGGGGAAAGCGTCGCACAACAGCTGCGAATGGAATTTCTTTATCCATGTATTGTCAGTTTTAATTTATTTCTTTTTAGTTTTAAAGTTTAATATTTAGCACTTTAATTATGAAATTCATTTTCATAATCATGAGAGGCTAAAACCTTCATCTAAGGTCGAAGATGAAGCTGATTAACATTATATTTTCATATATGTTATTCCGACCATTTTGTATTGATGTTCTATTTCAATTCAATTGTTTTAGTAAATTCTTATGATTGATTAGTTTGTTTATAAATTGTTCAAATTGGATATTCCATGTGTTTCATCTGACGGATACAGCGAATCATCCATAGTTAATTTGATATCCATTGTGATTCTAAAGTAAACGGATACATTGGATGATTTGGTTAATTAGAGTATTCGTTGTGATTTGTATATCGATGGATTCATGGAATTATTTGATAAATTACTTTTATATAGAACATGCATAGGATGTAATTGTCTGTCGGTTGTAGGAACAAAGTCCTGAAAATATATGCTTTAATTTGGTGGGGTGGATTCAGAAACCTTAGTGCTTTTATCATTTGCTTTAAATCAATTTAGTTTAAGTTTATATTTCTTTTCACAATACAATTCAAAATTCGAAACTAGGTTAAAATAGGTTTAGTTTAGATAAAAATATATTTTCACGATGTAATTCCCTATGGATTTGACCTCGAACTCGCACTTGCATACACTATATTGCAAACGACTCATGTGCTTGCGAGTAATTTAAAACTCACAACAAAAGTAGATGAAATAATCATAGGATATATGTCTCCCTATCCCAGAAGTATGTACTTAAAGTGCTTAGGTAACTCTTTAAGTTCAAGCTTAGGTGGAGTAGTATCTTCCTTAGGTAGGGAACTTGGCAATTATAAAGGTTTGCTAGACTCTTCTTGGGGTGACACTGGGATTGCACTATATAACATCTCATGATACCCTTTAGTCTCATCTTTTAGTGTTTCTTCTACTCTCTCAGTTGTAAGAGCAACTTCAAGCTTGTCCTCTATTTCTGTCTGCAAATAAGTGTCATAAACAAGTGAGTCCACATAATCAATAAAAGAACACTCATCGTTAGTAGAAATAGAAGAAGGAGTGGTTAGAGAATCAAACACTTTAAATTGTACAGTCTCTCCCAAGACTGTCATCATTAACCTCCCATTATGGACATCAATAATAGTCTTGGTCGTGGCCTTAAATGGTCTACCAAGAAGAATTATGTGCTCCTTATCCTTAGATGTGGTTCCTTTTATCTCCAATACCATGAAATCCACAGGCACAATCACTTTGTCTACCTGGACCAATATATCCTCAACTATTCCCTTAGAATATTTAACTGACCTATCAGCGAGTTGAAGGGACATAGTTGTTGACTTAAGCTCCCCCAAACCTAGTTGCAAGTATATCGAATATGGCATGAGATTTATACTTGCTCCTAAGTCTAGCATTGCTTTGGCGACCTTCTTGTTTTCTATTGTGATGTTGATGATGAAACTTTCGGGATCTTTCAGCTTAGGTGGAAAGCTTTGTTAAAGCACCACACTAGTAACTTCTAATGCCATCACTTTCTTGTTCTTCTCATATTTCCTCTTTTTGGTGTTAAGTTCCTTAAAGAATTTCGCATATGATGGCACATTCCTGATAACATCCAAATGAGGCAAATTATATTCACTTTAGAAAGCATGTCAAAAATATCAGAAAATTGGTTATCCTGTTTAACATCCTTCAGACAACTTGGATAAAGAATAGAAGGCATGTAAGGCTCGGTTGCCTTATGCAATGTCGTGAAGCAAGATGGCTCATTCTCCTTGCTCTCTTCAGATGTTTGAGAAGATTGTGGATCTTCAGCTGGATTTCCTTTAGGAGCATCATGCTCCTTTTTCTTCTCAATTGATTTTCCTACATCACGTGGCAAGTCATAAGAAATTTTATCATCAGAATTGTTGTTAAGAATTTTACCACTTCGCAGCATTGTGATAGCCTTTGCTTGCTCAGGTTGGCTAGGCAACTTCCCTTTTTGATGTACTTGCAATTGTTCCGTAAGTTTCCCAACTTGTACTTCCACCCTCTTCATTGATGCCTCTACGGAATCCAACCTTAGGCTGTGTCTCTCATGAGTCTCTTTGCTAACTTGAATAAAAGCACTCAAGTTCTCCTCCAAAGTTGGATTTCTAGGCTGATTAGGTGGTACAACATGGTTTTGATATTGAACCAGTCTTGAACTTTGAGCATATGCGGAGCATTGCTAGTCTTCCAGGAGAAATTGGGATGATTTCTCCACCCAGGGTTGTAGGTGTTAGAATATGGATCATTCCTCAGCCTAGGTTGGTAAGACTCCATTGCATTAACTTGTTCTTGTTCATTTCCTACATAAGATTCATAAGACAAAGAACAAGTGTTAGCACCGTGACCAAAAACCCCACAAACTCCACATACCTCATGATTGGGCGTGTTTGTGGTAGTGAGAAGTTTGACTTGTTTGGTCAACTCTGCAAGTTGCATTGCCATATCATTGTTAGAGCTCAGTTCATTAACCCTAACTCTTCTTCCTCTTACACTCTTTTGTAGGGAATTAGCACCTAACATCTCATATAGTTCGCATGTCTCCTCAGCAGTCTTTTCTCCTATGGCTCCACCGGTAGCGTTATCAACTGTATATTGACACTGTTGTGTCAATCCATCATAGAAGAATTAATTTTGTAACTGCAATGGGTAATGATGGTGGGGACACTGGATTAGAAGCATCTTGAACCTGTCTCATGCTTCATGGAAGAGTTCTCCCTCCATTTGTGAGAACGTGGCAATCTTAATTCTCAACTCAGTGGTCTTCTGATGGGAGTAGAACTTGTTCATGAACCGATTGTAGACCGCTTCCCATGTAGTCAAAGAACCGGGTGGAAGAGTCATTAACCACACTTTTGCTCTATCTTTTAATGCGTAGAGGAAACATCTCATCCTGAGTTGATCCTCATTCAGCCCCTGTAGAGGAAAAGTCTGCACTGTTGCATAGAAATCCCTTATCAAGGTTAATGGGTCTTCATTTGGAATTCTGTAGAAGGAATAGAGCATGCTAAAGTGGATATTTTTAATCTCATAATTCCGTGCAGCTTCCCATAATTGGATGCAAGATGTGGAAGTGCCAATGATCGGCCTTGCATACTCCTTCATCATAATTTGTCTTTCAGTTCCTTCCATTCTTTCAGGCTCCTCTTTTTCTATTTCCTCAAACTTTTCTTCTTCTTCCATAGGCTGTAACGTCTCCCTTAGCCTATGGATGTTGTCTATTGCTGGCACTAGATTTCTCCCTTGGGATCTTATACCGTGCATGTACCTGAAGAAAAAAAAAAATTAACCTATCAGGAATCAAGAGAGCGAAAATCAAGAAACAAATTAATGCCAATTTAAATCAAGAAAATCAAGAAGCAAATAAAGAAAATTTGACAAAATAAAAGAAATAAAAATTACGCCTAAAAGAAAGAAAAGAAAAGAAATAAAAATAAAAATAAAAACAAACAAAATAATTAAAGAATTAAACGCCAATTCTCCAGCAACGGCGCTAAAAACTTGATGTGCAAATTTTAAATGCTCGCAAGTGCACGAATTATAAATAGTATTGCGATGAGTTTACTCTCGAGGTCAATCTCTCAAGAAATTGCAATGGTTTAAATCCTAAATTACTTTCTTAAAATTACTAAAACAAACTCTGAAATTAAATCTTAAACACTCTAATTAAAAGATTGGTGAAGAGAAAATTGAAATAAAAGCAATTAAGTAAATTAAACAAAATGAATTATGAAGAGATGAGTATAATTAATGAGAACCATTGGAAGTTTAGCTTGCTATCCAATCATGAATTGAAACATTTGCTGAATATAAAGAATTAATCAACATCCAAGATTATTGGTATTTTCACTAAGACTAGAGAATGCCATTGATCGTGTTTATTATCAATTTATAACTAATTAATTAAATCCCATGGATCGTGTTCATCAATTAAGCAGTTAAATTAAGTTTAAGGAAAACGCAACCACCTAAATCACAATTTGATTTGAATCCTGATTTAAATTCCTATTCAAGAAAGCTTAATTAGGTCTAGATGATTTGTCATTAATCTAATCTCGAATATTAACCTTTACTATCAATAATAGATGGCCAATCCACAAGCAATAATCAAAGGTACGAAGGATATTGAATAAGAAAGAATCTAAAAAATTTCATAAAACTAAATCCACCAAAATATCAAAAACAATCAAGACAGCTAAGCCAAACACCCAACAATGCGTTCAGCCGCTCATGTTTAAATCCCAATCACAAAATTCAAATACTAGGGTTATAAGCATATTGAAGGACAAAAGGAGTAAAGATAGAATTTCTTTCCGAATTACAGATGAATCCTCAAAGTCTTGAAGTGATTGATCGTCGTCTTCAATCTCTTAATAAGTCGTCTTGATGAAAGAAACTGTGTCCTCCTTCAATCTCCCAAAACTCTTCTTGATAATATCTTTCCAAGAACTGTCATTGTCTCCTCCCTTCTCTGAGTCTAAAATTCCTATATATAGCTGTATGCAGACGGCTTTGTAGACAGAAAAATCGCCCTAGGGTTTCTGTTCAGCCCGTGTGCTTCTGCTACTGTCCAGGCCGTGTGTTTGTTGCTATCCAGGCTAGGTTTCAGCTGTCCAAAACTGGTCAGATTATGCTGTTGTCCAGCCTATGCAAATCCTAAAAAAATCAAAATTTAATAGCTCCTTCACTTCTGCCACGCTGAAATCACGCACAGCCTGACCTTTGTCTACTAAAACTGCAATAACTTTCTTTAGAAAAATAATATTTATGAGCTGTAAAATTATCCAGAAAATAAACGTCTAGATCTTTCCAAGCATATATGGGAAATCTCCTAGTTCTTCCTGAATCAATACAGTTTAATCCGTAAAAATCACTTCTGCCACGCTAAAATCACACACAACCTGACCTTTGTCTACTAAAACTGTCATAACTTTCTCTAGAAAAATCATATTTATGAGTCGTAAAATCCTTCAGAAAATAGACATCCCGATCTTTCCAAGTATATATGGCTCATCTCTTGGTTCTTCCTGAATCAATACCGTTTAATCCACAAAATTGACTGATCTGTATGGGCAATGTTGGCAATTTAGTAAAACTTCTTTCCAAGTGCTTGTGAACCTGTAAAACAACGAAAAACAACTCAAAGTAACAAATTACTAAGCTAAACATATAAATAAATACTTGAAAAACATACAAAATACTAGGACAAATATTCGTTCATTAGGAACACATTAGAAAAATCTTTCACTACTAAGATTTCTTCTAACTTTTTAATCTCCTTTCTATAATCCATCACATACGCCAAATACCCCTCACAACCTTTCTTCAACCATCTACTAATAGTCATGGCAGAAATAAGACAGTTGGCAAGTATCTTATGTTCTCCTTGAAAATTAAACTCCTCTTGTCCTGGTATCCTGAAGACCATATTCTTCTTAAAACAATCTTCCCAACCATGATATAGAGATAACCAATTATCTCCAAAATTAAATCAAAATCTATCGTATCTAAAGGCAACAAATCAACTTCAAATTCTCTATTAGCCATACTAATCACACAACCCCGATAAATTGTTCTGATAATAACCCTATCCCCAGTAGGAACCTCAACAATAATAGCATGCATCAAAGGACTAACACAAGCATCAATAGATTTCATATAAACACTGGATGCAAAAGAATGAGTTACACCAGGATCAATCAATAATCTAACAGGTCTATCAAAAATAGATACCATACCCATAACAATATCAGGAGTGGCTCGTGCATCCTGTTGGGTCAGTGAATTGACTTTGCTGTCTTTGGGCTGTAACTGACCATTGTATCATCTTTCAGCTACTGATCATCTACCTCTACCCCGTATACTCCCTGATCCACCACCTTTCTCTGCCTGTTTTCTCTTAACACCTCCAACACTTATCTTAATAGATTTTCCCACTGGAAAATCTACACTAATATGTCATCCCTCACCACATACAAAGTACATTAGAGTATGGCAATTCTGAGATAGATGCCCTGTCTGATTACATCTATAGCAAACTCTTGTCTCTTGATTATACATCAGATTATCATTTCCCCTTGGTGGCATACTAACTTATCTACCATAACTTCCAGTTTTCATAGCCTATCTCTCAAATCTAAGGGTCCCACTAATATTACTCTGAGCTACACAAGCAACAGATCTTGCTTGCCTCTGACTTTGTATTACAGTTCCTTGTGACAATGAACACCCTATCTGGGGTCTTCCACCCTGCACACTCATACTGCTACCACCTCTAGGTCCTTTAAATCTAGACATCTTCAGCCAATCCCTCCTACCTCTAAACTCCATCACATCCTTCTCAATCTGTAATGCTTTCCAATACCCATATAAGATAGTTTAGTTCGAATTTCATAGTGTAACCCATCTAAAAATCTTTTACATTTTCTCTCATTCGTCTTTACTAACTCAGGTAAAATCCTCGATAGGGCTATAAATTTACTATCATACTCAGCTATAGATAAAATATTCTGCCTTAAATGAATAAAATCTCTCTCCTGATGTGCTCGAAACGTATCTAGAAAATACTTAGCAAGAACACATCCTTAAACTTACACCAAGTTAAGGGTTGATCTACCTGTGTACTCAATCTAGGTAGAATATCCTCCCACCATTAAGAAGCCATACTTTCCAACTTAAATGAAGCAAAAGTAACCTTTTGCCTATCTGTCACTGGTAAGACCTCAAAATATTTCTCAACATGTTTAATCCACTGTTCAACTTTAATAGGATTTACAAATCCTCTAAAAGACTGGGGTTTAAACTTAATAATTCTCACAAAACAATCCCCTTACATCTTATGTGCAAACACACCCTCTCCCTCATAAGCCTCTTGTCTCACCACATCAAGTCATGTTATAACCCTTTCCTTTAATCTTCTCTGTAAATTATCAGCTCTTTTTTCTGCTGCATTCATCCTCTCTATAGCACGATCAAGAACTTCTCTAAATTTATCCCTTCTAATATCAGATTCTCTCCCACCTCTACTAGTACCAACTACAATAGCAACCTGTTCCCTTGCATGAACCATAGACTTGACCTCCCCCCTACCCCCCCGCGTTTCAACTTTTCTAAATATTGGGGGTCGACCACGTCATCTCTGATTCAGAACTCTACCTTTAGCTTTAGCACGTCCACGTGTCATCCTCGGACTTTGTATTAAAATGTAGTTTGTTTAAATCTTCCACTTCTTTAGATTTTTATGCAGTCTACATAATTATAAAACCTAATGCTCTGATACCAAAATTGAAACGACCCATCTTGGGTTGGCCACACTTGAGACAGTGTCGTCACGTTTTGAAATCCCAGCACGAAACATATATGCAACAATATAAAAACATATATTGACTGAAAATATATATATATACATAAATCCTCAACCCTCAACAGGGGAGTTACATCATTAAAATCCCAACTGAAACAATATATACAACATATTATACATAGATATTTACAATTTTTTTCTTCCATTAGTCTAAGGATGTGGACCATGAGACTTACAGATAATAACTCAGTCTGAATCTCAGCTCACAAATCTATCTATCCTGACTGTTACCTGAACTTATTTAACAATAAGGAGTGAGCTGAACAAGCTCAGTGAATTAAATTTACTAAAAGTACTCGATTTGTATACTTCCAGTCACATCTTATAATTCAATCATTTCTAATTCACCAGCATTAATAATCTATTTCTTCACATATAATAATTCAATCTTTCAAATAATCTTCCAATATTTATTTATCTTTTATCTTATATAATTCGATAATAACATTCAATTATCACTACTCATATCATAATTCCAATCATTTATCAATCTCTTCTTAAATTAACCATCAAACATATCAATTTTTTCTCATATATTTAATCATCTTGAGATTTTCAATTTAACATCATTATTTACCTTGTTATGAGGTTCACAACATATAATCAATCAATCAAATATTTTTTATCATATCATACTTTCATATTTCTTTCTCATCATATATGTCTCTCTGTGAGACTCATTTGTCTATAATAATTTCACAACTAATACTTTAGCATCTCAATCAACAATAATAGAATAACCAAATAAATAAATGCATGTGTTTAAATCATCTTTTTTTCTTTCTTTTTCATCACATCATCTCATTATTTCATATTATCATCTAGGAACATCTTCCCACATGTCAACATGTTTTAGCTAGACCAGCTACCTTATTGGTATTTTCAACCAGACCAATTGTCTTCCTGGTCTTCTCAGCCAGACCAGTTGCCTTCCTGGTCTTCTTAGCCAGACCAGCTGCTTTCCTATTCTTCTTAGCCAAACCAACTGCCTTTCTGGTCTTTTCTTTTATGCATATGAGCAATAATATGCAAGCAAGCATACATCGAAGCATTCAATTCAACTATCTATCTTTTTCTCAAAATTATTATTTTTATCACATTTATTAAATTGTCTTCTCATATATCATATCAATTTTTCAATCATTTTTGTAGAAATTTCATATAACTTCTAAGCATTTTTTTTCATTAATCCATTATTTTAAAAAAATATAAATTCTTATATAATTAATATTCAACATACTATTTAATCTCTAATAAGTAAATCAATCAATTATCATACTTATCGAAAAATACATCATTAAATCATTATAATTCAACCATTTATTCAAATATCATAAATTCATATTTTTATTGGTTTCGATTACTAAAAGTAAATCTAACGCACCTTATAGCACTTAAAACTACCCGTGGATCACCTTCTTGCCTTTCTTACTCCTTTCAGCAATTTCACCCAATTGCTGATTGTCAACACCTAACATAATATTTATATTAAATTTTTTTAATTTATTCTTCAATTCTTCCATAATTCATACATTTAAATTTCTACATCAAATTCCGGGTAATTTCATATATGCATAATTTAAAAAAAATAAATTTCACATTATTACCTTCATATGTGTCTATATATATGTATGTATATATATGTATATATGTATATATACATATGTATAATTGTTAATTGTCCTCCCTATCTCATGTCCTCCAATTCCAAGTTCCAAGCGATGGTAGAATTTCATACCAAGTCTTTTGGTATTAACCATTAAAGGATTTAATCACTAGAGTAATTTTTACATATATTGAGTAAACTAAGAGCACGTTTGGGATTATTGAAGAAACAGACTTATCATTTATTTAAAATCAAATCGATATTTGATGTTTAAATTATTTTTAAAAAAAAAGTAAATTGTTCAGTGTTTCCGTAATCTACTCAAAGTTTTGAATAAGCTAGGTGTTTCTATGCACAAATTTTTTTCTTGAAAATCAATCGGTTAAAATTGCATGCCAAATATTCAATTTTTTATTTATTTATAAGAATGGTACAATCTCTATACGTCTATTCTTACTCTATGCAATAATATTCATTTAATCTCCTTGAAATCTTAAATTCGACGGCTAGACTAGCTTAATGTTAGACGAAGTTGTATGAAGGCCTCCAAAATGATAAATTGGGGTAGTTGTAGTTTGTTGATAATTCGTTGGTAAAAGCTTATCATAAACTAAGGGTTGAACAACAAATAGATCGTTCAAAAAGCATAATCGAGTTCGTAGTGTACTGATGGTGCATCTTATTTTGGGGAAAGTAGACGATTTGAGCCTGAAGAGTATCGAAGTCTTTGTAGAGGTCGACCCATAATTTGACATGTGTGGTCTTAAATGACAAAATATAGAATTTGATTGACTGAAATTTATGATACATGGCTATAAATGATTTGTTTTCTTGTGTTATTAAATTACAGGTGATAATTGGACCCACCTAGTGACACCAAACCAATTTTAATTGGTCACTTAATAAGTTTGGTGGGCCCTAATAAATTCGACGTGGTAATTTGTGACAAGTATGATATATTTTTTTTCTTTTTAGAGTGTTTAATTTTTAAAGTAGTGTTAAAATCAATTTAAAGCTATCAAAATGATCAAAAAGACACGAAAATCTGATTTTTGTTATCCGTTTAATATATTGATTCTTTAATCTAATTTTGATTAAATAATTTTTTATATTTATTAAAATATAAATTTATATAATGCTGTAAATGTTTATTTTACATGAAATCTTTGAAAATTGTAACTAAATTATTGTTTAATGAATATAATAATTATTTTATAAGTATATCAACGTATGTTAAGATTCCCTTTTTTTTTTTTAATTTCCTCCTAAAAATGAAGGGACTTTTCCTTCGGCCGAATAATAAAAGGGCTTCAAAATGAGGAAAAGCAGTGTCACAGAGACGTCAATTTTGTTATTTGGAGTTTTGGACTACTCGGTAGTCAACTGGACTTTTATCTGGCTAGGGTGTTAACAAGAACCAGGCCTATGTCCAAATGCCCATAAGGAACTAGTAATAGAAGTGGAAAAATGGCCTTTCGCGAGCGTGGACAAGAAGTTCGGCCCTCAAGGAAAAATCAATACTAGCTTATGCCTAATGGGTGCTTGTTCTCATCATCTTCATGGCTAGGCATGGGTTTTCTGAATTAAGATTAAGGTCATTCAGGACCATTAAATTATTCATGCGATGTGTAGTTTTCATTTAAGTTAATACTGAGTGGAACTTATTTTTCAAAATTTATTGAAAGCGTAATTAAATTAAATCAAATAATTTATTAATATTTTAATTATTATTTAATAAAATTTGATTCAATGAGGTATTAATTCATTGGTAAAAGATTAAAGTTAAAATTCCTTAAACTAAGGGCACTAATTAGAGACCCAAATAAACAAGGGTAGATTTTTCAACCAGAATACTAGAAATTGAATCATTTTCTTTACAAGAGTCATGGTTTTAAGCTAAAAAAGACAACTGAACGTACCTTCTAAGCAACCTGGACAATTCCAGCCTTGTATTGGCAATGTGTTGAAAAACAGGGTGGAATAGATTTAAGTGGTGACAGGAGGGTTACATCAGCCCCTGGCATTGTTGGGTGGGCAGAAATCTGTGCCAGTAATAGACAATAATGAAACAACCCTACTCAAGGGTAAATATCAGACCTAAAACCTTATTTTTGTTTCTAATGAAAACTTCATTTATAATTTTAAATTTTTTTATTAATAATATCTATATTACTATTATCTACGTTATTAGTAAACTTACTAATAATTATCAATAAAATTTTGAACTCGATATAAAAGTAAAGTTTTACACCCGATCTAAACAAGAATTTCACTTATTTAAGATGTTGAGACACAAAGTCGCTTCCGATCTTTAATCCTAATTCAAATTTATCTACAATTTTTAATGTATCACTACTAATAAGAGTGTTTATTAATTGATTAAAATTGTTAATCGAACAGTTTCGAACTGATTAAATAAAATAGTTAAGTTAATTAGTTAAGTCGATATTAAATTGGTTAATTGAGTAATGTATATCTGTTACTCTGTCGGTTAACAGTTAAATTTTTTTATTTGTTTAACCGATTAAAAAATTAATTAATTTTAATATTAAATATTAAATATAAATATATAATAAATTAAAGTATAAATTAAATATATAATAAATTAAAAAAAATTAAATATATAAATAGTGTCGATTAATTGATTAATCGATCGTAACCGACTGAAATCAATCTGGTTTGTTAATATCAAAAGTTTTAGATTAATTCGATCGAAACAGTTAAAAAAACGATTCAAAAAACCTATTAAAATTTTTAACTAATCATACTGATCCTTTGGACACTGCTAATTGTTAAATTTTTTTAAAAAAACTGAAATTTATTATGAAGATACAGGGAAAGAAAATGTGTATAAATAGATGTGTAAGGAAGAAATGTAGAAGAGATAAAACTGAGATTAGAGAGAATGAAGGAGTAATTAAGAAATGAGGGAGAAGGTGGATGTGACACTTGTTCATCACGTGCGTGACATGTGCATTTGGGCAAACGAGTCGCATTGCACCATTATGATAGTTTGAGGTTAAAATTGTCGAAATTGAGGAAGGATAAACCAAATAAAGAATCCCAATCCATAATCTAAGGACAAAAATGAAATTTACCCAAAAAGAAGTAAAAGAAGAGAGAACGACAAATAGAGAATTATTTTTGGCGGAAAGGACGACGCGTATCTTGTCTCATAGTCCACGTAGAAGCTTCCGAGTTGCGTGATGGTCCCAATCTTAGAAAAGGGTAAGAACTAAGAGCCCCTACCCAATTTACTGCTTTCGGAGAGGGAAAGAGAAGAAGAGATCTGTAATCTATTTATCAATCTATCAAAGGAGGTAAGTGATCTTCAAACAATCATGTCTGGTGGCATCGCGCGTGGTCGACTCACAGAGGAGCGAAAAGCCTGGCGTAAGAACCACCCCCACGTATGTTCTCCTTCCGTCCTCTTTTAGCCCTTTGTTTGTCCTTGTTTTCGCTTTAATGTCCTCCATTGAGCTTGACTTAGTTGCAGTCTGTTTTTTTTTGTTTTTCCACCCTCAGAATCGTTAACACTTTTTTCAGGGTTTTGTAGCGAAGCCGGAAACTGCTGCAGATGGGTCCGTGAATTTGATGGTGTGGCAGTGTATTATCCCTGGAAAAGCTGGGGTGAGTTTCTTTTTTTTTTTTTTTTTTTATGTTTCCTCATCGATTTTTGTCAAGACAATTGTAGGAAAAGATAAGAATTTTTTTTTTTTTTTGTATAGATTTTCGGAAAGTTTAGAGCTTTCAATGGCTCTAACAGCAATTAGGGGTTTAGGGTTTAGCATATATGGGCTTCATTTTATCCCTTGGGAAAACTACTTTCTAGTGCATGAGGTTTGCCTTTGTCCCAATTAACCCTGAGTTTTTAATTTGATTTGATGGACCCTTTACCTTTTTACATTGCATCAATCAAGACTACTAACCCGTATATCCAGGGTATATCTTAGGGGTTGATTGATGTAACATCAAAACGTGAGGATCGATCTTAGCAATTAAAACTTAAATGGTTAATTGAAACATTGGGCAAACCTCAGGGCTAGAACATAGTTTTTCCTTACCCTTTTTACTCTATGCTGCATACTGTGTTTCATTGTTCCTGTCTTGTAATTGATAAAGATTTTCTATCTTGCAAATGGATTATGACTTGATATCTTTGTGCACTTTATAGTTTTTGTGGGTGTTGTTATCTTAAGCTCTTAGCACTGCTACTGATCGATAATGATTTTTGATAAGTAAGGATTTGATTTTGCTGTTAATTATTGAGGAGTATATGGGGACTATTACTGGACTGGCCTCTTAGTACTTGACTACTTGTATAATCAAAATGTATGCTTTTGTGGTGGTGAGAATTTTCTGTTGCTAGGATTTCAAGAGAAGTTTCTTTTAGTAGTAGATGCTTATTAGGAGTTTCTTCCCCTGAGGTAATGAGGGTTCAACTGAGTTTAAAATTTCTGCCTTAGCTTACTAACAAGGAATATGAAAGAAAAAGGAAGTAACCTCAAAATGTAGTGATGGATGCTTTTGAAGAATGGGAACTTTGATTATTTATCAAAATGTAGTGATGTTGTTGTGAATTCTGTACGCTAGTGACCAGTGGCTCATTTTACATGTTCCTATGATAATTGATTGGTGCCAACACTATTTCTCTCCAGCCATAGTGAAACTTTACTGCATATTTGTCTCTTTACTTGGTTAATTTTTGCAGTAAATGTTTTCTTATATAAATATTTGTTTTAAAAGGTTGTAATTTTTTTCCTTTTTCTCGATTCTAAGACTTGGAGTTTGTGTTCTAGTGTTCAAATTGTTCACATTAGATGCTAGCTTCAGTTTCAATGTTCATTTCTTTTGCTTTGCACTTAGTTTCGGTTCTTGGTATGGCTTCAATTTATGAAAAACTCTGTGCATTCCCTTTACTGATGCTTAGAGATGAGTGCTCCAAATCAACATTACCAGGATCGCTGCCCCTCAGGAACTAAAGTTTTGGGTCACGTGGCCCAGATTGCCGTAATTTCGCGACCCGGATTGTGAGAAGCAGAGATCCCGACCATAGAAACAGTAGATGCCAAAGCAAGAGAGAAAAGACCATATAGATGTAGATTGATGAGAGAAAGGCAGATTGAAGCTGGAGATCAAGGAGAGAGAGTCAGCCGCCGTGGAGGATTGAGGGGAGAGAAACACCATCATCGTAGTCTAACAGAGAGAAATGCCCCTGCAGCAGTGAGTGAGAAAGGATGGCTGTTGCTGCAATTGAAAAGAGAGGAAGGGCGGTGTTGCATAGCAGAGAGAGAGGAAGGCTGTCCATTGGAACGTAGAAAGAGACCCAGTAGCTAGCTAGGCTGCGGACTTCTTGTTTTCTTTTTTAATATTAAATTTTCTTTTCTTGTTTAGTTGGTTTAAAAAGCTAAGATACTAGTCTTACACAAATTAGAACTATAAGCCTATAAATATACTATATAAATATATATTTTGGTTTACCTTTTTCTTTTTCTTTAAATTTACTATATATATATATTTCTCTTATTTACTCTCTCTATCACACACATTTATATAAACGAGCCGAATTAACGTACCCTAACGTACAGTGACCCCAATTAGGGATTCAACTAAGCCTATCCCTTCGTCCCGCATATTGGAAAAAGTCCTATACCGCAAACAAGTCCTCCAAACTTGTTTAGCTTTTCTTACACGTCTTAGAGACATGATAATTGTATCATATAATTGTGTTTGAAGAAAATATAGTATTTATGTAAATATCGTACTCACTGTTGTTGCTATGCTTATTTTGCATTAAAATTAGTCCATAATTCTCTCACCCATCAAGATGTAAGGCATGGATATTAATTTATTCAAAAGTTGCTTATGTAAATTCAGTTAAGTGCACCATATTGTCGTTACCTGTTGACCAAGGCAAACATCAAGCAAGAATTCTTCATGGTGTGCATTGTAGTCTGATGCCATCTAATAGAGTTTTCAAGTTTGTGACTGATGTTTCAATTATCAATGGTTATTTTCAATTAGTTTTGGGTTTCCTATCTTTTCCCATTAAAGTCATAAATGTTGATTATTTCTTGTGTTCGTCATATATTGCATTACAGTTTCGCCTCTTGGATTATTTCCTTTTTTTTTTCAACTGTCAAACATTGAAATTATTTTCTGCTAGATGGACATGATTAAAGAAATTCAGTTGAGATGGTTTGTCATGTAGTGAAGGACAACTACACTAGCAATACAAAAAGAGTGAGGTAGTCTAATTCAGGAGGAATGACGTGAGAGCCTCTGACTTAACAGATAATATGGTAACACAAATTTGTTTAGCTGGAGAGTTAATGATAATTGAGTATCCTATGTGGTGTATTGCTTGTGGACAGTTGAATGTAGCTTAACAGTGGAACCTGTTACATACGGTCTCAGATTGGATGTTATATGGTCTGAGCAATGAGCATGCTGTCTTATCTTATCAATTCCCTCTGCAAGGGGAACTGTTGCCAGTACCTATCCATAGGATATTCTTCATTGACGAGACTAAGAAAGTTGGATTGCAATTTGAAAATTTTAATTTTTAACGATTCAAATTTCATTTGACCATGCACTGGTTCTTTCTGAATCTGTGTAGAAATATTTTCATATATTATTGAGTTGAAGCTACAAAACTTACATGACGCTCATTGAGTTTGTATAAGGATCTGAGCAGAGGAAAAAGTGATAAAGCTGTCAGGTGAAAACTGTTGCAAGGTTTAAAAATCTGGCCTTTCTTCTCACTCAATGCTGAGGCGTGATTTTTTTTTTCTTCCATAACATGTTTTGATAATATGGCGGTCTATATCTTTTTTTTTTGCTGCCATTATCTGTTCTATATATAATTGCCTTGACCCCTCGAACCCACAGAAAAAAGAAATAAAATCGGGCTTTAATTTTTAGCTTTCACCGATATGGGAAGTATACTTTTTGGTTAGTATGAATATAACTTAGTGGAATGTTGCATTGTTGTAATCAACCTTCTTAACGTATGCAGACTGATTGGGAGAGTGGTTATTATCCACTCGCACTACACTTCTCTGAAGACTACCCGAGCAAACCCCCAAAGTGCAAGTTTCCTCCAGGTTTCTTCCACCCTAATGTCTACCCTTCTGGTACAGTATGTCTGTCAATCCTCAATGAGGACAGTGTAAGTACTTAGTGAAACTGTTTCATATACTTGCAAATCATACCGAGTCTAAGTTGGAGGAAATAAATTTTCAGTTGTCTGACAACCTCTTTTGGCCTTCCCTAGGGGTGGAGACCAGCCATTACTGTGAAGCAAATTTTAGTTGGCATCCAGGATTTGCTGGATCAACCCAATCCTGCTGATCCTGCACAAACTGATGGATATCAGCTCTACATCCAGGTTTTTGCCATTCCTCAAAAATCTCAATTTTAAACTTTCCTATAGTTTGTATTGTTGCTATTTAAACAAAACATTTATATGTTCAACTGAAAAAAAGCATTTTTATCTTAAGCAGTTCGACTTTCGCTTTTGCAGGATCCTACCGAGTACAAAAGAAGGGTGCGACAGCAGGCCAAGCAATATCCACCTATTCTCTGATGTTTTTCATGCTTCCTTGACATGATTAACTTATTTGTTACTTAAAACATTGTTTATGGTATGAGGCTCTTTGTAAGGTTGGAGCAACTTCATTGGTACATTTAAGTCATGAAAGGATGCACTTGTAACATGTCATGATTTCCTAATGCCAATTTGCAATATGGCAGCATACTGACTTTTGGATGGATAACTTATGATGATTGTTTATGAAGAAGATTAAAAGTTGTTTTCCTAATGGGGTGTACATTAAATTGTGCTGAAGTTGGTGCACTTTCCCATATGGCATTGATATTCATCAGTGGCTGCCTTTCTTATGGAATGTATCATGTATGTAGTTCCTGCATATTTTTCACTTTATTACAACTAGGGGAGCTTGAAATTACAATGCAGTGGGTTGAGTATCAAGTAATATAGCCTGAAACTGGGAATTCTAAGTTTGATGCTGTAGATGTCATCTTGAATAAAGTATGTCTGTATAACGTTGTTGAGTTTGTTAAATGCATGTGCATTATTGTAGTGACCTATCGATTCTTTTCTGCCTTTTGAAGTGTTGGTTGGCTATGCAAATATGGAAAGAAGTTTCTACTCATCAAAAACTGTTTGTGCATGGAAATTATTCACATAGTCAGACAACTAGAAGAACATAAAACAGATTTACACTCGTGTAGACTGGTTGATATAAGGCTTAGAGTGTACACAGGCCAAATATGGGGGTATTACTTACTACTGGTTCTATGGTATTTGTTCACAATTAACTCTTATAGATAATTGTGTCCTCTAGATTTGGTTATTTACAGTAGCTTGACTCGCCCTCTTCTATTTCCAGGCTTTTTTTTATATCATTGTGAACTTGATAAGATTTCTAGTTATCAAGATTAAAGCAGTTGAATATCTGAAAAGTTTTCCTACTCTGCTGCACTAGCTGGTTTGTAGGATCTAATATCATCAATCAGAGCGTTCATGTTATTGTAAGATGATCCGCCCTCTTCAACAGCCTTCTTTGCCATTTCTCCGAGTCTGTTAGCTCTTCGTCTCATCTCCATTGCTTCATCACCATCATCCATCACTGCATTTAGGGCTTTCTTGATCCTATCTCTGTTAATCAAAGGCGATTTGCTTGCTGCCCACAATTTCCAGAACTCATTACCCACCGGGACTCCAAATTTTATTACCTCAGTCACCAGTTTCTCATTGTAAAATTGCTCTGCAAACATTGGCCAAGTGACCATGGGCACGCCAGCACTCACCCCTTCAATAATAGAGTTCCAGCCACAGTGAGTCAAGAAACCTCCAATGGCTGGATGCTCAAGTATCGACACCTGTGGTGCCCATCCCCTTATAATCAACCCTTTCCCACTCTGTTTTGCTTTGTCCTCAAATCCGTCTGGTAACCATGACTCTTGCTGCTGATCCTTGTCACTGTCATTGTTGGTTGTCATGACTTTCCCTACAACCCAGATGAATGAGTGACCTGATTCTAAAAGCGCATTAGCAATCTCTGTTGTTTGAGACTCGCTGAATCTGGTTAGGCTTCCAAAACAAATATAGATAACAGAGTTGGGTTTCTTGGAATTAAGCCAACTTAAGCAGCTATGTTTGCACATAGAAGACTTGTCCCCTCTCTCAGCTTTATCATCAGTGTCTCTGTTGAAAAGTGAAACAGGGCCAAGATGCCATGCCTTCATTCCCATTTCGTTTCTGAAATGATCAACATAAGCCGGCTCTAATTCATAAAAACTGTTCATTAACAACCCAAAGCTCTTCTTCTCAGCCTCCTTGACCTTATCAAACAAAGCAGAGAAGTCATTTTTGGTTTTGACAATATCTGGTAGTTGTGATCTTGTGAGTTTTGGTTGATCTGGCAGGCCAGGAACAATAAATGATTCTGTCTCGGATACAACTTTCTCGTGAGGCTTGTAACGTTGGAGGCTATCTGAGATGCAGAGATTGAAGAATCCACTTCCGCTGAAGGCAAGCCTTGGTATGCCCAGTTCGGTGGCAATATCAACAGTCCATGGGAAGAGATAATCGGAGGCAATGCAGTCTGGGCGGCGCTCTCTAAAGATCTTCTCAAGCTTTGGTCGGAGCAAATCTATAGCTCGGATGAATTTCATGTTCATTTCTTGGGTTGGAGTGGAGTTTAAGTTTTCGCATCCTTCAGGTAGGCCAACTTCTGTGGAAGGGAAATGGAGAATTTCGAATTCAATATGCCTACCTGATTCAATGTCTCGATCAATGACAGTTTTGAATAGAAGGGCGTTCTTGGTGGTAGTGACTATAGTGACCTTTATGCCATTTCCAGCAAGTAGCCTGGCTATGTCTACCATCGGCATCATGTGGCCTGGTGCCATGTAAGGAAGGAACATCACATGAAATGGTTGTTGTTTTCCTGATTCCATTGTTGGTTCTCAGTTTTTTTTTCTTTTTCTTTTTTTTTTTTTTGGTTTAGATGGAGAGAGAGATTGTAAATAGAGGTAAAGGGAAATGCATGAAGTAGTATTATGGCCACAGTTTGATTCGTGCTGCCATGTCTCGAAGGTGAGGTTTGAACTAGAGGGTAGATAATTATTCCAAATATAGCATCTGCCTATTTCAATGGAGAATCATTAAATAAAATCGAAAATTCTTGTTTCATTCGAGTTCATGAAAGATACATGATATAAGGTTCATTTCATTATTGGAAGAAAAAAAAATATTGATGAGATGAAACATTGTGCCATCTATCTTTCATGGATTTGTGTTAGGCAAAAATTTCTCAACAGAACCTGAAGACCCGGTAACCTATATTTCAAATAAAAACCATAAAAAAAGAGAAACCCATCAATTCATTAATTTTCAAATTTTTTTTTCATATTTTCATATTTTTTGTTATTTATTTTCCGCAATTGTCAAATTTACTCTAAAGTTCTCTCAGCCACACAACAATTCTCTTTACTAAAGAGTTATTAACAAAGGAAATCGAACTCAAAATTTTCAGACACTCAAATACATCTAGCTTGAAGGTTTAAAGAATCGAACTTACGACTTTTAAGCTCTCAAGTACATTTAACTTGGAGACTTAACCATTGAGCAAAGCCTGTTGACTCCATATTTGAATATTTGTGGTGGCTTTTGTGTATCTTCCGATAATTTTTCCCTCTTTCCTATCCTGGTTTGAAATTGTGATAACAGTGAGAAATTGCAATCACAACATATTCCAGTGTCATTTTTCATCTGTGCAGGTTATAACCTTCTAACCGGTTCAGAATTAAAAAAAGAAAGTAAAGTGAAAAAACATGAAACGCCAAGTGAAAAAAAAAAGAGAGCTTTTGATGACAATATTCATTTTTCTTTCCTTCATAATTTTCCAAGATGCAAGGAATACTGGTTAACATAGTTCAAAAGGATCAATCTTATACCATGAACTTTCAGCGTCTACCTTTTGATGTTATAACATGGGGTGGTAACAGATAAAGTATAGCCTGAAAAATATGTACTGAAATTTTATCTTGTGGTCTGTTTGATAAAGGGGAGGATGAAGATTAGAGATTTATACAAATATGGAAGAAAATGTAAGAGGAAAGTGAAGTGGAGGGATGAAAAACTAAAAGAATAAAAAAGTAAGAAGATTTATTTTTTCTTCCACGTGTTTAATAACGAGGACAAAAAAAACTAAAATTAAAGAAAATAGTTTTTTCGTGAGAGGAAAGAAAATATAGATAGTAATATTTTTACTATTATGGCGATGTTTGGTATTGATTTAAAACCAATTTAAAGCAGTCACTTTTGCCTTTAAGTTGGCTTTAAATTAGTACCAAACAACCCCTATATCATTTATATTGTTATTAAATATTAAAATAATATATTATATGAAGATTAATTGGTAAATTGATAATCTATTTTCTCTCACATTTTTCAAATTTCACTTTTAAATCCTCTCAAATTTGGATGATTATGATTTGTACATGCAAGAGGATAACATCAATTCTTTTAGTTTTCTTTGCTTTCATTTTTTTCTCATGCAAAGCAAGAGAAAAGTTTATTCTGCACACTTTTCTTTCCTCTTACTTTTTTTTCTTCTTATTTTTCTCTCATACTAAACACTTTTAATTTAAATTGAGAACAGATATAAATGACATTGACAAAAGACAGTTGGAACTGATACGTCATGTTGGCCGAATTTACAACTAGGGTTGAAGGACGAGCTCTTCTCCATTGAATTATTTGTATACATTATTATGGTTGGATTTGGATAATATTTTAAGTGAAGAATTCAAAATTGTTTTAATCTATTTAAAGTATTACTCAAATCATATCTATATAAAGTGAGATCATATGTTTGGGGTATAATTTCCATTAAAAAGACTACATTTTTTATTTCTCAAATACATAAAATAAACAAAATTAATGGAGACCCACACAAATACATGACCTCATTTAATTGTATATAAGTAAAACCCAACAAAGTAATCCCACAGTATAACAAACAAGCATAGATGTCATGCTTTCTTTTGTTTGGGTCATAAGATGTTATGTTAAACAACCTTATCTTAACCTTTGATCTATTCCAATCAAAATTTTGATATCACGATTTTTATTTTTGTTCATACATTAGTAAACTGGAATTTGTCAGGATCATCGTCACGGGACAATTGCTGCGAACATATGACATAACAGAATTCATATAAAAAACATACGAAAAAAAGAAAACTGCGATTTCAAGCCCTTGATTTTATATATATTTATCTAGAAATTGTTCGGTAAACTGAACCATTTATCTGGAAAGCAATTCAAGTAATTGTTAGTAATGTATATCTCAGAAGGCAAAATATACAAGGCATTAAGTTAGGAGAATGTTCAAAAGAAAACAAGTGTATGTTGTATTCAGACTAGTTTCTTATGAAACCTGTTTCTATCTACATGTAGTTCCAATATGGTTAACCTGCTCAATATTTGCAGAGATCCTGATAAAACTAAAATCCATCAAGTTGCTGTTGAAATTAATGTATTCCAATCTGGAAAATCCAAGCCACTCGGCACAAGAAACACATAATTCAATGTCCAAATTAACCAAGACAACTTGTTTGACAACAATGGCAAAAATTGTTAGTGACATGATATCTTGAAGTTATAATCCTGTGCTCGGTGATCTCCCATAACTATCGAGGACAATTTCGAATAGATCAGCCTCAGACTCCTCATCAAACTCCCTTGGTAAGACTCCATTATTACCTC
Organism: Bretschneidera sinensis; assembly: GCA_023935145.1. Taxonomy (NCBI): domain Eukaryota; kingdom Viridiplantae; phylum Streptophyta; class Magnoliopsida; order Brassicales; family Akaniaceae; genus Bretschneidera; species Bretschneidera sinensis. The sequence goes on from CM043700.1 coordinate 118,979,503, forward strand.
TTGTTGTACTTCGGTTAAGCCATTGGGAGTCAATTCTTCCCATTGAGAAGAGCTCTTTGCTGTCCTCATAGCCTATAGCAGGGGAATTTACAAGAGGGTCAATGAAGCATGGATTCGCTGTCCGTTGTGCGTTAGCTGGTAGATAAGTGAAGGCACTTTGTCCAAAATTGACTAGAACCATAATGTCATTGTTTGCTGCTAAAGTTGGATAGAGAGGAATTCCAAATTCCTCAGACTTGCAGTGGATCACATGTACAAGCTCTGCATCAACTGTGAAAAACACCTTCTTTTGCCTTGGATCAAACCCACAACCAATCACCTTCCCTGTCTTTCCCCATTCTGTCTTTTCAGATTCATACACAAGTTTAATTCCTGTAAGAAAGGAAAAGCATATGTGGGCTTGCGTAAAGATATGAACTTTGAGTATCAAGAAAGCCGAGGTAAACTGCTAAATTATGAAGTCACAGATAATAGACACAGCAATAATTCATTTTATTTTAATTTTGGGGGGTCAATAGCCTCATACCAACTTTAGATGCATTAATGAATTATTGGCATATAAAAGGATCTTATCCTAAGAGAATAAATCTATTTTCTGTTCTTAATTCAGGACAATATCATATGGTGGGCATGTTGGAGACCTTTAGGTGAGAGAGATTTATTCATTAGTGGGTAGCCACTTCTCCATTACTAATGGACAGTGTTAACTCTTGTGATCACCTTTTCATCTGTAAACTCTGTTTACATTCTATTAACATCAAGAATTTTGATAATAGTAGCTATCTTTGAATGGTAACTGTAGAGAGTGGACATTAAAAAAAAACGAAGAAGAGGAGAATTTAACTACCATCAAGATAGAGAGAACCATCAGAATTGAACCCAATGGATCCTGGATAGCTTCCAGGGAGTTTCAAAGGAAGAGAACCCCCTGCAGTTAGGCCCAATGACAACATAACTGCTTCCCCTTTGTCATCATGATCTTTACTTGTTGCAAAATTCAATTCCTCAATCTTATGACTGCTGGTAACATGAACTAAAGATTCCGAATTGACTTTCGCATTAGGATTTTGATCTTGAATGAGTTTAGCCTTCTCACCTTCATAATTAGCCTTGCCAACCGATGACGATTCGTGCTGATCGCCTCGGCAATACAAGATTGTGATCTCAAAAAAGGCCTCTTGAGGGAAAGCAGAGTTCCCCAGAGGAGGCCCTGGCAAAGGCAAAGCTGTTCTGATCACAGAAGCAGCACCACCCATATAATTAGTATTGCTAATTATGTTTAGCTTCTTTAAACCAGGATTAAGCCTAATCTTCTGCATGAAATCTGCTGATCCTTGACAAACTTCCCAGCTTATCTCCGTGTCTGATTCTCTTCCATAATCACTAGATGCACATAACCCTAAAAGGGTTGATCTAGTGGAGGGAGACGACATGTTATTATAACCTGCAAAACCAAATCTGGACCATCCATTTTCAACTGCGTCTGTTACAAGCAATGGATTATCAGCCCAACTGAACAGTGGTTTTGTTGAAACCCCACGTCGAAAAACATAATAATTACTACCATTTCCTTTTCTCTTGCTATCTAATAGATCAATTTGATGATGATGTAGACTCGGCTGGTGAAGCTTTGCTATTCCAACTTGCAAGTTCTCTGCTCTCCTTGTATGATCAACGTCAATTGTATCTTTACGTTCTTTAAAGCAACACCATCGCCATAGAAACACAATCAAAAGGATTGCAAGCAAACCGATGGCCACCACTACCACCGTTACAGGTATCCATTCAACCATCTTTAATTAGCGTAATTCTCTGTTTGTTGCCCAATTAATTTGAAAGTATTTTCTGGGTATTAAACAGGGGTGTAATTTCTGGAGGATTTTAATTACTGAAGAAATTTAGAGAGAAGCTATAAGGAGAAAGAGACGGCAAAGGGAGGACTGGTTCAAAAAAGGCAGGAGAGTTGGTGCGCAGGGGAAAATAAGTAGATTATGTACCATTTTATGTGAGATGGCATTCACGTTTCTTTTATCTTTATTAAGGTCCACTCTTTATTTAATTAAATGAGAACCGACAATATTTCCTCATTAAATAACGTGTTTGTTGATTCATTTTTGGTTTTCAAAGGAAAGAGAGAGGGAGGGATGTGCCAAATGATCACTTCTAGAAGAGTAGAAAACCAGAAGTCTAAACTCTAGTGGTGAAGTGAGGGATGCTTTCATGGTTTCACTGTTTTTTCTTTAATTTTTTGTTGGCTGACATTTGGATTTATGGAGGGGACAATGAAGCATATAAGATACAGTCAAACCGGAAACTGTAGGCAAAGTTAAGAAAAAGAGGTGACAATAAAGAGAGGAACATGAAATTATATGTGATATGTCTCAGAATACTTAAGGCCCAGAATATTTCAAATACTCAAGCCCAATGAGCGGTTCATTTCGGTCCATACAAGCCCAGTTGGCTCCAGTCCAAACAAGCTCCAAACCCAACTGTGTGCTCCAAAAGGCTCAATAGATCCAGTGACCTCCTCAGACCGGGCAAGCGATCCATATATTCCCTGGCCCAACGAAGTCTCCATGCCCGTAAAGGACGGTCCAGCAAACTTACGCCTGGACCTCCCATACGGTCGCCCTACAGTCGCCAGCCACCCTACAAAGCTATCAGCCACCCTGCAGACTGATAGCCACCCTGCAGCTACCCTACAGCCGTACTCTCGCCCGAGCCCGCTATCATGACCACCCTACTGGCAGACGCCTATAAATGGGCCAAGGTATGGACCTCACCAGGCATTCACACATCTACTTTGACACTTTATTTTCTAGAGCTCCCGGTTCCTCTTTCGAACCCTCGGCTCATCCCTTAAAATATTTGCTAACTTAAGCATCGGAGCGCCTTCGGAGGTATCCCCCTCCTCTCCTCCCAAGGGCTTTCAGTTCACTCCTGTCACTTGTGCAGGATCCAGGCCGAGTCCTCACTCCGGCCAAGTCCTCACTCAGGCCACGTCTCCAACCAGGCCACATCCCCAACCAGGCCACGTCAGCTTCCATGTCACGTCAGCACCAACAGCTTTTGGCATCAACAATATGGTAGTTGTTTCTGTTTGTCTAGACAGTTAAATCTTAATGTTGTTTACCTTTGGTTAATATAATACTCTTACTGTTGAAATGATCGTTACTTTATACTATAAATCTAATTAATTGCGTAGTTTTTTTATTATGTTTAATTAATTAAGTAATATTTTTTAAAAAAATAAAGTTTACAAGCTTTAAAAATTCGTAATTATAATTTTAAATTGATAAAATATTTATAAAAATAAAAATTATTTCAAAAAATCAAATATGAGCGTTTGAATCAAATTGGTCCTAATCTATGGAGATAACGGATGATATGGAAGCAAATAATGATTTGCATGAATTTCCACACTTAACCCAGCTGAGTGTTTGAATGAAGTTGATCCTAATCATCCTATCTGCCTGAGATTAATCTTCATGAGCATGCTGTTGATAATAATGCAATTATTCAAGCCATAGAAAAGATAATCATCACTTCTTCTCAAAGCAGCTAAGTTTGCATCCTCCCAAAAGAAGAAGAAAATTGTCACAATCACCAAACCGTTAACTAGATCTGTTGCAAGATCGCAATCTGTTCTTCCCCTCTCTATTCGATGTTTAATAGTCTTATTTGGAACAATAGCGGTTTTCAAGACCCTGAAAATTTTTGTTTCTTGAAGACTTACTTAAAGATCATAAACTTGATTTCTTAGTTCTCTTGGAACCTAAACAAATTGACTCTAAGATTGATACTTTGTCTAGAAAGCTGAAGTTGCCAAATTCATTTCACGGTAATCTAGTGAATTCACATATATGGTTCTTGTGGTCCTATCAACTGTATGTTCATGTTATTTGGGGTGCACGAACAAGCTATAACATGTATAATTGCTATACTACCTGTTGATATGGCGTGCCTTGTCATAGTAGTTTATGGGCAGAATTGGTTGAGATACCTGCGGCGCATTCAATGCCATGGTTTATAGGTGCGCATTCACGTTAACTAGATCTGTTGCAAGAGCACTTACTTTTTGCTGATGGCATGCTTGTCTTTACAAATAGTAGTAAGAGATATTTTCAACATCTTTTTAATTTATTCCATCGTGATGAAGCTGAGACTAGCCCAATTGATGAACTATCACAAAATATGTTTTGTGACGTCTCAAAATTTTCTAAAGGGATAAGTAATTTAGTTCATACATGGATTGGATTTCAACAACAAACTCTACCGGCCTATAACCTATTTAGGAGTGTCGTTGTTCAAGGGGAGAGCCAAGGTGCATTATTTTGAACCTATAATGCTTAAAGTTAGGCAAAGACTTGAAGGTTGGAAAACATAATTGTTGTCTTTTAGTGGCAAAATCACACTTATAAAATCAGTGTTGTCGGCTATTCCTATACATCTTCTAGTAGCCTTGAAAATTCTTCAAATTTTCTACTTTCTTATGGAGTTCATAAGATGAAACCAAATGACAATGTGTTTCTTGGCATAAAATTATTTTCCTTATGAAGAATCAATTCGGGGGTTCAATCAAGTAATGACATCTCTACATGCTAAGCTTGCTTAGAACTACTTAAGTGGAGCATCTCCATAGGTTGCTTTCATGATGGTACTCCATATCCATGTTTGGATACTCATATTTTTGCTGCTCATAGTTGGCGCATGTTTCGGTAAGTCATTCCTCAAAGTTTACAATCATTCAATATGGTTGGTTGGCAAAAGGGAAATTTCTTTTCAAACAAATTAACGGTGTTTTAAACATTTTTCTCTTTTAATTCAAGATCTTTCTCATATGACAATAGTTACGACTGTGAATTCCATGAGTTTCAACAACAAATATTAAGCTATTTGTTAGTCAACTCGAATTTAGTTTTTCAATAAATTTTTTTTTCTCAATTTCCTCATTTGGGTAGCAATATCGAGTTCATAATTCTTTCTTTATGCACTTGGCATAAAGCTTTATGGAATAAAATGGCTTCCTCCTAAGCTAGGTTTCTTTTTGATGAAAATATGTAATAATCTGGTTACCGTGGATCAAAGGATTTAGTTGCTTGGGATCTCTATGGCTTCAAAATGTCAATGTTGTACCTCTCCCTCTACATAATTGATGAATCAATTTTTTTTTTACAAGTGACACGACCTCTTGTATATATGAAATTATTTTGGCATGATTTTGAATATTTTATTCATATATACTACCATAAGCCAACCATTGATTGACACGTGGCAATGAAAGCACCAATAACTTACCACAAAGTATACAATTTATAGGCACACGTGGTGCTCAATTATAAGCACAAAAACAGTTGTAATCCAATGACAATCTGTATCCGTAGTTCTTACCAAACATATATCAGTTATCTCATTTGTTCCTTAGTTCTTTAATTGTTTTTTCTCTCTATCACTGCACAACATATTCTTTTTAATTTTTTTTTTTAAAAAAAAGACAGAGAGAAAAAAGAAAGCAATGGCTAGCACATGCGCGACCACCACCTCTAGAAGAGATCATGCTGTTTGCGGTGAGACCGGTGGTTTTTCTTGTTCTATAATTCGAGTCCAACTCATTACTTCTTTCTTAAAGAAATCTCTGGCGAGATCTCCTATGACTACGAGCTCTAAATTAACCCCTACGTGATTTTTCTAAGCGTTTGTTCCGGTTTCCGTCGCTTACCAAAAAATTTCTATTTTATACCTTTGGACACGTTTAAAAAAACGCACTTGTAAATACTGGGGGACATTAATATAATCTAAAAATTTAATTTCATGAATTTTAGATTCAAATAATGTATATAATTTTTTTTATTTTTTATTTTTTTCAAATGTGAAAAGATATCACAACAACTACTACAATTATTTCTAAGGGTTAAAAGTGGTAATTTATAAATGAATTTTCGACAAGTATGGTGTTAAACTGTTAATACTAGTCGATTTATGACTGTCCCTTTCGAGCGTCCCAGTATCAGCGCCCATTCACGTAACTATCATTTTATTTTTTTAATGTATTCTATTTGCATCCTAATCACTGCTCTAAAGAAAAAGCATATTCCAGATAGACAATTTGTCTCATTTGGCATGGGCTGTAAGCTTTGCAGAAAAGGTCATCTATGCCATGACACGTTGAGGGGAACGGGAGTGGGGAGAAAACGGTGGTGGGGACTTAAAATTGGGTACAACATAACATGCATTTGTTTGGATTAAACGCATTTTGGGGTTTTAATTAATGACCTTAATCGCTACGGTTCAACTAATCTATATTTAATTTAGTGGTAATCGACTAATCCGGTGCATAATCTTGTGAACTATACAAACGATGATCTTTCTCTTCTTCTACTTGTTTGATTGGCTATGAAAAAATAGGGCTAAGGGTCTCTTTCCTCCCCGGCCCGCTGCTTCTCACACTCTCTTTCCCTATCAGATTAGTAATGACAAAGGCTTTATGTAAAGGAAAAGGAAAAAAGAGAAAGTGAAGGAAGAGCTAAAAGGAAAAGGCAGCATGAGGACTATCACCTGAAAATTAAACCTCTTTTGAGCAGAATCAACAGGCAAAACCATTTAAGTAAGAGCTTATTCATCTCGTTTCTCTTTTCTTGCAGACAGGAACTGTGGCAACGAATGATTGACTGTAGAGTTGCTTAAGAGGATAATCTGTGACTAAAGGAAACGACAAATGACATGTCAGCAATCGTCCAACTTGCATCAGCACACAAATCCAATTTCTTTTTGAGAGCCCAATAAACTTTTTCAACGTATCAATCCTGAACACATGCCAAAGATGGGCCCAAAGTTGATCCAGGTCCATAACACACTGAATGAGGGAAGAGTCCTCCTTCTACAGCCGCCACATCAGCTTATCCTAATATCTTCCCTACTACACTGTACTCCAAAATCTGAAGCCAAAAGCAGCTCAAAAGATTTTGAAGGAAAATGAAAAGAAGCCCTTTTAGTCTTAAGCTTCCTCACCACACTCTCTAAACGGAGCAGAAAAGTATAAATGAACAATGAATTCTCTATGCAATTCTTTGGACACCCTCCTTCTAAATCCCCCCTCTCTCCACAAAACTGACATACATTTCGCTCAATCTCCCTCTCTCAAATTCTCCTCAATAAACCTCAAGAACAAACTCACCCTCACATTGAAACCCTCACCACAGAACCTCCACGTCACTTATCGGCCATGTCCAATCAAGTCAAGCTCCGCATCCTCCGCGTCAACCTCGGAGATCGACATGGTTAGGAACAAGCAAGGCATCTACGCACCCAAGCAGAGCAAAGTTGTTGTCCTGTGGGACCTCGACAACAAGCCCCCACGGGGCCCGCCGTACGAGGCGGCCTTGGCGCTGAGGCAGGTCGCCCAGAAATTCGGCGACGTTGTCGAGATGTCTGCTTACGCGAACCGCCACGCGTTTGTTCATTTGCCGCAGTGGGTCCTCGAAGAACGCCGCGAGAGGAAACAACTGGACATTCTTGAAAGGAAGGGAGTTATTAGGCGAAGCGAGCCATACGTTTGCGGGGTTTGTGGGCGCAAGTGCGAGACGAATCTTGATTTGAAGAAGCATTTCAAGCAACTGCACGAGAGGGAGAGGCAAAAGAAGCTTAACAGAATGAGGTCGTTGAAGGGAAAGAAGAGGCAAAGGTACAAGGAGAGGTACGTAACTGGGAATCATAAGTACAACGAGGCAGCGAGGAGCTTGATACGGCCGAAAATAGGATATGGGTTGGCATCTGAACTGAGGAGAGCAGGGGTTTTCGTGAAGACAGTGGAGGATAAACCGCAGGCTGCGGATTGGGCGTTGAAGAGGCAGGTGCAGCACTCAATGAGTAGAGGGATTGACTGGTTATTCTTGGTCTCTGATGATAAGGATTTTGCCGAGATGTTGAGAAAAGCGAGGGAGGCGAATTTGGGCACGGTGGTGGTGGGGGATTGGGACAGGGCGTTGGGGAGGCACGCGGATTTGTGGGTGCCCTGGGCTGGGGTGGAGAATGGGGAGGTGATAGAGAAGGATTTGGTGCCTAAGAATAGGAGGAGGAATGAGGATTTAGAGAGGGATGATGGCTTGTTCTCATTTACGTGTTTCGATGCGGGGTATGTGGATGGTGAGAGTGATTTGAATAGTGTGATGGATGAGCTTGTTGTAGGGAGGACTGAGTTTGGTGGTGTAAGGATTTCGGCGTTTTCAGAAGGTGAAGAGGATGAGGAAGATTGGGTAATAGAGGAGAAACTGAATCACGAAGACTATTTGTTGGAGGATGAGGAAGATGGATACTTTTGATGTAGTAGTAAATATATTTGTGGTCATGGCAGCCATGTATTGAACTTATGTTTTGGGTCATTTCATTCTTCTCTGAACTGGGGCAGTTTGCCTACTCCAAACAGTTAGCTACCTGGATGGGAAAAGTGGCTATACTCAATGATTAATGGCTTGGAACACTGGACTGATTTATGGGTATATAATATAGTGTTAATAGTTCGGTTCTTCAAAAAACAGAAAAGGATACTCATGACCAGATTTGTTTACTTAGCAGGTCGAATACTTCTTGTGTCACGATTGGATTCTTTTCACCATCGAAGTGTGAAGGGTGATACTGGTGCTCGATTCTGCTAATGGTAAACGTCTGCCCCATATTATCTCACAATGTTTCTTTTGTTAATGTAGAGTTCCTAATAAGCTAAATTAATCCCTCAAATTTAACGATTACAATCATTAGAACATTGCAATCCGTCTAGGACCATTTTCTGTTTCAACAAGTGTCATTTTAGCATGTGCCTCATGCTTATTATTGATGATCACGATGGTGCATCTTTTGAACTTTTTTTTTAAAATTTAGGCCATTGCAGAAGATGGCCATTTTGTTATTAAAGAATGTTGAGTGCTTTGTCATTATTTTTAAAATCAATGAATTGTCCTCGTACTTGCTGAGCTCCAAACTAGTCACTTAAAATTTGATATATATATATATATATATATATTTTTTTTTTTTGCTTTAGTGAGAAAGCATTTGGATTGTTGTTGTCTGCATGCAGTTGTGTACTTGTTTTGAATGCTCTGCTTCTTTTCTTTTCCACCCAAATTTCATTTTAATTGATTTTACATGTTTCTATTAACAAGTACCTCAGATTATTGTGGGTGTGCTAGACGAATACCCAGGATTTTAGTTTAGGGGTGGCAAGATTATCATCTTCAATAAGAAAAAGAAAACTAATTTGTTAAGTATCAGTACAGTTTAGTAATCAAAAGTCCAAAACTTCATTTAATAATAATAAAGTGACAAACTAAAAATATTTTTTAGTTTTTTTTATAAAATATATATAAATAAAAAGTATCATTTGCTTTTTGGACCTAAAAACTAATTTATTGAAAGTGTTGCATGGTTACCTTAATTTAATTGCCATTCCTTTCTCGTTGATTTATGGCCCTTTATGTATTTGAATCATAATTCCTATTGCAAATTAAATGTCAAGGAGGAATATTTTACTTTAGAAGCCTACAACTCATGTTCACAAATGCCTAGAGTAGAAAAAATGACTTGTCCTTGAAAACAAAATAAAGAATATAATTTTAACTTGAAATTAGATACCCAACCGAATAAAAGGTAAAGAAATCTAAAGTAGTGAAGAGGTCAAGTTGGGCATGCAAGAGGAGAAGAGGAGGAGAAGTAAGGACACATGATCTTTGATAGAGTTAATATAAAACTTTGAAAAAGTTATGCCCCCCTCCCCCCTTGTCTTCTCTTCCCTCCGCCTATGTAAGTAATGATACAAGAATAGCATCCGGGTTTTTTTCTTTTTATTGGACTGTCCCTCGTCTTTCCTTGGAGGGTTACCATTCAGTGCTGCTTCTTACCAAAGAAAGAACAGAGTTGAGTCTTGCATCAACTGTTTCCCTGGTTATTCCAAACAAAATGCAAGAGTGCAACATCAACAATGATATAATTGCAATGAACTAAAAGAATGGAAGCTCAAGTTGTGAGAAAAACTGATGATCAATTAGAAGATTTGGTCCCCGATTAAGCTGATCAAGTGATTTTCTAAGCACATGCCTTTTTCGCCGCTTCAAATTTTAGGCCTAAAAATCAATGATTAAGCCTCTGGGTTCGGCTAGAAACTTGTTTGGCATGGTGTTTCTCACCATGTTTGTTTGCTTGTTAAATTTAAGTATTGCTCACCATGCTGTAACTGATGGCAAAGTTATCTACTATATAGAGAAAAATAGGGGAAGTAGGCAAATGAACATATCTTAAGTGGTGATTTCAGAGCATGATTGCTGATTGTTCTCTTGATTTTCCTTGAGAATTCAGCAATTTGTTTGATGTGGGCTATTAATATTTACCCTAGGCTATCTGAACTTGTGTGGGAATAAGCTTCGTTAAAAAGTTATTGTTTCCTGTTACAAAAAAACGAGCACTGCTTATTTTATACTCCAATAACTTATTGTAAATACTAATGGATGTTATTATTTGTTTTTGATGTAACCAAGTAACCAAGAGAGAACAAATAGATAGAGAGAGGAAGAAACAGAAGAGAAAGGAGGTAGGGAGTAGAAGAATAGAAAAAGAACAGCAGAGAAGAATAAGAGGAGAGAAGATAGAATATAAGAGAGAAGTAGAAAAGAATAAGATGGGAAGACAGAAAAATAGAAGGGAGAGAGAGAAGAGACAGAACAGGGTGAGAGAAGGGGAGGGGAGAATTAGAGATAGTTCAAGTCTCAAAACTTTATCATCAATGCACTAATAATATCAAATCCTACTAAATCTTTAATTTCCTAAACCTAAATTCTATAATTAAAATTACAAAGTTTCTCAAATATTATAACCCAAACATGTAAAACAAGAATCCTAAATCTAATACATGTTTTCCATGCATCCTCCATCAATATCAATTTCCAATCCTTTGCTAAGTTGTCCCCTAAATGTTCTGACTTGACTATTCCGTGACCATTTGTTACGAACTAGAATTTGGGTGGAATGATGATTTTTGGTGGTAAGGAAGATGACAATGAATTTTGATTGTGAATTGTAGGGAAGATGAAGATAATTGGCACTGCTTAATGGTTAGTGACCAAACGCCTAAGAAAATAGAGAGTGAAGAGAGAAATTACAAACTCAAAATGTTTCTTGATTATTGATTGATTCTACAAATGGGTGTACAATATCTTATATAGGCTATGAGGGTATGAATACAATGAGTAACCAACTATCATTCTAACTAATTAACAAACCACTAACCAACTAATTAATCCTTTATTCGATTAATATGCTCTCTAATTGTAATTCTATTTGTATCATTGTCTAACCCATCAAATGAACCTTGTCCTCAAGATTCAAGTAATGCTCTCATTCCAATAATCAATTTCACCATAAACCGCGAACGAATCAGTCTCATTCATGTGTGAAAATATCACCAAAGCCAAGGATCCAATTGGACCATTACCAAGAAGAAAAACACCACAAGCCTCAATCAAGATCCCAAGGTTTTCAACTCTTTCGGTAGCAACTGCATCATCTTCTTTCATAAGAATGGAACCTTTTAACAATTATGCTGGCCACCTTAAAAATTGATATAAATTCAATGCCTTTAGTTGAAACAATTACACTGTCGAGTTTTAAATTTGTCATGTTATGCCCAGGTGTGACCAAGATTTCTATTACTTTTTCTAGGCCAAGTTGCTCTCCATTGGCGTCTTTTTTTAACAGTGGAAGAACCACTAGCTTAGGATCCAAGATGTTCACGATTTGTCATTTACCATGATTGTACCAGCACTAATTTGCTTGCTAAAACCAATCTTTTGGTCCAATGAAACCATGTTGGCAGCGATCACATGAGTGCAAATTGGAATAGATCGACCAACGTCAACTCCACCACCATCTACAAGTGTGAATCGGACCCCAATTTCTTGTTGATGTTGTAGTTGGGCAGAATGTTGGAATTGAAAATCAAGCTCAAAAATCACACCTGTATCCTTTGTTGCCGGCCTTTGCGAATTGTCGTGGCTCACTCATTCTTCTTCTTTGTCGTTGATGTCTTGTTCTTGCGCCATGTTTTGAATATAGAATGAATTTTCTTCTTCTTTTTCTTGTTGGAGTGATAAAGAGGGAGTAGAGAGAAAATCTTAAATTTCCTCAATACTAGAAACACTAGAACTATGCCGTACTATTTCTTTTTGTTGTTGTAGTAGTGTAAGATCATGGTTGTCAAAATCAAAAATATACAAATCAATACTTTGTATCATTTTCATCTCCTTAGAAATTTATTCTTCAATTTGTGGGATCATTGAATCATGTGGATTTTGTTGTTCTATTGCATATAAGCAAAAAACGAATGTATTGTGTTTGTGGAATAACCGCTCAATGGATTTGAATTGAGAAAGCTTGACAAATGGAAGGAATTAAGGGAGGACAATGAAAGACCAAATGTTACTAACAAAATTTGGGTGGAATGGTGATTCTTGGTGGTAAGGAAGATGATGGATTTTGATGGTTAAATGCAAGGAAGATGAAGATAATTGGCATACTTAATGGCTAGTGACCAAACCGCAAGAGAGATTAGAGAGAAATTACAAACTCAAAGGTTTCTTAATTATTGATCGATTCTATAAATGGGTGCACAATGTCTTATATAGGTTATGAGAGTATGAATACAAAGAGTAACCAACTATCATTCTAACTATCTAACTAATTAATAAATTACTAACCAATTACTAACAAACTAATTAATCATTTATTCAATTAGCATGCTCTCTAATTGTAATTTATTCATATCACCATTCCATATTATCTCTCACCCTTCATGCTATTCATTGGTTGGTCGTATTAGACTATTAGTTTCATATAAAACTGCCTGTTGTACCTTTTGCAATGGAAGTTAATTCTTGGACAAACAAGTGGCTCACATTCAGTAAATTTTCATGACTCTGAAAACATTGGCTGATTGTTTATGGCTTGTTAGTTAAAACCGATTTGATTGGTTCACAGGGATACCTTTTTTATGGCTTACTGTAACTCTACTGTTTTCAAGAACGACTCACCAAGGCAGTGATAATCAGCTGTAACTTTTAATCAGAAGACCTGGCCAAATACTCCCAAGTTGCTAGGATCTGCTACAAAAATATGCTTACATCGTTCAGCTCTGTGGAGGGCCATATTCTTTGTATTGACTTGCGGATCATACTGCACTTAACCTTTTTTAGTTTGGACTTCATTTATGTAAGAATGGTGCGGTCAATTCAAATTATGTTTCCCATATGTGCTGCCATAGTTGTTGTGCGTCTGTTTTCTTTGGCCTACAATGTAAACTATTTCTCCTTTCTGAAAAAGAAATCTAGCGTACTGTTTTTGTTTGGATTGTGTAGTACAAGATAATTAATGGGAGAAGGGTTGGAGGAGGAGGAGACAAGTCTTATTGGCAAGTATCTGTTGAGAATTTTTTATCAGATGATGGGACTATACCGTGTTAAGTGGAAGACGAATTTAATGCGCAAAAATAATGTTACAATCTACTGATAGAAGGAGAAAAGAATGAATGAAAAATGAAGATTTATATTAGCATTAAAAAATATTACATTATTTTCTAGATTGTCTTTAATTGACATGATTTGCCTTGTGCTAATACAATGTCACAGAAAACTATCTTGAAACACTTGGTGGCCTTTGAAAAGGTATTTGTCGGTGTTGAATATGGATAAGTAGATTGCTTCTTAAGATGAACTATTTGAGATGCATGGCCCCTGACCAGCAGAGGTCGTTTTCAGCTAAGTGGAGATTTATGACCTTGAAGCTTTTTGTTTAATATTTTGCAGAGCAGGTCCATTACAATTTTCTCCAAACAGAGGATTTCACCTGTTCTGTGTTTGTTATATTTGAAGGCTTAAGTTGCTGAACAATTAGGTGGGTGCGGGCTCAATAGTTAGCTGGTTGCCCTATCATGGTGCAAGACATCATGATTTAGTGGAAGGTGGGAGTTTGAATATGACAAAATTAAAGTAAACCAGACCTTGGTTTTGCATTCTGATTAACTACCTGATAGGAAACTAACTGCCATTATATTGGAGTTTATTGTGTTCGAATTATCTTGAGATCAGTTTAAGATTAATGAGGAGGTTCGTCCACTGGTCTTGATATTTATTTTTGGTGTATAAGCACTGGTTTGATGTTGCTGTTCTTCTTCTTGGTGGTTGCCTGGAGATGTGAAACAGTGCAATTGCCTGCTGGTAATAAATCTTGTATTTACATGTTATGGTTAATGTGTCTTTGGTGTTATTGATTTTGGGAAACAATAGGCATTCCTTTTAGATTTATAAAAAAAGCCTACAAATAGGAAGCTGCACTAAGATTTTTTTTTTTTTTTTTTGGATTTTGATTTTTTTTATTTAAAAAATAAAATAAATATCAAATTTATAATTATTGTCACATCATCAAATGGAGGTGGTCTAAATCTAGGCTTAACATTCCAAGAGTGAGGCATCTTTATATGTAAGTTACTGTTGTTGGCGTTAAGGTTTAGTGTCCGGTAATTTTTGTAGATATTTTTATGTTCCCACATCATTTAAAAAATTACGAGTATTCTACCTCTGAAATTACATAATAAAAAGTAAATGTGAATTTTTTCGGTTTCAGTACTAAACCGAAATGAATCATCTTTATATTTCGTTTCACTTTCTGTTTCGATACGTCATGATCAAAATATTTTAATGTTAATTTTGTATATTTTTAAAAATTTTAAGATAGTATTTAAATTTTAGATGATGTAAGTGATACATTGTATTATTTGAAGTTTGAATGATGATTATTTTATTATGATATATATTTATAATTATATTAGGCTTGTAATTTGATGGTAAGACAAAATCTCAAATTAAATTTATTTTAAAAAATTATTGATTTTAAAATAAAAATTGAGTAAAATTAATTTAATATTTTAATAATAATTGTTTTTTATAATTTATATATATTTAAAATATATATAATTTGATAAACATATATTTAAAAATATCATTAAATCTAAAAAAAATTGCATTGAAACGAACCAAAACCGATTCGTTCTATTTTAATGACTAAATCGATCTGCCACAAAATTTGCGATCTTAAGTAACTTACCACGGCATTTGCTTGCAATATTTATAATTGACTTGTAAATAAGGATTCACCAAAAAGAAAAAAAGAGGAAAAGTGGAAGAAGTTAACGGCCGTGCAAGAGTTTGGAATGGAAGTAGTCGATTTCAGTATTCCACTCCTTATTTTTTTATAATATTCTTTTCCCATTAAGACGGTGGATTTTATTTTTTTAATTGAAATATAATTTAGAAGATGCCAAAAAGTCAATAATTAATCAAGCAATAGTTATTACTCCACCAAATCTACTAAAGATTTTCAAAGTCATGGCTTAGGCAGTCACAAATTCTAAAAATTAATCAGATGAATAAGAACGAGAAAAGGAAAGTCGGTTTGATAACTTAAAAAAGTTTGAACCAGAACTGGGTTAATTAGTCTGATGTTTAGAACTAACATGCTTTAAATTAATTTTAATACTTTTTCAAATATGGTCCCATAGATTTAATTTCGTAGAAATTATTATGGAATTAAAAAAATTAATTAATAATTACAGAAAAATTAAATAATTATTATTTTAAAATTTTAAATATTAAAATTATTATTTAATTTTTTATAATTATTATTATAATTTTTTTTAATTTCGTGATAATTATTATAAAACTGAATTTATAATAACACTACTCTTTTAAATATAATTTAAAAATAATTAATTTCACTACCGACTTCCCTCCCTCCACAAAATCGGATTATATGATATCACCACACTTCCAAACATAACTTAGAATTGTTAATTCCACTACCGACTTCCCCCCTCTCTCTCTCTCTTTCAAATTGTGTTCTTATCTCAACACTTGTCCACAAACGGAACTCATATCATCCTGTTATTTCAGTTTTCCTCCCAAAAAAAGGAAAAGGAAAATGAAAACTTCAGCTCAGCGGTCAGAACAGATGCATGACATGAGTTTGCGTACTAGAAGCGTAACCAAATTTTTGTCCACGTCGGCGCATTCATCCGCACAAGCCGCGCTACGTGGATTATTTTGTAACAAATCATTTACGGACAAAATGTCCTCTCAGACACGTTAAGAGAGAGTAGATATACATATATAATTCTTTGGGATATTATTACAAGAAACCCTTACGTTTTATTCTTTGTTTCAATTTTTTCCTTACAGTGTCAATCGGTGTCAATTTGATCAATTTACATATTGCATTATAAAGTATTATCCAATAAATCCTCCTGATGAGTATTCCGATCAATCTGACACTGACCACACATGCGAGGCACATGTACCACTTTTTTTACATGTGAAAAATCATTCTTATCCTTTGTTATTTTTCTCCTAAATATGTTTATCCACCGTTCATTTTCTTCACTGAAAAAAAATCTTCCATCTACAAAACACGATAAACCCATCTCCATCGTCTCAAACACGATAAACGCAACGAAAACCTAACCAAGAACATCTCTCTCTATCTTCTTCTCTCTCGTCATCGTGAAGAACCTAACACAGAAAAAGAAATTTTATCAAATTCTATCGTTCACTTCACTGTATCACCCCATCTTTCAAATTCTCTTCTTTCTATCAATGAAAAATCTTAATTTATAAGGTAACTTTATAGTTTCTCAATTTATAAGGTAAATTTGTTTTTTAAGTTGATTTTTGTTTAATATTTATCTTCAATCCAAACTTATAGTTATTTATTTTTGTTTAACTACTAAATTTACCTTCAATTTTCTTCATATAATTGGCAAGAAATTTATCTTAAGTTGTTTATGGGTGGTTTGATAATTCTTGGATTAATATTTTTTGTTGTTATCTAATCGTTGTCTATTAAGTGTTTGTAAAAAGGAATTTTTGTTTTCCCATATGAAATGCTAGTTTCTTTTGGTTTTCATTTCTTTCTGATTTCCCATGATTGCTTAATGTTTTCCTTATGGTATACAATAGGATTGTTCATTTGATTTTTTTTCTCATATTTTCCAATAGGAATTTCATTTATCTAAACATGAGGCACAAACTTCTTCAAGAGGCTTTCTGTATGCAGGCTTTGGCTTGTTTTCTTCTTCCTACTTAATTTAGCAGCTGTTGACCCTTATTTAATTTTAATAATGACAAAACACTACTCTAATTGTACTAACAGTTTTATCTAAGTGTTTAAATGGTAAAAGCTTTCAGTAAAGAAATAAGATGCAAGAACTCAACCAGTTTCAGACGCCAAGACAAGACAGAAGATATAAAATAGGTATTAAAGTATTGAAACCAACTGTAAATCTCTCATGTTCAAGTACTTAGCTTATCCTATGGCCCTTTTTACAAATTTTTTTTTTGACAAAACTATTAATACAAATGTTTCCAACTCAAAAACAGTTTTGAAACTTGAAAAATTAGGTTGATGAGCAATCCAGTCGACTGGCTCAATATACCAGTCGACTGGGGTATGGTACAGAATGTCCCCAGTTGTTAGTGTAAAGCACCCAGCCGGCTGGCAACTGGGACAGTGAGTTCCCAATCGACTGGGTATCGACTGGTGCTTAAGACCCAGTCGATTGGTACTCTCCCACCGCCTAAAAGTGAGATTTCTCACTTGATCTAGTCGACTGGTACAAAGTTCCAGTCGATTGGTAATTTGAAAATATGATCGTTTGAGACGCGATACTTGAGCATTTAATGCACCAAACCTATCAAGTCAGTGTCTAATAGCATATTGATTCAAGGCTATATAAACCTATTTTAATGAGCGTTTAAAACAAGAAGAGAACACATTTAATTCACAAAGTTTGCTCATTAATTCTAAAAAAGCTTTGAAAAATTTATTATGGAGCTATACTTCAAGCTTATTTTGAAAGAGAGATATTGTTCATTTGTAAAAGCATTCATTGCTATCTCTTTACTATTTACTTTACAAAAAATCACATTTATTATAAAGGGGAAAAAGTTGTAATAACTTTTAGAGTGTTTAGGATTAAATACTTCTTGTAAGCTTCCGAAAAGAAGGGATTAACTTTCGTGAGGAAGGGATTAGATTCCGTGAAGAAGGGAATAGCTTCCGAGAGGAAAGGGTTGGTTGTAAGGTTTGTACAACACCCATGAAGTTGTATGAGTAAAAGTTTTAATGGATTACTTCAAAGAGGTTCCTTAAAGAGAGTGGACGTAGGATCGGAAGGAATCTAATATTGTCAAACCACTATAAACTGAGTTTGCACTTTCTCTTCCTTAAACTCTTTTACTTAAAGGACATTACTTGTTTATATACTTGTGCATTTAACTGTTTTTATAAACTTGCAAGTAATTAACAAAAGTTTTTAAAAACCTAATTCACCCCCTATTGGGTTAGAACCCCAGTCTACAATTGGTATCAGAGCTTCGTTCTAAATTCAGGCTTAAAATCATTGAGTTAATCCAATGGCATCAAATAACTATTCCGAAGGACATTCCTATACTAGGCCTCCCTTGTTCAATGGCTCCAACTATAACTATTGAAAAAATATGATGAAAATCTTTGTCGAATGACAAGATTACAATCTATAGAGAGTCATTGAGGAAGGACCTAGAATTCCTACAAAGGAAATAACTATTGGAGAAATCAATCATACAATGTCTAAACTTAAAACTGAGTTCAATGAAGAGGATTGTAAAATATTGTCTCTAAATAGTAGAGCTATAAGTATTTTACATTGCACTTTAGATATTTCTGAATATAATAAAAATTTTGCTTGTGTTTTGACTAAGGAGATTTGGACAAATTACAAGTTACATATGAATAAACTAGTGAAGTTAAAAAATCAAAAATCTATATGCTAGTATCCGAGTATGAATCTTTCAAAATGTCTCCTAACGAAACAATTTTTCAAATGCACTCACGGTTCACCACTATTGTTAACGGTTTAAAGCTTCTTAGTAAGAACATTAAGAAATTTGAACTAACGAGGAAAATCTTATGGTCTTTGCCATCCACTTGGAAAGCAAAGAAGACGGCCATCACGGAGGCCAAAGATCTCGACAAACTTGATGCTGAAACACTTTTCGGATCACTATTGACATAAGAGATGGAAGAAATGAATCCTGTTGCCAATGATGATGAGAAGAAGAAAAATGTAATTGCTTTCAAAGCCTCTACGAGCAACAAAGAGGAAGAAATGGAAGAAGATTTGGAGAGTAGCGAAGAAGATGGTGAGATGGCTCTAATCACCAAGAGGCTTCACAGATTCTTGAAGAAGAGCAATAAACCTTACACAAAGGATCCCACTTCAAAGAAGGAGCCACTTGTGTGTTATAGTTGCAAGAAGCTCGGTCACATTAAGGCCGATTGTAAAGCGACAAGCAAACCATATAAGAGCTTAAAAAAGAAAGCTATGATTACAACCACGTGGATTGATGATGAAGAAGAAGAATCCTCGGACAATGAGGTCAGATACGAGGAGATTACCAACCTATATCTAATGGCAATTGATAACGAAAATAAGGTATCAAATTTTCCCCTTCTAATAATAATAACATTGTTAGTAGTAGTGAAAAATTAATAGAGGTCATAAATGAAATGCATTAAGAATTGAAGAAATTCGATTATAGGAACACCATTCTCAAAAAAGGAAGTGTCATCTCTTTCTAAAGAGATGGAAGGCTTAAAGGAAGAAAAAGAAAAATTATCTTCCTTGCTTTATAATCCTTCTCAAGATTTTCTTAAAGATGAAAATGAAAACTTAAAGAAGAAAATAATAGAATTGAATGGCACTTTATCAAGACTTATGCTTGGAAAAGAAAAGCTAGATGAAGTACTATCTTGCCAAAGATTAAGTGGAGGAAAATCCGGGTTGAGTTATTCTCCATTTGGTAAGCAAAAATCAAAAGAGATCTTATTCATAAAACCATCATATGTGAATGAAGCCTCTACTTCAAAGACCACTAGCAAGATTAAAAGCACTCATTCAATGAATGCTAGTAGGTCTAAAAATACTAATTCCAATGCATATAAAATAATTAAGCATCATAGAAATACTCATGCGTATATGTATGCTCACTCAAGAAATGCATATACACATCCTAGGAGTAACCATCATGTGCATCTTAGAGATAATATGTATACTCAAAACTTGCACACTACATATGCATATCTTAGGAATTACCATCACGTATATCCTAGAAATAATATGCATGTTCATAATAAATCAAGCATATATCCTAGAAATCATCATCATAAATTTCCTAGAAATGATACGCATGTTCATAATCTTCACAATAGAAACATGTATCCTAGGAATACTTATCCAAGGAACTATAGACATGCTCAACTAAGAAATCCTAGAAATTTTAATAACTATTATCTTAGGATTGTGCATCATCAACATGTCTATAAAAATAGAACACCTTACAATGTTAATAAAGTATGGGTTCCTAAAGGAACCGTATTTTCTAGGACTAACCCTAAATGACCCAAGAAATTTGGGTACCTAAGAGTCGAATTGTGTATCCTTGTGTGATGTAGATATGTCTCCACACCAAAAAAAAAAGTAACTGTTGATACCTTGATAGTGGATGCTCAAAGCACATGACCGGTGATCGAAGCGTATTGAAAGACCTAACTCCAAGAGATGGCGGTCATGTCACCATTGGAGACAACACAAAATAAAGATCATCAAGCATGAAAAAGTTGGTAATGATTTCTCAACCATTGATCATGTATTGTATGTGCAAGGCTTTAAGCCAAATTTACTAAGTATTAGTCAACTATGTGACAAAGACAACAAAGTCATATTTGAAACCTCTCATTGTCTAGTTATAGACATCAAGAGTAACAAGATCAAGTTTGTTGGCCATAGACATAAAAATATCTATATAGTTGATTTAAAATCCTTGCATTCGAAAAATGAAAAATGTTTTCCCGCATTTAGTAAAAACCCATGGCTATGGCATAGAAGGCTTGATCATGTGAATATGAATTTGCTTAAAATCATGTCAAGAAAGATTAGTCATTGGACTTCCTAAAATCAAATTTCAACAAAACAAGGTGTGTGATGCTTGTCTAATGGGAAAACAAATTAGAATTTCTTTTAAATCAAAAAATGTAGTCTCAACTACTAGACTATTGGAACTTTTGCATATGGACTTATTTGGTCCAGTAAGTACCATTAGTCTAGGTGGACATCAATATTCTATTATTATTGTTGACGACTATTCAAGATATACCTTTGTTATCTTTATTGCTTACAAGGATGAAGTTTACAAAGGATTTGAAAACTTTTGTAAAAAGGTTCAAAATGAAAAAAGAATTTGTATTTCAAGCATTAGAAGCGATCATGGAAAAGAATTTGAAAATTAAAGCTTTTTAAAATTTTGTGATGAAAATGGAATTAATCACAACTTTTCAACTCCTAGAACTCTTCAACAAAATGGAGTTGTTGAGAGGAAAAATAGAGTTATAGATGAATTTACAAGAACAATGCTTTGTGAAAATAGCTTGCCAAAATAATTTTGGGCGGAAGCCGTAAACATCTTTTGTTATATCTTAAATAGATTTTCAATTAGGCCTATGCTTAACAAAACTCCATATGAATTATGAAAAGGTAGAAAGCCTAATATCTCATATTTTTGTGCTTTTGGGTGTAAATGCTTTATCCTAAATAACAATAAAACTAATTTGGATAAATTTGACTCAAAGACCAATGAGGGAATATTCAACCTCTAGTAAAGCTTATAGAGTCTTTAACAAAAGAACACTAGTGGTAGAAGAATCCATTCATATAGCCTTTGATGAATATAACCCAATTAGTAGTAAAGTAGTTTCTTTCAATGATGATGCAAATTTCATTCCACGAACAGAAATATCTATTCCCTTTTTTGAGCCAAAGGAGAGCCCACCTCAAACAAGTCAAGATGTAGAAGCTCTCAATCCCGATCAACCATCTATAAGTCAACAAGAGCATAGTCTTTTCAAAGATTGGAAGTATGTAAATTATCACCAAATCGATAAAGTGATTGGTGATCCTTCATAAGGGATAAGAACTCGTTCTTCTATTAGAAATATTTACAATTATGTAGCCTATTTATCTCAAATAAAACCTAAGATGTTTGTAGAAGTCGAGAAGGATGTTGATTGGATAAATGCTATGCAAGAAAAAATAAACCAATTTGAAAGAAATAATGTATGGAATCTAGTTCCTAGACCAAAGAATCATACTATAATAGGAACTAAATGGGTATTTAGAAATAAGATGGATGAAAATAGAACAGTAACTAGGAAAAAGACTAGACTAGTTGCTAAGGGATATAATCAAGAAGAAGGAATAGACTTTGATGAGACCTATGCCGCCGTAGCTAGATTAGAAGCTATTCGAATGTTATTAGCCTTTGCATGCTTTAACAAGTTTAAATTATTTCAAATGGATGTGAAAAGTGATTTTTTAAATGGCTTTATAGAAGAAGAGGTGTATGTTGAGCAACCTCTTGGATTGAAAATCCTAGTATTCCAAATCATGTCTATAAGCTTTCTAAAGCTTTATATGGGTTAAAGCAAGCT
Organism: Bretschneidera sinensis; assembly: GCA_023935145.1. Classification (NCBI taxonomy): domain Eukaryota; kingdom Viridiplantae; phylum Streptophyta; class Magnoliopsida; order Brassicales; family Akaniaceae; genus Bretschneidera; species Bretschneidera sinensis. Next base: position 119,002,114 of record CM043700.1, read on the forward strand.
CCAAGAGCATGGTATGAAAGACTAAATAAGTTTTTGATTGAAAATAGTTTTACAAGAGGAAAAATAGACATAACACTCTTCACAAAAACTTACAAAAAATGACACACTACTAGTCCAAATATATGTTGATGATATCATATTTGGTGCTACTAATGAATCTATGTGTCAAGATTTTGCTAAGTGCATGCAAGGTGAATTTGAAATGAGTGTGATGGGAGAACTTACCTACTTCCTTGGACTTCAAATCAAACAATTAAAAGGAGGCATCTTCATCAATCAATCAATCAAAATACCCCAAGGACTGATTAAAGAGGCTTGGGATGGAAAGCTCAAAGTCACTTGGCACTCCTATGAGCACTTCTACAAAACTTGACCTTGATGAAGGAGGTAAGTGTGTAGACACTAAAACTTATAGAAGCATGATAGGAGCTTTATTTTATTTAACTGAAAGTAGACCTGATATAATGTTCAGTGTATGCATGTGTGCTAGATTTCAAGTTAATCCTAAGGAATTACATACGATTGTAGTAAAAAGAATCTTTAGATATTACAAGGGACTCAAAACCTAAGATTATGGTACTCTAGAGATTCATCTTTTGAGCTTGTAAGATATTTAGATGCTGATTTTACGGGGTGTAGGTTAGATAAAAAATGCACTTATGGAACATACCAATCTTAGGTGCAATGCTAACCTCTTGGTTTTTTAAGAAACAAAACTTGGTTGCGATATCAACCGCCAATGCGGAATACATAGCAGCTGGAAGTTGTTTTGTGCAAGTGTTGTGGATGAAACAATAACTAGAAGACAATGACATGAACTTTAAAGATATTCCAATTCATTGTGGTAACACTAGTGCTATCAACTTAACCAAAAACCTTATTCAATATTCTAGAACCAAACACATAGAAATTAGACATCATTTCATAAGAGATCATGCTCAAAAGGGTGATATAAGACTAGAATTCATTCCTTCATAAGATCAAATAGCTGATATTCTTACAAAACCCTTAAGTGAAGTTAATTTTTGTAAGATTAGACTGTTAATGGGCTTAATCGACTATGATAAATTGTATGTTTGATTGTATCAACATTCATCATATGCATATTTGACATATAGTGAATGAGTATTAAACCTTATTTATTATTTCCCTTACTCAAGATGACATAAATAAACAAAATTTGTGCTAAAACTCAAAGCTAGAGCTTTTTTAAAAAGTTTTTTAAAGGGTTCAGTCGATTGATAAGATGACCTTAGTCGACTGGTAATATACTGCCTTTTCAACCAGTCGACTAGTCCAAGTACCCAGTCGACTGGTAGCACAAGACCTTGTTTGGAGCTAAAATTTGAAATTCTGGTAACCACCCAGTCGACTGGTATGATTAACCCAATCAACTGGTTTATCTATGCCAGTTTACCCAATATGACAAAAATTCAAAATTAGTGAATGACCCAGTCTACTGGTATCGTGATTCTATAAATAGTTGCTTCAGTTTTTCAGAAATTTCACGCCATTTTCAAAACCATGAAGCTTTCTCTCTCTAGAAAATCTTTGATTTTTGTCCAAAATCTCACAAAAAACTCTATAGAAACCTTAATCTTATCCTACATCACATTTATTTCAACATTCCACGGTAGAAAATTTTGATTTTCCCAAAAATCTCTCAAATCTCCCTAAAAACATTTTTTTTTTCAAAATTCCTGAGAGAATCCATATCAAAACCACCGTTGAAGGACCTCACGCGCCTACAAAGCCACTGTCTAAGAAATCTACGGCACCAGATGCCAAATAAAAATGCCTTGGAAGGTTCCTCGAGCAAAAAGGCGAGGACTGAGCTCGACAACTCACTCTTCTGGAGTCCAGCTGCCAAAGAGAGGTATAATTCCATCATTCGGCACCAAAAGATCATGATGGGTAGATTCGTTAACTTTGAATCTATCCGTCATGCAAATTTTGAAATTTTACCTCCTTTCAATTCGAAGCTGTTCAACTTCATCGTGAGTTGGACCATCCATCCACGACTTAGGAGTCGGGGTTATCTCTCGAAGATAGACGTAGTATTGATTTGGTGTCTCAAAACTAGACACTAATTCAATATCTACCCTCTACTGCTCGACAATATGATAAACGGCGAAGCTAGTGACTTCGGGTGCTTTCCCTACGGGATGCTCGTCACCCTCATTTTACAGCACTTTCGTGTCCCTCTACCTGCCTCTGAGACTTAAGAAATCGGTCTCAAGGATATCATCAACGTCTCTTCTCCAAACAAGATGGGGTGCACGATCTGAGATGGTATTATATACTCCAAGGTAGGGAGGAACATATGGATTGGTGACGGTGATGACAGTAGTGAAGAAGATGATGAGGTTCATAGTGATGCAGCCCCTCCCATTACTATAGATGCTGGTGACTGAGCACCACAGCATGGTTGTTCTAGTATTGGTCAGGCTGGGTACGATGATCTACTACAGGCTATATTGAGGCTCCAGCTATCCATGCAGTCCGGGTTCCAAAACTTGAGCTCTTTTGTTGATTCCATGCACCGTGATCTTCACGCACTTCGTGACGATTTCAAGCTGCACTGAGAGCACATAGAGGGCTCTTTGGCTGAGCTTCGGGATCTTATTCGAGATGGCTCTGATTCCCTAACTTGCTAAGCTTCCAATTTTATCATTTTCTTGTATATATAGCTCTTAAATGATCTTAGCATGAACATTTAATGCTTTATCATACATTTTATTGTTCTCGATATTTAGTTTCTAGAAGCTTTTGATGTATGGATGCTTATATATATTTGCTTATTTTTCAGTTATCTAGTTTATAGTTCATATACTTGCTTTACTTTTAAGCTATATGATTACTTGCTTTAAGCTATTCATACTCTGTAATATGCTTTAACTACTTATACTAGTGTGGAAACTTTCGGTTTTTCTCGGGAAGTATTCCCAGCTTCGAATACTACCTAGTTTTTTCATACAAGTTTGTTTTTGCATTATCTTCCTGTCTCTATTACCCATGTTACTTATTTTTTGAGTTTACACCCCCTTTTCTACTGTTGTCAAAACAGGGGAGAAAAATGAGAAAAAGAAAAATATCAACGTAAACTTAAAATAGAGAATAGATTTAGGGGGAGCATTGCTCCGAAAACATTGATGAATATAACTTTGTCTTACTTTGCTTGGTTGGGTTTTTCATAAACTGCGTTTGAACTACTTAACAGATTGGTTTTATCCAAAAAACAGAGGAAACTTTGCCCAATTTTTTCTAAAAACCCAACACTTAGTTTTTAAAACTGTTTTTTTTCATTAGTTTTGTCATTTTCAAAAAAGGAAAATTGTTGACCTTTATTTAATTTTAATAATGACAAAACACTACTCTAATTGTACTAATAGTTTTATCTAAGTGTTTAAACGGTAAAAGCTTTCAGCAAAGAAACAAGATGCAAGAACTCAACCAGTTTCAGACGCCAATACAAGAAAAAAGATGTTGAATAAGCATTAAAGTATTGAAACCAACTATAAATCTCTCATGTTCCAGTACTTTGCTTGTCCTATGACTCTTTTTACAAAAATATTTTGACAAAAATATTAATACAAATGTTTCCAACTCAAAAACAGTTTTGAAACTTGAAAAATTGGGTTGATAGGCAATCCAGTCGACTGGCTCAATATACTAGTCGACTGGGTATGGGACGGAATGTCCCCAGTCTATTGGTGTAAAATACCTAGCCGATTAGCAACTGGGACAGTGAGTTCCCAGTCGACTGGTGCTTAAGACCCAGTCGACTGGTACTTTCCCACAGCCTAAAAGTGAGATTTCTCACTTGATCTAGTTGACTGGTAATTCAAAAATATGACCGTTTGAGTCGCGGGACTTGAGTATTTAATGCACCAAATCTACCAAGTCAGTATATAACGACCATATTGATTCAAGCCTATATAAATCTACTTCAATGAGCATTTAAAACAAGAAGAAAACACATTCAATTCACAAAGTTTGCTCATTAATTCTAAAAAAGCTTTAAGAAATTTATTGTTGAGCCATTCTTCAAGATTATTCTTGAAAGAGAGATATTGTTCTTTTGTAAAAGCATTCATTGTTATCTCTCTACTATTTACTTTACAGCAAATCACATTTATTGTAAAAGAGAAAGAGTTGTAATAACTCTTAGAGTGTTTAGGATTAAATACCTCTTGTAAGCTTCCGAAAGGGGGATTAGCTTCCATGAGGAAGGGATTAGCTTCTGTGAGGAAAGGAATAGCTTCCGAGATGAAGGGATTGGTTGTAAGGTTTGTACAGTACCTGTGAAGTTGTAGGACTAAAAGTTTAGTGGATTACTTCAAGGAGGTTCCTTGAAGAGAGTGGATGTAGGGTCATAAGGAATCTGATATTACCAAACCACTATAAACTGAGTTTACACTTTTTCTTCCTTAAACTCTTTTACTTAAGACACATTACTTGTTTGTATGCTTGTGCATTTAACTGTTTTTATAAACTTGCAAATAATTAGCAAAAGTTTTTAAAAACCCAATTCACCCATCCTCTTGGGTTAGAACCCCAGTCTATAGCAACCTATTGAGAGCTGGTTTGAAGAAAAGATGTTTGGATTTTCACGGTATCAAGGCTGCAAGGATAGCAAAGAATAAAGTGGATATGGTAGGGAGTGCAAAGAGCATTGTTTATGATTTGGGTAATTCATATGAAGATATAATGTCTGTGAAAAACTATTTGGATGCCCAATAATATAGAGAAATTGGCATTGGCTCACCTCTACAAAACTTCATTGACATATTTGATACTGCCAATTCTAACCTCTAGGTCCCATTTTCAAAATGCTACTTTTCTGTGAGTTGTGTTGAATTTTGTTATTGCTTGATAATATCCTCAAAACAACATTTTCTAATTCATAATTGTTTTTGCTTAGATGCTTGTTATTTCCATTTTAAATACAAGTTAAGCAAATCCAGTACATATATCAAGAATGGTTGTGTTGCAAATCTCATTTGTCTTTATATTTTCTAGACCATGAATGCTATATGATGGAAGTTATTGGATTTTTGCTTGCATTTTCAAGATTAAATCTCAAATTTTTCTTCTTGATTTTCTACTTATTAAAATTTCTCATTTTATACTGAGTTGTTGTGGTTTTTTTTTTTGTAATAATTAGGGCTATTTTTTGGAGCTTAATTCTTGGTGGCTTGGAAACGTAGAATCTCCTCAATTTTTTATGCTTATTTTTTGTTTAGTGGGTGTTGTGTTGTGAGGTAGTATAAGTTTATTTGTTTTAATCTCTATTATAGTATCAGACTTAGGTATTATGTTAATGCATTAACTTAGAATAAACTTATAGATTTTCTAATTTTCATTGTGTATCATTTTCTGTAAAATATAGGCTCGTGTCTGGTTATGTGATAAATAAAACTAGCATCAACTTGGCAATTAATGAGGGTACTGGAAAGTCTTTAGTGAAATTTCTTGACATATCTTAGGTGATACTTGTTATCTCAAGCTATATGGTCAATGTTTGAATAAAAGTACTGAGATATCAAGAAAACATGGTGATGATCAATTTTTCACTTTTAATGGACTTATACTAGAAGTCAAATATATGTTTTCTCTTTCTTCATTATCTTGCCTAGTGATTTGTTGCAGTTACATTAACAAGAGATGTAATTTTTTTGTTGTTGATTGCTTTGAAGTTTCTTCTTTGTATTTTTTCATAATTTATTATCTGTGGCAGGCCATACAATGTTACTCGAGTTTTTGACATGATTGACCACTTTTACATTACAGACTTGAAGCAGTAAATCATTACAACCTTAAAGCTTTTAGGTGGTGAAAATTAACCAGAATAAAGGTTGTCCATATTGGAGAAAGAAGCCATTGATGGCAGAGCCAAGGCAAATAGATACAATAAGCTTTTGAATTGGTCATGGTTTTGTTTGTGTTTGTTAGAATGGTAAAATGGAATTGGTATATGTATCTCTCCTTGATGTACTTCTAGGAATGTTAGAATATTGTGTAATAGCTTTGTTGTAAGCTTTGACCTAAATGAATGAATGAATATGTTTCTTCTTTGTGCAATTCTTGTTCCATCTAGTTTTAAAGCAAGTGAATGTGTGCAATTCTACATTCTTTTTTTTGTCAAATTTTAATGCCTGCAAGTGAAACTACAAGGCTAATTGCTACAAACAAAACATTGAAAAAAAATTGTTCCATTCATACTAATCAATTCATGTACTAGTATAATAAACAAAAAATACATATTCATCACTTCTTCTTTAAACTAGTATAATAAAATAAAAAAAAGCACAATCATATTCATCACTTGTAGCACTAGTATGATAAACCAAAAACATAGATTAATGCTCTATCATTTCCTGCAATAGTACAATGAACAAAAATACAGATTCATGCTAATCATTTCCTTTACTAGTACAATAAAAAAACTAGATTCATATGAATCATTTCCTGTACTAGTACAATGACCAAAAATACTATATTCATGCTAATCATTTCATGCACTAGTACAATAAACGACCATCTAACCCAATGAATGGCCTACAATCATATAGAAAACCTTTCTTTGTGTATGTAGTCCAACATTAAACCTTTGAAAGATAAGCTGCATACCCATTACGGGTATGTCCACCCTTATAATTGCACGAATGCTCTTATTATACTTTAAGAATGTCTCAGCATAGTCTTTAATATGCTTATACTGATTAGCATGGGACTCTTTAATTTTTTAAAGTGCTTTCTTTCTAGCCTTATAAGTTGTTATCATAGTTACATCAACCTTGTAATCCCTCTTCAAATCGCCTAACACATTCCTTGCTTTATAGGTATTATCATATTTGAACTTCTCTAAATACTGATCACCAATAAATGGATAAGTGACCTATTTGTTCTTATGAGACATGCCACACCGATATTTTAAGTTCATGGTTCTAATTTGAGAGGTATATTCTCCATGTAGTTTGCAACTATGAATTCTATACCCATATTTCTTCATACATTGAATTGTAACCCTATCAGGCTCATTCTTGATAAAGTCAATCTCTCTACCATCAAGTATGAGCCTTCTTTAAATGTCTTTTTAACAATCTCTACATTAGGGAACAACATCCCAAGAGAGAAAATAAGATCATTCATACGCCTTTCTAGAATGAACTCTTCAAACCTACTCTGATTAGAATATTCTTCATCATCTGACCTAAGTTCATCACTTCCTGCACTGTTGGATACCTATGGTACTTCTTCAACTTTCTTCTTTTTTTTACTCCCACCGTCTTTCTAAGCCTCATTGGTTTGATTATCGTTATTCTTATTCTTAAAAGAAAAATTTATTGTATCATCAAACAAATATTCTTCTTCTGATTCATTACTAAAGTGACTCACTTTGATATCATCCCCACTATCAGGATATCTAGTAATTCCTTCAAGAACTTGGGTATTTAATGCATCAACAGTTATAGTAAAGTCATTTGTTTCACAACCTAATGGAAACACATTGTTCCTGTCTATCCTAGATTCTAAAAATAGAGTTTCATCAAAAGACACTATCATTTTGTGTGACTGACTTGACTCTCTTGGAGCAATCGAACCAGCTATACTATATCCCTCAGTTGGTATTGGTGTGCATGTTGTAAACCTAATTTTCATTTTACTTTCAATGTATATAGTGACATCTTTCACCCTATTATACTCAGCTATCATAGTCATTATAGTGACTAGTTTCACATTATCATTCATCTTAATTAACCCATCACTTAGACTCTTATCTTTTTTGTAAAAACGATGTGGTGTCTCTAATCACATACCCAAATTGTTTAAGCATATGCTCCATCTCATGAAATGACATGGTATTAGGATCAACAGCATCAATACCCTTTCCTTGCCACCCACATATGTAATATAAGGAGTGCACACAAACTTTTCACAATTCCAAACATTCATACTAAACTTCCAATGTGGAGACATGACCGCCTGATGGTATAAAAATAAAAAGTAGTTAATAGTGACCAATAACCTTTCAATGTGGTCCAAACACAAATATTAAACAATTAACACTTAAAATAACCTTTGAATTTAGTAATACATTTGTGGGGGATCAGTCATATGGGTGCTTTAATACTTTATTGTAAACATTCAGATAAGCTAATAAACTATGTTGTAAAAACATGGGACCACCAGTAATTCAATAATGTTAACATTAGTTGCAAGTATGCATGGTTTTTACTTTACATGAGATAAAACATGCATTTCACATAACAAAAATAATAAGCCAAAGTATGCTTTCACATATGATATGTTCTCAAATCTTACTAATGTTAAATATAATTAAGTGAAAAAAGCAGTAATATTATGTTTTTATGATTAGTCTCCCACATCTCACATGCATGTTCTCAAATCTTACTAATTTTAAACTTTTCCATAATTTCCTTCAGGTTTTCTTCATAACTAGCTACACACACTCTCTCTCTCTAAATATATATATATATATATATATATATATATATATATATATATAATATTTTTTTTGTTATGTGTAAGCATATCATTTGTTTGACTAATAACAAAGTCTAACTCCAATATAAATCTTTTGTTCTGTGCAAGCATATCACTTGCTTGACTAATAATAGAGTCCAACTCCGATGCCTTGCACAAGGCACCAATAAAAACAACATAAAATAACCCAAAACTACCTCACGATACAACACCCACAGAACCAAAAACAAGCACAAAAAATTGAGGATATTTTGCATATTCCAAACCACCAAGAATTAAGTTAAAAAAAAAACCCAATTATTACAACAATAGAAAAACATAACAACTCAATGTAAGACGAGAAAATATTTTAATGAGTAGAAAAGTCTTTGAGGACTTTTTACAAACATTTAATAGAAAACAATTAGATAACAGCAAAAAAAATATTGATCCAAGAATCATCAAACCACCAATAAACAACTTAAGATAAATTTATTGCTAGTTATATGAAGAAAACTTAAGGTAAATTTAATAGTTAAACAAAAATAAATAACCATAAGTCTGGATTGAAATAAATTGCAGAATTAAACAAAAATCAAATTAAAAAAAAAACTTACCTTATAAATTGAGAAACTATAAAATTACCTTATAAATTAGAATTTTTCTTTGATAGAAAGAAGGGAATATGAAAGATGAGGTGATATAGTGAAGTGAGCGATAGAATTTGATGAAATTTCTCCCTTTGTGTTAGGGTTCATGATGAAGAGAGAGAAGAAAAAATGAAGAAGATGAAGAGAAAGAGGTTCTTGGTTAGGGTTTTCACTGTGTTGGAGCTTTGTGCAAAAAAGAGAGAGCTTGAGATGAAGGAGATGAATGTTGAAGGAGATGGTTATCATGTTATGCATATAGAAGATTTTTTTTTTTTTTTTTTCAGTGAAGAAAATGAGTGATGGGTAAACATATTTGGGAGAAAAATAATAGAGGGCAAGAATGATGTTTCGCGTGTAAAAAAATGGCACATGTGCCTCGCACATTTACACCGATGTCAAATTGGTCTGAATACTCATCAGAAGGGTTTATAGGATAACACTCTATAATGCAATGAGTAAATTGATCAAATTGAAAATGTAAGGGGATGGTGAAACATATGACAAAACACAAGGGTTTTTGGTGATAACATCCCTAATTTGTTTTCTATTTTTTTTTAAAAATAATAATTTAAACTTAATTACATATTTCACCATGTGGTTTGAGCAAATTTCATTTCAAAGCTTCATTTTTTTTGACAAATTGAATCTTAATGTTCTATATGTTAACTAATTAAATTCTGAAATCGAATTCTCATCGAAATTGAATAACTTGCGATGATAAGCCTGTTTAGTAACTTTTGTCGTCGCGTTAGACTACGATGGTAAGGATACTAAATAACTTCAGCCATCATGAGACTATGATGGTAAGGATACTAAATAACTTCAGCCATCACGAGACTACAACAGTGATATTACTGTCAACCTCACTCATAGCACAATTAATTAAGGATGTTGAAAAACATTGTTGACACAATTTCATGACAGTTGAAATTTTCTAACAGCCTCACTGTTGCACATTAACACAATGATTACGATTACCAAACAGTTTCGTGATTACAGCCTCGCGATTGCTGAGATTGTCTAATAACTTCATTATTACAGATTGACACGATAATTGAGGTTATTGAGCAGTCTTCCTATTCCAAAACATTTAATTTCGATCATGTTTTGATTTTTTTAAATCTTAAAATTCGATTTGGTAATAGATGGAACTTTAGAGTTCAATTTGTCATGAAAATTTTCTCAAAGGTCAAAACAAAATTCGTCTAAACTATAAGGTAAGAATATGTAATTGAGCCAATAATTTATATATAGACTGTTTAAAGACAAAGAAGAGATGGGAGCTGACGGATAATGTCGGCGAAATTTGGAGTTAATCTTAAAGGAAGAACAACGTGGCGGCCGTGCCCATACAACAGACTAGCAGCCAAGTGGGAAATATCTTGCCTTTGCATTTCTTTATTTTATTTATTTTATATAACAAAGTCGTATATATATATAACCGAGCATGGCTTAGGGTTCAAGTGTTTTCTTGGAATATTTACAGCAGAAAATAGAATCTCTCAAGCTAGGGTTCCTTTGTTTTTCTGTTTTTTTTATATGAGCTGGTAGCTGCAACATATATATTCAGCCCCTGAGGAGATCAGTAGATAACTTTCTCTTTGCGTTTAATTTGTTTCTATAAATAAATTAATAATGGAAAGAGACTGTTGCTCAACATCAACAACAAGCAGTACCAGTAGCAGTACAGAGATCAACAAGCGAAAACAAAGGAAACAAGAGAAGCCATACAGAGGGATAAGGATGAGGAAGTGGGGCAAGTGGGTAGCAGAGATTAGAGAACCCAACAAGCGCTCCAGGATTTGGCTTGGCTCTTACTCAACTCCCGTCGCCGCCGCACGAGCCTACGACATCGCCGTCTTCTACCTGCGGGGCCCATCTGCTCGCCTCAACTTCCCTGACCTCGTCTTCCAAGAAGACGATCTTGATCATCGCCACCGCGCCGACATATCTGCTGCTTCTATACGCAAGAAAGCCACCGAAGTCGGGGCTCGAGTCGACGCCATGCAAGCAACCGCCGCTCTCCATGCCTCACAGGAATCCACCCATTCGGCACGGGTGATAACGGAGAAACCCGATTTGAACGAGTACCCGAATCCAGAGACTTCTGATGAAGATTGAAAAACCAAATTGATTAACTCGTGCCTACCAATTACAACTGTTAATACTTTTTTTTTCTTCTTAATTTTGCTATGTAGTATATTTTATATATGGTAAGTGCTCATGCCTGGAGATGGAATTCATTAGGCAAATTGAGTTTATTTGTAGCATGATTAGTAGTTTAATTAAAGAGGGATATATAGTTCAGTTGGTTAATTAATTGTTTAGCTAAGTACCCATCAGCTTAATTTTGATTTGTTTTTTTTTTTTTAATTTCTTAAATTATGTGTTCCTTTGTTATATTGGAGTTAGTTCGAGAAACTTGATGAAAAAAGATACCAACCCATTGAATATATCATTATAAGGAAGATGGCATACTGATCATCACCTGTCTATATATCTGCGTATATATTTGATGAGTTGCTTAAAAGATGAACAAGAAAAAGGGAGGATAAAGAAGAAAAAATAATGAAACAGTAATGGCATACTTCATCTCGAATCTATATATTAGTTGCTTAAACAAAAGAATTATAAAGTACTTGAAAAATAATAAGAAGATAAGGGAGAGTTTGTCACCGAGTATCAAACTAATTAATGACGTGCCTGTGTGCTGTGGGTGAGAGCGAGAGAAAACCTTTATACAAAAAAAAAGAAAAGAGAGAGTGGTCCTCAATCAAGGAGGTTGTCAGCCTCATGGGTGATGGTGGAAGATTACGAAAGGGTGGTTCAATGGAGGTTGATGGGTGACGAAAGGTGGGCGGTGAGTGGATTTTTATTTTTCTCATTTTGGGTTTTTGTTTGTTTAATTTATGGTACTTCTCCTTTGAAGTTCTTTACTTTAATTTGGACGGTTGCTTTCTACTCTGGAGTATTTCTTATGCTTTGTTTGCAAAAAATCTGCTGCAGTGCTGCCAAACTGTCTACCAATCATATTTTGACTTTATATTCTTATACAAATAAAATTATTAGGGGTAGTACATTTAAATATTTAATATACTAAAGATGATTGTGAATCTTTTCTCTTTGTATGATTGTATATATCCATCCAGTACTGCTATCCATGTGTAATCCACGATTGGAAGAAGTGACCCTTGCCTCTTTCGATCCTCTCTTTCAGTTAAAGTCTTCACTTGTGATTTTGGACAGTCCGACTGATAATTATAGTGCTGTAAATCGAAATTAGCAGCTTGAACTTAATCCGAGATCAACTCGAGTCAAACCAATCTCGAATATAATCTTTTTTTTCGTTTTTGGATCCTTTCATAACAAATCGACAGTGGTTGCTATCATGTCCCCTATATTTTCTCCCCATTTTGCTCCCAACTTATGGACCGACTTGCTTGGCCTTCTCCTTCTCTTCACGGGCTAGCCCAAGGCCTCCATTTAATTAACCAATTAAACCCATTGCCCACTCTTTTAGTTTACTTTAAACCAAAGACCAACAGTCCCCTAGAGCATATAAGTGTATTGCCTCAGCCTGCTATTCACTTGGACCTGGTTGTCCATTTGGCCCATCCCTCTTTCTTTTCTTTTTTTTAAAATTTTTTTTAGACACCACCAGTTATGGTGGGTACAGGTGGCAGTGGGCCGTGCCGTGTCGGTCCACGGCCGTGTCGGTCCACGGCCCACATAAAGAGGCCCATTGTATCTTCGTGCGGTGCTTTTAAAAACCTCGGCTCGGCACGGCCCTAGGCTCGCATGGCTGTTTGGGCTGTGCCATGCCGTGCCGACCCATGGGCCTCATAGGTATATAATATTTTTTTTTTGCGTTTTTTTGTTGAAAATAGTAAAAAAAAAGTATAAATATTGAATTGAATGCTAATAATTGTATAGAAAAACAATCATTTTATTGATAAAGTTAAATATTATAAATAATCTAGAAATTGAACAAAAACGAAAATATAAACACAACTTAAAAATTACATCTTTCAAAAATATTCTAAATAAATAACTTAAAAAACATATAAAATAAAGAAAGAAGATGAAATGACTTACAAATGGGTGAAATATAAAAAAAAAAAACTTAGAAATTTTAAAAATTAGAAAGACATAAAATATTATCAATAATTAAAAAAAGTAATTTTTATAACCTTTTTGACATTTAAATAAAAAAGCAAACTTATTAAATTTCTAGACAAACGACTTTAGAAATTGAATGATGAGCTGCCTAACCAAGTTATGCAGCTAAGTTTCATTTAGTGGATTAAAAAGAAGAATATTATATGATTTTCTCTTAATGTTTTAGTTCATTGAATCAAATACTATTATGTTAAAATCAAGCAATTATAAATTCAATATTTAAATTAAAAATATACAAAGAACACATTTTTTTTGTGTTTAAATATTTGTATAGGTTTGACTTAATTTATATTAATGTGTAATTTTATGTAAACTTGCTTAATTTTGAATTAGTAGATCACGTGCCATTATGTTAAGAATAAGGTAATAATTTTTATTTTTTTTCCACCATCCTAAAATATCAAATTTATCATTATCTAATTCTTCTTGACTCATTATTCTAGTAGTATAAAATTGTATGTAATTTTGAATTTATTAGATGTTATGGTCGTGTCTCGTATCGTGTTGTGGGCTTCAAAAGCTAAGCCAAGCACGACACAAGGAATAGTATTGTGCCAAACACGACACGGCCCGTGGAAGTGTGGACCGTGTTGGGCCGTGTCAAATTTGTTTTGAGGCAGGCGTAACCCATTGCCACCTAATGATGGGGAATTTAACAGATCTTGTTTATAAATGAATAAAACAACGAAACAAAGATTGAGGAGACATTAACCAAAACCCCTTGTAAGAAAATAAGAAATGACAATGAAATTATAGCAGGCAATGCCTTACAAAACCATGCCTAACTAAACCCTGACTAAGGAGGCCAGTAAAAATAAAGTCTAATACAAATCATGCTTATAAGTTACAAGCCCTTCTCCTCCATTAATTTTCAGGTTATTATCACAAAATACCTTTACATTTAACTTTATGTTTCAATGTTTCTTTTGTATTTTAAAAATAGTCAATTTACCCTCTACATTTTTTGTGTGTGTCCAATAAACCACTCTTATGATAATTTCGATGAAATTGATATCAACGCACACAAAAATCTTGATTATTAAATAAGAAAAAATTGTCAAGATTTGTTTTTGCGCCGGTATCAACTTTGATCAATATTTTTGTATGTCGGTATCAATTTCGTCAGAATTATCACTAAAAGGTTTATTAGACACATGCCTAAAATATAAGTGATAAATTAATCGTCTTTAAAATACATGAGGCACATTGAAACACATGACAAAATTTAAGGGTGTTTTGATGATAATTTTTAATTTCCATATGACCTACTGCATATTTTAGGAGTTTTCAAGTCATGTTTTACATTTAAGTATTTAACATGTTATTTGTATCAACTTGCAACAGTCACTCAGCCAATATGGCCCATATAACTTGCCTACTTCGTAAGAAAGTAATAATATTTTTCAACAATTTGTATATGTAGACACCCAATTTCGTTTCAAAACTTTTTAACGGATCATACGCGGGTTCCTATGACGAATCTTTGATCCTAGTGTGCTCGGTTTTGGTAAGTGAGGAAATATAGATTTAATTGGGGAGTAGGATCAATTGCAAGACATTTTGTTTAATCCATTTAATTTACTTTGGGTTTAAATCAATTGGACCTTATTTGATTTAACTATTCCAAGACCAAATTTTTCTTTAAACTTTGACCCAGTCCAAAACCTACTAAAGTTCATTGATATTTCCTAAGCCCAAACACTTTTAGCCCAAATTTCAAGCCCAAGAAGACTTTTAATTTTTAAGGGTGAACTTTCAATTTAACCCTCCACTTGGCACTCATTGATTGGTTCACTTTTTTCAAAGCAAAAGTCAATTTTATTACAAAAAAAAAAAATGTCTCTCTCATTTCCTTATGTGACTGGCCATAATAAGGAATTTTCACTCATTCTCTTTGCCTTTTAAACTCAAATCTCCCTCCGAAATTCCCTCATCTATATTTTTTTTTACCAAATACTACATTTTTCCACACAAAATAAGATTTTTTTCACCTAAAAAGCAACAACAATGCACTTATAAAGTAGCTGAGTTTTCTCCCTCTATGGATAGCCATGTGTACCAAGAAGAATGAGTTTCTCTTCTTCTCATTTTGCTTAGTTAATTGGCCATTACCTTATGAATCTTCCACCCTTTCCTAAATGTTAAATAACACTTTTTTCTATCCCAAAAAAGCACATTTTATACCCTAAAAACAGCACCTAAAAAACAATAATTTTTTTAGAATGTGAAGCTTTTTTCTCTTTTCTTTTGCTTTGTAATTGCACTTTTTTTTCTAAGATTTTTCACTTTATTATATATAAAAAACCAAAGAAAATTGTGTCTTTTCCACCTCCTTTGGTTGTCCAAAGCAATGAGAGTTTCTCCTCACCTTTTTTGCCTTTTCTTTTGTTTATTGAAAACACTCCAAAATGTCATTTCTTGTTCACTTTTTTGCAAACCTTCTTCTTCACTTTTTTTTTTTCACCTCAAAGAAACCTCTCCCTCTTCCCTATGACTAGCCAACTAAAAGTTTTTTGCCTCTCACTTTTCACTTGGTTTACAACACCTCACTTCTCTAGCCCCACCTTTACACCCTAAAAGTGAAACAACTTTTTTTATCTCAAAAGTTGAAACTACTTTTCTCATTCCCTATATGACCAGCCACACACCTTTTCACCCATTATTTTGCTTTTTTAGTCTCTTGGTCAGCCCTTACTCCTATAAATATCTCCCTTTTGCTAACACAAAGGACAACACAACACTAAGGCAAAGTAATGCAAAAAAGAGAGAAAGTTTAGAGAGAAAAAAAGAGAAGAGTGGGAGGATCAAAGAGAGGAATATAACAAAAGAGAAGAGAGTGTTTAAGAAAGGTGAGAAAAGAGCAAAGAGTGAAACACAAAAGAAAAATTAATGAGAGTTTTTCATCATTTTCAACCACTTTTTTTTTGGTCTTCTAATCTTCATTGGAATCATTCTTCCAACTTCACTAAGTCCACAAGAGAACAAGGATCTCCGAGGATAATCTCTGCGCTTGAAAATACTCCTTAGCCAAAGAAGGTTGGTTAAGCTTCTATTTTTTGAAAAATAAATTGTTAGCATGATTCATGAATTTAAACTACCTTGAAAATAAACTAGATTAATTTGGCTCACTTAAAAAGTTTCATCTTAAGATACTTACTAATTTCTTAGCATTTTATTTTTCACTAGTTATATGTATTTCTTTAGTTAGCTACTAGTCATATGTAGTCTCTTCGTTAAATGCAATGTTAAGTTAATGGTAGTTTTAAAGTTCTTTCCATCAGTTTAGTACCTTAAGAATTTTTATGTTATCTAAGTTAAATGTTTTATTTTAAGTTGTTATTAATTACATGTGAACTTTAATTCTTTCAAACGAATTTTGGGCCCCCTTGGTCCTTGTTAATTTGGGCCCTCTTTGGCCCATTAAAAATGTTACTAGTTATTTTGATTCTCATCTTTAAGGTTGTTTAATTTAAATATATTTAGCTTAATTTTTTTAACTCGTCTAATTTAAAGTAACTTAATTTAATTCATTCAATTTAGTCTTCGTGTTCAATTCATCTAGTTTAAAATAATTTACTCTCCATCCATTTAGTTTAACTTACATAATTAATCTATCTAGTTTAAATGCACGCACTTTAATTTACTTCTTATCCATACTTTGCAAGTAGTTTTAATAGTTTTTTCTTCATAGTCAAAACAATTTATTTCCTTTATACACTTACTTTTACCACATTACTTTAATGTTAATATTTGGTGTTGCTTTGTTTGAATAAAAATTGTAAAACGTGTGCTTGGTTTTATTAGTGGTGTATGATAATAATACTTGAATTAAAATTTCAATTAATTCCCTTGAAACACAAAGGGCTAGACTTCGGTTTAGATCAGAGAGAGCTTTAAATCCTCACTCTTTTGCACCCAAATCTCCCAAGCTTTGGAATTTCTCACTGATGAGAATGCAAAAAGTCGTATTTTTCTCCCTTAATGTTTAGTTTTTTTATACTCATTTAGTGCCTAAATACACTCATTATTCTTATATTTTGATTTAGGATGCAAATGGAGGCGCTAAGTGCAAAACGAAACTAATTGGGCGATTTCGGATAGTTTTGACATTGCTTTGTAATCTAGGCATAACTCTTTCATCTAAACTCCGATTAAGATGATTCAGATGCTACAGAATGCCAAGAAAAAGCTCTACAACTTTCATGTTTTGAGTTTTGAGAGATACTAGCTGAATCAAGGTCGAAACCAGGCTTAAAGTTGCTGCACCTGCACTATTGCAGTTCTTGAAAGTCTCTTAGCCAGCAATTCTAATATACTGATTTGACGCGGTTTATTTTCAGATCTGGTGCACAAAAATTCATACTAAAAACACAAGTTTCTTAGTTATATTAGGACTTTATTTTATTTTTAATATTTTCCTGAAATTAGTCAAATTAGGATATTGCTATTGTAGGATAATATTTAGAATATTTTTAAGAGACGTTGTAGGTTTCCAATACTAAAAATAACGTGAATAAGAGGGGAGAAATCATCAGACTTTAGGGACACCTCTCCTCCTTTCTTCTCTAACTTCTCCTTCGAGTTTTCATCATGGCCTTACGTGGTTAAACTTTTATAATTGGTCCATGGAAACGGAAGCCTCATAATCAATAAAACTCTGAGATCTAATATGTTTTGATTGTTCAATTTATGCTTTGAGTATCGGATTTTCTTTTGTCCCTATTTTCATGATTTTCTCGTTCAATTACTAGGAGGCCTACTAGTTTATTATTCGTTGCAATCTACTGCTAGGTTAGATATCAAATCCATAATTGTTTGATCCCTCTAATTTGTGAAGTAACTAAGATTTAATGATTTACTGCGTCAGAAATTATTAGATCTTAGGAAGAACACTCGACTAAATTAAATGCAACCACTTGTGCTTGTATTGTTCAGCTTCATCAATCTCTCTAATTCTAAAGGCTGCTACTAGATTCAACCTTTAGTGCTTGTCTTGGGTTGTTTACTAGTTAAGGTTAATTAGATCACCTGTTTTCTAATTAACTGCCACTAAGGAGAGATAGGAAAATAATTCCAATGGTGAATATTCAATGTGTGAATTGATATATACTTGCATCGATGATCAGTTGTAAAATTCCGATGGTGGATGTTAACTTAGACGAAGGTTTGTTCTTTTGATTGATTTCAATATTTCAATTTGAAATGTTCATTAGTTGTTTTTCTTAAAATTGTTTTCGTTATACTCAAATCCCCCCATCCTTGTTCATGTAGCATGAAACTATGCTAGATACTCTCTGTGGGAACGATCCTTACTCACACTACTACATGTATTTTTAGGAGTATAGGTTTTATTTTTGGTTGCCTGCGACGTCACACCACTCACGTAGACCAATGACAAGGGATTTGACCCTTTTCAAGGTCAAATGGCGGCTCCTTACTTGTTATCCTTGCTTTATGCTTGGATGACAAAACGACCCCTTGTCTAATACATTAAAAGCACACCCATCATGGGATCCTATTTACTACTTATAAAGGGCTTGTATTAGAATTGATAGGTTTCACTCGTTTTCATATGCCTACTCATCGTAATCCGCACCCTTGTCATATCCACATTCTTTAAGGGGAGTGGCCTTGGGTATTGAGCCGGATGCACGGGTCTCTATTGGAAAAGAGTAGTACCTACAGTTGGTGACTCTACTGGGGTGATTTAACCTTAAAGTGTTTCTTGAAAATCTTTTGAAATTTTAATTTGATATATTATTTCATACTTCACTTTGCACGCTAACACTTACACTTTGCTCTCAACGGAGTAAATTAGGGGGCTCGTTTCCTCTTGGTTTTGGTGTGACCCCCATTTGCTTATCGTCAACCCTTGGTGTGGGACAAGTTCCTTTTGGTTCTTTTCCGTGTAATGAATGTTTGCCAAAACGCGTTTGTATTCTTGTGGTCCACTTTTCAAGCCACTAGAGGAGCATGATAGCATCTTTCTAGCCATGCGGTACTAAAGCCCATTGGAGTTATAAGGCAAACCTGCCCTCTTTTAAACAAACCCTAGAACCTTTTCATCTAGGACAAGGACCATTTTCTATCCATTTTTGCTTGCTTATATGTGTTTACCTTTACCTCAAATGTTAAAAAAAAGATAAAATCAATTTGTTTGATAATATGTTTGTTAATTTAATGTTTCCTTTGATTAAATCACATTCAAATAAATTAAACTCAATGTTGGGCCTAGGTTAGCCCTAAACAATGGATTTTCCTTTAGTTAAGTCGTGTTAGTTTGACCTCATTAAGGAGCCCACAAAAGAAACTAGTGGTGATTGGGCCTTAACCCAAGAAATCTAAAATGAATGTGACTGAAGGCCCAAGGATCAGATGGAGAGATCCATATCAGGGGCAAAGTTCATCATTCGTTTGGGCTTCTTGGATTTAGCCCTAATCACCACTAGGTTCCAAATCTCTTGGGAAACTTAATGATATCAAACCCGCAATATTTAACTATGAAAAAGCCCATGAAGGATTGAAGGGGCCCAGACTAAGGAAGTTTGATTGAAATTTAATTAGAGAAAATTTCTTTTGAAAAAAATAAAATTTAAATAAAATAAGCCCAAATTGAGCCCAATTTGTTTTAAAAGATATCATTGAGAAGTCCATCAGAAGAAACTAATGTTGATTAGACTCTAACCCAAGCAATCTAAAATGAAAGTGACTGAAGGCCCAAGGATCTAGTAGAGCGATCCATGCAAGGGGCAATCTTCAGTTTTCATTTGATCTTTTTAGGTTTAGCCTAAATCATCATTAGAGTTTGACTCCCTTTGGAAGCTTGTTGATGTGAAATCCACCACACTTGACCATGAGAAAACCAATTTTTTTTATTGTAATTTAATTAGAGGAAATTTTCCTGTATGTTTTTCTCTCCATCTAATTGGGCTAATTGAGAACTTATTCGCAAGTGGACTTTAATTCATTCAGTGGACCTTTGGATGCAAAACTAAAACCCATTAATAAAGAAGTAACAATACGGATAAGCAAGCATGGCAAAAAAAGATTCATAGAATGAAGAACTTAAGAAATGTCTTGTCTTTTTTGTAAAGAAGAGTCATAGGTCCGGGACAAGCAGTAGTCCTTCCTCATTTTGGTACTGATCCTTTAGTGGAAGGCTAAAGAAAAAGTCTTCTACGAGTCTAGTCTCACCTTCAATAGAAAAACTTATAGATGATTCAACTCCCGTGCCTAATTACACCTCACTAAACTTCCTTAGCATGATCAAGGAATTACTCATTACCCTCGACTCGTCCACTCTAAACACAACCCCTGACCCCTCCACCCTAAACACAACCCCGACCCTTTCACCTAAAACATAACACCTGACCTCGGGGAATATTGTATCTGCCTCATTTTCAAATGCATTTACCATGTCAATGAAAAGAGCTATGTTTTTAATATGTGATAAGAAATCCCTTTCAATGAACCTGATTTGGAAAACAAAAAACTGAAACAATTGAATTCCAACTGTTAATTTGGGTACTAAATCTGTTCCATTTTAATAAAAACAAAACATTTCATGGTATATATGCATTTTATGTAATATCCGTATTCGTAAAGTAAGGGTAAAGAAGTAATTTAATAAATAGGACATGGAATTAAAATAAAATATATGTGAAATGTTTATTATTATTTGAATAAAACAATTCTTAAAAAAAAAATGGACGTGTGGGGCATAGTTACAAAGAAAATGAAAATAAAAAAAATTCGCGAACAATAAAAAGAAAAAGAAAAAGGAAAAAAAATTAGTTTTGTAAAAAAAATAATAATAATAATAATTCATGCATTGCATCTGTTTTACATGTTAATAATTTATTACTGAAATATTGTGGATATTGTGCAATTATTTGTAGATAAATGAGTCTCACAGAGAGAGACAGTTACAGTGAGAAAAAGACTTAGAAGTATGATGTGATAGTAATCATTTAAACGTTAAACTATATGTTATTATCTAGTTATATAAGTGTAATACATGTAATTGTAAAGTAAGGGTAAATAAGTAATTTAATAAATATGACATGAAAATTTAAATAATATATTTACGTGAAGGATTTAGTATTAAATTAAATAATTCTTTTGAAAAAAAATGGACGTGTGGAAGCATAATTACAAAGAAAATGGAAAACAAATAAAAAAAACCCAGACGTCCAGGACGTCATGAAGAAAGAAAAAAAGAAAAAAAAATGTGTTTTCAATAAAAAAAAAGTGGAAAATGTGACAGCAGGTGCCACCTGTTGCCAAATGTATTTGGAAGCCATGCATGTCTTCCAAGTTGCAAGTACAAGGTGATTTTTGGCTACATGTGTTGTAGTTGTAAAGTTGCAATAATGGGAGGCGGCAATCGCCGCTTATAAATTGAAATTATTCAATTCTAAATCCCGTTTGGTTTTCTTTCAATTATATGTTTTCTTAAAGCACTTGCGGACCCAACGAAAGGTTGAAAGAGCAAAATTTTGAAAGGGTTTACTGTGGAATTTCATAGAGAATCACGAGAAGCTATCAGAAAAATAGAAGGTAATAACATAATGTTTATTTTTGAATTTTTAGTGTTCATGAAATTTCTCTGAATTCAAAGTGAGAATTTTCAAATGGTGTGGTTTATAACAAATTGAAGAACAAATTAGAAACTTAATATAAATATAATGTCAGGTGTTGACGATCAACAACCGGAGAAAATTCTGAGAGGAATGGGAAAGGCAATGAGGTGATCCACAGGTAGCTTTATATGCTACGTGGTGAGTAGGATTTTCTATAAGTAATCTAAATAAAAATGAAAAACCTAGTGATGATATTAAAATAAATTATTAGCCTTTGTTTTGGCGATAGATAAAATTTGGATTGATAGGTATGATATAATATTGGATACGTAGAAAATTATTATGTGAAAAGAAATATTATTAGAATAACGAGTTGATTTAATAATAATCGTAATAAATAAAATTCTTGATGAGTTATGGTTGAAATTTTGACACGAATTATGAGGAGTTGAAATTTAGTGGATTTTGACAAGCTATGATGGATGAGTTGATGTGATTTATAAGGAGAGGAATTTAGTGGAATTTATTTGAGAATAAACAAAATAGCAATTTAAATGTTTTGAATTCCTGTTGTTTTATATTACTATTCATATGCATATTTTATATCATTGTCCATATGCATATGCATTAAATAAAAGAACCAAAAGAACCGGGAAGGGGCTGGTCTAATTGAAAAACCGTGACAACTGATATATGCTGGTAATAAAAGAGACACCGTGACAGCCGGTATATACTGAAAATAGAAGGGACACCGTGACAGCCGATATATGCTGGAAATAAATACCGTGACAGCCCGTATAAGCTGGAAAGAAAAGAACCAGGAGGGGGCCGGTCTAAGATAATAAAAACATGTTGACATGTGGGAAGATGTTCCCATAATAATAATCCATTCATTGCATTTTTTTTTAATTATTGCTTGCATTATTGAAATGCTGACATGTAGTGTGTTATTGTGAATTTATTTATATATTGATGAGTCTCACAGTAAGACAGTTATGGTGATAAAAACCATCTAAATGGTAGACTTTATGATGTGAACCTTATTACGAGGTAATTATGAGATAATTGATGGTCTTAAGGTGAATCAATAAATAAGAGGAAGACATTGATAAAGAATGAATCTTATGACATGTATAATGATAGCAGAATGCTAGTTTCAAGTTGTATGAGAAATAAATGATTAAATATTAAAGGGTTATTTATACAAAATGAGTACTTTTAGTAAATTTAATTCACTAAGCTTATGAAGCTCATCCCTCATTGTACAATGATTTCAGGTAGTAGACAGGACAAATAGTCTGGTGCGTTAAGAGGCAAATGAAATCATTTTCTGTAAGCCACGTACGTGTCAACATCCTCAGACTAGTGAGAAAATAAAATAAAAATTTATTTGTAAGTACTCATGCATCTTACGTTGTATATTACATTTAATTCGATATTAGATTGATATATCTCTCCTGTTAAGGGTTGGGGATTGATGTAAAAGAATTTTTATTAGTATTATTTTTACTGTTGCATATATATGTCATGTTGAGATTTTCAAAATATGATGACATCGTCTCGGGGGTGGCCAACCCGGGATGGGTCCTTACAATTTTGGTATCAGAGCATTAGGTTTTATGATTCTGTAGACTACATAAGAAGTAAGAAAGTGGAAGATTAAAATAAATTATATTTTAAATAGTCTGAGGATAACATGTGGATGTGCTAGAGATAGAGTTAGAGTTGTTGATTTGAGATGGCGTGGTAGGCTCCCGATATTTTTGACAAGTCGAGGTTGAGTCTGAATCTATGTTTCCTAAAAGGGAACGTGTTGATAGTATGATTGATATTAGTAATACAATTGATATTGGTAAAGGTGTGAGAGAATCTAAAGTTAAAAGAGATGAACTAAGATAAGCTCTTGCACATGCTCTTGAGAAGTGAAGGTAACAGATGATAGAGTTGGTAACCTATAGCATAGACTTAATGAACAGGCTAGAGAAGTGTCTGAGATTGTTATAAATCCAAAAATAATAAATGTTCAAAAGTGGAAAAGTGAGTTTATGCATGAGATGCAAGGAGATTATTAAGTTGAATTCTTTGTTGTTTAAAGGATCTATGAATCCTTTTAAGCCTGAATTTTGGGAGAAACATGGAGAGAGATTTATTTGGTATTTTTACCAGTAACTGACAGGAAGATGGTTTCCTTTGCTTCGTTTGAATTAGAAGGAGAAGCTTTAGAATGATGAGAGGATATTCTTCACAGGGTAAGCGCAGATGGTGATAGACCCATAACCTGGAATAGGTTTAAGGAGATTTTTCTTGATAAATATTTTCCTTAGACCTTTAGAGCCCAACAAGATAGAGATTTTATTTATTTGAAACAAATTGGTTGATTATGGCTCAGTATAATAGGAGATTAGTGGCTTTGTCTAGGTTAATACCGAAAATGGTAGACCTAGAGGAGAATAAGTGTAAGAGGTTCATAAATGAACTATGTTTTAAGATTTGATTCAAAACTATCATATATGAGGCATATAAATTATGTCAGATTGGTAGATATAAGACTCCAGATTGAGAAAGATGTGATGGAAATTAGAGGTGGGAGGAATTGGCAGAAGAGGTCTAGATTTGAGGAACCCAGATGTGGTATTAGTATGAGTGTGCATGGTGGGAAACCACCCAGAAGAGGTGTTTCTTGTCACAGGGAACTGAGGTACAAGATTCAGAGGCAAGCAAGATCTGTTACTTCTATAGCTCAGAATATTATCAATGGGACCCTTAGATTTGGGAGATAGGTTATAAGAATGGGGAGTCATGGCAGAGGAAATAAGTATGCCACTAAAGGGATGTTGTAATTTGGTGTATGATCAAGAGATAGAAGTTTGTTATAGATGTATTCAGATAAGATATTTGTCCCAGAATTGTTAAAAATTGAAGTGCTTTGTGTGTAGAGAAGGTAAACATATTAATGTTGATTGATCTTGGTGCAACCCATTCTTTTGCATCTAGTATTCATATGAAGTCTATTAAAGTATAAATTAGTCCTTTGATGCATAATATTTTGTTAAAGTTCCCACTAGAGATAGAGTGATAATCATAAATGTTTACAAGTGTGGTGTGATTCGTATCAAAGATAGAGAATCTGAAGTTGATTTATTATCTTTGAATATAATATAATTTTGAGAATGAATTGGTTGTCGACGTATTACGCTTGGGTTGATTGTTCCAGAAAGAAAGTAGTGTTCTAGATATGGACATGAGGAGTATAACTTTCAAATAGAACATAAATTACTCTCGAACTATCTTATTTTACTCTGATGACTAGTAGATGGTTGAAGAAAGGATGTGAGAAATATTGGGCATACATAATGGATTCTATAAAGGAAAATAGGAAGTTAGAATAAATCTTAGTGGTGAAAGATTATTCTAATGTAATTCTTGATGAGTATGCTGCCTCCAAGTAGGGAGATTAAATTCTCTATTGATGTAATATGAGGATCATCACATATATTTAATAGCACCCTACAGAGTGGCACCCATTGAGTTAAGAGAATTGAAAGTTCAAGAATTTTTAGATAAATAATTTATTGGACCTAATGTATTTAGGGAGCCCCTGTGTTGTTCGTGAAGAAGGAAGAAAGAACGATGAGATTGTGTATAAACTACAAATAGTTGAATAAGAACAAATATCTTTTACCCAGGATAAATCAATTATTTGAGCAGTTGCAAGGAGTAAGAGTGTTTTCTAAGATAAACTTGAGATAAGGTTATCACCAATTGAGGATAGAGAAGGGAGACGTGCCTAAGACTGCTTCTAGGATATGTTATGGTCATAAGCTTTTTGTGGTGTCATTTGGATTAACTAATGTTCTAGAGACATTCATGGACTTGATGAATAGAGTGTTTAAACTATATCTTAATAAGTTTATGATTGTATTCGAGATTTTGATATATTCTAAAAAGGAAAAACAGTACGTGAAACATTAGACAGTGTGTTTATGCAAACAAAGTTCTTTAAGTGTGAGTGTTGGATGAATGAAATAACTTTCTTGGAACATATAATATAGGGAATTGGCATAACAGTTGATCCACAAAAGGTAGAGACAATGTTAAGTTGGGAGAGACCAACTAATGTGACTGAGATTAGAATCTTCTTGGGGTTAGCTGGTTATTATAGAAGATTCTTTCAAAATTTTTCTATTATTGTAATACTATTGAATAGACTGACTAGGAAAGAGGTGAGATTGTATGGTGAGGGAAGTGTGAGAAAAATTTTCCAATTACTAAAGGAGAAATTAACTAACAACTCCAGCGTTGGTGTTTCCTTCTGGTGATGAAGGATTTGTGGTGTATAGTAATATGTCACATCAATGATTGAGATATGTGTAACATAGGAAAGCTATTGTCCATACTTCTAGGCAATTTAAGATTTATGATAGATATTACCCTACTCATAACTTAGAGTTGGCTGCTATAGTTTTTACGTTAAAGATTGGAGACATTATCTGTATGGAGCCACTTGTGAGATATTTATAGGTTATAAGAGTTTGACATACCTACCTATCTAGAGAAGGTTGAATTTGAGGCAAAGATGATAAATGGAGTGATTAGTAATGATGATTGTACAATTCACTATCATTTAGATAATGCGAAGGTGATAGTTGATGTATTGAGTAGAAAGTCTACAAGAAGGTTAACTGCTATTGGGAGTCCTGATGTGAAATTGAGGATAGATTTAAAAGAGATAAGAATGAAGTTGAATATCAGTATTAGAGGATCATAGTTATTGAATATGGTTGTACAGTCATTCATAGTAAAATGCTTTAGAGATGCAAGGTAGAGATGAAGAGATAGAAAAGATTAAACATTGAGTGCTTACTAGAAAGCATTTTGAGTTTGAAATTTGAAACGAGGGTATTATGGTATTAGAACATGGAAATTGTGTTCCCAATAATGCGGAGTTGAGAAAGGCACATGATGATACAGATTCAATGCAACCAAGTAACAATAAGATGTATAAAGGATTGAGACAAAATTTTTGGTGGTAAGGATTGAAGAAGGATATAGTTGAGATTGTAAGGTTGTATGGAGTACTATTAAGTATAGTGTCAAACAGAGATACTAGAACTGCATCTTGGTTTTTGAGAGGCTTTCAGAAAGCCACAAGTACACAATTACAATTTAATATAATTTTTCATGCTCAGACAGAAAAGATTATTAGAGAATTAGAAGATATGTTAAGGACAAATGTGATGAATTTTCTCAGTAAGTTGGGATGCTTACATGCCATCAATTGAAGTTGCTTATAATAATCAGTATCAAACTAGTATTGGGATGGCACCGATTGAGACATTGTATGGTAGGAGGTGTAGAATTCCTATATGTTAGAAATAAATGGGAGAGAGAAATATATTTGGTCCATCAATTATTGAGTTAGTAGCTGAGAGGATCAAATTGGTTAGAGAGAATCGTAAAGCAGCACAGAATAGATTGAATAGCTATGCTGATAATAGGAGAAACCTCTCAAGTTTCAAATAGGTGATTGGGTGTAATTAAAAATATCTCCATGTAAAGATGGGCTGAGGATCAAAAAGAAAGAAAAGTTGAGTCTGAGGTAAGTGGGACCCTATGAGGTTGCTGAGAAAGTTGGGTTAGTTGTGAATAACCTGGATTTGCCTCTAGAGTTAAAACATTTATATTATGTATTTCATGTTTCACTTTTAAGAAAGTGTTTACATGATGAATATTATAATATTTCGAACTAAGTTATAGAAATGCAGATAGATTGGGCTTATATACAAATACTCGTGAGAATTTTAGACAAAAAGAACAAATCTTGTATAATACAAAAATTTCATTAGTTCAAGTTCTGTGGTGAAATAAGGATGTTGAAGTGATTACGTGAAAGCATGAGACAACTATGAAGAAATATTATTCGCATTTGTTTCTGGAGTAAAGACAAAAAATTTCGGGGACGAAATTTTTGTAAGGTGGGTAAAACTGTAATACTTGTAATCATAAAGTAAGGGTAAATAAGTAATTTAATAAATATGACATGAAAATTTAAATAATATATTTATGTGAAGGATTTAGTATTGAATTAAATAATTATTTTGAAAAAAAACTGGACATGTGGAAGCATAATTACAAAGAAAATGGAAAACAAATAAAAAAAAAACCGGACGTCCAGGACGTCGTGAAGAAAGAAAGAAAGAAAAAAAATGTGTTTTAAAAAAATGTTTTCAAAAAAAAAAAGCGGAAAACATGGCAGCAGGTGGCAAATTTATTTGGAAGCCATGCATGTCTTCCAAGTTGCAAGCACAAGGTGATTTTTGGTTGCACGTGTTGCAGCTGTAAAGTTGCAATAGTGGGAGGCGGCAATTGCTGCTTATAAATTGAAATTATTCATTTCCAAATCCCATTTGGTTTTCTTTCAATTATGCGTTTTCTCAAAGCACTTGGGGACCCAAAAAAAGGTTGAAAGAGCAAAATTTTGAAGGAACTTACTACAGAATTTCATAGAGAATCACATGAAGCTATCAGAAAAATTGAAGGTAATATTGTAATGTTTATTTTTGAATTTTTAGTGTTCATGAAATTTCTCTGAGTTCAAAGTGGGAATTTTCAAAAGGTGTGGTTTATAACGAATTGAAGAATAAATTAGAAACTTAATATAAATATGATGTCAGGTGTTGACGATCAATAACCAGGGAAAATTTTGAGAGGAACGGAAAAGGTAATGAGGTGATCCACGGGTAGCTTTAAGTGCTACGTGGTGGGTTGGATTTACTTTAAGTAATCTAAATAAAAAAAAAAAACCTAGTGATGATATTAAAATAAATTATTAGCTTATTTTTGGCGATAGATAAAATTTGGGTTATAGGTATGATATAATATTGGACACGTAGAAAATTATTATATGAAAAGAAATATTATTAGAATAACGAGTTGATTTAATAATAATCGTAATAAATAAAATTCTTGATGAGTTATGGTTGAGGTTTTGATACGAGTTATAAAGAGTTTAAATTTAGTGGATCTTGACAAGCTATGATGGATAATTTGTTGTGATTTATGAGGAGTTGAAATTTAGTGGATCTTGACAAGCTATAATGGATGAGTTGATGTGATTTATGAGGAGATTAATTTAGTGGAATTTATTTGAGAATAAACAAGATAGCAATTTAAATGTTCAGAATTCATATTGTTTTATATTACTATTCATATGCATATTTTATATCATTGTCCATATGCATATGCATTAAATAAAAGAACCAAAAGAACCGAGAAGGGGTCAGTCTAATTGAAAAACCGTGATAGCCGGTATATGCTGGTAATAAAAGGGACACTGTGATAGTCGGTATATGCTGGAAATAAAAGGGACACCATGATAGCCGGTATAAGCTGGAAAGAAAAGAACTAGGAGGGGACCAGTCTAAGATAATAAAAATATGTCGACATATGGGAAGACGTTTCCATAATAATAATTCATGCATTGCATCTATTTTAATTATTGCTTGCATTATTGAAGTGCTAATATGTGGTGTGTTATTGTGAATTTATTTATAAATTGATGAGTCTCACAAAGAGACAACTATGGTGATAAAAATCATATAAATGGTAGACTTTATGATGTGAACCACATCACGAGATAATTTATGGTCTTAAAGTGAATTAATAAATAAGAGGAAGAAATTGATAAAAAAAATGGATCTTACGACATGTGTAGTGATAACAGAATGCTAGTATTAAGTTGTATGAGAAATAAATAATTAAATATTAAAGGGTTATTTATACAAAATGAGTACTTCTAGTAAATTTAATTCACTGTGCTTGTGAAGCTCATCCCTCATTGTACAATGATTTTAGGTAGCAAACAGGGCAAATAGTCTAGTGGGTTGAGAGTCAGACGAAATAATTTTCTGTAAGCCATGTACGTGTCAACATCCTTAGACTACTGAGAAAATAAAATAAAAATTTATTTTTAAATATTCATGCATTTTACATTGTATATTACGTTTAATTCGATATCAGATTGACGTATCTCCCCTGTTGAGGGTTGATGATTGATGTAAAATAATTTTTGTTAGTATTATTTTTACTGTTGCATATATGTGTCGTGCTAGAATTTTCAAAATGTGATGACATTGTCTCGGGGGTGGCCAACCCGGGATGGGTTGTTACAATAAGAGATAAATGTTTAAATATAAATGGGCTGATTATACAGATAGAATACTTTTAGTAAATTAAATTCATTGAGTTGTGAAGCTCACTTCTCATTGTACAATTATTTCAGGTAGCAGTCAGGACAAGTAGTCTGGTGGGTTGAAAGTCAGACAAAAACATTTTCTGTAAACCACATACGTGTCAATATCCTCAGACAAATGAGAAAATGAAATATAGAAGTTTTATTTGTAAATATTCATGCATTTTATATTATGTTTAAGTTAATATCAGAATAATATAAAATAATTCTGTTAGTATTATTTTATTGTTGCATATATGTGTCGTGCTGAGATTTTCAAAATGTGATGACATCGTCTCGGGGGTGGCCAACCTGAGATGGGTCGTTACATTTTATACCTAAACATTTGAGCAAAATGAAACATTGGAAAGTTCACTTATAATCCTGAACTTATAAAATATTTGGTTTGGAAAGGCTAAGCGGTTGGATTTGAGACGATGAGAAATCATCATTCTATTTTTTTCCCATTCATCAAGATTTTTCCCTCATTATGATTTCTTTCAAAACAAATCTCGCCAAGGGTTGCTTTCGCACCACCCAATCATGCCCCAGTCGACACGTGGCAGCCTTTAGAGACCCTATTGAATTTAGTCCCAGGTGGATTCAACCCGAACAGATTCCCCCATTGCGGTTTTTTTTTTTTTACTTAAGTGGATCAACCCAAGCGGATTTTGCCCTTAGGTATACTCAAATAGACTCCATTTCCTTTCAATGTCAACACATTTGACGATGAAAATTTTCAAAAGAACAGGCGTGAGGGGGTAAACAAAACAAAAAGACAAAAAAGAGAAAAAAAGAAGAAGAAAAAAGAACGATTAATGGAAGAGATGAATGAAAAAAGGAAATAAATGATAAAAATGATTGATAAAAGAGATGAAAAAAAAGAAAAAAATAAGAAAGATGACTAATGAAGGAGATGAAAGTCAAAAGACAAGAAAAAAATGAAAAGAATAATCGACGAAGGAGATAAAAGTAAAAAAAAGAGAAGGCAAAAAAAAAATAAATGTAATCATTGGCTTATAGGAACCCTAAAACACCTTTTAAGGCTTTCGATTATCCTTTCCTTCATTAGCCTTAGAAGCCATTGACCATATTACAAACCTTGAGAAAGTCCTCTCAGATTGATGAAGTCCGCTTAGTCCCACAAACTATTTTTGGGTGATGATAGAACTTAGCTTTTCTGAGCGAACACATCTTATCTTGAAACCACTTGCGAAAGAAAATCCCTCCAAAATGACTTTGCCAAACCAACACTCATCTTGCACCACTTGCAAGAGGTTTCCACCAAATCCTATCTTACATCCAAGCTAATCAATTATGTTCGCCGAGTACATGAGATGAAACCCTCGAACTACGTATGGATTGATCCCTCTTTGTGTACGTAGGCAACCACTTTGGTGCAGCCATGATCTTGCAAAAGAACCTTAGTTCCCTTTTTATCCTCGTCAGAACCATGCAAATACATCATTAGGATCCGGTTGATTGAACAAAACAAAATGGAATTGTTTCAGTACCCAAATTAATGAAAACTTCTTTTTTGAAAATGGATCATGCCAATCGTTCATTTTTAGTGGATTTCATAATACATATAGTAGACAAAAAACACAAAGAATCAATGTATCATTAAGTTTTTCTTTTGACTCGATCCCGAGCTCAACAATGAGGGAAAATTTTGAGCTAGAACAGTGGGGGGCAAATTGGAACAAGCACATGGGTGTCAGGATCCCACTTTGCTAGTATAACCCTTAAGAAATTCCAATCGATCCTTACACCTTCGAGTGAGAAGATCGCATTGATGCCTTGTTGATGAGTACTTGAAAATACAGTAATATTTAGTGATTTATTGATATTATTTGTGGGAAATTAGGTTTAAATCTTGCATTTTTACTTAATTGTCTTTGGAATGTGTTTTTCGAAATCACAGGTATTTTTGGTGTATTTTCAGGTCACAGGTGCTTAAAAATAATATTTGGATGAAAAAATAATATTGGCAAGAAGATCTGGAACGGCTGTGATCCAACGGTTTGAAAATCGGAGTCAGAATGAGAGAGATGACATCATTTTATCAAAGAAAAATAGCTGAACTCGAAGAAGGGCGCGGCATAATTTTCTTGGACTGCGTCCCGCATAGCTGCAGAATAATAAAAAAAAACCTAATGAATATTGTGAGCCTCCATATATATGCTAGTTTTACTTGTAATGCACTTTTTTCCTATTTTGTGTCATATTTCCTTTTAGTTACTTTCTTATTTTATGTTTTCCTAGTAGTAGAAGTATTTCCCATTTTAATGTCTTTCTTTTTCCTAGGCTCCACTTTTTCCTATTTTGTGTTATATTTCCTTTTAGTTACTTTCCTATTTCATGTTTTCCTAGTAGTAGAAATATTTCCCATTTCAATGTCTTTCCTTTTCCTAGAAGTAGTATTATTCTACTTTTCTTTTCTTTTCTAGGAGTTTGCCTATATAAGGCCGGTTGCCATTGCCTTGTAAGGAGAAAAGATTTTTCCTAGAAAAATAAGAAAAAGAAAAGAGAAAATTGGGAAGAACGTAGCTGCTATTGGTGATTAAGGAGATTCATCTGCATAGAAGACTCTTCAAGATTGCTGTTGTTTGCTTTCATTCTTCATTCTTCCCATCTTTCGTGTCTTTGAATATTTATTGTTTTTAATTTTAGGATTATGTCTAGCTAATTTTATTTTTGGTTAAGGGTGATTTCAAAGCCCTAGACATGATTTTGTAATTGAATATTCAGAGATTATTATCCATATTTGTAATAAAATTGTTTATGTTCTTCCATAAGAATTGTTTATGATTATTATTTTATTTTATTCGGGGTGGCCAACCAAATGAAATAGGGTAATTATCTATTGGTAGGTTAGGAATCTTGATCCGTAATTGTCTTGAATTTCTAATCAATGGTAGCAATTAGTAATCACTGATGATGGGATATTTTCATGTGATTATTATATGGAACATAACTCAAGATAAATTAACCGAACTTATTCATTTGTTTCTTTGACCAACCTATCTTTTTTAACCTAATGCTTCTATTAAATTAAATCTAGAGAGTTTATTCTAGGTTATTTAATAGATAGAGATTAAATAAAGAGCTTGTTTTACTTAACGACAAACTAAGGAAAGATTGGGGTAATAGAGCTTATCATTATCTACGGTTGGTAATTTTATTAGGAATTTGGGGATAACTTTGATATTGATTCATCATTTCATATCTAGTGGTGAAGAATGATCCGTTGACCAGTTTTCTCATTATTGTTACAAAGTTTATTCAATTTTGAATCATATTTTAGTTGTCTTTCATTATTCATAATTTTTAGTTAGTCATTTAAAAAAAAACCCCCAATTAGTTTATTAGGTTGTTTTGAATTTAATTTAGTTTAGAAATTATTTAGGTTTATTATTTATATTTTTTTATTTTAACAATTAAGTGTTTAATTGAATTAATTTACAATCTTATGTGGGAAATGACCTTTGTTTTTCACTATATTTCATACGATAATTTTTAGAGCAAAGAATTAATTTACACGTCTGTTATTTGGTGTGCCACTTACCAAGAGAAATTGTGGAGCCAAATAGGCCTCACGTTGCCGATCCCACATATCATTTGAGCTGAGATAGGTTCTATCACCTTTCTGATGAA
The DNA here is from genome assembly GCA_023935145.1 of Bretschneidera sinensis. Lineage (NCBI taxonomy): Eukaryota > Viridiplantae > Streptophyta > Magnoliopsida > Brassicales > Akaniaceae > Bretschneidera > Bretschneidera sinensis. The sequence goes on from CM043700.1 coordinate 119,035,902, forward strand.
GAAGGAAAAAAAATACTGTGGACAAGTTGTGAAGCTTTGTTCTTAGATCTACTAAAGGATATGTACCAAATAAGAGGAAAGATGGGTTTAAACATAAGTCCTGAGTTAAATATTTTTATCTCGACTCCTTATAAACGCGAATGTCACACATTCAAGCTCCTTAATTTGCATACATTAATCCTTTAGCCTTGTTACAATTTGATCTTTTATAGTACTTTAAATGCTTTCAGGTTTCCCAAGAGGAATACAAAAAAAAAAAAAAAAAAAAAACCCATCATTTCTAGACTGTTAAAGATAAATTGAGCATTTTGCTAAGTCATGTTGTCACTAGCTGATTACGCCCAAAGTATAACGCGGTAGTTGTAGCACAACTTTGGGGTGTCGATTCCACAGGGAGACAAGCGATCTACAAGAAAAAGTGCAAACCTTAAAACGAACGATAAAAGTTAAACGAGAAAGTTTGAGTTTTGATATTGAAGTAGTGTGACGTAGTGTAAATATAATGGAAGCAACAAGGTTCCGGGAATCCTCCCTAGTTCGTTGCCTTATTTCAATCTCAATTCAGTTGTTTTTATCTCGATTGCAAGTTTCACATCCCAAACAAGCAATCGACAAATATTCAATCAAGCACATATATAAACCCTAATGTAATTGATATGAATTACTCTTTACTTTGGATTCAAGCACACATGACCTATCCTATAGATTTATCAAGAAACGATAATATATCTCAATGACAATATTGCAGTAATGGACAAACCTAAAAGATAAATCTACCGGTCTTAATCACATCCAAACAACTTGACATAAGAAGAGCTTGACTAGACTTATATGGAGAAGAAGCATGCAATCACCAGATTAAGAAAATCTAAGATAAGAAGAACACAAAGTGTAGCTGTCACATGAACCTCAATTCTTCTCGTTTAAAGAGTAAATCATAAACAATGCTTTAACAATAAATCTGAACTACAACTGAATCAATTAATGGAAAATAAGAATAACTACACCTAAGGATTCATGCCTTTGCCTTGCTTGGAGATTAGTTGGCCATGGGGCTCATGCTTGAACATCGTAATGTTGAGCTCTCTCCTCTGTTTCCAGCCTTCTTCGATGTTCTTTTCTCAAATACTAAGTGGTATATTTATAATACACAAGGTCCAAGGGTGTTTTAGGGTTTAAAATATCATTAAAGTCCTAATTAGGTCATAATTCGAAGAAGGGGATCGTGTGCGTGCCGCACCTCAGCCTTTCCAAGCCGCGGCGCCTAGCTTTGCTTGGATTTGTGGTGGCTTCTGGAGGCCGTAGCGCCCCTGGTCTGGGCCTAGGTGCACACTAAAGGTCTTCTTTGTTCTTTTGTGCTCCTTTCTGGAGGCCGAGGCTTGGACTTCTTCAGGCTGCAGCGCACACACTCAAGACTTGATTTCTCTTCATTTGTCCTTCCACAACCATACCTTCACTCCAGTTTGCATCAAAGCTTCATGCTTAAAGCGATGATAGCTTTTCCATCTCTTTTAACTCAACATACCTGAAAATGCACCGAAATAAGTTAATGATCCAAGAATATCACTTTAGAGTTATTAAGGTATAAAAGTGTATTTCAAACCTCGATCAACCATAAAATGCTAAAAAATAAGTACTGTTAAGATGTATTTTACGACTCTCATCATAACCCTCAACTAGCTTATTGCTAGTCCCTAGCAATTCAAGCGAAAATAAGAGATGAATTCTATAGTAGGAATCAAAACAAAGTAAAGCAATGTTTAGTATTAAACTAGGAGCAATTCACTTTTTGTCTCAGAAATCGCATATAACACACACACTTAGAATCATTAAACATCACCCAAGTCTAAAAGTAATCCAAACATCAATCTTAAAATTGTTATCGACTCTTAACATCCTTCTTGCCACAATCCATTAATCCGAACACCTGGATGATTTTATGCATAACATTTATGAATACAAGTCTTGACCTCTAAAAACATAATAAATTGTATAATATCAATCATAAACCAAGCTCCATAGGCTTAATTTTCAAATCACTCTCCACTATTGTAGAAAACTCACACCACCTTGGATCAATAGGTCTTTAATAAGCTTGTAATGTTAGGCTAAGGTAAAGGTTAAGAAAGAATGGGAAGGATTAAACAAGTAAAAGAACTCAGTCTCTTAAGTTAAACACAACCACTTTAAGCACTGGATAACCTTACTTCAACGCCCAACTCTTTCAACCGTTTGTAGTGCATGTCTCTCAATAGATCACCATTTTTTTTTCTTTTCTTCTTTCTTTGCCATTATTCACCTTTTTTTATATTTTATTTTGGCATAGGACCATTCACCTTCTTTTTCACAACCCCCAACTTATCTCCTTTAATGTACTTGGGTTATGGTAGTAATATTTTTTTTTTCATATTTCCATCCTCACTCCTCTCAAGTGCTTCTCAACAAATGTGTATAACTAAGTTCTTTTAAAAGAAAGATAAGGATAAAATATTTTTAGGCTCATAAAGGTAAGTAAATGGGTTATCGAAAGAAACAAGGCTCAAATTCTTTTTCAAGAAAAAGGCTCAAACAGGTAACTAGTGATAAATATAACAAATGTAAGGATGAAAGACTCAAACGGTTCAAAAATGACCTATATCATATCCTAAGTAATGTGCATTTTAGGAATTCGCCTCAAGTGATTATCAAATAAGTTCTAGAGCTTGTCGAGACCGCAAAAGTATTCACAAACAATCACACATAAAACTTCTCTAAATGTTTTTAGACTAATCATACAATCTTACCGCAAACCAGAGTCTCAAACCAAATGAAGATTGACACTTAAATTATTCTCAAACCGAAGCAAAATTTAACTTCTTCTAAATGCTATATGCTATCTCAATTAAACTCATATCATTGACATGTGAATTAACTCTAAAACTAACACAAAGCATGCTAAGAACAAACAAAAAGGGAAAGTGACACCAAGCAGTTCAATGAAAAAAAAAAAAAGAAATATGTTTCCTTTACCCCCAACTTAAAAATTGCATTGACCTCAATGTGAAAGAAAAAGTAAAGAAAACTCCCTTTGTAACCAAAAGTGCACAGAATCTAAAAATTGTGCACCACCATTTGAACTACTGTGCATCTTTGTCTCTGAAAAGAAATACGAAGGTAATATTGAAAAACAACAAAATACTAATAATAAACAAGAAAAAGAAATATGAAAAATAATAAAAGGATATGTTGTGGGGTGCCTCCCATGAGCACTAAGTTTTATGTTTTCAGCCAGACGATGCACCACTCTCACTGCTGGCCTCATTGTGGTGCTGAAGATGAGGCTCCATACTCAGTTCCCTCGGTGCTAGTCTTTTGGCAAGGATTACTTAAAGTCCACCATATATGGCTTAAGTGTTCTTGATGTTGCCCATTTACTATCAGTAGTAGGGTATTTGATTCCCGTACCCAAGTGACTTCTCTCAAGTAAGTCCTCAAAGCATGGTTGCCTTGATTTCTTAATAACTCCTTGTGACTTATCAAAAACATCAACAACATTAACAACATGGGGATAAATTACAGAATCATCGAAGTCAAAATTATTATGAGGGAATTGCACAGAGTTAGAATTATCTTTAATGTGCTCATCCTCCAAATTAAGCTTATCAATCATGTAAGTGTCGAAACACTCATCCTCTTCATGTGGCTGCCTTGAGACTCGAAAAACCTCTAGAGTCCTATTTCCAAATGATAATGTCATTAGGCCATTCCTATAGTTAATGAGGGCATTGGCGGTGGCAAGGAATGGTCTTCCAAGTATCAAAAGAATTTTGGACTTTGTATTCACCATAGAAACAATATCTAAAACCAAAAAGTCAACAGGATAATATAAATTATCAATTTGCAACAAAACATCTTCAATAATACCTCTTGGTTTTCTTACCAATCTATTCGCTAATTGAAGTACCATGGAGGTTGGTTTGATCTCACCTAGACCGAGCTGCAAGTACATGGAGTATGGCATGAGGTTCACACTAGCACCCAAATCTAACAATGCTTGGCCACAAGATTTGTTTCCAATTTGGCAAGCCACCATTGGACGGCCCGGATCTTTATATTTGGGTGGTGTTTTGCTGTCAATTACTGCACTTGCTTGCTCCGTTAAGAATGTCGTCTTCTTCACATTGTGCCTCCTCTTGAGTGTGCATAGATCTTTGATTACTTTCGCATAGTTGGGAACTTGTTTTATGGCATGAAGAAGAGGGAGGTTAATTTTAACATGCTAAAGTTGTTCAAGAATCTCACATTTTAATGCTGAATCTCTCTCTTTAGGTTTAGGAGTGCTTGAGGGAAAGGCACCGGTGGAGAATAATCATCATGGGCCTCTTGTTCCTTGGGGGCTTCATCCTTGTTGCTCAAGTTTGATGGTAGAGTGAGCCCATCAATTTTCTTACTGCTGCGAGTGATTATGGCATTAACCTCTCTAATATTTTGATTTTCAGGATTGGAGGTTTGTGCCATATGTTGTCCCCTTGAATTAGGTTGTGGCTGCGAAGGTGATCTTGTTCTTGAATTTTCAAGAAACTAGTCAACTTAGTGAGTTGACTCTTTATCACCTTTTGTTTCTATTTGATCGTTTATTTCTCCTCTAATAACCGTTGATTTATTTTGCCCTACTCTTCCACACTCTTGGTATGTACCTGCATAAATGATTTAAACATATCTTCCAAAGGTAAAGACTATTGAGGTGCATTAAATGAGGTTGTTTCCGGTTTCCATTGGGTACTAGATTGGACAGGAGGTTGCATATCAAATCTCCAATAAAAATTAGGGTGATTCTTCCAACCGGGATTGTAGGTGTTAAAGTAATGTGAGTCTGGTTTTCTAAAGGGTGTACCTAAAGTATTACGCTCTCCCTTCATCTCAAAATAAGCTGGACAATCCCTAGGTAAATGATCTACACCATTACACATGAAACAAGGCTCGTGGGACTCTACCCTAGCAACCGGTTCAGGGGCTCTGACATCCTTGGTTTTTAAGGCTTCAATTTCCTTAGTTAAGGCCTCTAAACGGGCTTTAAGGCTGTCCTCTTCCTTAAGTTGTTAAATCCAAGCAGATTAATTTCTCCTAGTGCTTTCCATGGCATTTGATCTAGTCCAAGTGTGGGCTTTTTCTGATAGGTCATCTAGGAAATCTGTGGCTTGATCGGGATCTTTTTGAAGGAAATCCCCATTGCACATCATTTCTATGAACTGCCTTTCTCTACTTAGAAGCCCATCATAGAAGTAGTTAGCTACCTGCCAACTCTCATACCCATGGTGTGGACAAGAATTCAAAAGGTCCTTGAAACGTTCACAAACTTGATATAAGGTTTCACTATTCTTTATGCAAAGTTTGAGATTTGTCTCTTGAGGTTGTTGGTCTTATGGGTTAGGAAGTGTTTTTAGAAGAAAACTCGGGTCATCTCATCCCAATTACCTATAGACCTGGGCCTTAACAAGTACAGCCAAACCTTGGCCTTTTCCTTAAGTGAAAAAGGGAAAAACTCAAGACTTGATTTCTTTTCATTTGTCTTTTGATAACCATGCCTTCACTTCGGTTTGCATCGAAGCTTCATGCTTAAAGCGATGATAGCTTTTCCATCTCTTTTAACTCAACATACCTGAAAATGCACCGAAATAAGTTAATTATCCAAGAATATCACTTTAGAGTTATTAAGGTATAAAAGTGTATTTCAAACCTCGATCAACCCTAAAATGCTAAAAAATAAGTACTATTAAGATGCATTTTACGACTCTCATCACTAGCAAAGGGTGAAAAGGAGTTTAACTAAATTGCCAGAATTGCCCGTACAGATCAGTCATTTTTGTGGATTAAACTGTATTGATTCAAGAAGAACCAAGAAATAAGCCATATATGCTTGGAAAGATCTAGATGTCTATTTTCTGAATAATTCTATGACTCATAAATATAAATTTTCTATGAAAAGTTATGGCAGTTTTAGTAGACAAAGGTCAGGCTGTGCGTGATTTCAGCGTAGCAGAAGTGAATGAGCTATTAAATTCCGATTTTTTTTGGGATTTGCACGGTTGGAAAAGGAAGTTGAAGGCCTAAATAAATCTAGGGAAAAATCAAAAAAACAAAAATAGGCACATGTTCAATTGCTAGGGTTTTGTTTAGGGTTCTATAAATACATGTTTAAGAGACCAAAAAGAGGACAAGTTCTGTTTTACTATATTTTCTTCTACGGTGGCCATCTTCACGCATGTGAGCTCTTGTTCCCTAAGGATTATCATCATAGAGGAGTTGTCTTTTCTTTCTTTTATCTATTTTTTATGATGATGATATTTTTCATTAGAATTATGTGTAACTAAATATTTTAGTTAGGGCTCGATTGAAGCCCTAGTCATATTTTCTTTAGGATTTCGATTTCCTTTATTACAAATTATTTTTTTGGTGATGCTTAATTGATTAATTCCTGGTTTTATTTTATTCTTCATACAATTTATGAGTTAAGCTTGATCATCATATACATGTGTTGTATGGAGATTGTCAACTAGGTAAATTTAGATGACCGAATCTTGTGCCTACACTAAGTGAGGAAGGAGCCAATTATGGATTCTTGGGATTAATCAACATGAAAAACCAGGATAGATACCATGTTCAAGGTTTCTTGTGTTTTTCTATTTCCATTGTTTTATGCTTTCTTGAAGTGCAACTTAGTAGATACCATGCTAAATACTTTGAGAATGAAAGAGTTAGAGTAGACACCCATGCCTAACTTGTTGCTTAAGGAAATCAATAGCTTAAGGAGTAGATATCATGCCCTTAGGTTGATAAACATTAAGCATCTAAATCTAGTTTGTAGCATTGTGCAAGTCGTTTGCTTTAAAAAAAATTATTAGTGGTGAATATCGAAGCCTTAACTTATTTTCTCATTATTTTAAAAATTGTTTTACGATTTTCTTTCACTAGTGCAATCTTTACTGTTTATTCAAATTTGTTATTTTTTGTTTCATTTAAATAGAAGCTTTAGGAAATTATATTTAAACACAATTAATCCAATCCTCATGGGAATGATCTCGTATTTGCTAGCTATACTATTTGTTTGATCTTGTTCATTTACGAGTTAAAACATACATTTAGAAGCTTATTATTTAGGTTGATATTTGTATAACAAGTTTTTGGCGCCATTGCCAAGGATTGCGCTAAATTGTGTTTAAGTTTCGTATGAAAAAAAATTAAAAAATATATTTACTGTTTATATGATATAATGCAGGATTGAAATTTTGTTTATGCAAGGTGGTCCGTCCTAGAATTTAGCCATCATTATGTACAATCCAGAGATTGAATGAAACCTTAGACGACGTCGAAGGCAAAAAGGAGAATCTAAAAAAGAAGAAAGATCAGAATCTGAGGAAGAAATGGAGGATGAACAAGAAGAAAATCCACTAGTTCGAAAGCCAATAAAGAGCTTATTTATTCCACAAAACCTTAATCAACAATCATGCATCACCTACCAACCAACTGTGCAGAGCAACTTCAATCTATCTCCTCATTTACTTAGTATGGTACCACGTTACAAAGGCGTACCTTCTAAGGATCAATATTTGCACATTAGAGATTTCTTTGATCTCTGCAAGACTTAGAATATCCAAGGCTTAACTCTAGAAGGAATCAGGTTAATCCTCTTTCCTTTTTCTTTAAAAAATAATGCTAAGTTTTGGTTGAACTTTTTGTCTGCAGGTTCCATTAACAATTGGGAGGAGTTGGCCACTAAATTTTTAAAGAAGTTTTTCCCAGCTTAAAAGACAAGGCAACTTAGAAGGGAGATTCAAACCTTTCAACAGAAAGATGGAGATCTTTTCTTTGAAGCATGGGAACATTTCAATGAGTTGTTTCTCAAGTGTCAACACCACAATATATCTCAAGATGATCAGGTACAAGCTTTTTATGAAGATTTAAATGATACTAATAAAAGTCTTATTGATTCAGCTTGTGGAGGTATACTTATGGAAAAGAACAATGAGGAAGCTATTGAGCTATTTGAGACCTTAAGTGAAAATTCTCAACAATTCTCATCAAGAGGGAGGTAAGGAGTAAAAAGTAAGGGTGTGTATGAAGTAAGCACCAGTGGTGGAATCCAAACTCAAATGGTGAAAATGGAGCGGAAGTTAGATGTGCTAGTGAGAGCAATGTCAACCGAGAACATCTCTCAAGTTCAACAAGTTACAATAGTCGAGGTATGTGCTATATACTCTCACTCTAATCATACTACTGAGACTTGACCTATGTCTTCTTTTACATAGCAAGAGCATGCAAATTATGTGGGATAAATCAATTATCCTCCCAAGAATAACCCCTATTCAAATAATTACAATGCAGGGTGTAGAAATCACCCTAATCTTTCTTGGAGTAACAATCAGAATGTTCTGAATCCACAAGAGCAGCAGAGAAAGTAATTATCAGACTCCACCACAGGTGGTGCAACAAAATCTTGAGTAGAAAAAGAATGATATTGAAGGTGCCATACTCCAGTTCTTGACTGCACAACAACAGACTAATGCTCAGACTAGTCAGACCATTCAGAGATTGGAGGGGGCAATTGGCTAAGGAATTGAGTGAGAGAAAGAGATGAGAATTCCCATCACAGACCATACCAAACCCAAGAAGTCAAGAGGAGCTCAAGGTTGTGATAGTCCTTAGAAGTGGTAAAGTCATTGACAACGATGTGGGAATGGATAAGAAAGTGGAAGCACCTCCAACAGGAGCTATGACATCCACAAAGGTAAGTGAGAAAGAGAAGGTGATATTGCCACCCTTCCCTCAAAGGTTAGTTAAGCAAAAAAAGAACAACAATGTCTTGATATTTTTGAAACTTTAAGAAAAGTAGAAATCAATATTCTTTTACTTTATGCAATTAAACAAATCCCATCTTATGCCAAGTTCTTAAAGGATTATTGTACTAACAAAAGAAAGTTTCAGGAATATGAGAAAGTTACATTGACAGAGGAAGTAAGAGTGGTTTTGTTGAGAAAGTTACCACCTAAACTAAAAGATCCATGTAGTTTTATTATTCCTTACAGGATTGGTGACCAACTCTTTGAACGTGCTTTGCTTAATTTAGGGGCAAGTATCAATTCGCTGCCCTATACGGTTTATGAGAAATTGAATTTGGGGGAACTTCAACCAACTTCAATTACATTGCAATTGGCAAACAAAAGCATCAAGAGACCTAGAGGTATTATAGAGGATGTCTTAGTTAAGGCAAATCAATTTATTTTGCTTGTTGATTTTGTTGTTTTGGATATGGAAGAATCACCTATGCATTATCTTTGTCCATTATTTGAGGTAGACCCTTTATGAGTAATATTGATACAAAAATATGTGTTAAAAATGGGTATTATAAGCATGAAAATGGTGAAAAGATAGAGTTTAAAGTTGCTGGAAATCATCTTGACAAGATTCCCAGGTGGTGATCTTCCAAACACCCAAGTCTAGAATGACTTGTAGAAAGAAATACAGCAATCAAAGACAAGAACAGAAAATCAAAGAAAGAAAGAAAAAAGATAAGCAATTTGTTATCGAGGTTCAGAAATGTGCCTACGTCCCCGTGAGTTCCTCTGAACTCTTTGCACTAAATCAATGGTTCTTTACAAATACAAGCTCAAGTTCTTGAAGAAACTAAAAAGAGAAGAAAGGAAGAAGATAAGAACTAACAATGCTCTCTATCTAATCTAGACTTCTCTCTCTTTACAACCAGCCTCATTACAATGAGTCCATATTATGTTTGATCTTTACACTCTCACATAATTCTCTCTTGTATTAAAATTGATCTCAAAGTATGTCACAAACTTGTGTTGTTCTATATATGAAAATGAGGCTAGGTGACCCTTTATATAGTGCACCAACTTCTTGTCCATTCTTGTGAGTCAATCTCCACCCTTAGATCTTGATTACCACTTAACCATAGCCCTCCATCAATCCTATATGGTGTTGTGCATTTTAACCTTGCATCCATGCACCTAAGAGGTGGTTAAAACCTGCTGTCCATGTGTGCTGCACTTTAACTAGAGCCTAGGCGCTCAACAGGGCACGGTGCGGTGCTGGGCAGAGTCCCTTTGCACACTCTCTGGGTGGTGTGGTGCTGGGTCTCTTTAGGAAGCCTCCATTCTATATAGTGTGCCACTGGTGAAGGAGCAGTGCGGCGCACACTGATGCTACCCTTCACCAGCAGTGCACACACTCCTTCAGCTTGTGTGCAGAAGTGCACACACTAGTGTGCCTACCCTTACCTTGCTCAAAAGTGATGCACACACTTGTATGCAGTCTTTTAACTTACTATTTTTTAATACTTCGACCTTGGTTTAGTCTTTAACCATCTTTGAACAATGTTTAGACATGTTTAAACCTTAGACAAATACCAACAATCTCTACCTTCGTCTAAGTGTTTAAACCCAAACCATTTTTGCAGAGAGCTTTAGGATCCAGACTCATCTTGAGTCATCAATTAACCAACTCTAATCCTAAGTAGTCTAAGGCAATGATTGAACTTACTTAGAGGTAGAACTTTAGTACCCAAATCCGCAGGATTTTCTTCCGTTTCTACCTTGTCCACATGGATGCATCATTTCGTAACATTTTCCCGAATGAAATGATATCGAACATCCATGTGCTTTGTCCTCTTATGGAACACCAGATTCTTGCATAAGTGCAATATACTTTGACTATCTGAAAACACCACAACCTACTCCTCCAGTACCTTTAACTCTTCAAGCAACCCTTTATACCACATAGCTTCCTTAATGGCCTCCGTAGCCGCTATGTACTCAGCCTCGGTTGTTGAGAGTGCTACCACTGGCTGCAACTGAGCCTTCCAACTTACACAACATCCGTTTAAGTTGAAGAAGTAAGAGGTAATCGATCTCCTTTTATCCCAGTCTGCTCCATAGTCTGAATCAGTAAAACCTTCAAGGCAGATGGACTTACCCCTCTTCTCATAAACCAGCCCTACTTCTAGGCTTCCCTTCAAGTACCTCAGCAACCACTTCATCCCAAGCCAATGCTCTTTTCCAGGATTACTCATAAACCTACTGAGAACACTCATTACATGAGCAATGTCAAGTCCAGTGCTTACCATGGTTAACATAATAGAACCAACCGCACTAGAGTAAGGGACTTTCTTTATTTCCTTCTTCTCCGCCTCCGATCTTGGATATTGATCGTTGAAGAACTTGAAATGACCAGCAAGGGTAACATTTACTGGTTTGCTATCTTCCATAAAGAATTTAGATATCATCTTCTCTATGTAGGAAGTTTGAGAGATCTTCAATCTGTTTCTCTCCCTTTCTCAGATGATACACATCCCAAGGATCTTTTGTACATGGCCAAGATCCTTTATCTCAAACTCCTCACTGAGTTGAGCTTTCAATTTCCTTATCCTCTCTATGCTTCTCCCAACCAGCAATATGTTATCAACATAGATGAGGATGACCACCACTTCCTCAACCTTCTGCCCCTTATAGTACAAGCACAAATCATAGTAGCTCTTCATGAAACCCAAGCTAATTACAAAGGAATCAAACCTCTTATTCCATTGCCGAGGTGATTGCTTCAAGCCATAGAGAGATTTCTTCAATTTGCACACCAACTCTCCCTACCTTCCTTCCTCATAGCCTTCAGGTTGCCTAATGAAAATGGTCTCATCGAGCTCTCCATGTAAGAATGTTTTCTTCACATCCATTTGCTCGATTTCCCAATCAAATTGGACCACTAATGCTAACACTATCCGGATCGTCTTTTACTTCACAACCAGTGAGAAGATTTCGGTGAAATCTATGCCTTCTTTTTGTGTGAACCCCTTCGCCACTAGCTTAGCTTTATATTGGACTTCATCCCCTGGAGTATTCCCTTTTTTGATCTTGTAGAGCCATCTACAATCCACAACTCTCTGTTTTTCAGGTTTGGGCACCAACTCCCAAGAGTTGTTCTTCATCAAAGAATCCATTTCTTCCTCCATAGCCAGCTGCCACTTTGACGAATCCTTACACTCTATGGCATCCATGTAAGTTTTTGGTTCAACCTCTCCTTCTATCCAAGGAGTTGCTACATTAGCATCCGCAAACCCATATCTCAAAGGTGATCTAACCACCCTCCTTCCCTAGTCTCTTGTGAGCTGGTAGTCATTATGACTTGATGCATCAACCTCTTCTTATTCAGTCTCTTCTTGAGTTTCTTGAGCTTAGCCTTCATCCAAGGGCTCTACCTGATCCGAACCGTCTTGCCTCCTCTGTTCTACCTGAACCGAGTTCTCTTTGATGCGATGCTTCACAACTTTCGGACTGGTTTGCTCACTAGCCCGTGCAGGGTTAGTTTTCTCCAAGTAGGGAAATAACAATTCATTAAAAATAACATCCCTACTTATAATCAGTTTCATACCTTTCTTTTCTAAGGACCACAACCTATATCCCTTAACCCCATCACTATATCCTAGAAATACACATTTTCTAGATCTTGGGCTAAGTTTATCCTCCTTTTGATGTGCATATGCAGCACACCCAAAAGTTTTAAGGTTGCTTAATTCAGGGGGGTTTTTCACTCCACATTTCCATGGGAGTCTTGAGCTCTAAAGCTCTAGAGGGTGATTTATTTACCAAGTATGCAGCTGTAGCCACAACTTCTCCCCAAAAATATTTTGGTAAACCGAATCCTATTAACATGCACCTAACCTTTTCCATAAGGGTTCTATTCATCCTTTCAGCAACTCCATTTTGCTGAGGTGTTTTTACAGCCGTTCTATACCTTAGAATGCCATTTAATTCACAAAATTTATCGAAATCCTTGTTGCAAAATTCTAAGCCATTATCGGTTCGTAAAGCCTTAACTACCCTACCCGTTTGAGTTTCCAGTAACTTCTTCCACACAACAAATTTATTTAAGGCATTCGATTTATTTCTAATCAAATAAACCCACACTTTTCTTGAATAATCATCAATTAAAGATAGAAAGTAAAAGTTACCTCCCTGTGTTGGTGTTCTTGCTGGTCCCCAAAGGTCCGAATGAATATAGTCAAGAATCCCCTTAGACTTGTGCACTCTGGTGTTGAAGCTGACCCAGTGTTGCTTCCCAAGAATGCAACTCTCACAGAAATCCAGTTTCTCTACTTTGTCACCACCAAGTAGACCATCCTTGCTAAGAACTTGCAGGCCCTTTTTGCTTATGTGTCCCAAGTGAGTGTGTCAAAGGGCTACCTTATCCATCTCAGCCATCAAGCTTGCTGCTTGATTATTGATTTCTGTCTCTCCAATCATCTCATAGAGTCTATCGTTTCTTATTGCTTGATCACTACCAAAGATCCCTTGGCTACCTTGATCTTTCCTCCCTCTACTTTGCATGTATAACCCATGGAATCCAACTGCCCCAATGAGATCAAATTTCTCTTTAAATCTGGAAGATACCTCACATTTCGTAGCAGCTTGTGACTCCATCAAACATCCTTAATTGGATGTCTCCAATCCATCTTACTTGGCAAGAATTGTCATTCCCCAAGAAGATCCTTCCATCATTGATCTCCTTGAAATTCTTGAACCATTCCTTGTGAGGGCACATATGATAAGTGCTCCCGGAATCAAGAATCCACTTTCTACTGTCTTGCCTCCTGCTCGCATTTGAGCACATTACAAGAACATCATCTTGTTGTTCTCCTTTGACAACCGAAGCCTCTCCATTGTTGGTATGGCTTCTCCTCTCATCCCAAATCCTCTTCTTACAATCTTTCTTGAAATGGCCCTCGTTGTTGCAGTAGAAGCATCTCTTTCCTCCTCCAAGTCTTGTCTTGGAATGAGATCTCCCATGGTTCTGCCCTCTACATCTTGATTTCTCCCGGTAGTTACCATGGTTACTACTGCCATTCCGAGTTGTTGGCCTTCCTCTTACGAATAGCCTATCTCCACTTGATGTCTCCTTCATCTTGGCCTTGAAATCATGTGCCCTTATGGCATTGATCACAATCTCCTTTGTTAAAGTATCCCTTCCATACTCAATAGCATTAATCAAATTATAAAAGCAATCAGGAAGAGAATTTAACAAGATAACAACCAATTGTTCATTCGGAAAATAATGCTACAGCTATTCAAATCTTGAACTAGCTTATTAAAGACATCAAGATTATCTTGCAAATCTTTACTATGATCCATTTTAAAAGCAAAGATTCTTTTAAAAAGATAAATCTTGTTAGGGAGAGTTTTGGTAAGAAATAACTCATCTATTTTCTTCTATATAACAGCAAGATCTTCCGAGTCTCCGCACTCCCTTGTGACACTATCCGACATGTGCAAGAAAATGGTGTTGTAAGCCATCTTCTTCATCTCGGTCCACTGGTCCTCTGTGATATTTGCTGAAAAAGCATCATCTTCTCCAATATCCATGTCCACTTTCTGTTGCATTAGAACTGCCTTGATCTTTCGCTTCCAAAGGGCAAAGTCTCCCTTTCCATCAAACTTCTCAACACAGAATTTTGAAGCCATCTTTTGTGGACAAGATCCCTGATTTATGCACTACCCACAAATGCTTTCTTCAACCTCAAGAACACAGATCGAAGATGGATCTTAACACCCTTCTTGAATCTACCTCAAGAACACGATAAGATCTTGATCTTTGCACCGTTCTTGAATCACCCAAGAAGTTGATCTTTGATTCTTAGAGTCTTGGCTCCATCACCTTCTTGTTCTTGTTCCGATACCCAGCTGTGCAGCTCTGATACCACTATTGAAAATCACTTGGACAAGATGCCCAGGTGGTGATCTTCCAAACACCCAAGTCTAGAAAGACTTGTAGAAAGAAATATAGCAATCAAAGATAAGAACAGAAAATCAAAGAAAGAAAGAAGACAAGCAATTTGTTATCGAGGTTCGGCAATGTGCCTACGTCCCCGTGAGTTCCTCTGAACTATCTGCACTAAATCAATGGTTCTTTACAAATACAGCAACCCTCTTCAAGAAGCTCAAGTTCTTGAAGAAACCAAGAAGAGAATAAAGGAAGAAGATAAGAACTAACAATGCTCTCTATCTAATCTAGACTTCTCTCTCTTTATAACCAACCTCACTACAATGAGTCCCTCTTGTGTTTGATCTTTACACTCTCATATAATTCTCTCTTGTATTAAAATTGATCTCAAAGTATGTCACAAACTTGTGTTGTTCTATATATGAAAAATGAGGTTAGGTGACCCTTTATATAGTGCACCAACTTCTTGTCCATTCTTGTGAGTCAATCTCCACCCTTAGATCTTGATTACCACTTAACCATGGCCCTTCATCAATCCTAAGTGATGTTGTGCATTTTAACCTTCCATCCACGCACCTAAAAGGAGGTTAAAACCTGCTGTCCATGTGTGCTGCACTTTGCGTAGCACCTAGGCTCTCAACAGGGTGCGGTGCGGTGCGGGGCAGAGTCCCTTTGCACACTCTCTAGGTGGTGCGGAGTGATGCGGTACTAGGGCACTTTAGGAAGCCTCTATTCTCTGTGGTGCACCGCTGGTGAAGGAGTGGTGTGGCGCAATCTGATGCTGCCCTTCACCAGCAGTGCGCACACTCCTTTAGCTTGTATGTAGAAGTGCACACACTAGTGTGCCTACCCTTAACTTACTCAAAAGTTATGCACACACTTATGTGCAGTCCTTTAACTTGATGTGTTTTAACACTCCAACCTTGGTTTAGTCTTTAACTATCTTTGAACCATATTTAGACATGTTTAAACCTTAGATAAATACCAACAAAGGTGTTTAATGCATTGAAATTACAATATGATAATCATGATTGCTTCAATATTTGTGTGGTTCATAGTGTTGTTCAACAAGTCTTTCAGGTGCATAGCATTGATCCATTGGAGGCTACCATAACTCACAGTCTCACAATGCCTAACATTGAGCAGGTTGTGAAAGTGTTGATGCTGGCATCATCCTCAACGATGTTGACATCATTGAGGATGTGAATCTCCAATCCGTCCAGTACATGGCATGAGAGTCACACGATTTGGCTGAAGACAATAAACTTAGCACTACTTGAGACATAGCCCAATTTGTGTGTTCTTGATTGTTTTCGTTTCAGACTCCATCCTTCTTAATTAAAAAAAAATCTCTTTTTTTTGTGTTTCATTTTTGTTTTTGTTTCTCGCCATCTTGTGCATATTTATGCTAGTTTTTTTAGCTTTGATTTTTCAAGACAAGTTTTTTCTAGGGAGCTCTACCCTTTACCACTCTCCTTTATCCTTCTGATATTGTATCTCTTACTACACATTAGGGACAATGTGTGATTTAAGTTTGGAGGTGTAGGAAAACAATTGTATGTCCTTATGTGAGCATTGTGCACCTGTTTGATCGACCAAATAATGTTATCTGTAAGAATTTGGTTAAACTGAAACAATGATTTGATTTCATTGGCGAGCTTAATTTTTTGAACATATGATCAATTCAATAGAAAATCTGTGTCTTGTTACTTACTTTTGTCTTAGGACACTTTACATGTTTCATCTTGATTTTACCACGAACACATTAGCACATGATCTCTGGGGTATGAAATGAAGAACTAATTATGCCTATTTTCAAAATCTTAAGTTTGGTTTGATGCTTTATTAGATGAATGACCTTGGCATGATTTATTGGCAATGAATAATGGCATGATGAATAATGACTTTTCTAAGTTGTTTGCTGAGTAACCGAGCCTCTTGCCACCAAGCAATGAGTGCTCACGTCAAAAGGTGAACGCTTTGGATTGGTTAATGACATGGCTAGTTTAGCATTGTAGCCCATTTGGCTCGAGTTAGTAAGTCTTAAGGGTACTTTACACCTAGTGCCCTAAAGCCATCTGGTTTGGGAGTCACTGGCCTAATACTCAATACATGGGTTAATTAGAAAGCTTAAGGGAGCTAAGTATTACACAACCTGCATTTAAATAAAAATTAATTAATTAATTAATTATAAAAAAAAGGAAGTCATCATATCTACTGTGATATTTCCTTAGTCATTTATTTGATGGAGATTCTACTGAATTTTGAGATAATGATATATGCATATTATGATTGAGTTGAAACTCCAGGATTATGTGATAATTCACTTTACACTAGTTGATCTTGTAAAGTTTCTACTAGCCAGCTGTGAATGATTGGACATTGAATTCTTTTAGACGTCTTGAAAATGGAGTTTGTCAATTTAAGCTTGTTAATGAATGAAAAACATTGTTGATGTGATTCCGTTTTCTTCTTGATAACACGTGATTGTGACACAAATGTTTGTGGGTAGCATTTCTGTTAAACCCTCACGAGACTTCACTTGTCCTCTAGGGATGCGTAGGGGTTTAAAAGGCTTATTGCATACTCTAAACACAATCGTACACATCACAAAAGATGGAAGTAGGTAGTTATTTTTTTCAGTTTTTTTTATTGCTAAGGGACTATCAATATGTATTTTTGCGGGTGTGATAAGTGATGAATATCACACATTCAAGCCCCTTAACTTGCATACATTAATCCTTTAGCCTTGTTACAATTTGACCTTTTATAGTGTTTGATGAGTCTTAAATATTGCATATTTAAGCCCTTAAATTATATGTGTTAAGCTCTTAGTTTGTATTATTTCACTTTATTTTATGTCTTTTCTGTGTTTTGTGTATTTTTATAGGTGTGTGGAGAAAATGAAGCATTTCGGGAGATCAAGCTTCAAGAGTAAAAGCTGAGGATGCCTAGTGCGATCGAGTGCACGAGACATGCGATCGAGCGCACCTACGCTCGAGTGCACCTTCCTACGAACGAGCGCATGGTCAACATCCCACATCAAAATCTTTGTAGTGCAGTGCACCTGCGATCGAGCGCATCAGATATATGATCGAGTGCACATGCGATCGTGCGCACAAGACATGCGATCGAGCGCACATGCGATCCATTGCACCAATCTGTGATCAAGCGCACTCGGGTAGTATCCTACATCGAATCTGCAACCCATTGTGCTCCGGGACTCCCCCTATAAAAGAACCATCTCACTTCATCATTCGATGTGCAATTTCTGAGCCATTTGGTGTAATCCGGTGGACGTCTGCTAGCATTCTGGTGGACCTCGAAGGCTTTGTTACCACGAGAGGAAGCGCTGCCCAACAACGAGTGGAATTTCTCCCATGTATAGTAATTTATTTCTTTTTATTTAGTTTTAAAGTTTAATGTTTAGTACTTGTATTGTGAACTTTAGTTTCATAATTATGAGAGGCTAAAATCTTCAGTTAAGGTTGAAGATGAAGCCTTTCCATTGTTTAGCATTATATTTTCAGATTTGCGCATAACAATTCTGATGTTTTTAGTATAAATGGTCTGTTCAATTATTTGAGTAAATCTTATGATTGATTGCTTTTAATTGTTAAATTGGATATTCCTTGTGTTTCATCTGATGGATACATCAAATTATTTTCGATTAAATTGGATTTCCTTTGTGATTTGTTAAAAGCGGATACATTGGATGCTTTTGGTTTAATTGGAATATTCGTTGTTTTTTGTTTAAAGTTGGATTCATGGAATTTTTTGATTACTTTTATATAGAACATGAAAATATATGCTTTATTTTGGTTGGGTGGATTCATAAACCTTAGTCTTTTTATCATTTTCTTTAAACCAATTTAGTTTAAGTTTATATTTCTTTGCACAATATAATACAAAATTCGGAACTAGGTTAAAATAGGGTTAATTTAGATAAAATTATATTTTCATAACGCAATTCCTTGTGGATTCGACCTCGCACTTGCACAACACTATATTGCAAACGACTCGTGTTTGTGAGTAATTTAAAACTCACAACAGTATTTTTACATACTTTCATGTTTTCCAAGAGGAATGTAACAAAACCCATCATTTCTAGACTGTTAAAGATAAATTGAGCATTTTGCTAAGTCATGATGTGACTAGCAAAGGGTGAAAATGAGTTTCACTAAATTACCATAATTACCCGTACAAATCAGTCATTTTTGCAGATTAAACTGTATTGATTTGGGAAGAATCAGGAGATGAACTATATATGCTTCGAAAGATCCAGATGTCTATTTTCTAGATAAGTTTACGGCTCGTAAATATAATTTTTTTAGAGAAAGTTATGGCAGTTTTAGTAGGCAAAGGTAAGGTTGTGCGTGATTTCAGCATGACAGAAGTGAATGAGCTATTAAATTCCGATTCTTTTGGGATTTGCACGGCTGGAAAAGGAAGTTGAGTGCCTAAATGAGTCTAAGGAAAAATCAGAAAAACAAAAATAGGCACATGTTCAATTGCTAGGGTTTTGTTTAGGGTTCTATAAATACATGTTTAAGAGACCAAAAAGAGGACAAGTTCTGTTTTACTATATTTTCTTCTACGGTGGCCGTCTTCACGCATGGGAGCTCTTGTTCTCTGAGGTTTATCATCACAGATGAGTTATTTTTTCTTTCTTTTATCTATTTTTTTATGATGAGAATATTTTTCATTAGAATTATGTGTAACTAAATATTTTAGTTAGGGCTCGACTGAAGCCCTAATCATGTTTTCTTAAGGATTTGGATTTGCTTTGTTATAAATTATTTTTTTGGTGATGCTTAATTGATTAATTACTGGTTTTATTTCATTCTTCATACGGTTTATATGTTATGCTTGATCATCAAACACATGTGTTGTATGGAGATTGTCAGCTAGATAAATTTAGATGACCGAGTCTTGTGCCTACACTAAGTGACAAAGGAACCAATTATGGGTTCTTGGGATTAATCAACACGAAAAACCAGAATAGATACCATATTCAAGGTTTCGTGTGTTTGTCTATTTCCATTGTTTTATGCTTTCTTGAAGTGCAACTTAGTAGATACCATGCTAAATACTTTGAGAATGAAAAAAATTAGAGTAGACACCCATGCCTAGCTTGTTACTTAGGGAAATCAATAGCTTAATGAGTAGATATCGTTTCCTTAGGTTGATAAACAATAAGCATCTAAATCTAGTTTGTAGCATTGTGCAAGTCATTTGCTTTAAAGAAGATGATTAGTGATGAATATCAAAGCCTTAACTTATTTTCTCATTATTTTGAAAACTGTTTTACGATTTTCTTTCACTAGTGCAATCTTTGCTGTTTATTCAAATCTGTTTTTTTTTTCTTATTTAGATAGAAGCTTTAGGAAATTATATTTAAACACAATAAATCTAATCCTCGTGGGAATGATCTCGTATTTGCTAGCTATACTATTTGTTTGATCTTGTGCACTTGCAAGTTAAAACATATATTTAGAAGCTTATTATTTAGGTTGTTATTTGTATAACAACTTCGCTAGGAGGAAAGATGAGTTTAATTACAAGTTTTAGGTCAAATGAAATAAGTTTCCAAAGAAAATGTCACTAAGTGCATTGTTCTTCAAAAGTCATCTCTTACATGCATTGTTTTTCTAAACTCTAAAAAACAGAATCCTAAATGCCATGACTCAGCTCAAGCCTATTTATTTATTTATAGCTAACAAGACTCTACAGAATCACTAAAAAGCACTCACAGCAGGTAAATCAATTAAGCCCTTATTAGCAGGCAAAATCACCAAAAAGCCCTCATCTGTAGGAAAAATCACCAAAAATCCCTCATAGCAGGCAAATCACCAAAAAGCCCTCATAATAGGCAAAATCACAAAAAAAAAAAACTCTTATAGCAAGCAAAATCACAAACCAAAGTCCTCGTTAACATTCAAACCTAAGTCCTCATCAGTAGGCAAAATCACATACCAAAGTCCTCGTAGCATGCAACCCAGTGTCCTCATCAACAAGCAAACCAAAGTTCTCGTCAACAGGCAACCAATGTCCTCAATAGTAAGCAAAATCACAAACCAATGTCCTCGTCAGCAGGTAATCAAAGCCTTTGTTAGTAGGCAAACCAAAGTCCTTGTAGCAAGCAACCCATTGTCCTCATCAGCAAGCAAGCCAAAGTCCTTGTCAGCAGGCAAAACTAAGTCCTCATTAGTAGGCAAAATCACAGACCAAAGTCCTTGTAGCAAGCAACCCATTGTCCTCATCAGTAAGCAAGCCAAAGTCCTTGTCAGCAGGCAACCGAAAGTCCTCATTAGCAAGAAAACTCACAAACCAAAGTCCTTATCAGTAAGCAAATCAAAGTCCTCATTAACAAGCAAAATCATTAACTCAAAGTCCTCGTCAGCAGGCAAACTAAAGTCCTCGTCAGCAGAGAAACCCAAATCCTCATTAGCAGACAAAATCACAAACTAAAGTCCTCGTCAATAGAGAAACCTAAGTCCTCATTAGCAGGCAAAATCACAAACCAAAGTCCTCATCAGCAGGCAAATCAAAGTCCTCGTTAGTAGGCAAAATCACAAACTCAAAGTCCTCATCAACAGACAAATCAATGTCCTCATTAGCAGGTAAAATCACAAACTCAAAGTTCTTGTCAGTAGGCAAACCAAAGTCCTCGTCAACAAGCAAACCAAAACCATCATAACAGGCACCAGTCGGTCTAGAAGTTTCACATGAGTGAACGGATGTCAACTCTATCACTCCAAGTATGTATCATTCTCATAGGTGATCCTATGACATCAACATTCCCAACAGCACATTTACTTTTACGCACACATCGCATATTTATCGTTATAAAATTTTGAAACTAAACAAAAGTCAATCATATCCTTTGATTGGAACTCTCAAAGGAGCACCAATCAAAGGGGGGCAAACTGTAGACATCCAATTTCATTCCAAAGTTTTTAACAAACCACACGCGGGTTCCTATGATGAATCTTTGATTCTAGTGTGCTCGAACTTCCTAAGTGAGGAAATGTGGATTTAGTTGGGGAGTAAGAGCAATTGCAAGACCTTTTTGTTTAATCCATTTAATTTACTTTGGGTTTAAATCAATTGGACCTTATTTGTTTTAACTATTCCAATACCAAAGTCTTCATTTAAACTTTGACCCAATCTAAAACCTACTAAAGCCCATTGATCTTTCATAAGCCCAAACACTTTAAGCCCAAATTTCAAGCCCAAGAAGAATTTAATTTTTAGGGTGAACTTCCAATTTCACCCTCCACTTACCACTCCTTGATTGGTTCACTTTTCTCAAAGTAAAAGTCATTTTTTATAACCAAAAATATATCTCTCTCTTCTCCCAATGTGGCAGGCCATAACGAGGAATTTTGAATTTTTCTTTTTTCTTTTTAAACTTAAATCTCACTCCTAGATTCCCTCATCTTATATTTTGCCAAATGCTACGTTTTTTCCAGACAAAATAAGACTTTTTTCACTTAAAAAGCAACAACAATGCACTTATAAAGTAGCTAATTTTTCTCCCTCTTTGGACAACAATGTGTACCAAAAATGAGTTTTTCTTCTTTTCCTTTTGCTTAGTTAATTGGAAATTACCTTATCAATCTTCCAACCTTTCGTAAATGTTAAATAACACCTTTTTATACCCAAAAAAATCACATTTTATACCCCAAAAACAACACCTAAAAAACAACAGTTTTTTTTAGAATGTGAAGTTTTTTTCTCATTTCTTTTGCTTTGTAATTGCACTCTTTTTTCCCCTAAGCTTTTCCACTTTATTATATATCAAAAACCAAATAAAATTTTGTATTTTCCACCCTTTTTGGTCATCCAAATCAAGGAGTGTTTCTCCTCACATTTTTTGCTTTTGCTTTTACTTTATTGAAAACACTCCAAAATGTCATTTCTTGTTCACCTTTTTGCAAACCTTCTTGTTCACTTTTTTTCACCTCAAAGAAACCCCCCTCTCTCTCTCCCCCCCCCCCTCCCCATGTCCAGCCACCTAAGTATTTTCCCTCTCATTTTTCACTTGGTTTACCACACCTCACTTCTCTAGCCCCACCTTTACACCCCAAAAGTGAAACACCTTTTTCATCTCAAAAGTTGAAACTACTTTTTCCCTTCCCTATATGACCAGCCATGCACCTTCTTTTCACCCATTATTTTGCTTGTTTTTAGTCTCTTAGCCAGCCCTTACTGCTCTTATAAATACCCCCTTTTGCTAACACAAAGGACAACACAACACTAAGGCAAAGTAATGCAAAAATGAGAGAAAAAAGAGAAAGTTTAGAGAGAAAGAAATAAGTGAGAGAAGAGACAAAAGGAGAAAAGAGTAGGAAGATCAAAGAGAGAAATATAACAAAAGAGAAGAGAGTGTTCAAGAATGGTGAGAAAAGAGCAAAGAGTGAAACACAAAAGAACTAGTGAGAGTTCTTTATCATTTTCAGCTACTTTTTTTTTGGTCTTCTAATCTTCATTGGAATTATTCTTCCAACTTCAGTAAGTCCACAAGAGCACAAGGTCTCAAAGGATAATTCCCACGCGTGGAAATTTTTCTTAGCCAAAGAAGGTTAGTTAAGCTTCTACTTTTTGGAAAATAAATTGGTAGCATGATTCATTTGTTTAAACCACCTTAAAAATAGACTAGATTAATTTGGCTCACTTACAAAGTTTCATCTTAAGATACTTACTAGTTTCGTAGCATTTTATTTTTCACTATTTATATGTCTTTCTTTAGTTAGCTAGTAGTCATATATAGTCTCTTCGTTAAATGCAATGTTAAGTTAATTGTAGTTTTAAAGTTCTTTTCTTTAGTTTAGTACCTTAAATGTTTTATTTTAAATTGTTATTAATTACATGTGAACTTTAATTCTTTAAGAAGAATTTTGAGCCCCCTTGGTCCTTGTTAATTTTGGGCCCCCTTTAGCCCATTAAAAATGTTACTAGTTACTAGTTATTTTGAATCCCATCTTTAAGGTAGTTTAATTTAAATCAATTTAGCTTAATTTATTTTTTTTAACTTGTCTAGTTTAAGTAGCTTAGTTTAATTCATTCAATTTAGTCTTCAAGTTCAATTTATCTAGTTTAAAATAATTTACTCTCTATCCATCTAGTTTAACTTAAATAATTAATCCACCTAGTTTAAATGCATGCACTTTATTTACTTTTCATCCATACTTTGCAAGTAGTTTTTATATTTTTTTTCTTCATAGTCAAAGCAATTTATTTCATTTATATACTTACTTTTACCGCATTACTTTAAAGTTGTTGGTCCAAAATATACTATGGTAATACCCAAGAGGGGGTGAATTGGGTATTAATTTTTTAAAAATTCTTTTTGCAATCTCAAATATCAAAATATATACGGAATTAAATTAAATCAAATCAATCATTCTAAATTATTATCGCAAAGATGAGAGAGTTTATTGCTTAATATAGAAAAAATAATTGAATTATAAAATAATTAAGCAATTAATCTCATTTACTTGAATAATAAATAATTATAATCAAGTAATTGTGCAAGTAATTAAGGAGATAGAGTTAAAGAGATGCAAACTCGATTTATAGTGGTTCGGTAATATCGGAATCCTTCCGACCCTACATCCATTCTCTTTAAGGATCCTCCTTGAAGTCTTTCACTAAAATAAGCAATTTCATGGGTGTTGCTAAAACCGAATACAAACAAGCAACTTCACGGGTGCTGCTAAAACCGAATACAAAAAGCAACTTCAAGGGTGTTGCTTCAACCTTTTTCACAAGAATCCTAAGTTTGCTACCTAAATGTATATGCCCAACGCTCACTAGCTCACTTACAAACTTTCACAAGAGTTACACTAACTCTTTTAACAAGACGGTGAGGGGAAAGTTTGAAACAAACAAACAAGAGAGAGATTTCTCAATGAAGATTACAACTCAATATTTTCTCTCTCAAAAGCTTATAGCTTGACAATGAAATTTTTGGCTCAAGAAGAAGAGAATAAATATTTTGCTTTAATCCTTTGTTGTAGAATGTTTCTATTATCTTCCAAATGACCTTGAGGGCTCTATTTATAGTGTCTTGAAGTCTTCAAGCCGCTGGAGACAAAATATAGTCGTTAGAGACAATCCTTCACAACTGATGCAAAAACTGATTTTTTGAGCACCCAGCCGACTAGCATTATTCACCCAGTCGACTGGGTCAGTTTTTGTGCACTGCTATAGTGTTTTCAACATCATATTTCTTCAATTAATTAAGGCTATATAATAAAATACAATGCAAATTTAATTAGCTCCTAAAAATTGAAATGCTTACAAAGTGTATCTTAGGATTCAAACCTATAATTTAACCATTTTTGTCTTTGAAGTTGCATTTAAATTATTCTCCTTGACTTTGATCTTTTTGAGAGCTTATTGACTTTTGAGATCATCAACTTTGATTCACCAATTTCTACAATCTTGATCTCCTTTTATGTATAAGCACTATTAACAATTTGTATCACTTAAGTGATATTTATTAGTGCTTAATTGTGTCACTATCAAAATCATTAAGGGTCAATAGACACTTGATCAACAATCTTTCCCTTTTTTATGGTGACAAAAATCTTAATTAGAGATTAAAGAAGATAAATTGAAAAGAAATGAAGGGATTAGAATTTTACAAAAAAATCTGATATAGTCTCATTATATTTCTGTCTATTGACCTCCTGCAGAAAATCAAACACAACAGATACACTTTCCAAAGCAATTTATATCAATTTCAATCTTCTTTCAATAAATGCATATATATCAATGCATTTTTCATATAAGTTCAAGATATATATATATATATATATATTAATTTAAGAAAAATATCTCTAAGAGGATCTCTAATTTCTTATTTTTCTTTCCCTTTTTGTCATCATAAAAAAATGTAGATTTCAAAGAAGGGCTCCCCCTCAAATTATGCTATTGAAAACATTTTGATAAAACATGTTAAAAAGGAATTTTTTACTAGATACCAAGTAATATAAATCTTTTGAAGGAGTTGGGTTCAAAGAGATTTAAATGCTGAAATTTTATAGAAAATAGGACAAGGTTTCCTTTATTTTTCCAATATTTTCTTTTGCACATAGAGATAAAATAAGAGTATCCAATTTTCAATAAAAGAATGAATTCAAATCCCACATGATCTAAAATAATTCTCAAGCATTATAAATTTTCAAGATTCAAAATAATCACAAAGCTTATAGTATCTTACACTTAATTAATAAAGGACAGGAGTTTGAACTCATTGCATGATTTACCAATAGATTAAAGATAGATAACATTCTTAAGATATAATATTCAAATTTAAAAATATCAAAGATAATTTATCAAATTATTTAAACTCATTTAATTAACATAATTTTACCAAATGTTTTCTCTTTTACGAAGAAATCAGATTTTTTCCCCTTCAAAAAGTCTAAAGTAATTATTTTTAACTTTTAAGAAGGAATTTTTTTTTAGATAAAACTTAACAAGCCTTATTTGTAGTTGATTGATTAAATAATCAAGACAAAGAGCTCATCAACTACTCAAAAAATTGTTCAAATTGGAAAGATCTATTAATACTTTAAAAAAAAGTTTACTCCTCTTGAATATATGCAGCGAAATATAATTCTCAATTATCAATCAAAGATCATTTTCAGGGTAGGTTAGATTCAATAAATATATGATTATCAATTCAATAAAAAGATTATCATTATTTTCAAACTCAAGCATATATAATAGAAAATTTCATATTTAGCTCATGCTTGATAAATAAATAACTCAAAGATAATTCTCAAATCTAAATTCAAGCTCATCACTTGATTTATCCAATACCAAATCAAAGAGAATTTATCAAAGTTATATTTAAAAAATAAAGGAATATGATATAGAGATTTGTACCATATTTTCTCCTTTAATATATGTTATGAGTATAAATGTCTTATCATTCTTCGCCTTTATGTTTTTCATCAAAAATCAATTAAGATTTGAGTTGTGAGAAGAATGAACCTCCATAAAGCTTTTGGATGGACTCAACAAACTCCATTAGTAGATGAACAAAAACGTAATTAATGCTAAGCATTTTTCAACTGCTTCAAAAGTATGTTAGATTTCTGAAGAAAAATTGATAGAGTTTTCTATGTTTTTAGGATATTTTCCTCCCTACAACAGAAAATAATTCAGAGCATTTAAATGAAGCAATAACAATGATTCAACTTAAATAGTTTATAACTTAACTCATATGATTTCTTCCTTTTTATCATATAAGGGAATGTAGTTTCTCCTTAACTTATACATTCAACGGAAGGGATATAAGAGCATGTTTTTCATCGGCATGCATTTATAAATGATAGTCTTTAAAACTCAAGTTGATCAACTAATAGATTTTTCAAGCTTGATGATTCATGGTCAATCAGTTGATTCAAAATTTATTTTAAGTGGTTTGAAATTTTCATGAATAGATCACACAATAGTCTTTAAAACACTTAACCTAAAATTTTATCAAGTTTATCATCATAAAAATTAAATCCACTAGAAAATATGTCCAAAATTCACTTTTCTGTAAAAGGCACACCAAATCATGATAAGTTTTCTTATCATTTTTAACAAATTTTATTCATCTTATAAATATGAATACTTATTTTATATTTCATTTAAGGTTAGGAATGTATTCAAAATCTATTATTCTTGAGATAGAGGCACAATAGAATGGATGCTAAAAACAATTAAGTAAATTTTCTTAATATATTTCAAAATTTAAGTGAAGATCACCTTCTTTATTCAATGAAAATAATTCATATCAAATAATTAAAAAATATATATTTCAACAAAGGTGTTTTTTTTAAATGGATTAAGATTACCAAACTTCTCCTCATGAATAAGTGCATTATGATTTCAAATAAGGTACATCATAAAAAATAATCATAAAGCATTTTCTTTCCTACATGAGGAGTGTGATTAAAACTCAGGCTATATTCCAATTATTCTTTTCTTTAGCAAGGATACTAAATTAAAGCACATTTAAGTCATAAATCCTTGTGCTAAGAAAATTTCAATGAATTAGAGTAAAATATTTTTATAGATTAAGATAAACTAAATCTTTTAAAAATGAAATTAAAAAACAACCCAAACACTCAAACCAAATTTTAATATAAAACTCATTTTAGAAAGATCATTAAATCAAGTTTTATAAATATATCAAATATTTTAAAAAAAATAATTATATGATAATTTAGATTATATTTTTGAAAAGTGAAAAATCAATTATGCAAGTGTAAGATTTTCAAGATTAGCTAGACATGGCATAATATATCATCAAAATCATGTCCATTCTAGCTATCAATCAAACACATTTATTTCAAACATTTCATGTCATATGATTAATTTAAGAATAATAGAGGAACCAAACATTTATATAATCAAAATGTCCTTACCTCATATAAGATTCTTTTAGTAAGACAAAGCTCCTTTGAGTAGATGGCAAAATCTTACTCAAACAATTTATCTTGGTAGATTATTTCTCATTTGAATCACTTCACTTTGATGCTATATGGCTAATCACACATTTCTCAACTTAAATTAAGATTGTTAACTCATAACAAAATAACATCAAATGCATGGCTTTTAAAAGTGCATAAGTTTTTGAAAATCTTTAATTTTATCTTTTTCAAATATCAACCATTTTTTGAGATAATTTTGATGTATTTTTGAAATACTAGCCATAATTTTTATTTGAAAGAATGAATTCAAAAAGTAGTTTCTTAATCTCAATTTTTTAAATCATGTAATTTAAATGCAACACGATAAATAGCAAAATGCAATGCAAAAAATAAAATAAAGTCCAACAAAGCAAGTTTATCCTTTATCAACCAAAATCATTTTAGGTCCACTAAGTTTTACATTGGATAGAATTATATCCCTAACAACACTTACCATTTTCATTCTATTTTTTTTCTTTAAATGACAATTATAATATACATGACGAAAATTATAAGTGATAAATGAATTTCTTGATAGAGTTTTTATAGAAAAGTGATATTTTATAAATCTTTGTTCCTTTAAGGGATTATTCACTTTGTTATAATTTTTCCTTTGTTTCTCTATCTTTTCTTTATTTTGTACAAATTTTATTTCTTTCTTCAACAAAAATTTAAACTCATTTTCTTCTTTAAGTTTAACATTTGATATTTTATCATTCTCAAAATCAAGAGATAGTTTAGATGTTACCTCATCTTTTTCCAATAAGCTCAAATTTACCTTTTTGAAATTGAAGACTTCTTTTGCACTTCCATCTTCACTCCAAGTTGCAACCTTCTACTTCGAGTTTCTCCTCATATTGCGTTGTATGGAGTGATTCTTCTTGGAGTGAAACTTTTCAAGTTTCTTAGACATTGAAGAACATTGATGGACTTCTTTTTCTTTTGATATAGTTTTTCCATCTTCCTCTTCATCATCCCCATCATGATTAACATCTTTAATTTCCATAAGAGGTAAGGATGTGGTGCAATCATCAATTTTGTAATCCAAGTAGCTTTCATGCTTATTGAGGGATTTCACAAGCTCTTTTAAGCTTTTACTTGTAAAATGCTTTGTCAAAATAATTTTCCATTGATTTGACAAAGACCTAAGAAATATTCTCACAAGTTCAAGGTTAGAATAAATTTTATCCATGAAAGATAAAGTTTTAACAAGTATGGTAAAACGAGTTTGCACATCAAAAATTGATTCATTTTCCTTTATTTTAAAATGCTCTAAGTCATGAACAAAGTTTTTCAATTTGAAATTTTTTTCTTGCTCATTTCCTCTATGTATGACCTCTAATAAATCCCAAATTTCTTTTGCGGTCTTACATGAGGAAATTTGATCAACTCTGTTTTGATCAAGAGAACTATAAAGCATATTCATAACTTTAGCATTTAGTTGAATGAATTTGCAATCATTTGTATCAAGATCATTTTCATTTTCAATAATGAAATATCAAACATAATAATCATAATCTTGAATAAAAATATTCATTTGAGCTTTCTAATGGGTGAAATTTGTTCCATGGAGAAGAGGAGGACTAGTAGGATATTTTCCTTCTAAAAGTATAATTGCCATAGGATCAACTCTAAGATATTAAGCTTAAAATAAGAGCACCTTTCTCTGATACCAATTGTTGCTCCAAAATATACTATGGCAATACCCAAGAGGGATTCTTTTGCAATCTCATATATAAAAATATATGAGGAATTAAATCAAATCAATCTTTCTAAATTACTAGCACAAAGATGAGAAAGTTTTTTGCTTAATATAGAAAAGATAATTGAATTATAAAATAATTAAGCAATCAATCTCATTTACTTGAATAATAAATAATTATAAGCAAGTAATTAAGGAGATAGAGTTAGAGAGATGCAAACTCGATTTATAGTGGTTCGGCAAAATCAGAATCCTTCTGACCCTACGTCCACTCTCTTCAAGGATTCTCCTTGAAGCCTTTCACTAAAACAAGCAACTTCATGGGTGTTGCTAAAACCGAATACTAACAAGCAACTTCACGGGTGTTGCTTCAACCTTTTTCACAAGAATCCTAAGTTTGCTACCTAAGTGTATATGCCCAACACTCACTAGCTCACTTACAAACTCTCACAAGAGTTACACCAACTCTTTTAACAAGATGATGAAAGGAAAGTTTGAAACAAACAAACAAGAGAGAGATTTCTCAATGAAGATTACAGCTCAATATTTTCTCTCTCAAAAGCTTATAGCTTGACAATGGTGTTTTTGGCTTAAGAAGAAGAGAATAAAGATTTTGCTTTAATCCTTTGTTGTAAAAGATTTCTCTTGTCTTCTAAATGACCTTTAAGGCTTTATTTATAGTGTCTTTGAGTCTTCTAGCCATTGGAGACAAAATAGAGCCATTAGAGACAAGTTTATATCTTTTTAAATTAAAAATTATAGTTGTTGTAACTTGCCCAGTCGACTGTCCACTTATTACAGTCGACTGTCCACTTATTACAGTCGACTATCCTTCACAACTGATGCAAAAACTGATTTTTCGAGTACCCAGTCGATTGACACTATTCACCCAGTTGACTGGGTCAGTTTTTGTGCATTGCTACTGTGATTTCAAGATGAACAGTGTTTTCAGCATCATATTTCTTCATTCTTTTTGGATTTTTGAGTTCCGAAAAATCTCCCAATTAAATTAAACTTTCTTGTATATTAAACACATGAGTTAAATACTTCAAAAGTTTTTTGTTATCATCAAAATTAATCTAATCAATATATTGATTAAAGCATTTTTGATAATGACAAAATATATTAAAAATTTAAGCATAATGTGTGTACAAAATATATGATGAATGATATATTACAAATACTCAAATAATTTTCTATATCAGCATAAATTCTTCTTAAGTTCAATTAAAGCATGTCAAGTATTAAACCCAAAGAATTTATTTGCATTTAATAAGATCACGTTGAGATCTTATATCTTCAATTAATTAAGGCTATATAATAAAATGCAATGCAAATTTAATTAGCTCCTAAAATTGAAATGCTTACAAAGTGCATATTAGGCTTCAAACCTATAATTTAGCCATTTTGTCTTTGAAGTTGCATTTAAATCATTCTCCTTGAATTTGATCTTTTGGAGAGCTTATTGACTTTTGAGATCATCAACTTTGATTCACCAATTTCTACAATCCTGATCTCCTTTTATGTATAAGCACTATTAACAATCTGTATCACTTAAGTAATATTTATTAGTGCTTAATTAAGATTTTTTTCACTATTAAAATCATTCAGGGTCAATAGACACTTGATCAATAAAAATTAATATTGGTGTTGCTTTGTTTGGACAAAAATAGCAAAATGTGTGCTTGGTTTTATTAGTGGTGTATAATAATAATACCTGAATTAAAATTTAAATTAATTCCCTTGAAACACAAAGAGCTAGACTTTGGTCTAGGTAAGAGAGAGCTTTAAACCCTCACTTTTTTGCACCTAAATATCCTAAGCTTTAGAATTTCTCACATAGACCAATGACAAGGGATTTGACCCTATTCAAGGTCAAATGTCGGCTTCTTACCCATTATCCTTTGTTTGTTCTTGTATGACAAAACGACCCCTTATCTAATACATTAAAAGCAAGCGCACCCATCATGGGAGCCTCCTTACTACTTATAAAGGGTTTGTATTAGACTTGATCTGTTTCACTCGTTTCTATATGCCTACTCATTGTAATCCGCACCCTCACCATATCCACCTTCTTTAAGGGGAGTGGCCTTGGGTATTGAGCCGGATGCATGAGTCTCAGGCAAAAAAGAGCGGCACCTACAGTATATAAGAAAATAAAACTTTTTTGTTTTCGTCTTTCAACATAATTTAAAAAAATATATGTTTTTTTTCATCTTTTTCATTATGTCGAAAAGAGAAAAATTAAAAACAAAAAGTATTTTTTTTTCAATCTTTTCAACATAATTCAGAAAATAACATCATTTTTATTCTCATATTTTTCAATATTATCTTTAAAAGATAAAAAAAAAAAAAAAAAACAAGTGTTGAACAAATTGTTAAGAAAAATTGAGATAAAAAGAATGTCCAAAACTTCTTTGTACCAATTTTATAATTTTAAAATATCTCATAATATTTCATAATAATAAATGTCATGCAAAAGAGGAAAAATGGAAAATAATATTGTTTTTTATTGGTTTAGTTCTCCACATATTTCTGTTTTACAATCTTAGAATGTGCTTAGTTGTGAAATTTTTTTTTATTTTTTCAGGAAATGCGTTCACTTGCAATATTTCCAATTTTTATTTTCCCAAAACAAATTTTTAAATCTATATATTTTGAAAAATAACTTTTTATTGTTTTTTCAATTTTCCAAATTCTATTTCTTAAACTTTGAGAAGTCAAAAACATGAATTTTTGCTTTTTACTCTTTTTTTAGAAATTCCAAAAGCAATCCAAACTGAAAATCTATTCTCCGATCAAACCTCCCAAAAAAAATGAGTAAAAAGAACGACGATGACGACAAAGACCTTGGCTAGCGGCAGACAAGTTTTACCATGTCCTCTTCTTCACCACGCTTACTTGACCCTACACCTGTTTCTCTGTCAAAACTCCATCCGGATTGGATCCATCCTCTCCCTTACTA
Organism: Bretschneidera sinensis; assembly: GCA_023935145.1. NCBI lineage: Eukaryota > Viridiplantae > Streptophyta > Magnoliopsida > Brassicales > Akaniaceae > Bretschneidera > Bretschneidera sinensis. The sequence continues at coordinate 119,068,810 of CM043700.1, forward strand.
TTGATGTTGCCAAAGAGGTTATCGACCACTACAAGAAAACCGCTTATCACCAACGAATTTTTCCCGTCGGTAATACTTATCACCGAGGGAATTACCTCAGTGATAACCCTCTCGATGTTAAGCTCCTCGGTAATACCTTTTTTTACCGAGGGCCAAAATATTTCCTCGATGATAGGTTATCACCGATGTATCACTGAGGGACACCCTCGGTGATAGTGTTTTAAAAAATTTATTTTATGGTCGTTTTTAAAATAATAAATAAATAAGCTGACCAACACCGAGGGATGGCCCGTCGATAATAATAGATGATTTGTTTTTTTTATAAAAAAAATGCACTAAGCTCAACACTGACGGATGTGTCCCTCGGTGATAATCACCGACGGTAGCAATCCCTTGGTATTAATGTGCAATACTATCACCGAGGGATTGATCCCTCAGTGATAATAATGAATTTCTATTTTTTTATTTTTTTTATATTCCTTGTTAAAACATATTCAACTTGCTTCAAATATATTTTAAAAAATACAGAATACAGCGAAATGGAGAATATAAAATATTTTGTAATTAATAAAATATAATATATGAATGAAAATACAATCGATAATTGAATAATGCCCTTTAAAAATAATCGAATATTCCAAAAATTCTAAATAAAAATGTCTAAAAATAAAATTATGGGTCAGCCAAGTGTGTGTCACCATCGGGGTCCACATGCTCAGCATCCTCATCTGCAGCTGAATCCTATATATAACAAATAACATGGTTAAATATATATGCAAACCAAAACAGAAACTAAATAATTTATTAAAGTAAAACCGCTAAGTTATATACTTTGTGAGTTTGCCTCGTCCGTTATATTCTACTAAACGGAAGTGATGGTAAACCCGCCTCATCCATTACCTAAGTTATCTACTTTTTTTTTTTTACTTTAAAACGCTAAGTTATATCATTTTTGAGTTTGAAATCTCTTGGGTTTGTAACCAGTGATCTGAAATGGATTCTATTTATTCTCACAAGTTACATTCTACCAAACGGACTTGACAGTAAACCCGTCTCGTTCGTTACCTAAGTTATCTATTTTTTTTTTACCTTAAAACCGCTAAGTTATATTCTTTTTGAGTTCGAAACCTCTTGGATTTGTAATCGGTGATCCAAAATGGATTCCGTTTGTTCCCATAAGTTACATTCTACCAAACAGACTTGACAGTAAACCACCTCATCCGTTACCTAAGTTATCTAATTTTTTTACCTTAAAACCACTAAGTTATATGAGTTTGAAACCTCTTGAGTTTTTAATTGGTGATCCAAAATGGATTTCGTTTGTTCCCACAAGTTACATTCTACCAAACAGACGTTACAGTAAACTTGTCTCGTTCGTTACCTAAGTTATCTATTTTTTTAACATTAAAACTGCTAAGTTATATACTTTTTGAGCCCAAAACCTCTCATGTTTGTAACTAGTGATTCGAAATGGTTTCCTTTTATTCCCACAAGTTACATTCTACTAAACGGACTTGATGGTAAACCCGTCTTATCTGTTGCCTAAGTTATCTACTTTTTTTTTTTTCCTTAAAATCGCCATGGTTGGTACCTAATAATGTAAAAAAGTTCAATGTGTTTTACTTACATTGGGTCGTGTGGTAGGATCCACTTTAGAACCTCTCAGGATCGATATCTGTTGCAATATCTACTCCATGGACTCGAGATGTGAATGCAAGTCATCTGCCCTAGCGTTTGCTCATGCCAACTGTGACTGAAGCTCTTCCATTCTTGACCTATCATCACCATTCGTTGTTGCATCGCACTAACATCAACAATAGGTTTAAACCGTGATATAGTGAATTTGACAGAGGAATTGTTGCTACCCGGAGAGCTGGTAGCAAAAGGATGATTGTCTATCATGCCCTCGAATCCATAAAATCACCCATTCTTCAGCCCAGCTGATGCATGCAACCACTCAGCGGTGTCAATCTCAAGCTGTAAGGATGCTTCAATCTGGCCACCACTCTTATCTCGAACACTGTGGTTATATGTTTCCTACATTACAAACGAATGTATATGATTAATAATTTTTTTCCCAAACTATATTAAAACCAACAATTATTTTGCATATCAGTAAAAAATACATTTATACATACCATCGTGTCCTTGGACTTGTTATCGACGTAATCAAATGTCCAACTTTTGGGACTGTACATTACAATTTGTTAGGAAAAGTGGATATATATATATAAGTGTAGAGAAAAAATAAAACATATACCAATGCACTCGCGTGGACATCCATGTTGATGGACCCCTCAACATGGTGAACACATCCATCATCGTCTAAATGCCTATTCACCAATGCAACATTAGAGTGATGAGTCCACATATCTGGTGCCCAGAAACTAACCAAAACATCTCAGTGCTCAGTGGGGATCTTGTGGCCTCTTCCCTCGTCATCTGCACTCCAACCATATCGGTTTGCTTTATCTTCGCCCTACTACTACTTACTCTTATCATGCAATTCATTCATCTAGTTGATGTGGTGAGCTGCAACGATCCTATCATGGACAAACCTAGCAGACTCAAGCTCTTCGGGGGTCGTAAAAGTGTAGTGCATATATGAAACAACCAAACTATGATTACTTTTCAATTATTTTATACATAGTACAATCATATAATATTTTATAATAGTAAAACTAAAACTAATTAATTGAGAAAAAAATAATACCATAAAATTATCCCAAATAGAGTTCTAGATGTCGCTAGTGTATTGACAGTAACTGTTTTATGGGCCATTCATGTGCTTCTTCACTTGTGTCAAAAATTTTTTTAGAGATATCTTTACACTCATGGAATTTACTACATTTATAAAAAAATAAGTATATTAATTGATATATATATATATATATATATTAATGTAAATTAATTACATGAATAATATACAATGAACATGTATAAACATCTATCGCTCAATATGGTCAAAAACTTTTTTTGAGCTAGCAGAGGCTTTTCTTTGTTTGGTCATCTGGCCCGACGGGTTACTAGAGGGGCCTAAGAAGGCCTGGCCTCCACCACTGCATAATAGAATGTATAATCGTATATTAAATAATACGTTATTTAAGAATTAATTTAAATTAATAGAAGAATGTATAATTAAATAATAACACAAAAACAAATCCTAACCTTTGGCCTAGTAACCTATGGTGGCACAACCAGGCTCTTGGGACCTTGTCGACGGCCCCTGCCCTCTGTACCTCGAAGTGCTCGACTTCTGCCTCGTGGCATCCTATTTTCTAAGAAAAGTTGGAAATGTGAATACATGACAATTGATACAATCTCTTTAAAAACTAGCTCATGCAAATGACAATAAAGAAATCATACAATGTATATAATTTGTTAGTCATGCAATTCATATAATTCTCACCGTCCATGAAAAACAATTATCTTACCATTAATTAATCAACATCCATGTTAGTACGAGAGTTATCATCATCATCATCATCATCATCATCATCTTCATCTTCTTCTTCTTCTTCTTTTTTCTCTTCTTCCTTTTCTTCTTCGTCTTCTTCTCATTTTCTTCTTCTTATTCTTCTTCCCCTTCTTCCTCTTCTTCTTCTTCTTCTTCTTTTTCTTCCTCTTCTTCTTCTTTTTCTTCTTCTTCCTCATCATCATCATCATCATCATCATCATCATCTTCTTCTTCTTCTTCTTCTTTTTCTTCTTCTTCTTCTTCCTCTTCTTCCTCCTCTTCCTCTTCTTCTTCTTCCTCTTCTTCTTCTTCTTCCTCTTCTTCTTCTTCCTCCCCTTCTTCTTCATTTGCGAGATCATGTATGTCGGATGGATTTACTTCTTCAATTATAGCGTCAACATCATGAATGGTACATGATATATCTATATTATCGTCTAAGACTCTATATGGACCGAATGGTTCATCCTCTTAGAACTAATCCATAACTATAGGTATTATATCATCGTATTAATCTTGATACAAAGGAAATTCAACATTGCCCCTAGCCTTCATTTTAAAAACTGTCCACCAATCATTTCTTCTTTTATTATTAGAAAGGTAAGTGCAATAGTATACTTGTATTGCTTGTGAAAACAACACGAATGGTTCGCCTTAGTTAAGCCTAGATTTATACGTAATATATGTGAGACCATGTTAATCTATTTGAATTCCATTCTCAGAATCAAACCAATCACATCTGAACAACACAACAATGTTATTAATCCTTATATATTAGAGCTCTATAACTTCTGTCAACCTCCCGTAGAAGTCATGTTCATATTCATCGTAACAACTACCTTTTACTAGTACACCATTGTTCATTGTTTTCTTATGTTGTCCATACTCTTTGGTGTGAAACTTGAATATGTTGACATAATATCTGGGATAACACTTCACATGATTCATTAGGCCAATGCCTATCCCTCGTATTTTCTTGTCAATTGTTTTATCCTTAGTGACCTATGATTAAAATATATAATTCAATGATACTTATTATTTAATATATATATATATATATATATATATACACTAAAAATATTTATAATATATCATCTTGCATGGCTTACAAGATCTTGAAGCCATTTTTTAAAGTTATTCTCACGAAACTTCTCAATTTGTTCGTTAGTTATGTCTCAGTGCGCACTCCTTAAGGATTCGTCATATTGTCCACAAAAATAGTGATGAAGAATTAATTATTATCTAAGATATGCATATGTGGTGAGAGAATACATTGGATTTAAAAATGACAATAGCATTCTCTCCACATATCGCATAACTTTAGTGCAATTATGGAGAACATAGATCTCTACGGCCTTCAGCTCTTTATTATCCAAGACTCTAATAGTCTCATGACCAAAAGCATGACCTGGATAACTGAAAATAGATAGGTACTCTCATTGATCAACATTCTTCCATCGTTATTTTGACCGACTCGATTCATTTTTTGTCTGAATATTTGGTTGAAAATATTCAGCATAAAAATTTGAGATTTTTTGTATGATCTACGCCTCAACCATAGAACCTTCAATGTGCGCTCTATTTTGACTCTTTTTCTTTAGGTTGTGCATATATCTATTTTGAATACATATACAAATTTATTGAAATTGAATTCAAATATATGAAATGAGAAGACTCTAATAATTGGCAAAATTATTGATATTACCTCTCAAATGGATACATCCATCGATATTGCACAAGGCCGCCAGCCTTAGCTTCGTAAGCTAAGTGAATCGGAAAATACTTCATTGAATTGAAGAATTCCGAAGGGAAAATATTCTCAAACTTGCATAGGATGACAGGAATATTTTTTTCAAGTAATTCCAATGCTCAACGCATAATTCAGTTGCGCATATGTACCTAAAGAAGTTACTTAGGTCTGTTCATGCATCTCACACAAGGTCAGGTAAAAAGTCACGAAATGCCAAGGGAATTAATCTTTCCATGAACATATGATAATCGTGACTTTTCATCCTGTAGAACTTGCACTTGTTCAGTTTAACACATTGTGCTAAAAATGAGGCATACCCATATGAGAACTTCAAATTTGAAACCCATTCTCAAACTACCTTTATCTAGTACTTGTTTAATGCATATATTACTTTGGGTTTATATTTAGGTTTATCATTAACTTCAACCAACTCCAATTGAGGATGCCTACAAAACTTTGCATATCTAAACAAGCCTTAGCATTGTCTTTGGTTTTACCCTTGACATCCATAACAATGTTGAAAACGTTGTCAAAAACATTTTTCTCAATATGTATAACATCCAGATTATGGCGAACAAGATTAGTTGACCAGTACAGTAGCTCCTAGAAAATACTCATCTTTGTCCAATTATGATCCTTCCCAAATCCATGTATTTATTGTTTTCTACCATTGGAACCGAATGTGATCTGTTCAAAAGACATCACTGTAGCTTTCACATCTACCCCCGACAACTGTGGTGGCGAGAGGCTACTCAGATCTATTCTTTATAAAACCATGTTTTTGCCTTCTAAAAGCATGATGTTCTGGTAAGAACTGACGGTGATAGTCGAACCAAGAATATTTATGACCATATGGCAATCAAAACAATTTTATATGTTCCATACAGTAAGGACAAGCCAATAGACTGTGAGTACTCCACCCAAAAAGCGTACCATATGCAGAGAAGTCACTGGTCATTTATAGAAGTGCAACCTTCATATTAAAATTTTATTTCTTAGCTGCATCATAAGTAAAAACTCCATCCATCCACAGTGTCTTCAACTCGTCTATTAATGGACGTAAATAAAAATCTAGATTCTTACCAAGGTTGTTTGGGCCAAGAATTACCAATGATAAGAACAGATTATGCTCTTTCATGCACATACCAGAAGGTAAATTATAAAGAGTGACAAATATCAGCTAACAAGAGTACGAGGATGTTGAATAGCCAAACAGAGTGAAACCATCAGTTAAGAGTCCCAACCTAACATTACGTAGTTCATTGGTAAACTCGGAGTGAGTATCATCAAAATGTTTTCACGTTATCCTATCTAACAGGTGGATGACCATATCTAGCTTACTACGTTTACCCTTCTTGTTCCATCTCATGTGTATGACAGTGTTTTTCGACAAATAAAGCCTTTGAAGTCTAGGTGTCAACTAAAGATAACGCAACACCTTGTGTGGTATGTCTTTTAACTTCTTATTACCGCTCAGCCTAGGTTTAAATCGAGGATGTCCACACATGTCACACACTCTCTTGTCTTTTTATTTGTTGTAATACAACATACAATCATTCGGGCATGAATATATCTTCTTATACCCAAGTTCGAACTCTTTCACCATCTTCTTGGACTTGTAAAAGTTTTCTGGCAACGTCTCGTCTTCGAGCAACATACTCTTAATTATTGTCAATAATCAGTCGAAATGGTTCTCAAACATATCAAAATTAGATTTAAATTCAATAGTTGTGAGATCGCGATACTTAGTATGCTTCTTACAACCCTCCCACAATGGCTCATCAGTATCTCTCAACATGTCATAGAACTTCGCCGCAAGAGGATTTGGATCCTTTTCAGCATCTTAGTTGAAGTTTGGGCCAGCAACATCAATTACCATCTCCCTTATGCGATTTGTTTCTCCAAAACCTTCCTCGATATGGTGATCTGATTGGGGCGTCAACCGCTTGCGTCTTAAATAGCTCTCACCGTGAAAAATACACCTCTTATAATTAAGAGCAAAACATTTCCTATATAGGTGCAAGGTAATTGTTTCTTGATTTAAAAACCTTAAATTCTAGCATAGATAAAAAAAGACACCGAATAGTTCCATCATTATACACAAACGATGGATTACCATATGCAAAATCAAGAAAAACTTCCACCCCTTCTAAAAATTCCATAGATAAGATTAACAACTCGATAATCCATCCAGCTACGGTTAGTTGCCATCATTCTAATTACTAAAATAATAAATAATCTATTGTCAATAATCTGTTTTAAAATAATAAAGACCTAGAATAGGTTCTAAGGTAGTTAAGATATGTAAATCTTTACTTACAAGTATTTAGCTTTTCTTTATGGCTCATTTTTAAACAAAATATTTTGACAAAACATATTTGACTGAAAAAACTTTTGAAAACAAAAAAATTTTGGTTTAAGGCATTCAGTCGACTGAATGCTTTGATTTAATCAAGTGAATAAATGACAAAAAGTTTTTTTAATTCATTCAGTTGACTGAATGCTTTGATTTAGTCGACTGAATGAAGGACAAAAAGTTTACTTCATTTATTCAGTTAAATGATTGAACCATACAATTGACTGAATGAAATACTTGACACTAAGTACACGATTTTGATAGCATTTCCCCTTAGTCTTCCAAGTACACAACTTAAATTCGGAGCTATATCCTGAGGAATATAGGCCCAAATTTAGTGCGTACCTATAGAACAGTGAGAGTTGTAGTCGAAACTAGTCGAAACAAAACAAGCTATGAACTACAAATTGAAAAATCGATCAAGCATTCCTGAACTATCCACTTTGGACAATCCAATGATTATTTGAACACAAGCACCCTCTTTGCAAACATATTAATTGATAAACAACGAGAGCATTTGGGTCGCTTAATAATCATTGGACGAGCATTCTAAGATAAGATTCAATGTATGGATATATTCATTATATGCCGTGATGCATGTATAGTATGCACATTTATAAGTATAGTATGCAAATTTATGGTTAGCCATTTATTCTGTATCATTTTCACTGTTAGCTTATGTATTAATAATTTAGAATATGCATCATAAAGTTTAAACTTGCTTAAACGTGAACTTTATCACTTTTCAATAAACTAAGCTTGGTTTTGGAGATTTTTATCTTTCTTAAACTTGAACTCTACCATTTTTCACTCTCTTTCTCTAAATGCTAGACTCATCAATTATCTTCTCACAAATCTCAATCTCAACTAATAAGTATAAACTAGATATATAGCACATTCACTAATTTACATTAACTGTAGTTATAAAAAAGATACCAAAACTAACTAATTTTACCAAAGTTATCAATCTTTCTTTTCTTTTTTCTTTTTTCTTTTTTTTTTAAACTTTTTTCTCTCTTTTGGCTCTATGTTTCTAATCCAATTTCAAGCATCGTAATTAGGCTACTTAATTATCAAAGCTCTTAATCTATAACATTGTCGAATTGAATCGGTTTCGTTAGTTACACAGTAATTATATTATTATATGATGATTTTACCTTTCAATTAAATTTTACTCAATTAATTAATTTTTCCATACTATGTAGAAAAACAAACTTATATTCTTAATTTGTATGGAACAAGTACTTGTATATATTGGGGAAATATAACCTAAGAAAACTCAGGGAGCATTTACATTTTCCAATTAGGTATAAGTAAACCATTACATTATTTAACTGAAAAAATTTAAAAATAAGTTTATTATATTGACGGTACTAATTTTTTTCAAGCATACGGTTGATGCAGAATGCAGAGATCTCGTTTGTATATACCATTGGAAATTTCATTAATTGAAGCAGATGATGTTTGAGTAATATTTCACTTTCACATATCTATTAATTAGGACTAAAAAGAATTACTAAGTATTTTTTTTCAAGTGCAACAACATGATCCCTTCCATTTTTTTTCCAAGATATCATATCATAAAAACTTATGAACAAGGCCCAAAATCTGGAATAAATTTTTTTTTTTCAAATATTAGAAACAAAATAAAAACCAAACACAATCAAAACATTTGAAAATAGAAAACAAAAAGCAAAAAAGTTGCAACCCACCTAACAGAAACTAAGCAACATATATATCAAAATTAAAAATAATAATTAAAAATCATAAATAAATTAAATTAACAAAACAAGTTAGAGAGGACTTACAGTAGAAAGAAACGTGAGAACTCACTTAACGAACATAAGCAACATATATATCAAAATTAAAAAGCATAAATAAATCAAATTAACAAAACAAGTTAGAGAATACTTACAGATAGGCGCGAGAAAATGGGTGATAAAAAACAAAACAAAAAATTCCAACCCATCAAACGGAACCTAAGCAATATATATATCAAAATTCAAAAATAAAAAATAAAAATCTAAACTAACAAAATATAAATAACAAAAGAAACTAGGGAGTTGAGAGAAAAGAAACTTACAATTTCTGATAGAGTGGGAAAGTGGTGAAGAGGAGAAAAAATGAAAATTATATAAATGAGGGAAATATGAATGAGAGAGAGAGAGAGAGAGAGAAGAGAGAGAGAGAGAGAGAGAGAGAGAGAGAGAGAGAGAGAGAGAGAGAGAAAGAAATTTGTAGGAGAAAAATGATGAAATGTCGCGCGATGCACAAGGAAAAGAAACAGAAGAGAAGATAAATGGGAGAGGAAGGAAGCTGCCGTGTGATATCTAAGGTTATATTATCACCAAGAGATTTAATTCTCTCAGTGATAATATAAGTTCCTTCGGTGATGGTAGTTATCATTTTTAATAATTAAATTAAAATAAATTTTATATTCGTTTATCAACACCAAGGGATTTAAATCCCTTGGTAATAATATATTTCAATTTAAAAAAACCAAAAATCATTTAAAAATTTTTCACGAACTTAATATCGAGTGTGAAAATATTATCACTGTCCATCGGTGACAACATTTCACACTATCGCCGACAAACACATGACCCTCGGTGATGTCTGTTGTTGAAAACACGTATCACCAAGGGACACATTACCCTTAGTGATAAGCGGTTTTCTTGTATTGGACCATCTTAGACTCTTCACTCCTCCACCAAGGATGCTTTCTCTGACATTATCGACATCTTGATCGCTGCTTTGGCTATCTCCCTGTGGAAATATCCTACACCACCACTTTGGTTTTATCGCCGGGCATATGTATGAAGTTCCCTTGAGCACCTTTGACGATGCATGATTTTCGAGCTAGGTAAGTGTTAATTTAATAAAATCGTTAGTGGTCCGCCAAATAATAAATAAAGAGGGGAAAGGTTTGGAGGCTTTCCTATAACCCTCCAAAACCCCCAACTTGTCAATTTTATTAACACCCCAAATTGGGGGCTTGCATGGTTTTTACATAAAATGAGTTTATTTACCCTAATTCACCCTCTTTTACTCTATAAAACTTCTAAACAAAGGAAAATTAATAACCCCTCTTTTACTCTTCTTTTCCTTTATAAATCATTCCTTTCCTTTTGTTAACCCCTAATTTTAGTAAATATTTTCCACGTCGACAATCAGTGAGTAGACAGACGAATTCTGGTTTTCATTAGCTTTGACTGGAGATTAACGACGATCTAGACATAATTGTTGTCCGTGTGGACTAAAGAGAAGAAATAAAGGTGGTTGACTTGGTCTTAACCCACTATTAACCCTTGATTTTCTCAAACTGTTGAGAGCAATTAGTGGAGAAAATCTTAGCCTTATTAGTGAGGAAGAAGTTATTAGCGAGGATTTTTTACATCCATGAAACATGATCTGGTAAGTGGATAGTTACCACTCTAAAAACAAAGTATCACCATCAACACAATCAGTAAGATTCAGGTTCATCAGCCTGAGCTTGAACAAAATATCGGCCTAACAGAGTTTTGTCTGCCTGAGCTGGGAAGAAAGTCGACCTGAGACTCATCGACTATAGAACTTGAGGAGCAAGCAGTAACTGATTTTTGACCTAGTCTTCCATATTCTCCATGTTCTCCATGATCTCCATAAAATCTGCACAACTGAAGAGAAAGTAAGTTAGTTCAGAATAGTGGGCAAGCAATTGAGAAAATTAAATAGCAAGAATTGCAGCAATAATCAGATTGCTATATAAATAAGGAGCATTAACATATCAAGACACACAACTACCAACCAACACACTCAACAATAGACCTTGTGTCTTACACTCTCTTTTTTCTTCTTGTATAATCTTTTTCTCCCTTCATCATAATCTTCTTCTTCTCTTCTTATCTTGTAATCATCTCAATTTGGCTATATGGACTTTTCTTGTTAAGTTTTGCCAGTCTATTTTTTATTCATTGCAATCAATACAATCAAATTATTACAATTTCATTTGAGTCTTATTAATTTGGCAATTTGCATCCACTTTTGGGCTGCTATTCGTAATAGACACCCAAGAACCTAAGTAGAATTTAAAACCCAATTTCTATTGTACAACTGTTTGACTATCAGATTATTAGTGTGACTCATCAGACTGATAAAATGGTGCGACATCAAATTCACATTGAAGCATTAGCGTATGACACACCTGCGCACATGAAATATATCATTCGAAGGGTTAAGGGGTGGTAACACATTTCCTCGAAAACCTCCAAACACACGGTAAGTTAAATGATACGCGGTTTGACTATGTATAAAAAGGGTGATTTTGTCTTTTCATCTCAACTTAATAGAATTTATTAAGTCAAAGTTGGTCATGTAATTTTTCCTAAAATAAGTACAATTTGGATTTAGAAATTATTAATTTGTAAATTAAAAATTGTTATTATATATATATATATATCTTTTTTATCATAAATATAAAACATTTTCCAATTTTCATTGTTAACAATTTCCACCAAATGTGTTTTCTCATTTTTCATTTTCAGAAAAATGTTTTCCAATTTTAGTAATCGAACTACAATTTTTCATGAAAAAAATTGAAAACAAAAATTAAAAAACATTTTTCACTATCAAACCTTTAATAGTTTCTTAATTGTCATTTACAATGGTAAGATCAAACCAAAAAAAAGAAAAGAAAAGAGAGAGAGTTAAAAATCACATTTCACAAGAAAAGTATGTGGTAAAAAGTCTTGAAACTAGGCACTAATCCAAATTTCCACTAGTGGACAAGAAAAGTATGGATTGGAATTAGATTCTAGCTTTCTCCATCTTCTGAGCCTTTTTGGCGGGAAATTGAGGATGCTAACAAAACAATTTGGCCAATTCATGTTAAGTTAGTGGGGCATTTGGCACTTTGATCAATGCAATTGGAGAGTGATTTTAACGCACTACCGCAAAATTCCTGACGAGGAGAAGAAGAAGATCGAAGAAAATGGATGAGAAAAAGACGTTTAGACTTTTTAAGAGAGTCAAGATTTTTTTAACTCTTATGGTAATAAGTTTGTGCAAAACACACCACAAAAGAGAGTAAAAGAAAGCAAAAGTTAAGAGAAAAAATACAAAGGAAAATAAGAAAAGTATGGTGAAAGATCTTTCAGTGCCATCAATTCAATTAATTGTGCTTGGACTGTCATCCATTTACTCTACAGGATGCAAAATCCCTTTCCCTGCACATTTGCATCCACTTTCCCTTACAAAAGACATTACTATTTTCTCCATGCGATCATGCCCTCATCTTTTTCTAGCTCTCTTTCTCGAGAAAAAAAAGGAAAAGGGAGAATGAAAAAGCAAAGAGAATTTAAACTGTAGAACATAATAAAGTCGTGAGCTAAGTATATATAAAGGTGACCACTCCTGCCCCATCTAAATCTAGTTGGGAATATATTTCAATCAAAACAATGATGACGACACACATTCCACTTTATTTGGCATCATACAAATTAGAGAGGGACACCACCACCGATAGCATCAATAATCTCTTTCCATTGATTCCCCAAGCTCAAAAGGCTTCCAAACAAAACGAAAACTAAAAGAGTAAGGAAATATAAAGTCATTAACAAAAGTGGATGAAGATGACCCTTCTAGGTCATATATGATCTACATTTAATTCTGATTTAAATTTTCTTTGAGGGAATTAATTTTATGGAATAATTCTTAGATAGACTCTGTCTAATAGACTGAATTAATCATGAATTGTAACAGATTTTGAGAGGAGTAATTGTTGAATGAAATAATTATCTTTATTAAACACATTGAATGGGGTTTATATAGATCATAAACACCCAAAGCGGTTACAACAAATATCCCACAAAACGTGATCAAGTCAGTTACAATGAAACAAATATTGAAACACATCAGACACAAACAGTTTGTTACAACAGAAAGCAAAAGAATAGCTTCTATGATTGAGCTTCAATAAATTATCATTTTAAAATTTATCAGATAATTGATATTTTGAAATTCATCATTTTTTTTTAAATAATAAAATATGATTGATCTAGTTCACAATTTATATGTTAGGTATTGTCTAAGTAAGAATTTCTAATTTTATGCTACATGCATGTCACCACTTTTCTCCTACCAACATGTTAGCTAGGCCATGATTATGAAGAAGAAAAAGAAGAGAAGCATGTTAGCTTGGACTGACCCCGATTTAGATTAACAAATTAATTTCAATCAGAGGCGGACTTAGCTACCCCCACTTGAATTTTGAAAAACAAAATAATATTATATATATTTTTATAAAAATAAATTAATTACTATCAAACCAATTAATCAAACACATCAACTCAGTCATTTTATGTTTTTTTTCAATTCGCATCTTTTGTCTTCACGATATGCTCTCTTAAACTTTCAGTTAAACAAACTCAATCGATGTAACCCGATGCTCCTCTCTTCTATTGAGTGTTGGGCCAAGTTGTAGTGAATCAACATTTTTGCCTTGCATCAATTGATAACTTTATAATCTTTTCAAAATGTTAGGTTGATTCGATTAAGGTTTTCGACACGATTCCATTTGCTTTTTTGTTTTGAATTAACTAAGAGATCAAACAAAGAAATTAAGAGATGAGGAAGAAGATAACAAATTGACAGAAGAGTATAGAATAAATTGAGCCTTCCTTTGTAAATTTTAGCTTTTAATTAGGGAATGTTAATGGGACTCGTAGTGGATTTTAGTTAGGTGGCAATCATTTTTAATTGATTTTGATTTTTAATCTTTTGTGTTGACAATTATTTTTAATTGGTTTCGTTTTTTAATTTTTAATATCTCATTTAATTGTGATTATGCACTTTTATCACATTATGTGTATGTAATAGAGCTACTGAGAGGATTTTGAATTCTTAACTTAAATTGATTTTATTAACACAACGATATATTTAAATGATTGTGTAAAAGAATAATTTGATAAGGTTATTAAAAGTGTTTTGTAATTGCTCATAAGAATAGCTGTGCGTACTAAAATAAGTCAATTATTTTCTATGTGAATTAATTATACACATAAAACTTATATATATATATATATATATATATATATATATATATATACATATGAAAAAATATTTTTCGACGAGTCCAATATATGTGTCCAAACTTTTGAACCCATTTTAACTAAAGTCCCCATGTCCAATGTTTTAAACTTCAGTTAGTCAAACACTTAGACATGTGTTGTACCCGACCCTCTTTCCAAGTTCATGTAACATAATCTTGAATCGTATGAAAAAAATATGTATTTGAGTTAAAAAATAAAAAATATATTTTTGTTTTGTGAAAAAAATATAACATCAATGTCTTCAAGCATATATTTACAGTTTATTTATATAATATAAATGTATATATATGTCGTTCCCACGAGTATATTTTTTTAGATCCACCACTTATTCCAATACAAGATATTAATTTGTCTTAACATAAAATTAATTTTTTTTTATTTAAGTTTGATTTAAAGTAAGTCTCAAACGGCGCCATATAATTCTCATTCCTTTTAAATTTTTAATTATGAGGAATTATAGTGTCTAACTGCTTATAAAATCCCTCAAAGAAAAAGTGCTTATATACAACGGGTTGGTGTGGTCTTCATATCTCACAGTTAGGTGTGTGAGTATTAGAGTAGTTATAAAGAATTTCAAACCCTCCAAAATTATTTTAGGTTTTTGGAGTGGTGTTGTGTCTTCCCTTATTAGGTAAAGCTTTTCTAGTGACACACAAGTACGATAAATTTTTGTGTAGATTAAGGCTATCATTTCATCAATAAAATATAGTGCATCAGCTGCGTTATCCATTATTAAAAAGAGAAATAAATTTTTTCATTTTTAACTGTGCTACTTGCACTTAATCAATTAAAATTTGATCCACACAAAATTTTCTTTTGTGTCACCTGTGAATAAGATATAAATTTTATCGTGCAACTAACTTAATTGATTTAACTATGATCAAAATAAATAAAAAATGATGTAGTCATTGATCAATTTGACATTATTTAATTATGTGTCCTACGTACATTAATTGATACATGATAATTTTAAGATCTAGCAAAAAAATTCTCCACAAATAGGTCATACAACATGGGGACATTATTCTAATAATCAGTGAAAAATGATTAGTTGAAATCCATTTAAAGATATATTAATGTCAATAGGAAGTCAAAAAACAGACCAACAATTAACTAAAGAAATGAATAGTGCCCACTTAATTCGATCAATATCCATCCATTGGACTTATGGTTTTGTTACTAAAATAATTGAGTTAATTAACTAATGTTGTGAGTCCGATTGATCTCTTGACTGCTGAAGATGTTTAAAGCTACAGTTTGTTTTACGTTCATGCATACTGATGCATGTTATCATATGGACTTATAGCGTGTGGGTCCATAGACACGTGCGAATGATGGCATTGTCTTCCCTAATAATGATGGATTCCCACCGCTTCTTCCACTGTGTGGGATCCACTCCGACTTCTGCTCCTCTTTATCTTTGACCGACCAAAGGTCTTAATTATATCAGTTGTTGCAAATTGCAATTTCAAATGATGATGATGATCTCAAATAACATTTACTAATACATAATCCAATCATATTAAAACATGTGGCTCAGATTCATCCACCTGGCTATCTATGTGGACTTGGTGCATGATAGTGTTGAATAATTGGTGATAGCTGCCTGAGCATCAGGGCAAGCATTCTCTTCAATTGCCAGAGGCTTTTGTTTTTTGTTTACTAAATGGTTTCCTTTTGTCGTAAATGGTTACAATCCAACGCAAAACTCAAAGCGCCTGAACCAGGCTGCTTTTGTTGAATCATGATCAGGACCCACTTATACTTTCTAGTAGCTCACTATTTGATAAACTATTATTAATTTATCATAATTCGCGTTTCTAACATTAATGATATAATTATCAGATATGGTTACAATTATGAGTTGGCACTTGGAACGGTCTAGGTTGATGTCCAAAAATGCAAATCACCAAAAAGGGTTAGCAAGTATGGTGGTAGAGCCAAAAAAGCACACATCAAGAATGTTTGGAGGGCTAAAATTCTTGTGTAGCTTAGTTACATGAAAGATAAATAGTATTAGAGTCTATTTTAATTTTAAGTGAAAAATAAAATATTTTTTTTATATCTCTTTTCATGTTATTTAATAGTGAAATGGACTTTTATATCGTGTATCTTTCGTGGACATGTGTTAGGTAAAAACTTTTCATTGGAGGGACTAAATGCTTGCCTCCTGGTTGGATCTCTCGTTTCTAAGTACCTACACCTGTTAAAGACTTGAAAGATATTAGGTGAGGACCTATAGTCTATATTTGGAAGGTCACTTCGATGCCCAAATCAATACACATGCTTGTGAACAAATTGTATTTGTGAGAAAGATTATCAGATTTTGAGCCTGAACAAATTGACTTCGAACGAACGTGCCTCATTCTTCTTTACCCTGATGGGGATGGTCTTGGACTTGTTGGAGAGCTATGGAAGTCTACTTTCATATAGACTTGGTTTTATGTGAAAACTTCAAGTATTTCCTTAGGATGCGGGGAAATACCAAGGTGGTGTCTGGAATCGACATAGAAAAAGTGTCTGGGTGGCGGACCAGGAGTGGCTAACCAAGCTAGTAATGATTTTGACCATATGTTAGTCGACCTTTTTTAGGCCTTCTACCTTCTTGACTTGCAACACTATTGAATTTAAATGAGAATGCATTCTTCATTCTACCTCTAATCGGGGTGGTTCCAATCTTGTTGAGATTGTATGGAAGTTTACTTTCACATGTCCCTAACATCACGCAAAAACTCCAATCATTCTTCAAGATATGGCGAAGGTACCAAGGTGAGGTACAAAATTAGCATAGAGGATAAAGGTCTCAACCTCACATTCCAACCTAGGGTTGGTCGACTATGACGGCTAGCTTGTTAGCCATTTGTTGGGTGACCAACCTGTTTTTTATTTGTCATCCACTATTGGTTTTGGACAAGCATAACTTCCTCGTCGTAGCTCCAATCTGAGTGACTCTGGTCTTGTTTGGAAGGAATTAGAATAGACTTTCATGTCTTTTTAATTTTGTGTAAAAACTTCATATATTTTTTGAGATATAGAGAAAGTATCAAAGAAGAGTCTAACTTTGTATTAGAGAGGGCATCCAGAGAAAAGGTAGACTAGTTGGCTTGTGAGCCATATTTTGGCCAACCAGTCTGGGAAGCATATGATCGGCAAGTTTTTCAGCCATTTTGGTGTTGTCTAGGTCAACCAAGTTTTCTCCTATTTGGTGACTAACCTTTTTTTATTCCCTCAGTGGTTCACCATCATAACCATTCATGTCAAAATTTCCTTATATCTTCCAATATTTTCTTTGGTGGATCCAAGGCCTAGTATCAAAGATTGGGTTGTTTAAGGAGCTAAGGGTGACATACAACTTGTGGTGTCCTTTGGTCCAACCTCATGTTCTTTTTAGGAAGTGTCGATTCCGCTCCTAATATGCCTTTTTTTTTTTATTTATAAGGGAATGGTAGATGGAGAGGTTCTCTACACTTCTCTTTTCTCCTAGTTCTTTGTTCATTTTTACTAGTTTTTCTTTGTTCATAGCTTGTCATTCATTGAAATTCCCTTACAATTTTTTTTTTGGTTAATTTTCAAATAAGTGCCTTAGATATCCTATTTTAGTTTATGAGCTGCCCCCATAGTCGCGTTATTTGGAACTCTTTATTTTATACATATGTAAGAACGCTCTGGGTTATGGAGGCTTTTCGGAAGAAGATGGCGACCTTGAAGCATCGGAATTCCCCCACTAAGCTAGGGAGCCATCGTATTCACTCTTTCCTCTTTTAGGGATCACTTCTTCTCATGAGAGTTTCACTTCTTGTAAGTAGAAGAAAGTTACGACTTTTAATGAGTATGTAGAGATGAGCCATATTGTTTTATTATTCCTTATGTTTCCTATGATGAAACACACTTTCAGCTTGGTTGTCCTGTCAAGGTCTCAGACACAACATTGAGGGATAACCATGTCTATTGACTTCTAGTGGTAGACGAGGTGTTTCTCAAGGATTGTAAGAAGTTGAACTCTCCCTTCACCTAAGATTATTAATAAAGGGTGTGATATAGTCGTCATGGTAAAGAACTTTTCTTATGTTCTCCTTATTCTCATGGTCATATCCTAATCTCAGTCCCCTCTTTTTCTTTTTGAATATTTAGAGTCAACTATAAGTTGAGGTTGCCTGCAGTCGCTTAGCTATTTTAGAGGATGAAAAGGGAAATTAATGGGATAAAATTGAACATTTAAGAAAGAAAAAAAAAAAAGGATTCTAATATGGAGAGTCTGAAGGCGTAGGTCACGACTGAAACGCTCCATCAATATTTTGGCTAAGAGTAGGGAAACTTACTTTTAGGAGTTGAGAGAGCTGAAGACGAAGCTCAAGAGGGTAAGGGCCAATTCAAAGAGTCAAGGGATAGGTTTTGCAGAGATACAAGGCTTCCTAAGGAACCAACGAGCTCCGGAAGAGTGTGCCTCCTTATCTTATTAGGATAGCTATGTCATGTGCCTTATTAGATGAAGAGATTGAACCCCAACTTGGATTTTTCTTTATACATCTATGTTTTGGCTATCTATCATACCAACTGCCAAGTGGAGGCTGGAGCTTAGAAAGTTGTTATCGATCAAGAGAGCGATAAAGGGGCATTCTTACTTTCAATGGACATTGAGAAGTAGGAGGACCTGAGCCTTGGTATGATAGAGGATGAGCACTTAGTGAATGGTAAAGGTAATATCTACAAGACCTAGCTTGTTATGTCCCTCGTAGCTTTATGTTTGGCAAGTAGTAAATACTCTGTGTACTTGGCCTTTAAGTTTTTATTAAATGAAATGGAATCTTTCTTGCTTGGGATACCTTTCCCTTGAGCCTAGGACGTTCAAAGCCTCTTAGTGCCAACAAAGTTCTTTTCCCTCAATAGTGGAGGGCTAGAGCATGCCAAGACTTCCTACGTTATTAGGGGTGTCCCCCTTGTTGTTAACATTTTCACCAGCCCAAAACTTGTTCCCTAGGCTTTAGGCGAATTATCGCATGATATGGAGATGCACGTGCACTTGAGCACTAAATAAAATTATTGTAATCTTTTATTAATAAGAGGAAGAAACTATAGTGATGAGGTGGCTGAAAAGATAAAAGCAAAAATGCATAAGGAAAAAATGCAAATCGCTACTATTTTAAGGGGTATAGTTCACCATCTATTCAATCTTCCTTGCATTGTTCCAGGGTGGGGCTGCTCAGTGGGTTTGAGGAATGGGCATTTCCGTATAGGGTGGCCACAACATTGTACATCGAGCTAGCTTGAACCTGATTTCAACAGAGTTCTCCTATATCAGTTGGAAACCTCATTTTGAAGTGGTAGTTTGAAACCAATGCCTTGATGACATTTATACAGGGCTGTCCTAAAATGATGTTGTAAATGGAAGGAAACTTGAGGCTTTCCCATCGTGATTGATAGTGTGATAAAGCTTTATGGCTTAGCATAACATGCTCTATAATAAAGTCGTAGAAGGGTGTGTTCATGGGTTGGAGACGGTCAACATTGATCTTCATCTTCTCAGAGAGCTCAAGAAAGAGAATGCTAGGTGAACTGTTGTTATCTACTAAGACTTTTTTGACTTCATAGTTAGTTACAATCAAGGAGACCACACATCATCATGAGGGGCACAAACACATTCTAAGTTCTTATTAGTAAAGGTAATGGTATGGTCTGTCTTGACCTTCATATTTGGCTCACTTAGAGTCCTCACCTGCCAAGCATAAGCCTTCTTGTCTTGGAAGGAAACACCTCCAACTGTCAACCTCCAAATGATGACTAGAACAATACTAAATATTGGTGGGTACCTTACAATCGAAAGGGCTAGTGGTTGATCTTTCTTCAGCAGCTCGCATCGTCAAAATTCCTTAAGGTATTCTTCTTTGACGAGCCTCTCGATCTCATTGCAGAGATGCTAGCACTCATCTGTTGTGTAGCTATGAGCATAGTGGAATCTGCACCATTTGTCTTCATCCTTTATGTTAATTTGGTGACTCAATTTTCATGGCCATTAAATGTACTCCTTGTTCTAGATGGATGTTAGGATGTTTGCTTGGGAGGTGTTAAAAAGAATGCGCTCTGAACAAGCATCCCAATTTTTAAGGCATATGGATAGTCTTCATTTTAGACATGACCTCTCATTGTGATATTTATCATAAATTGTTCAAGGCATGCTGTCTTCGGATATGCCTTCTATGCTCCATCTAGTGGAGACTTTAAAACACTCTAGGCTAATTGAGTTAGGGCTTCCATTTAACATTCTAGAGTTGAGAGGTGATCTCTCCTCGTCATTGCTTCTCAACTATAGTCATGCAGATCTAAATAGGGGTGGCAGTACCTGACCAAAGAGTGTCACTTTGGAGACTCTTTGTTAGACAAAGTCTTAGGACACTTGTGACGTCGTGGGTTGACTTGAGGACCTACCTTAGAGTCTAGGCCGAGGGTACTATCCTTCATGACCGTGTTCCTTGAAGACATCTCCAGATGATATTTGTATAGTGTGGTCGGCTACTTAGTTCACATAGAAAGTGCCAATCTAATATTGCTCCAAAATTGAAAGCTACCAAAAAAGGGTAGCACGTGTCGTGATAGAGCCCTAAAGCACACAATAAGGGTACTGGAGGGACTAAATTCTTGTCTCTTAGTTGGATTTCTCATTTCTAAGTACTTGGACCTACTAAGGATTTGAAAAACACTACGTGAGTGTTTAGAGTCTATCTCGGGGGGGGGGGGTCATTCTGAAACTCGATTCAATACACATGTTTATAAATAAACTATATTTGAGAGAAAGAGAGAGTAGCAAAGTTTGAACTTGAATAAAATATTAATAAGCTATTTTATAGGGAAAAAAAGGAATGGAAGCATTTGTATAGCAGGTAATTTGGATCGTTTGATTGAGAATCAATTGGGGGTCGAGATCGTGCCATAGCTTTAATGTAGTTTTTACTTTTTTGTCTTTAGGCAAGTTTTACCATTTTACCTCTGGTTTAGCGAAATGACAATTTACCCCTTATATATGTCTGTGTAACTACATTCTATTTTGAAACTTGTATTTACTGTAAGTATTGGATAAGGGCTGACATTTATTCCCTTTTATTTTATGTGTTATACTTTTAAGTATTGTGGTGATCATTCAATGAACTTTTGACCAAATTTGACAACCGATTGTTTTTATGCTAGCGATATTGTTATGGCACAAAATGTTAAGGTTAAAGCAAGATGATTCTTTTTAGAATCAGAAAAACTATACTCCCCTATTGTATCAAGTGCAACTTGGTCAAGATTATTGACTATCGCACAGACCAATTTATTTTAGTGTTAATTAACAACCTTTAAGCTGAATATGATTCATAAAACGGTTTTTGAAACAATGTTTGGAAAAACATTTGTGTAGCTAAAAATTGTTTAGAGTTTGATAAAATATAAGTGAAAACAGGTTTTCTAACACATATAGATTTTTAAAATCTAGTATTTTTTAAAATTTTGATTCTTTTTTTTAAACAATTGAGTCTTTAGTCAAATTTTGTTTATAAAAAATATAAACCATTTCCCAAACTTTCAAATGGTGTCATAAGTCTTAAACGATTTGAAACCTGTCAATCACACGAATTATAAATAGAAAGAAAATAAGACACAATATACCTAGGTTCACCCCAGAATAGGGCTACACCCTGCCAGAAGTTTCACTATTATCAACCTCACAAATCTCTCGTTACAATGTGCACGCAGTACATAGAGAGTATTTATAAGCAACTTAAAGCTGACATTTACTCATATATGTGGTCGTCAGTGGTTCTACAGATCTGGACTCGTGAAATATGCACCAACTCTAACAATCTCTCACTTGGTAAATACTTCACACACATGAAAAACTTTCCAGAACTCTATTTCTTTAAGTCCGTCTCAGTAGCACA
Organism: Bretschneidera sinensis; assembly: GCA_023935145.1. Lineage (NCBI taxonomy): Eukaryota > Viridiplantae > Streptophyta > Magnoliopsida > Brassicales > Akaniaceae > Bretschneidera > Bretschneidera sinensis. The sequence continues at coordinate 119,091,371 of CM043700.1, forward strand.
CCACTCAAACTTTTCTAGACTAACAACTTTAGTCAAAAAATTTGAATTGTTTACTGTTGTATCGACTTTCTCCAAGATTATCACATTTTCTTCAATCTTTTTCCGAATGAAGTGATATTGGATATCAAAGTGCTTCGTCTGTGAATGAAAGATAGGATTCTTAGCTAAGAATATAGCACCTTTATTGTCACATTTCACCTTCACTGCTCCTTGTTTAAACCTAAGCTCAGCACACAACCTTTGAAGCTAAACCGCTTCCTTTCTAGCACTCCATATACTCTGCTTTTATGGATGAAAGAGCAACAACACTTTGCCTCTTACTCATCCAACTCACTGCCCCACTAAACAGATTGAACACATATCCACTTGTAGACCTCCTGCTATCAATGTCTCCTCCCCAGTCAGCATCAACCTATCCTACAATATCAAGATTCTTCTTACCTCCCATACATCCATAACACAATGCAAACTCTGACGTGCCACGGAGATATCTAAGAAATTTCTTGATTGTAATCCAATGCTCTTTCCTAGGATTAAACATATATATGCACAATACTCTCACAACTTAAGCAATATCTCTTCTTGTTCACACCATGGCATACATCAAGCTTCCAACTACACCAACATAAGGTATGTGCGCTATCTCTTCAACTTCTTCCTCCATTTTTGGACATTGTTCTATAGATAACTTGGTTTCCAAAGGCATGAGAGTCTCTACCGGCTTGCTATCAGACATGTTAAATTTCTTCAACACTTCTTCAATATACTTCTTCTGACTTAGCCATAGTTTTCAATTTTCACGATCCATCTTTATCTGCATGCCCAAGATAAACTTTGCTGGCCTTAGGTCTTTCATGTCAAACTGCCTTGCCAATGATGTCTTCATAGTGCTAATCATCTTCCTATTATTTCCAATCAACAGCATATCATCAACGTATAAGGTTAAACTGACAAAATCAACCCTTAACCTTTTCACATAGACGCAGTGATCAACATAGCTGCGAGTGAACCCAAGCTGAATGGCATATATGTCAAACTTTTGGTACCACATCTGTGGTGACTGCTTTAGTCTGCACAAATACTTCTTTAATTTATAAACCAACTCTTCTTTGTCTTTGCTCACAAAGCCTTCAGGCTTTTTCATGTAAATTTCCTCCTCTAAGTCCCCGTGAAGAAAAGTTGTCTTCACATCTAGTTGCTCGACCTCTATATCATAAGCAACTGCCACGGATAAGAAAAATCTGATAGATGTCAAATTTGCTGCCGGGGAAAATATCTCACCATAGTCAATTCCCTTTATTTGCGAGTACCCATTTGCAACCAAACGTGCCTTGTACTTTTCTACCATTCCATCTGTATTTGTTTTCTTCTTGAAAACCCATTAGCACCCAATTGCCTTCTGTAGCTCGAGGTTTCAACCCAAGAGGGGGGGTGAATTGGGTTTTTAAAAACTTTTGCAGAATTTATACAAGTTTATAAAAAAAACTGATAAGCAACAAATAATTAATACAAGTAAAAAGCTGTAAATAAAGAGTTAAAGGAAAGAGGATGCAAACACAGTTATAGTGGTTCGGCAATATCGGATTCGTTCCGACCCTACGTCCACTCTCTTCAAGGAACTCCTTGAAGTAATCCACTAAGAAAACTTAGTCGCACAACTTAGCCGGGTGTTGCACAAACCGAACACAAGCAATTTACAGGAATTGCTTAAACCGAAAAATCCCCTTCCTTTCGAAAGTTTCCCCTTCCTCTCGGAAGTAATCCTTTTACAAAGATGGTGTAAAGTAAAAGGTAGAGAGACAACAAATGAAAGCTTATTACAACAGAAATGTCTCTCTTTCAAAGTAAAGCTTGAAGAAATGGCTCAATAAGATTATTTCAAAGCTTTTTGTGTTTCAAGAGTATAAAAACTTGATTATATGAGATCAACTCTTTTTGAATATGTGCTTCTTGTTTTTGAATGCTTTGCTGAATAGGTTTATATAGCAATCAATTAATATGGCCGTTTTGGACTTTAATTTGAAAAAGATTTACTTTAAAACGTTCAGATTTGGAGTCCAACGGTCATATTTTTGAACTACCAGTCGACTGGGTCGAGATACCAGTCGACTGGGTTCACTTGAAAAATACATGTTTTCAGACCTTCTGGGTATCCAGTCGACTGGTATATATCATCCAGTCGACTGGGGACTTTCTGTCCATTTTACCAGTCGACTGGGTTGATTCATCCAGTCGACTGGATACTTACTGGTCAAAGTACCAGTCGACTGGGTTGTTTGATCCAGTCGACTGGGTTCCTTCTGACCTTTATACCAGTCGACTGGTATATGTACCCAGTCGACTGGGTTGTCTTCCAACCCAGTTTTTCTTCTGTTTTTCATTAAAAACATTTTAAAATTAATGGTTTTAGAAAAACCATTTGTGTTTGAGCCATTGAACAAGCTAATACAATGTATGAGTGAGACTTACATTGGTTCTAAACCTTAAGACCTATACTAGATCTTCAGTCTTCACTTGATACTTAATTTGGTTCGAGTTTTTGCACTTTGATCCTTGGTTGAATGTGTTTGATCCTTAACACAACTTAGTTTAAACATGTTAGTTAAATAACAGTTTTGTTTTGCCATCATTAAAATACGGGCGGGGGTCAACAATCTCCCCCTTTTTGATGATGACAAAACTAATAATGTAAAAACAGTTTTAAAAACTAAGTGTTAAGATTTTACGGAAATTTGGACAGAGTCTCCTCTGTTTTTCGAGTAAAACCACCCTGTAAACAAGCAAACACAGTTTATATTTCTTTCAACCAATCCAGAATTAAACTCAACCAATCAATAAACATTTTTACAAAGATATGGAGCAATGCTCCCCCTAAATCTATGCATTGGTTGCGTTTTACTTAGATTTTCTCGTTTTTCTCATTTTTCTCCCCCGTTTTGACAATATCAACCAAAGGGGGCAGAACATAAAAAATTAGCTATGTGATAAACAGATATTTACAACAGTTCTAACATATCACAAATAGCGAAAAATAAATGCAAGAAATATGGCTAATAGTATTACATCATCATAGAGAAAAAGTCAATATAAGTAGGGTCTCATAGAGCCATAACTAAGAAAAACAAACATGAGATGTCTGTGCTATGTGACAAAAACTGGAAAAGAGCTAAGAACTGATAAAAGAATGAGACTTATGGTGCGGGAGAGTCCGAGCTGTCACGAAGAAGTTCCCTAATCTCAGCTAGGGAACCCTCGGTGTGCTCTCGATGTAACTCGAAGTCATCCCGTAGGTGGTCTATGGAGGAGCTCAGCCTCTGATAATCGGACTGCATGGACTGAAAACCGGACTCCATCGTCATCTGAAGACTCGTGATAGCTCGTAGGATGTCACCATATCCAGTCTGACCAGTACTCGAGCCACCAATGGGAGGTGCTCGGGTATCTGTCTCCATCTCAGCAGCCATATCAGCATCCTCACCACTGTCACTCGCATCCTCTCGAATCCTTAGGCGCTTTCCAGCCTTTGGATAGAGAAACCCTTCACGAACAGTACATCCCATCTTCTTCAGAGATGAGATGTTGATGATATCCGTCAATCTGATATCCTGAGCCTCGGAGGCAGGCAAAGGTACCCGGAAGTGCTGGAGGATGAGCGTAATGAGCATCCCATAAGGAAGACAACCGGAGTCATTTGCTTCGCCGTTTATCATGTTGGCGAGCAGCAGAGGATATATATTGAAGTGGTGCCCGGATTTTAGGCACCAAATCAATACCGTATCTATTTTAGATAGATACCCTCGACTCCCGAGTCTCGGGTGGATGGTCCAACTGACAATCAATTGAAACATCTTTGAGTCGAGGGGCAAGTTACTACATGTGTGAAATGTAGTGGGTCTGTACACATAGTTGGGGTCGCCCCTGACTATCCGACAGGCCTCCTCAACTTCAAAGTTGTCTGGCCATCCATCCAGACTCCATTGAACCCCCCTTATAGGGATTCTCAGAATGCTCATCAAGAGGTCAGTGTTGACCTCAAACTCCACACCGCTAACTCTGGTTCTGAATCTCAGAGCCAGAGGACTGGGTTTCACCAAGTTCGCATAGAACTGGTGAATCAGTCGCGGGTAATATTTTTCATGAATTCTGACCAGTGGGGTCAGATTTATTGCGTCAAAGGCTGGTAGAATATCGAAATTACCATGACGAATGGAGTCGAAATCAACGACTCTACCCGTCATGATTTTCTTGTGACGGATTATAGAGTTATACCTCTTATGAGCCGCTGGGCTGTAAAACAGAGCCTGCTCCAACTCTGTTCTGGGCTCCTTACTGGATGACCCTACTACTCCCTTCCCTTTCGACTCCGAAGCCGAAGGTTTTGAAGACCTTGGCTTTTTGGGCGCATTAGGTCCACTTGTTGTGAGTTTTATACGGATTTTGTCACTCATTTTCGAGAAATTTGAAGTTTTTGGAAAAAGGAAATTTGGTAAAAATGAGAGATTTTAACCGTAGAAAGTTAAAAATCTCTTTAGGAATGAGTAGATCGGTGTGTTTAGAAGGGATTTGGATGGTTTTTAGATCAAAAAGATGAATTTTTCTAGAGAGAGAAAGCTTGGGCTCTTTGAAAATGGCGTAAGAAGGGCGAAAATGAACAGTCCCTTTTATAGAATCGCGATACCAGTCGACTGGGTAAACTTACCAGTCGACTGGGCCCCTTTGAAAAGATGAACAGTTTCTCTTACCAGTTGACTGGGTAAACGTACCAATCGACTGGATCAACTGACAGTGAGATACCAGTCTACTGGGCTATCGTTACCAGTCGACTGGAGGTTCAAAAATATGAAAAAATTTGGCTCCAAGCAGGATTTGATCTTATAGACGACTGGAGAAAACTTAACAGTCGTCTGGAAGTTTTGACAGAGAGTTACCAGTCGACTGGATCAAAATTACCAGTCGACTAGAAAAACAGGCAGAGACTTACCAGTCGACTGGGTTATATGTACCAGTCGACTGGACTCTTAGCAAAATTTCCAGTCTGGTATTTTAAGCACGAATTTGTTTTATCTTTGACATTTTTTAGTGAGGGAAATAATTAAACAATGATTAATACTCTTTCACTCAATGTCAAACATGCAAATGATGAAATAAGATGCAATCAAACATTCAATTTATCAAAATCAAGCAATCCCATCAACTTTCTTATCTTGCAAAAACTAGCTTCACTTAAGGGTTTTGTAAGAATATCAGCTATTTGATCTTCTGAAGGTATAAATTCTAATCTTATATCACCTTTTTGAGCATGGTCTCTTAAGAAATGATGTCTAATCTCTATATGCTTGGTTCTAGAGTGCTGAATAGGATTTTTGGTTAGGTTGATGGCACTAGTATTATCACAAAATATAGGAATATTTTTGAGACTCATGCCATAGTCTTCTAGTTGTTGTTTCATCCATAGTACTTGGGCACAACAACTGCCAGCTGCTACATACTCCGCCTCAGCGGTTGATAGTGCAACTGAATTCTGTTTCTTGGAGAACCAAGAAGTTAACATAGCACCTAAGAATTGGCATGTTCCACTTGTACTTTTTCTATCTAACCTATATCCAGCAAAATCAGCATCCGAATATCCTACTAGCTCAAAAGATGATTCTCTAGAATACCATAATCCTATGGTCTGGGTCCCTTGTAGATATCTAAGGATTCTTTTTACTGCAACTACATGTGATTCCTTAGGATTGGATTGAAATCTAGCGCACATGCATACACTGAACATTATATCAGGTCTACTTGCAGTCAAGTACAGTAAAGCACCTATCATGCTTCTATAATATTTAGAATCTACAGTTTTACCTCCTTCATCAAGATCAAGTTTGGTGGTTGTGCTCATAGGCGTTCCAATAGGCTTTGAGCTTTCCATCCCGAATCTCTTTAGTAGATCTTTGATGTACTTTTGTTGATTGATGAAGATACCTCCTTTTAGTTGCTTGATTTACAGTCCAAGGAAGTAGGTAAGTTCTCCCATCATGCTCATTTCAAATTCACCTTGCATGCACTTAGCAAACTCTTGACACATAGATTCATTAGTAGCACCAAATATAATATCATCAACATATATTTGAACTATCAAAGTGTCATTTTTGTGAGTTTTTGTGAAGAGAGTTGTATCTATTCTTCCTCTTACAAAATCATTATCAATCAAAAATTTACTTAGTCTTTCATACCATGCCCTTGGAGCTTGCTTCAACCCATATAGAGCCTTGGAAAGCTTGTAGACATGATTTGGAAGACTAGGGTTTTCAAAACCAAGAGGTTGTTCAACATAAACTTCTTCTTCTATAAAGCCATTTAAAAAGGCACTTTTCACATCCATTTGAAATAGCTTGAATTTATTAAAGCATCCAAAGGCTAATAACATTCGAATAGCTTCTAATCTAGCTACGGGAGCATAGGTTTCATCAAAATCTATTCCTTCCTCTTGGTTATATCCCTTAGCAACTAGTCTAGCCTTATTTCTAGTTACTATACCATTTTCATCCATTTTATTTCTATATACCCATTTAGTTCCAATAATTGAATGATCTTTAGGTCTTGGAACTAGTTCCCAAACATTGTTTCTTTCAAATTGATTTATCTCTTCCTGCATTGCAATTATCCAATCATTATCTTTTTCAGCTTCTATAAATGTCTTAGGTTCTACTTGAGACAAATATGCTACAAAATTGCAAATATTTCTAATGGAAGAGCGAGTTCTTACCCCTTGTGAAGGATCACCAATTACTTGATCAATTGGATGATGATTTACATACCTCCAATCCTTGGGTAGATTTTCCTCTTGATGACTTGAGGATGGTTGGTCCAAATTAGGAGTTGCCATCCCTTCATTTGTTTGAGTAGAACTCTCTTTTAGGTCAACAATGGGAGTAAGAGTTTCCATTCTTGGAATAAAATCTGCATCATCTTTAAAGGAAACTTCTCCACTACTCATTGGGTTAGATTCATCAATAGTTACATGCACAGATTCTTCTACTACTAGAGTTCTTTTATTGAAAACTCTATAAGCCTTACTAGTAGTAGAATATCCTAAAAATATCCCTTCATCGGTCTTGGAATCAAATTTACCCAAGTTAGTTTTATTGTTATTTAAGATGAAGCACTTACTACCAAAGGCACGAAAATAGGAAATATTGGGCTTTCTCCCTTTCCATAGTTCATAAGGAGTTTTATCAAGCAGGGGCCTTATCAAAATTCTATTTAAAATATAGCAAGAAGTATTCACGGCTTCAGCCCAAAAATATTTTGGTAAATTATTTTCACAAAACATTGTTCTTGAAAATTCTTCTAGAACTCTATTTTTCCTCTCAACAACTCCATTTTGTTGAGGAGTTCTAGGAGCTGAAAAGTTGTGATTAATTCCATTTTCATCACAAAATTTTGAAAAGCTTTGATTTTCAAATTCTTTGCCATGATCACTTCTTATGCTTGAAATACAAATTCCTTTTTCATTTTGTACCTTTTTGCAAAACTTTTCAAATCCTTTGAAAGCTTCATCCTTATAAGCAATAAAAATAACAAAGGTATATCTTGAATAGTCATCAACAATAACAAGAGCATATTGATGGCCACCTAGACTAATGGTACTAATTGGACCAAATAAGTCCATATGCAAAAGTTCCAAAGGTCTAGTAGTTGAGACAACATTTTTTGCTTTGAAAGATATCCTAGATTGTTTTCCCATTTGACAAGCATTGCAAATTTTGTTTTTCTCAAAATTGATTTTAGGAAGACCAATAACTAAATCTTTTCTTGAAACAATTTTTAGCAAGTTCATGTTTACATGACCAAGCCTTCTATGCCATAGCCATTGATTTTCACTAAAAGTAGGAAAACATTTTTCATTATTGGAATGTAAGGATTTCAAATCAACTATATAGACATTTTCATGTCTATGGCCAATGAATTTGATCTTGTTGCTCTTGATGTCTATAACTAGACAATGAGAGGTTTCAAATGTGACTTTATATCCTTTCTCACATAATTGACTAATGCTAAGTAAATTTGGCTTTAAGCCTTGTACTAGCAATACATTATCTAAAGTTGAGAAATCATTACCGACTTTTCCATGCCCGATGATCTTTATTTTAGTATTGTCTCCAATGGTCACAAGTCCACCATCTCTTAGAGTTAGCTCCTTGAATACGCTTTTATCACCGGTCATATGCTTCGAGCAACCGCTATCAAGGTACCAACAGTTACCTTTCTCCTTAGTGTGAAGGCAAATCTACATCACACAAGGATATACGATAGCATTTTTAGGTACCCAAAATTTCTTGGGTCCTTTGGGGTTAGTCCTTGAAAATACGGTTCCTTTTGGGACCCATACTTTCTTAACAATATATGGTGCTCTATGAACATGTTGATGATGCACAGACCTATCATTATAGTCATAGAAATTTCTAGGAAATTTTACATGTGCATTCCTATAATCCTTAGGATGATAGTTCCTAGGATACATGATTCTATGGTAAGGGGTATGAAAATGCATGTCATTTCCAGAAAATGAACGATGATGCATTCTAGGATACATGCTAGCATATGTATGCAAGTTATTTCTAAAATAGCTATGATGGTGATTCCTAGGTTGAGCATGAGCAGAACGCATTCTTTGATTATACACATTGTTCCTAGAATGAGCATGATGATTATTTCTAGGGTGTGTATGAGTATTTCTAGAATGAGCATACAAATAAGCTTGAGTATTTTTAGGATGCTTCAATTTAGTATGATCATTTAAGTTTCTAGAGTTCCTCGGATTTATTAAGGGAGTGCTTTTAACAAGGTTAGGAGCTTTCGAAGTAGAAGCTCCATCTACACAAGAGGCTTTCATGAATAAGCTCTCTTTTGTTTTTTGTTTTCCCAATGGAGAATATCCTACACCAGATTTTCCTCCACTTAATCTTTGGGAAGAAAGCACTTCATCAAGTTTTTCTTTACCAAGCATAAGTCTAGATACAGTGCTGTTTAATTCATAAATTTTATTTTTCAAATTCTCATTTTCATCTTTAAGAAAATCTTGAGACGAATTATACAGTAAAGATGATAATTTTTCTTTTTCTTCTCTAAGAACTATCATTTCCTTAGAAAGAGATGATACTTCTTTCTTAAGAACAGAATTTCTAGAATCAAATTTCTTTAATTCTTCATGCATTTCATTTATGACTTCTAGTAATTCTTCACTACTAGTAACAATATTATTTTTTGAAGAGGGAGAAGATGTTACCTCACTTTCATCATCGATTGCCATTAAACAGAGGTTGGCAATCTCTTCGTATCCAATTTCTTTGTCTGATGACTCATCTTCTTCGTCATCGCTCCAGGTAGTTGCTACCATAGTTTTCTTCTTGAAGCCCTTGTATGGTTTGCTTGAAACCGGACAGTCAGCTTTTATATGTCCTGGCTTCTTGCAGCCATAGCACATAAGTGGTTCCCTTTTTGAGGTGGGATCCTTTGAGTAAGGTTTCTTGCTTTTCTTCAAGAACCTATGGAATCGTCTGGTGATTAAAGCCATTTCACCATCCTCTTCACTGCTCTCTGCTTCTTGTTCTAATTCCTTTTCTTTGTTGCTCGTAGAAGCTTTGAGAGCAATTTGCTTCTTCTTCTTCTCATCATCATTGACGATGGGAGTCATTTCTTCCATCTCGTATGTCAATAATGACCCAAGCAGCGTCTCAACATCAAGCTTGTCAAGATTTTTGGCCTCTTGAATGGCTGTCCTCTTTGGTTTCCATTCTGGAGGTAGAGATCTTAAGATTTTTCTGGTTAGTTCAACTTCCTCAATATTCTTGCCAAGCAATTTTAAACTATTTATAATAGTAGTAAATCGTGAGTGCATTTCAGAAATGGTTTCGTTAGGAGACATCTTAAAAGATTCATATTCAGAAATTAGCATGTAAATTTTAGACTTTTTTACTTCACTTGTTCCTTCATATGTGACTTGCAATTTGTCCCATATTTCTTTAGCAGAAACGCATGCAGATATTTTGTTATATTCAGAAATATCTAATGCACAATGTAGCATGCTTGTTGCTCTGCTATTGAGAGACATCGTTCTACAATCCTCGTCAGTAAACTCAGTTTTGAGTTTAGGCATTGTATGAAGAGTCTCTCCAATAACTATTTCTTTTGAGGGAATTTTAGGTCCCTCTTCTATAATTCTCCATAGATTGTAATCTTGTCCTTCGACGAAGATTTTCATTCTATTTTTCCAGTAGTTATAATTTGATCCATTGAACAATGGTGGTCTAGTATAAGAGTGTCCCTCAGAGTAGCTATTTACTGCCATTGGATCAACTCTAGGAATTTAAGCCTTATAAAGAGAACGAGGCTCTGATACCAATTGTAGCTCGAGGTTTCAACCCAAGAGGGGGGGTGAATTGGGTTTTTAAAAACTTTTGCGGAATTTATACAAGTTTATAAAAAAAACTGATAAGCAACAAATAATTAATACAAGTAAAAAGCTGTAAATAAAGAGTTTAAGGAAAGAGGATGCAAACACAGTTATAGTGGTTCGGCAATATCGGATTCGTTCCGACCCTACGTCCACTCTCTTCAAGGAACTCCTTGAAGTAATCCACTAAGAAAACTTAGTCGCACAACTTAGCCGGGTGTTGCACAAACCGAACACAAGCAATTTACAGGAATTGCTTAAACCGAAAAATCCCCTTCCTTTCGGAAGTTTCCCCTTCCTCTCGGAAGTAATCCCTTTACAAAGATGGTGTAAAGTAAAAGGTAGAGAGACAACAAATGAAAGCTTATTACAACAGAAATGTCTCTCTTTCAAAGTAAAGCTTGAAGAAATGGCTCAATAAGATTATTTCAAAGCTTTTTGTGTTTCAAGAGTATAAAAACTTGATTATATGAGATCAACTCTTTTTGAATATGTGCTTCTTGTTTTTGAATGCTTTGCTGAATAGGTTTATATAGCAATCAATTAATATGGCCGTTTTGGACTTTAATTTGAAAAAGATTTACTTTAAAACGTTCAGATTTGGAGTCCAACGGTCATATTTTTGAACTACCAGTCGACTGGGTCGAGATACCAGTCGACTGGGTTCACTTGAAAAATACATGTTTTCAGACCTTCTGGGTATCCAGTCGACTGGTATATATCATCCAGTCGACTGGGGACTTTCTGTCCATTTTACCAGTCGACTGGGTTGATTCATCCAGTCGACTGGATACTTACTGGTCAAAGTACCAGTCGACTGGGTTGTTTGATCCAGTCGACTGGGTTCCTTCTGACCTTTATACCAGTCGACTGGTATATGTACCCAGTCGACTGGGTTGTCTTCCAACCCAGTTTTTCTTCTGTTTTTCATTAAAAACATTTTAAAATTAATGGTTTTAGAAAAACCATTTGTGTTTGAGCCATTGAACAAGCTAACACAATGTATGAGTGAGACTTACATTGGTTCTAAACCTTAAGACCTATACTAGATCTTCAGTCTTCACTTGATACTTGATTTGGTTCGAGTTTTTGCACTTTGATCCTTGGTTGAATGTGTTTGATCCTTAACACAACTTAGTTTAAACATGTTAGTTAAATAACAGTTGTGTTTTGCCATCATTAAAATACGGGCGGGGGTCAACACCTTCTTATCTTTAGGCAATTTAACAAGGCTCCATGTTTCATTCCTGTCTAGTGCCTGCATCTCCTCTTTCATAGCATCCTCCCACAGATTTACACCCTCCGAGGTCCTCCCCTCTTTCACTGTGCTAGGATCATCACCAGTAATATTTAAAGTATATGATGCACTACAAGCATTAAAGGAATACCTAATGGGTGGCCTCCTAACCTGTGTGGATCTTCTCATGACAGGCATGGTCATTACCCCGAGCCAACATCTAAATCCTTATCCTCTATATTAGAAACATGAATATCGTGCTCACACCCAACTGACTCAGATTCTGAAGTATTCGATGCAGTCTGTGGGGTAGTCTCTCACTCTTTATCTCCATGGCTAAAATCAATCTGAACCTGATTTGGCTATTTTAGTACATCTTAGACAACTACCACATCCCTTTATGTTTTTCTGAACACAACATCTCTGCTGAAAACTATACTCATGTTTTCTAGATTCCATAAATTGTACCCTTTGACCCCATCCTTATAACCAATGAAAATACACTTCACTGCTTTGGCTATTTTAGTACATCTTGGACAACCGCCATATCCCTTTGTGTTTTTCTAAACACAACATCTTTGCTGAAACCTGTACTCATATTTTCTGGATTCCATAACTTGTACCCCTTGACCCCATCCTTATAACCAATGAAAATGCACTTCACTGATTTGCTATCAAGTTTGTTCCTTTTTTCTTTTAGCACATGCATATAAGCATTACAGCCAAACACCTTAACATGAGCTAAACTCGAATTCTTCTCGAATAGTGCCTCAAACGGTGTCTAATCCTGCAAAGCTGATGTAGATGACCTGTTGTTTAGATAACATGTCGTAGCCACTGCCTCTGTCTAGAAATCTGGTTTTAAGCCTACACAACTCAACATACTTCTCGATTTCTCCATAAGTGACCGATTGAGTCTCTCGGTCACCCTATTCTGTTGAGGTATATATGGAGTTGTTTTATATCTTGCAATGCCGCTTGCCACATAGAATTGCTCAAACTTATGTGAGCAAAATTCTCCTCCATTATCTGTTTTCAGTGCCTTTATCTTTCTTTCAATATGATTTTCTACTAATGCTTTAAACTCACTGAACTTATCAAATGCTTCAGCTTTACTCTTAATGAAGTAAATCCGTGCATACCTTGAAAAATCATTAATGAAAGAGACGTAATACCTTGATTTTCTAAGAGACTAGACCGAAACTAGCCCAAACACATCAGTACATATCAAATCTAGAATACTCTTCGCCCTCATGCTAACGGACTTAAAACTTACACGATTCTGCTTGCCATGTAGACAATGCTCATAGAAACTAAATCCCATAGAACAATCTAGGACTCCCTTCACCATCTGCTTCGATGATAAAGTAGATAGTCTTTTTTCACCAATATGCCCAAGCCTTTGATGCCACAACATAGAGGACTTCACCTCATCATCAGTCACCTCCTCAGAGATAAAACCTCCACTGCACTGTACATCCCAGCAACTTGTACAACGTACCATTCCAAACACCTTGTGCGATTACTAGCGATCCACGAGTCATCTTGCACGAATTTTTGTCACAGTTGAAATTCACTCCTCCATCCATCATCTTGCTGACTAACATCAGGTTCTTACTGAGACCTAGAATATGCATCACGCCTAGAAGTATCCTGATCATCCTATCATTCATCTTCAACTTCACCTTCCCACAACCAATAATTTTTACTGGAGAGTTATCTCCCAATAAAATGTTTTCCCCATCAAAAGTTTCATACTCACGAAACTAATCCCTGTGAAGTGTCATGCGAAATGATGCTCCTGTGTCAATTATCCAAACATTTTGATCTAATTGAGCCAAACAAGACGCCATATTTAAGTCACAAGCATCATCATCCTTGTTCTTGTTTCCTGAAGCTGATATCTAGCATGTCCGCTTTTCAAGGTTCACACTCTTACTTCTGTAATCCTTCTTCAGATGTTCGGGCTTCCTTCACTTCCAACACTTTAATCCAGATTTATCCCAACTTTTCGATCTTCCCTTGGGCTTGTGTTTATCACCAGACCTCTTGTAGTATATATCATGGGTTTGCTCTCTCACAGATAAGGTGCAACGACCCATCCCAGGTTAGCCTCCCCATAAACAGTGTCGTCATATTTTGAAATCCCTGCACGACACATATATGCAACAATACAAAAATACATCAACTAAAATTAAAAATTTCATCCAATCCTTAACTCTTCTCAGATAAGATATATCATCATCCTCCTTTCAGAAACAATTTATACATATAAAAAATGCATGAAAAGATTTTTATTACAATCTTAAAATGCATGAAAAGATTTTTATTACAATCTTTCTTCTTTCTTACAATGTTTGAGGGCTTGACCACAAGACTTACTTAAGGTAGTTACTCTGCTATCAGCTCTATCTGCCATACCTACTGCTTGAAAATTTTCAACAATGAGGAGTGAGCTTCACAAGCTCAGTGAATTAAATTTACTAGAAGTACTCGATTTGTATACTTCCAGTCACATCTTATAATTCATTCATTTCTCATTCACCAATATTAATCATCTATTTCTTCACATATAATAATTCAATCTCTCAAATAATCTTCTAATATTTATTCATCTATTATCTCATATAATTCAATAATAACATTCTATTATCACTACTCATATCGTAATTCCAATCATTTATCAATCCCTTCTTAAATTAATCATCAAACATATCAATTTTTCTTCTTATATAATTAATCATCTTGAGATTATCAATTCAACATCATTATTTACCCTGTTATGAGGTTCACAACATATAATCAATCAATCAAATAATTTTTATCACATCATACTTTCATATTTCTTTCTCATTATATATGTTTCTCTGTGAGACTTATTTTTCTATCAATCATTTCACAATCAAGACTAATACTCTAGCATTTAAATTGATAATAATCAATATTTAAAACAAATATAATGCATGAATTTAAATTTTCTTTCTTTCTTACTCATCAGATCATTTCATATTATTATCTGGGAACGTCTTCCTACATGTTGACATGTTTCAGCTAGATTGGCTGCCTTCCCGGTCTTTTATTTTCAGCTAGACCGACTGTCTTCCCTGTCTTTTATTTTCAGCTAGACTAGCTGTCTTCCCAGTCTTTTATTTTCAGCTAGACTGGCTGCCTTCTCGGTCTTTTATTTTATACATATGAGCAATAATATGAAAACAAATAGACCAGCTGCCTTCCTGGTCTTTTATTTTATGCATATGAGCAATAATATGAAAATAATTATACATTCAAGCATTCAATTTAACTATCCAGCTCTTTCTCAAAAATATTATTTTTATCATATTCATTAAATTATCTCCTTATATATAATATTCACTTTTCAATCATATTTGTCAGAAATTTTATAAAACTTCTCAGCATATTTTTCATTCATCCATCCTTTTTAAAATACAAATTCTTATATAATTAATATTCGACACACTTTCCAATTCCTAATCAATAAATTAATCAATTTTCTTATATAATAGAAAATACATCATTAAATCATTGTAATTCACACATTTAATCAAATATCATAATTTCATATTTTTATTGGTTTCAATAACTAAAAGTAAATCTAACTTACCACATAGCACTTAAAACTACTCGTGGATCACCTCTTTGCCTTTCCTGCCATTTTCAGCAATTTCACCCGATTGTTGATCGTCAACACATGACATAATATTTATATTAAAATTTTTAATTTATTATTCAATTTTCCATAATTCATATCCTTTAAATTTCTATATCAAATTCCATGTAATTTCATGTATGCATAATTTCAAAAATAAAATTCACGTTATTTCCTTTTGTTTTTCTTAAAGCTTCCCTCGAATCTCTTAAAATACTCCAATAAACTTCTTCAAAATTTCAATCTTTCAATCTTTCTTTCAGTCTCCAAGTGTTTAAAGAAAGAGAGTAATTTGAGAGAGTGTAAACTGATTTTTAACAAAACTAAACAAAAATACAATTTTTATAACAAACCGTACTTAAAGAACCGCCATTCTTTAAATTTCCATTTTGCTTAGTGTCTTGCATGCAAGACACTAGCAACCTCATTTACTACACCTGGATGCTAGTCTAGGTGTTCGTTCCCTTTTTTTTTTTTAACCGTGCTACACCTATTGTTCTTTTTTTGCTTTGTAACCTTTAAAAGCTACACCTTGACGCTTGTCGTCCAGATGTATTCCTTTTGTTTTTACATTCCAAAAGACTACACCTTCCAGATGTCTCTTTTTTTTTCAAAAGAATTATTTCATTCAATAGTAAATCTTTCATGTATATATATTATTTTAATTCCATATAATATCTATCAATTTACTTCTTTACCCTTACTTTAAGAGGACGGATATTACATAAGGCCTCCTTTGAAAAGTTCTCTATACCCTGCCGCCTCATCTTCTCAGACAATAAGACTGCCACACCATTCTCAAAGGACATATCAGTTGTACCATTACCAATCGCACTATCAAGTTATCCCACGAATCAGGCAGTGAACAGAACAGTGTAATAGCCTTATCGTCATCCATTACATCAACACTGATAGACAATAATTGACCTATCAAAGTGTTGAACTCATGTAGATGAACAGAGAAATATCGCTCTCAGCCATCCGAAGGTTGTACAACTTCTTCCGCAAAAACAGTTTGTTTACCAAAAATTTACTCTGATAAAGGCTTTCCAGCTTCTTTCAAAGTTCTTTGGCAATCTTCTCTTTAGAAATGTTTATCAGGACAGAATCAGCCAAGCACAATTGAATCAGACTTTGTGCCTTCTGATCAAGTTTCTCCCACTCCGTGATGGCCGTTGAAGATGATGTTAAAACCACCACCGGTAACGCCGCTTCTGTCATGGATGCTGCCGTCATGCTCATCGTACTCTTCGGCATCTCATCGACTATCTCTGTCCATAGGTCTCTGTCCATGAGTAGATCCTCTATCTTCAGTTTCCACAACTCGAAGCTCCTCCCTTCGAACTTCTCTATTTTAATCTGTGATCTAATCGACATCTCTTATCGTTAATCGTCGAACACAAGGCTCTTATATCAATTGAACGATTCGAAACCTGTCAATCACACGAATTATAAACAGAAAGAAAATAAGACACGATATACCCAGGTTCACCACAGAGGGCTACGTCCTGCCAAAAGTTTCACTATTATCAACCTAACAAATCTCTTGTTACAATGTGGGCTCAGTACATAGAGAGTATTTATAAGCAGCTTAAGATGTCTTAATTAGAGTTTCTGCCCTACTACAAAACCACGGCTATTCATGGGCCCAAGCCCAAACCATCAAGCAAAAAATCATACCCAAAATATGCACAGGGCCTGAAATTTTTGGGGACACTACCTCTAACCACCACCCACTCAACAGGACCAAAACCCTGTGGTAGTAGAAGATTCTACAGATCTGGACCCGTAAAATATGCACCAACTCTAACAAGTCTTGTGGATGTCTATGGCTTTTCTTCTGTCCGGAGTTGTATTTAGTAATTGGTTTTCAGTAATTATTGAAGATGTACATGCACATTTGGTTCACCCAATTAAGAAAATGATGAAATGAGATAATTTAATTAAATCTTACTTTGTATAAAAAGACAATAGATATAAAAATGATTTTATATATCTCATTTATAGAATTATTTCATCTTATTCTCTTTTCAATTCCATCTTTTTTTAATCCTTTGTGCTAAACAAAGCACTATAATTATAAGTACCCAGGAGTTAAGGTAAGCTGCTCCACATGCGTTTTAAAAGTAGCTACAACGTGAGCTGGTTTAACGGATTGCGGTGGAATTCACCGAAGTAATCTGCGTGATAGTACTAGTAATTATGTCATGGAACTCAAGACAAAGTGATACTGTAATCATATGTCTTTGATAGCAAATTGAAAGCAGATTAGGTATAGAATCACGATCAACCCCTATGTAACTATAGGCGGAGGATAATTAACGTAGGAAAATTTCTCTAATCAAGTTGTCGTGATTGAAGGGAATGGTGTAATCAGTTGTTGAATATCTGTTTACGTGAGGCCAAAAACATGGACTCGAGCTCGATATCATTACCCCACGAATTGTCGTCAAGCTAGAATGACACCTGTCCCAATGGAATTTAACCTTAGAGACAACTTTTTGAACTGGGATCCTTCCCTTGTAGAATAATGGAGTAGCTAGCTGTGAAGTTTTCACCACCCACTGAGCCTTGACAACACAATTGTAGAAGTAATTCCTACAAAGCAGCAGGTTTGAGGAACACCCATAACCATTTTCTTGGTATCTTCACATTTTGTTTTTCATAAAGGGAAGGAGGTCTTAGCCCATGTAGAGCTAAAAAGTTTAGTTTAGCTCAAGGGGAAAGTTAAAAAAAGTGAAAAAGTAAGATCGAACCAAAGAGGCCCCCCCCCCCCCCACCCGGTTAATGTAAATCCACGAAGAGCTTAGATTTAGAGTGAGCTGTTAAGCAATTCGAGGTCCAAATATCACGCAACATTTGTCAATATATGTCAAGATCCTAAGTTGTAGTGCTGTAATTATCAAGTCTAATTAAGGTCGGGATATACAAGGGGAAAGGGTCACATCAATCCGGCAACAAAATCTCTAAAACTTCAAACCTTAGTTATGTAGTGGATAAGAAGAGCAATCAGATGCAAGAAATTTGCAATACAGCCATGCATGTCTGATTAGAATTTATTGATACGTTCACATTGAGATATACTAATTACAATTTTGAGAAGAATCCCTTGTACTGGTCTAATTTCTTTCTACGGGAAATTGTTTTATTTTTTCAAACTTCTTCTAGAATTCATGTTATTGAGGAGAAATCAATGCTCAGAATTCCACGTAACCTACTCCCCAAAAAATAAATGTAAGAATATGTTATTTAATTGATAAAGTTATTTGTGATCGCACAAAAAATTAAGAATCAAACACCACTTACATTAAAGATGAGACAGATAATAATGAGAGTAGGGATGGCAACGGGGCGGATTTGAAAGAAGAGTGTCGTCTTCGTTCCCGTCCCTATCTCCGTCCGTGAAGATTTCATTTTGTCCTTCGTCTGCATCTCTATCGAAGATTTTAGAAGACTTCAATCGTCATCTCCGTCTCCGTTTATAAACAAAACCTACTGCTAAATCACTTACAATGGCACATTTTCCTTTTGTCTTGTTGACCAACACTAAGCTGGTACTAAAACACTAACCTTGAGAGAAAATTAATATGTTTTCATATTCAAGAACACAAAAAGACATTGAAATATCGGGCATGATGGATTTAATCTCTCATATACCTATGCTACTTATCTAAATATATGTAGCATGCATATATTTATACACAAAATCGATCAAGAGTAATTAACAACAGACTTAGTTGGTGCATATTACGGTATTTTCTTCCCCCTGGCTATTTCTTCATAAACCCCATAGCTTGAAAAAGAAAAGAAAAAAACCCCATTTTGTACTAATTAAGCTATCACAAAAAAATACAATAGCATTTATTCTCAACAAAAAATAGTAGCATTAGCAAGATACGAAATTGGATACACCAAAAAAAAAAAGAGAAATTGAAGACAAACCTTGAGAGAAGAATGAGAGTTGAATGTTGGTAACCTGGTGCGTGGTTGGAGTCATCGATAGATCAGCGTCTTGTCACCAATTTGTTGGTTGTCACCGACGGCGATTAGCAAAGAGAGTAAGACAATTGAAAGAAAATGGATGAGACTGAAAGTCTAAGAGAGAAAATGAAGTAGAAGAGAAGAAAATTAACAAACAAATTTTTCTTATGTATTTTCTCGTTAATCAATCAAGGAGAAAATTAAGAGAAGCTGCAAGTTGTTTTCCTTTTAGAGATTGGAAGCAGAATAAACAAGAAAGCGACAGTAACTGAGTAAAGTTGCTTGAAACCCTATTCATAAATTGTTTTATATATATATAAAACATAAAAAACCTAATTTAATATGGACGGATACAGAGATTTTCTGGGGCGAAGATTGCCCTCTTTATCCCTGTCCCCGAGGGGATAAAATCCGCTTCATGCCCGTTCCCAATAGTTCGAAGAGATCCGAATCTTCCTGGAAGGCAAATACTTTTGTCATCCCTAAATGAGAGATGGTAACCTTCCATTGCATAGCCATAGACCACATATCCTTTGAACAAAAGAAAAGAAACAAAACCAAGATATGGGGTGCGAGCTAGCTTGATCAGTAGAGTAATTTATTGTAGCACAAGAAACTTGAGATCAAATCACCTTTATATAAGGGATTGGAAGAATAAAAAAAAACAAAGTAAAGGGTTACCTTTGGTTATGTAGCTCAAAATTTTAACAAACCTCTTAGGAAAAAAAACAATTCCAAGATGAAAAACTACACGGTGAAACTACTGTTAAAAAAATAAATGTAATAATATGAGTAACTTAAAAAAGTATTGTTTAAAAAACACATACATACGAGAAAGAGGTAAAAAGATAATACTTGAAAAGTATTGTTCTTTCCTCTCACATTCGTATGAATCAGTTTCATAATTTTAAACATAAAACCCACGTAAATGTGAGAGAATGAACAATACTGAAAAATTCCCACTTCAGGCTTTATTGAAAGTTGCTTTGATAGTAATATATATAGTCATCTCAATATTATCCATAAAAGAAATGGAAAAAATTACATAATTACTACTGTTTTTATGGATTGTCAAGAGAGTCTGGCGATGTGTCATGGTCCGTGCTTGTCCAGGGCCGTGTACCATGTCCATGGCCGCACATCCTATGCCCCTTGGTAGTGTTGGTGCCTAATAGCAATTTTGTTATTCTTTATTTTCTTTTAATTTGTATTTCAAAAGTATGATGGCTCAAGCATACGTAATGTTTCCCACTTCAGGCTTTATTGAAAGTTGCTTTGATAGTAATATATATATATATATATATATATATATATATATATATGCACTTAGTCATCTCAATATTATCCATAAAAGAAATGGAAAAAATTACAGAATTACTACTGTTTTTATGGATTGTCAAGAGAGTCTGGCGATGTGTCACGGTCCGTGCTTGTCCAGGGCCGTGTACCATGTCCATGGCCGCACATTCTGTGCCCCTTGGTAGTGTTGGTGCCTAATAGCAATTTTGTTATTCTTTATTTTCTTTTATTTTGTATTTCAAAAGTATGATGGCTCAAGCATACGCAATGTTTCCTCCTGCTAAAGCCCCAAATGACTTAAGACTCTTTGGGGGGGAGGGGGTAAGTTACTCACTGGTCATGATTAAGTATGTTGTTTTACTGGTTGCTTGGTGGTGCCCCCTGCCCCAACAAAGTGTTTATAAGATGCTTATATTAATGAAGTTTTTATACATGCATGTGCCTAGAGTTGGTTATATGTTATTGCCAACTTTGGTAAATTGGGTGTGCACCCTTGGGCATGCTGCTTGTTGCTTGCTAATGCTTGTTACACCTTGCCCATATTCATTGTTGCATGATCCTTAGATTGGTATGTGATATCATTTTGTGGCTAATGTGTTATTTTTTTTCTTTTAGAATGTGCAAGCCTTAAAACTACTCGAGTGAGCTAGACTGACTTGTTTGTGAGGGACCAAGACAAGTTCCGCATGGACCTATGCCTTTAAGGGAAAGTGTTAGGACCGTGACAATTGGTATCAGAGCACGGCTCAATTATTTGGCCAAAGCTATGGCTGTAGCTGAAAGGCTAAATGACCTTTCGGAGAACTCACTCAAGAAGAGAAATGACTCTTTTCCCTCAGCTCGAAGTGGAGTAAAGTGGGCTAAGACGAATAGGCCTGTGAGTAGGGGAAGGGACAAAAGATCAACCTTCAGTTCTAGAGAATGATCTTTTTCACGGATATCCAACTTGGAAGCGGGTAAGCTGAGACCTTTTTCTTGCTTTTTATGTGATGAGCCCCATCAAGTAACAAATTGTTAGCACTAATGAGCCTTAAGTGCCTTACAAGTGACAAGCTCTGAGTCACGTCAAAACAGGAAAGGGAAGAAGAAGAGCAATCCACAAGGATGGGGTCACTCTGATTACGCCCCAAAGAATAACGTGGTAGTTGTAGCACAGCTTTGGGGGGTCGATTCCACAGAGAGACAAATTAAAAAAATAGTAGAAGGAACAAAGAAACTAAAGAGAAATATCGAATGATTAATGGAGAACAAAGATTTATTGTAAATTCAAATTTAAAACAAAGTAAAGTGAAACAGTAAAGCGTCGGAATCCCTTGCACAAATCTGGCATTTTAGTTATTCTTAATTCATTGAATAACTCAATTGGGAACTTACTTCCAAAATTCCCAATCGGAAGGTGTAGATTTATGAACCAAGATTAAACCAAATGTAACCCTTTGAAATATCATTCACCACTTTTAAAATACGTAAATTATTATCACTATTGAGAAAATCCAACGATGACAATATACTTAAGAAGCGATATTGCAGCAAAGAACTAAATCAATATAGATAAATAATTGATCCTAGCATAATCAAAGAGCTAAACCATTCAATAGAAAAAGTATGACTGAATCCATAAACAGAATAAACTCTATGACTATTCGGAAAAGAAAACATCACTAATAAATTGCGAATAATAAAACAAAAGAGTTTTAATAATTAAAGATCAAATACATAAATTAAAAATAAACAAAAATACCATCAACTGTGCAAGTTCATCCCTAGCCCCACTTGAGAATTTAGTTACCCATAAATATAATGGACAACAAAAATCTCAAGTGAAAATTTGAACTCTTTGTGAGCATCCCCGCTTTGTAGTGGAGATTCCCCAGATTGTTCCGAGTGGTAGCAAAGTCCTCCAGACTACACACTGTTTGGTAGCAAAGCCTTGGAGATTGCACACTGATTGATGAAGTGAGGTGGGGCTTTTATAGGGAAACTCCACGAGTGCAATGTGTTTCTAATACGATGTGGGATATTGCGCGAGTGCGCTCGATCGCAGCCTGATGTGCTGAGCGCATGTGCGCTACAAAGTGTTTCGAATCGATATGGGATGTCGTGGGTTCGCTCGAGCACAGCATGGTGCACTGCATGACCTTTGTCTACTAAAACTGTCATAACTTTATCTAGAAAAATCATTTTTATGAGTAATAAAATTCTCCAGAAAATAGACATCCAGATCTTTCTAAGCATTTATGGCTCATCTCCTAGTTCTTCCTTAATCAATACAGTTTAATATGCAAAAATGACTGATCTGTACGGGAAATTCTGGCAATTTAGTGAAACTTCTCTCCAAGTCCTTGTGAACCTGTAAAACAATAAAAAAACAACTCAAAGTAACAAATTCCTAAGCTAAACATATAACACCCTAGAAAAACACAGTAAACACAGAAATGAGATAAAATAGAATGAAATAACACAAACTAAGAGCTTAACAAATATAAATTAAGGGACTTAAATATGAATATTTAAGCACTTATCACACTCCGATTCTTGAATGTTCTGAATAACCAACTCCTTGATAATAGAAAGGAACCCAAGAGGGGACTCATGCATATGGACTTGCGAATGAATGGGAAAGTTACAAGAGCCTTAGTAGATACAGGGGTTTCCCATAACTTTGTCTCTGCTTTGGAAGCCTAAAGACTGCACTTGAGCTTGAACACAACTCTGGTCGGTTGAAAGCGATAAATTCTGAGGCTCAGAAATGGTAGGCTTGGCCAAGGGAGTGATCGTTGAAATGGGTCCATGGAAAGGTCCAGTCAACTTCACGGCTACGACTATGGATGATTTCGATGTTGTACTGGGATTAGAGTTTTGTATCGATGTCAAATCCATACCAATTCCAACTGCAAGTTTCCTGTTGATCATGGGAGAACATCAATGTGTTGTCCCTACCATTACTCAAACTACTATTGATAAGAAGCTTCTTTCGGCCCTCCAATTCATGAAAGGGGTGAAACGACATAAGCCATCTTTTATAGCAGTGTCGTTAACAACAGAAGAGATGGGTCCAAGTGTTATTCCGATGCCAATTCAAGTAGTGTTGAAGACCTACCAAAATGTCATACCCAGCGAGTTACCAAAGGTCCATCCACCTCATAGAAGTGTAGATCACTCTGCTTGTTGCTTGCTAATGCTTGTTACACCTTACCCGTATTTATTGTTTCGTGATCCTTATATTGTTATGTGATATCATTTTGTGGCTAATGTGTTCCATTTTGCTTGCAAAGTGTGCAAGCCTTAAAGTTACTCGAATGAGTTAAGTTGACTTGCTTGGGGGGATCAAGACAAGTGCTGCACAAACCTACACCTTTAAGGGAAAGTACTAGGACCGTAACATCTACATTGATGGTGGCACAAGGAATAAACAATGTGTGCATAGGTGAAGATATTCAAACAACAAAATAGATCGCATTCTGGATAATTTTTTATAATTCAATATAGTGATCAAATCGCGTGATTCATATTACAGTGCTTTATGTATATTATGAAGAAGAATAGCTTTTGGAGCACTGCTATTGGAACCCTATAAACAGACCAACAAAAAAAACTACATCAATCTTTTTCTACCACCTCACCCACCCATTTCCATTTGTGGTTTTCTAATAGCAAAATCGAAAGTTAATTAATTTATTTTTTTACGTGTTGTAATTTTATTAATTCACTTTTTGATGGTTTTCTTTTGTACGTGTTTCATTTATAATTACTATTTTGGAAGATATTTGTAGTAGTTTATATTAATAATTGAAGCACGTGTGGTTTTTTATGTCTCATTTCATTTACCCATTCACACGTGCTACGCCCAATCAGTACCTGAAAGCATCCCTTGTGATTCCAATCTTATTCAACGAAACTCTCTCATAAAAAACAGTGGAACACAGAATTATTATTCTCATCACCAAACGTAAAAGTACGTGAGTATGGATGTGTACATGCACAGTACTTAGCATGAGATGCACAAGTGGTGGTAGGCAAGATATTGCCCGAAATATTAAAAAAAGAAAATGAATAGAAAGTGGGGTTTGTTGGCTTTGCAGTGAGTTATATTGTACTACTACGGGAAATTCTTAGGGGCTTTCAAGGCATGCAACTAAAGCCATTCCTTTTAATAATTAGTAACCTGCAATAGCAGGTAATCTACAAGGTAATGGCGAATTTATAATTCCATACAATCATTTCTGGTATAAGATTATGAACTCTACTTTAATTTATATTATTTAACTCAAAAAAATCATGTTAAAATTGATTATTAAACACAACGTATATGCACTAATCTATTGTGTTAAATTTATGAGAGCATGATAATGAAATTGAGAGTAGTTTAAACACGTTTTGGGTGATTGAAAAACAAAAGTTAATCCAATGTTTAAAACGAATTTTTTTACATGAATTTCAATAAAAATGATCTTATTATTATAAGCACTAATGTTATAGTAGCATTAGATTATTAATTAAATATCCAAATTTATGGGAGAAAAAAAAACTTGAAAAAAATAATTTGTAGAATTGATGTAGAGGATACATAACTAGTAATATGACGTTTTACGCTTGTATGTAACATATTTACGAACAAATGTGATATCTTATTTGGGGTTAGGTTTACGACTCAATGTGATAATATTAGAAAGTTAACTGATCAATGTAACATATTTACTTTAAATATAACATTTTACTAGGTTAATATGTAAGAAATTTACATCCAATGTGACATATTTACATGACAATGTAACAAATTTAAGTGCTATTGTAGCATATTTACATAGGCCAGTTTTACGACCAATGTAACATGTTATTGGATAACATGAGAAATTTAACTAGACAATGTAACATATTTACCTCACATGTAACACTTTATTGGGTTATGTAATAAGAAATTTGCATCCAATGTGAGAACAATTATTGGAGACTGACAAAATTACTAGTAGTTGTTATCAATTTTTTTTAGTTACGTTTTAATGTGGCATGTTTTCGTGACAATGTGACAAATTTATGTGCTATTAAGACATTTATGTGGTATGAGAAATTTAACTGGTCAATGTGACTTATTTACCTCAAATGTAATACTTTATTGGGTTATGTAAGAAATTGACATATAACATGAGAATAATTATTGGCAACTATTAATAATTTTATTTACGTAACAATGTGACAATTTGACATGTTTACATGATAATATGACAAATTTATGTGTCATTTTGATATATTTACTAGAAGTATAGTTACAAACTAATGTGACACTTTACGTGACAATGCGATAATTTTTACGTGATAATGTGACTTTTTTACGTAATAATATGAGATTTTTACTGACTAATGTGATAATTTATGAAACAATGTGAGAAAATTTACTAGTACTGTGATACAAAACTGTGATACAAAAAATGGCGGGAGTAACGAATTTTTGAAAATTTACTTTCTAAATGTGACAACCGTGATCATCAATTTTATGTTTCTTTACCCATTTTTAGTCAACGGTCCTTAACTGGCCATGTCATCAATTGGTGCCAACTTAATACAATGTCTAGCAATCTCCCATGTCACTAATCTACCCCTTCTCATCCTTTGGCCTTGTTTGGGTGTCTCCTTTTTGTTTCTTTGTGTTCTTTTCTCTCGTTTTTCTTTCCTTCTTCTTCTTTTCATGCCAGCTTTATATCTCCTATTCAAAATTAGTTGTTTTTAATTAAATATGAAAAATGGTATCTATATCTTTGTTCCTCGTCTCTATCTGCATCCTTCTCTTTTTTATTTTCCTTTTATATGTAAAATGAGATAAATTAAGAATTAAAAAATAAAAAATATATGAAATAAAAAAATTTAAATATAATATTTTGTATTTTTTTCTTCTTTTTTGAATTGAATATGATAAAAATTTGTCCAATTAAGGAGTTATTTGAATTAAATAGTTGAAATTAAGGTTGTCCTCATCACAAAATTTCTTATTAAACCCTAAACCTTACCTAATAAACACTAAACGAAAACATTGAATAACTTTTTTTTAGAATCGAATGATTTTCTTCAAAACTAAATGACTTCGTTAAAATTGAAATGATAATAAAAAATATAATCATTTGATTATAAGGGAAAATCGGAATGGTTAAGCATTATACCGAACTACTAATATAAAATCAAAACAATTAAAGGTATGAAATTTTTAAATAATATATGATATATTTCAAACCAACATTAATGGT
The DNA here is from genome assembly GCA_023935145.1 of Bretschneidera sinensis. Taxonomy (NCBI): domain Eukaryota; kingdom Viridiplantae; phylum Streptophyta; class Magnoliopsida; order Brassicales; family Akaniaceae; genus Bretschneidera; species Bretschneidera sinensis. Next base: position 119,118,235 of record CM043700.1, read on the forward strand.
AAAAAAAATTAACTGACATTTTTATTGATTTCCATGTAGTACAATAAATATTTTGGCATTTCTTAAATGATAAAATACTAAGGTATTTTTATTGACTTTCATGTAGTACAATAAAATTAGATAGATCTCAAACATTAAATAATTATAAAAAATAAATTCTTAAATACCTAATAAAATGATATCATAATTTTTGTCAAAGATTTTTTTTAATGAAGAACAAAAATAATTATGTGATATTTTTGAAACACTATAAGTGATAAAATACAAATCATTATATGATATTTTGAATCAACACAAATTATAAAAATTTGAATTGGAACAATTTTTTTTTTTTCATTTGGTCAATTAATTTGTTTAACAGTTAAATGGTAAAAAAAATCTTAAATGTTTGATTACACAAAAACCAGAACAGTTAATGATAAACTGAATCACTAATTTAATGGAAAAAACCAATGTTTACATAAATTATTCATTACCTAGTTTTTTTTCTTGCGCTATTCTTCTATTAACAAGTCATAATGCTTTTTTTTTTCTTAAAAGAAACAAATTAAAAAGTGTCCTAACAATACCAAGTATAAAATGGAGAATCCAAAATTTCATTTCCTGATATTTTTCTGCACACCAAAAAACCCCATTTTATTTCTATAGAAAGTGTACAAATACATTAAGAACCATGCTTATCATTAATTTTCTAGAAATATATGCCTAAAGAAACCGAATTATTATTCAGAAGTTACAAAAAGACTCATATAATATATATTCTTCATTAAATGCTATATATAATACTCCCATTTAACAAGAAATTTAAACAGTAGCAGAAAGTTCATCCAAAACAGAAATTTCCTCATAGTTCTTCCAAAACAGTGGTTTCCTAATACTAGAATACAACCATCAGTTGTTTGTATTTCAAAATTTTGTCATTGAATATATTCACTATCATTGTATAGAACTCCATATTTATCTCAACCAATCACAACTAGTAAGAGAAAAGAACCCAACTCCAGTGCACCACAGATATTTTCAAAACCACAAAGATCACCCTCATATAAATATGATTCTCATAGAAATTAAGGAGAAGAAAGAGAAGTACCTTGAGTGGGTAGTCTCTCAGTGAAAAATTTGAATTGATTTTCTAGGGTTTGTAGAAGAAAAAGTGATGGAAAGAGAGAAGAAAGAGAGCAAACTAAAGAGGGAACAATGAAAAGAAAAATAATGTTTATATACAAATGTTAAAATTCCTCGTACCTGTACTCGAACTTGGGTGTGTAGCATTGTCCATAGATGGAGAGTTGAGAAATGTGTTTTAAAATTTTCAGTTTTTTGGCTGAGAACATTGAAAATGATATTTTTTTGTTTTCTAAATTAAAGTTATTTTCAATATTGTTTTCGAGAAACATTTTGATTTTCATGGTCAAGCACATATTCAATGTTTGTTTTCATTTTTATATAATAATTGAAATAGAAAATGGTTTCATTTCTAAAACCAAACACACCATAAAGTTCTCAATAAGCACCAAATTCCACCACCCTTTAAATTACATTGTCCTAGCATCTTCACCCTGTAAAATTTCAAGTGACAAACTCAAATAACAACAAGAGAATATAATTTTGGAATAATTCTCAGAAGTCTTAAATCTTTACAACTTGAAGTAAAAAACATAAATGACACTTGGCTTTTCTTGTAACATCCTATCCTGGGTAGGCCATACCTGAGATAGTATCATCACCTTTCAGTACGGAGCACGACTTATATGCAACAACTATTGTATTTATAACATGAAAATAATTACAAACATTCGCCTCAACTCTATTACAGGGGAGATACAAAATTTCATATACAAAACTTATAAAAATTATTACATTGATGCATGTACATGAACAATACTGTTACAACTATTTTCTTTTTTGTTTCTTCTTTTCTTTTCTTTCTTTTCTTTCCTTTTCTTGTCTTTCTTTCTTTTCTTATCTGAAAATGCCAACCACGAGGACTTACCTAGATACTTACTCTGGTCTCATATCAAAGAATCTAAACTTATTTAATATTAGGGAATGAGCTTTATAAGCTCAGTGAATTTCAATTTACTAGAAGTACTTGATTTGTATACTTATTGATCATATTTTAATCATAATTCATATATATAATTCAATATATTCTTTCATTTATTAATTCTCATATCATATCATCTTTCATCATTCCTCATATCATATTATATTTCATGCATTTTATTCAACATGTGAATATCACTTCAGATATCAAACTCATTACTTTCTCATCACAATCATCTTATCATGAGATTCTCAATCATGTCATCATGAATTTCATAATCATTCTGATATATCACATCTCAATAAATATAATTAAATAAATGAATGTAAAATCTTCATTTCTTCCTTCCACATCTCATTATACTTATTTCATTTTATTTTTCACATCTTATCATATCACATCTCATCCATACTATCAAAAATATGAGTAATTTCATCCATTTTTTGGGTATCTATACTAGTCTCTGGTACAGCTGTCGGGGATATCTTCCTATATGTCGACATATTTCATCCAGACCTGCCATAGCTCTGGCCTTCCCCGAACTACACCTCTTCTTGTGGCCCGACATGCATATGTACAAACACATATAAACAAATATAGCATATCATATCATCATGTTAATCAAATAATTTTTCTATATATAAAATCTCAATTTATCCCAATATGTCAATTCAAAAGATTTATTCCTCTTTTCAAAGAGATACTTCATATCAGTTCATTATATATTTCATATTTTCCACTATTTCATCCATAAGAGTTATATTTTCTATAATCATTCAATTCATGCTCATAATATATATAAACATCAAACCAAACACACTTATAACATATTTAATCAATTTTTCCCATAATAGACTTTAATTTAGGTTTTATATATATTTCTAATTCTTCTCGCTTACTAATAGTAAATTGAACTCACCACGTAGCACTAACATTATCCGTGGATCACCTCATTACCTTTGGCACTCCTCTCAGTAATACCACCAGATTGATCACCATCACCTAACCAGAATATTCTTATCAATTTCACTATCTCATAGTTCAATTTATACCTTGTACTAGGTTAAATTCATGAATATGTATGCATGTTTCATTATAACTCTAAATTCACAATTTCATCGACATTTCTTTTCTTTGAATTTAATTCCAATTCAAAAAAAAATTTCAAGAAAAGTACAAGAACTAAACACTCAAAAAATCAAAATTTTATAATACAATTATTGAAATTACCTTTCTAAAGCTTTTTCTCATAATTCGTGAAATACTTCTGTGAATTAGTTAAATTCCAACACATGATTGTTAAATTCTTGAAATTCTTAATGTTTTGAGAGATTTTCTAGAGACAGAATGAGTTGTAGAGAGAGAATGAGCTGCAGAGAGAGAAAATGAAGTTTAGATGTTTAGAAATGAAATTTTGAACGTCTCAAATTCTTTTATATGAAAAAATTTTAACTGATCGTTCGACCACCTAGTCAATCAGTTGGTTACTTATCCAGATTCAGAGTTTACAAGTCAAATACTTAAAATCTTACCAGACAACCACCTATCATTCAAAGTACCAGTCGACCACCCGATCGACCATTTTTATGCCTTAAAAACAATTTTCCTTTCATTCTAACTCATTTTCTTAAAAAAATGATCAACTTTTTTCCTTAAAAACTCTTTCTAACTCAAGTTTCGAATCATATGATATATGTATGCATGAAAATTGTAATACAAACTTTTCAATTTACTAAATTTCCTTTTCATTGAGGGTATGGGCCTTACAATTCTATCCAGAATATAAAAATTTTGTCCTCGAAATTTTCTTACCTATATCATGAAAAAGTTAGGGATATTGTTTTCTCATGCTTGCTTAACATTCCCACGTGATTCTTTCAATATCTCGATTCTGCTACAGCACTTGAACTAGGAGAATGACCTTATTACATAAGACTGTTCTTTTGTATCTATAATTTTGATTGGAACTTGTACAAAAGATAAGTCTTCCTAAAGGTCTACAATTTGATATGAAATTTTATATAACTTATCAGGTAAATATTTTTGTAAAACGAAAACACGAAAAATATTATGTAATTGTTTTAATTCTAGAGGTAACTCTAGTCTATAAGTCAATAGTCCAACTCTTTCAATGACCTCATAAGGTCTAATATATCTTGGGCTCAACTTTCCATTATGTCTGAATCTCAACACTCATTTCCATGGAGATATTTTCAAACGAACCCAATCACCAACTTTGAATTCCTAAGGTCTTTTTCTTTTATCTACATAACTTTTCTTCCTATTATGTGTTGCTCTAAAGTTTTCTTTGATCAATTTGATCATTTCAGTTGTTAAGTCTATTATTTCTAAACCAAAAATCTTCATTTCTCTCACTTCTTCCCAATATATAAGAGTTCTACATCTTCTGCCATAAAGGGGCTTCAAATGGTATCATTCCAATGCTAGTTTGAAACTGATTATTATAGGCAAATTCTATCAAGTATAAGTAAGCATCCCAGCTCCCTAAGAAACTCATTACATTTGCCCTCAACGGTTCTTCTAGTATTCGAACAACCCCTTCAGTCTGCCTATCTGTTGGATGATGAAAAGCATTATTAAACTGTAACTGTGTACCCATGGCTTGCTGAATGCCTCTCCAAAATTGAGATGTGAATCTAACATCTCAATCTGACATAGTGCTCAATGGAACTCCATGCAGTTTTACAATCTCTGCTATATATAGTTTAACCAACTTTTTTGGACTCTAAATAGTTCTAATAGGAAGAAAATGAGAAGAATTAGACAATCTATCTACCATTACCCATACAACATCATGACCTCTCTCGGTATGAGGAAATTCAATAACAAAGTCCATACCCACATTTTCCCATAACCATTCAGGTACAGGAAGAGGTTGTAATACATCTAGTGGATGTTTATTTTCTGATTTCACTTGCTGACAAACTAAACATCTAGAAATATAATATGTTACATCGCTCTTCAATCCTGACCACCAATAGTTTTGTTTCAATTCCATATACATTTTATTATTTCCCAGGTGCATTGACTATATCGCATCATGTGCTTCTCTCAATATCTCTTTTTCCAACTCCACATCATTGGGAACACACATTCTATGTCCCAACATCACCATACCATCCTCCCTGATTCTAAATTCTGATTGTCTTCCACTTAGTACTTCCTACTTAATCTTTTCTATTCCCTCATCTTTACCTTGAACTTCTAAAAGGCGTTCTACAATCGATGATCGTACTTTCATATTTGTTACTAATCCTTATCTCTCACTTACCTTCAAATCCATCTTGATACTTTTCAATTCTACCATATAATTCACATTATGGCTTTCTATAGCAGTTAATCTTCTTGTGGATTTTCTATTTAAAGCATCAACTACTATGTTTGCTTTCCCTATATGGTAATGAATTGTACAATCATAATCACTAATCAATTTCATCCATCGTCTTTGTTTCAGATTCAACACCTTCTGGGTAGGTAAATATGTGAGATTCTTATGATCAGTGTATATTTTACAAATGGCTCCATACAAATGATGTCTCCAAATTTTTGATGCAAATACTTTGGCAGCTAACTCTATTTCATAGGTAGAGTGGTTTCTCCCATGATTCTTTAATTTCATAGATGTATAAGCTATTACCTTCCTATGCTGCATCAATACATATTTCAACCTCTGATGCGAAGCATTACTATACACTACAAATCCTTCATCTCCAAAAGAAAGTACTAATATTGGAACAATAATTAATTTCTCTTTTAACAATTGGAAACTCCTCTCACACGCTCTATACCATTCAAATTTTACCTTTTTCCTAGTCAATTTGGTTTAAAACGTTGCAATTATTGAAAAATTTTGGATAAACTTTCTGATCTGACTAATCTCAAGAAACTTCTAATTTCTGTTACATTAGTAGATTTCTCTTAATTTAATATTGTCTCAACCTTATGAGGGTCAACTGCTATTTCATCTCTTGTTACTACATGCCTTAAGAAAGTTACTTCATTCAACTAGAATTCACATTTAGAAAACTCTGCATACAATTTCTCTTTTCTCATAATTTCTAACACTATTTCTAAATGTTTTACATGGTTTTCTTCACTTCTAGAATATACTAGGACATCATCAATAAGTACCACCACAAATTTATCTAGAAAGGGTTTAAATATTTTATTCATTAAATTCATACATACAGTTAGAGCATTAGTTAACATTTCGGAGATTTGAGAGAAAAAATTTCGGTGATTTTGAGAGGAAAACGTTGAGGGCGTTTCCCAAGAGGGGAGTTGAGAGAAAAATGTTTGAGGGACCAGTTGCCAACCGGTTTTTAAACGATTGCAGATTTTCTTGTAAGTGTTATAAGATGAATGGCTAAGATGGAATTTATTGAATCCAACGGTTGTTATGCTTGGCCTCACTAGAAGGCAAGCCACCTAAGTCCGACCCTACTACTACGGAGTAAATGGGAAATTGGAGCTACAGTTCACAACGAAGAGGGGCTTGGAAGAGATGTATGCAAATTGCACATTTCAAAAATAGATTTTTTTTTTTTCATATTTTGCTTTGTTTTTTTCAACATTCTCTATCTACCACTTAAAACGACGGCATTCACTAGTCTTTGTTTCTCTTTCTCTCTCTGACCATTCGTATCTTGAAAAGCAAAGAGTTTGCATTTTCAAGTTTTTGGATTGGATGAATCTTTTTATCATTCATTCTTCTCCTCCCCCTCTACTACTTTAGAGAAAATAAAGTTTTGAGAGAGCCACCGAAAAGCAGACACCTTATCATGAAAGCAAGAAAGAAAAAACCCACCTCCCTGATTAGACTGCCCAACCCACACGCATATACATTATACACCCACACGCACACACTCAAGTATCTCTCTCTCTCTCTGTGCATGTTCCCTCTCTTTCTCATTTCAACACTTTTCTTTTTGTGGGTTTTTTTTAAACAAAGAAATATAAAAATAAAAAAAGGAAGAAATCATAAGTCAACCTCACCTCATCATTTGGTCTTGGTTCTTCTAAGCACCACCACATATCCCACTTTCTTTTTTCTTTTCTTTTTTTTTTTCGCTTTAATTTAGTGAACTCTCCCTGTCATATTAATTCTCTATATAATCAGCACTGTCTAAGATTCAGTCCTCCACCATGGGAAACATGAAGGTGCATCAGTTGGCACGTGGATTTTGGGAGCACGAACCCTCTCTCTCGCTTGGCTGTAAGCGCTTGCGCCCTCTTGCTCCCAAGCTCGCCAACACTACTAGTACTTCGCCCGACACTGCAGTCTCCGCTGCTTTCGACCTCAAGAGTTTCATTAGACCAGAGAGTGGCCCCAGAAAGCTTTTCTCCTCTGACGATCATCACAAGATCAGAGATTCACCTCATCAGGTCACACTCCACACGATTTATTTATATATATACAGGCATACAGCTACTCAGCTACATTGTCCTTACTCCATCAAGCAACTACCTATGTTTTATGCCTTTCTGATCATATTATCTTTTTAATTCTCCTTCTTCAAGTCTTTAACTCAGATTAAGTAACTAGTTATGTTACCCAGATTTCCAAACTTGATAAATCCGTTAGGGTTTATTAGGGAGTATATATATAATTTTTTCATTAGTCTAGTCCATGATTATGTGATAGACACTATCCACCTAATACTTTCTCGACATTTAGACTAGTTAGTTCTTTGAGCAGCTAACTAATCACTAGGCACATGCAGTATCTCCGTCCACACATATCAAACATTTATTTATGTATATTATACATTTGGTAGGTTTGATAAAAGAAATGATATTATATAGTTTTTTAAATAGTAAATAAAAGAGAAAAGCATTGCAGTCTATCTTTTATCAATATACCAAACTAGCTCTTTAAATTCATAAAGAATACACAAAGGACACAAGAACTTCAATTATAACAGGGAAAAACCTAGCTAAATTAATTAAAGAGCTACTGATAAAATGAAACCTAACGGGTAAACGAAAAACTCGGTGCAGGTAGAAACACATCCGGGAGGGACACGGTGGAATCCGACGCAGGAACAGATAGGGATATTGGAGATGCTATATAAAGGGGGAATGCGAACTCCCAACGCGCAACAAATAGAACAAATCACTGCACAGCTAGGGAACTACGGCAAGATAGAAGGGAAGAACGTGTTCTACTGGTTCCAAAACCACAAAGCACGCGAGAGGCAAAAACAGAAACGCAACAACCTTGGTTTTAGCAATAGTCCAAGAACCAAAACCCTCATATCTCTTGACGCTAGGGTATGTCCCATATATATATATGATCAAAATTTCTCTTTAAACCCTTTCAGCTACTAGGATATGAGTAATAATGTAAAGTTGGAATTATTTCTCATCAATTTAAACTACTGAAACTATTAACTCATCAATTGTCACTATTAAGTTGAAATTCAGCTCTTGACATCAATTTTATCACCCAAGAATAGATCAATCAGAAATCATTTTTCACTCACTATAATGTTTTTTCCACTCATTACAACGACTTTTAATTTAAGAATGAAATGAACTGGTGCACTATTCAAAGTGTCAAAATGGGTGTCATTTTTGGGGTTAACATATCTTTACCATTTCCCAACATGTTTAATAAGAAAACAAAGGTTCTAACAATAGATTAAATTTATGTCATGTAGGGGGAAGTGATTGAAGGAGAAGAAGATAGTCCATACAAAAGGAAGTGCATGAGCTGGGGATTTGAGTGCTTGGAAGAAGAAAGCAGGACATGTAAAGAGGAGGAAAATAGAACTCTAGAGCTCTTCCCATTGCACCCGGAAGGCAGATAAAGGGGTTTGAAAAAAAAAATAGAAAGAAACAAACTTTCTCATTCAAACTTCTTGATTTTAATTGTGATCAGATCCCAGCTTTGATGTACTCTTCTTTTTCTTTCTTTTTCTTTCTTTGTTTCGGGAAAGAAGAAAGACAAAGTTCTCTTTGTACTCTATTGCGCCTGTTTATTATTCCTGACTTACAGAGCCAAAGCGGTTTGTCACTCTTTATTCCAGCTCTGATGTTTGTGAGTGTGATCTCTTTGACTACAGATACTAGTTAGTTGCTGAAATAAAAGCTCTTTTAGGTTAAAAGTGGTCACCTATGGACACTGAAGTCCACGTACCTACTTCTTGTCAAGACTAAACCTTCATATTTTAAGTTCCAAATGGGAAAAGAAACGCGTCTTCTTCTTCCCTCAATAGTGATCAGTACGTACCATACGAAAATAAATAAAGAAGAAAACTCATGCTGCAGTTCTACTGGAAGACTTTCACATATAAAGTGGAGTATATAATAAAGTAGCATATCAACTGTTGATGACATGCGCAATATTTTCTGTAAATTAAGGGGGGCGATTTTCATTAAAGAAAAATAAAAATCAAGCTAGTGTTTGGTGGGGTCTATATGATCTGGCAACGATGGGGTTTGGGAGGGAAAAGATAGATCACGAAATCTAAAATAATTATTGATAAAAAGAATCTGAAATAATTAAAGAATTTCTTGCATTAAATAAAGATTGACCAAAGAAAATGATCCCTTTCCATCAAACTTGAATTACAATCATATTATCACCACAACATCGTTTTTTTTTAAAGTAAATTGTGGTTTAGGAAATTTGGTATCAGGATATGAAGAGATCCAAATACTTGCGTTTCTATATCTACCACTGTATTTAGTAATTATTTTCGATCATAGAAAAAAGGTTTAGTAATTTTTAAAAACTAATCACTGATAATTAATGTGTTTTATTAATTTTATCTTTAATAAAATTACTGTAGCAAGTGATTTGTGAGCGGATATACGAATTGATAGTCCACTTTGATGGTGAAAATATCATTACCGAATACTTAAAAGTGAAATAATAATCGATGAGATAATTGTTGTTGATTTGCCACAAGATAAATTAATTAATCATTTTTTAAGGTTAATTAATAAATCATTGAACGCTATAAAAGGTACACACCTTCATTTGTGCACTAACTGCGAAGTAACATCAAGAAGGGCAATTCTTCATTAGCCAAAAAGAAAAATGACAGTACTTTCATTGTGGCAAAAATGGATATTGGAAGAGAATCGTAAGGATCACCTTGTAAGATTAAAGGGACAAACTTTGAAAGTTATTCTTACTTCATTACCTTCACCGATAACCATTTGAGGTTAGGGTATGTGTATCTTATGAAGTACAAATATGAATAATTTGAAAAGTTCAAAGAATTTAGATATGAAGTTGAAAAACAAACTGGTAAAAGTGTTAGTTTTATGATTTGATCGAGGAAGTGAATACTTGACCAATGATTTTTTGGATCATCTCAAAGAGAATAAGATTCTCTCGCAATGAACTTCTCTTGAAACACTTCATCTGAATGGTGTGTCCTAAAGGAAAAAACGCAATTTATAGGATATGATACGATCAATGAGGTGTTGCATTAATCTTTCAATTTCATTATAGGGCTATACCTTGGAAACTTCCACATATCTTTTAAATAGAGTTCCTTCTAAGTTTAACTTAAGACACCATATGAGATGTGGAATAGTAGGAAACCTAGTCTTAAACATGTTAAGATTGAACGATTTAAGACCTGTCAATCACACGAATTATAAACAGAAAGAAAAGAAGACAAGATTTACCCAGGTTCACCCAAGAATAGGGCTATGTCCTGCCAGAAGTTTCTTATTATCAACCTTACGAATCTCTCTGTTACAATATATGCTCAGTACATAAAGAGTATTTATACGCAACTTAAGACGTCCTATTAAGGTCTAATTAGGATTTCCGTTCTGCTGCAGAACTACGGCTATTCATGGGCCCAAGCCTAAACCACCAAGCAAAAAACCAGACCCAACACCGGGGAGTGAGACCCCCGTGTTCGTCCGGGGTTCTACAAATCTGATCCCGTGAAGTATGCACCAACTCTAACAATCTTCCACTTAGTAAATTGTTCACACACATGGAAAACTTCCCATGACTATGTTTCTTCAAGCCCATCTCAGTAACACATCACTCAAACTTTGCTAGACTCACTACCTTAATCAAGAAATCTGCGTTGTTCACCGCTATATCGACTTTCTCCAAGATTATCACTTTTTCTTCAATCTTTTCCCGGATGAAGTGATATTAGATATTAATGTGTTTCGTCCATGAATGAAATGTAGGATTCTTTGCTAATAAGATAGCATCTTGATTGTTACATTTCACCTTCACTACTTCTTGTTTAAACCCAAGCTCAGCACACAACCTTTGAAGCCAAATTGCCTCCTTTCCAGCATGAGTTATTGCCATATACTCTGCTTTTGTAGATAAAAGGGCAACAACACTTTGCATTTTTCTTATCCAACTCACTGCGCCACCAAACAGGTTGAACACATACCCGCTTGTAGACTTCTTGTTATCAATGTCTCTTCCCCAGTCAGCATCAACTGATCCTACAATATCAAGATTCTTCTTACCTCCCATACCTCCATAACATAATGCAAACTCTGACGTAACACGAAGATATCTAAGAACTCTCTTGATTGTAGTTCAATGCTATTTCCTAAGATTAGACATATATCTACTCAATACTCCCACTACTTGGGCAATATTTGGTATCGTACACATCATAGCATACATCAAGCTTCCAACCGCACTAGCGTAAAGTACGTGCACCATATCTTCAGCTTCTTCCTCCGTCTTCGGATATTGTTTCGCAGATAACTTGGTTCTTAAAGGCATGGGAGTCCCTACCGGCTTGCTGTCAGACATGTCAAATTTTTTCAACATTTCTTCAATATATTTCTTTTGACTTAGCCATAGTTTTCGGTTTTCATGATCCCTCTTTATCTTCATACCCAAGATAAAGTTTATTGGCCCTAGATCTTTCATGTCAAACAATGCCTTCACAATGCTAATCATCTTCTTGTTATTTCCAATCAACAGCATATCATCCACATACAAGGTTAAAATGACAAAATCAACCGCTAACCTTTTCACATAGACGCAGTGATCAGCATAGCTGCCAGTGAACCCAAGTTAAATGGCATATGTATCAAACTTTTGGTACCACATCCATGGTGACTGCTTTAGTCCATACAAAGACTTCTTTAATTTACAAACCAGCTCTTCCTTGCCTTTGCTCACAAAGCCTTCAAGCTGTTTCATGCAAATTTACTCATCTAAGTCCCCATGAAGGAAAGTTGTCTTCACATCTAGTTGCTCAACCCCTATATCATAAGTAGCTACCATGGATAAGACACATCTGATAGATGTAAACTTTGATACCGGGAAAAATATCTCACAACAGTCAATTCCCTCTATTTACGAATACTCCTTTGCAACCAGACGTGCCTTATACTTTTCTACCATTCCATTTGTATTTGTTTTCTTCTTGAAAATCCATTTGCACCTAATTGTCTTCCTATCTTTAGGAAATTTCACAATGCTCCATGTTTCATTCTTGTCCAGTGCCTGCATCTTCTCTTTCATAGCATTCTCCCACAGATTTGCATCATCCGAGGTCCTTGCCTCTTTTATTGTGCTAGGATCATCACCAGTAATATTTAAAGCATATAATGCATTGCAAGCACTAGGGGAATACCTAATGGGTGGTCTCCTAGCCCGTGTCGATCTCCTTATGACAAGCGTGGTCTCTACCTCCAAGCCAGCATCTGAATCCTCATCCTCTACATCAGAAACATGAATATCTTGTTCAAGCCCAACTGAATCAGTATCTGAAGTAACCGGTGCAGTCTGTAGGGTAATGTAATACTCGTATTTGTAAAGTAAGGGTAAAGAAGTACTTTAATTAATATGATATGAAGTTAAAATAATATATATAAATATATATATGCGAAAGAACTAAATTTTTTATATATAAAACAATTCTTTTGAAGAAAAAAAAATCATGGATAGTATGTAAGAAAATAAAAAGAAAAAAAAATTCGTGGACAGCATGAAGAAAAGAAAAATAAAAAGAAAAAGTAAAAGGAAAAAAAACTACACCTAGCAATAGGTGTTGATTGTCTAACATGCAAATTGCATGTTAGACAGCACATACTGTGTGTGGCAAATTTAGGGGAAGGGGGAGTGCTGAGTAACAAAGTAAATTTGTACATATATATATATATATATATATATATATATATATATAATTTGAGTTTATATTATTTATTACTTACCAAATCCTGTTTGGTTTTCTTCTTTCTACAATTCAAACTACTCTATTTTTCTAAACACTTGGGGACCGAAAAAAAGAGATTGAAAGAGTAAAATTTTGAAGGGCTTTACGAGATAATTTTATAGAGAGTCACATGAAGCTCTAAGAAAAACAAAAGGTAATAAAATGAATTTTATTTTTGAAATTTAGCATACATGAAATTTCCTAGAAATTCAAAGTTAGAATTTTCAAAGGGCGTGAATTATGGAAGAATTGAAGAAAAAATTAGAAATTTTAATAAAAATATTATGTCAAGTGTTGACGATCAACAACAGGGGAAAATTGCTAAAAGGAGCAGGAAAAGCAAGGAGGTGATCAATGGGTAGCTCTAAGTGCTACGTGGTGAGTTGGATTTACTTTAAGTAATCAAGAAAAATGTGAAATATATAGTGATAATATTAGAATAAATTATTAACTTATGCTTTAGTAGTAGATGAAAAATTGGTTAATATATATGATAGGAATAATTGATGTGTAGAAAATTACTATATGAGAAGTAATATTATTAGAATAATGAGTCGATTTAATAATAAAGGTGATAAATGAAATTCGTGACGAGCTGTGGTTGATGATTTGATATGAATTATGAGGAGAAGAATTTAGTGAAATTTTTCAAATAATAATTTGAGAATAATCAGGATAGTTAATTTAAATGTTTGAATACATGCTTGTTTTTATATTTTGTTCATATGCATATTTCATGTCATGATTCATATGCATATAATGAAAATAAAAGAACCGGGAAGGTAGCCGGTCTAAATGAAAATAAAAGAACCGGGAGGGCAGTCGGTCTAAATGAAAAATAAAAAAACTGAAAAGGCAGCCAGTCTGAATAAAAATAAAAGAACCGAAAGGCAGCCGGTATAAGATAAACATATCGACATGTGGGAAGACGTTCCCAGTAATAATAACATTTAAATTCACACACTGCATTTGCTTTAAATATTGATTGTTATTGCTTGAGATGTTAAAGTTTTATTCATGATTGTAAATTTATTGATAGATGAATGAGTCTCACAGATAAACAAATATGCTAAGGAAGAAATATGGAAATATGATATGATGAGAATTGTTTGAGTGAGTTATTATATGTTGTGAACCTCATAATGAGGTAAATGATAATGTTGAATTGAGAATTTAGAGACGATTAAATATATGATTGAAAGATTGATATGTCTGATGAGTAACTTAAGAAGAGATTGTGTAATAGGGGAATTATGAAATTTAATAGTGATTACAGAGTATTGTTATTGAATTATCTGAGGAAAAAAATAAATGAATATCGGAAGATTTTTTTTGAAGTAATTGAATTATAAGATGTAACTGGGAGTATAAAATCGAATACTTCTAGTAAATTTAATTCACTGATCTTGTGAAGCTCACTCCTCATTGTACAATGATTTCAGGTAGCAAGCAAGACAGATAGTTTGGTGAGTTGAGATTTGGACGAAGTCATTATCTATAAGCCACGTGCGTGTCCACATCGTCAGAGTAATGAGAAAATAAAATAAAAAAATTTATTTGTAAATATTCATGCATATTGCGTTGTGTATAATGTTTAAGTCAATATCAGAATGATGTATCTCCCTGTTAAGGGTTAAGGATTGATGTAAAAATTACAGTTGGTATTATTTTTATTGTTACATATATGTCTCGTGCTGGGATTTTCAAAATGTGACAACACCGTCTTGGGGGTGACCAACTCGAGATTGATCATTACAATTTTGGTATTAGAGCATTAGGTTTTATGATTCTATAGACTGTATGAGAACTTAAAAAAGTAGAAGATCTAAATAAACTATATTTTAGTGTAGACTCTGAGGATGACACGTGGATGTGCTAGAGCTAGAGGTAGAATTCGAAATCAGAGGGGACATGGTAGACCCCCAATATTTAGAAGAATTAAAGCAGATGGGGAAGTTAAATATGTGGTTCCTGCGAGGGAACAGATTGATAGTGCAATTGGTAGTAGTAAAGCTAGAAGAGAATCTGAAGCTAGGAGGGATGAATTGAGAGAAGCTCTTAATCGTGCTATAGAAAGGATGAATGCAACTGAAGAAAGGGCTGATAATCTGCAGAGGATATTAGATGAAAGGGGTACAGTAGAACCTGATATTGTGAGATGAGAGGTTTATAAGGGAAAATGTGTATTTGCACGTGAGATGTAAAGGGATTGTTTTGTGAGATTTCTTAAGTTTAAACCCCAGTTTTTTAGAGGATCTATAAATCCTGTGGAAACTGAGCAGTGGATTAGATATGTTGAGAAATATTTTGAAGTCTTACCAGTGATAGATAGATAGAAGGTTTCTTTTGCTTCATTTATACTGGAAGGTGAGGCTTCACAATGGTGGGAAGATATTCTGCCTAGGGTGAGTACACAGGTACAACAACCTTTAACTTGGAGTAAGTTTAAGGATGTGTTCTTTGCGAAATACTTTCCAAATATATTTTGAACCCAGAAGGAGAGAAATTTTATTCATTTAAGGTAGAGTACCTTATCTGTGGAAAAGTGTGATAGTAGATTTATAGCTCTGTTAAGGTTTTTACCTGAATTAGTGAATACGGAGGAGAGGAAATGTAAACGATTTTTAGACGGGTTACACTACAAAATTCGATATAAACTCTCTTACATGGGCATAGGGAATTATGCTATACTTGTAACGACCCATCCCGGGTTGGGCACCCCTGAGACAATGTTGTCACATTTTGAAAATCTCAGCACAACACATATATGCAACAGTAAAAATATTACTAACAAAAATTCTTTTACATCAATCTTCAACCCTCAATAGGGGAGATACATCAATCTGATATCGACTAAACATTTTACACAACGTAATATGCATGAATATTTATAAATAAATTTTTATTTTATTTTCTCATTAGTCTGAAGATATTGACATGTACATGGCTTACATAAATGATTTCGTCTGACTCTCAACCCACCAGACTATTTGTCATGTCTGCTACCTGAAATCATTGTACAATGAGGGATGAGCTTCACAAGCTCAGTGAATTAAATTTACTATAAGTACTCAATTTGTATAAATGGTTTTTCAATATTAAATCATTTATATCTCATACAACTTGATACTAACGCTCTACTATCACTACACATATCATAAGATCCATTCTTTATCAATCTCTTTCTCATATTTATTGGTTCACCTTAAGACCATCAATTATCTCATAATTACCTCATAATATGGTTCACATCATAAAATCTACCATTTAGATGGTTCTTATCACCATAATTGTCTCTCTGTGAGACTCATCCATCTATAAATAAATTCGCAATAACACACCACACATCAACATTTCAATAATGCAAGCAATAATTAAAACAGATGCAATGCATGAATTATTATTATGGGAACGTCTTCCCACATGTCAACATGTTTTTATTATCTTAGACTGACCCCCTCCCGGTTCCTTTCTTTACAGCTTATCCCAGCTGTCACGAATTTATCTCCAGCATATACCGGCTATCACGGTGTCCCTTTTATTTCCAACTTATATCGGTTGTCACGGTTTTTCAATTAGACCAGCCCCTTCCCGGTTCTTTTATTTTATTTAATTCATATACATATGAACAATGATATGAAATATGCATCTGAACAACAATATAAAAACAACCTGAACTCAAAATATTTAACTTTAGCTATCATGTCTTTCCTCAAAATTATTATAAAAATTTTCATTAAATTCTTCTCATCATAAATCACATCAAATCATCCATCTTAGCTTGTCAAAATCCACCAATTTTCATCGCCTCATAATTCGTATCAAAACATCAACCATAGCTCATCAAGAATTTCACTTATCGCTTTTATTATTAAATCAACTTATTATTCCAAAAATATTACTTCTCCCCTAATAATTTTCTATATGTCCAAAATTCATCTCATACCTATCAATCAAATTTTTATCTGCCACCAAAGCATAAGCTAATAATTTATTTAATATTATCACTAAATATTTCATTTTTTATTTAGATTACTTAAAGTAAATCTAACTCACCACGTAGCACTTAAAGCTACCCATGGATCACCTCCTTGCCTTTCCTGTTCCTCACAGAAATTTCTAATTATTTCTTCAATTCTTCATAAACCACACCCTTTGAAAATTCCCACTTTGACTTTTGGGAAATTTCATAAATGCTATAAATTCAAAAACAAACATCACGTTATTACCTTCTGTTTTTCTGATAACTTATCATGATTCTATATGAAATTCCATAGTAAATCTCTATAAAATTTTGCTCTTTCAATCTTTCTTTCGGTCTCCAAGTGTTTAAAGAAATTGAGTAGTTTGAATTGTTAAAGGAAAAAACTAAACAGGATTTGGTAAAATCAATTTATAGACAAATTTTTAAGCGGTGACTACCGCTTTTCACATTGTTCCCATTTTAACAGCTATATTACATCCAGTAATTTGTTAACCAAGCTGCAACACCTGGACTTCCAGCTGTTGCATGATTTTTTCTTTTTTACAAAAAACTTTTCTTTTTCTTTTTCTTTTACCTTTGCTGTTCACGAATTTTTTTTTCATTTTCTTTGTAACTACACCTCCACGGGTCTAGAATTTTTTTGAATTATTTTATTCAATACTAAATCCTTCGCGCAAATATATTACTTCAATTTCCTGTCATATTTATTAATTTACTTCTTTACCCTTACTTTATGATTACAGTTATTACAATACTGGTGGATAAAGCATTACATATTGAGAAGGATTTTATGGAGTTTAGACGTAGGAGAGATTGGCTGAAGAGGTCTAGATTTAAGGGACCTAGAGGTTATAGTAATATGGGTGTACAAGGTGGGGGACTACCCCAGAGGAGGCGTTCCTTGTCACAAGAAATTATAGTGAAGAGTCAGAGGCAAGTATGATCTGTTGCTTCTATAGCTCAGAGTAATACTGGTGGGACCTTTAGATTTAGGAGATAGGCTATAGGAATTGGGAGTTATGGTAAAGAAGTAAGTATGCCATGAAATGGAAGTGGTAATCTGATGTATGATCGAAAGTCTAGGGTTTTCTTTAAATGTAATCAGACGGGGCATCTGTCTCGGAATTGCCCTACGCAGATATGCTTTGTATGTGGAGAAGGAGGACATATTATTATAGATTATTCAATGGATAAATATTCTGACGTAGGCGTTGGAAGTATTGGGAGAAGATAGATAGAGAGAAGTGGTGGATCAGGGAGTCTATGAGACAGAGGTCGAAGATCAATAGCTAAAAGAAGACGTGGTAGCCAGTTTCAGTCCAGAGACAATAGAGTATATGCATTAACCCAACAGAATGCACAATCCATTCCTGATTTTGTTATGGGTATGATATATATCCTTGGTAGGCCTGCTAGATTACTGATTGATTCTAGTGCAACCCATTCTTTGGCATCTAGTATTTATATGAAATCTATTAATGCTAGTGCTAGTCCTTTGATGCATGCGATTATTGTTGAGGTTCCTATTAAAGATAAGGTTATTATCAGGATAATTTATCGAGGTTGTATGATTAATATGGCTGATAAAGAATTTGAAGTTGATTTATTGCCTTTAGATATAACAGATTTTGATTTAATTCTGGGGATGAATTAGTTATCTACATATCATGCTTAGGTAGAATGTTTTAGGAAGAATGTGGTGTTCAAGATACCCGGATAGGAGGAGTTTAATTTTCAGGAAGAACATAAGATACTTTCTAACTATTTTATTTATGCCTTAACTGCTAGTAAATGGTTGAAGAAGGGTTGTGAGGGGTATTTGGCATATATGTTGGATTCTAGCAAGGAAAGTAGGAGGCTAGAAGAAATCTTGGTAGTGAAAGATTTTTTCTGACGTATTCCCCGAGGAGTTGTCTAGTTTGCCTCCCAATAGAGAGATTCAGTTTTCTATTGAAGTGGTTCCAGGATCAGCACCTTATAAAATGGCACCAGCTGAATTGAGAGAGTTAAAATTTCAACTTCAGGAGTTACTATACAAATAATTTATTCGACCTAGTGATAGGTGCTTAAATAGTCATATTTAAGCCCCTTAATTTATGCTTGTTAGGCTATTTGTTTATCTATTTTAGTAGATTCTACTTCATTTTCGTATTTTATGTGTTTTACATAAGGCTTTGACAAAAAGAAGACAATTTGGAGCTCTAAGGAATAAAAAGTGAAGATCTGCAAAATGATAGGAGCTTAAATAATATTTAAGCCCCTTAATTTACATTTGTTAAGTTCTTTATCTATATGTTTTAGTCTATTTTACTTCACTTTTGTGTTTTACACGTTTTTATAGGGTCTTGGAGAAAAAAAAGCATTTTTGGCACTTAAAGGAATAAATCTGGAAATCTTAGAGCAGCTGCTGGCTAAATTGCGATCGAGCGCACTCCTCTGTGCGATCGAGCGCAGCATTGCGATCGAGCGCACCACATATGCGATCGAGCGCACATGTACGAGCGTGAACATTAAACTGCAGAACCCTGTTTTGGAAATAACCCTATTTTGGAAATAAAGGAGTTTTACGTTTTAGGAAAGTTTAGGAACTCATGAGCCGATTAGGACTTCTCAAAGACCTATAAATACACTTGTAAATCACACACAAAAGGCATCACCTCTTGGGGGGATCAATTCTTAGATCCCTTCTTTTATCTTTTGCTTTAGCTTGGAGAAGGAGACCGTGGAGTGGAATTGACGACTCTTCTCTCGGGTTTCTTCTTTCCTTTTTATTTTATTATGTGTAACTAAATTCTTAGTAGGGCTTAGTTGAAGCCCTAATTATGTTTACTCAATAAATTTAGTATTGGTGCCTTGCGATATTTATGTTGTGTTGCTTAAACTTGATTAATACCTGCTTTTATTTATATTCCTCATATGTATATGTCTGATCAATATGTGCATGTGATATGGACTTGTTAGTTAGATCAATTTGGATGACCGAGTCCTGGGTCTAACATTAGTAACAAGGGATATCTTATCCGGATATCTGGGTTAATCAACATGGGAAACTGGGAGTAGATACCATGCCCTAGGTCTCATGTGGTTGTCGATTTCCATAGTACTTATGTTTTCTTAAGGAACAACTCAAGCAGATACCATGCTGAATCCCTTAAGGAAGAAAAGAGTTAGAGTAGATACCATGCCTAACTCGTTGCTTAGGAAAATCAATAGCTTAAGGAGTAGATACCATGCCCTTAGGTTGGCAACCAGTAGGTATACATGGCATGAGTAAAGCATTGGCATACTGTTATATTGTGATAGTATAATTAGTGGTGGATATCAAGTCCCTACGCCTTTATCCTTATTATTTTAGCTTTATCAAAATTAATTCTTTTATTATTTTTATCTTTTTATTACTGCGAAACTAATTCTAAAGTTAAATTTACCAATCCCTGTGGAGATGATCTTGCATTCGCACACTATGCTACATTGTTAACCTTGTGCACTTGCAAGTAAAACGAGTACGATTATTTACCCATTTATTTAGGTATATTTTCACACAACAAGTTTTTGGCGCCGTTGCCGGGGATTATGCTAAATTTCTGTTTAGAATTATTTCCCGTTTATTTTTCTTATTTTGTTCAATTTTTTTTTCTCTTTCTTATTTTTCATTAAATATTTTTCTTAATCTGTTTTGTTTTATTTTATTTTCATCAATTATCTAACTTAATTCTTCGTTTTTGTTATTTTCTTTCTATCTATTTTAGGTGTGCATCAGTGCTAATTCTGGCACTGCGATCGAGCGCAAACCTAAGTGCAATCGAGCGCATTGGTGCGATCGAGCGCAGTGCTTAGAGCGCTCGAGCGCAAATAGTCCAGAGACTACCCGAGCAGCAGTACTGAAGCTGCTGCACTAAGGTATTCCTGTTGATTCATGCAAGGGCTTCAAGTGAGGAACCCAACCATCCTTTCACTTGATATAGAAAGTGAGCAGATCATTCGAAAGAGGCCTAGAAACAACTTCGAAGAGAGAGAAAAAGAATTTGAGGGTGAAGCACCAATGGAATAGCTTTACAACCAACTGCCACCAAAACGGAGACCTATGAAGCAATCCTTCATTCCACAGAACCTCAACCATCCTTCATGCATTACATATCAACCTAAGGTGGAAGAAAATTATTACATATCTCCGGAGATACTTAGTGCCTTGACTCATTTTAGGGGTACACCTGCTGAGGATCCACACTTGCACCTTCGAGAATTCTGTGATCTCTGCAAGTTCCAGCATATTCGGGGCCTAGATCAAGAGGGAATTAGGTTAATTCTTTTCCCTTTTTCATTAAAAGATAATGCTAAAATGTGGTATCATTTATTGCCTACAGATTCCATCCATACTTAGGAAGAGCTATCCAATAGATTTCTAAGGAAATTTTTTCCAGCCCAAAAGACAAGGCAGATGAGGAAGGAGATTCAATCCTTCCAACAGAGGGATGAAGACCTTTTCTTCTAGGCATGGGGACACTTTAATGAGCTGTTACTTAAATGTCCATATCACAACTTACCTTAAGATGAGCTGGTACTAGCTTTCTATGAAGGTTTGAGTGGTATAAATCAAGGTATAGTGGATTCCGGTTGTGGAGGTGTGCTGATAGAGAAGACTAGTGAAGAAGCCATGGAGCTGTTTGAGACATTAAGTGAGCACACCCAACAATTCTCCTCGAAAGGTAGACAAGGAATAAAAAGCAAGAGTATGTATGAGGCGAGCTTCAATGATGGATCTTCGAATTAGATGGCTGCTATGGAAAGAAAGCTAGACATGCTCATAAAAGCCATGGCTGATCAGAACAACTTATGTAGTCCACAGGCTACACAACGCCAGGTATGTGCTATATGCTCTCATTTTGATCATAATACTTATACTTGTCCTCTGTATTCAACTACAGATCAAGAGCAAGCAAATTATGAGGGATCGAACAGTGCATATGCAAATACCTACAATCCTGGATGGCAGAACCACCCCAATCTCTCATGGAGCAACACTCAAAATGCTTTGAATCTTCAAGGACAGCAACGACACTTCCAACCAGCAGCCCAACCAGTGCTGGAATCAAAAAATAGTGACCTAGAGAATCTTATGAGGCAACTGATGACTTCACAAGAACAGTTCATGATTGAGCAACGACAAACCACTACAAAACATGAGCAAGCCATTCAAAGACTCGAGGAACAAATGGGGCAATTGGCTAAGGAGCTAAGTGAAAGAAAGTTGGGTGAACTTCCAGTCCAACCACTACCTACTCCAAGAGGACATCAGAAACTAAATGCCGTGACAACTCTAACAAATGGTAAGATCATTGAAACTGATGAGCCTACACAAGCATCCATATCCAAGGTAAGTGAGATGGAGAAGGTAAATAGTGAGAAGGTTAAAATCAAAAGATATAATGCATTAAAATTACCCCTAGATAATACAAAATGTTTTAATGTATGCATGACGCAAAGTGTTGTTGAGGAAACTTTTCAGGTCCATCACGTTGATCCAATAGAAACTACTCTTATCTATAGTGTCCCAAGATCGGATATTGAGCCCAAATGCAGGAATGTTACTGATGACATCATTAACACTATACGACTCCTTGAGGCCTTTCCAAAGCATCCAAGTAAGTACACCGATCCATTTGACCATCATGTGCCTACTAATATTATTTTCCCTTCTATTGTACAGGCACCTAACTTGGAATTCAAGCAGTTGTCAGAGCACTTACCGTATGCTTATATGGGAGAGAATAAGACATTTCCTATGCTAGCTGCTGCCACTCGTAGTTGGGGAAAAATAAGGCTTGGTCCGGCTGAAGACGTTAAACTTAGCACTCATGGGAGGCACCCCACAGCTTATCCTTTTATTTTTATTATTTCTTGTATTTATTGTTATTTATTTATTTTTATTACTTCTTGTTTTCCCGTATTACGTCAGTTTTTATTTTTTAGGGACAATGTGTGCATCCGTTCAAGTTTGGGGGTACTCTATGAGCCATGCCAACCTAGCTAGTTCTCCATCTCCCAAGTCAGCTCTTTCCTTGTTATTCACACATTGAGGACAATGTATAATTTAAGTTTGGGGGTATGGGAGACACATTCACACACACTTTGTCCCAGTTTTTTTTGTTTTGTTGTTTTTCATAGATAAATACATGTTCATTCCGTTCCAAAATTTTTGGGTGTTCTAAACAAACAATATGATTTGACTTCATAAGTGAGCTTAACACCTTGAACATATGGGCCAAATAATTAAGTTTTGAACCATAATCACTTTCTTTTAGGCATTTAAGGATTCACAAGTTCGACTTAAACTAAACATGAGCACATTAGCACATAGTTGTGTGGGGTATGACATGTAATTTTGATTTGTATGTTTCTTTTGCTTGACTGTGAACCAGATGACCTATTAGATTAACGCGGTGGCATAAGAAAATAAAAAAAAGTTCGTTATTGCTCAAAAAGAAAAGAAAAAAAATGCTCCTAAAGATCATTAAAAAGAACTTTCCATTGAGTAACTGGCCCTCTTGCCTCAGTAAGCAGTGAGTGTCACGTCAAAAGGTGGAATATTCTGATCGGTAGCATTAAGATCAGTTAGTTTCGTATCCTTAGGGGTATTTCTATACCTAATGCCCTAAAACTATCTGGTTTGGGAGTCATTGGCTAAACGCTCATTACACGAGTCAAATAGAAAGCTTAAGGGAACTAACTTGGCAAAAATCTCACAAATAAAAGAAAAGAAGAAAATCTATGCCATCTTTGTTGATTCTAATAGAAAATTTGGTGAATCTTGAGTCATCGAAACACTACACATTAGAATTATTTGGAAACCCAATCTTTTATGTGCTAGTCCACCACACACTTAGTTAAACTTGTGATGTCTTAAACTGCCTCATGAAAGTGATTTGCATTCAAAACTCGTATTCATTGCAAAGATGTGTTTATACTTGTTAAGCTTGCTCATGAATGTGCATCATAGTTTTGTGTGAAACCTAAACTTTTGTTGGACACCATGAGCATTGGATTTATCTTTGCGTCTTTGTTTTTCATTTAGTTTTTGGTTTTGTATTGCTAAGGGACTAGCAATATGTAAGTTTGGGGGTGTGATAGGGGCTTAAATATTTAAGCCCCTTAATTTACATTTGTTAAGTTCTTTATCTATATATTTTAGTCTATTTTACTTCACTTTTGTGTTTTACCACGTTTTTATAGGGTCTTGGAGAAAAAGAAGCATTTTTGGCACTTAAAGGAATAAATCTGGAAATCCTAGAGCAGCAGTTGGCTAAATTGCGATCGAGAGCACTCCTCTGTGCGATCGAGCGCAGCATTGCGATCGAGCGCACCACATATGCGATCGAGCGCACATGTACGGGCGTGAATAGTAAACTACAGAACCTTGTTTTGGAAATAACCCTATTTTGGAAATAAAGGAGTTTTGCGTTTTAGGAAAGTTTAGGAACTCATGAGCCGATTAGAACTTCTCAAAGACCTATAAATACACTTGTAAATCACACACAAAAGGCATCACCTCTTAGGGGGATCAATTCTTAGATCCCTTCTTTTATCTTTTGCTTTAGCTTGGAGAAGGAGACCGTGGAGTGGAATTGACGACTCTTCTCTCGGGTTTCTTCTTTCCTTTTTATTTTATTATGTGTAACTAAATTCTTAGTAGGGCTTGGTTGAAGCCCTAATTATGTTTACTCAATAAATTTAGTATTGGCGCCTTGCGATATTTATGTTGTGTTGCTTAAACTTGATTAATACCTGCTTTTATTTATATTCCTCATATGTATATGTCTGATCAATATGTGCATGTGGTATGGACTTGTTAGTTAGATCAATTTGGATGACCGAGTCCTGGGTCTAACATTAGTAATAAGGGATATCTTATCTGGATACCCGGGTTAATCAACATGGGAAACTGGGAGTAGATACCATGCCCTAGGTCTCATGTGGTTGTCGATTTCCATAGTACTTATGTTTTCTTAAGGAACAACTCAAGCAGATACCATGCTGAATCCCTTAAGGAAGAAAAGAGTTAGAGTAGATACCAAGCCTAACTCATTGCTTAGGGAAATCAATAGCTTAAGGAGTAGATACCATGCCCTTAGGTTGGCAACCAGTAAGTATACATGGCATGAGTAAAGCATTGGCATACTGTTATATTGTGATAGTATAATTAGTGGTGGATATCAAGTCCCTACGCCTTTATCCTTATTATTTTAGCTTTATCAAAATTAACTCTTTTATTATTTTTATCTTTTTATTACTGCGAAACTAATTCTAAAGTTAAATTTACCAATCCCTGTGGAGATGATCTTGCATTCGCACACTATGCTACATTGTTGACCTTGTGCACTTGCAAGTAAAACGAGTACGATTATATACCCATTTATTTAGGTATATTTTCGTACAACACAAAACCAGCAAGAGCGCACCTCCTTTGTGATCGAGCGCGCAGGCACACGAGTGCACACTCAAAAGGCTCGAGCGCGCACATGCGCTCGAGTGCAGACTCATGCAATCGAGCGCACACGCTCCAGAGACAGCAGAGCCAGAATTGGAAAGAAGTCTCCAGACCTTAAATAGGAAATTAGGGTTTCGAGGCACCCTTAGAGCCCTATATATAGCCTTGTAAAACACAAAAAACATACTTTTGGATTGAGCTTGAAGTGGTAAGCTTTGGAGAGGAATTGACGACTCGACTCCTCAGCATTCTTCGGGTTTTATTTTCTGTTTTAGTTAGTTATGGTTATGATGTTTAGTTTACTGAACATGTGTAACTAACCTCCTAATATGGCTCGATTGAAGCCCTAATTATGCTTTCCTATATATATGATCATTGATTACCTTTGCTGATAGCCATGTTATAATGCTTTAATTGATTAATGCCTGTGTTTATTTAAATTCCTCATATGTGTGTGTTTGATCAACGTATGCATGTGGTATGGATAAGTTAGTTAGATCAATTTGGATGACCGAGTCCTGGGTCTAACAATAGTAACAAAAGATATCCATACCGGATTCTTGGATTAATCAACATGGGAAACCGGGAGTGGACCAAGCCCTAGGTCCTATGTGGTTATAGATTTCCACAGCCCTTATGCTCTCTTAAGGAACAACTCAGTATACATCATGTTGAATCCTTTAAGAGAGAAAAGAGTTAGAGTATACACCGTGCCTAACTCGTTGTTTAGGGAGATCAATAGCCTAAGGAGTGGACCAAGCCCTTATGGATGGCAACCATTATGTATTCATGATAGAGCTATAGCATTGGCACTTTACTTAATAGAAAAGTATGATTAGTGGTGGATATCAAAGCCCTATGTTCTTATCATTATTAATTCACACTCAACATTTATTTCTATCCCTTTTTATTTTGAGAAACTAATTCTAAATTGAAATTAACTAATCCCAGTGGAAATGATCTCGCACTTGCACACTATGCTACCACTGACCTTGTGCACTTGCAAGTAAAACTGTATGATTATTTGCTTATTAATTTAAGTAAATAAATGTACAACAAGTTTTTGGTGCCATTGCCGGGGATTGCACTAAATTTCTTTCTAGAATTATTTTTTGTTTAGTTTAGTAATTTTTCTTTTTAATTATTTATTCTGTTTTATTTTATCAAAAATCACAAAAAATTTCAGTTTCTGTTGTTACCTTTATTTGTGCTACATCAAAAACCTAATCTAATTCCTTTTTGTTTTCTATTTCAGGGACCCCAGCAATACTCTCTGCACCACTTGCGATCGAGCGCACCCCTCTATGCAATCGAGCACAATTAAGGCAGAAAGTTGCCCGGGCAGCAGTGTTAAACTGTTGCACTGAAATTATTATTACCAATTCATGCATGGACTTCGATCCAGACATCCAACGTTCTTTTCCCTCGATACTGAGCTTGAACGAACTATCCGAAAAAGGGTTAGAGACAACTCCGAAGAGGTAGAATAAAAAATTGAGGAAGGAGCACCGATGGCGGAACAGTTAGAAAACCAACAACCTCCTAAGCGAAGACTGATGAAGCAATCATTCATCTCACAGAACCTCGATCAACCGTCTTGCATTGCTTATCAACCTGAGGCAGAAGGCAACTACTACATATCTCCGCAGATACTCAATGCACTGACTCACTTTAGGGGCACACCTAATGAGGATCCACACTTGCACCTTCGAGAGTTCTTCGATCTCTGCAAGTTCCAGCACATTCGAGGCTTAAACCAAGAAGGAATCAGGTTAATTCTTTTCCCTTTTTCCTTGAAAGATAATGCTAAACTGTGGTACAATTCATTGCCTGCGGTTTCTATCCACACTTGGGAGGAGTTAGCCAGCAAATTCCTAAGGAAGTTTTTCCCTGCCCAAAAGATGAGGCAAATGAGGAAGGAGATTCAATCTTTCCAACAAAGAGATGGAGACTTTTTCTTTGAAGCATGGGGACACTTTAATGAGTTGCTTCTTAAATGTCCACATCATAACCTACCTCAAGATGAGCTGGTACTAGCCTTTTATGAAGGTCTAAATGACATGAATAAAAGTATTGTTGATTCAGGTTGTGGAGGTGTGCTAATGAAGAAGATCAGTGAAGAAGCCATGGAGCTATTTGAGGCATTAAGTGAGCACACCCAACAATTCTCATCCAAAGGGAGACAAGGAGTAAAGAGCAAGGGCATGTATGAAGTTAACTTAATTGGTGGAATTCCAATTTAGATGGTTGTTATGGAAAGAAAGCTAGATATGCTTGTAAAAACCATGACTGCTCATAACACCTCACCAAATCCATAAGCCACACAACACTAGGTATGTGCTTTATGTTCTCAATTTGATCACACTTCTGAGACTTGCCATTTATATTCATCTACAGATCCCGAGCAAGCGAACTATGTGGGACCAAATAGTGCTTATGCAGATACCTATAATCCTGGATGGCGAAACCACCCCAACCTCTCATGGAGCAATAATCAAAATGCCCTGAACCTTCAAGGGCAATAAAAGAACTTCCACCAAGCAGCCCAACCAGTTCAAGAGTCAAAGAAGAGTGACCTAGAGAGTATGGTAAGGCAACTGATAATGTCACAAGAACAGTTTATCGCAGATGGAAGGCAAATTTAAACTGAGCAAAGACAAACAATTGCAAAGCATGAGCAAACCATCCAAAGACTGGAAGCACAAATGGGCCAATTGGCTAAGGAGCTAAGTGGATGAAGGCAAGGAGAATTTCCAACCCAAACAAATCCTGGAGGACATCAGCAACTGAAGGTCGTTATAACTCTCAGAAATGGTAAGATCATAGAAGTTAATGAGTCAGCACAAGCATCTCCAGCTAAGCCATCCACATCTAAGGTAAGTGAAATGGAGAAGTGGAATGCACCTCCCTTCCCTCAAAGGTTAGTAAAGCCAAAGAAAGATAAATTGCTTGATATTTTTGAAACTTTGAGAAAAATAGAAATTAACATTCCCTTATTAGATGCAATTAAACAAATTCCTGCTAATGCTAAATTTTTAAAACATTGTTGCACTAATAAAAGAAAGTTTCAGGAGCATGAAACAGTGGCTTTAACTGAAGAGGTAAGTGCAGTATTGTTAAGAAAACTACCACCAAAGCTAAAAGATCAAGGTAGTTTTACCATTCCTTGCAGGATAGGTGACTAGTTTGCGTGCATTATTGGATTTAGGAGCAAGTGTCAATTTGCTGCCATACACAGTAGTTGAAAAGCTAGGTTTGAGGGAGCTTTAACCAACCTCCATTACTTTACAATTGGCAGACAGAAGCATTAAAAGACCAAGAGGCATTCTTGAGAATTTCCTGGTAAAGGTAAGTGAATTTATTTTACCAGCTGATTTTATTGTACTAGATATGGAAGAATCTCCTATGCCAATACCTCTGCCCATCATCTTAGGAAGACTCTTTATGAGAACTGCTGATACAATAATTAATGTGAAAAAGGGAATTGTAAGTATGACGGTAAATGGTGAGACAATAAAATTTAAGATATTTCATGTATTGAAATTACTCCAAGATGATCATGATGATGAATGTTTTAATGAATGTATGATGCAAAGTACTGTCAAGCAAGCTTTTCAGATCCATCACACTGATCCATTGGAGGCCACCCTTTCCCATAGCTTCACAAGTTCAGATATTAAGCCAGAATCTGAAGATATTATTGATGACATCATTAAAGCTGTGCACCTCCTTGAAGCCTCTCCAAAGCATCCAAGTAAGTTCACTCCTCCGTTTGAAACTCTTGCGCATACTAATACTACTTTTCTCTCATCTATTGTCCAGGCACCAAACTTGGAATTGCAGCAGTTGCTAGCAAGGAATCAGACAGTCACGGTACATGAACACAGAGACACACCACAGTCTGAAATTACAGTGCAATCAAGAGACGAAGATTTAGCACTCCAGACTGTCCAGTATGCAGCAGCAACAAGAACACTTGAGCCAAATGTGGGGGACTTTAGGTACTCCCTTCCAAAAGATTAGCGCTAAAGCTGCTATAGAGTGCACTTGAGCAGTTCAGACTTTCATAAACGTGTAGCTCAAGCGCCTCTATTGAGGTCAGTGGTACTAAGGCCACTGAGTACACACTTTTTTCCCTTGCGATAGAGTGTACTTCTCAGTGCGCTCAAGCGCAAATTGGACAGAAACTTGCCAGGATGCCTAAACAGTCAGCCTCCATCTCCCACACCCGGTACCTCTTCAACTGTACTACCTGATGACTAGCAGTGAGAGGATACCCCGTCTGGCTGAAGACGTAAAACTTAGCGCTCATGAGAGGCACCCCACAACATATCCTTTTTCATTACCATATTTTCTTTCTTTATTAGTAGTTCTATTCATTTATCTGTTTATTATATTGTTTTTCGGCACAACATTTGTTTTTCTTTGTCAGAAACTTAGTGCGTGCATCCAGTTCAAGTTTGGGGGCGTGCTACGAACAATACAAGCAGTCTAGTTCTCCATCTCCCAGGTCAGATCTTTCCATGTCACACATATTAGGGACAATACGTATATTAAGTTTGGGGGTAGTGGGAGACACTAACACACGCACACACTTGAAACGCATGCACACACTATGTTCCAGTTTTTTTTTTTTTTTAGAAAAGATAAATACATGTTCATTTTGTGTAAAAAAAAATTTGGTTGATTTAAATTATAATAAAACTTCATTAGTAAGCTTAAAATCTAGAACACATAGTCTTGTAATAGGATTTTAAAAGTTTAGTTACCTACCTCAAGGCACTTAAGAATTCATGAGTTTGATCCAGATCTGACACGAGCACATTAGTACGCATTTGTATGGGGTATGACATGTAATTTTTATATATATCTTTCCATGACCTAACTGTAATCGGATAACTTGTTAGAAGAACACTTTGGCATAAGAAAAGTAAAGAACAAAATGTCCATCATGCAAAAAGAAAAAGTTTCTAATGATCATTAAAAACTTTCCACTGAGTAACTGGACCTCTTGCCTCAGTAAGCAGTCAGTGTTCACGTCAAAAGGTGGGAATTAAGTATTTAACGATCATAAAAATTTCCACTGAGTAACTGGGCCTCTTGCCTCAGTAAGCAGTGAGTGTTCACGTCAAAAGGTGGGAATTTCACTTAGCAAGCTTTAAGATCTGTTAATTCCGTAGCTTTTTTTACTCAAGTTAGTAAGTCCTTAGGGGTGTCTTTACACCCAATGCCCTAAAACTATCTGGTTTGGGAGTCATTGGCTAAACACTCGTTACAAGGGTCAGCTAGAAAGTTTAATGGAACTCAACATGGCAAA
Source organism: Bretschneidera sinensis (assembly GCA_023935145.1). NCBI lineage: Eukaryota > Viridiplantae > Streptophyta > Magnoliopsida > Brassicales > Akaniaceae > Bretschneidera > Bretschneidera sinensis. The sequence continues at coordinate 119,149,264 of CM043700.1, forward strand.
AATCTCATGATGACAGAAAAAGAAAAAAAGTAAACACCATACCATTTTTGTTCTATCTGATAAGGAATTAGATGAAGGTTTGGACACCAAAACACTATACATTAAAATTATTTGGAAGCTCTATCTTCTATGTGCTAATTTACCACACACCAAATCAAACTTGCGATGCCTTAAGCCAACCTTAGGTAAGTAACTTGAACTTTTAAAACCCTTATTCATTGCAAAAATGTGTTTCTATTATAAGCTCACTCATGAACAGTCATCATGGTTTTATGTGCAACACAAATTTTTGAATATCATGAAGAATGAATTTATCTTTAATTTTGTATAGTCTTTCGTTTTGTATTGCCAATGGACTAGCAATATGTAAGTTTAGGGGTGTGATAGGTGCTTAAATAGTCATATTTAAGCCCCTTAATTTACGCTTGTTGGGCTCTTTGTTTATCTATTTTAGTATATTCTACTTCAATTTCGTGTTTTATGTGTTTTTCATAGGGCTTTGACAAAAAGAAGACATTTTGGAGCTCTAAGGAATAAAAGGTGAAGATATGCAAAACCAGCAAGGTGCGTTCCCTTATGATCGAGCACACAGGCACACGAGTGCACACTCAAAAGGCTCGAGTGCACACTCATGCGATCGAGCCCACACGCTATAGAGGCAGCAGAGCCAGAATTGGAAAGAAGTCTCCAGACCTTAAATAGGAAATTAGGGTTTCGAGGCACCTTTAGAGCCCTATATATAGCCTTGTAAAACACAGAAAACATACTTTTGGATTGAGTATGAAGTGGTAAGCTTTGGAGAGGAATTGTCGACTCATCTCCTCAGCATTCTTCGGGTTTTATTTTTCTGTTTTAGTTAGTTATGGTTATGATGTTTAGTTTACTGAACATGTGTAACTAACCTCCTAATAAAGCTCGATTGAAGCCCTAATTATGCTTTCCTATATATATGGTCATTGATTACCTTTGCTAATAGCCATGTTATGATGCTTTAATTGATTAATGTCTGTGTTCATTTAAATTCCTCATATGTGTGTGTTTGATCAACGTATGCATGTGGTATGAATAAGTTAGTTAGATCAATTTGAATGACCGAGTCCTGGGTCTAACAATAGTAACAAAAGATATCCATGTCGGATTCTTGGATTAATCAACATGGGAAACCAGGAGCGGACCAAGCCCTAGGTCCCATGTGGTTGTCGATTTTCATAGCCCTTATGCTCTCTTAAGGAACAACTCAGTATACATCATGTTGAATCCCTTAAGAGAGAAAAGAGTTTATACACCATGCCTAACTCGTTGTTTAGGGAGATCAATAGCCTAAGGAGTAGACCAAGCCCTTATGGTTGGCAACTATTAGGTATTCATAATAGAGCTATAGCATTGAAACTTTACTTAATAGGAAAGTATGATTAGTGGTGGATATCAAAGCCCTATGTTCTTATCATTATTAATTCACACTCAACATTTATTTCTATCTCTTTTTATTTTGATAAACTAATTCTAAATTGAAATTAACCAATCCATGTGGAAATGATCTCGCACTTGCACACTATGCTACCATTGACCTTGTGCACTTTGCAAGTAAAACTGTACGGTTATTTGCTTATTAATTTAGGTAGATACACGCACAACACCTAGTATATCACCTTGGAGAGCCCCGATGTTTTTTTATCAAGAAGAATGATGGGACAATGAGGTTTCATATTAATTGTAGACAGTTGAATAAGATCACCATCAAGAATAAATATCCTTTACCCATAATAGATGATTTATTCGAGAAGTTACAGGGAGCTTGGGTGTTTTCTAAGATAAACCTTAGATTGAGTTCAATTGAGGATAAAAGAGAGGGAAGTGCCTAAGACTGCATTTAGGACACATTATGGCCATCATGAGTTCATGGTGATGCCATTTGTGTTGACTAATGCTCCTGCAGCATTTATGGATCTAATGAATCGGGTATTTAAACCATTCTTGAACAGATTTGTTATTGTGTTTATTGATGATATTCTGGTATATTCCAAGAATGAAGATGAGCATATGCAACATTTAGAGATAGTGTTAGAAATTCTGAGGAGGGAGAAATTATATGCAAAGTTCTCTAAGTATGAGTTTTGGTTGAGTTAAATATATTTCTTGGGGCATGTTGCGTCGAGAGAGGGAATAGCAGTTGACCTACAGAAAGTAGAAGCAGTGTTGAATTGGAAAAAACCCACGAGTGTAACTAAAATTAGAAGCTTTTTGGGGTTGGTTGGTTATTATAGAAGATTTATCCAAAATATTTCTATGATTGTTGGACCATTGAATAGATTGATCAGGAAGGAAGTGAAGTTTAGGTGGTCAGAAGAATGTGAGAGGAGTTTCCAGTTGTTGAAAGAAAAATTGACTACTACTCCGGTATCAGTGTTTCCTTCTGGTGAAGGATTTGTGTATATAGTGATGCGTCATATCAAGGGTTGGGATGTGTGTTGATGCAACATGAGAGAGTTATAGCTTATGTATCTAGGCAATTGAAGAATCATGAGAGAAATTACCCGACCCATGATTTAGAATTGGCTGCCATAGTTTTCACTTTGAAGATTTGGAGACACCATTTATATGGAGCCAATTGTGAAATTTTTACTGATCATAAAAGTTTAACGCGTTTACTTACCCAGAAAGAGTTGAATTTGAGGCAGAGGAGGTTGATGGAGTTGATTAGTGATTATGACTGCATAATTCATTATCATCTAGGAAAGGTTAATGTAGTAGCTGATGCTTTGAGTAGAAATGCTACAGGGAGATTAACTGCTGTTGGGAGTCATAATACTAGCTTGATGATAGAATTAAGAAAAATGAGGATGCAGTTGAATGTTAACAATAGAGGAGTATTGATGGCCAATATAGTGGTACAATATTCTATTATTGATCGTTTATTACATATGCAGAGTATAGATGAAGGGATAGAAAAGATCAAACAGGAAGTATTGAGTGAAAAGCCAACTGATTTTAGAATTAGAGAAGATAGAATAGCGATATTAGGGCATCGAGTTTGTGTTCCCAATAATGTGGAGATGAGAAAAAAGATGCTAAGGGAGGCTCATGATTTTATATATTCCATGCATCCAGGTAATAATAAGATGTACAGGGAGTTGAGACAGAATTATTGGTGGTCATAAATGAAGAAGGATGTAGCGGAACACATTCTAGATGTTTGACTTGTCAACAGGTGAAGTTTGAGAATAGACATCCAGCAAGTTTATTACAACCTCTTCCAGTACCTGAGTGGCTATGGGAAAACGTGAGTATGGATTTTGTCTCTGGTTTTCCCCGTACCCATAGAAGACATGACGTTGTATGGGTTATAGTGGATAGACTTTCTAAGTCTTCACATTTTTTTCTTATTAAAACTACCTGGAGTCCCGAAAAGTTGGTTAAATTGTATGCAGCGAAGATAGTAAGATTACATGGAGTACCCTTGAGCATCGTATCAGATAGAGATTCTAGATTTACTTATAGATTTTGGAGAGGTTTTCAAGAAGCTATGGGTATGAAATTGCAGTTTAGTATAGCTTTCCATCCGTAAACTGATGGGCAGATGGAGAGAATCATCATAATACTAGAAAATATGCTGAGAGCAAGTGTATTGAGTTTCTCAGTGAGCTGGGGTGCTTATTTGTCTTTGATCGAGTTTGCATACAATAATCAGTATCAAACTAGTATTGGGATGGCACCATTTGAGGCTTTATATGGTATGAGGTGTAGAACTCCAGTATGCTAGGAAGAAGTTGGAGAGAGAAAGATATTTGGTCCAAAAATGATAGATTTGACTATTGAGAGGATCAAACTGGTAAGAGAGAACTTTAGAGCAGCACAGAATAGACAGAAAGGATATGCTGATAAAAGAAGACGACCTCTTGAGTTTCAAGTTGATGATTGGGTATTTTTGAAAATATCTCCGTGAAAGGGTGTGCTGAGGTTTAAAAAGAAGGGAAGTTGAGCATGAGATTTGTGGGGCTATATGAGGTGATTGAGAGAGTTGGACCAGTAGCATATCGATTGGATTTGCCCCTAGAATTAAACAAATTACATAATATGTTTCATGTGTCACTTTTGAGAAAGTGCTTACACAATGAATCTCATAGTATCTCGAATCAGGCGATAGAACTTCAGGAAGATTTGACCTTTATGCAAGTACCGGTCAAAATTCTAGACAGAAAGGAACAAGTCTTGCATAATAAAGTTATTAAATTGATTCAAGTATTATAGCAAAGCAAAGATGTTAAAGAAATTACTTAGGAGCATGAAGCAAGAATGAGGAAAGAATACCACTAACTCTTTCATGAATTAGGTAAGGAAATTTCGAGGACAAAATTTTTATAAAGTGGGTAGAATTATAATACCCGTATTTTTAAAGTAAGGGTAAATAAGTACTTTAATAAATATGATATGGAGTTAAAATAATATATATATATATATATATATATACGTGAAAAAACTAATTTTTTATATATATAAAACAATTCTTTTCAAAAAAATTCGTCGATAGCATGTAAGAAAAGAAAAGAAAAAGAAAAAAAATCGTGGAGAGCATGAAGAAAAGAAAAAGAAAAAGTTAAAAATAAAAAACCACACCTGACAATAGGTGTTGGCTGTCTAACATAAAAATTGCATGTTAGACAGCACATACTATACGTGGCAAATTTAAGGGAGGGGAGAGTGCTGAGTAATGAAGTAAATTTGTACATATATATAATTTGAGTTTATATTATTTATTACTTACCAAATTCTGTTTGGTTTTCTTCCTTCTACAATTCAAACTACTCTAATTCTCTAAACACTTGGAAACCGAAAGAAAGATTGAAAGAGTAAAATTTTGAAGGAGTTTACGGGAGAATTTTATAGAGAGTCACAGGAAGCTCTAAGAAAAACAAAAGGTAATAATGTGAATTTTATTTTTGAAATTTAGCATACATGAAATTTCTAGGAAATTCAAAGTGAGAGTTTTCAAAGGATGTAAATTATGGAAGAATTGAAGAAAAAATTAGAAATTTTAATATAAATATTATGTCAGGTGTTGACGATCAGCAACCAGGAGAAATTACTGAGAGAGAAACAGGAAAGGCAAGAAGGTGATCCACGGGTAGCTCTAAGTGTTATGTGGTGAGTAGGATTTACTTTAAGTAATCAAGATAAATGTGAAATATATAGTGATAATATTAGAATAAATTAGTAACTTTTGCTTTGGTAGTAGATGAAAAATTGGTTGATATGTATGATAGGAATAATTAATGTGTAGAAAATTATTATATGAGAAGTAATATTATTAGAATAATTAGTCGATTTAATAATAAAGGTGATAAATGAAATTCGTGACGAGTTATGGTTAATGATTTGATATGATTTAAGAGGAGAAGAATTTAGTGGATTTTTTTTCAAATAATAATTTGAGAATAATCAAGATAACTAATTTAAATGTTTGAATACATGCTTGTTTCTATATTATTGTTCATACGCATATTTCATGTCATTATTCATTTGCATATAAATGAAAATAAAAGAACTGGGAAGGTAGCCGGTCTAAATGAAAATAAAAGAGCCGGGAGGGCAGCCGGTCTAAATGAAAAATAAAAGAATCAGAAAGGCAGCTGGTCTAAGATAAACATGTCGACATGTGGGAAGATGTTCCCAATAATAATAACATTTAAACTTACGCATTACATTTGCTTTAAATTTTGATTGTTATTACTTGAGATGTTAAAGTGCTATTCATGATTGTAAATTTATTGATAGAGGAATGAGTCTCATAGAGAGACAAATATGCTAAGGGAGAAATATGGAAATATGATATGATGAGAATTGTTTGACTGAGTTATTATATGTTGTGAACCTCATAATGAGGTAAATGATAATGTTGAATTGAGAATTTAGATATGATTAACTATATGATTGAAAGATTGATATGTTTGATGAGTAACTTAAGAAGAGATTGTGTAATAGGAAATTATGAAATTTAGTAGTGATTACGGAATATTGTTATGGAATTATTTGAGGAAAAATATGAATGAATATCGAAAGATTTTTTAGAAGTAATTGAATTATAAGATGTAACTGGGAGTATAAAATCGAATACTTCTAGTAAATTTAATTCACTAAGCTTGTGAAGCTCACTCCTCATTATACAATGATTTCAGGTAGTAGGCAGGACATATAGTTTGGTGAGTTGAGATTTAGACAAAGTCATTATCTGTAAGCCACGTGTGTGTCCACATCGTCAGAGTAATGAGAAAATAAAATAAAAAATTTATTTGTAAATATTCATGCATATTACGTTGTATATAATGTTTAAGTCAAGATCAGAATGATGTATCTCTCCTGTTGAGGGTTAAGGATTGATGTAAAAATTGCAGTTGGTATTATTTTTATTGTTGCATATATGTGTCGTGCTGGGATTTTCAAAATGTGACAATACCGTCTCGGGGGTGGCCAACCCAGGATAGGTTGTTACAGGTAGTCTCCCACTCTATATCTCTCGGGCTAAGATCAATTTGAACCTGTTTTGGTTGTTCCGGTACATCTTAGATAGCTGCCACATCCTTTTGTGTTTCCCTGAACATAACATCTCTGCTGTAAACTGTAATCTTGTTTTCTGGATTCCATAACTTGTACCACTTGACCCCATTCTTATAACCAATGAAGTTGCACTTCACTGATTTGCTGTCAAGTTTGTTCCTCTTTTCTTTTGGCACATGCATATAAGCATTACACCCAAACACCCTAACATAAACCAAACTCGATTTCTTCCCGAATAATGCCTTAAATGGTGTCTGATCCTGTAAAGCTGATGTAGGTGACATGTTCTTTAGATAACATGCCATAGCTACAACCTCTGCCCAGAACTTCGGCTCCAAGGCTACATAACTCAACATACCCCTTGATTTCTCCATGAGTGACTGATTGACTCTCTTGGCCCCTATTTTGTTGAGGTGTATATAAAGTTGTTTTCTGTCTTGCAATGTCGTTTGCCACACAGAATTGCTCAAACTTGTCTGAGCAAAATTCCCCTCAATTATCTATTCTTAGTACCTTTATCTTTCTTTCCATCTAATTTTCTACCAATGCTTTAAACTCACTGAACTTATCAAATGCTTCAGCTTTACTCTTAATGAAATAAATCCATGCATACCTTGAAAAATCATCAATGAAAGAGACATAATACCTTGATTTTCCAAGAGATTGGAACAGAACTGGCCCAAACACATCACTATGTATTAAATCCATAATACCTTTTGCCCTCGTGCCAACGGACTTAAAACTCACACGGTCCTACTTGCCATGTAGACAATGCTCACAGAAACCAAATCTCATGGAGCAATCTGGGACTCCCTTAACCATCTACTTTGATGATAAATTAGATAGTCCCTTTTCACCGATATGCCCAAGCCTCTGATGCCACAACATAGAGGATGTCGCCTCATCATCAGTCGCCTTCTCAGAGATAAAACCTCCACTGCACTTACTTTGTACTGTATTTCCCAGCATCTTGTACAATGTACCATACCGAACACCTCGTGCAATTACTAATGATCTATGAGTCATCTTGCACTAATTTTTGTCACAACTGAAATTCACTCCCCTATCTGCCATCTTGGTGACTGATATTAGGTTCTTGTTGAGACCCGGAATATGCATCACGTCTGGAAGTGTTCTGACTGTCCCATTATTCATCCTTAACTTTACCTTCTCCCAACCAATAATTTTCACCAGAGAATTATCTCCCAATAAAACTTTTCCCCCATCAAAGGTTTCATACTCACGAAACCAGTCTCTATGAGGTGTCATGTGAAAGGATACTCTTGTTCCAATTCTCTAAACACTCTAATTTGATTGAGCCAAACAGGATGCAGTATTTAAGTCACCAGCATCATCATCATACTGGTTCTTATTACCTGAAGTTGATATCTCGCCTGTTCACTTTTCAGGGTTCATACACTTACTTCTGCACTCTTTTAGATGCCCAGGCTTCCTATACTTCCAACACTTCAACCCTGATTTATCCTTACTTTTCGATCTTTCCTTGAACTTGGGTTTATCACCATATCACTTGTAGTCTTTATCGCCCTCTTACAGATAAGGCCTCATTTGACGAGTTTTCTGTACCCTACCGCCTCATCTCCTCAGATAATAGGGCTGCTATGACATTCTCAAAAGACAAATCAGTCGTACCACTACTAGTCGCAACTATCAAGTTATCCCACGAATCAAGCAGTGAACATAGCAGCGTTATAGCCTTATCATCATCCATCACATCAACACTAATAGATAATAACTGGATAACAGAGAAAGAATCGCCCTCAGCCATCTGAAGGTTGTACAACTTCTTCCGTATAAACAGTTTGTTTACTAGATATTTCCTCTGATAAAGGCTTTCCAGCTTCTTCTAGAATCTTTCGCAGTCTTTTCTCCAGAAATATTTATCATGACAGAATCGGCGAGGCACAGCTGAATCAGACTTCATTCTTTCCGATCGAACTTCTCCCACTCTGTGATGGTCACCGAAGATGATGTCGAAACCACCACCAGCGGTACCTTTGCTGTGGATATTGTACTCTTCGGTATCTCATCGACTATCACCATCCACAGATCTTTATCCATGAATAGATCCTCTATCTTCAGTTTCCATAACTCGTAGTTCTTCCCTCCTAACTTCTTGAGAATTGACATCTCAAATCATTAATCCTCGAACACAAGGCTTTGATACCAATTGAACGATTTGAGACCTGTTAATCACACAAATTATAAATAGAAAGAAAAGAATATGAGATTCACCCAAGAATAGGGCTACGTCCTACCATAAGTTTCTTATTATCAACCTTACAAATCTCTCTATTATAATGTATGCTTAGTACATAAAGAGTATTTATATGCAACTTAAGACATCCTAATTAGGGTCTAATTAAGATTTCCGTTCTGCTGTAGAACTATGACTATTCATAGGCCCAAGCCTAAACCGCTAAGCAAAAAACCAGGCCAACTCATGTACATAGCCTGAAAGATCTGGGGTTGTCCTACATATGTCAAGAGATTAGTTATAGATAAGTTAGAAACAAGGTCTTATAAGTGTAGATTTGTGGGATATCCCAAAGAAAGTTTAGGATATTACTTTTATCTCCCTAATGAGCAAAAAGTGTATCTCTCTAAATTTACTACCTTTTTGGAGAAAGAGTTTGTTTTATAAGGGAGTAATGAGAGTAAAATATAACTTGAAGAGGTGTCTCAAGAACCACAATTCAACAATGATCAACCCGAGGAACCTATTGTAACATAGTCTCTTATCTAAAGATCCTACAAACTACAAGGAAGCGATGTCATACATTGATTCGAGAAAATGACTTGAAGCCATGAAATCTGAAATGGAAACCATATATTCTAACCAAGTTTGAAATTTGGTTGATCTTACTGAAAGTATTGTACCTATTGAATGCAAATAGGTGTATAAAAAGAAATATGGGTGCCGATGTAAAGGTAGATATCTTTAAAGTACGGTTGGTAACGAAAGGTTACAAACAAAGACAATGAGTTGACTTTGATGAAACTTTTTCTTTTGTAGCTATGCTTAAGTACATTAGGATCTTAAGATATGGCAAATTGATGTTAAAATCGTCTTCCTTAATGGAAATATAGAGGAAGATATATACATGAAGCAACAAGTAGGTTTTTCATCCAGTGGTAGTGACCACAAAGTGTGCAAGCTGTAAAGATCAATTTATGGGTTAAAGCAAACTTCCCGAAGATGGAACATCCAATTTGATGAGGCAATCAAAACATTTGATTTTCTAAAAAATATGGATGAACCGTGTGTGTACAAAAAGACTAGTAAGAGTGCACTTACATTTTTGATAATGTATGTTGATGACATACTACTCATTGGGAATGACGTAGGTGCTTTACTTTAGATCAAAGTCTGGCTTTCAAGAAACTTCTCTATAAAAGATTTGGGAGAAACATCTTATATTATGGGAATAAAGTTCTATAGAGATAAATCTAGAAGGATTCTTGGTTTATCCCAATCTACATATATAAACAAAATGTTGAAAAGGTTGAACATGAAAAACTCTAAGAGATGATTGTTACCTTTCCGACATAGAATACATCTTTCTAAGTAGATGTCCCTAAAGACACCTAAAGAGAGAAACAGAAGATGAGTCAAATACCTTATACTTCGACGATAGGAAGTCTCATATATGCCATGTTATGTACCAGACCCGATATCAGTCATGCTATAAGTTTTACTAGCAGATATCAAGCTAATCTAAGTTTGGAACACTGGGTTGCTATGAAAAACATTCTTAAATACTTAAGAATGACCAAAGATTGGTTCATTACATATTGGAGAGATGACTTGAAATTGGAAAGGCATATTGATTCATACTTTTGGCCTGATTTGGATGATAGAAAGTCCACATCTAGATTTGCATTCACCTTGAATGGTGGAGTAGTGAGCTGAAAAGTTGTAAGCAAGTTACAACTGCATATTCCACCACTGAGACTGAATATATTACTATATCTAGGGCTGCAAATGAGATAATTTGAATGAAAATTTTATCATCAAGCTTGGTGTTTTTCCTAAATTGAATTCGCAGTACCTTGTATTGTGATAGCAATGAGGCGACAACTCAAGCCAAGGAACCATGATCTCATAAAAAAATCCAAGCACGTTGAATAGGTAATCCACTTTATTAATGTAATCATTAAAAAAAAAGACTTGAAGATACAAAAGGTTGTGTCAGTAAAGAATATAACAGATCCACTAACTAAGGCATTGACATAGCATCACTTTGATCGTCATCTTGAGAAGGTGGTATTATATACATGAACGATTGGTTTTAGAGCAATTGGGAGATTGTTAGTAGTATGCCCTACAAGCCGATGACATTTTATGTTTAGAGATATTATTTTTAAAGCAACTTTATTCAAATTGGTATCGTAATTGATAGTAAGCTCATTTATTATTAATATTTGTTTAATTACACTGTCATGATTAAGTCCATAGAGTAAGAGCAATAGAAATGGGATTATGATGATATCACAATTTTGAGACCTAATCTTCTCTAAAGCTTTTCTCTTAAATGTTCTTGGTCATAGGATACTAATTAGACGTTAGGAATCCGGTTAGACTAATACATACTATGTTGTCCCAATTGGGAGGGTAACTGATCTCAATGTCACTTGTGTGGTAGAAACTAAAGAAAGTATGCGGGTGCTCATTAGAGGATGAGTTCACTAAACATGACTTGACTTAAGAACACCTAATGAAGTTTTACTTGTTGTCAATAGGTAGTTCTTATGTTATAGTTATGAATATGATCTTTAGACCTAAGGCACCATGGTTATCTTGTATGCGACTTATTACACTTTGATACTATTGAATATGGTTCTATCCATGGATCATTAATTGATAATAATTAGGTATAATATGTTTCATATAGAGGTATGTGAGTGTACAATAATGGATCTATCACTCCTAAGTAAAAAAGGAGAATGTCCCATGTGATCTACTAAGATATAATTCGAGAAGTTAAATGGTCAAGACAGAGTGGGAATTATAAAGGAGATTCTAATTTCACCAACTAGAATGGTATTCTTGGTACCTAGACACAGGATTAACGCTAAGGGTTTGACAGTAATTTCATACCCTATTAGCTTAATTGAGATATTGCATGATGGAGGAATTGAATTGCATGGTAATTGATAACAGAAATCTTAAGGTTTCACAACCAAATTCACACTATCTAGGTAGTCATGATATGCTGCTAGGTGTCACTCATGATTGTAGAATCCATAAGAACTAATTTAATGGACAATTAATTAATTCTTGTAAAATGGATAATCAAAATGAGTTTTGATTCAAAATAAATTAGAAAGAGTTCTAATTAATTAGAAAGGGTTTCAATTATAATTACATAAAAGTTATGGCCTACGACTAGATTAGTTTGAACCTAAAGAGTCACACACAAAAGGGAAAATGTGTAATTAAGAAATAAGTACAGGGGTTTGGTTTACAACTAATGGTTAGTTTTACCTAACCCTAACACTATAAATAGTTTATTACCGAGCAGATTTTTGCTAGTACATTATTCTACACATAAGTTTCTCCTAAGAGATTTTATCATTTCCTATTCACAAAGAGAGAAAATTCATAAAGAGAAATCCTGGTTCAAGATTTACCCTGTGTGGACTATCTTTAGATATTATATAGTTTTATGATTGTTTTGAATTCAAAAACGTGAAGCCATTTAGATCCAGACTTGTTGGAGAATTCGGTTACAATATATTCAATGAGTCAAGAACGCATCAAATCAAAGGTAATAATTCTATCATTGAATGTTTTTCATGTTAAAGATATTCTATATAAATTATAAAGTGATTAGGATTTTCAAGAATCGATAAAAATTTTAAATTTTCGCTATGTTTTTCTTGATCAATTTCTTTCAAGATCCCATACCTTTTTAAAAAAAGGTCCTACATTTAAATTCCTCACCCCAATTATAAAAGTAATCATATTTTAATCAATCTAGAGTAAATATAAGGATACATCCAAACATTCCATCCAATTCAGCTACCCAAACCATTAACCAATCAGAAATCTCTCTTCTACTCAGTATTGTGCCGAATGGTGTTTTTTAAGGTTAAAACAATAATTTATCAGTCTAGATTCATCAGGTGTCGCCTAGATACTAGTGAACTAGCATGGTGTTACAAATGGGTGGCAGGAATGAGTATCTCTCTAAAACTTCTCTTTAATCTAAGTTGCATACATGATAACTTTAATAGGGACCCCACTTTTTACCTAAGTTGCATTGAGATTTTTGATGAGGGATTTGGATCCATTCCCTTTTAGAATTAAAATAGATATCAAATTCATGGTGATTGATTGAATAAGATATTTTCTCATAGCTAACGTTATTGTCATAGACTCATATTTGCAATGGAAAACAAAAAAAAATATGTAACTTCATATTTTTTTAGTTAAAATGTTAAAAAAACAATGTGTATATATCTTAGAAATTTTTAGTTAAATATGTAAAAGTCTATCTTAAATTAAATGAGTAGCTTAGCAAGTTCATATATGAAAAGGGTTTTTAAAAAACACTCTTATTCTTTATAAGTTACAGAGAACCTTTCTATCGTAGAAATTTTTAGAGAGAGAAAGGGAAAATTTGTTGTAAGAACATCTAATTAGGGTATGATTATCTAAATATTTGAGTTTGTTGATGAATATTGCATATAAATGGGTTGGCATATATAGATAGTTTGAACTAAGAAACTTAATGGCCATGCTATTTTTGGTCCGACAGGTTTACGCTGACATGATGGGTATGAATGGAAAGCTATGAAGGAGAGCCTTCCATTGCTATGTGGCTTGTAGCAAACTAATAAAAAATGAGTAAAATATGTTTAATCAAAGTTGTGATGCTACGGGTCTAAAATTTCAATGATTGACCAACATTTTATTACTAAAATGTGTGTTTCCACCACCGATTATGAGAGCTTAAGTGTCATTTTGTTGTTTGTCGCATGAGCTTTCCAACCATGGTTAGATTGTCACCTTACTCCTAGTATTCTGTGAGTTATAATCGATCAAAGATGGGGATATAATTATGAAGGGCAAATAGATTTTGTAAAACCCAAATTCTAACTTCGAGCAAGCACCCATGCATGTTCCGAGATCAAATTGATCTGAAACTTTGTAGAAACATTTATAATTATTTATTATTTTTGAATTCAAAGGAATATAATTTTCTAGCTTCTGAAAAACTTGAAAAAATCTAAAAATCTTATATAATTAATTTAGACAACTTTTCTATTTGGGGGTAAAACTTTAGCACATTTTGAAACCATTCAATAATCATTTCAAATTTCTTGTGTTAATTGCATAAGTATCGTTATTAACACATGGAATTACTCCATGTTTCTTCTCTTAGTGTGAGGTCGGCCACCGGTTCAAGACCCCAAAAAGGTACATAGAAGTTAGAGGCATATGCATATATGTTGGTTTGTTATTATTATAATTTTGATTTTGACGACAAATTTGTTGGATTTAGGGGATTAATTCCGGAATTTTTTTGTTATATTTTAGTTGTTGTATGTGATATTGTAATATTTTTTCTAACTGAAATAGAATATGAGAATCAAGACTTAGAGGCGTGAATTAATCACTATCTTTAATGTCATATTCGTCCCCATTTGAATAAACAAGTTTGCTATGGGTACAGACGAATAGTCTTCCAAGATATAACTAAGTCTTTAGGGTGAAGTCTGTAGACTTATTCTGCTTTGAAATAATTGAAATATTATGGCAGAGAGTTTTGAGAGAAAAAAAAGAAGAAAGAAATAAATGAATTGTGTTCTGAAAGTGGGAAGTGATGGGTATTTATAGGTGTAGAAATACCTCTTCAAATGGTTCTGGAAAGTCATGTTTTTTCAATTGGAAAGACACGATTTTTTCAGATTTAATGAGAGTTTTACGATCATGCCTGTTAGTTTTTAACAGACCAGATCATGTCTGTTTAAAAAACATTTAAAAAATCTAACACCTTTCTGTTTAAATTACAACCTTTAGATTTAAATCACACCATTTATATTTAAATCACATCTTTCTGTTTAAATCACAACCTTTAGAATTAAATCACTACGTTTAGATTTTAAACTAATGCCTTTTGGGTTTTCAAATATCATTTTAAATGATTTTTTTTCTAAAAATCCCCTACTTATTTGAAAAACCAATTTTGAAAAATACTATCACAATATCTCTAAGTCTTGTATGCATAAAGAAGGTATTTTTCAATATAAAACCTTCTATTAGTGTAAATAACTCAAAATTATAGTGAAATGAATTGTGTCTTTTAGATTGAACCAACATTCCTATCTAATACGATCAAAGCCACCACACAAACACAATTCTCTTATTTCAGTGAGAATTTATTTTCACTTAGCATTATTATGGACATGTGCTATATCCTGGTTTCATAAACCTCAAGAGAGCAAACCATAACTCTCTATAAGAAGCGACACCACTCTTTCGTTCATATTAGTGAAGTTTCTCTTACGTTTTCGTTACTAGAACGCATTTTATAACTTCATTAAGAGTTTAACTCATCATCTAAAACATAACGAATGATATTGTATTTCTCAATTATGGGCCAATATTGTGAAAATATCAATCGTCAGTCATAGTAACTTGTTATTACCTATAAAACCTAGGACTAGTGGTCTACTAGCATTAGGTTGGGTTGCCATCACTGCTGACTTTTAAATGATTTGAATCCCATCTCTTTAGATGTACTACTTACTAGGTCTCTTGCGAGTGCCTTAGTAAGTGGATTAGTCAAGTTCTTACTTGATTTTACATAGATAATTGTAATAATAACATCTTATATCAATTGTCTCACATATTCATGTCTGAGACTGACATGTCTAAACTTACTATTTAAGGTACCTCTCATAAAACTTCATTACCACAAAGTATGGATTTAAATGCATAGGATGTGGTCACAAAATTTATTTTCAACAATAAATTTCTAACTAATCCATTCAACAATTTTTTTCAATTATTGTCGAGGCAATTTATTTGGATTTCATTATGTGAGACAGAAAGGTTTGTCTATTTCTTTTTCAAGAGACATTACCTCCTCTTGGGTATTTTGTATCTCTCCCTTTCATCACCCGACTAGTATCAGTGTATTCTGTTGATACAACTGGATTACCATAACATCAATGTATCATCTTGATACAATTGGTTCATATCAAATCAATTGTTTCACTTAGATAACCAAGGATTCTACTAATTTTGTACATTCTCATCATGCACTATTAAGGACTCAAAACATAACCCCACTATGCTTTCTTACTTTATTTTTCTTTTAGGATTTGGACTCCATATTATTCCAAATACCCCTACACTTTGAGAGTTCCAATTGACTCAATATTCTGCTTTTCTATAACTTATAAGTACTAAATATATATATATATATATATTACATAAATATTTGAAATTTTAAACCCCCTCAGTTTAAAATTCCATTAAAATTTTAGATGAACATGATCAACATGTAATCATATTTCATGTGCATCTATAATTAAATTTTCCCACATATGTACCAACCACGTTAGTTTTCATGCACAAACACAAAAACTCCTATCAATGTGCTTTAACACAATGTTACTCGTATTCACGTTATATTTTAAAGACGTACACTTCATACTTATATGTAACAATAACATCTCAAGCAAGATATTGTTATTTGAACACATATTTCTACAAATAAATCTAGAGATGTTATATCATTCCCACTAGACAGATATATCACCATGTCTTTTCATGTCAAAATTTATTTGACAATAACTCATGCACACAAATAAGCTATAAACATAGCAACAAATTTTCACAATGGCTTTTACTATAAATTTATAATAAATCTTGATTTAATATTTCATGTAAATTTATAGTGTCACTAAATAATTTAATCAACCAAATAATATTAAATTATAAATTTAAATACATACAAGCTAAATGGCCTCACAGCTTTAACAAATCAAACCAAACGAATCGACATGTTATTGCCATCCTCAAATGTATTTGACATCCACTTTCGTTTTCAAAATAATTAAATTTGAATACCATTGTATACAAAAGCAAATTATCTTTCCCTTTATGTAAAGGTTATCGGAACAACCATGACAAATAAAACAAGATCTTAAAGGATATGGTATATTTTCAAATGAAATTTGATTACCAACCGCTTCACTTGCAATGGTTCAACATTATTGTTGCAATCAAAAGTTTTCCTGGTTAAACCTCATCACTTATATATGCACACAAATTTAGTCTCTTTAAAATCACAAACCATGTTCACTTTAATGTCTGTGTAAACAACTGCGCAGAAAAATTAAATTCAAGTGTACCTTTTGGTTTCGTAGGAAACTAATCAAACTTTGATTCACAGATTTGATGTCAATAAACATATCGTACAAGTGATCTCCTCTCTTTTCATATTTTCTTTTTGTAGTTGTTCGATCACAATTGTTTGAGGCTGCTCTCCTTCCTTAGGTACTGGATCATCAGGAATAGGCTGCTGATTATGATCCATTATATGGGAAATTTTCAATACAGTAAGCAAGAACATAATCTTGTCTTGCTACCGGCTGAAATTATTTCTATCAAATCTGTCTAGCTTGACGAAGTCTTGATTCATCACCTTAAATGATTATGTTCCCATTTTGTTGGACATAAATAAAGTCTTAAAATTGTTGTAATATTTTTTCTAACTGGAAGAAAATATGAGAATCAAAACTTAGAGGCGTGAATTAATCATTGTCTTTGAGGATTTATTCGTCTCCACTTGAATAAACAAGTTTGCTATGGGTACAAATGAATAGTCATCTAGAATACAACTAAGTCTTTAGGTTGAAGTCTGTAGACAATAAAATCTGAAGAATTTCGGATTTTATTCTGCTTTGAAATAATATAGCAAAGGCTTTTGAGAGAAAATAGACAAGAAAGAAATAAATGAATTGTGTTCTGAAAGTGGGAAGTGGTGGGTATTTATAGGTACAGAAACACCTCTTCAAATAGTTCTGGAAAGTTGTGTATTTCCAGTTGGAAATATATGATTTTTCTAGATTTAATGAGAGTCTTACGGTCATGTCTATTAGTTTTTAACGGACCAAATCATGTTTGTTTAAAAAATTTAACATCTTTTTGTTTAAATTACAACATTTAGATTTAAATCACACCCTTTATATTTAAATCACACATTTCTGTTTAAATCACAACCTTTAGATTTAAATCACAACCTTTAGATTTAAATCAAAACATTTAGATTTTAAACTAATGCCTTTTAGGTTTTCAAACAACTCTTTAATATCATTTTAAATGATTTTTCTAACATGTGATACTTAATTATTAATGATAAATAATCATTTTGCTTTTAAAAAAAATCACATTTTTCATTATGGTTTGTAATTTCTCCTGTAAAGTAAGTAACTATATTTCACTTTGGTATTTTTTGTCCCAAAACTATCTTGTATGTAATTTAGTGTAAATTTATTAAATTTAAAATCTAGCTATAGAACTCACATCCGTTTGGTAAACTCAAGGTCAAGCATGCTAAAATTTAGTTTGAACATTATCCCATTATGATTTTTAGCCTTTATAAATTTCCTCACACATAATATATATATATATATATATATATATATATATATATATATATATATGTGTGTGTGTGTGTGTGTGTGTGTGTGTGTGTGTGAATATGAATATATGCTTTGCACTATATATTATCTTTTCTCAAGGAATAACACTATGAGAGAAAGGGCTATCAGTGACTATCACCGGCGGAATTCCATCGGTGATACCCTCGTCACTGATGCGATATTTTTTTTACGAGAGGACAAAAATCGACCGCAGAAATGCATATCAACGATGGATTATCTGTAGGAGATAAGTTTTTTAAAAAAATAAAAACGTGATCATTTTTAATAAAAATATAATAATATATGAGATGAAATATATTCTGTCGTAGATAATATTTTCTTATTTTGAAAAAAAAATATTTCGAAAGGACCAGTCTGTCGTAAATAGTATTTTTTTCAAATTAAAAATATTATATGCGATGGAATATAATACTATTTATTTTTTAATATTGTTTTACTAATATCATGTCCCGCAACAGTCGAACTTGTAGGGTCTTATTGAACAAAATAAACACCATAAGATATATATTTATTACATATATAAATGAATATTAAAATAAGAGTAATGTTATTGGAACTCCTAAAATTGTTATTGTCACTTCTTTTGTTTGTTTAACTTAAACCAATGTCCTTAATTGAAGTTAAATTTTATTGAGAACGCGATTTAATTTGAAGTATTATTGTAAGTTTAATTATCAAAACAAAATTGGAAGAGTGCTAATAACAATTTTTGGAGTGCCAATAATATCTCTCTTAAAATAATAGCATTTAAAGTTCTAAAAATGTGCTATTGAATCCAAACCAGAACTAGTGATCCAAAATGGATTGGGCTTGTCATCCTAGGGACATGTTGGTACCTCAGCTTGTTGTTTGGTTATATTTTAAATTTTTTCCTTTAAAAATGCTAAGTGTTGAACCTTATTAGCCCAAACCCTACACTTTTCCTAACTAGTTATCCAAAATTAATTCCATTTATTCCCACAAATTCAAGTTCAACCTCATGGACGTGTCGATACCCCTCATTCGTTGTTTGGACAAGTGTTTTATATTTTTACCCCTAAAACCGTTAAATATTAAACTTTATTGACCTAAAACCGAAACTTTTGCTAACCGATGATACAAAATGGATTATGTTTGTTTCCATGAATCATGTTCGACCCTGCGGAAGTATCGGTACCCCCAATGCGTCATTTGGACAAGTGTTTTATATTTTTTCCCTTAAAACCGCTAAGTATTGAACTTTATTAACTTATAACCCACAACTTTGATAACGACGATCCAAAATGGATTTCGTTTGTTCTCAAGAGTCACATTCGACCCCACACACGTGTCGGTACCCCCAGCTCGTCCATTAGACAAGTGTATAGTTATTGCATGCATGAATGAGAAGTATGAATGTAATGATGTTCATGTAGGTATGAAATCAAGAACACATAATGCATTAACAGATTGAATTGATGCAGTAATCCACTGCCTCATATCAAGAGTCACAACTAACTACTCTGAACAATCATTTTCAAAATGTACTATTTCATACCAATCCATTCCATCTTACCTTATTTTGGTCAAAATCGATCTGTCAAAGCCTAAGCCAATCAAATAAATATCCCAATCGATATAGTCTCATAAGCACATCAATAGCATGCAATCAATCATTGAAAGGACGAAATCAAGTATCACATCCAAGTAATGTTCAATTGTTGACTAACAATCAATAGTGTAACGTCGTGCAAGGCCTCACCCAATAGGTAGGTTAACTTATTAGGAGATGTCCCAACATGCATTCCGTAAACAATTCACTTTCATTTGGTATCAATAACTACCCTTCATCTAAACCTTCACATGCATGCACAAGGACATACATATACACATTCATTGGTAAGAACAATAGCTAAATGAATCTGTCATGCTTGAACACAGTACTCTAAAATGTCATTATCTACACTCGTTACAAAGTATTTTTGGGTGATTCAAAATAACTTAGAAACTAGACTTTTGGGATTTTAATGTGGACTCAAGAAGCATCTAATTTGGTATTAAAATGACTAAGTTATATTGGTTTTAAGTTGAACCACAAAATTTGTCCAAATTAAGGTTTTCAAAATGCAACAATAACAAGTTTAGCAATAGGCTAACTTCTAGACATCTGATTGTGCTAAAGTTTGGTATGCAATCCATAGACATATAGAACTATAACATCTAATAATTTTAGGTTCATTTAATAACAAGAGCACAATATACAAACCTCTAACATAACCTATCTATATTGAATCCATTTTTGATATATGTGATTTCAAACTATAACAAGACATGATTGCAAGCACTCTTTGCATGAATTCAACAATAATTATAACATAAAGAACATACAGAAACATAGAGCAAGGTAGAAACCTTACCTTAACACAAAATTTCAGTAATTTTTTAAATTGAACCGGTTGGTTTAAGTATTAAATACCAAAAACCTTGTAATAATTGTGAAAGAATCTCTTCAAGCTGAAATTTAATGATTTTTAATACAAAATTTTCGATCAATTTATTTAACATTCAAACCTCTCACGTTTTTCTATCTATCTTTCCTTTCTATTCTTTTTTTCTTCTTATTTTGCTTTATTTTTTGGTTTATTTGATAATATATCATTAATCTAATTGTGGGGTCACTTATCCAACTCTCCAAAGAGCTAGAAATCATTCTCTTGCTTGACACATGTTAAGCAAAAAATAAATAGCCCTTAGTGGGTCAAGCCCAATGAACCCAAAACCATTCAAGCTCAAATAAGGCCCAAAAGAAAAACTTGATTTTCTCAATATTTTATGTTCCTTCATGTATCAAAGTTGTAGTCTCACAGTTGACGCCCTCAACATTCTTTTGGGGCTCAATCTATGGAAGATAGTTAGGCCTAGGGAGTCTTGGTTTATTGCAGCAAGGTTGAGGCCTCTATTTGGTTTGTTTTGCTAAAATTTGAATTTTTTAACAATTTGTTTTATTTTCTTTTAGATTTTATTTTTTTGTTGACAAGGTTGCTTTCTAGGCTCCACAATGTGTCTTGTAATGTTAACTTAGTTGAACTATTAATGTAATGTTTAGGATCCAATTGGTATGAGTGAAAAGATAATGATCAAATTGAAATGAGATAGGAAGGTTCCTATCTAAAAATAAAATTTACTCGAAAAGAAAAGTTTATGCAACTTTTTGTTTGGATGGTACCTTCTATATCTATATTCTTCCAATTTAAAAAGAGATTTTCAAAGGATTTGAAAGGGTGCAAATAAAACTTTAAAAAGCTCTGAAACAAGGATAGGAAATAAGAAATAACGCTTCACTTATCTTCTGCTTCGCTTTACTTTTCCCCCATCCAAATACACAGAGGAAATGCTAATGGCACTCACAATCTGTTTATGAAATACCACACAAAAATTCATAAGCCACTTTTGGAGCGGCAATAGAGGCTTCCATCGTCAATAATCTTCATCGTAATCTAAAGGGCCATTCCACACGTGCCTGATGCAAAGTAGTTATGGGCTTTAGAATCTTTGGCCCATGAGGAAATTAGTACTGCCTTTTGCTTCATGGGGTGTTTTGAGGCTGGATATTATATGTAATTTAGTGATATCACGAATTCAGATTGGAGTTAACGTGAAATTTAAAAATTTATTAGTAATTATGAAAAAAATAAATAATAATTTTAATATTTAAAATTTTTAAAATAATTATTAATAAAAAATTTTAATTTTGTGATAATTTTAATAAAACTGAGTATGGAATATCTCAATCATTTTATATGAAGGGGCTCCATTATTCGTTGAGTCTGTAGTTATGTACCAAAGAAATAAGACAGGTTTTAGAAGTTAGTAGAACATTACCGTGCAGACCAAAAAAGCAACTTCATTCCTGACGTGAGGAAATGAAAAAACAACAAAACAAAAACTAAGGAGAAAAATAGAAAGAAAACGAGAAGGAAACCTCGTAGTAATTGATGAAGCCGCCACGTGTCATCACATTCCCCTGTTGTTACGTAAACACCTGATTTATTCTTTCCTTAATCACATTTACCGTCGCATCCATCATCATATACCGTTAACCCTTTAATACGTCAAATTAATACCGCCAGCTGCCTGATCCCACGGTACTCTCCAAAATTTATAAATGGGGTTTCTACAAACCCAACTATATAAACCATACAGTTACCTCTGTGCCGGTCGCGGTGCAGTTAGTTCTGCCCTGTCCTCCTTTTTCTAAAAAAAATAATAAAAAAAATTCTACCGACTTTTTCTCTCCGTCGTATCACGTTCGGTTCCGTCCGGATCTCCGACGAATTTATCCCCGTTTAACCCTCCCTCTCCTCTTTTTTAATCATCAAAAAAATCAAAAATCAAAAGCCATAGTCAATTCTTCATAAACAAAGAGAGAATTCTCCTTTGGGTTAGGTTATCATAATTAGTGTTGGTCTCTTCAAATTTCAGTCTAGGATCTAAAGAACTGTTGCCTTTTTTTGTTATCTCTCTAGGGTTTTGCTCGAATAACAAGAGGAGAGGGAAACAAAAAAAAAACAAAAAAACAAAATTAATGTTTTGTGTTATTTGAGATGGCGCAGAATCTGGTGCAGCATCAAGTGCCGGTGTCAGGGCCAAACGGTGTGGCGGGGAACCCGGGGGCGAACCAGTTCATGACGACCTCGCTATACGTTGGGGATCTGGACTTCAGTGTGACCGATTCACAGCTGTATGATGTGTTTAGCCAGGTAGGACAGGTCGTGTCGGTTCGGGTCTGCAGGGACTTAAGCACCCGGCGATCTCTCGGCTATGGTTACGTCAACTATAGCAACCCTCAAGATGGTTAGTTTTTTCGCTTTGGCCTAAAATTGGTAGTTTATTATTCAATTGCATTCAATTTTATTACTATGGGTGGTTAATATGGAATTCTAGTTTTGTATCTCATCAATAAGGTTGTGTTGATAGTGTCTTTTGGAGGTGAATTTGTATGCTTTTAATGTGTTCATGTTTGATTCGAAAAATTACACGATGTAGGCTGCCTGTTGTAAGTGAATTTGTGGAATTACGGTGATGAGATGCTGATAAATATATATAATTGGACAATTCTGTGTTTAAACTTAACTGTGAAGTTGTCAGGGAACAGTCTACTAAGTCTCATTGCTCGTCAAGGATTGTTCCAAAAATAGTTTCTCACCCTAAAAATATGGTATAAACTCAAGTATAGAATTTGGTTAATTTCAAATGAACTAAAACTAGAATTCATATGCAAATGAATTCAAACTTCATTTTTAAATAAACTAAAACCTGAATTCGGTTGCAAATGACCTGAAATGAATTGATATGTTGAAATGAATTGTGTTTGGAATTACGGTGATGAGATGTTGAAATGAATTGAAAACATTATTAAATGGTTTTGTAACATTCTGTAGTTTCTTTTCACTTCATTTTGTTTTTGCTTGCCGGACTTGTGGAGTGTTGCAAAGATTATAAATTATTTTTTATTGTCAAAGACTATATGTACTCGTATCTCTTCAAATTACTGTTCTACATTGGTGAAGTAGAAAGGAAGAAAAAAACATATTTTTTACCTGTCTATATCTTCTTTTTTTCCAATTTAAAAGCTTTATATTTGAAGCCTAAACTGGGAAAGTAGTGTTCAAGGAATCTTTCCAGGGGAAAACATTTCCCATTGGCCCTTAACCGCACAGAAGAAACTGACACAGATTTTTCTCATGCGGGCCTTTCATAGATTGGCTCAATCCATTATCATCTGTAAATGAGTAGCCGAAATAGCAGCCAATAATAATACTAATAGTCTAATACAGTAGATAGACATAGCTCCTTTTATGTTAATTAGTAATTACAAGTGCATAGGTAGTGAATAGGGACGACTGGGCTGATCAATTGCGTTCCTTAACCTTGAAACAGAGATGGAGCGAGAGAGATGACAGAGATGGTAAGCGAGTCAGTGACAAAAGGTAGAAAGAACTAGAAATAGAGAGAAATAGGTCTGTCAAAGGAAGGGTAATTTTGTCTTGTAATTTTATAAAACTCATGTCACGTCTACTAGAGTTCATTTGCAAATTCTATACTTTATTAGCATATCAAACATGTGACTAATTCATTTGTAAATGAATTCTACACTCTATTAGCAAACCATACACAATAACTTGTAGAATTCAAATGAATTCCATAAAAACCGTGGAATTCATTTAAACCAACCAGGAATATCGTAATCAGGTTTTGTTTGGCAGGTTTATTTTGCTTTAGTTTGCACTGGCTTAATGTTCCTAAACATAAGCATTATCTTCCACGAATATGCGTCTGATGCATAGTTGAGAAAACATGTGATATACCTATTTTTAAATAAATAATTTGCATTGTGGGCGTGCCATTTTTTTTCCTTTTTGCATGAGTTGGTTTTTTGCATTTGAGGTCGTCCTACATGGTACTTCTTGTGGGAATAAGGATATGGATACGGGTCCAGCATGTCCAACAAGCATTTTTTGTATAATTTGATAAATTATATGCATTTACTTTCTTTATGTGATTCTTTGCTGCTTTGTAGATGCTTAAGTAACACGGTGGTATTTTGTATCCTAGGAGTGGTAATTACTGCCCAGAGAGACCCATGTCAATGTTTTGCACTAACATTTGTTGCATACAAGGGGTAGAATATTGTATGCAGGATTACATATATCTTTTAAAAGGTTTTCCAAGGCCTTTTGTCTCCTTGTTACAGATGCCAGTTTGGTTGAGTTGGGGAGATATTGTGGTTCATGGTTACTATGGGTTTTTGAAAAAATATGATCCTGCTTATGTGACAGTTTTATCTCATATCATCATCCAGTAATTGCAATGGGCACTTCTGTTAATTTTGTCTGCAATATAAAATTAATAGTATATCAACCCTTGTGTAAACTTCAATTAAAAGAGCACAATCTCTCCCATCCCCTTCCCTCTCCATTTTGCATTTATTAATCTCTTATGTTTATATTGTTTACAGCGGCAAGGGCATTGGATATCCTGAATTTCAATCCACTGAATAACAGGCCCATCAGAATCATGTATTCTCATCGGGATCCTAGTATTCGTAAGAGTGGTGCTGCAAATATATTTATCAAGGTATTCTCATCTCATTGCTTTGTTTGCTTGTTTTTTCTCCATCTTCTTCAAGCCACTCAAGATGGTCAAGAAATCTGGGTGGCTGTTAATTCCCTGGAATTCTTCTCTTCTAGTCAGCATAACAGAACTCCATTGGACATGAGCTGATTAAAATTTTATTCATTACTAATGCAATTTTCTCCTTGCCCTATGTCTCCTCCTTCTCATTGGGTTGTTGTTTGGGTTGTTATTCACTTTGGTTCTTTCATCTTGTTTTACTGAGTGCAGAATTTGGACAAATCTATTGATCACAAAGCATTACACGATACGTTTTCTTCATTTGGCAACATTCTCTCATGCAAGATATCTACTGATGTGTCTGGTTACTCCAAAGGCTATGGTTTTGTACAATTTGACAATGAAGAATCTGCTCAAAATGCAATAGATAAATTAAATGGCATGCTGATTAATGATAAACAAGTATACGTTGGGCACTTCCTTCGTAAGCAGGAAAGAGAGAGTTCTTTGAACAAAACTAAGTTCAATAATGTCTATGTGAAAAATCTTTCTGAGTCAACCACAGATGAAGATTTGAAGAAAACTTTTGGTGAATATGGACCAATTACTAGTGCAGTTGTGATGAGGGATGGAGATGGGAAGTCAAAGTGTTTTGGATTTGTTAACTTTGAGAATGCAGATGATGCTGCCATGGCTGTTGAGGCTCTTAATGGAAAGAAATTTGATGACAAGGAGTGGTATGTTGGAAAAGCCCAGAAGAAATCTGAAAGAGAACAAGAATTGAAAGGCCGATTTGAGCAAAGTATGAAGGAAGCCGTAGACAAATTCCAAGGGGTGAATTTGTATATTAAGAACTTGCATGATAGCATTGGTGATGAAAAACTTAAGGAATTGTTTTCAGAGTTTGGTACAATTACCTCGTGCAAGGTTTGCAATTTTTCTCTTTGAATATTGGAAGTTGGTAACTTCAAACTCATACATCCTTGGTTATAACCTTCTTTTTTTTTCCTTTTTTAAATCTACAGGTTATGCATGATCCTAGTGGGATCAGTAAAGGCTCTGGGTTTGTTGCTTTCTCAACTCCTGAAGAAGCATCTCGAGCTGTAAGTTCGGAGTTTACGTGGTTGTCTCTATTCATGATCAGAAACTAATTCATATCTATTGTTTACCTACAGCTTGCTGAGATGAATGGTAAAATGGTTGTCAACAAACCACTCTATGTTGCTCTTGCACAGCGAAAAGAAGAGAGAAGAGCAAGGCTACAGGTATCATCACTGTTGGTCAAATCAAATGCGGTGGATTTTACAAATTTTTGTTGTTCTGTTTTATCATAGCATGCTGATCATCTTATGACCTGAAAATTTCTGGAGGAATATATGCCCATGTTGGAATACTCATTTCTTGTTTAATAACGGTTTTTTAATTGATTAACAAGTTGGCCTGTTGTACTTCTTTATGGTTGTTACTGCTTAAAGTTAGCATTTCATGAACTTACAAAAGGGTGTGCTTGGAGCATCAGATCAATGAAGTTTTCATCCTATCCGGTGTTTGATACTCACTCTAAAGGTGGATTAGATAAGACGCCAGATTTCTACATCCAGTGATAGAGGGTCGAATAAGAGATAACCGATCCCTATACTTGTCCTGTCTCCCTCCTTTTCTCTCTTCCCTAAGTTTCCTGCTTTGCCTACCACTTCGGCATCGTCCTATTTTATCATTCGTTGTTACTGTAATTTTTTCTTAAACTTAAATGGGGCACAACATTTTATTTGCTGTCTTTATTGGTTTGTGGAATCTGTTACTCTGATGTACTCGCTGTTTAATGCTCGAATTAAATGAGTTTTCTTGGTTTCCTGAAAAAAAACAAGTGCGACACAGTGGCTCTTGGTAAATGAGACCAATATTACATTTTTATTTTTTATTTTTTTAACTTTTTTTGTTTTTTAAGCCTTAGCAGGAACACACTGTACATATGAAATCTGGCACTCATCCCAAGATTGCCTTTATGTAATATAATTATTGTAACAATATCCTTTATATTACATTCTTATACTATAAAACTAAGCTTAAGTTTGAATTTTATTCGTCTTTTTATTTTCTCAAATTATAAGTTTGAAAATATGTAATTAATAATTACATATGAAATCTGGTACTGATCTCAAGAGTACATATGAAATCTGGTACTGATCTCAAGAGGCTAAGATTGCCTTTATGTAATATAATTATGTTAACAATAGCCTTTATAAAACCTTGTTATACTATAAAACTAAGCTTAAGTTTGAATTTTATTTCTCCTTTTATTTTCTCAAATTATAAGTTTGAAAATATGTAATTAATAATTACATATGAAATCTGGTACTGATCTCAAGAGTACATATGAAATCTGGTACTGATCTCAAGAGGCTAAGATTGCCTTTATGTAATATAATTATGTTAACAATAGCCTTTATAAAACCTTGTTATACTATAAAACTAAGCTTAAGTTTGAATTTTATTTCTCCTTTTATTTTCTCAAATTATAAGTTTGAAAATATGTAATGAATAATTACATTAAATTTTTTGGCTTTTTAGGTTGAGTTTTATATTACTTCTTTATCATAGTAGTGTTATTTATCAAGAAGATCTATGGTTAGTCTAAGAAATAATAGAAAATAGTAAAAGAATAGCATCAAAAGTTAAAATAATTAATTAAAATAAGAATACATTAAGAAATAATTAAAATAATTTCGAACTTGGTATATATATATATATATCATGTCTAGTGGTGGGTATTTTTGCAAAATAAAAATATAATCCTACCTTTTCTTTAATATGTATATACCAAACAAAATCCACATGTCTCCCATATAATCGTGTACACCAAACATGGTATGAGATGAAAATCATCTCATCCTACACTCATATTAATCTTATCTCATCCTCCTTTTACTAATCCTTTGTACCAAACGCACCCAAATAGTTTATATTTTATAATGGAGTTACAACTATTTTTATTGACCAGATAACTCGTATTCCTATTTGTACTTTCTCATTTGTTGAAGATTTATTGAGGTTTGAATCATGTTCCACTAGCATTTGAACTGGTGTTCAACTAGAGTAGAGGTAGAATTTGAATTTGCCTATGCCATAATAATAACTAAATGCGTGTATTTTACCAATAAAAAAAATTGTTTAATTGAATGCGTGTCAAGTTGATGATAAGTATATTACAAAAATCTGACTGCCTTGGATGCTTTTTTTCTGCCAAAAATGATGTTATATGCTTCTGTTGTTTTAACATTTTCATCATATTTATGCAGGCTCAGTTTTCACAGATGAGGCCAGTTGTTATGGCCCCTTCAGTTGCTCCTCGTATGCCAATGTACCCTCCTGGTGCTCCAGGTCTCGGTCAACAATTTTTATATGGGCAAGGACCTCCTGCTATAATTCCTCCACAAGTAATCACATTCAATCCTTCTTCTCCCTAAATGTGTTTTTATTAAGTTGATGTTTCATGGAACGTATCGTCTTCTCAGATTGGTATGATTATTCGTTTTTATTTTTGAATGGTGATTTTGGTTGTTCTTGTTAAGTTGGCTGCGTCTGTAGTTTCAAGTTTGATGCCATTTCTGACATAATTTATTGAAATATTGTTTATATGCCTGTTTCCATCATTTTTGTTTTGCATTGTAAGGATATTTAATGAGCATAATAGGATTTTTTTTTTTTTTGGATAGAAGTGAAGTTTTATATATCCAAAAAAACAGTACACACAAGTAGCAACAGCTTCTACAAAGACTTGTGAACAAAACTAATAGAAACTGCTAGAGAGCAACAGATACCAACTTAGACCCAAAAAAAAAGGGTAAACAGTAGCAAGACCAGTAATTCCCCAATTATGAGCTAG
Organism: Bretschneidera sinensis; assembly: GCA_023935145.1. NCBI lineage: Eukaryota > Viridiplantae > Streptophyta > Magnoliopsida > Brassicales > Akaniaceae > Bretschneidera > Bretschneidera sinensis. Next base: position 119,178,500 of record CM043700.1, read on the forward strand.
CCTACTGTCAATAATACAGTTCTTAAGACTAGGAGCCCCCCAAATTCTGTTATGCACATCTCTGATTATGCACTCCAATACAAAAGAATTTGAGTGAAAAACAGCTTGATGGGATCTCAAGTTTCTCCCTCCATATATGATAAAGATATGCATTCCAAACAGTCTTCAACAGTAAAACCAAGAAAATTTTCCCCTTAAGCTTATTGATGGCCCATTGCAACTCTTCTTGCCAAGTGCCCACTGTGTATTTTGCAGCATTACCCTTAGCTAGGATCTGGTGCCAAACTTGCTTAGTAAAACACTAAGAAAATATGATCCCTCGTTCCACATCCTGGTTACAGAAAGAACGAACAAACAAAATTAAGTTGCAAACCCCAATTTTGCCGCCTGTCCTTAGTAGAGAGTCTGTTCAGTCTTGCTAACCAAGCTATAATGCTGTGTTTTGGAATGTGAAGAGTAAACCAAATGAGCCTATGCCAAGGACTTTTGGTTTTCTCAATCTCTGATTATTGAAGAAAGACAGATTATGAATGTCACTTTGATTGCAAATGAAGTGGTTGACACTCATTTTGAAAAGCGGGAGAAATAGGGTCATTTGTAAACTAGATATGGAAAAGCTTTTGACCATTTTAGCTGGCCTTTTCTTATGTATGTTCTGGAAAGAATGGGGATTGGAGTGATTTGGCGTAAATGTATTTGGAAGAGTATTTCCTCCGTTTCTTTCCCCATTTTGGTTAATAGTTGTCCTTTCGATTTCTTTCAAACTTCTAGTGATCTTTGTCAAGATGACCCTATATGTCAAAGTCTTAAGCAAGTTGATGCATAAGGCGGTGGGCGGGAGTTTTTTTATTGTTTTTCCGGTGGGTGTGAATGAGGAGATAAAATTATCCCACCTTCTTTTTGTAGATGATACTATCGTTTTTTGTGGTGTGGTTGTGAAGCAAATTCGTTACCTTCGTTGCTTACTTATTTGCTTTGAGGTGGTTTTTGGTCTCAAAGTGAACCTTAGCAAGAGTGTTGATTCCTCTTGGTTTAAGAGGTTAATGGTGAATTTCTTGCAAACATGTTGGATTGTGAAGTTGGCTCTCTCCTCATCACTTATTTGGGTCTTCTGTTGGGTGCTAAATTCAAAGATAAGAATGTGTGGGCGCCTATTGTTGAAAGATTTGAGAAGAGTTTGGCGGGTTGGAGAATAAGTTACCTTTGTAAGGGAGGATGTCTAACTCTCATTAAGAGTACCCGCTTTAGTATCTCGATCTATTTTATGTCTCTTTTTCCTATTCCTTGTGAGATTGCTAAATGGTTTGAAGGGATTCAAAGAAGACTCCTTTGGGGAAACACGGGAGAAGAGTATAGTATCACTTGGTCAAATGGGGGGTAGTTAAACAACCCATTGAGTAGGGGTCTTGTCATTAAATCCATGGTCACCTTGAATAAAGCTTTTCTAGGAAAGCGGCTTTGAAGATTCATGGTGGAAAAGGATCTCGTGGCAGAAGGTTAGTGGCAAAGTTTGGGGTAGAGCTTTGAAGATTCATGGTTGGATTGTGAAGGATGGTCGTGGTAGTTATGGTGTGGAGTTTGGAAATGGATTAGAATGAATTGGAGTTACCTTTTTCCTTTTATTCTCCGTGTGTGGTAATGGTAATGGTATCTGGTTTTGGCATGATGCTTGGCACGGTAACTCGTCTTTAAAAGATCAATTCTTGGATGTTTTCTCCTTTACTCGAGATAAAGAGATCTTGTGTAAGGTTGCATAATGAGGAATGGTGTGAGACATTCCTTTAAGTCGTGATGTTCATGATTGGGAAGTGATGAGTGTGGATAGCTTCTTGAAGATGATGCCAAGTGGTGATTGAGTTTGGGTGGAAAGCTTAAGGTTAAGTCCTTCTACAAGACTTCTTTTAATGAGTCCTCAGAAGGCAAGGATAACTTTCCTTGGCATTTGGTAATGAGTCCTCAGAAGACAAGGAGAACTTTCCTTGGCATTTGGAAAGTGATTTGGAAAAATTCAACTCCTCTAAAGGTAGCTTTCTTTGCTTAGGAAGTGGGTTGGAGAGGCATCCTTACAATTTAAAATCTCCAAAAAAGAGGGAAACTTTTGTTCAATAGATGCTTTCTTTGCAAAGAGGAGGTCGAATCTATTTCCATCTTCTTTTGGGGTGTCCTTTCACTTGACAATTTTGGGATTTGGCTTTTAGTGTGGTGGGAATCCATTGGGTATTCGTCAGTTTTATCCAAGATGAAGTGTGGGCTTGGAGTGGTTTGAGTGGTTTAAAACAAAAGAGTGGTTTTTTGCTTAATTCCCCTCTCTATTTTTTGGGTTGGCTAGAGAAAGTGGAGAGCTTTTGATGACAAGGAAAGATCTCTAGCTTCCATCAAGGATGGATGATTTCATATTTTTGGGTTTTAGTTTTTGGGGAATTCTTTTGTGAATGATAAAGATTTTGTAGATTTCATAGAGGTACTCTCTTGTAGATAGCATTTTGTATTTAGGGGCGGCACCCTCTTGGTGCCTTTGAAATTAAATTTTCCTATATTTTATCCAAAAAAAAAGGTGCTCTCAAGTAGTTTTAAATGGAATTTGACCAGACTTGGATGGTTGCCAGAGTGCAGTCTTGTGCATCTGCAGGAACAAGATCACAAACTGCAGATTTAATGCCTACTAAACTGTCAAATTTGGCAGGAGGCTAAAGCCAGTGACCATCCTTGATGATATCAGCTGCAAGAACTTGCTCTGAGATGCGTGAATCATAGAGAACCCTTCTGCTGTAATGATCAAGAAGAGGACTTTTGGGATGTCAATTATCATACCAAAAATGTATTCTTCTACCGTTTCCCAAACCGTGTTTTAGAAGAGCCTTAGCAATAGGACGAAGTTGAAGGCCTCCACTCCAACTACAATCAGAGGGAGGATTTAGGGACTAAAAATTCATCCCTTTAAGTATTGTTGAACCCAAGCTACCCAAAGGGAACCTAAATTAGCAAAAGAAGCCAAATATTGATTAAAACTGATTCGCAAAAGATTTGCACTCAAGTAACCGGCTCAAAAGCCCCTTGGACTTAGGATAACAGATGTCATTCCAACTGATTTTTGGGTCCTTGGCTTTTATCAGCAGAACCAGTCCACAAGAAAGCACTGCATTTCCTTTCAACTGCCTTGATGACTTTTTTTTAGGAGAACTAACGTGGAGCACCATAAATTAGTTATAGTACCCAGTACATAAGAAATTAATTGAAGTCTCCCAGAAAAAGAAAGATGCTTGACAGTCCAAGAAGCTTGCCAACCTTGAAACCAGAAGCAGAAGTGAGCCAACGCATTTCCTCGAGTTACCCTAGAGCAAAAAAAAAAATCACTTTTGGAGTAGTTAACTTTGTGGCCTGAAATTAAGGTTTCAAGGATTTGCATTAAGCCTTGCATAGAGGTAATAATAGCATCGCTGAAAATGATTTAAGTAGCTTTGCATCTTGGATGATAGTGAAAAAGACCCTCCACTGCAGCTTGGTTGAGAAGCTTGGTGGGAACCTCCATGGAAATAACAAAAAGATAGGGGGAAAGAGGATCCTCTTGCTTAATTCCCTTTGCTCCAGGAAAAACCAAGCAAGCTCCCCATTAATAGCAATAGAATATTTGGGGCTCTTCTTCCTTACTCCTATCTCCCCCTTCCTCCCTTCCTTCTCCTCCTCCTAATTTCTCTTCTTCTTCTTCCCCCTCCCCTCCCTCTCTGAGTCTTTGGTTTTTCTGTCTGGGATTAGTTTTGTTGGTTCTTAAGGCTCATGGCTAATGCTGAGTGTCGTAGATCTTTTGTGGTTGATAAAAAGTTTTTTGAATTTGTCATTGAAGGAGTTAATGGGAATATGGTAAGGATTTCCGAGTTTGCTCCGCGAGGGAAGAACTCTCTTTGGTTGAATGATCAAGAATTTTTTTGGCTTATGAAAGTTTGGAAGGAGCTTTTGTTTGAGAAAAGGGAAGAAAACTGGTGTCACAAGAGGCGAGACAGGGGCAGGTCTCTGATTTTAGGGCTTCATCGGAATAAATCTGGTCGTTTCATTTCTGTGACCGGAATCTTCAACTGGAGGTCCAAATTTCTTAAATTCCCGGAAGGCATGGCAGCTAGTGGGTGGTGGAACACTTTTAAGGCTGTTTCTGAGCTTAGCAAGTTTTTTAATTCTAGTTCTGTTCATCTCAATGGGTCAGTTAAAGTAGTAGCAGCAGAGCAGATCAGATTTCCAGAGGCTGGGCCTGGAGGAGTGGAGACATTTGAAGAAAGATATGGTTGAGGTAGAGTCTCCAAGTGGTGGAGGCTCTCTATCACTGTTTGGATGCTGTCCTTGATGTGGTTTTGATCTTTCTTGTCGGCTGATTTTGTCCGTCAAGGTCTCAGAAGATTTTGAAATCTTGGTCTATGGTGGTTAGGGATCTCCATAAGGAAGAAGACGGTTGGAAAGTCTCACGTGTGGAAGAGTGCATTAGTCAAGAGAGAGATAAAGACAAACTACAGTTGTCATCTGATACTCTTCCCGAAGTCTAATCAAATTTTAAACCTCGTAATGTCTCTCCTTGGGTTAATGATGTGGGTTTGGGCTGGGAAGCAGATTTGGGATGCGCTTTAAAGTTTAATTTTGTTCCTGAGGTGGACTTGGTCTCTAAGTATGGACCTAAATTAGATTTAAAATTCAAGGGTTCTCGAGTGGGTGATCAAGCTGGGCCAAGCAAGTCTAACAAGGCCTCGTATTTGGGCCGAGTTTGAATTTGGGTAAGAAAAAAATCCAAAATTTCCAGGAGGTTCAAATTGTCTAAACAGTTGATAGCTACCCGTTTTGGTCCTCCACCTCTGCGGAATCGTGAGGGATGGTCGTAGGCGCTTGCATCCACCGCGGAATCGTCCAGCAAGTCCAAGCCTGCCTGATCCGAGTTTCCTGTTCCCGTCCCAGCATTGGGTTTGCTGACTGAAGTGGTTTCGTGGTCAGAGATCCGTGTAGTCCAGGACTCCTTACCGGCTTTTGAGTTGGATTCTGGCGTAGAAGTTGTCGGATCTTCCTGTGAGTTTATTCCTAGTGTTGAATCGAAGGTTATGGCAGTGGAGACTAATGTTTTTTCTTCTGAGGATCCTGATTCTTCTCTCTGGTTTTGAGTCCTTGCCTACCAGTGGAGATCTTTAGGCATATTTCAAGGCTGATCAGTTAGTTTTATCTCCTTCGGTTGAACCTCTAATCTGTATTCCTCAGGAAAATGGTTTGGACTTGACTGGGTTAGGATCTGGTGGTTATCCTGGGTTTGGTGGGGATTCCTTGCCTATTGAGTTTGGGAGTTTTGATGAGGAAAAAAGAAACAAGGATTTGTGTTTAGCTATGGTTGAGGTTGGTGTTCCAATTGATCGGTGGTCTGGATTGGAAGGGGGTGATGAATATTCGGTGAATTATAAGGCTTCGACTTGGGTTCTTAATTGGGTGGAAAAGTTGCATAAGATGGTTGGGGTCTCTCTAGTTGGGGTTGAAGATCAAGCTATTAGGTTGTTCGAGGAAATTGAGAGGCTTCGGGTAGAAGAATGCAAATCTCTGTGTCGAGGTTAGTCGACTTGAAAGAAACAATCTAGGAGGTAGTAGAGAGCTTAAAAGGTTGGAGTTTGATGTTAATTATGATAAGAGTTTTGGGGGCATAGGAAGAGGAGGAGAGGTTTTGGCAGGGAAGTCTAGGGGAGTATCAATGTTACAATGAAGTGGATGATTATATCGTTGAATGTAAAGGGGCTTAATGACGTAATGAAGAGAGATTCAATTAAACATTATCTTAAGGAGTGGAAAGGTGTTGTAGTTTGAATTCAAGGGACTAAATTGGAGGAAGTTAATTATTCGATTATCCGTAGCCTTTGGGGTTTGAGGTCTTGTGGCTGGAAAGCTCTTACCGTTTGTAGGTGCTTCAGGAGGAGTTATTATTATGTGGGATAAGCGGATTTTGGACCTGGTTGATAGCCAAGTGGATTTATTTTTAGTTTCTTGTGTTTTTAGGGGTCTCTTTAATAATGGGGAGTGGATAATGTCCAATGTGTATGCCCTAGGAAAACAACTAGTAGAGTTATTTGATAGACCATTGATTAAGAGCACTTATGTGCGGCAAAGGCTCAACAAGGTGATGAAGGATTAGTTGCAGGGGAAGCTTCCAATTTCTATTAGCAGGGAGTTAGTTAGATGAGATGGCTTTATTGAGTTTGTTATTTTGTTGGTTAGTGAATCTGTTAGCTGCTGTGAGCTGATGCTTCAGATATAAATAGGAATAGGGAGGGAAGGGAAGAAGGGGGGGAATTTTTAGAGATCAAAAGGGAGAGATTAGGCTCTCGAAATCCTAGCTTTCATTCACTGTTTTTCCTGTATTTTCCATTGCTATCCTTGATTAATGTCATTCAGTTTTCTAATCTTACTATATCTTCCCTTTTCCTTATCATAATCATTAAGATTTATCAATCTGGTGAAAGTGTTCTACCAAGTTGGTATTAGAGCAGTTCTTTTCTGGGATAAGATGGCACAAAAGGTGGAGGTGTTGGAGGAGAAAATGGAAATTGAAGCTCAAAAAATCGGTGGGTTGGAGAAGTCAGTAGGGAGTTTGGAGAAGACAGTGGGGAGCATGGAGAAGTCAGTAGGGAGCTTAGAGAAGTCGATGGCTATTTTGATCGAGAAGATGGATCAAATGGCAGAGAGGGATGATTCGTGCTCTTCATCACGAATGGAAGAGAAGCAAAAACAAACCCAGCTGATGGAGTCGCAAACGATGGAAGGTGAAGTTACGATGAAACAACCGCAGTTGATGGAGTCGCAGACTATGGGAGAAAGAGCTGTGACAGAGACGTTTGGGAATAGGGCGTTTCGAAGATTGGAATTACCCATTTTCACGGGAGTAGATCCGGATGGGTGGATTTTTCGAGCTGAAAGGTATTTTTCTTTGAGTAAGATGAACAATGGGGAGAAATTAGAAGCGGTGGTTCTAAGCATGGAAGGAAAAGCCCTTGCATGGTTTCAATATGTAGAAGATAGATTCAGATTTCGTACCTAGAACGAATTCAAAATGGCCTTCTTAAATCGGTTCCGATCAAAGATGGAGGGATCTCTGTGCGAGAAGTTTCTCGCCGTACGGCAAGAAACCACTGTCGAAGAATATTAGGAGCGATTCGAAGTCCTGGAATCACCATTAAAGGGGCTTTCGGAGGAAGTTCTTGAAAGCACCTACCTCAATGGCTTGAAGTCGATGATCCGAGCAGAGTTGCGTCTTCTCAGACCTAACAATCTGATCGAGATGATGGATACAGCAAGAATGATCGAAGATAAGAACAATGTCTTACAATCGTTGCGGGTCGGACCTGGATCCAGTGGGTCATGGAGCAGATCAACAGGTCATGGGTCGGGTTCCTCTTATTCAAACCCAGGGTATACCGCAAACAGTGCAACGACGTCGTTTCGATCGATATCAGGTTCCTCTTATTTGAACCCAAGGTATACAGAAAACAATGCAACAACTGCATTATTGACCTTCAAACTCGATATGACCATCTTCGACGGCAAGCACAGGTCACGCCGGTCCAGACCAGAGAAAAAAGGCACCGGAGGCAACGACGACGAACCGAAACTCATCAACCTATAAGCAATTCACCTATTCTGAGTTGCTAAGCCGTCGCGCGAGAGGGTTATGTTTTCGTTGTGATGAAAAATACTCTCCTGGTCATTTGTGCAAAAATCGGTAGCTACAGGTGTTAATTGTGGATGATGCCGGTACGATTGAAGAAACTGGAGAGGAAGAACTGGAAGAAGAAGTTCTTGAGCTAGTAGAAGGAGCAATTGAACTCTCTATGAACTCGGTAATAGGGTTTACCGATCCCTATACTATGAAATTGCGAGGGGAGATTGGAACACAAATGGTGACGGTGCTGATAGACGGCGCATCGCATAACTTCATCTCTAAAGATGTAGTACAGCGGCTGAATCTACCAATAACGGCGACTATGGCGTACAAAGTGATAATGGGAACAGGAGGCACAGTGTAGACCAATGGCATCTGTAAAGGCGTGTTACTATCTCTTCTTGAAGTAGAGGTGGTAGAGGATTTTCTACCCTTGGAGTTAGGGAAAGAAGATGTCATTCTGGGCATGCAATGGTTAACGAAACTAGGAGTGACGCAAGTCAATTGGAAGGCATTAACCATGAAGTTTACCTTGGGTCAAACCACGGTAACGCTGAAGGGAGAATCGGGACTTTGCAAAAAACAGGTATCGCTCAAGGCAATGATGCGTACGGTGCAACATGAAGGACACGGGTATTTGCTTGAATTGGGGACCTTAGTGTCATGGAATGAAAACGAAGGAGCTTTGGAGGTGTCCCAAGCGGTCAACACACTGCTACAAGAATATCCTGAAGTGGTGAAAAAGCCGAGGGGATTACCCCCTCAACAGGAGCTTGATCATTGTATCACCTTGAAAGGAGTTGAACTGGTGAGCGTGAGACCATACCGATATCCACAAGTGCAAAAAGATGAAATCGAGTATTTGGTCAGTGACATGCTGTCAGCTGGTATCATACAGCCAAGCCACAGCCCATTTACGAGTCCTGTGATTTTGGTTAAAAAAATATATGGTAGCTGAAGGTTCTGTGTTGATTATAGGGCTTTGAATCGAGTGACTGTTCCAGACAAATTTCCTATACCGGTGATAGAGGAGCTCTTAGATGAACTACATTGAGCACGGTTCTTTTCTAAATTGGATCTCAAGTCGGGATATCACCAAATTAGAGTGAGCCCTCGAGATGTGCCTAAGACGGCCTTCAGGACTCATGAAGGCCACTACGAGTTCTTAGTGATGCCGTTTGGGTTGATGAATGCACTAGCGACTTTCCAAGCCTTGATGAATGAGGTATTTAAGCAGTACCTTCGGAAATATGTATTGGTATTCTTTGATGATATCTTGGTATATAGCAAATCTATGACGGATCATCTGGAACACTTGAGGACGGTTTTGGAGACGATGAAGATCCATTCATTGGTAGTTAACGTCAAGAAATGCGTTCTTGGACAGAATGAGCTAGAGTATTTGGGTCACATTGTATCGGCTACAGGGGTGGCAGCAGACCCTAAGAAGATCCAAGCGATGGTGGAATAGCCAACTCCTCCTAACCTAAAAGGCTTACGAGGATTTTTGGATTTAACAGGGTGCTATCGGAAATTTGTCAACAATTATGGGCACATAGCAGCACCAATCAACTCAAGAAGGATCGTTTTGGGTGGAATGAGGAAGCGCAACAGGCATTTGAGGCTTTGAAGGTGGCCATGACAACTGTTCCCGTATTAGCTCTTCCTAATTTCCATCAACCGTTTGTGGTGGAAACGGATGCTTCTGGTTTTGGCATCGGTGCGGTATTAATGCAAAACCAGAGACCAATCGCATTCTTTAGTCAAGTACTTAACCAACGGGGTCGGTCTAAGTCGGTATACGAGCGCGAACTGATGGCTATTGTTTTGGCGATCCAAAAGTGGCGACCTTATCTTTTGGGGCGCAAATTCATTGTGCGTACTGACCAGAGGAGTTTGCGATTTTTACTTGACCAACGGCTGGTATCTGACAAGCACCAGAAATGGGTTTCGAAGTTGTGGGGTTACAGTTTTGACATTGAATAATCCGATGGGTTCAATTGTTTATTTGTGGTGGTTGACCGTCTTTCGAAATACGCTCACTTTATCCCACTTAAACACCCTTTCAATGCCCAAGATGTTGCAACGGTATTCGTCAAGGAGATTATCCGCTTACATGGGGTACCCCGCTCCATTGTTTCGGATCGCAATAAGGTGTTTCTAAGCAAATTTTGGACAGAGCTATTCCGTTTACAGGGCACATCATTGAAGCACAGCACTGCTTATCACTTGCAAACGGATGGGCAAACCGAAGTGGTCAATCGGAGCATTGAGACCTACTTAAGGTGTTTTGCAGGAGACAAACCCTAGCAGTGGGTTAAATGGTTACCTTGGGCAGAGTATTGGTACAATACTTCATTCCACTCTTCCACGCACACTACTCCATTATGCGTTCTCTATCGCCATGATCCACCACCGTTGTTACGTTTTGAAAGGGGTTCCACTCATGTCCGAGGTGGATGCTCAACTACAAGCTCGGGATCACATTTTAGATGAACCCAAATTTCACTTGAACCACTCTCAAAAACGCATGAAGGACTATGCGGATAAGAAGCGCCGAAGTCGAATTTGAGGCTGGAGATTGGGTCTACATTAAGCTGCGTCCTTATCGTCACAAGTCTTTGGCAAGGAAAGCAAATGAGAAGTTATCTCCTAAGTTTTTCGGTCCTTATCAGGTGCTGTCTCGAGTTGGCGCTGTGGCATGCAAGTTGGACTTGCCTTCTACTAACTCCATTCACCCAGTGTTCCATATTTTGGTGCTGAAGAAAGCAGTAGGCGAGACCACCAGGGTACAACCCATCCCTGAGGTCATTACGGAGGAGATGGAGTGGCAGGTGGAATCGGAAGCGGTGGACGGGCTACGCTACAATGCACACGGGAAGTTGGAGGTATTGATTAAGTGGAAGCATCTTCCGGATTTTGAGACATCATGGGAAGAGTTTGAGTTTCTCAACGCGCAATTTCTCACCTTTCACCTTGAGGACAAGGTGAGATTCCGAGGGGGCGGTATTGATAGACCATTGATTAAGAGCACTTATTTGCGGCAAAGGCTCAACAAGGTGATGAAGGATTAGTTGCAGGGGAAACTTCCAATTTCTGTTAGCAGGGAGTTAGTTAGATGAGTTGGCTTTATTGAGTTTGTTATTTTTGTTGGTTAGTGAGTCTATTAGCTGCTGTGAGCTGATGCTTCAGATATAAATAGGAATAGGGAGGGAAGGGAAGAAGGGGGGGAATTTTAAGAGATCAAAAGGGAGAGACTAGGCTCTCGAAATCCTAGCTTTCATTCACTGTTTTTCCTGTATTTTCCATTGCTATCCTTGATTAATGTCATTCAGTTTTCTAATCTTACTATATCTTCCCTTTTCCTTATCATAATCATTGAGATTTATCAATCTGGTGAAAGTGTTCTACCAGTATTTTCTGGGATGAGTTGGCGGCAATTAGACATCATTGGCAGTATCCTTGGGTAGTAGGTGGTGACTTTAATATTATTATTTATCCTCATGAAAGATCCGGTGGGTTTTAGGAGACTAGGTCAATGAGAGAGTTTTTTGAGTTTGTGAGGGGCCATAACCTTTTTGATTTGCCATTATTAGGTGGTTCCTTTACTTGGTCGGATTTCAGAGATGCTCCTTCCTTCTTGAGGATTGACCGGTTCCTTGTTTCTGCTTGTTGGGAAGCTCATTGTCTTACCTTGATTTAGAAACTTCTGCCGCATCCCTTGTCAAATCATCACCCCATCCTTTTTGAAGTAGTAGGTATGATGCGGGGCTCAACCCTTTTCTGGTTCGAAAATATGTGGTTGAAGGCGAATCGGCTTCGGGATCTTGTTAAAGTCGGGTGGGAGGGTGTTATTGTTAATGGTACTACTAGCTTTGTGGTGGCTAAGAAGTTGAAAAGTCTGAAGGTTGAAGTGAAAAATTGGAATAAATACTCCTTTCGTAACGTTAATTCAGTCATAAATTCACTTATGGGTGAAATAAATGGGTTCGATGAGAAAGGGGTTAGAGGGTCTTTTGAGGTCTGAAATTGAAGGAATTTAGAAGCTTAGAAGGAATTGGCTAAGTTCATTTCTTGTGAGTGGCCTAAATGCCACTTTCATCTTTTTGATCCCTAAAAAGGTGGGAGCGGTTAACATTAAAGGTTTTAGACATATTAGTTTTGTGTGTTGTATTTATAAGCTTTTATCAAAAGTGGTAACTGCCAGATTGAAGAAAGTGATGTGTAAAGTAGTAAGCCCCAATCAGAATGCCTTTATAGAGGGAAAACAAATCTTGGATGCCATCTTGATATCTTATGAGATAGTGGATGCTCAACTTTAAGAATGGAAGGGGTGGAGTAATTTGTAAAGTTGATATGAAAAAGGCTTATCTATCTTTTGAAACAAATGGGATTTGGGGACAAATGGTGCAACTGGATTCTCAAATACTTGTCTGCTACTTCCTTCTTCATTTTGGTTGATGGGTGTCCATTTAGTTTTTTTCGAGCTTCTAGAGGAATTAGACAAGGGGATCACTTATCTCCGTTCCTGTTCACCTTGGTTATAGAGGACTTTAGCAAGATGTTATTGAAAGGTATTTGGACGGGATTGTTGAGTGATTTCAAAGTGGGAAGGAATGGTGGTAGCGTGAATGTCTCTCACCTCCTCTTTGTCGATGATACGATTGTTTTTTGTGGGGCTTAAGCCTCTCAAATATTTCACTTGCATTGTATTCTTCTCTGCTTTGAAGCGGTGTCGGGTCTTGAGGTTAATCGTGGTAAAAGTGATTTAATCCCTCTTGTAATGGTCGTTTCCTTGCTAGTTTGTTGGGGTGTAAGGTGGGATCTCTTCTTTCTACTTATCTTGGTTTTCCTATTGGGGCTAGGTTCAAAGACAAAAGCATTTGGAATCCGATTGTAGAAAAATTTGAGAAACATTTAGTCGGGTAGAAGAATCACTATCTTTCGAAAGGAGGAAGACTCACTCTCATCAAAATCACTCTTCCCATCTACTATGTCTCTATTCCCTATTCCTAGTTCGGTGACTAAAAAGTTAGAGAGTATTCAAAGGAGATTCCTTTGGGGTAACTCGAAAATAGAATTTTAAGTACCATTTGGTAAAATGGGATGTGGTTAAGAAACCTTTAGAGAGAGGGGGTCTTGGTATTAAGTCCATCTCTTTGCTCAATAAGGCTTTTCTTGGTAAATGGCTTTGGAGATTTATTTTTGAGAAAGATCACTTGTGGAGGCCAAGTTTGGGATGGATATTTGATGGTTGGATGTCTAAGACGCCTCGGGAAGCCTATGGTATGGCCATCTACTATGTCTCTATTCCCTATTCCTAGTTCGGTGACTAAAAGGTTAGAGAGTATTCAAAGGAGATTCCTTTGGGGTAACTCGAAAAGAGAATTTTAAGTACCATTTAGTAAAACGGAATGTGGTTAAGAAACCTTTTGAGAGAGGGGGTCTTGGTATTAAGTCCATCTCTTTACTCAATAGGGCTTTTCTTGGTAATTTTGAGAAAGATCACTTGTAGAGTAAAGTTGTGGAGGCCAAGTTTGGGATGGATATTTGATAGTCGGATGTCTAAGACGCCTCGGGAAGCCTATGGTGTGGGAGTGTGAAAGTGGATTTGGAGTGGGTGGGAAGACATTCGGCCTTTTATACAAGTTTCGGTGGGTAATGGAGCAAGGGCTCGACTTTGGGATGATTCTTGGTGTGGGAATACTCCTTTGAAAGATAAATTTCCGAACATTTTTAGCATTGTGAGAGACAAGTGCGGATTCAATCTTGTTACTCGTTGACTAATGATGGAGTATCTTGGGTTGTGCCATTTTTTCGTAATGCTCATGATTGGGAAGTTAAGGTTGCAATTTTTTTGGATTCCCGGTACAATTCTAGAATCGAGGTGGAGAGGGAGGATGTAATGAAATGGGGGCCTAGGCCGGATAAAGGCTTTAAAGTGAGATTTTTACAAGATTCTCGTTGAGAGATCTCTTGCAAGCGAGCATTCTAACTTCCATTGGAAAGCAATTGGTGCACTCAGGCCCAAGAAAGTAAGTTTTTTTGTTTGGGAGGCCTCTTGGGATAGTATACTTACTATTGACAATCTTCAAAGGAGAGGAAATGTTTTTTTTAATAGATGCTTTATTTGTAAGGAGTGTGTTGAATCCGTGTTTCATCTTTTGGTGGACTACTATCTAGCTAGGAGTTTATGGGAGATGGGTGTATAAAGTTGTGGGGGTTTCTTTGGCGGTTGCGGTTTCGGTGAGAGACGAAATTTGGGCATGGAGTGATTTGAAGGCTCAAAAGGATGTCAAGAAGGCTTTAGATTTAATTTCACTCTCTATTTGGTGGATTATTTGGAGAAAGAGGAACCGGAGGGTTTTTGATGGTGTTGAACAACCAATTGCAAATATTAGGGATAGTTGGTTCAACACTCTTAATTTTTGGTTTAATGGAAATTTCTTTGTAAATATCGATGATCTTTTTGCTTTTGTGGAGCTTAATCATTGTAATTAGCCTTGGCTTTGAGTTGGACCCTATTGGTTCTTTTTTAATAAATTTCTTACTTATCCAAAAACATATCTGTCAGGAAACCCGAGCTGCGGGGAGAGCCAAGATAAAATTCTAATTTAAGGAGTCAAAAGCCTTCATGATGTCAATCTTCACTGTGCATTTTGGACTAGAACTCTTCCTATGGTAGTTTTTAACTGATTCTGAGCAACAATGATATTTTCAACAATTCTTCTCCCCTCAATAAAACTACTTTGTTTGGGATTTATAAACAAATGTAAACTCTTCTTCCTTAACCTATTAGCAATAGTTTTTGTAATACATTTGTAAATCACATTGCAGCATGATATAGGCCTGAAGTCTGTCATCTTAGAAGGATTTGAGATTTTAGGAACCATGGCAATGATAGTAGCATTAACCTCCCCCAAGAGCTTACCATTAGTGAAAAATTCTTTAATGGAAGTTGTGACATCATCTCCAACAATATTCCAGGCAGATTTATAAAATTCTACACTGTTACCATCAGGGTCAAGAGTTTTCTGAATTTCCTCTGAGTTTACTTCAGCAGTCATAAAATTCTTAAGATCTCAGGAAGCTCATAATTCGAAAGATTTTGTAAGTCTTCAATTGCTCCTCCAATGCAGTTTGAATCTGCTTTGCCAAGCAAGGATTGAAAATAATCTTGTTGGGATCTTCTATTCTGGCACCATAATGAATTCTGGATTTTTTTTCTAAGAATGATTCCTCATCAGCAACCAGATCAGCAATCTTTTAGATGTCTATAGGTGATGTTTGGGTCAGCTTTAGCTAACTTTAAGTTGGTGCTTATTTTTTAAATTTGTCAAAAATTTGATCAAATCAAATCAAACCACTTATTAATTGATGTTTTAATTGTTATTTAATGAAATTTAATAAGGTTTGATTTTATTTGACTAAGTTTTTGGCAAATTTTAAAATATAAACTCTAGCTTAAAATTTTAAGCTGACCCAAACATCGCCCTAGTCTTCCTCGTATCTTTTCTTAGTTGGTATGACTACGTTTTTTTAGTAATTAAAACTCCATGGCATGCTGAAGCATAGAATCTACAGTTCACAGCTTGCTGATTTAATGATGCTGGCTTTTATGTATAGTTGGCCATTTGGACTTTTTGTATGTATAGATGCAATGCTTATATCAGGACTGTGTTTATTCTTTTGCAAGTTAGCTATGGCTACGGAAAGCGTTTAAGTACGTCTATGTGGTTGACTATGGGGTGGTTGATTGTTTCTTTCTTCTGCTTTTAGAATGAACTGTATGTTTCAACTTCAAATGGTCAGAAGCTTTTGTATTGGAACTTATGTTGGTTCTCTCTCTCTCTCTCTCTCTGCCCTTCATGGAATATTTTACCAATAGTTGTTTTATATCTCATTCATGGTATTGCATGCCTTCCTTATTTTCTTTTTTTTTAATAAATATTGAAAACAAATTGTTTTAATGAAAGTCGGATTGGTTCAAGTTTAGGGAATTCTTCCTTCATGAGACATGAAGAGATTTATATACATGCTTGGATTAGTAATGAACTTAAGTTTAGCTTCTTCAATTATGAGTTTTTTTTCCAGTTCTGTATCATTACAATTGGAAATTCTGGATTATGATCATTATTATTTGTTACCTAATGTTCTCTCGTAGGCTGGATTTGGTTATCAGCAGCAACTTGTTCCTGGAATGAGGCCAGGTGGAGCTCCAATGCCAAATTACTTTGTTCCACTGGTCCAGCAAGGTCAGCAGGGTCAGCGCCCAGGGGGGCGACGTGGAGCAAGTCCGGTGCAACAGACCCAGCAGCCAGTTCCAGTGATGCAGCAGCAGGTTAATTGAAGTGGTTTTCTTTTACTTTCTTTATTTTTTTAAATATCATCATATAAATTTAATTGTGATTGATCCAGATGCTTCCTAGGGGACGTATGTATCGGTACCCACCAGGTCGCAATATGCCAGAAGTTCCAATGCCGGGCTTTGCTGGAAATATGCTCTCTGTTCCATATGACATGGGTGGCATGCCAATTCAAGATGCTGGGGTGGGACAGCCAATGCCCATCCCGGCTTTGGCTACAGCACTTGCGAATGCAACACCTGAACAGCAGAGGACGGTACTTATTCTATTTTCTCGTTTATGCATTACTACTTTCAAGTATCAGATGAATCTGGCTTTAAAAATATTTTTATTATTTTTGTTTCTTGATCGGTGCCAGATGCTGGGTGAAAGTCTATACCCTTTAGTGGAGCAGCTGGAGCGTGATTCAGCAGCAAAGGTTACAGGCATGCTTCTGGAGATGGATCAGACTGAGGTTTTGCATCTGATCGAGTCACCAGAGGCTTTGAAGGCGAAAGTTGTAGAGGCCATGGAGGTCCTGAGGAGTGTTGCTGCTCAGCAGCAAGCTAATAGTCAAGCTGATCAACTTGCCTCACTGTCACTGGAATGATAAACTTGTCTCTTGAGTGTGTTGAGTTGATTGAAGAGAATGGATTAGATGTGGTTTTGCACAATTTGAACCAAGTTTCTTCAGTTGATGACTCTAGATTTCATTTAGTGTGGTAGCGTAGGCCGTTTTAAGTTTGGAACTTAAGTGTGCTCGGTTTTAGTGTTATCTAGGATTCTTAGAATTTGCTACAACATCATATGCTTTTGGTTTCTGGCATTTGAAGTGTTTTGATTTAAATTTCAGATTGTCTTAATAATCAGTATGTTTGCCTATTGAGTGGATGACATTATGATTGCTGGATCCTCTTGCAGCTGCTTAAAACTTCATGCTATTGATGTCCCTAGCCCTTGTTTGCGCTAGTAGTAAGATTGAAAAGAGTTCCATTGATTCACAACCAACGAAATGAGTGGCTCGTTTTGAACCTCTGAATACCGTTTTACCTTGTAAGCTGATGTCTCGAGGTTTCCGGTGAAAGATATGATCTCTTCCAGTGGATGTTGGATTTTTGTGTTAAAAATTTTATTGATGTGTTGCCCTAGTGTTTTCTTTTCTGAAAAAAGGAATTAGTATGTGATTACAGTTAGTCGAGAAAGTGCATGAGAATGATTACTGCTGTCATGCATTGTATGCTGCGTCATTTACTGAGGACGCTCATATTTTTCGAGAGAAAGGACCCCAAAAATTAGCAGTTGGCTTTCGCTAAGGTTGGTTTTAGCTAGAAGTCAAATAAAATAATTGTGAATGTGATGCCAAAGTGGTTCTGGAGGTAGTTCAGATATTAGGATGTGGATATTTCGGTGGAAGAATGCAAGGAGTTGGCAGTGAAGGTTCAGCAAATTTTATGCTGGCTATATGGCTAAGTCTGCGGTTGGATTTGGTGCAGAAACGATAGATTGTGCGGCAGCCTCCGCAGGCTATTTATGGGCTTCTCTTTCGGATGCTATGGGCATCCCCTTTCTTCTTGGGGCAAAGAGTCCCTGATTTTCTTTTTCTTTTTTTTGGTTTTTTATTCCTACCACACCGAAAAAAAATATTCATATTTTGTCACTTTCTATAGTCTACACTTACCGCTTAGTTGGGCCATAGACCATTTCAACGCATTTGCGTAGTAATAGTAGGGTCTCAACAAACTCTCTCACCTTTTGACAATTGGACTTGGTTGTCTACTCTTACCAAACAATTTACACCAACTCCTTATGACAGTCGTGGCAACTAAAATATGAGTATGTGATAAAAGGTTGATAATGATGGCAGACAAGAAAACAATGAATTGCTTGTATGACTAAAAGAAGTTGGGCTGGTCAATGTAGATTTTACAAGCAAATTGCGAACGTTTTTTATGCAAAAATTATTAGTATAGGAAGGCTGGGAGAAGACTTTCCAACAATTCTGCACCTACATAAGGCATCCCTACATATCAGAACTGGAAACCTAAAAAATAAAACACCATCAGCTCCCTTAAGCAAGGCCCAATGATTCCTTTAACAGTAAGACATATCTCAGAATGCTTTGTCAAACCACAACACACACCAGAAGAGTTAAAGCAGCCCTGTTACCTGAATCCATGGGACCTTGCCATGCTCTCTGTGCACTATATTCAGAAAGGCCTTCTCTTTGTTAAACCAGCAGAAGCAGACCAACAAGAAGACTTCATCAAGGTTTTCTTGGAGAAGCTAAAGCACTCTCTCTCTCTCACCCTTGTTCATTTCTACCCTCTTGCAGGCCGTCTAACGACTACTATAAAGGAAGAAAACCCCCAATCTTCCTTAATCCTTGTGGATTGCAACAACAGCTCTGGTGCAAAAATCATCCATGCAGCTCTGGAGATGACAATATTTGACATTCTTTCACCAACTTATGCACCATTAGTTGTACAGTCATTCTTTGATCATGATAGAGCACTCAACCATGATGGTCATACTAGGCCTTTGTTGTCAATTCAAGTGACAGAGTTGGTGGATGGCATCTTTGTAGGGGCTTCCATGAATCACAGCCTTGGTGATGGAACCTCTTTCTGGCATTTCTTCAATAGATGGTCCGAGATCTTTCAAGCACAAGGAAATAGTATATCCATCTCACACCCACCAATCAACAAGCGCTGGTTTCCAGATGATCATGGTCCGATTATCAGCCTTCCTTTCACCCACCAAGATCAGTTTATCAGCAGGTATGAAGCACCCCAAGTCAAAGAGAGAATCTTTCACTTCTCATCAGAATCCATTGTAAAACTCAAAGCAAAGGCCAATGCAGAGTGCAACACCAACAAAATTTCCTCCTTCCAGTCCTTGTCTGCGCTTCTCTGGAGATCCATAACAAAGGCACGCCGACTACCACAAGATCAAATAACCAGTTGCAGGCTGGCCTGCAATAACAGATCAAGATTGGAACCACCCTTGTCCTCAGACTATTTTGGGAACTCAATTCAGACAGTGAGAGGAGTGGCCACAGCTGGTGAACTGCTTGAACAGAATCTTGGATGGGCGGCATGGAAGCTGCATCAAGCTGTAATTAGTCACACAGACAAAATGGTTCGTGAGTCGCTCAAGGAATGGCTGCAGTCCCCCTTTATTTACCAGCTTGATCGGTTCTTTGATCCATTCAGTGTGATGATGGGGAGCTCACCCAGATTCAACATGTACGGCAATGAGTTTGGTTTGGGGAAAGCAGTGGCAGTTCGCAGTGGATATGCAAACAAGTTTGATGGGAAAGTGTCATCCTACCCAGGACATGAAGGTGGAGGAAGCATAGATTTGGAGGTGTGCCTTTTCCCAGAATTTATGAGTGCGCTTGAATCAGATGAGGAGTTCATGTCTGCTGCCTCTTGATAGTTTGAGTAGTTTTTAATCATTAACCATCGATAGGACTAGAAAGAAATAACACAAAGTGATCAAGCTTCAATGAAAATAAAGGGTTTCGTTTCCAAATCAATGTTTTTCTAATATCTCAAAGTCAAGAGGCAGATCCTTTTGTGGTTCTATTGGATGGCGAAACACACCCTACTGGGTAAACCTTTAATTTAAACAACAACCCACATTAATTCACGTGTTATTGCCATCTTTGTGAACATAAGCAGCGGCTTCTCAGTATTTTACTCATAAAAGCTTGCAAGAATGTTCACCCTCTACAGCTCATTGATTTATTAACCTTTCACCCATCAAGATTGTCATGGATACCGTTTGGGAGAGTTTATAAAATATTTTTTTTCTTTCAAAAACTGAATTTGTATAAGAAAAACTATTTTCGCTATTGTTTTACTAAATACTAATTACTTCTGTTTCACCATAATCCGTTTCAAAATCCAATTTATGAACAATAAACCATTTCTGTGTCTTGACAAAAAGGGCAATTGGGTCATTGTTTCAGCAGAATTGGCAAGTTGCCCTTATGGCGATCCATTTTATCCCATTTTCTGTGTCTTGACAAAAAGGGCAAAAGTTTTTTTGGAAAGAGGCAAAAAGAAGAATTAAACATAAACAACTGAAGTTGGTGGAATAGTTATAAGAACCGGAATGAATCGGCCGGTCCGACCAGTTCGATCATGAATAAAAACTTAGATCGATTTCATTTTTATAAAAGACCAATTAAAGGGTTCAATTATTTTGAACCATCTTAACCAATCAAATTTTTATAAACCGATCGATTTTTAAAAATTGAGTTAAAATCACCTATTAATTATAAAAAAAATAAGTGATAACCTTAGTTGACTTGCTGAAAGTGTTAGCACACAACCACCACCAAGTTAACTATTTTCTTTTGAAATTAACACTTATATTTAATTTTTAACCTTGATCTTATACAAAATATATATCATATTATATTTTAATATAACGCTTTGGAGAGCTCATAATTTAGGTGTTTAACATTAACCCTTATAAATGATTATTTGTTAATTAATCATGATTAAAACTTAATTTATTATTTACTTTTATTAAATTTGGATTAATATTCAATGATAATTTTGTATATTTTATACTTTTGAAGATATTTGATATAATATAATTATTATATACATTTATTATTTGTTATGAACCAACGATTCAACTATTGATCCATTGATTGAATCAGTGACTCGGTATCTTGATCGGTTCAGTGTTTGATTCGGTTTTGATTACTATGATTAATCGATCTTATGAACATTATCATTTTTTCAAGCAAAAATATAAGATAGATTCCAATATTATGAAAATTTTGGTGATGATAATTTGACCACTAAAATGAACCACCAATTTAGATATCTTCTCATAAGCTTCACAAGTAACTCATTACAATGATTTCATTATAAATAAAATTTATAAAACACATAAATTAACAATGATTGGTTTTTAAAATTATTAACCTATTTTATGATGATCATCAATTTAGATATTTTCTCATAAGCTTCACAAGTTACTCATTACAATGATTTCATTATAAATAAAATTAATAAAACACATAAATTAACGATGATTGGTTTTTAAAAATTATTAACCCATTTTATGATGATCAAAATTATTGATGGAGTGCTATACCGTGGAAACTCTTATTCTTATTATTCATTTTATTTTATGTACTTAGAAAACTCAAAACCTTCCTCTTTTAATAAGAACTACTCCTACCATCCCGTAGTTGGTACTGCTATAAATTAATCGAGCCAAATAATTTTTCTTTATCCAATGTATGTTTTGACTCAAGCCTAAATCAAACTCATCTTCAAAATGTAATGGTTTAATTGCAAATAATCCCTTAAATCTAAAGTTCAAGGGCCATTTTCTCCCTTAGTTTATAAATGGGGCAATTTAAACACTCAATTTATAAAACTGAAGCAATGCAAACCCTAACTCTCACGTCGTTACATTCTCGTTATGTTTCGTTTGTCAATGGGAAAATTTTAACATGTCTAATTGATGCATACCCTTTCAAGCACCACATAAATTCCTTGAAATAACATAGAATAACAATTCTCAAAATGAAAAATGGAAAAAAAATAAATAAATAAATAAAAAGCCCATAATTTTCCTTGAAACGCTGTGATTTGCCTATAAAATCCACAAGCTTCATAATCTATCAACAGCATAATCAACAAAAAAAAAAAAAAAACAACAACCCAAAAATGAAACGGAAAGTAGAAATTGAAGATGTAAAATTATCATCTCCCAAAAACAATACCATATTGCAATAAACGAAAATCATTAGAAGAGATGGTTTTATTTCACCAGCGGCGGCGCTGACGCTAACGACATGGGGATTCTTGTCAGAACTTGCATGGAGACCGGCATCACCCTAATTGGGGTCGATGACCTATCTTTTGTGTCCAGTTCTTCCTTGACCCGAGCCGCAGTCCCTTGTTAAATAGGATCTGGACCCGGATCTGTCGAAGCTGCAGCTGGTTCTGGCCTAGAAGCCAACAGACACCGATTCCGACTCTGACAAGAGCCTCCAATCCCCCAACGGCTCCGATTTCACCATCAAATTGATCCCCTCCAAGCCCATCACCGAACCCATGAAATCCACCAAAAAGCCTGCGTCCAAATCTTGCACCAAGTGCACCACCTAAAGCGAGCTGATTGTGGCTGATTCAAAGATGGAGTCAAAGAAGAAGAAGAAGAAATTATCATGTGGGGACGATGACGAGGACATTAAGAAAGGTTCTGGGACCCAGCATATGTGGATCGAGGACGATGAGATCGCGATCTTCAAGGGCAGTCTTTTCAGCTTTGGAAGTCTCACCTCTTTCGTTAAGTCTCTCACGTGCGAGAGATGATATTGCCGACGAAACATAACAGGAGTGTGACGATGTGAAGGTTGTGATTTGCATTGCTCCAGTTTCATAAATTGAGGGTTTAAATTTCCCCCTTTGTAAACTGAGGGGGAAAATCGCCCCTAGACCCTAGACCCTAGATTTAGGGGATTATTTGCAAATAAGCCAAACTTAATTCATAGTTTGATTTTGGGTTTACATTATATTGATGTCCAAAATCTAATGAGTCAAAATCAGAAACTCACAACCGTGTCTTACTTGACTATCGTTTAAAGGGTAGGTTGATCGTCTGCTCCAAAAATAAGACCGATGAAGACACTAGGTGACTCAGAGTTGGATTATGTAGAGTAATCCTTAGATGTCTAAGTGTATAAAGAAACTGAATGGACTTAATCAATAAAAATGTGGTATGAGATTAAAATTGCGATAGAATTAAGAATGGATTAAAGTGGTAATACATGTGTTTTTGTTTGGTTCAAAGGATATATTAAGTTTTATTTCTCTTGAATTCCATGTTTAGTTGATTGGATGAACACTGATATTAAAGTATAATAATAAATAACATTACAAAATTACCTTTTAATCTTTACTATCCTATTAATAATATTATTATTACAAAGCATTTCCGCTGCTTAAAGGCTATGGGTGTCAAACCCAATTTTCTTCCAAAACCATGTCCTTGATTATTTTTTTATCGCAATACCCCCATATCACTTAAGGTGGTACACTACACACCAATCCAATCAAGCTCATCTTCAAAACTTAATGGTTTAATTGCAAATAATCCCTTGAATCTAAGGTTCAAGGGCGATTTTCTCACTCAGTTTATAAATGGAGCAATTTAAACACTCAATTTATGAAACTAAAGCAATGCAAACCCTAACCCTCACATCGTCACATCCCCGTTATGTTTCGTCTGCCAAGTCATGGGAAATTTTTAACATGTCTAGTTGATGCATACCTTTTCAAGCACCATATAAATTACTTGAAATAACATAGAATAACAACTCTCAAAAGGAAAAATGAAAAAAAAAAAAAAAAAAAAACCCATAATTTTCCTTGAAACACTGTGATTTGCCTACAAAAACCACAAGCTTCAGAATCTATCAACAGCATAATCAACAAAAAAAAAAAAAAAAAAAACAACAACCCAAGAATGAAAGGGAAATTAGAAATTGAAGATGTAAGATTATCATCTCCCAAAAACAATACCATATTGCAATAAACGAAAATCATTAGAAGATATGGTTTTATTTCATCGGCGGCGACGCTGACGCTAACGATATGGGGATTCTCGTCACAACTTGCATGGAGATCGGTATCACCCCAATTGGGGTCGAAGACCTATCTTTTGTGTCCAGTTCTTCCTTGACCCGAGCCGCAGTCCCTTGTTGAGCAAGATCCGGACCCGGATCCGTCGAAGCTGCTGCCTGTTCTGGCCTAGAAGCCAAGAGACACCGATTCTGACTCCAACAAGAGCCTCCAATCCCCCAACGGCTCCGATTTCACCATCAAATTGATCCTCTCCAAGCCCATCACCGAACCCACGAAATCCACCAAAAAGCCTACGTCCAAATCTGGCTCCAAGCGCACCTCCTAGAGCGAGCTGACTGTGGCCAATTCAAAGATGGAGTCAAAGAAGAATAAGAAATTATCATGTGTGGACGATGACGAGGACATTAAGAAAGGTTCTGGGACCCAACATTTGTGGAGCGAGGATGATGAGATCAAGATCTTCAAGGGCAGTCTTTTCAGCTTTGGACGAAGATTTGGAAGTCTCACCTCTTTCGTCAAGTCTCTCACGTGTGAGAGATAGTTTGGCAAACGAAACATAACAGTAGTGTGACGCCGTGAAGGTCATGATTTGCATTGCTCCAGTTTCATAAATTGAGGGTTTAAATTGCCCCTTTTGTAAACTGAGGGGGGGAAATCGCCCCTAGACCCTAAACTTAGGGGATTATTTTCAAATAAGCTAAACTTAATTCATAGTTTGATTTTGGGTTTACATTATATTGATGTCCAAAATCTAATGAGTCAAAATCAAAAACTCACAATTGTGTCTTACTTGACTATCGTTTAAAGGGCAGGTTGATCATCTGCTCCAAAAATAAGACCGATGAAGACACTAGGTGACTTAGAGTAGGGTTATGTAAGGTAATCCTTAGATGCCTAAGTGTATAAAGAAACTGAATGGAATTAATCAATAAAAATGTGGTATAAGATTAAATTGCGATAGAATTAAGGATGGATTAAAGTGGTAACACGTGTTTTTGTTTGGTTCAAATGATATATTTCTCTTGAATTCCATGTTTTGTTGGTTGGATGAACACTGATATTAAAGTATAATAATAAATAACATTACAAAATTACCTTTTAATCTTTACTATCGTATTAATAATATTATTATTACAAAGCATTTCCACCGCTTAAAGCCCACCCACCCAACCAAAAAAAATACATTAATAATAATTGTAACAATAATATTAATATATTATAATTATATTTATATTATTGCAATTAAATTTTTATTCTTTTTTAATTTTAATTAGTATTACAAATATAAATACTATAATTATTTTTTACTGTTTGTTATTATTACAATTATTATTATTACTATTATTACTGTAATAATTATTATTATTATGATAATTAATTATTATTGTTTTAATTTTATTTGTAAATAAAATTATTATTATAACTATTATTAATTATTATAATAATAATTTTTGATATAACTATAAAAATAATAGTTATTACCGTTACTAATAATAATTATTATAATTATAGTTATATTATAATATATTATTAATGTTATAAATATTATAAGCATCATTAATATTATTCTAAATAATCGTGTATATATTAAAGGATACTATGAAAAAAAATGTAAAATGGAAAGGACAAAATTGTCCCATAAAAGTTAATCCCACCCTAATTATTTACAACTAAACATAGAATTAAAAAATAAAATTAATTTAATTTAATCTCCTATACTATAAACCAAACCAACACTTAAAAAGTTTTAAAACTTTTAACTGCCAGTTGAAAAATGGCTTGGACCTGCCCATGCCCACCCACTAAATCCGGAAGCCGGGCAAATCAAATTAATGAAACTTATTCCAATTTATGCCATAAAATGACTTTTATACATTAAGAACAATAGTTTGCACATATGATTCTCAAGGTGAAATTCACGCTCAAGTTCGACTCACAAGTTAATTCAAATTTGAGTTTAAATTAAGTTTTTAAAAATAAAATAATAAATATATTTTTTTAAATAAAATAAAATAAAAAATTATTATTTATATTTTTAAAATAAAATAAATAAATATATATTTTTATAATATATAATAAATAAAAACATATATATAATATTTATTTAATTTATTAATTAAACCGAACTAGCTCACTAACCAAACGAACCGAATTTAACATTACTCAAGTTCAATTTAATAAATTAATCGAGTTAAAATCATAGTTCGAATTCAAACTCAATTTAATTGAGTTTCGAAGCGAGCTAATCAACTCAAAAAGCCGAGCTAAACTGCTAGACTCAATTTTTCACACCATCCCTACCGACTAATGACTCTCCGTGATCCATTTGTACTCGACCAACCCAGTCATTTTACGCCTCAGTATCAAGTCAAGTATTCATGCGATCAAACTTGGCTTGATTTTTAAAAAAGGTCATATTTGATGGCTTCAATGTGGTTTGTTTGTCTGTCAAACTAAGCTCAAGCCCAACTAAAACTTGGTTCGTTGTTGTAAATAATATAGGGTGAAAAAGTCAAGACCTTTAATCAATGGGACTAATAAAGTAATATTCAATAATATTTTTAAGTACCAATATTCTAACTATGATAAAATTATAAAGGAATTTTCCTTTGAATAATTTTACAAGTTATCATGAGAATTTTTTTTTTTTTATGAGTTGTGGTTGCTTTAATTTTGATTTTGATTTTTAAAAATTATTCATTAATAAAATCAAAGACAAATATTTAAGAAAATTCAATTCTTTTATGGGTTTTATTATACATGCCCTACACATGTTGTGATTCAAAAATCAATTTACACCCGCACTTTACCCTAACATCTAATAGCACTCCATGATCTATAATGAACTTAACATTAACGAAAATTCTTTATAAATTTAATATGTGTAAGTTTATATACGACATGTGTGAAATCTTAATCACATTGAACATGTCAGTTAAGGTTAGGTTTAAAAAAAAAAATACCACACATTTTATGTTTTACATTTTCATGAAATATTTTATTTATTTCCCAGGGTAATCTCTTTAAATCCTTAATGAGCATGTGCTATTACATTTTTTAGATGTATTGTAGATGATGGGATGCTATTTAATATTAAGGAATAGTGCGGAGTGGACATCGTAACAATTGAAAATGTAAGGTGTAAATTGATATTTGGGAGAAAGTGTAAGGTGCATATATAAAACCCTTTCTTTTAGTAAGGCAACTAAAGTAAAATTAAACGACGGAATAGATGATAAATTAGCAAGACCATCATACAACACAACAATATTACTCTAAATTGATAGAGCCTAAAATGTTTAATCTCAATTAATAAAAAAAAACATTATTAAATTAAATCAAAGCTTATCCATAAACAGTATAATGTAAAAAAAAACATATATATATATATATAAAATGCTAACTTGACATATTTCAGACACAAGTTAGTATTATACTCACATTTTATAGATAAAAATGCCCCTACATGTAATTCAAAATTAAAATGAAATAACGACACATATTGTTAATTTATTGGATCATGTTACTCACTTACTCGTGGACTTCTTTTAAACAACAATAATAGAAAAAATTATTGTCTAACCCGGGTCCATGAAAAGTATATGGTACAAGGGTCTGTCTCACTATTAGATGAAAAAAAATATATCCATTTTAATTTCTCTTCTTATGACATTCAATTGTGAAATGCATGTTAGAACTTAAATAAAATCTAAACATGCTAAACAACTTAAATAGCATATAGATAAAATGCGGAATTATAAAGACCGTAAACATACCTCCGGCCATTGAAGCTTTTCACTTACACAATCCGGTATTCTCTCGATATTGGTTCTTCTAGACTCTAAGAACTCTCATTCAATTTGATGGTGTATGAAAGGAAATGAGTAGTACCGAGTCTAGGGACCAAACCTGGATTTATATTTGTTCACTCATCAAGAACGTCCGTATTCCATACGTTTGTTACCACAATCAATGGGTAGCTAAAGGGTTGAACATGGACCAAATATAGATTGATTACATATACCTTATATTCTCAATACAACTATTGAGAATATGAACCAACATATCTTAAGCATACACCTTGTGTTTTCTCTCTAACTCTTCTTGCTCTATGGTGATCCTATTTATAGGAGAAATGCACTAAGAATGATTGAATTAATTTGGCCAAAATTAATTCTTGGTGGAGCTTAATGGCCTTCACTTAATGGCCACAATTGACTCCACCATATAGAGCTTAATGGCCATTTCACTTAATGGCCATAATTTAATTTATTACATTCTCCCACTTGGTCCATATGTTTAACCTAACTTAAACCCATTGATGTATTTGAAGAAGTAAATACATGAATCATGGCGATAAGTCCTCTAAGAGTGAGTATTACCTTCCATGTATTACGATGCATTTAGTTCCTCAAGTATTATTCTTCATGTGGTAACATTTCTTAATGAATAAACCCTATGCTTATTCTTGGTCTTATACAGATGAATTTTCTCAAAGAAATTAAGGTGCACATGAATATGAGAAAACATCAAAATATGTAAGAGTTCCATTAATAAACTGTATGTATACACTTACAAAGTGGAAACAAGTCTCATTTTCTCTACATGATCCTTGAATTTCAAAGGTGGCATGCCATTAGTTAAAGGATCAGCGATCATCAATTCAGTGCTAATGTGTTCAATGACCACTTTCTTTTCTTTTACACGTTCTTTTATGGCTAAATACTTAATGTCGATGTGTTTACTTCGACTTCCACTTTTATTGTTCTTAGCCATAAATAAAGACAGCAGCTAAATTGTCGCAGAAAATTCTTAGTGGCCTAGATATAGAATCCATGACTCTAAGCCCAGAAATGAAACTCCTAAACCATACACCATGTGAAGTGGCCTCAAAACAGGAGACGAACTCGGCTTCCATAGTAGAAGTAGCAGTCAATATTTGCTTGACACTTCTCCAAGAAACAGCTCCACCGGCCATCAGAAAAATGTACCCTGATGTTGATTTACGTGAATCAACACAGCCAGTAAAGTCTGAATTAGAGTAGCCAATCACATCTAGATTGTCTGTCTGTCTATATATAAGCTTGTAGTCTTTAGTTCATTGAAAATACCTTATTATTTTCTTTGCAGCTCTCCAGTGGTCTATACCTGGGTTACTCTGATATCGCCCTAGCATCCTTACAACAAATGCAATGTCAGGTCTAATGTAGATCTGAGCATACATAAGGCTTCCAACTGCAGAAGCATATGGAATGTTCTTCATGGATTCCCTCTCAAAATCGTTCTTCGGGTATTGGTTCAAATTAAACCTATCACCCTTCACAATGAGAGCTACATTTGGTGAACAATCTATCATCCAAAATCTCTCTAAAACTTTGTTGATATAGGTTTCTTGTGACAGGCCTAAAACACATCGAGGTCTATCTCTATGGATCTTAATGCCAATGACATAAGATGTCTCACCCATATCTTTCATATCAAAATTTTAAGAGAGAAGTTGTTTCACCTCATGCAATAAGCCCTTATCATTGGTTGCAAGTAAAATATCATTCACATATAAAACAAGAAAACAAATTTTACTCCCACTGACCTTCTGGTATATACATTGATCCATGGGGTTTTCAACAAAACCAAATGAAGAAATTACTTCATGGAATTTAAAATACCATTGATGGGAGGCTTGTTTTAAACCGTATATGGATTTCCTAAGCTTGCAAACCAAATGCTCACCATCATTAGAGGAGAAACCTTCAGGTTGTTTCATATAAACCTCCTCCTTTAGATCTCCATTAAGAAATGCAGTTTTCACATCCATTTGTTGCAGCTTAAGGTCAAAATGAGCAACTAATGCCAAAATAATACGAAGAGAATCTTTCTTAGATACAGGAGAGAAAGTCTCCGTGTAATCGATTCATTCTTTTTGAGTAAATCCCTTAGCAACGAGTCTCGCTTTGTTTCTCTCAATGTTGCCTAATGAATCTTTCTTGGTCTTAAAGACCCATTTGCAACCAATGGCTTTCGCCCTATTAGGAAACTCTACAAGATCCCAGACTCTGTTGCTTTTCATGAAATTCATCTCTTCCTTCATCGCATCGTGCCACAAGGTTGACTCTTTACAACTTATGGCCTGTGAAAAGGTTTCAGGATCATTTTCGGCTCCAAAATTATAGTCAGATTCTTGTAGATACACAATGTAATCACTAAGAATTGCTAATCTCTTGACTCGAGTAGATTTTCTTAATGTTGTACCAATACCTCCCAGGGGAGTTTGTGGTTCAACTGGTTGTTCAGGAACTTGTGGTATTTCCTGAACTACTTGATCTATTAGAATGTTGTTAGCAGCTTGTGGAACTTCAATGATCGATTGGTCAACACTAGCTTGTACTTGAGCCGTGTTATGAACTATAACCAATCTATCATTTGATGAAGGTTGAGATTTTATATGATCATGTGCAGGTTCTGTATGATCATGTGCAGGAACTAAGTTCCTGAACTGATCCCTCCAACTGATCATGTCATTCTCTAGAAACTTAGTGTTTCTTGATTCCACAATCCTAGTAGTATGAGTTGGACAATAAAACCTGTAACCCTTGGACCTTTCGACATATCCAACGAAATACCCACCAATGGTCCTCGGATCCAGTTTCTTCTCTTGTGGGTTATAAATTCTCACCACAGACGGACATTCCCAAACGTGTATATGTCGCAAACTCAGTTTCCAACCTTTCCATAATTCAAATGGTGTCTTAGGAACAGCCTTGCTTGAAACTTGGTTTAATATATACGAAGCTGTCTTTAGTGCTTTAGTGCACAAGGATGTAGGAAGGTTGGAGTTGCTATGCATACTCCGCACCATGTCCATCAATGTTTGGTTTCTTCTTTCTGCAACACCATTCTGGTTTGGGGAACCAGGCATAGTGTATTGGGCAACAATCCTATGTTCTTGAAGAAACTTGGCAAAAAGACCAGGTGCTTGTCCACTTTCTATGTATCTACCATAATATTCTCCACCTCTATCGGATCTCACAATTTGTATTTGCTTTTTGCATTGGTTCTCAACTTCAGCCTTAAAGACTTTTGATACTACCAAAATATGACACTCCAATAGGAGGAGGACACGTGGATCATCGTGATCCCAGAATTCAAAGAGACACGCGGACAATTCAAGCCCAGACAGTTGGATCTCCAGGTCATGACCGCCCTTCAGGGCATCATTGCCTCCAGCTGGGCCTCCAGGTCATGACCGCCCTTAGGGACATCTTGGCCCCAGCTGGCCCTCCACGTCACCACCGCTCTCCGAACCATCATTACCCAACCAAGTTGGGACGTCAGATCTAAACACCGTCTTACGCATAGACGGCTCTGGAGTAAGCCAACAAGGCAAAATCCCTACTGAACGGTTCTCAGCTTCCTAGCTGGGCCTCATAGGCATCATTACCCAACCCAGTTGGGGTATCCTGTCACAGCCGCCCCGACCCACTACCGCCTCCGAAACTCTATAAAAGGACTTGGTAAGCGGTCCAAAGAGGGGGACTGAGCTTTTCAGCTTTAAACACATACAACCTTGAGCTTTTGCTAACTTAAGCATCGGAGCATCCTCGAAGGCATCCCCTCCGTCGACCCCAATAGCTAATCTCCCTTTCTCTGTGCAGGTACTTCTACAGGCTAAACATCCAGCTCAGCAACACTCATTTTTGGCATCAACAGATTGGCGCCGTCCGTGGGAAACCACATCTCTCGCTGACAGTAACAGCGAAGAAGTCAAAAGAACTCATCTGTTAGCATGCCTCCAAAAACACCCGCCAGGGATCTAGGCGCTCGCGTGTTATGGTCGGGAGACAGTTCTTCAGCCGAACCCGAGGTTCACCCGAATGAAGGCACGCTCCAGGCGCAATTCGCAGAGCTTGCACACCTGGTGGCCGATCTGGCTGCCGAAGTTCGCAGGAGACCTCAGCAGACGCTGCCACTCCCATCGCTGGAACCAGGTCACGATGTTTCCACTGACCGCCGCCCACCCGCGGATGTCTGCTCGGCGACCCACTCACCTCCCTCAGCCAAGTTCAGAGAGAGTCCCGTGCCCAAGAACAGCGAAGGGTTTGGCAAACAGATCGAGGACATAGAGGGACGCATCAATGAGGCGTTTAAAGAACGCGGCCACGGTATTAGCGATGATCTCGACGTACAAGACCCACCTTTCATACAAGAAGTCCTTGACGCCCCCCTCCCACACAATTTTCGGATGCCACAAATCAAACTTTACGATGGATCCACAGATCCCTTAGATCACCTCCAGCACTACCGAACAACAATGACCCTCCATAGACATTCGGACCCTGTGATGTGCAGAGCGTTTCCATTAACCCTAGAGAAAGCGGCTGGGACGTGGTATTCCCGCTTGAAACCAGGGGGTATTCGCACCTTCAAAGACCTAAGCTATGCCTTCGCCTCACATTTCATCAGCAGCAAAGGACCCAAGAAAACTTCGGAGTCTCTGTTTAATATTGTCCAGTCAAAAGGGGAGAAGCTTCGCGCCTATATTTCCAGATTCAACACTGCAGCTTGGGAGATCCCAGACCTTGATCCCAATGTTCAGCTCCTGGCATTCAAAAATGGATTAAGATCCGGATTCTTCAGCTTAAAACTCATCAGACGTCCGCCTATGGACATGAATGAAGTCTTGGCGCGAGCCGAAAAATACATGCTAGCAGAAGATGATCAAGCATTCTAAAGAGAACGCGAAGGAGATACGAAAAAGAGGAAGAGAGGCCCCACTAGTCCCAGCCTTGAACCCTCTAAGCGACCGTTTCGCGAGGAGAAACCCAGAACCCTCAGGCCTTTCGAGGATAGATCCCGGACTCTTGCAACCTACGGAACCAGAGCCAGAACTCCGGGGCAAATCCACAGCTATGCACCACTGAATGCCTCCAGGACCAACATTCTGATGCAGATTCATGACAGAGACCTCTTGCAATGGCCTCCAAGGCCGCCGAACCTCAACCCGGATCGCAATACTTGGTGTAGGTTCCACAGAAACTTCGGCCATGATACAGAAGAGTGTAAGGCCTTAAAAAATCAGATCGAGGCCCTCATCAATCGAGGGCATCTAAAAGAATACGTCGGGCCACGACAGGAGAAATATGATGAACGATCGCGTAGAAGCCCTGAACGTCCTTATGAATGAAACAGACCTACAAGGGTAGCCCGGAAGAGCCCGAGGCCAAGTTATAGGGAGCCCAGCCAGAAAAAACCGGAGGTCCCCGTGGCGAAGATTATCAAAACCATTTACGGAAGACTCGCTGCTGGCGGGGGGTCCCATGCTCGCAGTAGGTCTTATGCTAGGTCAATAGCCTCTGTTGCTGGACCTCAGAAAAGACCTAGGACCGGAGAGACTATTTCTTTTTCGGACGAAGACTTGGAAGGAGTGCAGATCCCACACGACGATGCTGTCGTAATTTCACTCCTTGTGGCTAACCATGAGATAAGACGAGTCCTAGTCGATAACGGGAGCTCGGCCGACATCTTCTTTTATGATGCCTTTCACCAAATGCAGCTGGGCGATGCACATCTGGAGCTGGTCTCCACCCCACTTTATGGCTTCTCAGGGGGACTGGTCTTTACAGAAGGCAGTATAACTCTCCCGGTAACTGCGGGAACGGCACCTCAAGCAACAACCGTACATTCCACTTTGTTAATTGTCCGACAACCCTCCTCCTACAATATGATACTCGGACGACCCACGCTGAATAAACTCCGAGCGGTTGTCTCTACCCATCATCTCAAAATCAAATTCCCCACGACAGACGGAGTAGGCGAGATCAAAGGAGATCAACAAACCGCCAGATCCTGTTATCTCAGTGCAATAAAAGGTAAAAAGACGGAAGCCCTACCACTCGAACTGGATGACCTTAGGGATGAAGCAAGCAACCTACGAGGTAGGCCCGGAGAAGATGTACTCACAATCCCCCTTGGCGAAGATAGCACCAAAACTGTTCAAATTGGTTCCAACCTGTCCAGCACTTTTCAAGAATCTCTATTAGCCCTTCTACGGGCAAACCAAGATCTATTCGCCTGGACTGCTACAGATATGCCAGGAATCAGCCCTGACGTCATCGTACATCGCTTGAGTGTTGACCCGACCCACAAACCGGTTATTCAGAAGAAAAGATCGTTTGCTTCTGAGCGACAGGCAGTTGTTCGGGCAGAAGTTGAGAAATTACGTTCGGCTGACTTCATCCGAGAGGTGAGCTATCCGGACTGGGTATCTAATATTGTAATGGTAAAAAAGGCAAACGGCAAGTGGCGAATTTGTATAGACTTTTCTGATCTCAATAAAGCCTGTCCTAAAGACAGTTTTCCTTTGCCCCGGATTGATCAACTCGTTGACGCAACATCCGGCCATGAGCTGTTAACATTCATGGATGCTTACTCCGGGTATAACCAAATCCTTATGCATCCACCTGATCAAGAGAAGACGACATTTATCACAGAGCAAGGCCTATATTGTTATAGGGTCATGCCGTTCGGTTTGAAAAATGCTGGAGCCACTTACCAGAGACTAGTAAACAAGATATTCAAAGAGCAGATGGGTCGGAATATGGAAGTATATGTGGACGACATGCTGGTCAAAAGCGTCAAAACACAAGACCACGAGGCAGATTCCAAAAGCTTTTGACATACTCCGCCATCATCGCATGAAGTTGAACCCCACAAAGTGTGCCTTTGGGGTCACCGTGGGAAAATTCCTCGGCTTCCTGGTCACCCACAGAGGTATAGAAGCCAATCCAGAAAAGATTGATGCTGTTCTTAACATGAGTCCGCCTCGGACCGTTAGGGAAGTCCAGCGTCTTACTGGAAGAATAGCGGCCCTCAGCCGATTCATGTCAAAATCTGCCGAGAAGTGCCTTCCCTTTTTTAAAGCCATCCGTCGGACCCAGAACTTCGTATGGGACGAAGCTTGTCAAGAAGCCTTCAGGGCGCTGAAAATATATTTGGGGACACCTCCCGTGCTTACCAAACCAATAGCCGGCGAAAACCTTTTCTTATATCTTTCAGCTGGTCCCGAAGTAGTGGCCTCCGTCTTAATACGAGAAGAAGGAGGCACACAGAAGCCAGTGTACTATGTCAGTAAGGTGCTTCATGATGCCGAAACAAGATATCTTCCAACGGAAAAGATGGCGTATGCTCTGTTGATTTCGGCCCGGAAGCTTCGACCTTATTTTCAATCTCATACCATCACGGTCCTCACCAACCAGCCTCTTCGACAAATACTCCACAACCAGATGTCGCCGGTAGAGTAGTCAAATGGTCCATAGAATTGGGAGAGTTCGACATCCGTTATCGGTCGCGGACAGCTATCAAAGCGCAAGCCCTAGCTGATTTTGTCATGGAAACTACTTTGCCCTTAACAGAAGCAGAATCTCCGCAGGAGGTTAGTCGAATGAACCTGCCTTTACGATGGACCCTTCATGTGGACGGATCCTCTACCGACTCTGGAAGCGGAGCAGGGCTCATTCTGAGTGGTCCCGATAACTTCGCCATTGAGTATGCCCTGAGGTTCGGGTTTCTAGCATCGAACAATGAAGCCGAGTATGAAGCTCTACTCGCAGGCATAAAACTAGCCAAGGTGATATCTGTACAAAATTTACATGTATATAGCGATTCCCAACTAGTGGTGAACCAAGTGAACGGCGAATTTGAGGCCTGAGGAGAAAAAATCGCTCGCTACCTAGCAGCAGCAAAGGCATTAGCCGGGCAGTTTGAAGTCTTTTCTCTAAACCAGATTCCGCGGGCAGAAAATACGAAGGCCGACTCATTGGCCCGGCTTGCTTCGTCTTGCCAGCTCGAGTCCAGGCGAGCAGTTTACCTCGAAACCCTAGCCGTGCCGAGTATCGACGAGATAATGGTCTTACCCGTGGTTGGTGAGAGAATATGGATGAGTCCTATCCTGGAATATCTACGTGACGGTATTCTTCCCGATAGTAAGGGCGAAGCCAGAAAGATTGTGTCTCGAGCCGCCCGATACGCAATTCTGGATGATCACCTGTATAAGCGGGGGTTGACAACGCCCTTCTTAAAGTGTCTTGACCCGACCGAAGCTAATTACGCCCTTCGAGAAGTCCACGAAGGTATATGTGGAAATCACCTCGGAGGACGTGCCTTGGCGTTCAAAATCCTTCGTCAAGGATACTATTGGCCGAAGATGAGGGAAGCAGCCATGGAGTTGGTAACCAAATGTCAAAGCTGTCAACGGTATGCCATCGTGCCACGACAACCAGCGAACCTTTTGACACCAATAGTCAGTCCACTTCCTTTCGCTATGTGGGGAATGGACCTTCTCGGGCCCTTTCCCGGAGCGACCGGCCAGCAAAGATACCTCATAGTTGCCATAGATTATTTCACAAAATGGGTAGAAGCCGAACCCTTGGCCAGCATCACGGACTTTCAAGCCCGAGCCTTCGTATGGAAATCAATCGTGTGTCGGTTTGGAGTACCACAAGTGTTAGTAACAGACAACGGCAAACAGTTTGACAGCGTTCGGTTCAAAACATTTTGCGATGAATTACACATTGACCATCGTTTCTCTTCGGTTGGATACCCGCAAGCAAATGGACAAGCCGAAGTTACCAACCGAACGATCTTGCAAGGCATTAAAAGGCGAATAGACGAAGCAGAGAAGCAGTGGGCAGACCATTTACCCAACATACTTTGGGCATATCGAACCACGACTCGAGCACCTACCGGGGAAACCCCTTTCTTCATGACTTATGGGTCCGAGGCAGTCATCCCCTTGGAAATAGGAATACCTTCCTTACGAGTTCAGAATTTCGAGGAACGAAGCAATGAGGAAGCCCTTCGCATGAACGCCGATCTTTTCGACGAAGCCCGGGACAAAGCCCAAATTCGACTTGCCGTTTACCAGGAGCGAGCCACCAGGTACTTCAACTCAAGAGTAAAAGTAAGACGTTTCTGTCTTCATGACCTCGTCTTGCGAAAGAATGCAGTATCTAGGCCCCGAGAATCAGGCAAACTAGTCCCTACTTGGGAAGGGCCGTATCGCATCAAAAAAGTATGCCGTCCTGGCACGTTTGAACTTGAAGAATTGAACGGAAATGCCATTCCTCGTACTTGGAATGCGGAACATCTTCGACGTTTTTATCAATAAATAGCGTTGTGCGCATGTAAACAGTCTCGTTTTATATATATTAAAGACTTTACTTACATTTGTCCTGTTAACTAAACCAAATACCCAAACCAAGGCAAAAAGGGTGCACCAACAACCCCAAAAGACAACACAAAAACGGTTGGGCAAAAACAATAAAAAAAACAACAAAAAACAACAAAAAAGGGGGGACTACGACAGAGTACCCTCGACCTAAGCCCTACTGATCTCCAAGGTCAGGAGACCCAGTGCCCGATCGCCCGCCACGATCCTGCCCATCAGCGGGCTCATCATCCGAAGCTAGCGGCTCCTCATCCTCGGGCCCCAGCAGGTCCAATGCGGAGAAATCGAGCTCCGGGTACATGCTCTCAGCCTTCCCATTGGCCTCCATGAACCCCGTAAGGTACTGCTGGCCACCCTCGGAAACGACGGCCAGGCGATAGGCCTCCGAACTCTGGAAAGAAGCCAAGGCTTCCTCCACGACCGCCCTAGTGTGGGCCTCAGCCTCCTCAGCTGCAGCTCTAAGACGGGCCTCGACCTCCTCGATAGCGGCCCGAGCAGTGGCTTCGGCTTCGGCTTTAGCCAGGATAGCAGACTCCAAGGAAGCCTGCAGCTGGCAAACAGCCTCTGTCCTCTCCTCTAACTGGCGCTGGGTACGCCCAAGAAGCTCCGCTGTCTCCATGCATCGACGTGCGGCCGCGCCCACCAGAACGCCCATCTGATACCAGAAGCCATACGTGAAACATAATTCGACGAAAACAATATATAACAAAGCAAAAATGGAATCTAACCTGAGAAGCCAAAGCCTCGGCCGCCGCACAGAGAGAGTCCGTGGTCTTTCGACCCAACTCGGTAATATCACGAGGGGGGTGCCCTTCAACAGATGTTCCCTCGCCACCTGAGGGTGTGCGAAGACAGAGTCATCTGTCCGGATGGCCCAGTTGGGCATGAAGATCGAGGCCTCCGAAGCTGGCCCCTGGCTAGGGCCGGGGATAGGGGCACTGCTTACCGGAGGTGTCTCTGACTGGGTCGACAGCCGTGGAGGAGTCCCCAAGACAATCGGAGCCGGAGATGGGGCTCGGGCCCTCTTCTTAGGCCGCGAAGTCGAGCCTGTTTGTTTCCCAGACCGAGTCGACCTCCTCTGCTCCAATGCCAACTTCTTGGCATGCTCTCTGGCACGGGCAGCCGCTTCCATCTCTGATCAAAACACAAGCAAACAAAAGAAGCAAACGAAAGAAAGAAATAGCGTAAGTACAAATCGTAGGATAACGATGCAAAATAAGAATAAAGAAAGTAGAGGGTAAACCAAAGCCTTTACCGCTCTCAAGCGAAGGCTCGGGGCACAAAGAACAAAGACCTCGCCGGGCTAGTTCTTCATTGTCGTATAGGACCCTGACGTCCAAAGGCGAGGCCACCATGGTGTTCACCGTCTCTTGCTCATACGGAAGAAGGCCTGCCTTTTTGCATTTCTCGGTGCGGTCCATACTCCACGCACGAGGCAAGCCGAAGTCCTCGGCAGATCGGATGAAAAAGAAATTTTTCTTCCACCTTTTGATAGATGAAGGGGTCTTCTTCAGCAACCTCCTCTTCGGTCGAGTACTAAAGACCACCCACCCTGTGTGACCATGCCGGCTGATCAAGAAGTGGGCCTTGAAAATATCCATCGTCATTGGTCGGCCCACTTCTAAGCAAACGCAGATAAAGGCCATGATCAGCCGTACCGAATTCGGTACCAGCTGACACAGTGCTATATCAAAATACCTAAGGATTGTACAAAAGTAGGGGTGAAGGGGAAACCAAAGCCCGGCCTGCATGTGATGCTCGTACACGCAAAGCTCGAACGGGGCCCGGTCGGGGAGGACATCACAGGCCCTCTCCCCCACCCTGGCCAGCCGAAGCTCATACTCGTCCGGAATGCGGTACGTCTTCCTTATCACTTCTAAATCCTCCTCCCTCAGTTGGCTAGGGATCTCGTTGGCTGCATAGTTCCATTCCTCTCTCTCCTCTCCAGCCGAGGTCTCCCTAATGTCGGTCAACGCCCTAAGTGTGTCCTCACCAGACGAGGACCCGTCCTGATATTCTCTCTCCACCCCCAAAGGGACGTAGGGCACTAGCGCCATGGGGCCTGCCCCTGGCGTACCCGTTACGGGGGCATTCCCTTCAGAAGAAGACGAGGACGTCTCTACTTCTTCGGAGCTGCTACCACTCGTACCATCTACACTACTCCTACCATTACTACTACTAGGCCTATCGCGGTATGTATCAAACGAAGAAGACATGATATGAAAATTAAAGAAAACACGAACTCACCAACGTCCGAAGGATTCGGACTTGAATTCCTCCTAGAGCTTTCCTCCCAAGGTCTCGCGAATGCAACGATCACACCAAAATTCTCACTGAAGGGACGAGGACGAGGACTCACAAGCTTCTTTGGACGAGGCCGAGGGCTCTCAGGAAAGCTACTCTCTGAAAAGAGAAGGAGATTATGGCATGTATGTGGAAGAAGAAGAAACCAAAGCCCCTTATATAGGAGAAGTGTCACGGCCAACGAGGAGCATTTAATGCAGTCGCAGGAATCTAGGGGACAATTTAAAACTCCCAAACGACCAACACACTTTCCTAGGGGACGTTACGTCCCTCGAGGTGGCCGCCGCTTTCCCTAAAAATGGCTGTTTAAATTTCCAAGGTAACATGACGCGGCATCCACCCAGATGAGACCACGTGTCTCCACAGCCGCCGTCCTAGACACGAGAAACTTTTTCGTAGTTCCACGTGTCCTCGGACCCATGGTATTCTTGGCCGAGGAGATGGATTGCTCCACTGGTCCTCGGCCCATTCTCTTTAGAGTCCGATGAGATGGATTGCTCCACTAGTCCTCGGACATATGGTATTCTTGGCCGAGGAGATGGATTGCTCCACTGGTCCTCGGCCCATTCTCTTCAAGGTCCGAGGAGATGGATTGCTCCACTAGTCCTCGGACCCATGGTATTCTTGGCCGAGGAGATGGATTGCTCCACTGGTCCTCGGCCCATTCTCTTCAAGGTCCGAGGAGATGGATTGCTCCACTAGTCCTCGGACCCATGGTATTCTTGGCCGAGGAGATGGATTGCTCCACCGGTCCTCGGCCCATTCTCTTCAAGGTCCGAGGAGATGGATTGCTCCACTAGTCCTCGGACCCATGGTATTCTTGGCCGAGGAGATGGATTGCTCCACTGGTCCTCGGCCCATTCTCTTCAAGGTCCGAGGAGATGGATTGCTCCACTAGTCCTCGGACCCATGGTATTCGGAGATGGATTGCTCCACTGGTCCTCGGCCCATTCTCTTCAAGGTCCGAGGAGATAGATTGCTCCACTAGTCCTCGGACCCATGGTATTCTTGGCCGAGGAGATGGATTGCTCCACTGGTCCTCGGCCCATTCTCTTCAGAGTCCGAGGAGATGGATTGCTCCACTAGTGCTCGGACATATTGTATTCTTGGCCGAAGAGATGGATTGCTCCACTAGTACTCGGCCCACTCTCTTCAGAGTCCGAGGAGATGGATTGCTCCATTAGTCCTCGGACATGTGGTATTCTTGGCCGAGGAGATGGATTGCTCCACTGGTCCTTGGCCCACTCTCTTCAGAGTCCGAGGAGATGGATTGCTTCATTAGTCCTCGGACATGTGGTATTCTTGGCAGAGGAGATGGATTGCTCCACTGGTCCTCGGCCCATTCTCTTCAAGGTCCGAGGAGATGGATTGCTCCACTAGTCCTCGGACCCATGGTATTCTTGGCCGAGGAGATGGATTGCTCCACTGGTCCTCGGCCCATTCTCTTCAAGGTCCGAGGAGATGGATTGCTCCACGTGTCCTCGGACCCATGGCATTCTTGGCCGAGGAGATGGATGGCTCCACTGGTCCTCGGCCCATTCTCTTCAGAGTCCGATGAGATGGATTGCTCCACTAGTCCTCGGACATATTGTATTCTTGGCCGAAGAGATGGATTGCTCCACTAGTACTCGGCCCACTCTCTTCAGAGTCCGAGGAGATGGATTGCTCCATTAGTCCTCGGACATGTGGTATTCTTGGCCAAGGAGATGGATTGCTCCACTGGTCCTCGGCCCACTCTCTTCAGAGTCCGAGGAGATGGATTGCTCCACTAGTCCTCGGACATATGGTATTC
This sequence comes from Bretschneidera sinensis, assembly GCA_023935145.1. NCBI lineage: Eukaryota > Viridiplantae > Streptophyta > Magnoliopsida > Brassicales > Akaniaceae > Bretschneidera > Bretschneidera sinensis. Next base: position 119,219,451 of record CM043700.1, read on the forward strand.
TTGGCCGAGGAGATGGATTGCTCCACTGGTCCTCGGCCCATTCTCTTCAAGGTCCAAGGAGATGGATTGCTCCACTAGTCCTCGGACCCAGGGTATTCTTGGCCGAGGAGATGGATTGCTCCACTGGTCCTCGGCCCATTTTCTTCAAGGTCCGAGGAGATGGATTGCTCCACGTGTCCTCGGACCCATGGCATTCTTGGCCGAGGAGATGGATTGCTCCACTGGTCCTCGGCCGCTTCTCTTCAAGGTCCGAGGAGATGGATTGCTCCACTAGTCCTCGGACCCATGGTCTTCTTGGTCGAGGAGATGGATTGCTCCGCTGGTCCTCGGCCGCTTCTCTTCAAGGTCCGAGGAGATAGATTGCTCCACTAGTCCTCGGACCCATGGTATTCTTGGCCGAGGAGATGGATTGCTCGACTAGTCCTTGGCCCATTCTCTTCAAGGTCCGAGGAGATGGATTGCTCCACTAGTCCTCGGACCCATGGTCTTCTTGGCCGAGGAGATGAATTGCTCCGCTGGTCCTCGGCAGCTTCTCTTCAAGGTCCGAGGAGATGGATTGCTCCACTAGTCCTCGGACCCATAGTATTCTTGGCCTAGGAGATGGATTGCTCCACTGGTCCTCGCCCTATTCTCTTCAAGGTTGTTGTGAGTTTTAAATTACTCGCAAGCGCACGAGTCGTTTGCAATATAGTGTGTGCAAGTGTGAGGTCGAATCCACAGGGAATTGCGTTGTGAAAGTATATTTTCAATCTAAATTAACTCTATCTTAACCTAGTTCCGAATTGTGAATGATATTGCAAAAGAAATTAAAACTAAATTAAATTGATTTAAAATCTAATAATAAAAAGCACTAAGGTTTCCGAATCCACCCCACCGAAGTTAAGCATACATGTTCTAAAAATATAGCCTATCAAAACATTCAATGAATCCAACTATAAGACAAAAAACAAAGAATATCCCAACTAAACCAAAAGCACCCGATGTATCCGCTCTTAACAAATCACAAAGGGAATCCAATTTAATCGAAAAGCATTCAATGTATCCATCAGATGAAACACAAAGAAAATCCAACAGACAATTTAAACTCAATCAATTATAAGATTAACTCAAATAATTGACAGAACATTTATACTAAAAATTGTCAGATTTGTACAAGCAAATCTGAACTACTACGCCAAACAACGGCGGGGCTTCATCTTCAACCTTAGCTGAAGAGTCTAGCCACTCATAACTATAAAACTATAATAACAAGTGCTAAACATTTAAACTAAAACAACTGAATATAAAGAAATAAATAAACAACTTTACATGGGAGAAATTCCACTCGCTGACGGGCGGCGCTTCCCCTCGTGGTAGCAATGCCTTCGGGATCCACCAGAATGCTAGCGGACGTCCACCGGTAAACACCAAAGTGGCTCAGGAATTGTACATTGGATTATGAAGCCAAATGGTGTTTATATAGGGGAAGACCCGGAGTAAAACAGGTTGCAGAAACGATGTGGGATACAGGCCCGTGTGCGCTCGATCGCAGTGTGGTGCGATCGATCGCAGGTACGATCGATCGCATGTCTTGTGCGCACGATCTCATGTGCGCTCGATCGCATGTCTGCTGCGATCAATCGCAGATGCACTGATCTTCAAATATTTCGATGTGGGATGTTGACCTTGCGCTCGTTCAAAGGCAGGTGCGCTCGAGCGCTGGTGCGCTCGATCGCATGTCTGTTGCGATCGAGCGCAATGTGTCCAGAAGCTTCAAATCAACCTGAAATGCTGCACTTTCTCCACAAAGCTGTAAAAACACACAAAACACAAGAAAAACGTAAAATAGAGTAAAATAATACTAACTAAGAGCATAACAAATATAAGTTAAGGGTCTAAAATATGCAATATTTTAGACTCATCAAATACCCCCAAACTTATATTTTGCTAGTCCCTTAGCAAAACAAAATAAAAGACTCAATGAAAAACAAAGAACATAAAGATAAAGTCATCACTCATGGTATCCAAAAATTTAAGGAGCACACATCATCATGATATTCATTCATAAGCAAGCTTAAAAAGGTAGACACATCTTCGCAATGAATAGAAATGTTAAAATCTAATTACTTACAAAAGGCAAGATAAGGCATCACAAACTTGAATCAGTGTAAGGTGAATTAGTACATAAAAATGAAGCTTCCAAGTAACTCTAATGTGTAAGGTCTCCATGTCTCAAGATTCACTGAATTTCCCATCAAAAATGAACGAAAAGGCATAGTTTTTATTTTATTCTCTCTCTTTTTTTTTTTTTTTTTATTATTAAGGCACGGCTATGCTTAGTTCCCTTGAGCTTTCTAATTGACCCATGTAGCGAGTGTTAAGTCAATGACTCCCAAACCAGATGGTTTTAGGGCATTAGGTGTAAAGACACCCCTAAGGACTTACTAACTCAAGTCAAAAAGGCTACGAAATTAAACCGACCTTAATATTACCAAGCAAAATTTCACCTTTTGACGTGAACACTCACTGCTTACTGAGGCAAGAGGTCCAGTTACTCAGCGAAAAGTTTATTGATAAAATTTTTTTTTTTTTTTTTTTTTTTTTTTTTTTTGTATTTTCCTATGCCCAAGAGTTCATCCAACAAGTCATCCAGTTTCAGTTAAGATAAGGAAAAATACACATTAAAATCACGTGTCATACCTCACATAATTTGTGCTAATGTGCTCGTGTGAGATTAGATCAAACATGTGAATTCTCAAAATGCCTAAAAAAAGTAAGTAACTAAATTTTAAAAATTTATCACCAGATCATGTGTTCAAAATGTTAAGCTCACCGATGACATCACATCACAGAAAATGTTTAGATCAACTAAAATTTCACGATAACATGAGCATGCATTTATCTCTATGACGAAAAGACAACAAATTAGGACAAAGTGTGTGATGTGTCTCCCATACCCCCAAACTTAAATTACACATTGACCCCAATGTGTGACTAATATGGAAAGAGCTGACCTGAGATATGGAGAACTATCTGGACTGGTATGGCTCGTAGCATACCCCCAAACTTGAACTAACGTACGCTTTGTCCCTGAAAAATAAAAACTGGAAAACAAAAAATACTGGAAACAAACATTAATCATAAACATGCGAAATAATAAATAAACGAAAGAAAAGATAAGCTGTGGGGTGCCTCCCATGAGCGCTAAGTTTAACGTCTTCAGCCAGACCCAACATTAGTAAACAGGCCCAACTAAGCGCTCCACCATCTGATCAATAAATGGGAATGGAAAATGATCAGGCCTAATGGCAGCATTCAATTTACGGTAGTCTAGACACTTTCTCCATCTTGACTGCACTCGAGTTGGAACCAACTCGTTGTCTCTATTTACTACCGTAAATTCAGCACGTTTGGGCACGACTGAAATCCGACTCACCCATTTGCTATCAGAGATGGGATAAATGATCCCTGCCTCTAACAGCTTAATATCTTTCGCCCTCACAACCTCTTGCAAAGCAGGGTTGAGCCTTCTTTGTGGCTCCCTCGATGGCTTGGCATTCTCCTCCAACTGTATCGTGTACGTCACCACCGAGGGGCTGATTCCCTTGACATCCTCAATAGTCCAGCCTATAGCTTCCTGATGCTCTCTTAAGACATCCAATAATTTCTCCTCTGGAGCATCACCCAAATCTAAAGCTATAATTATAGGCAAAGAATCTGCTGGACCTGGGAACTTATACTCAAGATTATCCAATAAAGGCTTAAGTTCCTTCTTGTGAGGTTCAGGTGTTGTGGTTTCCTCCGTCTCATTGATCTTTTGAGGAACAGACTCCAAAGTAGCATTAGCTTGCTCAAACAACTTATCTAAATCCAAATCGTCTTCAAATTGAGCAAAGCATGCCTCCAAAATATCCTCAGACTTCCCTTCTTTCTTGGGCGCTTGTAGTCTCTCAGGGTAAGGCGCTTTAGGTAAAAACGACCCCGAGAGATCCTTAATAATACGAGTGGCTGTAGATGGCTCAGCATCTCTCTTCTCATTGTTGCCACTCTCTTGCCCTTGGTGCATAGCAGGGTTCTCTTCCACTTGATTATCCACTTGTCTCCCAGACAAGAATGGGACAGTTGATTGCACTTGATCCTGCCAATGCATTGGAGTTGAAGAATTTCCCACCGCAAACTGTTCCTTTGGGTTAGGATCAGTTTGACTGGGGAACTCTCCTTCCTCTCCTTCACCCACGTAACTTGCGATTTGATCAATTTGACTCTCTAGTGTGGCAATCGCTTGGGTGTTTTCTATTGTTGCACTCATCATTTCACTCATAGATTGGCTAGTCGTTATCATGAAATCATTGAGAGCGTCCTCCAATGATTGTGAAACCGACACTGGCGCTTGAATGGGAGCTTGGTAAGCGGGTGATGGTGTTGGATAAGCTGAGTGATTGTAACTTGGAATTGGTGGAGGAAATTCGGGAGTGTATTGATTGTGAGCATGGTAAGGGGCTCCTCCCTGATTCATTGGTTGGTTCTGCTCCCATGAAAAATTAGAGTGGTCCCACCACCCTGGATTGAATGTTTCGGAGCAAGATCCATTTGATTGCCAACAACAGTCATTGAAAGCATTCATTTGTTCCATAGGATACACGGCACAAGCCGGCATTGATGGGCAATTCTGTGCTAGATGCATGGGACTAGCACAGATGGAACAACTTTCAACATTGAAAGTGTTGGCAGTATTGAGGGACGGGCCGGTCATTTTAATGAAATCCTTGAGGGCGTCCTCTAAAGACTGTGAATCCGGCGCTGGATTCATCCACATGATTTTTTTTTTTTTTTTTTTTAATTAAATAAATTAACTAGTAGAAAAATAAAATCATTTTAGACCAAAAATTTTCACAAACAAAACAATTCCCCGGCAACGGCGCCAAAAACTTGTTGTGAGTTTTAAATTACTCGCAAGCGCACGAGTCGTTTGCAATATAGTGTGTGCAAGTGCGAGGTCGAATCCACAGGGAATTGCGTTGTGAAAGTATATTTTCAATCTAAATTAACTCTATCTTAACCTAGTTCCGAATTGTGAATGATATTGCAAAAGAAATTAAAACTAAATTAAATTGATTTAAAATCTAATAATAAAAAGCACTAAGGTTTCCGAATCCACCCCACCGAAGTTAAGCATACATGTTCTAAAAATATAGCCTATCAAAACATTCAATGAATCCAACTATAAGACAAAAAACAAAGAATATCCCAACTAAACCAAAAGCACCCGATGTATCCGCTCTTAACAAATCACAAAGGGAATCCAATTTAATCGAAAAGCATTCAATGTATCCATCAGATGAAACACAAAGAAAATCCAACAGACAATTTAAACTCAATCAATTATAAGATTAACTCAAATAATTGACAGAACATTTATACTAAAAATTGTCAGATTTGTACAAGCAAATCTGAACTACTACGCCAAACAACGGCGGGGCTTCATCTTCAACCTTAGCTGAAGAGTCTAGCCACTCATAACTATAAAACTATAATAACAAGTGCTAAACATTTAAACTAAAACAACTGAATATAAAGAAATAAATAAACAACTTTACATGGGAGAAATTCCACTCGCTGACGGGCGGCGCTTCCCCTCGTGGTAGCAATGCCTTCGGGATCCACCAGAATGCTAGCGGACGTCCACCGGTAAACACCAAAGTGGCTCAGGAATTGTACATTGGATTATGAAGCCAAATGGTGTTTATATAGGGGAAGACCCGGAGTAAAACAGGTTGCAGAAACGATGTGGGATACAGGCCCGTGTGCGCTCGATCGCAGTGTGGTGCGATCGATCGCAGGTACGATCGATCGCATGTCTTGTGCGCACGATCTCATGTGCGCTCGATCGCATGTCTGCTGCGATCAATCGCAGATGCACTGATCTTCAAATATTTCGATGTGGGATGTTGACCTTGCGCTCGTTCAAAGGCAGGTGCGCTCGAGCGCTGGTGCGCTCGATCGCATGTCTGTTGCGATCGAGCGCAATGTGTCCAGAAGCTTCAAATCAACCTGAAATGCTGCACTTTCTCCACAAAGCTGTAAAAACACACAAAACACAAGAAAAACGTAAAATAGAGTAAAATAATACTAACTAAGAGCATAACAAATATAAGTTAAGGGTCTAAAATATGCAATATTTTAGACTCATCAAAGGTCCGAGGAGATGGATTGCTCCACTAGTCCTCGGACCCATGGTCTTCTTGGCCGAGGAGATGGATTGCTCCACTGGTCCTCGGCCCCTTCTCTTTAAGGTCCGAGGAGATGGATTGCTCCACTAGTCCTCGGACCCATGGTCTTCTTGGCCGATGAGATGGATTGCTCCACTGGTCCTCGGCCCCTTCTTTTCTAAAGATGGTTTGCCCCACTTGTCCTTGGACCCCTGGTGTTCTTGGCCGAAAGGAGGAGTCGCTCCACAAGCCCTCGGTCTATTCTCTCTTTCCTTGGGCCAAATATTGACCAGACTTCACGCCTCCGTAGAGGATCTAACGCCAACCTAGTTCTGCTACTTCCTTAACCACAGTGCCGCACTTAAGGAAGTGGGGGGCCTCTGATACTACCAAAATATGACACTCCAATAGGAGGAGGACACGTGGATCATCGTGATCCCAGAATTCAAAGAGACACGCGGACAATTCAAGCCCAGACAGTTGGATCTCCAGGTCATGACCGCCCTTCAGGGCATCATTGCCTCCAGCTGGGCCTCCAGGTCATGACCGCCCTCAGGGATATCTTGGCCCCAGCTGGCCCTCCACGTCACCACCGCCCTCCGAACCATCATTACCCAACCAAGTTGGGACGTCAGATCTAAACACCGTCTTACGCATAGACGGCTCTGGAGTAAGCCAACAAGGCAAAAGCCCTACTGAACGGTTCTCAGCTTCCTAGCTGGGCCTCATAGGCATCATTACCCAACCCAGTTGGGGTATCCTGTCACAGCTGCCCCGACCCACTACCGCCTCCGAAACTCTATAAAAGGACGGGCGGCGCTTCCCCTCGTGGTAGCAATGCCTTCGGGATCCACCAGAATGCTAGCGGACGTCCACCGGTAAACACCAAAGTGGCTCAGGAATTGTACATTGGATTATGAAGCCAAATGGTGTTTATATAGGGGAAGACCCGGAGTAAAACAGGTTGCAGAAACGATGTGGGATACAGGCCCGTGTGCGCTCGATCGCAGTGTGGTGCGATCGATCGCAGGTACGATCGATCGCATGTCTTGTGCGCACGATCTCATGTGCGCTCGATCGCATGTCTGCTGCGATCAATCGCAGATGCACTGATCTTCAAATATTTCGATGTGGGATGTTGACCTTGCGCTCGTTCAAAAGCAGGTGCGCTCGAGCGCTGGTGCGCTCGATCGCATGTCTGTTGCGATCGAGCGCAATGTGTCCAGAAGCTTCAAATCAACCTGAAATGCTGCACTTTCTCCACAAAGCTGTAAAAACACACAAAACACAAGAAAAACGTAAAATAGAGTAAAATAATACTAACTAAGAGCATAACAAATATAAGTTAAGGGTCTAAAATATGCAATATTTTAGACTCATCAAAGGTCCGAGGAGATGGATTGCTCCACTAGTCCTCGGACCCATGGTCTTCTTGGCCGAGGAGATGGATTGCTCCACTGGTCCTCGGCCCCTTCTCTTTAAGGTCCGAGGAGATGGATTGCTCCACTAGTCCTCGGACCCATGGTCTTCTTGGCCGATGAGATGGATTGCTCCACTGGTCCTCGGCCCCTTCTTTTCTAAAGATGGTTTGCCCCACTTGTCCTTGGACCCCTGGTGTTCTTGGCCGAAAGGAGGAGTCGCTCCACAAGCCCTCGGTCTATTCTCTCTTTCCTTGGGCCAAATATTGACCAGACTTCACGCCTCCGTAGAGGATCTAACGCCAACCTAGTTCTGCTACTTCCTTAACCACAGTGCCGCACTTAAGGAAGTGGGGGGCCTCTGATACTACCAAAATATGACACTCCAATAGGAGGAGGACACGTGGATCATCGTGATCCCAGAATTCAAAGAGACACGCGGACAATTCAAGCCCAGACAGTTGGATCTCCAGGTCATGACCGCCCTTCAGGGCATCATTGCCTCCAGCTGGGCCTCCAGGTCATGACCGCCCTCAGGGATATCTTGGCCCCAGCTGGCCCTCCACGTCACCACCGCCCTCCGAACCATCATTACCCAACCAAGTTGGGACGTCAGATCTAAACACCGTCTTACGCATAGACGGCTCTGGAGTAAGCCAACAAGGCAAAAGCCCTACTGAACGGTTCTCAGCTTCCTAGCTGGGCCTCATAGGCATCATTACCCAACCCAGTTGGGGTATCCTGTCACAGCTGCCCCGACCCACTACCGCCTCCGAAACTCTATAAAAGGACTTGGTAAGCGGTCCAAAGAGGGGGACTGAGCTTTTCAGCTTTAAACACATACAACCTTGAGCTTTTGCTAACTTAAGCATCGGAGCATCCTCGGAGGCATCCCCTCCGTCGACCCCAATAGCTAATCTCCCTTTCTCTGTGCAGGTACTTCTACAGGCTAAACATCCAGCTCAGCAACACTCATTTTTGGCATCAACAACTTTGAAGGCATCCAATGCTTCATTCCTATTATAAAGCAAATAGATATACATATATCGTGAGTAATCATCGATAAAAGTGACGAAATATTTTTGACCATGTGCGTCCATGTCTAGACAATATATATTAGTATGAATGATTTCTAATATGTCCGAACTCCTATTAGCACCTTTCTTGGACTTGTTGGTCTGCTTTCCCTTAATGCAGTCCACACAAGTCTCAAAATCAGTATAATCTAGAGTACTAAGTACCCATTCATTCACTAATCTTTTAATTCTTTCTATGGAGATATGTCCTAATCTCCGGTGCCATAACATAGAGGAGTCCTCGTTAATATTACACCTCTTAACGCCAGTTTGAATATGCATTGTCCTATAAGTGGCATCATTTTGTAAATAAAGACGATAAAGACCATCAAACAAAATACCATTCCCAACACAATCAGTTTTATAAAATAAACTGAAAGATGTGTCTTGAAAATTAAAGGAATATCCAAATGGTATAAGTTTGGAAACATAAATCAAGTTTCGTGAGAAACTTGGTACATAAAAGGTTCTTTCCAATTTTAAAATAAAGCCACTACTTAAAGTTAAAATGCAAGTTCCAATCGCCTCCACATGTGATCTCATCTTGTTGCCTGATAAGATGCTTTGCTCACTTCCCATTGGCTTCCTTAGGTTTTGCATACCTTGCAAGGAGTTTGCAATATGGATTGTAGATCCAGAATCAATCCACCAGGTGTTAATATTAACATTAACCATATTAGATTCATAACAAACAAACGAGGTTGGATTACCTTTCTTCTCAAGTCATTTTTGGAATTTTATGCATTCCTTCTTCATATGTCCCTTCTTTTTACAAAAGAAACATTTTTCTTCTTTCTTGATATCAGCTTGAGGCGGTATTTTACTTTTTCCTTCTGATTGGCTTGAGATTTGATAGGTTTAGCTTTGTTCTTCCAATGGGTAGTAGCCAGCATTCACTCTCACCCATTTTCATCACAAATCTCTTTTCTTCTTGAACATACATGGTCATTAATTCATTAATTGACCATTTGTCTTTATGTGTGTTGTACGAGATTTTGAAAGGCCCGTACTGAGTTGGAAGGGTGTTTAGAATGTAGTGCACCAGAAAGGACTCCGACATATCAACCTCAAGTTTTTTAAGTTGAGCCGTAATGTCATGCATTTGCATTATGTGCTCGCGCACACCTTTTACGCTGGTGAGTCTGAGGGATGATAATCTCATTATCAGGGTGCTTGCCAATGCCTTTTCTGAAGTGACGAATTGATCGTCAATGACTTTCAACAAATCACGGACTTTCACATGCTGGTCGACAGAACCACGTATACTAGCAGTTATCTTAGTTTTGATAAACATCATGCTGAACCGATTGGATCGCTCCCATTGCTCATATAGCGTGACCGCAGTTGGAGTGCTATTATCATCGATTGCGGGTGGTTCATCCTTCCTAATAGCATAATCTATGCCCATCCACCCTAGCTGGAGGAGAATACTCTTCTTCCATACTTTATAGTTATCTCCCCTAAGTTCGGGTATGTCACAACAGATATCAGAGAAACTAGTAGGTTGAGACACTGCATAAAGTTCAAAAGCTTATGTCAAGATTTGAGGTCTTATTTTCTAAATTGCATGTTTTACCAATGTAAAAACACGCTGAAATTGAATCTAATTTCATTAAAAATTACCTGTGGGCTAAATTTTTAATTCAATAAGATTCTTTATACTTTATGATAGATTTTATCAAATTATTTTTACTAAGTTCATAATGTATATTATGATTACAGTTTGATGTTTTTCTATCCTTAAACTTTATGATAAAACTATTAAATTAATTTCTCTTAACTCCTGTGGGTAAATTAAGAAAAACTAATTTTAATATATTATCCTAATTAATTATATAGACATAATAAAATCCATGTGGGGTAAAATCATTATATTTATATAATTAATTACAATTAATGTCCATTATGTGATCCTATTCCACTTAATATATCATTTTTATATAATTAAAGATGTTGTGGCTACTCTTTAAATATTTAAAATTATATGGTTCACTAGACATTTATATTTACTATATTTTAAGCTCTACTTAATGCCTAAAAACAATTACGCAGTAACATAATAGGCAATCACTAAGAGTGCTCCCAGGATAATTGGTCGGGACAAAGCCTCATTAAAAACCAGAATCCTTAGACAGAGCATTGTCTCAAATCATACTGTCTTATGCCAACTACAAATTGTTTATGAATTATTCATAATTTTTAACTTAATTGTTCATATTAATATATTATAAACCTTAATGTGTTATGTACAAATTAAGTTTTATGAGAATAACCTAAGTTTACATAATCTAACAATATCTAAACTTAATAATATGTTATCATATGTAAATAAAATTCTCATAAATAAAACATAAATTGCATAATTAAACATAATATTATGCACTTAATTTAATTCAATACACAAAACAAACTCATTCTAAAAGCATGAATTGAAAAACAAAAGCATGCTAAAAATAAGCATTTACTGAAATTGCATATATAGAACTAACATAAATAGTATATATGCGTAATCTTAATTTGAGAAAAATAATCACAAAATTAAAAATACATGTCCAACATTAAATTATTTATGCACTAAAACTATTTAAACTTAAATTGCATGCATAACCCAAAAAATTTATACATACATAACACATAATTTTAAGCACATAAATAAAATAAATACCTATAAGGGTTCATAAACTTTATTTTTGCAAATAATTACAAATCATATGCAACATAGTGAAATCCCATAAAATTGGCTTTCAAGATTTTAAAACTCAGAAATACTAGAAATCAAATTTCTTAATGATTTCTAATATTATTTTCCATCAAAAAATACTCGAAAAACAAACTTTGAAATCAAATTATTTTTCGGGTATAAATCGAAAGTATTACAGATTGCTTAAAACTTCAAGGCGGAGGCAAACAATGCTCTGATACCAAATGTTAGAACTTAAATAAAATCTAAATATGCTAAACAACTTAAATAGCATATAGATTAAATGCAGAATTATAAAGACCGTAAACATACTTCTGGCCATTGAAGCTTTTCACTTACACAATCCAGTATTCTCTCGATATTGGTTCTTCTAGACTCTAAGAACTCTCTTCAATTTGATGGTGTATGAAAGGAAATGAGTAATACCGAGTCTAGGGACCAAACCTGGATTTATATTTGTTCTCCCATCAAGAACGTCCGTATTCCATACATTAGTTACCACAATCAATGGGTAGCCAAAGGGTTGAACATGGACTAAATATAGATTGGTTACATATACCTTATATTCTCAATACAACTATTGAGAATATGAACCAACATACCTTAAGCGTACACCTTGTGTTTTCTCTCTAACTCTTTTTGCTCTATGGTGATCCTATTTATAGGAGAAATGCACTAAGAATGATTGAATTAATTTGGTCAAAATTAATTCTTGGTGGAGCTTAATGGCATTCACTTAATGGCCACAATTGACTCCACCATATAGTGCTTAATGATCTTCACTTAATGGCCACAATTGACTCCACCATGTAGAGCTTAATGGCCATTTCACTTAATGGCCATAATTTAATTTATTACAATGCACACTTATATCATATATCTTTCATAACCATACGTTAGTCAGTAATTTCTCGAAGTAATTACTATGTTCTTGTTTTACTCTTACTTTTCTTCTTTTTCTCTTTCATCTCTTCTTCTAATACATTCTTCGATGGGAGCCTCTCTGCAACTATTAATCTTTAAAAACATATAAATAAAATATTAATCCCAAAAAAACTCAAAACCTGATTTTGTTGCAAAAGGAAGAGGATATGCATGTCTCGCTAATTCCTCTCTCTCCTAAATCACCTGAGAAACACAATCAGGCCTGCTTTTCAATCTCAATCCGTCACCTATGCTTCAGAAAAACTAAACATGGCATTATCCATTTCCTAGTCTATGTTGATCTCACATGGGCTGAAAAGAGGGTGCAGAACTTCTACTTGAGCTCAATGGTGTCAGCGTTGAGAAGAATGGGGGGTGGTGGTGGTGAAAGGAAGATGTGGTGGTGGTTGTCAGTGATGAGGTGGACAGAGTTGTGGGTTTTGGTGAGGGAGATTAACAAATTTGCCCTCAATGATAAAGTGGGTGTGGCCTTACATTCAAGCTTCTTGAAGGGAGTGATTACTGTAATCAACTTGATTCTATTTTTTACTCTCATTTTTTCTTAATTTGACACTTACTATGTTTTTATTTTTTTTATACCAAACAAAATAGGAAAAGAGAAAGAAAAAAAACCGAAAGTGACTTTCTCTCTGGGTCCATATACACGGTGAGGTATGTTTGTATTTGAGGTTTCAACTTTACGAGGGAATGAGACTACGAAATGATCTCAAATTTTGTGATTTGGAATTATATTTACATTTATTTTTTGCTAAATTTCTGTTCACATACCATTAAGATCATAAATTTGTATTTAGATAATCATCTCACTTCTATTTTTTATATGGATCAAAATCGTTCACTTTTTTTTCTTCCATAAAACTACTATATATTTATATCTATACCCAAGTTTGAAATTAAAAAAAATGAGAAAGTTTTTCTATAAATTTTTTTTTTTATACTTTTGGTTGTAAAGTAACTCATGCTCCATTTAGATTGTTCATATCTATTATCCACATTTGATGAATAAAATAGTGTTTTTATCAATAAATTGTGAATGGATATCAACTTGATTTAGATACAAGTGTCAGCACATACTAAATAAATCGTAGCTAAAGAACTCGAACTCAACACTACAAGAAGGAGAACGAGCCTCAACAGCTGCTAAATGTTCGGTGGCTTTTTTTATAAGTTATGCTCTACATTTGTAACAATAGAATCTTTCCTTCCTCCTATGCGTAGAATAAAACTTGATACTCGTCAACTGCTAATAAACACGTGTTCATCAGAAGTGACAATCGGATCGAGTCGGATTCAGATCATATTAAGTTAAAGGGTTACTCTAGGTCAGGTCGGGTGGGGTTTGAATCAATTTCAGTCTTGAGTCTTTCGGATAGTGGGTTACTTCGAGTCGAGTTTGAATCATTTTAATCTCGAGTCGTATCGAGTCTTAGGTCATGTCGGATCAACAAAATATATATTTATACTTAATTAAAAATATATTATTTACATATAATACTAACAAACGAATTACATGTTCAAATCCATGAAAATTAATTAATAATAAATCAACACTGATTTTTTTAAATAACATATTTAATTTGTGGATGCAATATGCAATATTATGGCTATTAGTCCCAAAATTCAATCTCAATTTATCTCAGACAACTTGGTCCATAAAGTTATTCTCATGGGTAACGTCTTATACCAGATTTTGGAGATTAAATTTCATACAATCACTTTGTTCCATTCTATTTTTCCAAGACAATTAAAGATATTGTAACTTGAAGAACAATGCAAAATTTACTAATCTCCTCGATTTTTTATTTAAAACTAACGAGATTACTCATATTAATATAATGTTAAATAATGTAAATTAATAATTAATTAATTATGATATAATTTATTTTATTTGAAAACTAGATAATTAACCATTATCTCATTTTTTTTAAAGAATGGGCAAATTACACTGTACTGCATCCAAGTTTGCTGAAATAACACTATTATGCCAAACTTTTTAAAAACTCACGATTCACCTCTTAACATCAATTTTCACTGTCAAATAGTCACAAAATGAAATTCTTTAAAGAATAAAAAAATAAACTGTATATTACTTTTCATGATGGCCAAAATACCCTTAGGTATCATAAAGATTTTTTTTAAAAAAATTATAAGTATTAGAAATGAAACATATTTAACAAGGAATTTTCTAGGGTTTTTTAAAAAAACAAAAATTATCATCGTTCTTTTTTCAAAAATTGTTAAAAGTATATTTTAAATGGATTTATATTTTATTACATGGTATAAAACAAATTTTATTTCATATATTTTATATTTTAAAAAATAATATGACATCATTGCCTATCACATCCTCAAATAAATGAAAATAAAAACTATTATAAAAAATTAAATATTTTAAATGGAAAGCCTGTTGATTTGTTTTTTTTTAAAATTATATAGCCTAATATCTCAAATAAATGAATATCAAAGACCATCATAAAATAAAAATCAAAAATAAATTTGTTTATCTTAAAAATTAAATGACACTGCATGTTTTTTTTTTATATAAAAAAGTATGAATTCAAATAACCTAAAAATTTGTGATATAATCAATTTTGAGATAAATAATTGATAAATAGAATTATTAAACTTATCACAATCACTTAGAGATATTTTAACACTAAAGGGCAGTTTGATATGGGAAATTAAGTTGGGATTGATTAACTTAATCCCACATGAATAGTTAGTCCCATGTTTGGTTAGAAGGACTAACTGTTCATATGGGATTAAATTGGGACTAAATTAGTCCCGATCCCTGAAAATTTGTCCCAGCCCCCTAAGACAGAATCAATCTTAGGTCTATGGGATCGATTTTTTTA
This sequence comes from Bretschneidera sinensis, assembly GCA_023935145.1. Lineage (NCBI taxonomy): Eukaryota > Viridiplantae > Streptophyta > Magnoliopsida > Brassicales > Akaniaceae > Bretschneidera > Bretschneidera sinensis. The sequence continues at coordinate 119,234,634 of CM043700.1, forward strand.
AAGACTATTTTACCCATTCCTCTTTCTTCTTCTTCCCTGCGACAGCCACCACCCCTGGCCACTTCCCCTCCTCCCTCGACCACCTCCCTTACCCCCCACCACCTCCCATCTCCTCCGACCCCGTGTCTCCTTCCTCTTTCCTCTCATCTCTCATCTCTCCTCTTTCCTATCCTCTCTCTCTCCTCATCTTTCCTATCCTCTCTCCTCTTCATCCTCATCCTTCCTCTCCTCTCTCTTCCTCCTCCTCAACAATTACGCGACCTTCCTCTCTCATTCCTTTTCCTCTTCTTTCTTCCTTTTTTTTTTCCTTCTCTTCCTCCTCTTTGCCCATATCGTGCCTCGGGCTGCGCGTCGCCTCTTCCCCCTCCTCTCCTTCCTCTCTCCCTCCCTTCCTCCTCCTCCTCGCGCCTTCTCCTTCCCTTCCCCCTTTTCTCCATGCCTCCTCCTTCCTTTACCCCTCTTCCCTGCACCTCCCCTCTTTCCCCTTTCTCTCTGTTTCACGATATAGAGCCAAAAAAGAAAGAAAAAAAGAGAGCTTTCGTCATTCTCTGTAGGTTTATATATATATATATATATATATATATATATATATGATTTATAATAAAATATAAAAGGGTATTTTAGGCTTTTGATTTGTTATACTACTTTAATCCCAATCTAACAATCTCATAAACCAAACATAGAATTAAAATAGTCCCACTTTAATCCTCTTAATCTTATCAACTATAATCCTAATTCTACTGTAATCCTGTCCGTGTATCAACTATAAGGGTACTTTGGTCATAATGAAAAATAATATCTAATTAAAATTTTAATTTTTAAAAAAAAATCATTTTGAGTTATTTGATGGTGAAAATTGATGTTTTCAAGGGAATCGTGGATTTTAAAAAAGTTTGACATGTTAATGTTATTTCAGCAAACTTAGAGACGTGTAATTTGCCTTAAAAATAAATAATTTAAAAAAATATATAATTTCAAGTTGTTTCAAATTCGATCATTTTAGATTTCAAATCGAATCAAGTTTAAATCATTCGAATTAATATTAGACCAGATTTAATTCATATTATTTTAATATATTTTTAAATCAAATCAAATTTGAATCAATTCCGAGGGGTGTTAGATTTTGCCAATTTTAATCTATCATGCTCTTGCAGCGAGTACAAACTAAAGCACCCCAAACAAAAATTTGTCCAACGAAAGAACATCAATGTGTCCAAATATGGATTGTCGATGGGAGCTCTGATAATATGTTAACAACCCTACGATTACTTGTAAAACCACTGCCTAATCCAAATTCCTACGAGTTATTAGGCATCAATGTCCTCTAATCTAACGGCTGTCGATTCTGATTGCCGAAAACGGCTCTACATTCTGTCGCATAGGTTCAACTCCAATGCGCTTTTTTGACAAACAAAGTCCAGTCATCTCTTTGTGCCACAGTCAACCTCTTCATCATATAAAAGCCAATAAAAACGTGACAACTGGGCATCAAACAGTCACCATGTCCTGCACCGCCTGGGTGCACAAATTCCACATAACACCGCTACCCAGCCACCAACAAAGAACATAAATAAGGTGGCAACGATGCGGGTTCGGAGCGAAGTATATTATTTTCATTTTCGTCTCAATTTTCATTTTTGTGAAAGATTTTATTTTATATTTTATTTTTGTTTCCGCCTAAAAATTTTGAAGATTTTAATTTTAATTTTTATTTATAAACAAAAATTAGTATTTTTATTAAAAAAATCAAAGATTCTCTATAAATTTAATTTTTTTAAAAATAAAATAAATATTCAATATAAAATATAAACACAATATTATTTTTATATCTCACAAATTTAAGTACATATCATATCTTATATAAAAAATAAAATAAAAATTTAAAAAATTAATTGAATAATTAATAAATTTATTTAATATATTTATATAAAATATAAAAACTTAATATGATAGAGATAAGAATAAAAATTTTGCGAGGTGAAAATCGTTCATTTCGTTTTGTCTCTGTTTAGACCGATGTAATAGGGGTAAGGACAAAAACTTTTATCTCAAGTGAAGATTGCTCCCTTTGCTTAGTCTCCATTCACACTAAAGATTTATAAAAATTTTCATTCCTATCCAATGAGATAAAATCTCCTTCACATCTATTTTCTAAAAGTAAAAAAATTAAAAAACTTCATCGTTAACGAATTATTTTACATAAGCGCGTCCCCTACTTACCGAAAACTTTTAAAAAATTTCGTCCATCAAATAAAATTTCCTTCGTACTCATTCCCTGACAGTCGAAGAGTTTCAAAATTTACCAAATTAGTTTTTCATAAACATAAACACAAGTGAAATTTGCGATAGCGCGTTGCGTCTAGATGAAACGTACTCGTCACTAGGACATTATCACAGTCAGTGGTAAACGCAAAAACTTCAGGGGCACGCTTCTTCCTTCCTGTCTATAAAACCCCAAACCCCCTTGAAATCCCATTCGCTTTGCTGCCCTTTTTCCTTAATCGAGCAATGGGAGCTCCTCACAACCCTAAATCCATGTCGTTTTCGCTCCCACCTGGTTCCCGATTCTACCCCTCCGAGGAACAGCTCCTTTGTTACTACCTCACCAACAAGACCGATAACACCAACAGCGATGGTGATCATGATAATTTCAACGGCTGCGATTTGATCAAGGTGTTAGATTTGTACGAGTACAATCCGTTCGAGTTACCGGATAGTGCGTGCTTTGCGTATGGTTACGGAGGGAGAAAGAGGCACTGGTACTGTTACACGGTTAGGGCTTTGAGGGATAGTAGTGGCAGAATAGACAGAAGGACAAATGGAGGGTACTGGAGAAGGAGGGGTAGGGTTAGGGATGTGATGGGCCCAGGAGGGAGTCTGGTGTTGGGGACCAGAACGAGGTTCGTTTTCTATTTGGGGAATTTGCCGAAGAGTGCAGTGAGGACTGGTTGGGTCATGTATGAGTATTCCCTGCTTGATCATGCCAAGGTACTTTCTGGATTAATTTTTGACAAAACATATATAGATTAATTGGCGTAATAGCATCTTACTTCTCTATTTTCTGAGTCAAATTTCGTTGTTGGTTTATGATTGTATGTCGTACATTTTTTAATTATTGTTGATTTCTGTGAATATTGATTGGAGTGTCTGCATTTTTTGGGGGAGAGTGTTGATTAAGATCCTTGAACATTAAATTTTGTTGTATTTTCAGTGAGGGATGTGACTTGTTTGTTTGATGAATTGGTTTGAGAGTAATGCCTCGTCGAATGCTCAAAAGGACGTGGTTGAGTTGTGGATATAGTCTTATTTCACGTTTCTTGAACAATTTATGAGACAAGTAGTTGCTATGGTACTAGATTACTGTTCCAAGTATTGTTTTTCCACCATCCGGCTTAGTCAATGAAAATTATCCACGTTACCACAATTCCAACCAAAGATCACAGATTAAATATAATAATCTCCAAGCACAATGCGGAAATAAAACGACAAGCACCAAATAAAGCAATAAACCAAGAACATAAGAAATTACGTGGAAAACACTCTAGAGGAAAAAAACCACGGGTTAAAAATAAATCCACTATGTAAATAACAATTACAAAATTTATGCCCAAATTTGAGACCCACAACAATTTGGTAATATTACAAACTTAGAAATATCACTGTTATACTACCAACCGCTGAAATTTGAGAAGTCTATGTGCTTCACCAAAATCAAATACCGTGATATAAACTGCAAACCCAGAGTAGATTGATTCTCTTTGACAAAACACCTTGAATAATACCCTAGAGAAAATCTCAAACTGCTGTATCTTTTCTCTCTTTTACTTTTTCGTTAAATAAAAAGAAAACCTTTGCTTTCAATTTTTCTCCTAACACTGTACCTATTTCTCTAGCTTCTCTCTGTAACTCACCATAGAAAAAAAAAGAAATCAAGCTTTTTTATATAGCCATTGATTAGAAGATATTTTCTTCTAATAGTCATAGGATTCTGAGTCCTGTAAGGATTGCACAAGCCAACATAATTAGGTTTATTTTATTTTTAATTTTAACTTGCTTATGGGTTGGACCCCACAAGCCCAACAATCTCCCCTTCTAGCCCATGAGGGAGAGAACTATTGTGTGACTCACTTGGAATCCATCTTGGCCATCGCCGAGCAAAATTCAACATTTTCTCTGGGAACAACTTTTGTCATCATTTCAGTGACATTTTTATCTGTGTGAATCTTTTCTAGCTTTAGTAACTGTTTTTCAATCATCTCACGAATCTAATGGAATCTCACCTCAATGTGTTTCGTATGTGAATGATACATGGTATTTTTTTTTTAGATCCATAGCGCTTTGATTGTCACAAAAAACCACATACTCTTGTTGCTTCAAACCCAATTCTTGAAGAAACCTCATCATCCAAAGCATTTCTTTCTTTGCTTCGTTCGCTGTAATGTATTCAGCCTTAGTAGTTGATAAAGCAACACACTTTTGCAGTCTTGACTGCCATGAAACAGTTCCCCTAACGAAAGTGAACAAAAACCCCGATGTAGACTTTCTAACATTAAGATCACCTGCCATATCTGAATCTGTATAACCCTCAAGAACTGGTTCCGAACTCCCAAAACTCAAACACAACTTGGAGGTACCTCTGAGATATCTCAAGATCCACTTCACCTTTACCCGGATTAGACAAAAACCTACTAACCACACCAATAGCATGAGCAATGTTTGGTCGCGTGCAAACTATAGTATACATCAAGCTATCGATTGAAGAGGAGTAAGGAATTGCTGACATCTTTTCCATTTCTTCTTTTGTTGATGGATATGATTTCTTACTCAACTTAAAATGGTTGGCAAGAGGGGTATTGATTGATTTGAATGCTTTATGTTGAACTTTTCAAGTATTCGTTCAATATACCTTTCTTGTGATAACCACAACTTTCTGGTTTTTCTATCACGAACAATCTGCATTCCCAAAATCTGTTTCGTTGGTCCCAAGTCCTTCATGTCAAAGGACTTAAACAATTCATCTTTCAACTTACCAATTATCTTAGCATCTTGTTTCACAATCATCATATCATCAACATACAACAGAAGGATAATAAAGTTACCATCAGGGAATTTCTTGACATATACATACGGATCTGCAGTTGTTCTCTAGTAACTATGATCCACTATGAATGAATCAAACTTCTTATACCACTGTCTTGGAGCCTGTTTTAATCCATACAAACTTTTACAAACCATGTTGTCTTTCCCTTTCACTTCAAAACCTTCTAGTTGAACCATATAAATCTTCTTATGCAAATCACCATGAAGAAACACCGTCTTTACATCTAACTGCTCAAGCTCACTGCTCAAGCTCAAGATTCAAACTAGCCGCCAAACCAAGTACAACTCGGATAGAACTTATCATTACCACTAGAGAGAAAATTTCATCGAAGTCTATTCCTTTCTTTTGATTGAAACCTTTCACCACCATTCAAGCCTTGTACTTCACTAGCTTTTCATCATCTTTCTTTAGCTTGAACACCCACTTGTACCTCAGTGTTTTTTTGCCTTTGTGAAGATTAACTAATTCATAAGTGTTGTTCTTTTGCAAAGAACCCATCTCTTCCCTCATTGCTTTCATCCAACAATCATTTTCGACTTGTGATTGTACTTCTTAGAAGCTCTCTGGCTCCCCATCAGTAAGCAAGACATATTCAGAACTAGGGTATCTAGTTGACACTTGATGCTCTCTAGTAAACCTTCTCAATTGAGGCCCTACAGTCTCCGGTTCGAGGGACTGCTCCCCCTGCTCAACATGCTCTGTATCATGCATAACATCATCATCAATTGTCGTTGGCTCCTATTCTTCATGTGTCTCTCCTTCATCTGTGGCACTGTCTGAAGGAGTAGGATCTGGTACAGAGTCTTCAAGTTTGCCTGTACCATGCTGTGTCTTCTCATTTTTCTCAATATCAACCAAAGTGTCATTTTCATGGAAGACAACATCTCTGCTTCTAATAATCTCATTCTTTTCTGGATCCCATAACTTGTAACCAAACTCAGCATCCCCATAACCAACAAACACACAAGCAACTGCTTTGTTATCAAGTTTTGACACATTCTCCTTGAGAATGTGTGCAAAAACTTTGAAACCAAACACCTCCAAGTGAGAATAAGAAACATCTTTTTCTGTCCAAACTCTTTATGGAATGCCAAAACCCAAATGAACAGATTGAGATCTATTAATCAGATAGCAAGCTGTACGAACTGCTTCACCCCAAAATGGCTTAGGCAACTTAGCCATTCTGAGAATGCATCTAACTCTTTCCACAATAGTACAATTTATTCTCTCAGCCACACCATTATGTTGTAGGATACCAGGAATTGTCATCTCACGCTTCATGCCAAACTGAGAACAATAATCTGCAAATTCATTGGAGGTATACTCTTCACCATTGTTAGTACAGAGACATTTCAACTGAATTCTTGTCTCTCTCTCCACGATAGCATGAAACTTCTGAAAATACTGAAATACTTGGCTTTTGTTCTTCAACAAATAAATCCACACCTTTTGTGAAGCATCATCAATAAAAGTAACAAAATATCTATTGTCACCCAAAGAGTCTACTTCAATGGGACCACAAACATCAGAATATACCAATTCTAATTTCTTTTGACTCTATGATGCTTACCAAATAAATAATAATCACATGGGTTCAGAGATATACCTTTGGAGGAAGGAATGAGTGACTTCCTAGCCAAAATTTGTAACCCTTTCTCACTCATATGCGCCAGCCTCTTGTGCCACAAGCTTGGAGAAGCATCATCTTCAACTGCATTCAGCTTATTACCACACACTTTCACATATGTCCTGTACAAGGTACAACACATCTTCCTCTGGCAACCACCAATGATCTCTTGGTTAGTTTTCACCTTCCATTACCGAAGTAGTGCTCATACCCTTCTTCATCTAGGACATGAGTAGAAATTAGATTGAGATGCAATTCAGGAACATGTCGCACATTCTTCAAAGTCACAGTGCACCCTATATTTTCCTGTATGTGCACATCATCCATCCCCACAATTGAAGCAAAACTCGAGTTACCCATCTTCACTATACCAAAGTCTCCTGCTATGTATGTTGTAAAGTAATTTCGATGTGGAATACAATGGTAAGAAGCCGCTCAAACACCCAGTTAGTACAGAATCTGCAACATGATTGCACTCCTCAAACTCACAAGCAAGTAACACAATTTTTTCGTCATCTAAAACAACTGCTGTTGTGTTATTGTCATTGGTCTTCTTATGATTCTTCCCATCCTGTTATTCCTGTTCAACAATTTCTCTTCATATGATCCAGTTTATTGCAGTGATAATATTTCATCTTATCTCTGGACTTTGACCTAGATCTAGATTTACTATGACCTTTAGGACCTTTACTCTTACTTCCACCCCAATTATGTGTGACAAGAGCTTGACCACTTTCTGTGCCTCAATCCTTTTTGCGAGTCTTTTCGTTGAACATACTGTCTTTCAACATAGACAAATTGAGCATACCATTCGGATTAGAGTTACTAAGTGACATTACCAAAGTCTCCTAGGCAAAGTACCCAAAAGAAATAGTGCTCGTAACTCATCATCTAACACTATTTTCATCGTAGACAACTGGTTCATAAAATCTTAAAAATCATTCAAGTGTTTGGCAATGGAACGTTTGTTCCTGTATTTCAAGCTTTCTCATCACAAAAGCTTTGTTATGAGCTGTCTTTTTTTCATAAAGCGTTTTTAATTTTTCCCAAAGAGATTTGGCATTAGTCTCTTTGGCCACATGATGGGTGGAGCACACTGAGATCCACCCACCGTCTGATGGCACCAACTGTCTTGCGGTTCATTCTTTCCCACTCTTTATCGGTCTTGCCCTCCGACTTGGCTTCATCACCCTTAACGGGATCATACAAATCTTTGAAATAGAGGTAATCTTCCATTTTCGGTTTCCATACCGAATAATTAGAAGTTGGCAATAAAATCATAGTACTAGATTTTTCATCTATGTTGACCAACACATGCAACCTAAACTCTGATACCACTTATTGAGAAAATTACCCACTGTCAACAATTAATCAATTACCACAATTCCAACCAAAAATCACAGATTAAATATAATAATCTCCAAGCCCAGTCCGAAAATAAAACGACAAGCACCAAATAAAGCAAAACCAAGAACACAAGAATTTACGTGGAAAACCTTCCAGTGTAGAGGGAAAAAACCACGGAAAAGATAAATCCATTATGTAAATAACAATTACAAAGTTTATGTCCCAAGTTTATGCCAAAACTTGAGACCCACAACAATTTGGTAATATTACAAAATTACCTCTCTAGGGAAAAATCACTTCTGTACTACCAACCGCTGAAATCTGAGAAGTCCATGCGCTTCACCAAAATCAAACATCGTGATAGAAACTGCAAACCTCGAGTAGATTGATTCTCTGTGACCAAACACCTTGAATAATACCCTAGAGAAAATCTCAAACTTTTGTACCTTTTTCTCCCTTTTATTCTCTGGTAAATAGAAAGAAAAACCTTTGCTTTCAATTTTTCTCCTAATTCTGTGCCTATTTCTCTAGCTACTCTCTCTGTAACTCACCATAGAAACAAGAAAGAAATCAAGCCTTTTTATATAGCCATTGATTTGAAGATATTCCTTTCTAATAGGCATAGGATTCTGAGTCCTATAGGTACTACACCAGCTAACATATTTAGATTTTTTTTATTTCTTATTTTAACTTGCTTATGGACTGGACCCCACAAGCCCAACATAAGTGTATATATTAGAGTATTTGGTTAGATGCTTCTTTCACGAGGTTTTTGCCTCATAATGCTTGATTCAGAAACGAGTTCTAAGCATATGTTTAATGTCCATCTGATGGGCCAGTTTTCAAGGTAGATAATCCTTCTACCGCCATTAAGACCAACCTTCTCACACTCTGTGATCTCCCTAGAAATTTCACTGCCAGCTGAACTTTGTCTGAGTGGTTATACTGTTCAGCAACTAGATATTATTGATCTTCCAATTAAGTTGAGAATTTTCTATAGTTTGAAATTTTATAATTACTACCTTTTAGGCACATCTTGATTCTTGATCGAAGTATGATCTATCATGCTAGCACAATGAAGTGGCTTGTGCAAATAATCTGATTGTTTATTATCCAATCAACAAGGGGCTCTGATGTATTTAATGAATATTATGAAATGAGAGTTCTCTATGGTCATTTTTTCCCCTTTCACTTCCTTTAAGGAGCCTTGATGGTGGAGGTTGAATTTGCATGATTTTCTTTTGTTGATGCTAACATGCCATTACCCATCTGCAGGCATCTTTTGTACTATGCCGCATGTTTGTCAAGTCTCGTGCTGGGAATAGCTTATTGGAAAATGTATTAAGTTATTGTGCTGAGGAAAGTGTTTCAGCAGTACGTCACATTGGTATTCAGCACGATGGATTTATTGCACCTGATGTTGTTGAAGATAAAGCGTGTAATGCCGTCTCCATTACCCAGAAGAATGATATATCAAGATATCCAGTGAGACTGGTTAATGAGCTACATGATCATGTCACTGCTGGGCCTGCTCCAGTTGCCAACTTCCAATTTCCTACCAACATCACACGCAATGAGCTGGTAACGTATTTTTAACATGTTCTTCCGGTATTTATGTTACAGAGACATTCTATATTGGAGTCTTTGTTTGTGTTCAGATTATGTACCATGCAAAAACATATCACTTGTTTTCTATGTCAGCTTGTTTATTGCATAAATTAAGTAAACTTCTCTGCAAAACAGTTCAATACTTTTGTTGTGCTGGCACCAATTACCAGCTATCACATTACGACAATCTGCATTCAGAATACTTAGTGCGTCTTTGATTTAAGAAAACAGACTTGTTTTCTGTTTTCATTTTTGCATGAAATAGAAACATGAGCGAAAGTGCATTTGGCTGTTGAAACAAAACACGTTTTCTATAAAAAAAATAACGACATGCTAAATTCAGAAAATGAGAAAAAATTGTTTCCAGTTTTGGAAACAGAAATGAAAATGACAGAAAATTTAACGGTGAAAATGAAAAAAAAGGGTCATTCCCTGGAAAAAGAAAGCAAAAATGAAAAATTTTCCAAAACTAAATGTCCTGCTGAAAGGAAAAGAATAAATAAAAAAAAGAACTTATGAAAGTTGTATCGTTTGCATTGGTAACTTGCTGAGTTAATCCTTTTCCTTACCATTATGGTTGATATGAGAAGCAAAGTTCTATATAAATTCTATGATTTTTTTTTTTCCTTTTCGTGTTTGTGCAAACAGATGAAACATCTGAGTTTTCTTCCCCATATTTTCTTAACCTGTAGGAAAGTTCTTAATAAGTTATTTTTTTTTTGTTAAAACCCTACACACGCCTTCAACACCTAACCACAAAGTGAGCAGGGAAATGCCCTTACCAACGTGCCAAAGCGGGCAAGACGGTTCTTAGTGAGGTTAATCGTAAACTTGTACCGTTTTGATTAGTAGAAGCACTCACACATGAATATACACACACATATCTATGTCCGTATATATGTATGTCTCTCATTTTGAATCATGTGTTCTTTCTTCAAATAAGTTACATTTCTTTGCATGATGGCTGGTGTGCAGGTGAGGACATCTGAGCTGACTGATGCTGGCATGTTTGTTGATGCTGGAACTGCCGAACAATTACTATCCATTCTAGAGGAGGATTTTATAGAGCTGGACGATCTTGTGAACTGATAGTGCAGGATAGACATTAAAGCATATGTGGATATATCAATAATTCAAAGTATTTATTACTTGAAAAAATTGATTAAAGAAGGGGTTGTAATAACCTGCTATAGAAGAGTGTGGGTTTAATTACCTGCAAAAGATGAGGAGGGTTTAATTACCCTTAAACAATGAGAAGGGTTTAAATACCCACAAAAGGATGAGAAGGGTTTAAATACCAAACAAAGACAAGAAGGGTTTAAACACCCACTGAAAATGAGATGGATTAAATATTTTACCTTCTAGAAGATGTAAACTGAAGAAACATTCTGTAAGTTGTGCAGTTGAGAGTGATGTCATAGCTGGATGGCCTCGTCTGTTATGGTAATTTTTTTTTTCCGTTTTTCATGCAAATTTCTTCCAACAATATCATTGATGAAACATGTAGTGAATTTATCTTTTGGTTACCTGCAGATAACTGTTGCGCTTGATAACAGTCATTTTGCTGTGGTGGAGTAGACTTTGGCTGCTTCACCTTCTATGATTTTTCTGCTGCTGTCCCATGATGGAGTTTTACTGTCCATTTCCATTTATGGGAAACTCAAAATTTCCCCTCACTTTTCTAGTCCCTGTCCTTGGCAAGCTTCTCTTTCTGTAGCCTGTTCTTTTTTCTGTTAAAGAACTTTCTTATTGCAGGGAAGACAATGATTATGAATCATGGATGGGAAATTATATTTTTTCCCCAACTCTCTAGTGCCTTAGCAAGTTCCATAGCCTGTCCTTTAAGCTTTCTGTAGAACCTGTTCCAGTAGCGGATAAAACTTCATGAATTAAAATTTTTGAATTGATTCCATGATAATATTGCAAGTCACTTGGATTGTAATTCCATATTTCATGTCAAGTTATAGTTATTTGACATTAGAGAAGGAAGTTTTGAATCTTTATATTGGAGCATTTGAGGTTATATTTGAAATGCTACTCTATTGGGATAGATACCAGAAGCAAATTGAGACATTTGACTCTGGACTAAAAATGTCTGGTATTGCAAGTGTTTTTTGCAAGTTTAGGGAACGTCGCCGAGTCATTTGAGTAAGCATGTGTATGGTGTCTTTCTTCCACATTGCAGAATGATGGAAAAAAATCATCTACCTTTCACACATGATTAGTTTTGTGTTAGTTTTACTTAATTGTTAAGATATCTAGTCCTAGTACGTATTACATGATCCTACTGTTGCATGGTCTTCATGTGTTTTGCCTTGACTGTGATAAAAATTGTTTAAATGATTCTCATTTTGATGTGAAAGTTGTAAATGTTTCTCTCAGTTTCTCTGTTGATGTCTTGAACTTTGTTTGGTCGCTAAGGCACTTACCAAAACTAGTAATCTTGAAATTATGCAAGGTTCTTAAATATGGTGAAATATTTGTTTTCCTATTCCAACCTTGGGATCTTGTGGAGGTACCCATTTTGTTTAGATTCTTCATACGTTTACGTTTTCATAACTTTGGACTACTTACCAGTGCTTGCTGTTGATCGATTTTGGTGGGATAAGGATGCATGGTTGATTAATAAACCTTGCCCAATTCCACCAAGCACAACCTACTGACAGCTGATTTGTTGGGGTTGGTGATAAATATACGTAATTGAATACAACAAAGCCACGAGGTGATGTGGTTTGATTTGTATGCATTCTCTTTTCTTAGGATTCTGTATGTTGATTTTACCTAGAGTATAGCTGTAGAAGCTGTTGACTGTTAGCTGACATGCGGTGCTATGATTTTTTTATTTTTTTATATTTGCCTACAATTACACGCTCATTTTCAGATTAATCTCACAATAAGAAACCAGGGTAGTGTTAGTTCCTTCTCTCTCTCTCTTCTTTCAGTCTTCTTGTTCTTTGCATGTGTATCTTTTTTCCTTTTTAAGCTAAGCAACCAGTTAGTCTTGGGATAGCAATAACTCTGTTTTATGGAATGATATCATCATCTTGGCTTGAGGCAGTATTTTTCTTGCAATCCATTCCCATGTTAGTTGAGGTCAGAACAGATATTCAATGTAAGAAAGTTGTGTGATGGTGGTAGATATGAGGCAATCTTGTTCCCTTTTCAAGTTCTTAGCCCGTTTAGATTTGGATTAAAATTGTAAGGGTACACACTTGCCATGTGATGTGCTTAATCATTATCATATGCTCACACATGGTGAAGGAGGTGGGTCACTCACTCCTTGCATTCCTGCAGACCCAATTTAGAGGCCATGAACTTTCCCACATAGAATTGATTGATTCAATCACTACACCACCCACCTCTCAGAAAAAGCATTAAGAGAGATTGTATATGGGGTTAAATCACATAATTGCTAACAACTACACCTGGCATGAGCTGACTGATTCCACGTTAAAACAGAGCCCATTCCTTCATGATGCTTACCTACGGTTCTAATTGTTTTGTTTGCAATAAAAGTCAAATTGTATCTTTCACATTGTTTTACTTGTCCATGATTTAGATTAGATCCAAATTCAAGGTACACCCCATCCGAAGGATTTCGTGAGCGTAGCCTTTGGCATCTTCCTTAGCTAGAGTTTAGGTTGTCAAATTATGTCCATTGTCAAAAGGTATTGTAAGTTTCTAATATTCGCCTCGGTGGGAGAATCGTCACGCATTATCTTACTATTTTAATTTTTCATTTTCAAAGTTGATTATTACGCAATGGTTTAAATAAGCAATCCATATGGACAGATTAGATTTAGAGTTTGTTTTAGGTGGCCTGAAAAAAAAAATACAAAGGATAATAAAAAGCAATGCAGCCCCCTTTGAATGGGGAACAAAAAGAAAAAAAATTTGAAAAAAGGCAACAAATAGGACCAAAGACCCAAGAATAAGAGGCCCACGATTGAGATGTGAACGGTGAGGAGGCAATTTAAAGGGAGTATTGAAGCAGAACCTTTTCACCATACAAATGGTACTTATAGGTTATTTGTATTCATACCTCTTGGAAGCAAAGTAATAATAATATCCTCTAAGCGACTCGTTTACCCAAAAATCAACAGCGCATTTCATATGGTATTTCCCCACACCCTAAATATGTACAGACAGAGAAATCGACTTATCAAGATATGAGATGGCTTGTTGTTTTTTAGGGTTTTCACTTTAACTTGTTACCCATGTGCCCATTAATAGATGGCCAAAATTATACTAATCACCACAAAACAATCAGATTTTTGGTACTCCAAAGAAAATCTAAAGAAAATAAGTCACCCGGCAGTGGGTCCCAACCAATGATCCACTGCCCATTGTTTATTCACAACTCAAACACAGCTCAAGTCACAGATTAAAGTGGGTTCCTAGGGGCAACGGAAAAAAATATGCATGTGATGGTAAAAAGAGGGGGGCAGGTGCTTGGCGTGAGGGAGATGGAAACAAGAAGAGGGCGAGTCTGGCTACGGCGCGCATAGGAACACGAGTTTTTTCACTTTTTTTATTTATAATATTTTAATTTCATAATTATTACTACATATTTTGTTTTTTTAGTGAGAGAAAAAAAATAAAAATCACAAGAAGAGATGGAGACCTGACCTGAGCCATTTGTTAAGCGGCCCAACAGAACACCTCTCTTGATGGTTGGTGATGTTGTTTTTGTTTTTATTTTCGTTGTAAATAACATCTCTTTGTTAGGAAACTGCTATTATATATAATCTCTCTTTCTATGGTTATTTGGTAAATTGCCGATTACTTTCCTATGTAATCTCTCTTTTCTCTTTCTTTGTGCATTTCATATCTCATTTGCATTTATCCTTCAAACGCTAGACCTCTCTCTTCCTTTCATTGCTTGCTTACTGGTTTTTGTTTGGTCTTTCTCTCTCTTTCTTTTCTTGAGAAAGAGAAGGAAAATCAGCTCCTGCGAGAGATTAGAGGTTTTTTGAGTTGCAAATCCTTGGTTTTCTCGCTCAGATTCTTAGATCGATCGGGCTCTCGCATTTTGCATCTGTTAGGTAACTTTCTTGTATATATCCTTCGATTTCTTCGTTCTTTTAGCTTGATCGGTTGATGATGTGATAAGATATTAAGAGTTTTGTGTCTGATTTATTTATTTTTTTCTTATATGTATATGTATATTTTTTTTCACTATTGTTTATTTCGTTTGAACTGTGGAGCAATCTCTCTATCAAGGTGAATATTTCGTGGTTAAATTTTGATTTTTTTTTTAATTTTAATTTTGATGTTTTAGAAACTGCATGTGCTCTGGGTTACGCGTGTTTGCATCTTTGGTCTGTTATCTGTAGTTGGGTTTTCACTGTCTGTTTGATTAATAGTATCGTTTGTGTGAACTGATTTTGGAAAGAGATACTATGTCAGGCTTGAAAAATTGTCGGTTTATCAATCAATCTCCTTGTTACGCAGGACATTTTTCATGAGTTTGATTTAGTTTCTTTGTTTTTGGTTGAGAAAGTAGAAGAGATTTATTAATAAATCTCTCTTTGAAATGTTCCTTTAATTTTTTCCGCCTTATTTTTAGCTTTTGGTTTTCATCACGAGTGCTTATGTTTGAAAGCTTTCATCTTTTAATCGTCTGACATGGTTTTGGCTTCCTGTATGATATTTTGTGCTGTGAAGTATGTGTGATTTTGGTTGCTTCAAATGTTGGGGCCGTGCAATGTAGTTGTTTGGTATGATGTTTATGATTCTTTGCTTTATGGGCAGTGTTTAAAGCAGTTGGTTTTTCTTTATGTACCTGATGTTAGAAAATATGTGCATATATTTTGTGTATGAAGACTCCTATATATACTTGACTTTACTATGCCTCTTGACCTAATTGTTAGCAGCACATTGAGTTTAGTGCTCTTTGTTTGGTGCTGGGCAAGACATTATCTTTGCTGATTTCAGTAACATTCTCTAACAGCTCTTGCAGGTTAGTGTAGTCATGGGCTGATTAGTTGCTTCCTATTGCTCATGTAAATTATTTCTTTGCTTCATCTGTCTTGTAGGAGATCATGATGGTACTGTCTTTTTATGATTTTAAGTCAGTTTCCCTGTGTGATTGCAACTAACAATTTCTGGTGTCAAGCCCTTATACAAAATAATTAAGAGTGACATCTTTTAGCATTGCTTTTCATTTGCATATAGGTATGTTGCAGTGATGAGTTTCATGAGAACTGATAAACTTTATGACCTCTTAAGCATATATCCACATTGGAAAATATTTATGTCAGGTCTTTTTCTCTTTTGAAACGTTAATTGAAAGACTAAGTTAAACTGATGTTCTGGTGCCAACAAACATCAGCAAAACAACTAAAAATTTTCAAATGCACTAGGATTACTAGTAATGTAGTCTTGGCTCTCAATTGCTAACAAATAGGTCAATGTATGGGTCAAAATGACAAGTCTTAAACATCAATATTCTTAAAACAATATAAACAATATTGATAGAGTTCAGATATAAGATGAATATAACATTATAATTATTCATTGTTAGATTATTGAGTCTCAGCTTTATAAAGTTGAAGATTTTTTGAAGAATGTGTTTCAGTTTACATTGAGTGGGAATGACATCCGCGTACAAAGATGACGGAAGACAGTTTCCAGAATTAAATATATGTAGTTTCCATGACCTAAATAACTTGTCTATATGTTTTTTGTGTTGGCATGGTGGTAGGTGCTTTGACAATATAAGTGGTAAGAAGAGGATAATGATCTATTCGTAACCACATCATGATTTTGAGCTCAATGTGCTCTTGAAGATCAGGCCTTTTCAATGCAATCCAAAGCATTATTTTGGCATTCTGAAACACCTATCAATGTGATGAAGATCAACGATAATATATTTTATTATATATAGTTCTTTTATTTGGGCACATTTTCTCAGAGCTCGTTGACAACCAAATTTAATGTTTTTTCTGTTGCTTTATTGTGTCAGATCTACCAAAAGAGAACGTGACTTGCTATTAGCAGTGAAACTTATTACTTGTAAGGAAATTGATATTAACCCTAATGCAAGGGCAGAGGGGTACTGTCGGTTCTTTGCCAGAGACCTTAAACTTTGACCATGGATCTTCATCAAGCAATGCTGCCATCGATCAGCAGATTTGTTGGAATAGTATTCATAATCCTGGGGAAAACCTATTACCAGATTATATGCTTTCACCCAATGATACCAACATTACATATGTGAATCCTATTTATCGTGAACAGCAGGACTTGAATAGATGGAGCCTAGGTGAACCGGGCTCTAGTGGTACAAAGAATGAGATTAGCCATGATGAGCAAAAAACAGAGCATGGATGGTTGTCTTCTGCAGGTGCTTGTGCCAGAGTTGGTCCACAGTTAGAAGAACGACAAAACGACAGTCTTACTGTCAATCCCTTGCTTGCACAATGTTCTAATTCTAATCCAGTGGCTCACAATCTCAACTTAAATGCGGGTTTTATGGGTCATGGTGATGATACTAGTCAAGTCATGGGACATCCTAATTTATACAAACCTAATGCATCAGAAAATGAGCAAGTTTCACCTGCTAGGGGTTCTGAATATTTGGTGGAAGAGAATGGTGGCAGACCAGGTTGTTCCCTTGAGGGGCGCCGTGCATCCTGCAAAAGAAAGGCTCTCGAAGGGAATATTGGCCAATCTTCTTCAAGTGGAGGCTGTAACGATTTTCAACGTGCAGAATGTAGTGCATGGGCTGCTGTTCCTGCCTGCTATAATGTGGGAAGTGGTTTGAATTTATCTGCTCCATCAGAACAGTTGAACCCAAGGCTTAGACTAGGTCCAAGAGGACTGGCTTCTGGAAGTATTCCTGGCTCAACAGTTATGGGGACTGTAGAGAGATCCAATAGAAATTTCCGTGTGAGATTTGATCCTTCAAATCAACAAGAATCTACAAACCCAACTTTATTTTCAACAGGAAGTGTAGTCAGGCATTCTGGTGTTTCATCTTCACAGCAGTCATCGAGACTTCTGCCCATTGATCATTCTTTGGACTTGAGGTCAGCACCTACTATAGATAATATGGGTCCTCAAAGCCAGAATGCTATGATCCATGTTCCATCTTTGCCAAGAAGTGTGCAGCCATTTAGGTGGAGTGGAGGTTCTACTTCAAGAACTGGCGGTTCATCAAGTTCTAATGTTTCTGTGGATAGAGATGCTATACCACGTGAGCAAACCAGATCAAGAAACTTAGCAAGAAACATATCAGAAAATCCTTTGTTTATACCTGCACCCGAGTCAAGAAGTTCTGTTCGGAATCCAACAAATAGAAGTTTAACTGGTGGAAATATAAGTGTTCCTGGAAATGTTGCATCTACATCTAGGGTTGGCTCAAATGTGGGTGTCCAACCATCACCTACCCGGACCTGGGTTCCTCATCCCAATCCTCCTTTACACTATCCAAGAAGGTTTTCTGAACTTGTTCGTCGGTCATTGCTTTCTTCCCTTGGTGCTGAAACTGGAGGCCAGAGCAGTGATCATTCATCGCTTCGTTCAGGTCCTCCTGCGTCTGCAGAAGAGATGGTGCTTTCATCTGGAGCTGGTAGCCAGGGGCATCATCAATCATACCCCCGGTCGGCATCCTGGGTGGAGAGACAAGGGGATAGTGTACTTGGGATTCCCCATTCTTTGCGAGCATTGGCTGCTGCCAGTGAAGGAAGAAGCAGGCTTGTTGTATCTGAGGTCTGTACTTGTACTCTGAGATGTTTTGCGTTGAAAGTTGAAATATTAATATGGCGTGATATTGCATGTGGATAATAGTGGCTCTCTAGCCTTTAAATCAATACCTTATCAAATGGTAGTAATAGCTTTTAGTCTCAAGAGTTTGCTTTTAAGATAGTGAATCATCTTCATGCACCTTATAATCTTTCTGACATGCATCTAGCATCATGTCACTGGAAATATAGACTTGTAGAAGCAAGAGAAACTTCTTTCACCTTGCAAATCGATTGTCTTTGGCCCCGTCAATTCAGACATGCGCCCCCTCTTTTGTTCCCTTGCTGGTTTCTATGATAATTGTGGTTATTCATGTAATTGTTCAGTAATTCCATTCTTTATACTCCCTCCGTCCCATTTTATATGTCACCCTTTTCCATTTTGGGATGTCCCAAAATGAATGTCACTATATCAAAGAAAGAATTATATTCATGACTTCCCCGTATTACCCTCCTTTTATACAGATTAAAAACCTCTTAAAAAAAACCTTACTTTAACTTGATTTTATCACCCCTTTTAAGTCCTCCATCATTCTCGTGACACCTCTTCTCTTAGCCCTTTTTTTTCTTCTTGAATCTCTTAGTCTTCTTTCTCTCATTGCTTTTGTCATTTATATAGGCTTACAGAGTACAGACCCATTTTGCTTTCTTCTTGGCATTTCGTTGACAAGCTCTGGTTTAGATTCATCAAGCCTTTCGACAGAATTCATTTTCACTACCAATTAAGCGTAGTTTAACACTAGAATATTTTTTTCACAAAATTGGAGAAAGAATCGCAAAATTAAAGGCTTGAAGCACGAAATGAAGAAAAAATAGCATAAAAGTTCTGGAAGTAGAGAGAGGATTGAATGTTGCAGAATCTCTCTTTCAAGATTGATTAGTGACTGAGCGCTGGTTCGAAAACTGAGAGAGAAGAGATGACCACAAGGGTAAATTTGGGAAGTAAAGAGACTGATGTGGCATGGTTGAATTTTGACTTCCTTAAAATTTGTGCAATTCAAACAGTGACATACAATTCAGGACAGAGGGAGTATTATGTTTAAGTTGGTCAAATTAAGCCAACTTGCTTTAAGTTGACTTAAATAGCAAACCAAACAAGGCCTTAGTATTGTCCAAGCCTTTTTTTTTTTTTAATTTGTAAGGTGCAATGTTTCTCTTGAAATTCAGATGCGAAGAAGGCCTAAATAGATAATTTATCTCCTGTTTCATATTTATGTTCTCAAAACGCATCCTGTCATTTTGTTTATCATATCATATGCCAGTTGTATCTTCCAAGTTCCATCTTACTTCTATATTTGTTGTTTTGCAATACCCAGGGGTCTTGACAATCAAGTACTCAACTAGAGCTTACAATGTTTTTTTTTTCCTCTGTAGCAGATTCGCAATGTCTTGGATCTCATGCGTAGGGGCGAGAGCTTGCGTTTTGAGGTTAGATTTATCTGTTTCTGCATAAATTAATATGGAGTAATACATTAGTAGAACTTTATATGTCACTGGAAACATGAAGAGAGACAATTTGTTCTGTTCATGGTTCTATGCTTGTGCCTGAGCATTGCACTTGGTTAAGAAACCAGTAAATTCTTTTTTTTCCTTTTTATTGTCACAACAAAGTGGGCCTCTGATATCCAAATAAATGAATGAAGGGGTTCCGTTGATTACTTTGGTTTAAATATGATTAGATGACTACTAATCATGGAGATTGAATAGGTCCTTTAATTCACTACTTCGTAACACTCATTTTGTCACTGCACTACTTATCCTGAAAGTCAAAAGACATGATTTTTGATCATGAGCTAAAAATTGTAATCAGGGCATGATAACTACCAAATCTAACAGTAAAAGAAATGAACAGTGAGAGGTGGGCCCTTGAGAAGGTAAGAGTTAGTGATGTAGAACAGTAACTGAAGAAGAAGAAATAGATCAAAGGGAGAAGTAAAGAGAGGGAAGGGGAAGCTAGGAGAAGATAACAGCAGAATAAGTGAAGATATGGGGAGATATACTGAAAAATAGGCTAAGAGAAATTGAAGAAATAGGAGGAAGAGAGAAGAATTAGGAGAGAGAAGAAGAACGAAAGAGGAGAGACAAAGAGATAGGTGATACCAAAACTATATAGTTTATTCTCAAATTCAAGTATAATTAGAACCCTAATAGAGGTGTTCTTATATCGGCACCACAAATAACTAAATAAGGAAGTAAAATCAAACCCTAAAATATCTAATTTCCAAAACCTAAAATCCTAGAATATTCCTACTTGATACCCAAGAAAAATACAATTACAAGATAATCCCACAAGTAACCCAACAACCATCATCAGTTAGGTTATGAGATTTTAATAGTTCAATTCCAAAAAATGGGGTTCTAGTTCTGGGAATTGTCTTCATGTATATTGAAACAGGTAGCTAACTCTTTTTTCTTTTTTTTCTTTTTCTAGAGAAGCTAACTCTTATTTGAATGGGCATATATAGACATGACATATGAATGTTCAACGAGTAGGAATTTATTGTTTTCTAATTAGACTGATCTTTTTCTTGTGTGTCAGGATGTTATGATCCTCGACCAGTCAGTATTTTTTGGGGTTGCTGATATTCATGATCGGCACAGAGATATGCGACTTGATGTTGATAACATGTCATATGAGGTAAAATATACACTGAGAATTTTGGTGTCCAGTACCCCTTTTTGTAATGAAGATTGTTCTCATGATACACTGTCGCCTGGATTACAGGAGTTGCTGGCACTGGAAGAGCGCATTGGAAATGTTAGCACTGGGTTGAGTGAAGAAACTATATTAAACCGTCTGAAATACAGGAAGTATTCCATTGCTGTAGGAGCTCAGCAGGAGACAGAACCATGCTGTATATGTCAGGTAATGGTTAATTATTTTCTGTGTTATTTCCCACCCGACTTATGCATGTATATAATACTTAAATTATTGTTTGCGTTACACAGGAGGAATATAATGACAAAGAAGATCTTGGAACACTGGAGTGCGGGCACGGTTTTCACACTGATTGCATAAAACAATGGCTGATGCAAAAAAATCTCTGCCCCATTTGTAAAACAACAGGCTTGACTACATGAGAGGACAATCAGTTTAGGCTGTTAATCCTCAGATCAGAACAAAAGTTTGGCCCTGAAAGTTTGTTGCTTATTGGAACAAATAGCCTGATGGGTAATGCCATGCTTAGCCTTCTTATTCTCCTCTTTCGAAGCTAGTCTATGGCACAACTCTCCTGAGAGCCAGACATTTAATTTTTTTCTTTAATTTTATTGAGGGTTCAGTCGCCGGGTGGATGCTGCAAATGTCTGAAGTGGAGAATAACATAAGTAGTTTCCAACTTTTCATGTATTAATGAACAATTAGTTTATGATGCTTGTCAGATATTCAGCCTATTGGCAATATATATTGTTGAGAATTTGCATCGAAAGCTGATGCCTCCTTGAATTTGGAATAGCAGCATTTTTGGAGATCTCAATGACAGATCAAGCTAGTAATTATTTTCTTATGCTATTTTGTTAAAGGCTATGCTGCCAATTAAATTTTGTGCTATAGTAAATATCCCCAGGTTATTGTTGTGCTACGTATAGTCTCATGGGTGAGAGGTTATGTGGCCTTATTTATTATGGTGAACTCTGCATCTGCATTATTTGCTTTGAAGAGAAGCATGTGGAAATTTTCTAAATATTGGCCAATACAAGCAATAGAATACCTAGAACTTACTGTCCATGTTTGTAGTCAGTATTTAGCCTTGTTAGCATTTGCGGTTTTCAACATTCAATTTCTCCTTCTATTCAAGTATTTGGCCCATACCTTTGTGTACCAAGTTATTTTCAACTTCATTTCGTATGGGTTTTCCCCCACTCTTTTGTCATATCTTAAGCAGCACATAATATTTCTCCGTTTCCACTTGACTATCAACGATCAACAGATAAGAAGAGGGAAAAACTGTCCATGAGCTGAATCTTCTTTGCCAAACACAGCAACAAGAGCCCATTGGGTCTATGCTAGGAGTAGTTTCACAGCCACCTGCAACTTGCCCGAAAGAGAAAAATGCTGACCTTAAAGAGAGAGAGAGAGAGGGCTTAACTTAACTCTTGTGTGTGTTTATGAAGCTAGGTAGAAGAGCCGTAGAGAGGATGTTGCTAACACGCTACCAAAATTGACATCGGGAATTGCACTTTTTCTTTGATCTTTTTAATAAATGCTACTTTCAGGCCAAGCTGACGTTTTGGTCGGATAAGACAGTGAAGCCTGAAACAGATGTCTCTTTGACTTTCACCACTTCTCTGAATAGGAAAAAAATACTCCTTCAGTCCTTAAGAGGATTGAAGTGCAAAACTTGTGCAGCTTAAGTGGTAGAATTTGAAGATAAATAGAAAATGAGGGGCATCTAGATAAAAAACACAAATATTAGGGACTAGAAAAAGTTAATTAATAGGGCGGGAGATTAATCAAAATTTGATTACGAAAAGGCATCATCAGCGTTCTTAAAACCTCCCCTCCTCTTAAAAACAGCAAAACTGCAAAAGCAAACAAACAAATAGCACAGAAAAAGAGAGTTAAAAACCAGCCCGAAGAAAACAACAGAGGAACCACGAGAAAACGATCACATAGAGACCGTTTCTCTTTACACTACACAGAAACCAGGTGCAAACAAAACGCACTTGCTGATTATTCTCCTTCAGCTTTTCTCTCTCTCTCTCTCTTTGTGGTTTTGTTGATTTCTCTGCTCTTTCATGGCGGATCTGTACGGAACAGCTCCATCTTCTGTTTCCCAAGAGCCCGAAGAAATCTCCATATTCTTCAACCAATTCCTGCACAACTCTTCTTCTTGCATGCCATTCAATGCCAAGTACATTCACTCCTCTTATCCACCGCCACCGGAGCCCAATTCCGGCGCCCTTCCGTTGGAGGATCAGCGCCGCTTCGCTGGATCCGTGGGTCGGGTCGAGTCAGACTGCCGAGTCAGGGAGGGAAACTCGGGAGCCGTTGTTGACTCGTCTTTCTCTGGTGTCAATTTCTCGGATCCTGGTGGGTACTTTGGGACCAATGTGAAGGAGAAGACCGAGAACACGTTCTCTTCTGTTGGTAAATTCAGTTGTGACAGCGAGGTAAGAGAACGGAAATTTCCGGCTTCTGTTTGGTTGCTGAGAAAATTTGTCAATTTCTACTTAGTTAACTACACGTCTACAAAACGAGAGTTTACCTCTAGTTGAAATGAAATAGACACAATTTGCTCCTTTTTTTTGCGTTTACTTTCTTCAAGATAATATAATTAAAAGGTGGTTTAGTTTAATTATGTGGAATTTAAGTTAAAAGTAAACTGTTTATGAACTTAAAAGGGACCAGAGGCGTCTGAGGTGCCGTCAAATCCGGTGCCGCCAAGAACTTCATCAAAGAGGAGCAGAGCCGCAGAGGTTCATAACTTGTCGGAGAAGGTTGGGAGCTTCAATTTTGAGTACATCACTCTATCATTATATTCCTACGTAGTTTCTGATTTCTGGGTTGTGATGTTATTTTTGTTGATTGATTATTGATATTCTCAGAGGAGAAGGAGTAGGATTAATGAAAAGATGAAGGCCTTACAGAATCTAATCCCAAATTCTAACAAGGTATCTAATTTAGATTCCTTAAAAAGAAAAATTAAACGTGGGGAGTGTGATTCTTCTAATGAGTTATTCAATTGATGTTTTTCGTTGTAGACGGATAAGGCTTCAATGCTGGATGAAGCAATTGAATATTTGAAGCAGCTTCAGCTTCAAGTGCAGGTTAGATTTCTCCTTCAGTTACAATTCTAAATTTCTAATTGTTTGGTTGTTTCATTTTTTTTTTTGTATGCCTTGGATGAATCCTGAAAATATTGACCTTCATTTACCTTTATATTTGAATTCTTATGAGGACTTAGACTTTTGCTTAATCAGGATATCTAGTTCTGTCCCTGAACTACAGAGTAATAGCAATCAATGCTGGAACTTGATAGTAGTTTCTGTTGATGGTAGCATCCATTGGTTGGTATATGCTCATTGAAAGGAAGACCTTTTCCTTTTGATATGTAAAAACTAGATCACCATTGCCTCAATCAAATATGTTTGAGCTTAAGTTAAAGCTTTCATTTTATTGGGATGAAGCACTTGAATGTAAATCTGAATGTGGCATAATGAAATCATGTTTCCTCTGTTCTGTTGTTTTTAAAGCCAGATTGTCAGAAATCAGAAGAGGCACATATGAATTACACTTTGTTCAAAATTAGGTATGTTGGAGAATCACACTTCTGAACTATAGGAACCAATAATTTCTTTACACTGCTTAAACCCTCCTTTCATTGGTTTTGCCTTTGCTCTTGTATCACATTCGCCTGTGTTAAACTAAATCACGCTATAGGCGCATTTATTCATTATCAGTATATGCTAACTTCACCTTTTACTTTTGCCATGTAAGTAGTTAATTTACTAGTTTATGTGATCATTTACAAAGACAGAAAGCACCATGGAGTTAGCAAGGCAATATGTTTAAAATGAATGGTGACCTGTTATGGTCTGTGTCTGTAACCGTGATGGTTTGCTCACAGGTTTCAATGAGTTACCATGATTGTTTGCTTTATATAAGGTTGTAATGCGTTCCCATGAAGAAGCTATTAGGTTCAAGTGACTACTGCTAATATGGTATAATTCTCTTATGAAGATTCTTGGTAAATGTCATATTATTAGGTAACATAGGTTGTGATTTTGTTCTCAACATAGACTGTATCTTTCAGTTGTTTTCAGTATTCACCCCTGGCAAGAAAGAGTGGAGAGAAGCAATTATAGTTGTCACAGTAAAATCAACGACTTTCATTGTGATTGATTTTACAGATGTTATCAATGAGAAATGGACTGAGTTTGTACCCAATGTGCTTACCCGGATTACTACAGCCTATGCAACCGCCTCCAACAGGAATGGGCTATCATGAAGGAAGTGGATTGTTGAATTCCAGCCCAGGAACAGGCAGATTTTCTGAAAATGAAGAAAGCTCGGTGCAAACTGCTTTTAATTTTTCCAACCAATGTCCTAGCTCAAATCAGCCCATTGCCATACCTTCAGTGACAAACATCACCACTTTAGAAATCCCATTTGCCTTAGAACCATCAATTCAGGCTAACTATGGACATTTTAAACTTGCCACATCTTCCGAGGTAAGTCTACTATGAGTAATGAATAGTTTATCAAATATTCTTTGGGATTGGCATCAGCCTTTTTTCCTTTACTTTTTCTGCTTTTTTGGCAATGTGAAGGAATTATGTAAGGACCGCAAACCAAAACTGCAATTAGACGCTAATCAGACTGAGAACATGTCGTCAGGTGTGTCTTAAGCCGAGCAGTAGTAGTCCACAAGACATGATGTGTAAAATTGTGATCACTATATTTAGCAACTGCGTTTGTTCAACACCATAGACACTACAAATAATCATTGAAACTGCTCATAGTTATTTATGTTGTAAATTGTAACAGGTGAAAACAATTGTGGGTTTCAAGCTGTTGATATCTCATATAAAAAAATCTTTCTTTTGTTGTTGTGTACTATTATCTTTTATTTGTTTTAATCCCTGCTCTTTTCTTTATTATTTATAAATTTGTCAAGTTTCTGTATAATTGATGGTTGTTGCAATTATTGTTGTGTCTGATACATGAACACAATCACATGCTAGGTTTGATATTACATTGTCTTTGACTCTTTATGTTATTAAAAAAAATAATTTTTTTGTTAACATTGCATCTATCCATGCATTTGATGCATGTATAGCATGCCAAACGTTTCTTGAGGGTGTTCCATCAGTCTAGTCTAGCTAGATGGCAAATCATCTATTGCTTCCGGTGCATTGCTAATTCCTCACATGCACATGTGGGCAGTGGGCCTCATAAAAATGCATAGGGAATTTCATGAATGTTAGGAGCAAAGCTACCGGTGCACTGAAAAACTACAAACAGAAGGGAGGAAGAATGGGATGGATTGAAAATGTAATCATTTATGGACCCGATCTTTGATTACACCGTTTGACTAAGTAGTTTTTGGTTTATGATTTTTGGTATATGTCATAGTTTATTGTTTGTATTATATTTCATTTGTTTTTTTTGGATGGAAATGTTTAGGTAGAAGTTTTTGAGTGAAAGCCAAAGTTTCCCCTTCTATTCTTTTTATTCCCCATTTTCTATCGTGTCGTTAACACTGCTTACGACAAGTATTGGAAGGGAGGAGAGGGAATTGATACGGTACCTTATTTAAGAATTTTTTTAATAGAAAGGGAACCCTAATCCCCTCCAATACTTCATTTCAATTTGGAGTATAAGAGCGGAGTGGAGTGGGTTCGGGTTATTGTTTTACACTGTGTAATTTTAATTTTATCAATTTTTAGGTTTTTTTATTATTATAACAGAGTATACTTTTTTGATAAAATTCTTTATCCAATTGTTTAAATTTTATGAAAAAAGTATATTTATAATATATATGACGATCATAGTTTATCAATTCTCTTATTATACAAATAAGGGTAAAGGAAAAGTAACCACTCTACCTTCTTTTCCCCTTCCACTCCTCACATGAAAGATTAGCTCAATACCTAAATATCTTTGTGAGGATTGATTTACAATTGAACGCTGGAGAGAGAAAACAGCTTTGTAAAAGCTCAAATGCTCTCTCGATGATACTGTTAAAGTTGTTTTCCTAGACACTAAGCACCATTATATATATATATATATATATATAGCCTAGGGATAATATAGTCATTATAAATGAAAAACTAGTCATTATGGATATTTTAAGTTTTTATCCAGCGTCTAATATATTTAAAAACTTTAACCGATGCACAGAGGTGATTGACTATTTGTGTTGATGCAAATAGCAATTTGAGTAAAAAATAAATTGTGTTAGACATAATTAATTGATGGTTGGGTTGATGTGATTGAAACTTAAAAGATGAAGTCTCTGTTTTATAAGTTTGTCGTGATTATGAATAATTAGGTTTGCACAATTTTAAGGTTTCGCAACCTAAAATATCCATTCCAATTATACAATTTTCCTATTTTCTTACTAAGTTCAATTTATGCAACTAAATGATCAAGAATATATAAGAGTCAATGCACAAGTTATGAACTCTACTGACTTACAAAAGTCTTAAACCTCCAGACACAACTTTCTTGAAGAATTAGATCTTCCAATTGCTTAGCTTCCCGTAGAGTATTTATGATAGGTCCAATTAAGTGTTTGCAATCAATCAAATCATTGGGTTGAGAGACCATGGTGATGGTGCTACATTTTAATTAGAGAAAACATATATTTTAATCACTTTTAAGCAAACAAAGATATATATATATATACACATCACTTTTTAAGTGTGGCTTTTCATTTTTTTTATAAAAAAATTGTTCCAAAAACAGCTATAGGAAATAACAAAAAACCTAGTTCAAAAAGATGTTTTCTAGAAACAAACCATGTGAGGCATCCATGGTCTTTATTACATTATCGTATAAAGCAGTACATTTACTTATATAAAATATTGATATTTGGTGGTAAATTTATACATTGGGTGGTAAAATAAAATACCATTGAATTTATAAGTTTTATAATTAAATATGAGTTTTTTTACTATCAAATATATTGCTTTGCACCAACATATTTTGAACATTAAAGAAATGTTTTTCGTTTTAATCTAATAAATAAAAAACTGTTTTTGAAAGCAGGTATCAAATATGCTCTTAATTTTTGTGATTTGTCTTTTTTTCTTTCCTAATAAGACTGTGTCTAATAAAGATAAATTATTAGACAAATAAGAAATTTATTGTCTTTTGAAATCTTATCAACACAAGAGAACGTATTGAACAAACCCTAAAACTCACAACAAAAATCAAAGCATGAATTTATGAGATAGTAATAACTTAAAGACGGTTTTGTTCTTTGGAAAAAAATCTTCAAATTTTATGAGATAAACCCTTTTTTATTCGAGTATCTTGTAATTTATTTAAATATATGCGTTTTTATTTTAGAGTTTAACTTTATTTCAATCAAGGTTATCATCAATGTCGTTTTGCATTATTTTCTTATATTATTATAGAGTATTGAGTTGAAAATTCATTAAATAATTATAAGTAATCATGTAATAAATTTTTTTCTTCTTTCAAAAAGATTTTAGATTAAACCGTGAAATTAATTATTATAAATTCTTTTTTCAAGAAAAAAATGTTTAAAATTCAAAAGAAACAAAGTGGAATAGAATCGTGATCATCCACTGATCTACAATCGATTCAAATAGACTCTCAATGAGACCAACTGAAATGGACCGTTTCTCATCATGTAATTTTCCACTGCTTCGTTTGGTACAGTGTTCGAATTAAGAACCCTACATTTGTAGAGATCAACTCGAAAAAAATTGTAAAGTAAAACATGCAGTACACATAAATTTTACTTATCAAGTAGTCCCCACCATATCTCAAAATTTAAAGAGTTCAAATTTATGTGCAAAATCAGTGTATTACATACTTTATTTCACAACTTTTACTAAAGAGCAGTTGATCCCACATTTGCATGGTATAATTTTATTTGGAATAAATGGCTTCGAGTGAAGGTTAGCTTCTTCGTTTGGAGTTTGTGTAGTCATCCGTTGCGTGTGGAGATGAATATAAAAAAAATGGGGATTCCTTTACCATCTCGCTGTGTTTGTTGTCGAGGTCCTTCGCAAGAGTTTGTAAATGATTTATTTGTTCAAAGCGGTCTTACTTCTCAGGTTTGGGAGCATTTTGGTACTATGGTTAATGTTACATTTCGTTACATTTCTATACATAGCCTTCTTTCTACTTGGTTTCTTTTAGTAAATCTTAATATTATAATATTTTTTCCTAAATGAAACAGAATATGAGAATCAAAATTTAGAGGCGTGAATTAATCGATGTCTTTAAGGCTTTATTCGTCCCCACTTGAATAAACAAGTTTGCTATGGGTACAGATAAATAGTGATCCAGGATACAACTAAGTCTCTAGGTTGAAGTCTGCAGACAGCAAAATCTGAAGAACTTCAGATTTTATTATGCTTTGAAATATTATGGGAGATGGTTTTGAGAAGAAAATGGAGAAGAAGAAAGAAAAGAAAATTATGTTATGAATGTGGAGGGAGGCATGATATTTACAGGTGTAGAAACACCTCTTCAATCAATTCTGGACAAACATGTCTTTCCAATTTGGAAAGACATGATGTTGGTGTTTGTCTAAGGTTTAAACATGGTTTGAAAGGGTTCAGCATCAGGTCTTGGCGCCTCAGCCTCCAGGAAGTCCAAAAGATGGGAGAGCAGCTGTGCGCTGCGGCCCAAGGAGTATGCTCGGCTGCCTGGCCCTTTGTGTCGTGGCTCAACCACTCCAGGCCGCAGCCTCCAGCATAACAGAAGATTTTAGCCTCTTCTAGGCCGCGGCCTGAAGACACATTGATGCTGATTTTTCTAGCCTTATGTTAGGTGTGTGGATGCATGATCAATACGCACAGGATCACTTAGACTTGATTAAAGGCTATGGTTGATTAGTCCTCAAGATCTAAGGGTAGATATTGACCTTCAAGATTGGTCAAGAAGTTGGTGCACTATATATAGGGTCATCTAGGTGAAAATCAACATAACTTGTGATTGGGAGTGAGAGATCAATTGTAAGAGTGCAAAGACACAATGCAAGAGAGACTCATTAAAGAGGCTGGTAGTTTAGAAAGAGAGTAGTATAGAGAGGGGATTCAAGGGATTTGTAAGTGGAATTTCCAAGGGGAAAAGTTCCAGGGTAACTCAAGACCTTATCACTTTCTTTTCTCTTTTCTTTCCTTCTTCAAGAACAAGAAGTTTCTTGAAGAGAAGTTGCTGTAACTTGTAAGAACCATTGATTTAGTGCAGAGAGTTCGGAGGAACTCACGGGGACGTAGGCACATTGCCGAACCTCGATAACAATTGCTGTGTTCTTTCTTTTCTTTGATTTCTGTTTCTGTTTTCGATTCATTACAAGTCATTCTAGACTTGGGTGTTTGGAAGATCACCACCTGGGCATCCAGAAGGTGATTTCCCAACAGTGGTATCAGAGCTGTGGTCCAAGAATAGCTGGGTATCGGAGCAAGAACAAAAGGTATCAAAGCAAGACTCCAAAAATCAAAGACCAACTTCTTGGGTGATTCAAAAACGGTGTTGGGATCAAGATCTGATCGTGTTCTTGAGGGTGATTCAAAAACAGTATTGAGATCTATCTTTGATCGAGTTCTTGAGATTTAGAAGTTTGGGAAAGTAATTGTGGGTGCTGCATAAATCTGGTATTTTCTCCGCAAGATGGCTTCAAATTTCGTTGTTGAGAAGTTTGATGGAAAGAGAGACTTTGCCCTTTGGAAGTGGAAGATTAAGATTGTTTTTATACAACAGAAGGTGGACTTGGCAATCGGAGAAGATGATGTTTTTCTAGTAAGTATCACCGAGGTCTAGCGGATTGAGATGAAGAAGATGACATACATCACTATTTTCTTGCACATGTCGGATAGTGTCACAAGGGAGTGCGGAGACTCGAAAGATCCTGCTGTCATATAGAAGAAACTAGATGAGTTGTTTCTTACCAAAACTCTTCCTAATAAGATTTATCTTTTTAAAAGAATCTTTGCTTTTAAAATGGATTCTAATAAAGAGTTGCAAGATAATCTTGATGTGTTTAATAAGCTAGTTCAAGATTTGAATAGCTGTAGCATAACATTCCCGGATGAACAATTGGCTGTTATTTTGTTGAATTCTCTTCCTGATTGTTTTGATAATTTAATTAATGCTATTGAATATGGAAGAGATACTTTAACCAAGGAGATTGTGATCAATGCCATAAGGGCTCATGATTTCAAAGCCAAGATGAGGGAAGCATCAAGTGGAGAAGGGCTGTTCATTAAAGGAAGGCCAACAACTCGGAATGGCAGTAGCATTCATGGCAACTACTAGGAGAAATCAAAGGGTATAGGGCAAAGCCATGGGAGATCGCATTACAAATCAAAGTTTAGAGGAAGGAAATGCTACTACTGCAATAAGGAGGGCTATTTCAGGAGAGATTGCAAGAAGAAGATGTGGGATGAGAGAGGAGGAAGCCATACCTAGAATGGAGAGGCTTCAGTTGCCAAAGGAGAACAACAAGATGATGTTCTTGTTGTGTGCTCAAATGCGAGCAGGAGGTAAGGCAGCGAGAAATGGATCCTGGACTCCGGGTGCACTTATCACTTGTGCCCTCACAAGGATTGGTTTAAGAATTTTCAAGAAACCAATGATGTAAAGGTTTTCTTGGGGAATGACACTTCTTGCCAAGTGAGGGGGATAGGAGACATCTAGTTGAGGATGTTTGATGGAGTCACAAGACTGTTGCGGAATGTGAGGTATCTTTCGGATTTGAAAAGGAATTTGATCTCATTGGGGCAGCTAGATTCCATGGGATATACATACAAGGTAGAGGGAGGACAGATCAAGGTGACCAAGGGATCTTTGGTAGTGATCAAAGCAACGATAAAAGATGGACTCTATGAGATGATCAGAGAGACATAAATCAAGGATCAAGCTTGATGATTGAGATGGATAAGGCAACCTTTTAGCACACTCGCTTGGGACATATGAGCGAAAAAGGCCTGCAAGTTCTCAGCAAGGATGGTCTACTTGGTGGTGACAAAGTAGAGAAACTCGATTCTGCGAGTGTTGCATTCTTGGGAAGCAACACCGGGTCAGCTTCAACACCGGAGTGCACAAGTCTAAGGGCATTCTTGATTACATTCATTCGGACCTTTGGGGACCAGCAAGAACACCAACACAAGGAGGTAACTTTTACTTTCTGTCTTTAATTGATGATTATTCAAGAAAGGTTTGGGTTTATTTGCTTAAAAATAAATCAGATGCTTTGAATAAATTTATGGTGTGGAAAACATTGCTGGAGATTCAAACGGGTAGGGTAGTTAAGGCTTTACGAACCGATAATGGCTTAGAATTTTGCAATAAGGATTTTGATAAATTCTGTGAGTTAAATGGAATTCTAAGACATAGAATGGTTGTAAAAACACCTCAGCAAAATGGAGTTGCTGAGAGGATGAATAGGACCCTTATGGAAAATGTTAGGTGCATGTTAATAAGATCCAGATTACCAAAATATTTTTGGGGGGAAACTGTGTCTACTGCTGCATACTTGGTAAATAGATCAACCTCTAGAGCTTTAGAGCAAGACTCCCATGGAAATGTGGAGTAGAAAACCCCCTGAGTTGAACAACCTAGGACTTTTGGTTGTGCTGCGTTTGCACATCAAAAGGATGATAAACTTAACTCAAGGTCTAGAAAATGTGTATTTCTAGGGTATGGTGATGGGGTTAAAGGGTATAGGTTGTGGTTCTTAAAACCAAAAGGAATGAAACTCATAATAAATAGGGATGTTATTTTTAATGAATTGTTATTTCCCTATTTGGAGAAAACTAACCCTGCAGGGGCTAGTGAGCAAACCAGTCCAGAATTTGTGGAGCATCGCATCAAGGAAAATTTAGTTCAGGCAGAGCAAGGAAGGCAAGAAGGTTCAGACCAGGTAGAGCCCATTGATGAAGGTCAAACTCAGGACACTCGAAAGGAGGCTGAATTGGAAGAGGATGATGCAGCAAGTCAGAATGACTATCAACTCACAAGGGACCGGGAAAGGAGGGTGGTTAGACCACCTTTGAGATATGGGTTTGTGGATGCTAATGAAGCAGCTCCTTGTTCAGAAGGAGGGATGGTTGAAACAGAAATTTACATGGAAGCCATGGAATGTAAGGATTCGTTAAAATGGCAGCTAGCTATGAAAGAAGAAATAGATTCTTTGAGGAAGAACAACTCTTGGGAATTGGTGCCCAAACCAGAAAAACAGAGAGTTGTGGATTGTAAATGGGTTTACAAGATCAAAGAAGGGAACACTCCAGAGGATGAATTCTGGTATAAAACTAGGCTGGTGGTGAAGGGGTTCACACAAAGAGAAGGCATAGATTTCACCAAAATATTCTCACTGATTATGAAGTACAAGACGATACAGATAGTATTGGCAATGGTGGTCCAATTTGATTAGGAGATCAAGAAAATGGATGTGAAGAAAGCATTCTTGCTTGGAGAGCTTGATGAAACCATCTAGATGAGGCAACCCGAAGGCTATGAGGAAGGAAGAAAGGGAGAGTTGGTGTGCCAATTAAAGAAATCTCTCTATGGCCTGAGGCAATCACCTCAGCAATGGAATAAGAGGTTCGATTCCTTTGTGACTAGCTTGGGTTTCATGAGGAGCTACTATGATTCATGCTTGTACTACAAGGGGTACAAGGAGGAGGAAGTGGTGATCATCCTCATCTATGTCGATGATATACTGCTGGTTGGGAGCACCATGGAGAGGATAGAAGAATTGAAGTCTGAACTCAGTTTGGAGTTTGAGATAAAGGATCTTGGTCATGCACAGAAGATCATTGGGATGAATATAATCCGGGAAAGAGAGAAAAACAGATTAAAGATTTCTCAGATTCTCTACATAGAAAAGATGATATCTAAATTTTCTATGGAACATAGCAAACCAGTGAAGGTTCCCCTTGCTAGTCATTTCAAGTTCTCCAGATATCAATGTCCGAGATTGGAGGGGGAGAAGAAGGAAATGGAAAAAGTCTCTTACTCTAGTGCGGTTGGTTCAGTTATGTTCACCATGGTAAGCACTATACCCGATATTGTTCATGCAATAAGTGTTCTCAGCAAGTTTATGAGTAATCCCAGAAAAGAGCATTGACTTGGGATGAAGTGGTTGCTGAGGTACTTGAAGGGAAGCCCAGAAGTAGGGCTGGTTTATAAGAAGAGGGGTAAGTCCATCGGCCTTGAGGGTTATGCTGATTCGAACTATGGAGCAGACCGGGATAAAAGAAGATCGATTAACTCCTACTTCTTCAACTTAAACGGATGTTGTATAAGTTAGAAGGCTCAGTTGCAACCAGTGGTAACACTCTCAACAACCGAGCCTGAGTACATAGTAGAGATTGATGGTGTTTGTCTAAGGTTTAAACATGGTTTGAAAGGGTTCAGTATAAGGTCTTGGCGCCTCGGCTCAAGATGTGCGCGCCTCGGCCTCTAGGAAGTCCAGAAGATGGGAAAGCAGCTATGCATCGTGGCCCAACGAGTGTCCACCACGGCTCAGCTACTCCAGGTCGCGACCTCCAGCATGACAGAAGATTTCAGCCCCTTCCAGGCCGCGGCTTGCCCTGTTCTAGGCCGCAGCCTGAAGGCACACTGATGCTGATTTTTCCAGCCTTTTTTTAGGTGCATGGATGCATGATCAATATGCACAGGATCACTTAGACTTGATCAAAGGCTATGGTTGATTAGTCCTTAAGATCTAAGGGTAGATATTGACCTTCAAGATTGGTCAAGAAGTTGGTGCACTATATATAGGGTCATCTAGGTGCAAATCAATATAACTTGTGATTGTGAATAAGATATCAATTATAAGAGTGCAAAGACACAAATCAAGAGAGACTCATTAGAGAGGCTGGTAGTTTAGAAAGAGAGTAGTATAGAGAGGGGATTCAAGGGACTTGTAAGTGGAATTTCCAAGGGAGAAAGTTCTAGGGAAACTCAAGACCTTATCACTTTCTTTTATCTCTTCTTTCTTTCTTCAAGAACAAGAGGTTTCTTGAAAATAAGTTGCTGTAACTTGTAAGAACCATTAATTTAGTACAGAGAGTTTGGAGGAACTCACAGGGACGTAGGCACATTACTGAACCTCGATAACAATTGTTATGTTATTTCTTTTCTTTGATTTCTGTTTCTGTTTTCGATTCATTACAAGTCATTCTAGACTTGGGTGTTTGGAAGATCACCACCTGGGTATCAAGAAGGTGATTTCCCAACACATTATTTTTCCAGATTTAAACAGTTTAGATCATATCTCTTAATTTTAAATAGTTTAGATCATGTCTGTTAAAGAGACAATTGACTAATCTGGCACCCTTTTGATTAAGTTATGACATTTAGATTTAAATCATACATCTTTAATTAAATCAAAACCTTTAGATCTGCACGTGTGAAGTGCAAAGTGGGCCTAAATCGCTAATGCGACTTTACGACACGAACGGTCCCGAGCTCGAGCTCGAGCTCGGACTCGGGCTTGGGAAGGGGTCGTGGCCGAGACACTGGCGTGTGCGTGGTGTGTTGCTGTGCAACCCACCGTGAACCTTCATCTTTATCCCTTCTTTTAACCGAAGTAGATAAGAATCCTAAATAAATGCTTATAAAGCATTTTATTTCTCATTTTCTTATCAATGTGGGACAAAACCAATTTGGGTTTTCAAACAACTATTTTATTCTCATTTTAAGCTCATACATTAAGATTCCTTTTGAATCAAAATAAATACCCATTAAATCTCCAACTTAAGTTTAATTTAATGCACTTAATTAAAGGTTTTTTAATGACCATTAATTAGCTCAAATTAAGACCTTGAAATGGTCTAAAATAAGCTCTTAGAGCTAATTTTTCCAACAATCCCCCACTTGTTTGCAAAACCAACAACTTTTTTTTTTAAAAATACTGCCACAATATCTTTGAGTCTTGTATGCATAAAGAATGTATCTCTCGATTTAAAACCTTCTATTAATGTAAACAACTCAAAGTTGTATCGAAATGAATGGTGTCCTTTAGATTAAACAAACATTCCTATGTGATACGACCGGAGCCACCACACACATACAATTCTCTTATTTCGGTGATAATTTATTTTCACTTAGCACTATTATGGTCATGTGTTATATCCTGGTTTCATGAACCTCAAGAGAGCAACCATAACTCTCTATAAGAAGCGGTACCACTCATTCGTTCATATAGGTGAATTTCCTCTTGTGTTTTGGTTACTAGAACGCATTTTATAACTTCATAAAGATTTTTAACTCATCCTCTAAAACATAACGGACAATATTGTCTTTCTCAATTATGGGCCAATTTTATGACAATATCAACAGTCAACCACAGTAACTTGTTATTACCCATTAAGATCTATGACTAGTAGTCTACTAGCATTAGGTTGGGTTACCATCACTACTGACTTTTAAATGGTTTGAGCCCCATCTCTTTAGATGTATTACTTACTAGGTCTCTTGTGAGTGCCTTAGTAAGTGGATCAACCAAGTTCTTACTTGATTTTCCATAGACAATTGCAATGATACCATCTTGTATCAATTGTCTCATATTAATATCTAAGACTCATATGTCTAGACTTACCATTATAGGTACTACTATAAGCTCTTGATAAAGTAGCTTCACTATCACAATAAAGTGAAACATGAGGCATTGGACTAGGCCACATTTTAATGTCTAACAATAAATTCCTAATCCATTCGGCTTCCTTTCCAGTTGTCGCTAGGGCAATAAATTCAGATTCCATAGTTGAGTGGGATATACAAGTTTGTTTCTTTATTGCTCAAGAAATTGCACCCACACCAAGAGTGAATATCCACTCACTTATGGGTTTAGTATCACCCACACTTGTAATCCAACTCGCATCAGTGTATCTTTCTAATACACTTGAGTAACTATTGTAAAACAGTCCCAAACCACTAGTTTTATTGAGATATCCCATTATCCTACCAATGGCTTTCCAATGTTCTATACTAGGATTACTAGTATATCTACTAAGTTTACACACAAAATAGGAAATATCTGGTCTAGTGCAGTGCATTGCATACATTAGACTACCAATAACACTAGCGTATTCAAGTTGTGCCACTGCTATACCAGAATTATTCTATAATTTAATACTTGGATAAAAAAGGAGTATTATACTCTTTGAAACCAAGATGTTTAAACTTAGTTATCACTTTCTCAATAGTGAAATTGACTTAAAGCATAACCCCACTATGTTTCTTAATTTTAGTTCCTAAGATTGAATCTACTTCACCCAAGACATTCATCTTAAAGACAGAATACAAATAATTCTTAGTTTCATTTACTCCTTCCATGTTAGTACCAATGATCAACATATCATCAACATATAAACAAACTATCACACCATAGTTTTTAGTAAATTTAGAGTAAATGCATCTATCAGCACTGTTATGTTTAAAATCTAAGGATAAAATAACAGAGTCAAATTTCTCATGCCATTGTTTTGGAACTTGTTTTAGACCATAAAGAGATTTGACTAATTTACACACTTTATTTTCATTCCCTGGAAGAACAAACCCTTCGGGTTGTTCCATATATACTTCCTCATTTAAATCCCCATTTAGGAAAGCAATTTTTACATCCATTTGATGAATATACAAATTATAAATAGATGTTAAAGTTATAAGGACTCTAATAGAAGTAATACGTGCAACTAATGCATAAGTGTCAATATAATCAATCCCTTCTTTTTGTCTAAAACATTTGGCTACTAGTCTCGCTTTAAAAGTTTGAATAGTGCCACCAGTACTATATTTTTTTTTAAACACCCACTTATGCCCAATTGGTTTTGATTCTTTGGCTAAATCTACCAATACCCAAGTATTGTTACCCATTATAGAATCCATCTCATCATTAATAGATTCTTTAAAAAAAAAAAAGCATCTTTTAAAGCCATAGCTTCCTTAAAGGTTGTAGGATCCTCCTCTAGGTTAAACACAATAAGTATTTTATTCAATACATTATTATTTTGGTCACTTTCAACTAGAAATAACAATGATTGAGAAGAAACAAAATCAGGATCTAAAGTCTTCTTTTTTCTTGCCCTAATACTTCGTCTAGGTTCAACAGTCCTTTCAGGAACATTGGTTTTTCTATTATTAATTTATGGTTTTAATCCTTCATTGGACTCATCTTTTTGAGACTTTTTTTCTATAATCTCAAAATCAGTAGAAAATTTATTTTCAAAGAATTATACGTCTCGTGACTCAATAATAACATTAAACTCTAAATCAAGTAGTCTAAAGGTCTTGCTATTTTTAACATATCCAACAAATACACATTTAGTAGCTCTAGATCCTAATTTTTTTTTTATTTTAGAATATGGGATTCTACAATATGTTAAACACCCTCACACTTTAAAATAATTTAAGTTAGGCTTTCTACCTTTCCGAATTTCATAAGGACTTAATTTGGTTTTCTTTCCTGGAATCTTATTATGAATATGACAAGCAGTAAAAAGTGCTTCACCACATAAATTTAAAGGTAATTTAGCATTACCTAGCATGCAATTTACCATTTCAACTAAATAATGATTTTTCCTTTCAGTCAAACCATTATGTTGTGGTGTGTAAGGTGCAGTGCGTTGATGTATTATGTCATGCTCTTCACAGAATTGATGAAAATCATTTAAGAAATATTCACCACCTCTATTAGAGCGTAGAATTTTAATTTTTCTATCAAGTTGATTTTCTACTTCTAATTTATATTTCTTAAAAATGTCAAAAGCTTCATATTTGGATCTTAATAAGTAAACATATAAAAATCTACTTGCATCATCCATAAAAGTATTAAATGTCTTTTTTCACCTCTTGTTAACATACCATTTAATTCACATAAGTCAGAGTGTATTAAACTTAAAATTTATGAATCTCTTTGTACCTTAAGAAAATGTTTCTTTACCATTTTAGATTGAACACTTATTTCATATTTTTCTAAGTCATCATTTTCAATATTTATTAACTCTAACTTATGCATGCTCTTTAAATAACCAGAATTTATATGAGATAAACGACTATGCCATAAAGAAGAAGACTCAACAATATAAATAGAAACTATGGTCTTATTATTATTATTATTATTATTATTATTATTATTATTATTATTATTATTATTATTATTATTATTATACATATCATTACAAGAATATCGTTTTCCGACAAACATGTCATTCTTTGAAAGTATGACCTTGCCGGATTCAACCGAAACTAGAAATCTTTTTTATCTCAAAGATCTACAGAAATTAAATTCTTTCAAATTATTGGTACATAGAGAACATTAAGAAGACTCAGGCGCTTTCTGGAAGTGAAGTCAATCTCGACTATTCTTTTGCCACAAACTTTGATTCTATCAGCGTTTCCCATTTATACTTCTTTTCCATTAGTCACTTCCTCGGATATCTTGAACATTCTTTTGTCATTGCATATATGAACAGTAGCACCAGAATTTAACCACCATTCAGATACCTCATTTGATATATTAACCTTGGAGATCATAGTCACAAGGCTCAAATCGGTGATCATTGCTACAAAATTCTCTTCAACTATGTTAGCCTTTTTGATATCTATACTCTTGCAAAATTTGCATTCATGAGCATAGTGTCCAGATTTACCATATACATGGCATTTCTCTTTCTTTAATTTTCCTCCAACTTTCACTTGTAAAGCATGCTTTTTAGTTTTGCTTGCCTACATATGATGCACTTTAGGACCACTTTGAACATTACTACTTTCATCACGTAAACATGACTCTTTTTTAATACGAAGATGTTTTTGAATTTGTTTTCAAGTATAGTCCTTAGATTTGTGCAGCAATATTTTTCCATAATCATTCCAAGAAGGGGGAAGTTTAACTATAATATAGCTAAACTTGACTCTTCTTCAATACAAAGATTTTTTGAATTTGTTCTAAAGTGTAGTCCTCATATTTATTCAGCAATCTTTTTCTATAATCCTTCCAAGAAGGAGGAATTTTAGCTATAATAGCCCCCACTTGGAATGATTCAGGCAAAACTATTTTTAAAGCTCAGAGTTTATTGACAATAACTTGCAATTCATGCATTTGTTCTAAGACAGGTTTATTGTCAAATATTTTGAAATCAAAGTATTTGGAAACTAAATACTTATTTGTACCTTCTTCCTCCGCTTTGTATTTGTATGCAAGAGCATTCCAAATATCATAAGCCGATTTGATGTCTATGAACAGATCGTACAAGCGGTCTGATAATGTGTTCAAAATATGCCCACGATATAACAACTTTTTCTCCTCTCTTTTCTTCTTTTCCTTTTGTAGTTTCTTCGATCACTATTGTTTGAGACTGATCTCCTTCCTTAGGTACCAGATCATCAGGAATGGGCTACAGATTCGGATCCAGTATATAGGAAATTTTTAGCGCAGTAAGTAAGAACATATTATTGTCTTGCCACCAGTTGAAATTATTTTCATCAAATCGATCTAGCTTGACAAAGTCTTGATTCATCACCTTGAATGATTCTGCCTCCATTTTATTAAACAGAACTAAAGCCTTAAAATTGTCACGTAATGTTTTTTTTTTTAAATGAAACAGAATATAAGAATTAATACTTAGAGGTGTGAATTAATCACTGTCTTTAAGGCTTTATTCGTCCCCACTTGAATTAACAAGTTTGCTATAGGTACAGACAAATAGTCCTCTAGGATATAATTAAGTCTCTAGGTTGAAGTCTGCAGATAGCAAAATCTGAAGAACTTCAGATTTTATTCTGCTTTGAAATAATTGAAGGCAGAGGGTTTTGAGAGGAAAAGAGAGAAAAAGAAAGAAATGCAAATTATGTTATGAATGTGGAGGGATGCAAGGTATTTATAGGTGTAGAGACACTTCTTCAATCAATTCTGGATAAACATGTCTTTCCAATTTGGAAAGACATGATTTTTCCATATTTAATATAGGCATCTAGATCATGTCTCTTAATTTTAAATGATCCAGATCGTGTATGTTAAAAAGACAGTTGACTAATGTGGCACCTTTTTGATTAAGTCATGACCTTTGGATTTAAATCATACCTCTTTGATTAAATTACAACCTTTAGATGCACACGTACGAAGTGCAAAGTGCGCCTAAAGCGCCAATGCTACTTTGTGACACGACCGGGCCCGAGCTCAAGCTCGAGCTTGGACACGGGCCAGGGCCATGGCCGTGGCATGGGCGCGTGCATTGTGTATTACGATGCAACACACCGTGAACCTTCACCTTTATCCCTTCTTTTAACCGAAGTAGATAAGAATCCCAAATAAATGCTTATAAAGCATTTTATTTCTCATTTTTTTATCAATGTGGGACAAAGCCAATGTGGGTTTTCAAACAACCATTTTATT
The DNA here is from genome assembly GCA_023935145.1 of Bretschneidera sinensis. Lineage (NCBI taxonomy): Eukaryota > Viridiplantae > Streptophyta > Magnoliopsida > Brassicales > Akaniaceae > Bretschneidera > Bretschneidera sinensis. The sequence continues at coordinate 119,276,115 of CM043700.1, forward strand.
CTCATTTTAAGCTCATACATTAAGATTACTTTTGAATCAAAATAAATACTCATTAAATCTTCAACTTGAGTTTAATTTAATGCACCTAATTAAAAGTTTTTTGATGACCATCAATTAGCTCAAATTAATAACTTAAAGTGGTCTAAAATCAGCTATTTAAGCTGATTTTTCCAACACTTAATTATGAGATTGGATTTGCAAATATCATGATTATGTGATTCAGCTATTAGGAGATATGGTGCAAGTCAATGCTAGGGTTCATGAATAAATTTCTCGCTCCTATATGTTGATTATTACCAAGGTAATATCTTGGCTTCGGGATATGATCTCACTATATTCTCCAAACTCTAAACTGGTATTCCATGATGTCTCAACTATTTTGAATTTGTTACATATCCCTATTTGGCCTTCTAGGATTCAGAGAGGTATGTGTGTTCGTTGGCATTCTCCTCATGTGGGTGTTCTTAAACTCAATTCTGATGGTTCTAGTAGGCAGGGTTTCTATTCTGGTGGTGGTTTGGTGAAGGTTTATAAATGAGATATTATTCTTGCTTAATCCTCTTACTGGCTCTAATATGGAAAGTGAGACACAAGATATGCTTCTAGGACTTCAACTTTGCAAGCAGTTCAACACTGTTATCTCTATTATTATTATTATTATTTTTGAATCAGTATAAAGATCATCACATTAACATTACGTAATTTTATGTACAATTAAGTCATGGTGTGGGACAATGGGAGATAAGAGAATAGATTCCCTCTTTTTCTTCTCTTTCAATGTTTGGTTGCATAATGAGGTCTTCAATTATCAAGTAATGAAGTTAAGGTCCTTAGAGTCACAATACTGAAAGAGTTGTCAATGACTATACTAGTGGCTCTATCTTCCAGTTACATTTTTTAAAAAAATGAAAAAAAGAGTGAGAATTAATGTTGATGACCTTTAATGCATCCAAAAGGGATGCTTTTATATAATTAGAGCTTACCAAATCGTTTATCCAAATAGAGAAGCAAGTAAATCTGGTTAATTATGCAAGTAGATTTTGCATCAGGACAAAGTGCATTTGTGAGACTTGAGAACTTTCATACATACATAAGCATATAATATAAATATGTACGAGATTACTTACATAAGTAATGTTAAGGGTTTCTTTGAATTATTATCGATTAAGATCGAATAATGACTTGTTTAGATATGTTGATGAATTTAAATAGGCAAATGACCATGATTTAATGTCAAAATTAACCTCTAAGCCTAGAATTATGAATTTCTAATTAGAATTATAGTTTGGAATCGGGAAGATTTAGTTTTATCTTTGGCCTTTGAATTGGGCTTGAGTGATTTTGGATCCATTGGGCTTAGCCCACTAGGAGTTGTTTTATCCATTGCTTGACATGTGTCAAACATAACTCTTTACAGAACAACTTAAGTGGGCCCCATGATCAGATCAATATATATCTTCAAATAAATCATAAAATAAAAGGAAAATGAGAAGAAAAAGAAGGGAGATAAAGAAAAGAGATAGGGAGAACGTGGGAGGTCTGTGTGTTAAAGATTTTGATTGAAAAAATTAGGAAAAAATCTATAAAATTCAGCTTGAAGAAGTTCTTTCACAATTGTTGCTTGGTTCTTGGTATACAACACTTTTATCAGTTCAATTTTGAGGAAATATAAGATTTTGTGTTAAAGTAGGGTTTTTACCATGTATCATGTTTATTTATGATCTTTATGATTTACTGAATTATTTATATGTGCAATTCATATAAAGAATGATGGAAGTCATGCATTGTTATAGTTTGAAATCACATAGATCAAAACTAGATCGAATAGATATAGGTTCTATTATAGGTCTGTGCATTGTGCTTCCGTTATGAAATGAACTTGATATTTTAATATGCTATAGTTATACATGTCTAGATATTTCATTCCAAAATTCGATTCAATGGGATGTCTAAAGGTTAGTTTATCACTAAACTTAATACTACCACGTTATAGAAATCTTAATCTAGGCAGATTTCGTAATTAAACTTTAAGCTAATGTATCTCAATCATTTTAAGACCAAATTAAATGATTCTTGAGTCTAAGTTGAGATAATGACATTTTAGTAGAATATATTCAAGCATGACAATTTTATTGAGCTATTGTTTTATCGATGAATATGCATGTGTACGTTCTTATGCATGCGTGTGAATGAGGGAAGTTATCAGCACTGAATGAAGAAGTATTGTTTAAAGGATGCATGTTGGGACATGTCCTAATAGGTTAACCTCCCTATTGGGTGTGCATCGTACACGGTGTTACACTATTGAATGTTAGTACTGAGTGATTGAACATTGTTTGGCTGTGATACTTGACTCTGTCCTTAAAGTGATTGGTTGAAGACAATTGTAGTGCTCACGAGGTCCCTACTAGATCAATTGAGATCTTTGTTTGATTGACTTAGGCTTTGATGGATCGGTTTGAACTAAAATGAAGTCGGATGAAATTGATTGGTATGGATAGTACCATTTCAAGTTTAGTTAGTAATGCATTGCATATGATTGCTTAGAGTAATTGGCTGTAACCACTAGTATGAGATGATGGATTACTCGCATCTACTCAACTTGTTAGTGAACTATGAGTTCTTGATATGATGCATACGTGAACATCACTACATTTATATCTTCATACATGTATGTATAACTTGTACACTTGCACATATCCATGTAGATCCCTACTGAGCCTTGTTGTTTGGCTCACCCATTTTGTGAATGAACTACTTTTTAGATAATGAAGAGAGTGTATATAAGGAAGCTGGCATAGCGGGGTTAACTGAGCGAACCTAGAGTTCGATTTGTAAGAAAGTTGGGTACCATGTATATTTGTAAATGGCGTGAGGGAGTGGTTTGTACTAATATGTGTGCAAGAGTATTGTGTTTTGAAACAAGTATTGATCACTTGTATATGGACAAAGTTATGTACCAATTTGAAAAGTTTGATGTAATTTTTTCGCATATTGATGACTTTTAGTTTACTCTGATTACTCTTCGAGGTACTTGCATTAATTGATCGATCGGAGGACGAAATGTCCCACCTTGAGATGTTTCGGGTCCTCACAGCATTAATCAGATTTATTCATTTAGAGTACTATTTGAAACCAAATGAAAATGAAATCCATTTCATTTCCAGATGAATTGGAAAAAAAAAATTATTTAGAAATGAATTGAAATGAATTTTTATGTTAAATTGTAAAATTTATTTAAATTCTCATATTTAAAATATTTGATATGATTGAAAAAATTCAAAGAGAGAGGGATGGAGGGAGGAAAGAAAAAAAAAGGAGAATATTTTGATCAACATAACTTTTACTCTTTATTTTATAGAATTTATTTGTAAATTCTCTCAATTTTGATAAAATTTACAACAAGCTAACTTAATTCTATAGTAAATTCATTTGGAAATAAATTTCATAGCTTTTTGTTTTTCCAAACATAACAAAGTATGAAATTACAAATAAATTTCATAAAATTTATATAAGAATTCATTTGTTCAAATTAGAGATGCTATTTTTTTTTTGGATAACGGACCATTACGATCGCCCCCACAATCCTTGCCCTAGAACCCTGTGGAGGATGTAAATCGCAGGATGTGCAGCGCAGTGGCAAGACTTGAACTCGAGACCTCACGGGGGAACTGCCATCTCAAAGGTCGAACTTACCACTGCGCCATATGCCTGGGGCAAATTAGAGATGCTCTTAATTGGTACCCATGTTGTAATCTACCATTGCTGTTGAATGTATCCAACAGAAGAGAAAAGGACCAAGAAAGAAAACCAAAACGTGACCCTCAAATGAGAACCATTTGAAAGTTTGAACTCTTCCGACAAATCAATTAAATCTACCCGTAATAAGTACATAAACCCGGAGAGATAACACTCCAGCTTAGAATTTGTTTCATAGCGATGATTAGCATTTGAGATAGGAACAAAAACCTCTGGCTTTTACCAGTTACATTAGAGAATCTTCAGAAAGTTAAGAGGAGTTACACTTAATAGCACTCATATTAGGACCAGAAAAAGTTGTTGAAACTGAAACTTTTGTGTTTTATGAGAGAGAGAGAGAGAGTGTGTGTGTGTGCTGGTATTAATTATGTGCTATTAGATGCAGATGATCCAGGAAAAACTGCAGCTTTGGTAATTGTACTTTTGGGTCAAAAATACCTTTTTCATTCGGATGAAGAACAAAGCGGTGATCAAGTACTGTAATCGAAAGCGAGAATGGGTACACCCCAAATGCAGTGGAACTGATCAAAGCAAGGTTTCTTTTGATATGTAAATAATAACGGCCATATCATATCATGGTCTGTGCCTTTTGTATTGTATGACGGTTAAGTTTTTCTTTTGCTGGGTAAGATGGTCTGTGCCTTTTGTATTGAATGACGCATAAGTTTTTCTTTTGCTGGGTAAGATGCTTACGCTTACCCTCAACTTCAGCCAATTTTACCCAACTACCATTCTTTGAGTAACAATCTTAATCTTGGGCATAATAAGGGTGAAGATAGTATTGTAATTAAAGGGTAAAGAAGGGTAGATAAAGACATTGTAACGTGGGGGCCCTCTTAGAGAAATTTTTAGCAGTTTACTATCCGTTTTTGTTTGGAAGCCAAATAACGGCATTTGTCTAATTATTGTATTTTGGTGTCTTTCTTGCAACCCTAATCTTCTTCTCACATCTCACCCTACTCTCTTGCCACCTTTTTTCACCTTAATGAAACGCCCCTTTTAGCTTTCTTTTTGCTCTTTATCTTTCTTCTCTTTGGCCTTTATAAAACACAGCCATATATATGCCCCTTTACACATACTTATAGTAATACTTAAATAGAGATAAAATGATCGATCAGCATCTAATTCTAATTTTAGTGAAGAAACGTTAGTCATGAAAGAAATTAATTTAAGCTCTAATAGCCAAGCAGATATGGAGACAGCAGCAGTAGTGGCACTGGCAAAGGTAGGTACCAAAAAGAGAAGTAGAAAGGGGACCCCAAAGAATATTGAGAAGAAGGCTATTGATGGTGTTGAATCTGAGCATGAGATCCATATATGGACAGAGAGAGAAAGAAGGAAGAAGATGAGGGATATGTTTTCTGGTCTTCATGCTTTGCTTCCTCAACTTCCAGCTAAGGTATTCCAAGAGAGATATGACATGTTCTATTTTAGCAAACTCTCTCTGTTTCTCTCTCCACATAAATTCCCTAATCCCCTATTGAATTGATTACATTTACATGAATATATAATTTCTCGTATCCCTGTAAACTGAGCTTGTAAGGAAGCTTCAATTTTCTTCAAAAGTATAATTATTTTTGCAATTCAATTTTACTTCTAATGCATCCAACAAAAGTGTCGGAATTTCTTTTGAAGTATATACATATATATCAACAAGAAAAAAGAGAAGTAAACACATTTCCTTGACAAAAGCGTGGTATTGAGAACAAGATTGCAATCTTAGTGGCCAATTTGCTTAGCCAATTAGTTTATATTTATGAGAATTTTGAGCAGATCTTTTGCGAAAGTGCAAGAAGGCCATTCTTAATTGTGTCTTAACCAGTACCTTGATATTCTTTTCATGATTTAGAAATTTTATCTATTTGGCAACATATTATTGCATGTATATGAACCAAACCATTACTAATTATAATGAAACTGATCTTTATTATGTCGCTTTGATCCAGTTGGGTGTTTGGGTATATAATTAATATTAAACTGTTATCATTTGTGTGGTTTGAACTTAATCCAATTGATAATCAAACACATTTTAGGTTCCAGATTCTAATCTCCTTTAACCATTTGTCTCTTCTTTAAGAGACATAAGCTTAACTATTATATACTATGATCGGTAAAAAGAAAGAATGAGAGAAAGAAAAAGCGGGAGAGAAAATTAGAAGAGTGAGTGAGCTCTTTTCTATCATTTGATAGCTAGGCAAAAAAAGTGAAATTATTGATATTTTTTTTTCAATATGTACAAATAATAATTTCACAAATTTGATAATTGGAAAGTAGAATCTAAAATAAACGAATTTTTCATATTTTCTTTTTCCTTCGCTTTTCATTATCTTTACAGCACACCTGATAGAAGGAAACATCAATTTTCTTATTTTTCCATCGTATCCCTTTTCCTTTCACTTTTTTTTCTTGCTAGTTAAGAGTCATATAGATATATTTGGGGTAGTTTTTCATACGAGTGCATTTGGATTTTTATAAATGGCACTAAAATTGAATTCCTGTTGTTGTGTACACAGTCTAATTCATTTTTTTTTCCTTTTTACGTCATAAACTTTGATGTAATATCCAATGGAGAATTGAATTGAATTTCATATAACTTGATAATCTCTATCAAAACTTCCAATTTTGTGCAGGTAGACAAGTCTACCATTGTTGATGAAGCAGTGAGATATATCACAACCCTTCAACAAACTCTCCAAACCCTTCAAAAACGAAGGCTAGAGAAGCTAAGGAGTACAACAATAGTTGACCTTGAACCATCCATAATCACATCTGAGGTGCAACCACTGGAATCAAGGGAAGCGTTTTTGGCTGATCATCAGGGATCATCAAAGAATTACTCCATTGCCACAAACAATATTGTGCCTCACCCATTTCCAGCCCCTCTCCCTCCAGCTTGCTTTCAGATCTGGTTTTCGCCGAACGTTGTCATTAACATGTGTGGAAATGATGCACAATTTAGTGTCTGCTCGCCTAAGAAGCCAGGGTTATTGGTCACCATCTTCTACATACTTGAAAAGCATAACTTGGAAGTAGTATCCACTCACATTTCCTCGGATGGATATCATACCATGCTCATGATTCATGCCCAAGTAAGTTTTTATAAACTTTTGGTCTCCTAGCATTTTCTTACATATTTTTGAGATAGCGTTTGGGTATTTTTGAGATAGGAGAGAGTCACCTGTGTTGGCGATCTTCGCAGGAATGTAACAGTCACTTTTGAGAAAACCAATATTACATCAAAAAATTCTTAAGCACATAAACTAAAACTAATACGTTATTTATAAACTAAGTATATGAGTACACGACATGTGGACAAGTGAGATCAAATTGACGGGTGGTTACATTAATTTGTTATTATTTTAAGAAATGTTTAAACTGGTCAAGTTAACTGTCGCAATAAAGTTCAATACTCCCACTTGTCTACGAGTGGTGTACTAATATGCTTGATATACCGATGACATGGTAATTAACCAAAATATATATAGGATGGATATTACTCTTCTCTCAAGTTATTAATTATTTGTAAAAAATTTGCAAGTTCAGACAGTAGAAAATTATGCTTTATGTTTAATTTCTTTCAAGCAAGTGTGAGCTTCTTAGGCCTACCATTGAAGTAAGGAGCTTCTTAATTAGGTCAGGTGTGGATGATTTGTTTGAAAAAAAAATGGACCTAATATGGTGCGCGCAGCTGACCCGTAATAAAACATTACCGTTGAAGCAAAAAAAAAAAAGATTATTAATTAGTGCAAGAACATCAAATTAAAATATCTCCAAACAGAATGTACTAATGCTTTTATGTGGAGTATTTATGTTGTCCCTTTCCTTATCTATTACTAACGAAATGATTCTAATTTACTATTGATGTATATATACATGTGGTTAGTTTTTGGATCAGGCGGGTGGAGGTTCTGGTGAATTTACAGAGGCATTGTCGGTGGAGGAAACATTTAAGCTGGCAGCAGGAGAGATGAACTTATGGCTTTTGACATGTTGAAAGAAAAGAAAAAAAACATAAAGAAAGAGAGAATGCCCTTTGCCATATATTGCTCCTTTTGTGAAACAAGGGCCGGTTGGTGATCTCTACAATACCATTACCGGAATTGGAATGCCCTATCAGGTGACATTGAAAGGTTTTATTTTATGCATATCCTTAATTGAAATTTTCAAAGTAGCTGATTGAAGAAGTATACATACAATGTCAGTATCCTCCATCAATCTGGAGGACATAGTTTTCTATATTAAATCACAATGTATATATGAGCGTATACATTCCTCCAAGTTAATTACTGCTAGTAAATCTTCATTTGTTAAGTTGTATATATGCAATGGGGAAAGCTATCATGTCCTCTACTTTCCACTTGATCGTGACGAACACATCATTGCTTAGATTAGATTGCGCAAACCCGAATCGGGGCTACTCATTTACTTCCTAACCTAACCCCAGTAAGGCATAGAAATAATGACAGGCAATCCTCGATGACATAATTGAGTATGACACCATAATATAACATATGTTTCACCATATGTTTGTTGATTGTGATTGAAGGAGGCAAGTTCAATTGCTTTCGGACTTGGCCAGTACTACTAGGTTTGTTACATGTCGGTTCTCAATGTGGTAAATAGTACACCTGTTTTATTTTCTTTGAACGTGTCGCAAAGCACTCCTTTAAGATATATCAATTTTAAATTCAAGTGAGCATCACAAATTCACAACAAATAATAAATGCCATCTACCCATCTACGATGGCATCTGGTGTTACGTTCAGATTTTTAGACCGTGGGCTCGACTCCGTTCAGGCTTCAGCTTGTCCGTGGGACCAGCGGGTCAAAAATATACTGCCCAGCTCGATCGATGTTTTGTTAACCCTATTGGCAGTAGCAAATGAGGCACATACGTACATGGAGTATCATGTTTGGATAATTATTAAAACTAAAATACAGATTACGAATATTCCGTTCACAAGAATCACAACCATGATCAAAGACAATCTCCATTTTACATTACATACTGACAAATATATATATATATATATATATATAAACGATCGATTAAAAATTTTAATAAAAATTTTAATTGTTTTAATCGAATTAACTTAAATATTTTGACATTAACCAACCAATTGATTTCGATCAGTATGATCAGTTAAATTGTTAACCAATACTATTTATATAAATAATTTTTTTAATTTATTATGTATTATATATATTATATTTAGTTTATTACATTATGTTAACCGAGGTTCAAACCTTGAGTTTTAAAAACTTTTTTGCTAAATAACTTGCAAGTTCTTAAACAGTTTAATACGCACATAATCAAATAGTATGCTTGAAAATAAAGGAGTTAAAAAATAGAATATACAAACTCCGTTTATAGTGGTTCGGCAATATCTGAATTTCTCTAATCCTACGTCCATTCTCTTCAAGAAACCTCCTTGAAGTAATCCACTAAATGTTAATCGAACAACTTCACGGGTGTTGCACAAACCTTACAAACAATATATTCCTCATGGAAGTTACAATGAAGTGTTTAATCCTAAACACTTTAAGAGTTACACCAACTCTTTCTATTTATAATAAATTGTATTAACTATAAAGTAAATGATAGAGAGATAGCAATGAATACTTTTACAAAAGAAGAATATCTCTCTTCTAAGAACAAATGAATTTTTCAAAGCTTTTGAAAATGAATGAGCTATATGATGAATCGAATATGCTATCTTCTTATTTAAATGCTCATTGAAGTGAGTTTTTATAACTTTGAGCTTATGTGGCCGTTTGACACGGATTTGGTAGGTTTGAGGCATTAAATGCTCAAGTCTCGCGTCTTAAACAATCATATTTTCAAATTACCCGTTGACTGGGTCTTTATACTAGTCGACTGGATCAAGTGAAAAATGTTCACTTTTAGGCTTAGGGAAAGTACCAGGTCATAGGATCAGTCGACTGGGTTAATTTACTAGTCGACTGGGAACTTACTGTCCTTTTTCCCAGTCGACTGTATATAGATCCAGTCGACCAGGTTGTCTTTAAACCTAGTTTTTATGTTTCAAAACTGTTTTTTGACTTAGAAACATTTTTTGTATTTTAGTTTTGTCAAAACCTTTTGCAAATTGAGCCATAAATCAAGCTAAATAATTGAATATTAGAAATTTACAATGTAGTTCAATTACTTTAGTGCCTATTCTAGATCTCATATATTTTTTTGGTGTCTGAATGTGTTGAGTTCTTGCATCTTGTTTCTGTACTGAATACTTTTACCGCTTAAATATTAGATAAAACTGTTAGTGCAATTTGAGTGGTGTTTTATCATTATTAAAACCAAATACGGGTCAACACATTATATATATTTAATATATTATTAATATTAATTAATTTTTTAATCGGTTAAAAAAATTAACCATTAATCAATCGATTATTCAATTTATTTTGTTTGATTCAACTTATTTTATATCAATTAATTAAATTATTTTTATCAAATTAAATTAAAATAATCTATTAATCGTTTTTAATTGTTTGGTGAACATTCCTCCCTGGAGTCAAAGAGAATGAAGCTTAATTAATATTACTTCATAATCTAATGGTAATGAATCCACATGAATGCCCTAGGAGGAAACAAATCCAAAATCACAGCCCGAATCTAGCCAACACCGTATCCAACGACACAATACCATATAAGTCTACTATTCCAATGACCCAATATCATAATAACATGTCATTAATACAACTTAGACCAATTAGATTCCACCATAGTACAGTACATGTTACATTAGATTAAGTTAATGACATTTAGCGTCGAAGACGAAAGCAAACTAGTGGGGTTTCCTCTATTCTACAAGTCCCATCATGCCAGCTATTATGCTCTCTCTCTCTCTCTTTAAACCCCACTCACTCCTGCGCAGTGTGTTTTCCTTTCACATCCTCTGTTGTCTCTCTTTCTCTGCTCTGCATATTTTGTGACAAATTGGTCAGTTTGACTCATCTCACATAAGACTTTAAAGGTGAAGTACAACAACAAAGAAGAACAAGGAGAAGAGAAAAGACTAAACGATGTCTGATTATTCTTTCTTGAACGATCAGCTCTCAAAACGTACCTCAATTTTCGGTTTACGCTTATGGGTAGTTCTCGGTGTCTGTGTAGGTGCAGCTATAGTCCTTCTCCTCTTCCTTATCTCTCTCTGGTTCACTTCAAAACGCAACAACGACAGCCGGAGCAGCCACAACTCCTCAAAGAACAATAACGCTACCATCCCTAACGTCTCCAAGGAAATCCAGGAGATCCGAATCGACCCATCTCGCCACCAGACCCATCCGGACCCGGACTTCAAGCCCCACCAAACTCCAAACCCGGAACCATTACCGGAATTGGAGCCAAACTTGGTTCACCACCAAGAAGAAGGGAGCCCTGTTGGTGGGCGCAACAGAATTCACATTGAAATAGGTAAGGATCACCGAATATCGTACCCGGAGCGGACTGGTGGGTCGTCTCATGGGAGCGGGGAGACCCGGTCCGGTGATCAGGGGGCGGCCATGGTGGGTCCGGAAGTTTCTCATTTGGGTTGGGGACACTGGTATACTCTGAGAGAGCTTGAGTTGTCTACTAATGGTTTTGCTGATGAGAAAGTGATTGGTGAAGGTGGTTATGGGATTGTTTACAGTGGTGTTTTGGAGGATAATACTAAGGTTGCTGTCAAGAATTTGCTCAACAACAGGTACGCATTGATTATTTTACATGTGTTTACTTGTTCTCTGTGTAATTCGTGATTATGATTATGGATTCTGCAAAGTTTTTGCTCCGAATCTCCACTTCACTTAAAGTTATGTCCTTAATAAAACATAAAGTTTGAGATTTTGAAGCATAAGTTCTGCTTTTATCACATTTGTTAGATGGGTGACAATTTGAGAATTGAGTGGTTTATGTCTTGAGTGTTGCATGGGGCTTCTGTTGGGGTGGTATGCCAAAGAAAGTTCAATGGGTTTGTTTGTTCTGCTATAGGGGACAAGCTGAGAAGGAGTTCAAGGTTGAAGTTGAAGCAATTGGACGTGTTCGGCACAAGAATTTGGTGAGGTTGCTTGGTTATTGTGCAGAAGGAGCTCACAGGTAAATTAGGCTGTGAAATTTTGCCATTTTGAACTTGCTTTCTGGTGTTGTGAGTTAGAAGTTCTTGCTGATGCCTCCAATTTCATAGTTTGCCGACATTTTAACTCTCTAGGCTAACACTGATTTCATAGTCTTGGATGGGGCGCTAATAATGTACTTGTTTTGCTGCTATAGGATGCTTGTTTATGAGTATGTTGACAACGGAAATTTAGAGCAGTGGCTTCACGGAGATGTTGGGCATTACAGCCCTCTCACATGGGAGATTCGAATGAATATAGTTCTTGGAATGGCGAAAGGGTATGTTTTGAATTGAATCAAATTCATAAGAGCTTCAAGTCGTTGGTACTCCATGTTGTTATCATAATTAAAATTTGATAGAAAAATAATATAGGTTGGCATACCTGCATGAGGGGCTTGAGCCGAAGGTTGTTCACCGTGATATCAAATCGAGCAACATCTTGCTTGACAAGCAGTGGAATCCAAAAGTATCCGACTTTGGCCTAGCAAAGCTCTTGGGCTCAGAGAGGAGTTATGTGACAACCCGCGTGATGGGAACGTTTGGGTTAGTTAAACTTTGAGTGATTTTCTTTTCTATTGGATGAATATCTAGTGAAAATTATATTAGTTCCATAACCTTCATAGTCTGGTATATATGTTCATGCTCGGGATTGACTATTTTCTGGTTCTATCACCTAGGTATGTAGCTCCAGAATATGCCAGTACTGGTATGTTAAATGAAAGGAGTGATGTATACAGTTTTGGGATTCTTCTAATGGAAATAATTTCTGGGAGAAACCCAGTGGATTATAGCCGCCCTCCCGGAGAGGTTTGTTTGTTTATTCTTTTTTTATTTAAGATCCAAGATAGCTTTTCAGGGTTTTTCCTCTATCCTCTCTTTTCTTATGTATATTGTTGAGTCCAACTTTCAGGTGAACCTAGTTGAGTGGCTTAAAACAATGGTTACAAATCGGAATGCCGAGGGAGTTTTGGATCCTAGGTTGCCAGAAAAGCCTTCTTTGAGGGCGCTGAAGCGTGCCCTATTAGTAGCCTTGCGCTGTGTGGACCCCAATGCTCAGAAGAGGCCAAAGATGGGGCATGTGATACATATGCTCGAAACTGATGATTTCCCCTTCCGAGATGTAAGTTTGCGTTCATACCTCCACCTTATTATTCTTCCCAGTTTCATTTTCATTCCCCTTCTGGTTATGCTTCTTGTTAAATTAATTCTTTTGTCATGTTTCTTTTGGTTATGAAATTAAAACTCCCGACCTCCATGTGCTTGTCATTGTTAGAAGTTAAAGCTAAGAACATTAGCATTTACCGAACAATAAGACTGGCTTGGTGGCTCGTTGTCGTAACTTTGATTTTCAGTGTGAAGTTTAACTCACATATGACATAGGGATTTGGTGTTATGAGACCATGATTTTTGAAACTTAATTTAAAAAGCTTTATCTCATGTACTTGTGGTAAGGCAGAACGAACATAATTTGAAAATCTCCAGTCATTTAGTGTGTTTGGATGGGAGGAGAGTTAAAGGGAGTAGAGGATAAAATGTGGGGGTGTCAGGTGTGTTCTCTCCTGGATATTTTGTTAAATGAGGGGAGAAGAGTTGGAGGGGTACAGATACCTCCAAATCCCCTCAAGACTCCATTTTAACAATTCCCCCAAATTGGAGAAATAAAGATGGAGAGGCTACTCTACTTTCCTTTATATAAAGCATCCAAAGAAGAGGAAGGATAATTGTTTACATCCTCTCCTCTCATCTACTTTACATTTGGCCGTCTCTTTCTCTTCCTTCCATCATCCAAACATAGTGTTAAATATTACTGGGGGAGGAACTTATGCTCTGCTATTTTGAAGGGAAATTAGAATGTATGGGCTGATGTCTTTCCAAACATTTTATCCACCTAGTGCTTCCTATATGAATCTTCATTTCATCCAGGATTTTCAATCTTTGATTGATTTCAGGACCGTAGAGCCGGGCAAGAACATGGACGCCTACAGCGTGGTTTGAAGGATAGGTTGACAGAGAAGCTTGTAAATGAATCAGGTGACAGTAGTGGGTATGAAAGTGGTGTACAGACCAATATGTCACTGTGGAGAAAGCAGGAACCTGGAGAACAGTAGCCCGGCCAGAAACATCTATAAGGTGAATTGACACACCTTTTGTATGTTTCTTTCTGTCAGGAGCTTTGGATAGGCAAAAATTCCCATTTTGCTTGTATAATTTTTTTGACATAAGGAGTATGCATTGCTTGTATATGGTGTAGCAATTCGTGCCATGTTCTGTTACCATAGGCTATTAGGCTATGTAGTTGATTTCTTTGATTAATGCTTCTTTGTAATGGATTACCTGGATATCTTAGAGGATATGGTTTAACTTTGAATTTCAAAATGATAGAATGAACTTTGAATTTTGTTCATGGTGTGCAGTGCTCGGAATACCCTGGTGTGCGCCATTACTTTGAAATGTTATGAAAAAGCTGAATTGTATAATTTCCTTTTTCACATGTTTCACGAAGCTCGCCCATAATAATTGCTGCATTTGGGTTGTTTACTAAAGTTCGAATATTATCACTTGTATCATCTTCATGGAAAAGTAGTTGTGTTCCTGTTATAAACTTGCAAGTTGCAATGCGTTTGCATTTTTGTTGTCTTTTTGTACTCTCTTCTTGTTTGTTGTTTTAGCCGGTACTGGCAGATTGCTTTAATAGATCAAGTAGGAATACATGTGAAATTTGTAAAATTAATATATATTTTTCTGTGTATGTACATAAATCTGTTTCTGTATTTCTGGATTACAAAATCTGTTTGTATTTCCATTTCCCACAAAAGAACTACGTGAAGCTAGTCAAGGGAGAAAAGGGGTTAGGTAGATTCAGTCCAATTAAATTATATTATAATGCATAAAGGCAGCATGATTGAACTTTAAATGTGTCAAAATAAATTCCCATAATCATCCTTGATTAAGACAACACTCTTTTTGTGGTAGGTTAGCTGAGGACGAATTTCGTTACTATTGAATTTGCCCATAGGCTTTAAAGGGTGTGGGGGCTTTGGTTGTGACATGAGAAAACCTTTTACAGCTAGAGATGTACAAAGGGCTTGTAATCATTGGACCCCCTCCATTTTCTTTTGTTTCTAGTTTTTGTTCCTTGTATAGGAAAGTCATGGTCGAGCTTTTCCCTTTCCGGTTGTCTCTTCTCTATTAAGACCTAGATCTGGCATTCTACATATGTATCACTTTTGGTTTGCTTCAAGTCTTGTGTCTGTCTCATTTTTTTTCTTTGTTTTTTCTTCTAAAGTTTCTTTGAATCGATTATGTTTGTTGGTCCCTGAGCTTTTACGAGGGTTGTCCTGCCACAGCTTAGGAGTCTGTTGACCACAGAACATAAAGCTTAACCACTGGTCAAATTGTTACCCATTGCTTGCTTTTATGAATGCATTGGCACCTACTTTGTTTCCCACGTATTTGAAGGAAACCATCACTTCTACTATTAAAATGATCCAACTCTCTCTCATTGTTTTAGACCTGCTTGTAACTCTATTGATAATTTTAAAAAATTTCACTGCTAACATTGGTTGGTTTTAGATTCAGTTTAAAGAAAACTTTTTGCTCTCCATGTGAAAAAAAAGAAAGGAAAACTTTTCTATGTGAAATCTAATTATTATTAAAATATTTCTATAGATTTAACGCTACGAGTTCTAGCTCATGGAGAGATTGAGCTCGCAAAATTGGGATCCAAAAGAAAATGATCCTACTTGTTTTCGGGCTATTACCAACTCTAGTGGTTAAATTCATTTATTTGTTTTCTTGATTTCGTTATATGCACACAAAAACATGTAAAAGTAAAATTGATTCATTTGAATCTGAGCCAATCAATGGGTGTTTTTTAGCTTTGTTATAATCGTTTGTCGTTGCATAAAAGATCGAAAATCAAATTTTTCTCATAAAAGATGGAATGATAAGGGATTGAATAGATCAAAAATCAAATTACTCTCGTAAAAGATGAGAGATTGAAGAAGTTACTTATGTTTGGTAGTTCAATTTTCAATTTGTTTTTTTTTAAAAAAAAAATCTGACTCAATAAGTTCACTTTGCAATAAAAATGATCACTTTTGTTTGCTGAATTTGTGAAATAAATGAACTTGAAGCCCAAACCTATAAATTTGCTCCTTAACCAGTCAAATAACTTTTAACATAACCAGTTCCCTCCGGTGACCTTTTGTTTTTTCTTTGTGAAAAGTAAGTTCTGTCCATTGAACCTTGTGACAAAGGACAACTAAAGGTTTTTATTTTATTTCTATTTCTTATGAATGAATCATTGAGCTACTATTGGAGAATATTGACCCAAGTCCAAAAGAAGTTGGAAAAGATTTATTATGTTGATGATAGTAGTTCATTTTAAAGTGCATTCTTCAACCTGGAGGTCTATTCCGAATTGGAATTATGATTTGAGGTAAAGAAAAAGACTGTTTGACTTCAGGTAAAAATGAGATAAAATTAAATTAATTTTATATTTAATTTAAAAAATTTATTGTTTATATGAAATTAAATTGAAACAAAATTAATCTCAATTCTTATGTTTTTGTACCCCGGGATAAAAATAACCCCACCTACGTGGATTATTTTCTCTTCCCATCGTACCCATGCGTGCAGAGCCAAATTCCTACTTCGTTGTCATCATCTTCCCCGCTCTTCTTCTTCTTTTTTTTTCTTCCTCCTCTTTCTTTCTTTTCTTTCTTTTTCTCCCCTTTCCGTTTCTCTTTCTCCTTCTCTTCCCCCCTCTTCTTCTTCTTCTTCTTCCTCCTCCAGATTTGCAGATTTGCGCGAGGCCTACCGGTGTTTCTTACCCTGATTTATCTAGCCCTGGCTTCGCAATCAGAGTAGAGCCGTAGCAATGCCATACCAACACTGTAACAGCGCCGCGCCAAGCCGTAGCAGTGCTATCTTCTTTTTACAACGTGATCTCCCTGCAGGATGGGTCGCACGATCCAGATCTGTACGATTACTAAATGGATTTCAATTCTTTTTTCAATTTTTCCTCTTATTTGGTTCAGATCTATGGTCTTTCATAATTTTGTTTTTAAAAACTCTCTTATCAGTTTCGCGAGTTCTGATCTTGGAGCATGAAGAGAGAAGGTAGAAAAAGAGATGGGATTTATAATGGAGTGTTTGTTCAGAATTTGGTTCTGAGATTGATGGAGGATTTAAAAGAGATTGGCAGAAATTTAGGGATCACGTTTATGCAATGAAGGACTGATGCAGGACAGGTGGACAGAGCTGAACAAATGGCCCTGGACTATCTAGAACGGTTGGATCACTTCAAATCTAAGGATGAGGTTTATATCGTTTTGTGTGCCACGGCTCGGATCGGGCCCCAAAGACCCTAGTCTGATCCGAAATGGGCCCCCGATCAAAACTCAGGTCTTTGTCCTGAGTGTCGCTGTTTTTTCGCCAAAAAACGACGTTTAGATCTTCAATTTTGCAGTTTTCAGTTTTAGAAATCTTTCCATTTGCAATTTTCTTTTGTATTCAAGTCAGAATTGATTACCGTTAATTTTACCTTAATCAGAACGCTTAATTTTAGTATTTTCCTTAGTTTTCCCCAAGTTTATGTTTTCGGGGATTTTTGCTTTTTTTAGCTTTGACCTTATAAATAAGGAGGTCACGTACGGAAAAGGGAGATTTATTACTATTGAATAAAATTATGGTTTCTTTTCTCTTCGTGAGAGTTTATCGTATTGAGGGTTGAAGACATAGTTCTTCTTCCTAGTTTTTTCTTTCGCTTGCGTTTTACGTCAGTTAGTATCAGAGCCTTGTTCTACCCTGGTATGATGGCAGGTGATGGAAACGAAAGCAACCACCTTGGCGACGTTGATCGTAGGGTGCAGGTCCTATGGGCAGCCATAGATAATCACAATCAGCAGTTTGATGACCACAATCAGTGGTTTGATCGTATCGAACGCATGTTACGGAAGATACAACAAATCGTGGTTGGTCTGAGAATCAACGACAATAGGGATGAAGAACGCAATCCGGATCGTGTTGGAGGCCTTGCTCGCGACCAACCGGTTGCTGGGTGTGTTCCTGCTCAGCAGCGTAGGCCCCAAGCCTATGCCACTTTATCCAGTGATGATGAGTTCGAAGTGCTCAACGCCGAGAACGATGATGATGACAGGTGTGGTCGCAATCAGAATTGTCTTGGTCAGAACCGTTTCAACCAGAATCGATACGAACATAACAATCATGATTTTCGGGTCAAAATAGATCTGTCGTGTTTCAATGGCCACCTCCACGTGCAAAACTTCATCGACTGGCTTTTCGAAGTGGAAGCTTTCTTTGAATATATGCAAATCCCAGGAGATAGACAGGTGAAGCTTGTAGCCTATAAACTAAAGGGTGGAGCTTCTGTGTGGTAGGAGCAGACACAGAATAGCCGCAGGTGACAGAGTAAGCAGCCTGTTCGTTCCTGGTCCAAGATGAAACAATTGCTGCAAGCGAGGTTCCTTCCTCTTGACTACGAACAGATGTTGTACCAGCAATATCAAAATTGCAAACAAGGGGTGCGCACCATCAACGATTATACGGAGGAGTTTTATAGGTTGAACTCGCGCAATGACCTGCAGGAAACGGAAGGGCATCAAGTGGCTAGGTATATCGGAGGGTTGCGACTGGCCATTCAAGAACAAGTATCCTTCCATATTGTGTGGTCCCTGTCCGAGGCGGTCAACCTAGCCATGAAAGTGGAGTCACAATAGTCCAGACACCCATCACGTCCCCAACCATATCGATCGCCACCATCACAGGGTTCAGTGCCGCAGACTTCACCACAACCTTCAACTAGCAGAGTCGTGGGTGTGGGCACTACCAACCCCGCCAAGCCAGCAGTCCCCCGAACCAATGACCCAGCACAAAACGGAGAAGTGCCCAGCAATCCTTATGCCCGTCCAATTCCAGGAAAGTGTTACCGATGCAGTCAACCTGGACATTGTTCCAACGAATAACCGTCGGTAGGTTAACATGGTTGAAACAGCAAAGGGGGAGGAAAATCCTTTTGGTACAGATGAAGATTATTCTAGGGAGGTCGATGATTACGCTAGTGGTGAAGTAGCAGGTGCAGATGAGGGTGTATATGTTAATTGGGTGGTTCAATGCTTGTTACTTACACCAAGACAGCAGGATGACAACCAACGACACTGTATTTTCAGAACGCGGTGCACTATCAACCAGAGAGTCTGCAAGGTGATTATTGACAGTGGCAGCAGTGAGAATATTGTATCGAAGGCCCTTATCATAGTATTGAACCTGAAAACAGAAAATATCCCTCTCTATACAAGATTGGCTGGATCAAGAAGGGCGCTGAAACTCAGGTAACTGATATCTGTCGTGTCCCCTTTTCCGTTGGCAAATATTATAAGGATGAGATTATGTGTGATGTTGTTGATATGGATGAGTGTCATGTGTTATTGGGGAGACCATGACAGTTTGATGTAGATGCTATGCATAAGGGTCGGGATAATACCTATGTTTTTTGGTGGTTTGACAAGAAAATTGTGCTAGTTCCTACAAGTGGGCATGAGCCAGCTGTCGAAACCTCTAAGGCAGAGGGAAAGACCTTTCTTACAGTCCCTGAAAAGGAGTTCATTGAGCATGTGAAAGCGGCAGGGGAGTTCTTCGCGTTGGTAGTAAAGGGGAAACCACCGGCCGAGCATAAACAGATTCCTGAGGAGTTAAAACCGTTGATGGCTGAATTTCAAGATGTCATACCAGAGGAATTGCCTGAGGGTTTGCCTTCTATAAGGGATATTCAACACCATATTGACTTGGTTCCTGGGGCTAGCTTGTCGAATCTGCCACACTACCGGATGAGTCCACAAGAACACAAAATTCTATAAAATCAGGTTGAGGAGTTGATTAAAAATGGATCTGATCAGAGAGAGTCTGAGTCCCTGTGTCGTACCTGCTTTATTGACATTGAAGAAGGATGGAAGCTGGCACATGTGCGTTGACAGCCGCGCCATAAACAAGATAACAGTCAAGTACCGCTTTCCCATTCCACGACTGAGTGATATGCTGGACATGTTAGAGGGTGCCAAGATCTTCTCAAAGCTAGATTTGCGTAGTGGCTACCATCAGATTCGGGTCCGACCAGGGGATGAATGGAAAACAGCTTTTAAGACCAAAGAGGGGCTTTTTGAGTGGATGGTGATGCCATTCGGTGTATCAAATGCTCCCAGCACCTTCATGCGTATAATGAACCAGGTTTTAAAACCCTTCATTGGCAAATTTGTGGTTGTTTATTTTGACGATATCTTGATTTATAGCCAATATGAGGTGGAGCACTTGGACCACTTGTGGGAAATGTTGCTGGTTTTATGCACGAATAAACTTTATGTGAACCTGAAGAAGTGCAGTTTCCTCACCACCAAGCTGCTGTTTTTGGGATTTATCGTGGGTACAGATGGTATTCAGGTTGATGAAGAGAAGGTACACGCAATTCGGGAGTGGCCAACCCCAACAATAGTGAACCATGTTTGCAGTTTTCATGGACTGGCCACTTTCTACTGCAGGTTTATTCGGAACTTCAGCAGTATAGTAGCACCAATCACAGAGTGCATGAAAAAAGGACGATTCCAATGGGGGGACGCACAAGACACAGCCTTTGCAGTGATTAAAGAGAAGCTTTCTACAGCCCCGGTACTTGCCCTGCCGAGCTTTGACAAGTTGTTTGAAGTTAAATGTGATGCCTCGGGGGTGGGTATTGGTGCTGTTTGTCGCAGGAGGGACGGCCAGTAGAGTTTTTCAGCAAGAAGCTCAACGATGCTCGCCAAAAGTGGACAATGTATGAGCTATAATTTTATGCAGTCATTCAAGCTTTGAAACATTGAGAGCATTACCTGATCCAGCGTGAGTTTGTTCTCTACAGTGATCACCATGCTCTGAAATTTATCAATACACAAACCACCCTGAACAGAATGCATGCCTGGTGGACTACCTTCCTCTAGAAGTTCACTTTTGTGCTCAAACACAAGTCTGGGTAGTTGAATAAGGTGGCAGATGCGTTAAGCCGACGCGCATCCCTACTCTTGACTCTCCAATCAGAAGTCGTGGGGTTTGACTGTTTGAAAGAGTTGTATGAGGAAGATACTGATTTTCAGGAAATTTGGGAGAAGTGTCAACGGAAAGAGGCAATCCCAGATTTTCATGTCCAGGACCGGTTTCTATTTCTCGGTAATCAATTGTATATTCCCCGCACGTCTTTGCACGAGCAGATTCTCTGCAATATACACAGCAACGGCTTAGGGGGTCATATGGGGCGTGACAAAACAATAGCCCTGGTAGCTGAACGTTATTACTGGCCACAGCTGAAACGTGATGTGGGCAAATTCGTACAGAGGTGCCCCGTTTGCCAAACTGAAAAGGGCCAAGCACAGAATAGCGGGTTGTACACCCCTTTGCCTGTGCCGGAAAACATTTGGGAGGATGTCACAATGAACTTTATTTTGGGTCTCCCGCGAACTCAGCGTGGGGTGGATTATGTTTTTGTGATTGTCGACCGGTTCTCCAAGATGGTACACTTTATTCTGTGCCGTAAAACTTTAGGCGCATCTCATATAGCCAGCCTTTTCTTTCATGAGATTTTTTCGCCTTCATGGGGTTCCCAAGTCCATCACCTCCGATCGCAATATCAAGTTCCTTAGCCACTTCTAGAAATCACTTTGGGGCAGGTTTAACACATCCCTCAAATACAACAACACTTGTCATCCGCGGATGGACGGCCAAACAGAGGTGGTCAACCGGACCCTTGGTAACCTGATATGTTGCGTGACTGGTTCTCGGCCTAAACAGTGGGATGTGGCCCTTCCACAAGCCGAATTTGCTTTCAATAGCATGTACAACCGTTCTACCGGGAAGACGCCATTCGAGATTGTCTACACCAAAGCATCTCAGCATGCTTTGGACCTCGTTCCTTTGCCCAAGCCTCCTGGCCACAGTCAGGCTGCTGAGAACATGACTGAGCAAGTGCAGCACATCCATGCAGAGGTTTTCCAGAGTCTAGAGTTGGCTAACAACTAGTACAAAGCTGCCGCCGATAAGCATCCGCGTGAACGTGCATTTCAGGAAGATGACCTGGTGATGGCCCATCTGCGCAAGAACTGTTTCCCCGCGGGAACTTACAACAAGTTGAAAAGCAGGAAGTATGGCCCTTTCCTGGTGCTGAAGCGCATTAATTATAATGCTTATGTGATTGAACTTTCGGGTGACATAGCCATTTCCAACACCTTCAATGTAGCAGATTTGTTTGAGTACCACCCGCTGGACGAACCACTTTATCCTGACAGTAACTCAAGGTCGAGTTCTTTTGAAGTATGGGGGAATGATGCAGGATAGGTGGATAGAGCAGAACAGATGGCCCTGAACTACCTAGAACGGTTGGATTGCTCCAAATCTAAGGGTGCGGTTTACATCGTTTTGTGTGCTGTGGGCTCGAATCGGGCCTCGGAGACCCTAATCTGATTCGAAACGGGCCCTTGATCGAAACTCAGGGATACCCTGAGCGTCACTGTTTTTTTTGCCAAAAAACGACGTTTAAGCCTTCAATTTTGCAGTTTTCAGTTTTAAGAAACTTTTCATTTGCAATTTCCTTTTGTATTCAAGTCAGAATTGACTACCGTTAATTCTGCCTTAATCAGAACGCTTAATTTTAGTATTTTCCTTAGTTTTCCCAAAGTTTATGTTTTCGGGGATTTTTGCCTTTTTTAGCTTTGACCTTATAAATAAGGAGACCACGTACGGAAAAAGAGAGATTTATTACTATTGAATAAAATTAGGGTTTCTTTTCTCTTCGTGAGAGTTTATCGTATTGAGGGTTGAAGACACAGTTCTTCTTCCTAGTTTTTTCTTCCGCTTGCATTTTACGTCAAGGACTACCAAGGAGATGCGGAAGAAAAAAAAAATGAAGAAGAAGAGGAATTTTGCTTCTAATTTTTTTTTTTGCTTGCCCGGATTTTGTAAGAAGAATAATAATAGGGATGGGGTTTCACAATTTCTTTTTTTGATTTTTTTTTTCAGTTTTTTTTTTTGTTGTCCAGAATTTGGAAGAAGATAAAATTACGAAGAAGAAATAATACTGGGTTTAAAAATCAGTGTTTAATTGTTGATGAAGATGAATGAGTGCATTTTGGTACTTATTTTTTTTATTTCAATTTAATTTTAATTTAACAATATTTTGAATCATGCATATGATTATTGTAGTATCTCTTTAATCTCATTTAATCTTAATTCTAATTTTAATCTTATTCTATTATAATCTTGTCAGATGCTTAGTCTATAGAAACAAAGATGACATAATGTCTTCTTCACTCAAAACTGATACAACATCATAGGTAAAAACTACTAACTTTAGGCCTGGAAGCTTTTATGAGCTAGCATTATAGTTCAGTACTTCAAAAGTAAAACATTCATGTGGACGACAAAGAAAATTCTCTTTGAACTTTTCTCTATTTATTTTCAGATAAATACTTCACAACCCTTGATTCTTTGGTAGTGACAATACCATTGATAGAACAAAATATTATTAGAAATTCACCACCATTATTGGGCTTGAAACTTCGTGATTAAGTTGATCAACCCACTTGAGATAACCATAGAGCATAGCAGGAGCTTCTTTATCGATTTCTACGCTCATGGAAAACTCTTGCTTTTGATATTTCTGAGTGAATGTCAGAGTAGAAGGCTCTACTTTGATTACCATTCCAGTAGAAACCATAGGAACAGCTTGATAAACAGAGTTATCATCTCCCACATTTGTCACCACTCTGCAAAAGTTCTTCTCTCCTAAAGATTCAGTTTTGTTGGATATGACAATAAAAGATGGGTAATTTAGATCGATTCTTTCTTGACTGCAATTCCATTGACTTTGTCTAATGACGACTCTCATTTGCTGGTCGTTGTAGCCAAGGCCGCAGAGGAACTGAATGTAATCTTGCACACCCATATCGTAGATAAGCCCAGGATCCATGGCTTTGTTTGGGCTGATGTGACCTGCCCCAAAGTCTAGAGGTGTGGCAGTAAGGCTGGTTGATTGATCTTTCAGTCTAGTGCCAGTATTGTCAACGGTATACGATGTGGTCATGATTGCTGATCGGATAGCAGCTGGGCTCCAGTCAGGGTGAGTAGCTTTCAGCAAAGCTGCCACTCCAGCAACATGGGGTGCTGCCATTGATGTGCCTGAGTACAGTGCATATTCTGTCACCAATTCATAGTTGCCGACTTCCGTGTGTGGAAAATTTGGTGGTACCACTGCAAGCACATCGACTCCTGGAGCTAAAATGTCTGGTTTTAGATTACCTGGGTTGATTAGGTCTGATCCTCTAGAAGAAAAAGAGGCCACTTGTGGTGCTGGTTGTGTACCCAAATTTGTCTGCAAGAAACTCATGCTTTTCACCACTGCATTACTTGCTCCTGTAGCATACTCCCTTACCAATGTTCCCAAAGCAGTTGGCAGAACCAAGCTGGGAATGGAGTAGTCAACAGCATTTGAATCTAACATATCTGTCATAAGTATTCCTGCAAATGCACCTACCCTAGCAAGTTCCGCCAATTGTGTCCCAGTGACCATCTCGGTGTTATTATCACAGATGACTACTTTTCTAGCAATCTCATCTTCGCTCAATGCTCCATATTTGCAAGATGCTTTGGTTAAATTGTCCTTTGCATAGTGGAAAGGTGCATCAGCAATGTAAACGCTTTCAGGGAAGTATGATATTCCTTCAAAGGTTAACCCATTCCCAAGAGTCATTTTTCCAGTGAAACTCCGATCAATTGTTCCAGCCCCTACTGTCATGATCCAAGGTGCTCCATTGTAAATTGAATAAGGTGTTCCATCATTCCCAGCAGAACAAACAACTGCAATCCCTCTCTCGATTGCTGAAAGAGCACCAATTGCGATGACATCTTTGAAATAAGGTGTTTGGTCAAAGCCAAGAGACAGTGACATAATATCAACACCATCTGCAATCGCTTGGTCCATCGCAGCTAGTACATCACTTGCTGCTGAGTCTCCTTCCAACGTGACTTTGTACAAGGCGACATGTGCTCGTGGTGCTACCCCTTTAGCTGTGCCTTTTGCATATCCAAAGTTACTCGCACCATGTACGTAGTTACCTGCTGCTGTTGATGATGTGTGGGTTCCATGTCCTAATAAGTCTCTTGGCGACTCATAGTTTGATTCGTCGGAGATTTTTCTACCTGCAGCTTTGATACCTTTGCTAAATAATTGGGCACCAATGAGCTTTCTATTGCAGGCAAATGGGCTGGATGTTGTGCCATTTTGACATTTTCCCTTCCACCTTTGTGGTACTGGTGGCATCCCCTTGTCACTAAAACTCTCGCTCTCTGGCCAAACCCGAGTCAATAAGTCCTATGATCACACCTTCACCATATGATGCAGCAGGCCATAAGCCAGTTTTCTGATTTAGACCTAGAAACTTGGGGGTGTGGGTGGTGAACAGCTTACCAAAGGACTCTGGGTATGTGCCAAGATGAGCTGGAGATTTTTCGAGTTTAGATAGTTGGGAGGGTGTGAGCCTGGCACTAAATCCATTCATGGCATGGTTGTATGAGTACAAAAACATACTTTTGTCATCAGCAGGAGTTGCCAATGAATTTAGCGTAGACTTGTGCCACGACTCATGGGTTTCGAAAGAGGGAGGCTTGTGAGAATGGTCCATGTGAATGATGTATGTCTTGTATTCTTCTGGTGCAGGCATGACATTATTGATTCCTAACAACAACAAAAGTACCCATGGCAGTGCATGTTGCGAGATTAAATCGTATGAACTCATCGTTTTGGTCGTGATTGTGGGATGGATTTGGAAGATGAGGATCGGAATATTTATAATGCTATTTAAGAAAATTGTTCGATGCCAAAATCTCCCCTCGTAAATCATAGGACGTCAAGTTCAAGTCTTTTGTCTTTTTTGCTTGATTTTTCTTTTTGCAACTTCATTTGGGACAGAATCCTTATATACTATCAAGATTTGGATTTAATTATCATCAAAAGTCTCAAATTGCAAAGCTGTATGCTCATTTGTTTACACCAGATAATTTCCTCTGCTTGTTTGCTTTATGTTTTTACTTGAGGGCCTGCAAGTATACCAGGCTTCATCATGTTGTGAACGATATTGGCAAAACATTGCATAGCTTCAAACTTAAATTAAATTCTAAAAAATTTTCTTCTCTCAAAAGAGAATCCCCCAGTTGGATTTACCTTGGCCTGCAGTGTTTAATAATCAAAATTTGATTAGGATAAATTGTTCGGTTCCCGGCCGGAGAGCTAAGAAGCAGGGTTGACCTAATAAACATCAATTTAAGACAAAGTCAACTGCACAATATCAACTTAAATTACCCCAAATTGGCATCTTTGCTTTCAGCTTAGATAACATCAATTTATAATTTTGTATGCGTCGACTAAAATGTTGCGTTACAGTCATGCAACTTATATTTTAGCAAGAAAATAAGCTCTGGTAAAAGAGGTGTTACATTCCATCAGCCTCATATCCAGGGTGGATTTGATGCCAGAATGATTTGGCCATATCTGATAAACATATTTGCTCACTAAAGTTCAAACTCATAATATTTCATGAATATGAAGTTCCTGTATAACTAATTGTTGGAATTTTAAGTTCAGATATATTATAACATTATACATGTACACCTGTTATCTAATAAAAGACCCAATTAAGTGATATAAGTTTTATAGGTCTATAAAGTATCAAGGTTCTTTAGTATGAGTCACCTTATGTGTAGAAGCCCGATGTGGTATGGGTCTTTGTTAATGGGTCAAAGACTCAATGCACATGTGTGATGGTCCCTAAGGCACAGAGATATAAATAGACATCAGGGGAGGGTGTTTAGTGTGTGTTAAACTTTGTTGAAACAGACAGTTCTTATTCCTCCCCACTATCATTCAATTGATTAGTTTCCATACCAAAGGTGGTTCTCCATGCAGTCTTAGAAGATCAACCCAAAGAGGCTTGCTTGCAATGGATTTTGGTTTGTTTCTAACTCATCTTCTCAATATATATAAATATGAATTCTTGATAAGTTTAACATGAGATATTGGTTGTATTGTTGATGATTATGTGTATTAGTATCAAGATTAAAATCTAACAAGTGGTATCAGAGCCAGATATGTAAATTGTTGAGATTTATATTAAAATTGAGTTCCTTAAATTTTCTCCCATAGAACATGTTTAGCGCAGAAATTTGTTAAAAAAAAAAATTACTTTACTCTCTGGTGCGTGACAAACGTTACTTTACTATACATGTGAAAACAAGCCTTTCAAAGATCTTACTTTTATAGAAAAGTTAAAAACGAAAAAGAAAAGAATTGTCTTTTTGTGGCGTGTTTATGCATGTGACGGTGAAGTATTGCATAGTTAATAATTTACAGATAGGTGAAAAAAAAAAACACACGTTTTGAATATAATTGTGTTTCTTTTCTGCTGTCCATGATGTGTCAAACTTTAAATGCATGTTATGTTTCTTCCAACATGTATTAAATGCATAATGTTAGTGTGTTCACACAGTGTATTTTCTATATAGTTCAGTGTGTATCTGCTATTGCTGCATGCACAAGCAAATAGAAAACTTAACTTCTGTTCAAAGAATTTTTGTCCTAATAAATTGTATAAATTAAAACTGTTGGACATTTGTATTGTATAATTCAGTACCTGTGATTTTATGGTTTTGTAATTTGCAATTAAGGTGTATGTATTCCAACTGGTAGTCAATCGTTTATTAAAGCTATATATGCTTGTGCATGCATGTTTATATGCACACGTGCGCATCAGTCTCCAAGGCATAATATGTTTTTCCTAGTACCTTCGCTGGTCATTGCGCATTTAGTTATTTCCTTCTCTGTAAATATAAATGATACAATTAGAAAGGATTTTAATTAGCTTGTTACAGCAACAAAGTTATTATCAGTATCATAATCAGAAGTAATCCTCTTAAAAGGTAAATTATGAGAGATGGATTAACCGTTTTTTTTTTAATTTTTCTATAACTAGTGGAAGCTTGATATTTTGGACATGCACAGAATGTATAGTAAAGTGAAAATTGTAGAAATTTTTTTTATTGTCATGATAGCTTGCCAATTGCAAGTATATTATTTTGGTATTCATTGTAGAGAACCTCTACAGTCAGTCCCAAAATCCAAAGAATTAGTGCTGTAGCACCAGCAATTTGTTCCTCGGGCAGATTGCTGGCGCCGCGGCGCCAAGGGCTGGCACCGTGGCGCCGGTCAAGGTAAAGGACAAATTTTTTTTAAGGATTTTGTTCCGAATTTTATGTTTAATGTTTTTGAGATGAATAGATTGAAGTATTATGTTGCCAAAGCAATCTCTGATATGTAAATTTATTTATTTTAAGACATGTAAGCATGCTGTTAATATATGAAAATAATCGGCCCAAAGGAAGGTTATTTTGCTTTGTTAATAGATTAAAATAGTTGTGAATATGTGACAAATAAAGGTTGTCATGCGAATAATATGTCGGTCCAAAGAAAGACACATTATTTGGCAGGTTGGGTTGTCAATATTCATGAACTATGTTTGAGATACCACTTACAAGTTGATATTTCTGTCCAAAGACTAAGTAGTAATGTTGTGCTAGGTATCTTGTTATGGGCCCACATGCATCCATATATGTGTACAGTTTTGTTTTGATTCATATATACATGAGTTGTTATTAATTGTGAGCTTTTGTTCTTGTTTGTAGCAACATCGATTTCTGCTAACATCATCAGCATTCCCGTGCTTAACGGCACGAATTTCAAAAAGTGGCAAGATCATGTTATGATCGTGCTGGGGTGCATGGAATTAGACTATGCATTGAGGGTCGATCGCCCCGCACCTTTGACCAGCGATAGTACCGCTGAGCAAAAGGTTGTATATGAAAAGTGGGAACGATCACACCGCATGAGCCTAATGATTATGAAGCACTCGTTTCCGGATACCATCAGGGGTTCCATTCCTGATGAAAATGATACTAAGAAATTCCTCTCCCAAATAGCAAACCGATTCGCTGCAAACGAAAAAGTCGAGACAAGCACCATCTTGACTAAGCTTGTCTCAATGCGGTACAAGGGGAAGGGGAATATAAGAGAGTACATCATGGAGATGTCAAACCTTGTGACAAGACTAAAGGCATTCAAGATGGAATTGCCAGAAGACATTCTGGTGCACTTAGTATTGATCTCTCTTCCTACACAATTCAGTCCTTTCAAAATCAATTACAATACTCAAAAAGATAAATGGACTTTGAATGAGCTGATTGCTCAATATGTACAACAGGAAGAGAGACTTAATCATAAAAAGGTTTAAAGTGCACATTTAGCATCAACTTATCAGGACCCCAGTTCCAGCAAAAAAAGAAAGAGGAACATTAAAGGAAAGAAAACTGCAGAGTCTGAAAATTCACACCACAAGGGACAACAGAAACAAGATAAAGGTATAATTTGTTTCTTTTGCCACAAAGCTGGTCATGTGAAGAAAGACTGCACAAAATATGCCAAGTATGTGACCTGGCGTGAGAAGAAGGGTAAACTTCTAAACTTTGTTTGTTCAGAAGTTAATTTAGCCTTATTACCTAAGAACACTTGGTGGATAGATACAGGTGCAACTACTCACATAAGTGTTTCTATGCAGGGGTGCATAAAGAGCCGAACGCCAACTGATGCTAAAAGATTCATCTATGTAGGAAATGGCGAAAGAGCTCCTGTGGAGGCAGTTTGTTTATTTATATTACAATTAGAATCTGGTTGTAATTTGGATTTGGATGAGACTTTTTATGTACCGTATTTTAGACGGAATTTGGTTTCTATTTCATGTTTGGACAAATCAGGATTTTCTTGTTTATTCGGAAATAGAAAGTTTAGTAGTCTATTTCAGAATTCAAATTTGTTTGGTACCGGTTCTTTAATTGATAATTTATATAAACTGGATATGATTGCCTCCAAAGAAAATGAATCCTTGCATACCAGTAATATTGGTATTAAGCGCAGATTAACAAATGAGAATTCATTAATGTTATGGCACAAGCGTTTAGGATATATTTCTAAACAAAGGATTCAAAGACTTGTGTCAGAAGGAATATCTTGATCCCATAGATTTGTCAGATTTTGAAGTCTGTATTGAGTGCATTAAGGGAAAACAAACATGTTGGAAATCACCTAAATAAGATGCCCAGGTGGTGATCTTCCAAACACCCAATCTTGAGTGACTTGTAGAAAGAATTTCAGCAATCGAACACAAGAGCAGAAAATCAAAGAAAGAAAAGAAGACAAGCAATTGTTGTCGAGGTTCGACAATGTACCTACGTCCCTGTGAGTTCCCCCGAACTCTCTGCACTAATCAATGGTTCTTACAAAGTTACAGCAATCCCCTTCAAGAACCCACAATGGTATTGAAGAAACAAGAAGAAAAGAAAGGAGATTACAACTCACTCTCTATACTACTCTCTCTTGTTTACAACCATCCTAACAAAGAGTCTCTCTTGTGTTTGTCACTCTTACACAATTCTCTCTAAGTGTTTACAATTGATCTCACAATATCACATCAATCTCATGTGTTGTTCTATCTTATCTTATGAAAAACGAGGCTTGAGAACCCCTTTTATAACCTTTTATTTCTTGGACAATCTTATGAATCAATCTCACCCCTTTGATCTTGATTTCCTTGAAATCCTAGCCCTTCATTTATCTCAAAGTTATGCTGTGCATTTTGGCCTTGTGCGCACTAGTTTTGGAGTGCCTTGAAGCCTCCTGTATGCGTGCAAAGGAGTGTGCCTAACAGTGCGCCGCTGGGCAGAGTGTGCTGGTGCTGTCTCTGGAAGGTGCACTGTTGCCTGCTGTGTGGTACGCCCCTCATCCAGTCCTATAACATGCCTCTCTAGAAGGCGCACCACCTAGTGTGCGCGGCGCACCGCACACTGGTGTTGTGCCTTCCTGCTTCAGCTGCTGTGCACACTAGTTTCTGCCTAGGTGCAGAAGTGCGCACAGTAGTGCGCATGGTCTTCCCATGTTCCAAATTGATGCACACACATGTGTGCAACCTTCTAGCTTGCTGAAATTTGATACCTCATAATTGGTTTGGACTTTAACCAATTTTAGACCATGGATGAACCTGCTTGAATCTTAGACAAATAACAACAATCTCTACCTTTGTCTAAGTGTTGAAAAAACCTGAACCATTGTGCAGAAAGCTTCGGGATCCAAACTCATCTAGAGTCTCCAATTAACCAACTTCAATCTTGAGTAATTCAAGGCAATGATTGAACTTATTTAGAGGTAGAACTTTAGTACCCAAGTCAGTAGGATTTTCTTCCGTGGCAACCTTGTCCACATGGATGCATCCTTTCGTAACATTTTCCCGAATGAAATGATACCGAACATCCATATGCTTCATCCTCTCATGGAACACTGGGTTTTTAAATAAGTACCACATACTTTGGCTATCCAAAGACACCACAACCTGCTCTTTTAGGACCTCCCACTCGTCCAACAACCCTTTGCACCCCATAGCCTCCTTTATGGCTTCCATAGCCGCTACATATTCTGCCCCGGTTGTTATGAGTGCTACCATCAGCTACCACTGAGCCTTCAAATATCTTAGCAACCTCTTCATCCCAAGCCAATGCTTCTTTCTGGGATTACTCACAAATTTGTTGAGAACACCGATTGCCCAAGAAACCCTTAACCGGTTTCTCTCCTTTTCTTGGATTCTACACATCCCAAGGATCTTTTTTGTAAGGCTGAGATCCTTCCTCTCGAACTCCTCAATGAGTTGAGATTTAAACCTTTTCATCCTCTTCCTGTTGTTCCAAACCAACAGCCCATCAATGACATAGGTAAGGATACTCACCATCTTCTCCACCTTGTGTCCAAGTGAGAAAGTTTCTGTGACACCTATGTCTTCTCTTCTTGTGAACCCATTCGCCACCATCCTAGCTTTGTTCCGGACTTCATCCCCTGGAGGGTACCCTTCATTGATCTTGTACGTGCACTTACATTCCACAACTCTCTGATTTCCTGGAATTTTTACCAATTCCCAGAAGTTGTTCTTCCTCAAAGAATCCATTTCTTCCTCCATAGCTAGCTGCCACTTTGATGAATCCTTACACTCCATGGCATCCGTGTAAGTTTCTGGTTCAACCTCTCATTCTCTCCAAGGAGCTGTTATATTAGCATTTGCAAACTCATATCTCAAGGGTGGTCTAACCACTCTCCTTCCCCGGTCTCTTGTGAGCTGATAGTTATTTACTTCATCAACCTCTTCTTGTTCAGCCTCTTCTTCTTGAGTTTCTTGAGCTTGGCATTCATCCAAGGGCTTTACCTGGTCCAAACCCTCTTAGCTCCTCTGCTCTACTTGAACCGAGTGCTCCTTGATGTGATGCTCAACAATTTTCGGACTGGTTTGCTCACTAGCCCCTACAGGGTTAGTTTTCTCCAAGTAGGGAAATAATAATTCATTAAAGATAACATCCCTACTTATAATCAATTTCATGCCCTTCTTTTCTAAGGACCACAACCTATATCCCATAACCCCATCACTATATCCTAGAAATACACATTTTCTAGATCTAGGGCCAAGTTTATCCTCTTTTTGATGTGCATACGCAGCACAACCAAAAGTCCTAAGGTTGTTTAATTTAGAGGGTTTTCCACTCCACATTTCCATGGGAGTCTTGAGCTCTAAAGCTCTAGAGGGTGATCTATTTACCAAGTATGCAGCTGCAGCCACAGCTTCTCCCCAAAAATATTTTGGTAAACCGGATCCATTTAATATATACCTAACCTTTTCTATAAGGGTCTTATTCATCCACTCAGCAACTCCACTTTGCTGAGGGGTTTCCACAACTGTCCTATGTCTTAGAATCCCATTT
Source organism: Bretschneidera sinensis (assembly GCA_023935145.1). Lineage (NCBI taxonomy): Eukaryota > Viridiplantae > Streptophyta > Magnoliopsida > Brassicales > Akaniaceae > Bretschneidera > Bretschneidera sinensis. The sequence goes on from CM043700.1 coordinate 119,308,925, forward strand.
AACCTACAGAATTGATCAAGTTCTTGGTTAAAAATTTCTGTGCCATTATCGGTTCTTATCCCCTAAACTAATCTACCAATTTGAGTCTCAACCAGCCCTTTCCACACCATTAACTTATTCAAAGCATCTGATTTATTTCTAAGCAAATAAACCCACACTCTTCTTGAATAATCATCAATTAAAGACAGAAAGTAAAAATTACCTCCCTGTGTTGGTGTCCTTGCTGGTCCCCAAAGGTCCGCATGAATATAGTCAAGAATCCCTTTAGATTTGTGCACTCCGGTGTTGAAACTGACCCAGTGTTGCTTCCCAAGAATGCAACTCTCACAGAAATCAAGTTCCTCTACTTTGTCTCCACCAAGTAAGCCTTCCTTGCTAAGCACTTGCATGCCCTTTTTGCTCATGTGTCCCAAGCAAGTGTGCCAAAGGGTTGCCTTATCCATCTCAGCCATCCAGCTTGCTGCTTGATCATTGGTTTCTATTTCTCCGATCATCTCATAGAGACCATCATTTCTTGCTGCCTTGATCACTACCAAAGATCCCTTGGCCACTTTGATATTTCCTCACTCTACTTTGCATGTATACCCCATGGAATCCAGCTGCCCCAATGAGATCAAGTTCCTCTTCAAATCTAGAAGATATCTTACATTTCGCAGTAGCCTTGTGACTCTATCAAACATCCTCAATTAGATGTCTCCAATCCCTCTCACTTGGAAAGAATTGTCATTCCTCAAGAAGACTCTTCCATCATTGACCTCCTTGAAATTCTTGAACCATTCTTTGTGAGGACACATATGATAAGTGCACCCAGAGTCAAGAATCCACTTACTGCTGCCTTACCTCCTGCTCACATTTGAGCACACAACAAGCACATCATCTTGCTGTTCTCCCATGGCAACCGAAGCCTCTCCATTGTTGGTATGACTTCTCCTCTCATACCATAATCTCTTTTTGCAATCTTTCTTGAAATGGCCCTCTTTGTTGCAGTAGAAGCATCTCCTTCCTCCTTCAAGTCTTGTCTTGGAATGAGATCTCCTATGGCTCTCTTCTCTACCTTTGTCCCGGTAGTAGCCATTGTTGCTATTGCCATTCCGAGCTGCTGGCCTTCCTCTTACGAACAGCCCATCACCATTTGATGTCTCCTTCATCTTGGCCTTGAAATCATGTGCCTTTATAGCATTGATCACAATCTTCTTTGTCAAAGTATCTCTTCCATACTCAATGGCATTAATCAAATTATCAAAGCAATCAGGAAGAGAATTTAACAAAATGACAGCTAATTGTTCATCCAGAAAAATAATGCTACAGCTATTCAAATCTTGAACTAGCTTATTAAAGACATCAAGATTATCTTGCAACTCTTTACTAGGATCCATTTTAAAAGCAAAGATTCTTTTAAGAAGATAAATCTTGTTAGGGAGAGTTTTGGTAAGAAGCAACTCATCTAGTTTCTTCTATATGACAGCAGGATCCTCCGAGTCTCCGCACTCCCTTGTGACACTATCCGACATGTGCAAGAAAATGGTGCTATAAGCCATCTTCTTCATCTCAGTCCGCTGATCCTCCGTGACACTTGCTGGAAAAGCATCACCTTCTCCAATGGCCAAGTCCACTTTCTGTTGCATTAGAACTGCCTTGATCTTCCGCTTCCAAAGGGAAAAGTCTCCCTTTTCCATCAAACTTCTCTACACATAAATTTGAAGCCATCTTTTACGGACAAGATCCCAGATTTATGTACTACCCACAAATGCTTTCTTTAACCTCAAGAACACAGATCGAAGATGGATCTTAACACCATTCTTGAATCAACTTTCAAGAACACGACCGGATCTTGATCTTTACACCGTTCTTGAAACACCCAAGAAGTTAATCTTTGATTCTTTGAGTCTTGGCTCCGTACCTTCTACTTCTTGCTTCGATAACCAGCTGTGCAGCTCTGATTCTACTGATTAAAGCTCTGATACCACTGTTGGAAATCACCTAAGTAAGATGCCCAGGTGGTGATCTTCCAAACACCCAAGTCATGAGTGACTTGTAGAAAGAATTTCAGCAATCGAATGCAAGAATAGAAAATCAAAGAAAGAAAAGAAGACAAGCAATTATTGTCGAGGTTTGACAATGTACCTATGTCCTCGTGAGCTCCTCCGAACTCTCTACACTAATCAATGGTTCTTACAAAGTTACAGCAATCCCCTTCAAGAACCCACAATGGTCTTGAAGAAACAAGAAGAAAAGAAAGGAGATTACAACTCACTCTCTATACTACTCTCTCTTGTTTACAACCAGCCTAACAAGAGTCCCTCTTATGTTTGTCACTCTTACACAATTCTCTCTAAGTGTTTACAATTGATCTCACAGTATCACATCAATCTCATGTGTTGTTCTATCTTATCTTATGAAAAATGAGGCTTGAGAACCCCTTTTATAGCCCTTTATTTTTTAGACAATCTTGTGAATCAATCTCACCCCTTTGATCTTTTTTTCCTTGAAATCCTAGCCATTTATTTATTTTAAAGTTATGCTGTGCATTTTGGCCTTGTGCGCACTGGTTTTGGAGTGCCTTGAAGCCTCCTGTATGCGTGCAAAGGAGTGTGCCTAGCGGTGCGACGCTCAGTAGGGTGCAGTGCGCCGCTCAGCAGGGTGCAGTGTGCTGTTGGGCAGAGTATATTGGTGCTGTCTCAGCGGCGCACTCCTCATCCGGTCCAGGAATATGCCTCTCTGGAAGGCACACTGCCTGATGTGCGCGGCGCACCGCACACTGGTGCTGTGCCTTCCTATTTCAGCTGCTGTGCACACTAGTTTCTTCCTAGGTGCAGAAGTGCGCACACTAGTGCGCATGGTCTTCCCATGTTCCAAATTGATGCACACATATGTGTGCAACCTTCTAACTTGCTGAAATTTGATATCCCATAATTGGTTTGGACTTTAACCAATTTTAAACCATGGACGATCCTGCTTGAATCTTAGACAAATAACAACAAAACAAATGTTAAAAATAAAGGTGCTAATAGGAGTAATAATGTCTTAGAATTGATACATACGGTTATTTGTGGTCCATTCCCTACAACTTCTTGGAATGGACAACAATATTTTATCACTTTCATAGATGACTACTCCAAGTATGGCTATCTTTATTTAATTCATGAGAAGTCTCAATCTATAGACGTGTTCAAGAATTTCAAAGCCGAAGTTGAAAATTTTCAATTAGGCACGAAAATTAAGGCTATCAAATCTAACCATGGAGGTGAATACTACGGTAGATATGATGAATCAAGTGAACAACGTCCCGGACCCTTTACCAAATTTTTGATGGAATGTGGGATCGTTCCTCAATACACCATGCTAGGGACTCCTAGTCAAAATGGTGTAGCTGAGAGATGAAACCGAACCTTAAAGGATATGGTAAGAAGTATGATTAGTCATTCTTCTTTGCTAGAATCGCTTTGGGGTGAAGCCACCAAGACTGCAGTTTACATCCTGAACAGAGTTCCAAGTAAAGCAGTAGCTAAAACCCCATACGAGTTATGGACAAGCAAAAAGCCTAGCATTAGGCATTTGCATGTTTGGGGATGTCTAGCTGAGGCTCGGCCTTATACTCCAAATGAGAAGAAGCTAGACTCAAGGACCATTAGCTGTTGTTTTGTTGGATACTCTGAAAGATCAAGGGTTTTCAAATTTTATGATTCCTCTAATAGATCCTTTTTTCGAAACGAGCAATGCCAAGTTCATTAAGGATATTGAGTTAGGTGGGAGAGACCAACTCAGGCAAGTCAATTTTGAGGAGGAATGTGTTTACATTCCTGTTGTTGCAACTGAAAACATTCAGGTATCCATACCTGATGTTATTCAAAATGAAAATCTGGAGATCCAACGCATTGATGACGAACCTAAATTGCTGTCCGCTCAAAATTAGGAACCGCTTGAGGTTCATCAAGAGGTACCTCAACAACCTCAAGTGGAAGTGCCATTAAGGAGATCCACTAGAGAAATAGAAACGCGATTTCAACTGATTATGTCATGTATCTCCAGGAACATGAGTTTGATATGGGTCTGAAAGATGATCCGACTTCTTTTACTTAAGTCACTCAATGTCCTAATTATGAAAAATGGATTGAAGCCATGAAGGATGAGATTAAATCAATGGATGACAACGATGCTTGGGACTTAGTAGAGTTGCCCAAAGGTGCGAAACCGATTGGTTGTAAATGGATATTTAAAACCAAACGGGATTCGAAAGGCAACATTGAAAGGTATAAGGCCCGCCTAGTCGCCAAAGGTTTCACTCAAAAGGAAGGCATTGATTATAAAGAGACTTTTTCGCCAGTTTCGACGAAAGATTCCTTTAGAATCATTATGGCACTTGTAGCTCACTATGATTTGGAGTTACATCAAATTGATGTTAAAACAATGTTTCTCAATGGAAACATTGAAGAAACAATATACATGGTGTAACCAGAGAACTTTGAGTCCAAAGATTCAAAGCATCTTGTATGCAAGCTTAAGAAGTCCATTTATGGCTTAAAACAGACATCCCAGCAATGGTATCGAAAATTTGATCAGGTGATTACATCCTTTAGATTTAAGGAAAACACCGTTGATCAGTGCATATATCTCAAGTTCAGTGGGAGCAAATTTATTATCCTGGTGCTATATGTAGACGACATTTTACTGGCAAGCAATGATATAGGCCTATTGCATGAAACCAAGAGATTTCTATCAAGTAAATTTGAAATAAAAGATCTTGGTGATGCATCATTTGTTTTGGGTATACAGATCCATAAAGATCGTTCCAGAGGTATACTTGGACTGTCACAGAAGGCCTATATTGATAAAGCACTAAGTAGATTTGGCATGAGTGGTTGTGCACCAGGAAACACACCCGTGGCAAAAGGTAATAAGTTCAGTTTGCTCCAATGTCCGAAAAATGAACTTGAAAAGAAGGAAATGGATAAATGTCCCTATGCTTCGGCTGTTGGAAGTCTCATATATGTACAAGTATGTACGCGACCGGACATTGTGTACATTGTTGGAATGCTAGGCAGATATTTGAGTAACCCGGGCGTGGATCATTGGAAAGCAGCTAAACGGGTTATGAGATATCTATAGAGAACGAAGGATTATATGCTCACATATCAGAGATCGGATCTTTTGGAGATCGTTGGGTATTCAGACTCTGATTTTGCTGGGTGTCTCGATAGCAGGAGATCCACTTTTGGCTATGTCTTTATGTTAGCTGGAGGAGCTATATCATGGAAGAGTGTGAAATAGTCACTCGTAGCTACTTCCACCATGGAGGCAGAGTTCATAGCTTGCCATAAGGCATCAAATCAGGGATTATGGCTGCGAAATTTTATCACTGGGCTGCGCACGGTTGATGGTATTGATAGACCATTAATGATTTATTGTGCTAATAAGGCGGCTGAGTTGTATTCCAAGAACAACCGAAGCTCATTGAGGTCAAAGCATACTGACATCAAGTTTCTGGTTGTCAAAGAGAAAGTTCAGAATTCTTAAGTGTCAGTTGAGCATATCAGTACAAACTTTATGATTGCGGATCCGCTTACTAAAGGTTTGCCACCCATAGTGTTTCATGAGCATGTTGCCCACATGGGTGTTGTTCTTTTGGACCATATGCCCGTATAGTGGGAGTTTGTATTTGGCCTTTTACTTTTGCTTAATTGACATGATTATATTGTTTTGTACAGACTTTGGATTATGTACTCTATGATGACTTTCATTGCAGTTTTGCATTTAATTTTTGAAAGTATTTCATATGATTCTTTTGAGTCATATGGAGGACTAGTTGGAAATTTACATGTTTAAGATCACGTTTCATGTAATTTTCATGTTACACATCTATACTAGATCTATGTCGTTAATTGTGTTAGTGTTGTGACCATTGATGGGTCTTGTTACGATAAATGTGATAAAGGTCGTTTTGATCCTACATTGATATGGTTAATGGACCAGATTGTTATTGGATATTTTGGTTTAGATAGCACAAATGATCTCAATTAAGGTTATCTTCATGTACAATATAAAGGATAACATATGTAACCCAAGTGGGAGATTATTGGAATTTTGGGTTCAAATATGTTATAACATTGTACATGTAGACCTGTTATCTAATAAAGGACCCAATTAAGTGATATAAGTTTTATGGGTCTCCAAAGTATCAAGGTTCTTTAGTATGAGCCACCTTATGTGTAGAAGCCCGATGTAGTATGAGTCTTTGTTAATAGGCTAAAGACCCAATGCACAAGTGTGAGGTAACTATTAGGGTTATGGTCCCTAAGGCACAGGGATATATATAGACATCAGGGGAGGGTGTTTAGTGTGTGTTAAACTTTGTTGAAACAGACAGTTTTTCTTCCTCCCCACTATCATTCAGTTGATTGGTTTCCATATCAAAGGTGGTTCTCCATGTAGTCTTAGAAGATCAACCCAAGGAGGCTTACTTGCAATGGATTCTGGTTTGTTTCTAACTCATCTTCTCAATATATATAAATATGAATTCTTGATAAGTTTAACATGAGATATTGGATGTATTGTTGATGATTATGTGTATTAGTATTAAGATTAAAATTTAACACTAATTTCATGAATATTGTTTTATTCAATTTTCTTACAGAGATCTAAGTGAGATAGAAGAATCTGAATCACAGAGTTCTAACATAAAGAAAATTATATAAAAATTTTACATGCCACATCCTTCTTTGTTATTCAATAAAATGAACCCGTGTGTCAAGCCCTTAACCTTTTGATTATAAGAAATAAAAAAAATATTGAACTTGCAAAAGAAAGCAGAAAACAGCTACAAAAAAAATGATCTTATTGTTGGTTATACAACATTTGGATTCCATTCCCAGAGTTATCTATTTTGTGGCCTGCCGATGACAACAAACTCTGATTGAGGGAAATAATACTAAGCTGTCCCTTCCTTAATGCATAGTAAACATCGAAGCAGAGACAAAGTCAATTGTAACATGTCAACTTAACTTGATTTGGTATTTCTGTCGGGGCAGCTTAGAAGAAATCAATGAAGTATTGTCAAGTGAAATATGTATAATATCTATTTTAGCAGGAGGATTAGAAGTTCTAGTCAATGCATTGTTGTCCTATCAGCCAAATTGCCAAGGTGGATTTTAACCTGAAATCTTTGTTATTATCTGATATCAGTATTCTACTGTTAATTTGAGCTTATTTGGCCCATTTAGCATAATAATATTTATGATTATGCAGTTTCCTCCTTTGTAATATAATTTCTGTTATATTGTTGCTTCTGATCTTAAACTCAAGAATCAGCTATGTACAAGTGACATTAGAAGGAGGAAAAACTTTGATAGTTATAGTGTACATATAGGTGTGGTAACCTGGAAAATTTTATTAGGTATTACTGTAACATGTCGAAAATCTATGGTACATGGATTCAGGTATGAGTGTCGGGTACATATTCAAGTGTCGTATTCCTCTATTTTTTGTAATTTTTAGTAATTTTCTTTTAATTTGAAGTGTTCAAGTGTCATACTCATACCCTTTTCGAGAGTGTCCGATAGGAATACTGTAAAATAAAGATAAAATTACATATAACATAACTGAAAATGACAAAAAAAGATGTTTGCCAACTTTAAAAAAAAAAAAAAAAATCCAAGATTGAAACTGGAAAACCAAGTTAAAAACTTGACAAAAAGAAAAATAATAAATGATGGGCCCAAAGGTTTTGCTGGGCCAGGAGATTTACCTTGCTGTTTCTTGGACCAGAGTCTTCATCGGGCCGGAGAGTTAGCCGGGCCAGAGAGTTAGCCGGGCCTGAACTTATTTGGAGTGGACTGTTCTGTTGGGCCTGGGGCTCATTTGGGCAGGAGTATTTTGCTGGGCCTGGAGCCTGTTTGGGCCAGAATATTTTGGGCTATATCACAGGCCCCCACTTCTTTTAGTACATTTATGTGCTTGAGGAAGTATTTCGTAGGACGGGCTCTTAATAGGACTAATTAGCGTGCATGGGAATCGGATCGTCAATTCCGAGAGGCGAAAGGTCATCTGGAGAAGCAAAAAATCATCTCGAAACCGTAAGGGCAGGCTTTCCTTTGAATGGCCGTCCTTGGGAGTAGGACCATTACTCTCGGGAGGCGAACGGTTGTTTGGGGAAGTGAAAAGTCATCGTGAAAACCGTGAAGTTTCCTCTTTTTCCGATATCAGCATTTATTACCCTTGCTGAATGCGTTTTCCCCCTCTTATAAAAGGAGGTCTCTGACACCTTTTGTCTTAAGCAAAAAACAAGTTTCTGAAAAGATTTGAGAATGAGATATTACTTTTTAATAGAGGAGTCATTGGCTTAGATAATTCCGAGGGTAATGATCTTGGAGAGGGAGGGGAGTCATCAGTTCTTTGAGGGACTTATGGAGGCCAAAGAGGGAGACGAGATCATTCTAGAGGAGGATCGTGGTTCAACGAACATGGTTTTCTCCCTCATTTCAAACGGGGGTCATGACCTCTTTCAGATTCTGAGTGGAGATAAGGACCTCTTCCAGATTCTGAGTAGGAGCTGGGAGGGTTCCTTGTGCCAAGACCTTCTCGGTTCCTTGGAACCGAAGAAGAAGAGGGGCACGACTGGGCTCGAAGGAGTACCACTGATTCATGTAATACCAGAGGGGCCGTGTCTTTGGATGGTGGGTTCCTTGGTCCCCTGAGCTTATTGGAACAGAAGAAGAAGAGGGGCTGAGGAGGTCACCTGGGCCTGGGGCTGCACCTGACAGGTGAGCGCTTTCAGTCTCAGGCTCGCGTCAGGAGCTCTTTAGGACTGTGCCAGGAGCTTCTCAGCCTGAAGGGGGTGTGGGAGCTTGTAACCAGCGCTGCCTGAGAAGCCTGGCATTTTAGTTTTTTCTTTGTACTTCGAGGCCGTTAGGGCCCTATTTACTTTGTACTTCGAGGTCATTAGTTTGTAATTCCCTGAATTAATAAAATATATTTTCTTTTAGTCTTTGTCTTGTGCGATATCCTTGCCTTTCATACTTAATTCAATAAAACGAACTTGATTCTGAACACAATGTGGGATAAATACTTGAACTAGGAGAAGTCTTGGTAGAGTGTTTGCAAAACATCTGAACCTTGGAGAATAAGGCCAAGCGTTAGTAATGTAGCTTAAACGTTGGGACTTTTGGAGAACTTAGCCAAGCGATAGACAAGGCTCAGACTTTTGGAGAACTTGACCGAGCGATAGACAAGGCTCGGACTTTTGAAGAACTTTGCCGATCGATAGACAAGGCTCCGACTTTGGAGAATCATTGGAGAAAACATGACCGAGGGTATGCAACGCAGCTCATACACTCGGATTTTTCGGAGAATACGGTCGAGTGTTGACAAAGCTTGGACTTTTGGAGAATCCTTGGAGAAAACATGGCCGAGCGTATGCAACGCAGCTCATACATTCGGACTTTTTGGAGAATACGGCCTAGCGTTGACAAGGCTCGGACTTTTGGAGAATTCTTAGAGAAAACATGGCCGAGTGTATGCAATGCAGCTCGTACGCTCGAACTTTCTGGAGAATACGGTCGAGCATTGACAAGGCTCGAACTTTGGAGAATCCTTAGAGAAAACATGGCCGAGTGTATGCAACGTAGCTCATATGCTCAGACTTTTTAAAGAATACGGCCGAGCGTTGATAAGGCTCGAACTTTTGGAGAATCCTTGGAAAACATGGTCGAGTGTATCCAACGCAGCTCATACGTTCGGATTTTTTGGAGAATATGACCGAATGTTGACAAGGTTCGGACTTTTGGAGAATCCTTGGAGAAAACATGGCCGAGTGTATGCAACGCAACTCATACACTCGGACTTTCTGGAGAATACAACCGAGCATTGACAAGGCTCGGACTTTGGAGAATCCTTGGAGAAAACATGGCTGAGTGTATGCAACGCAGCTTGTATGCTCGAAATTTTTGGAGAATACGACCGAGCGTTGACAAGGCTCAGACTTTTGGAGAAAACATGGCCGAGTGTATGCAACGCAGTTCATACGCTCGGACTTCTTGGAGAATACGGCCGAGCATTGACAAGGCTCAAAATTTTGGAGAATCTTTAGAGAAAACATGGCCGAGCGTATACAACGCAGCTCATACGCTCGGAATTTCTGGAGAATACAGCTGAGCGTTGACAAGGCTCGGACTTTGGAGAACTTGGAGAAAACATGGTCGAGCGTATGCAACGCAGCTCGTACGCTCAGAATTTTTGGAGAATACGACCGAGCGTTGATAAGGCTCGGACTTTGGAGGATCCTTGGAGAAAACATGGTCGAGTGTATACAATGCAGCTCGTATGCTCGAACTTTCTTGGAGAATACGGTCGAGCGTTGACAAGGCTCGAACTTTGGAGGATCCTTGGAGAAAACATGGTCAAGCTTATGCAACGTAGCACGTATGCTCGAACTTTCTTGGAGAATACGGCTGAGCGTTGACAAGACTCGGACTTTGGAGGATCCTTGGAGAAAACATGGCCGAACGATCAAGACTTGGAGAATCTAATGTTCATGTAGCTTCCTCCTCCCTGCGCACGTGGGCTTTTTTGCCCACTCTGGGCCTACTAGGTTTACCCTACTGTAGGCGAGACAAACAATGGCGGCTGACAAGAAATGGCAACACGTTAGGTTATATCAGAAGGCACGCTTTAGTGACAGCTAGCACCTTGGTGACTGGAAACTGCGCCTGGGGAATAGTAAGGGGCACGCCAAATAAAGGATGCTTTCTTCAGTCTTCACTTTGCATTTTTTAGAGGTCTTGAGAGTATAGGTTTAGCTAAAAAGTCTAAGAGCGCTCGGTATTGTTAAGAGTCATCCATAAAATCTTTTCTTTCTAGGTGAGTAAAATGTCTGGTGGTAGTGATACTAGCGGAGCTCTGTCCAGGGAGTTAGAGGAAACGATGGGTGCTTCTTCTAGTGATGGAGTCTCCTCTCAGAAGGTGACTCCTAGGGGAGAAGGTTAGGCCCTCGTGCCATATGAGGGAGACGAAGGAGAGAGCGAGGAAGTGGAAATATCTGAAGAGGGGGACGTCCGGGCATCTATGGTTATTAAAGATAACGCCCTGGATACTGAGAGGGAGGAATGGACGTTCGAAGTGAATTCCATTCCGAGCGTAGTGGAGGAGGCTAGCCTCGTGAGGACAAGGGTTAAATATAGGATCCCCCTAGATTTTCATATGAGAGTCCCCGAGGGTGGGGAGAGGGCCTGCGATGCCCTGTCGAGCCGGGCTCCTTATGAGCTATGTGTTTATGAGCATCAGCTTAAGTCTGGGCTCAGGCTTCCTCTCTACCGGTTCCTCTACCTGATACTTAGATACTTTGGCATTGTGCTAAGCTAGCTGGTGCTTAATTCGATCCGACTGATCTTGGTATTCATTGTCGTGTGCCAAGAGGTTGGAGGGGTGATGAATATCAATGTGTTCAAGGCCCATTTTCAGCTAGCCCGGCTTGGTCACTCGGGATGGGTCATTGTCAGCTCGAGGCGGGGGAAGAGTGTTCTGAAGGAGAAGCTTTCTTCCATAAAGAGGTGAAATGGAGGCTTTTTCTTTGTTCGAAGCGCTGAGAGCTTCGACATCCCTCTCAATTGGACTCTGGAGCGTGTTGGTAAATGCAAAAAACCATATCTCTTGTCGCGTGAGCAGGAGACATTGAGGGCAATGCTTGTCGTCCCCTTGGAAATCGAGGTGCTCGGAGACAATGAAGAACTCCACAGGCGTGGCCTGTGTCCTCCCAGCCTTCCCCCGACCCTTGAGCATGGTAGCTGCTAGTTTACTAGTTCATAGAAACATTACTTTTTTTCTCCAAGTCTTTAATGCTTCTCTTTTCATGCAGACATGCAGATGGCAGCAATGGCTAGGCGTCTAGCTCGCGAAAAGAAGAGGGCCACGGAAGCTAGCTGATTCGAGCAAAAGAAGAAGGCCAAAGTCCCATCTGTGGCTCCAATTCCAGCTGATAGTTCCCCGAGGCCCCCGATTCTTAAAGAACGGTTGGACCCAGTTTCCCCCACTCCTCCTTCGGGGGTGTCCTTGCCCCAAGAAGTGTCTGGGATGGCCCCCTTTTTCACTTCGCGGTGGGCCTTGAGGATGGACGACTCCGTGTTTGCCCATCCGAGGGTTGCTCGCGAGCATTTGGTGCTGGGGATCCCTCCTTGTGATATGGTGGATGCTTCATCGAAGCCCATCGAGTAGCTGTGCTCGGCCACAGAGGTCGCTTTTTCTCAGGTAACGCTTATTCCCCCTTTTGGTTGGCTTGCATATTTCGACTGTTACTGACGGGGCTACTTCTTTCAAGATGGGGTTCTTGCTAGGGTGCTTTCTCGGCGTACCCTGGACATGGCAGATCGCTTGGCCAAGACTTAGCACAAGTTAGCGGAGAGAGACAGGGTGGAGGCACTCTTCGAGAGGGATTATTGGCGCCGAACTGAGGAGGTCCTGAGGGAGGAGCTGGAAGGGGTTCGCCGTAAGTCCGCAAAGAATGAGGCATCCTTGACAAGGGAGGGTGCGATTCAGTACCTCAAAGGTTTCAACGAAGCCAAGAGAAAGGTTGCACTCCTTTTCCCAGAGGTGGACTTCTCAGGTCTTGACTTGGCGACCGAATCGAAGGGGTCTGATGCTGCATCTTTAGGAGGGGGAGCAGAGGAGACCACTAGTGCTGGTGCTCAAGAGGGGCCAGGGAGCGAGACCCAGCCAGCCCCAGAGGATGAAGCTGGGGACGTGGGTGACTGTGAAGACTAAGCGAGGAGCGATGGCGATGCCCATTAGGGTTCCACCCTTCTAGAATAGTCCTGTTTTGTATCTGAGGCTGATAGTGCCCTTCATTTTTACTCCTTTTTTAACTTGAGAAAATTTATGGAGTTCAACTTTCAATTTTTATTGAATTTTTGCTTTTATATTTTACATTTTATTGATAAAACCTACAGAGGTTCTCCGCGTTCCAAGTGCGGAGGATGGGTTTGCCATCCATATCTTCGAGTTCGTAGGTGCCCACTCTACAAACCTTTTGAATCTGGTAAGAGCCCTCCCAATTCGAGACTATCTTCCTGGTGTGGCGAGGACGAAACACTTCACTCTTCCGGAGGATGAGGTCATGCAGCTTGAAGTCTTTGGACCGGACCCGAGAGTTATAGTATCGAGCAGCCCTCTACTGGTAAGCAGCTAGGCGAATTTGAGCTCTATCCCAAGCTCTTTCAACCATATCTGCGTTTATCCTTAACCCTTCCTCGTTGTGGCTTGGTTTGAAGCATTGTACTCACATTGATGGGACCCCGATTTCAAGAGGGATAATGGCCTTTGATCTGTATGCCATGAAGAAGAGAGTTTTTCCTGTTGGCGTTCGTACTGTGGTCCGATAAGCCCAGAGGATATTGAAGAGCTGATCAGCCCACTGTTTGTCTACCTCATCAAGTCTTCTTTTGATTCCTTGGAGAAGCGTCATGTTAGTTTTCAGCCTGGCCATTGGCCTGTGGGTACCCCACGGACGAGAACCTGTGCTCGATGTAGAGGTCATTGAAAATATCTTAAACCGGGAACTATCAAATTGCTTTTCGTTGTCAGTGATCAATACCTGAGGGATTCCAAACCGACATACTATTGATTTTCAGACGAAATTTTGGGTTTGGTGATCCGTGATACTGGCTAGTGACTCGGCCTCGCCCCACTTGGTGAAGTAATCAATGACCACGATGATGTGCTTCTTCTGCCCTGTAGCCGTTGGGAATGGGCCAAGGATGTTCATCCCTCACATAGCAAAGGGGAGGGGACTGGTGATGGAGACAAGAAGGTTAGCAAGGTGGTGCGATATAGGAGACCATCGCTGGCAGTTCTCACATTTCTTGACCAAGTCTGCTACATCGTCCTTCATTGTGGGCCAGTACTACCCTTGGCGGAGAACCTTGAAAGCTAAGGCCCGAGCTTCCAGGTGATTCCCGCATATCCTTTCTTGGACCTCTTGGAGAGCATAATCGGCTTCTCTGGGCCTGAGGCATTACAGGTAAGGCATAGTCAGGGCCCTTTTGTACAATTTCCCTTCCATGAGGGTGTATCGCGAGGCACGGGAGATTAACCTCCTGGCTTTATCCTTCTGCTCGGGTACCATGCCATCTTTTAGATACTAGAGGATTGGATCCATCCATGTGGGTCCCTCCTCTAATGGCAGGACTAGAGCCTCATTTATACTTGGTATAGAAAGAGTTTTTTGGTAGATAGCTTGGTTGGTTTTCAAGTGCTGGGAGGAGACCAAGTTGGCTAAGGCATTTGCTTTGGAGTTTTCGGCTGGAGGGATCTGAGTTACCCGAAACGTCTTGAACTCGGTGGCTGATTTCTTCACCTTTTGGAGATATTGGGGGAACTTCTCCCCCTGGCCTCAAATTCTCCTTTTACCTGACTCACCATCAACTGAGAGTCGCTGAACGCATCCAGAACCTCAATAGCCAACCTCAGACCGGCTAGGAGAGCTTTGTACTCCACTTTATTATTGGAGGTCTTGAATCCGAACCTCAAGGCATACTCGATCGTGAAGCCTTCTAGACTACAGAGGATGAGCCTTGCCCCACTCCCTAGTGAATTTGAGGATCCATCTACATGGAGGGTCCATCTTGGAGAGGCTTTATTGGACACTGTGGATTCGTTCAAGTCCATGGACAGAGTTGTCTCTACAATAAAGTTAGCCAAGGCCTGACCCTTGATTTTTTGCCGGGGCCGATAGCGGATGTCAAACTCTCCCAGTTCCACTACCCACTTCAACATTCTCCCGAAAACACTAGGATTGAGCAAGACTTGCCTCAAGGGTTGCTCCGTCAGGAGGATGATGGTGTGCGCTTGAAAATAAGGTCGGAGCTTTCGCGCTACCACTACGAGGGCATAGGTCATTTTCTCGATATGAGGGTATCTCGTCTCGTCCTTATGGAGAATTCTATTGACATAGTAAATGGGCTTCTGGATGCCCGCTTCTTCTTGCACTAGGACAGAGGCCACGGTGTTTTCTCCGGCTGATAAATAAAGGAAAATCTCCTCGCCTGAGAGCAGCTTGGTTAGGAGTGGTGGCGAACTTAGATACTTCTTCAATTCTTCAAAAGCTTCCTGGCAACTGTTGGACCAGGAGAAATCTTTCGCCTTCTTGATGGCCTTAAAGAAAGGAAGGTACCTTTCCGCAGACTTGGACATGAACCGGTTTAGGGCTGCGATTCTGTCGGTCAACCTCTAGACTTCTTTCACAGATTTGGGAGGGGCCATATCAAGGATGGCCTTTATCTTCTCTGTATTGACTTCTATTCCCCTCTGGGTGACCATGAACCCTAGGAACTTGCCTCCGGTTACCCCGAATGCGCATTTGGATGGATTCAGCCTTATGTTATGCTGGTGCAATACTCCAAATGCCTCTTCTAAGTTGGAGCAATGGCTGCACGCTTTTGTGCTCTTAACCAGCATATCATCTACGTAAAATTCCACGTTCCGCCCAATCTGTCCCTTGAAAATCTTGTTCACCAGCCTCTGATAAGTTGCCCCAGCGTTCTTGAGTCCGAAGGGCATGACTTTGTAACAATACAGCCCTTAGTCATTGACGAAGGCGGTCTTGTCTTGGTCAAGCTTGTGCATGAAGATCTGATTATAGCCAGAGTACGCATCCATGAAAGAGAGGAGTTCATGCCCGGAGGTGGCGTCTACCATCTTATCAATCCGAGGGAGAGAGAAGCTGTCCATTGGGCAAGCCTTGTTTAAATTTGTAAAGTCAATACAAATACGCCATTTACTGCTGGCTTTCTTAACCATTACCACATTAGATACCCATTCCGGGTACCTGACATCTCTGATAAAATCGGCTTCCAGCAATTTATCCACCTCGGTGTTGATAGCCGCCTGACACTCTGGGGCAAAGGTCCTCTTCTTCTGGATGACTGACTTGTACCTGGGATCCACATTCAGGTGATGCTCAATAATCCCAAGACTGATCCCTGACATGTCTGAGGCCGACCAGGCGAACAGGTCTATGTTCTTCCGGAGCAGATAGAGGAGCTCATTTATGTACTCTTGGAGGAGATTCGCGCCTATTTGGACGATCTGGGCAGGGTCTCTTCCGAGTGGTACCGAGGTCAACTCCTCAGCGGGTCACCCCCTAGGTGTTCTAATCTTATCCCTGAGATCTTCTACCTCAAGGGGCAAGATCTCTATCTTCTTCTTTTCTCTGACAGCGTTTAGGTAGCAGGCCCGAGAGACTCTACGATCCCCTCTGATCACTCTTACACCTTCACCGGTGGGAAATTTGACCTTTAGGTGATAGGTAAAAACAACGGCCTTCAGTTTGTTAAAGGTGGGTCGATCAATGATCATATTGTAGGAAGAGGGCTGCTTGACTACCAGGAAGGTGGTCTGCACTGTGGAGGTCCTTGGCGTTGTTCTTGCAGTCACCGAGAGGACTATACTCCCCTCAGTGAACACTGGAGAACCGTCGAAAGCATCGTGAGTCTGTACATCCTCTAAATCATCCTCCGTGAAGGAGATCACTGGTTCGGTTTTTTTTTTTTCTTGTGGGGGCCGCTAATGGAGGCTATGGCCCTGGCGTAAGCTCTACTGCTCTACCTTGAACTGCCTCCTGCGGTCAGACCCTAGCAAATAGTCTTGATGATGCGGGTGGTTGTGGCCACTTCTTGCTTCTTCTGATTGGGCCCTTCTTGCTCTGTCCTAGGGTTCCTTGGTGGGTCTCTCCGCTCCTGCTGGAGATAAGGAGGTCCGATATCTCTTCTCGGCTGTGCGGGTTCGTCCCTTCTTCGGGGCTCAATAAATTCCTTTAAGTACCACCGGTTGATCAGAGCTTCAATATACTCCTTCAGGTCATGACTTTCCCCAGTGTCATGACCATAGTTCTGGTGGAAGCGGCACCACCGCCTCAAATCACCTCCGAGATGCGGCTTTCTGGGCGACCACTGGAGGACAAAATTATCTTGGAGCTGCATGAAGACATTTGTCCTGGTGGCATTGAGTGGAGTGAAGCCGTCAGCTCGAGGATGGGGTCTGTACCTGTTCTCCTAGTGGGGCCTCTTGACCGTCCCCTTTTGGGGGTTAGGATCTTTCCTCTTCTTCTCAGCTTCCCCTTCCCTCTCTCTTTTGAAGGCTTGGTCATCCTCTGCCAACATGTATTTCTCGGCTCGGGCCAAGATTTCGTTCATGTCTCTGGGCGGGCGCCGAGTCAGTTTAGAGCTGAAGATGCCCGACCTCAATCCATTTTTAAATGCTATCACCTGGATGTTTAGGTCGAGGTCAGGGATCTCCCAGGCTGCTGTATTGAACCACGAGATGTAGGCTCGGAGTCTCTCCCCTCGTAGCTGGATGATGTTGAAGAGGCTCTCTGAAGTCTTTTTGGGTCCCTTACTAGTGAGAAAATGGAAGGTGAAGGCGTAGCTGAGTTCTCTGAAATTACTGATGCTTCCTAGCTTCAGCCTTGAGTACCAGGTACCTGCTGCCTTCTCGAGAGTCAGAGGGAAGGCGCGGCACATGACCGGGTCCAAATGCCGGTGCAGCATCATGGTTGTTTTGTAGTGCTGTAAGTAGTCCATAGGATCCGTGGAGCCATCATACATCCTGACTTGAGGCATCTTAAAGTTAAGCAGAAGCGGGGTCTCGAGAACGTCCTTTGTGAATTGAGGGTCTTGGATGCAGAGCTCATCCATGAGGCTGGGATTTTTGCATCTCAGAGCCAAGTCTATTTTTTCTTTCATTTCCTCAAACCACCAGTCTAGGCTGAGGATGCCTTTTGACGAGGAGTTCTCCTTGGATCGGCTGTTACGCGGAGAGGGCTCGGTGCAGGGCTGGTTATACGTTGGGTCGTCCCTGCCAGATAACCCGGCTTGCTCCGGAGCTTGGTAAGAAGGGAAGAAAGGTTGCTGACCTCCTCTCCGTACTTGAGCCGCTAAGTTGGCTATCATCCTGGAGAGCTCCTGGAACTGAGCTTGAGTCACCGGAGCCTGGAGGTGGGCAGCATCTCCCTCATAATTAGAAGAGTCGTTTCCAGTAAGGTGAGGGCGCTGCTCTCTGGCAGGGGTGGCGTGCTCGGGGATTGTTGGGAACCTGGGTTTGGCTTGGTGACTGCCAGCATCTCCTTGGGTAGGAGCCAAGCATGCCGCTGAGGCTTCCTTGTCTGTTCTTCTGACACTGTTTCTTGGCGGCATCGTCACAGATGAGTTCTTTTTATTTCTTCGCTCTCACTATAGCGAGAGATCGTGGTTTCCCACAGATGGCGCCAATCTGTTGATTTCGCGAACTATTGGTATTGACGTGGCCTGGGTGAGGGCGTGGCTGGGATGTTGGCGTGGCTTTGGTGAAGATGTGACCTGGCCCTGCACAGGTAACAGAAGTGAACTGAAGACCCTCGGAAGGAAAGGAGAGGGAGACCTCCGAGGGCGCTCCGATGCTTAAGTTAGCAAGAACTTAAGAGAGAAGCCGAGGGTTTGAGATAAACCGAGGGCTTAAGTAAATGAAGTGCCAGTAACAAAAGACTGAGTCTCTCCTGGTGGTGTCCATACCTGGGCTTATTTATAGCCATCCGCCCCTAAGGGGTCAATGATTAGCAGCTCGAGGCAGGGCGGCCGTAGAGTGGTCGGCCGTAGGGTGCCTGTAGGTGGCTGCTGCAGGTCGTAGGGTGGCCGTAGGGTAGCTACAGGGTGGCTGTAGTGTAGCTGCAGGGCTGTGCGTCGAGGGGGCCGAGTCTGGGCCATTCTTCATGGGCCCAAAGGTTTTGCTGGGCCAGGAGATTTACTGGGCTGTTTCTTGGACCGGAGTCTTCATCGGGCCGGAGAGTTAGTCGGGCCTGAACTTATTTGGAGTGGACTGTTCTGTTGGGCCTGGGGCTCATTTGAGCCGGAGTATTTTGCTGGGCCTGGGGCTCATTTGGGCCGGAGTATTTTGCTGGGTCTGGAGCCTGATTGGGCCGAAATATTTTGGGCTATATCAGCTTTCAATATATGTATCTCTCCATATTGGATAATGTCCAACATACAATTCTCAAACTGGGTTAAAATATTTGCAAATGTGGAGTTTGTTGTTCTTAATGGCAAGTGAGGAGTAAAATTATTTGGTATCATGCAAATTGCAAATGGGAGAGCTCCAAAAGGTACAATTCCAAGTGATGACGGATGTTGTGTGCAGAGATTGCCATGGTAAGATGATTGATGGTCGTGCTTGTAGGGCCAGAGCTTCTTTGCCTCTGCATGCTGAAGCCATTGTTCTCAGAGAAGCAATTTTTGCTGCTTTGGATTGGGGCTTCAATGAGTGTGATTTTGAAACGTATTCTCAGATCCTCTGGAATTATCAAGCAAACATTTTTCTCTAAAATGGAAAATCAAAGCTTTAGTAGCTGATATGAAGTCTGCAATTTCATGCGGATTGGGCTGCCAAGTTGGCTTGTAGTGGGGTAATCCCTTTTGACTGGGTGTTTAATCCCCCCACTATGATGAGTATTTTGTCTTCTGATGTTTTGGGTTTATAAGATTGCATATTTCTGATCTAGACTAGGTGTTGCTTTTGAATTTCATGGTATGTACCTTGGGTTATTGTGAACCAAGTAATGTTCTTCCCCTTTAGTATTTCTATCCCAAAAAAATGCTTGGTATGTTTAAAATTTATTTTTGAGTATACACACGTTTTGAAAAAATAGGGTTACACATGTCAAACTTGTGCTTTTGTGTTATTTTGTTATTGATTGAGCTTTCGTACTTGTTTACCAGTGATGGAGTATCTTGTGATTTATGATAAGATATTTTTTAAATTCTTGATATCTGTTTTGATGCTATGAATTATGTTTTGAAGTGGATCAATTGTGATTTTGTGGCTGCATATTTGTACTTGTGAAAAGAATATTTTTGTGTCTCCGAGTAAACTAAATTGTGATATGTGAATTGTAATCCTCTCAATTGAGTGAAAATTGTCCATGTTGACATGTACTTGTGATTGTGTGATATGTAATAAGGAACTAGTTCCAACACTGTTTAATCGGTGACAGAGTAGCATGCAATGTGATATGGCATTTCAGAGACATCTATGATGCCTCATTTGTGGCCCGTGCCACTGGATCAAGAGTGGCCTTAGTATTACGGGGGAGACGAAAGATGAAGTGATTTTGTACATATGTTTAGCATTGTGATTACTGTTCTGTTCATTCAGGTCTTGTTTCTTTTAAAAAAATTGAGAAGTTTATCTTGCAAGAAGCTTGTGTTGTATCACTGTTTCAAAATTCCAGCAATGATCCGTATTTTGATTATTTTTATTGTGAAATTATGACCAATGTATCTTTTTAATGTATGCTCAGACCCGACTAAAGGGGAAGGTTAAGGTTGTTACTTACTGGGAGAATGATTTTTCCGCACTTGGGAATTATGGGGAGTGAGTGCTATGAATTTAGTTTGATTTTAGGTTAGTATGTAATGCAGGGATTTCAACTAATTGATACTCGTGGAAATTTAGCTTCGCTTATGTTAAGTGAGGTCTTGCTCACTTGTAGGGGAAATTCCATAGCTAAGTAGCCTTTGTCTTGGTGGCGTGACAGCTCCTTAGTTCCGTTCAATCACCATTCAGCAGGAACATAACTCTTATAATTCGGTATGTTCATGGGAAGAAGCTTTTCCTTAATTTGTTGCCTAAAAAGCATTTCATATTACAAGAATGCAATAATCTGTTATGTTAAATGATTGGGCTTTAATGTTGATTTCGATGATTTTTTCTGTTCATAGATTTCTTTTTTTGTTTTGAATATTCTTGAAAACCATTTTCCAAGTTAGAGGTCCATACAAATAAGGAAAAAACTAAAAAAATTGGGAGAAAGATGGCATAGTGAAGTTAGACGGGCTGCAAAGTATTCTTCACGTGATAATGACACAATTAAGAAGAACCAAAAACTTTAGACATGAACCACTGGTGAACAGTTTAATTTGTTTTATTATTTTGAAGTTTAATGAGGATATTCCTTCAGATCATAAAAAAAAATGTCTTATTGGACATTTTTCTCTAATTTATTTTGCCAAATACCAACATCGTAGTACTTGAGTATTTGACAGAAACAATTGTCACGACACATAATGAAATTGATATGCAGAGGCTGTCACCTAGATATTTATGACCACTACGGGGCTTGACACCATGCGGTTATGTTGATCAACCCACCTGAGATAACTGTAGACCACAGAAGGAGCTTCTGAATTAACCTCTACGCTTAGAGTGAAACTTGACTTCTGAAATTTCTGAGTGAATGGTATACTGCTAGGCTCTACTTTCATGGACATTCCAATAGAAACTATCTGAATCGCCTGATAAAAAGAGTCATCATCTCCCACATTTGTCACGATCCTGCTAAAGTTCTTTACTTTTGGTGAGGCATCTTCCTTGGAAAATATGGCAACGAAAGATGGGTAATTAAGGTCTGCTGTCTGTTGATGGCAATTCCATTGATCCCCTCTAATGATAGCTCTCATCTGTGTGTCATTGTAACCAAGTGTGCAAAGGAACTCAATGTAATCTTGGACACCCATGTCATAGATGAGTCCAGGATCCATGGCCTTGTTTGGGTTGATGTGACCTGCCCCAAAATCAAGAGGAGTTGCTAGATGTCCGTTCCATTGGTTTTTCAGTGTAGCACCAGTGTTGTCTAAGGTATATGCAGTGGTCATGATTGCTGATCGGATGGCCGCTGGGCTCCAATCAGGGTGGACAGCTTTCAGCAGAGCTGCCACTCCAGCGACATGAGGTGCTGCCATTGATGTGCCTGAGAAAAGTGCATAGTCTGTTACCAAATCATACTTACCGATTTCAATGAATGGCCTGTTAGGTGCGATTGCTGCTAGCACATCAACTCCTGGAGCCAGAATATCTGGTTTTAGAATACTTGGAGTGATTGGATCTGGTCCCCTAGAAGAGAAGAAGGCCACTTGTGGTGCTGGTTTTGTACCCAAGTTTGTCTGAATAAAACTCAAACTCTTCACCACTGCTCCACTTACCCCAGTTGCATACTGCTTCACTAAATTCCCTGAAGCAGTTGGCAGAACTAAGCTAGGAATGAAGTATTCACTTGAATCTACGATTGAAAAATCTGTCATGAATATTCCTGCATATGCATCTGCCCTCTGAAGTTCTTCCATTTGCGAATAAATGTCAGCCCCACCATCACAGATGACTACCTTTTCTTTAACCTCGTCTTTCTGCAGTGCATCTAATTTGCATATTGCTTTGTCTTTGTTGTCTTTGCCATAGTACAAAATTCTATCAACAATGTAAACACTCTCTGGGAAGTATGATGTTCCCTCCAAGGTTAATCCATTTCCTAGAGTAAGTGATCCAGTGAAACTCCTATCAAGTGTGCCAGCCCCTACAGTTGTTATCCAGGGTGCTCCATTATGTATTGATTTATAATATCCATCATTCCCAGCAGCACAGATAACAACAACTCCTCTCTCAATTGCTGAAAATGAAGCAATGGCAATAGCATCGTTGAAATAAGGTGTCTGGTCAAAGCCAAGAGACAATGACATGATATCAACGCCATCTGCTACTGCCTGATCCATTCCAGCAAGCACATCACTTGCTGCAGCTTCGTCTGCCCACAAGACCTTGTACATGGAAACATGTGCACGTGGTGCAATCCCTCTGGCTGTGCCCTTCGAATATCCAAAGTGGCTTACACCTTGTACATGGCTACCTGCGGCTGTAGATGATGTGTGAGTCCCGTGGCCAACGAAGTCTCTTGGTGAATCATAGTCTATGTCATCGGGGAAATTTCTGCCTGCAGCTTGGGACCCCTTTCTGAAAGATCGAGCTCCAATGAGCTTCCTATTGCAGAGAGAAGGGCTAAATGCTGTGCCATTTTCACATTCTCCATCCCATCTCTCTGGAACTGGTGGCATCCCCTTGTCAGTAAAACTCTCACTCTCAGGCCAAATTCCTGTATCAATAATTCCTATGATCACACCTTCCCCAGATGATGCGGCCGACAATAAACCAGAGTTTCTGTTCAATCCTAGAAACTGGGGGGAGTGTGTGGTGAACATTTTGCCGAATGACTCTGGGTATGTAGCAAGATGAGCTGGGGATTTCTCAATTTCAGATAGTTGGGAGGGTGTGAGTCTGGCACTGAAGCCATGCATGACATGGTTATATGAATACAGGAACATCTTTTCATCAACAGGACTTGACAATGATTTTAGGGCAGATTTGTGCCATAACTCATTGGTTTTGAAAGACGCAGGCTTGTGAGAATGGTCCATGTGGATTATGTATGTCTGGTATTCTTCTGTTTCAGACTTTGTGTTGTTGACTCCTACTAACAATAACATTAATAGCCATGGCAGTGCATAGCTTGAGATGAAGTTGTGACTCATCATTTTGGTGGTCATGGTTGTGGGTTGGTCAGTTTAGATGGGAATTGGAATATTTATAGTGCCATAAAACATATTTGATGCCACAAGCCTTGCTATGTTAATTGTAAGACGTTATTTTCAAGCCTGTCTATTTTTTTGTAGATTTTTCCCATAATTTCATTGACGTTAACTTCAACCTTGAATAAGTTAGGCTGGGTTTTCTCTGGTTTTTTCATGAGTTGACTTCTCTAACGTGGTTTGTTTCTTCTGTTTGCATCTCAAATATTTATCTGTTTCTTAAAAAAATCAAAAGGACTGATCATATAAGGCAGAATTCCATTTTACTTTCTCCTTTTGCTACATTTTCATTTACCCCTTCCTTGCTATTTGATAGTATATGCAGGTTTTGAATATGAAAACGGGGTTAAAATATTTGAACCAAGGGTCAGAAAAACCTGAGAAAAATCCTTTTTTTTTCTTTTGATGAACAAACCATCTTTATTATAGGGCTTTTATGGTGGAACTAATTTGTGGAGTTGAGATTAGTAGCTGCTGGATGGTTTTGTTTTGCTCAAGACTCTTTTATTCCAAAATGCTAATAAAATTATCACCTTTCCTTGTTGAAATATGCAATTTGATAACAGTCTTGGTGATTTTGGAGAGACTATGTCAATGTATAAATCCTGGATGAATAAGTTATTCGTTTTAGATGTCAGCGAAATTCATTCTTCTGCTATAGTTAACTTGTATTTTTTCATTATTGATAACTTGTATTTTATAACTGCTGATGAAATCTTTTAGACAGAAAGAAACTGATCTGCTGCCACCAACAAAAACACTAAACAGAGAATTGTGTCAAGCCATATGTTCACATGACGTTCTGTAAAACTGTAACATCTCCTGCTTCATTGCCTTACAATGGTTTCTAGGTAATCATTTTCTTAAACCCTTTATTCCTTTTAGTGCATGCCATAAGATGAGAAGGTTTATGCATGTTAGAATCTTATATTTCGGTTCAACCCGAAGACTCGCTCCGACCGAAATATTTTAGGGCGATTTTGAAAGGAAAGAAGGATTTTTTTGTCTTTTTTGTAGCATACACATAAAAGAGTTAGTTAAGGTTTGGAAGCACAGACTTCACAGTCGACTTTTGTATTCTTTATCTTTGTAACCAGTCGAACCGCGTAAATCTTGTGTCTTTTATTTATGTGTGATTGTTTTGATTACTGTTTTGCTAGATTACTTTTATCGATATCGTTACAACATAAAGAAATCATTATTTCTTCTTGTTAAATTTTAATGTTCCTTTGTCCATGAATATTTGACATAGTAAGGATTAACGATAAATTCTATGGAACACTTTTGAAGCCCTAGTGCATACTGCATACTAACGCCAAGCATATAGGAATTTGCTGGAGGCAAGTGGACAGTAACTTTATTCACTTTATTAAATACATGTCCAATGAAAACTTGAGTTTTAAAGTTGTTGAATGATCAGCAACATTAATTAATTAGATTAGATTGGATAAAGTCAGTATGTTGTAGCCTGCAGAATTTAATTATATCCCATTGTTTCTGTTTATACATTTCTTAACATAGTTGTAAACATCAGATATCAAAGAAAGACAACTGTAATGGTGATAGAATTTGAAATCTATGATCTACCCAAGCTACATTTTCAAGGTGTGAAGCTCTTGGTTTCCTGCTTAAATAACAAGGTCACTGCATGAATTACTAAAACAACAAAAAAGGAAATGGGGAATAAAGAAAAGCGTGCTCAGGGCCTCTCTGATCGATCATCTCTCTTGCAGAAGATGCAGCGATATAATTCATGTCTTCAGAATCAGATGACATAGAAAATGTCCTCTGGCATTACATGACTTTAATTTTCTTGTTGACATCTAACGGATTGCACCATTTAGATTATCTGTCAATCATAGTGAAGCAAAGGTCGATTAACTAAACAGCCGGAGCCGGCTTCTAATTTTTTTGATGGATTTGGTTAAAAAGTTCCCTAGGACACCCGATAACCAGCGATAAATACACTGACAAATATATTGAGATTTTTAATTTGTATTTAAGATTAAATGGTATTTTAAATATATCCGTCATTTATGAAGATATACATAAATTACATATAAAGGTGTATTTGTAAAATCAAGAAAAATCTTGCATTAATTATAACGTAACTATTTTATTTAATGTATCTTAACAAATGCTCTTAATGTAATCGTTAACCGGACCCTTCTTAATTTAGACTCTATTTATTTTTATGTAAAATATATTACAATGTGAAGGTAATTTCATGTAAAATGAGTTTTATGTGAAATTATAAATTTTCAATTAAATTTTTTTTATTTAGTTGAAATCTGGAAATGAATGATGGAAAATGTAAAAAAAAAACAAATAAATAAAGAGAGAAAATTAATATTGTAACATGTGAGACATAAATTTTAAGAAAACAAAAAAAAATAGAAATTATTTTATTAAACTTATCATTCAGCAATATAAAATTAAATTTCATCGATAAAATACTATTTTACATGTATTTAATTTTTAAAAAAACATATATTTCCAATACTCGTGTTACTCACTTCTACGTATAAATATAGGCAGATCACACACCTTTTATGTAAGCCTTCTGACATTTTTTTTATTTTTTTATTTTCCATGCTCTCTCTATTTGGTGGTATCCAAAGAGATGTTAATTTTCATGCACCATTATGGCTTTGTCCCATTAATTGACTTTTCAAGTTGTTGAATCAGCAAAAACATAGTCAATTAATTTAATATGTTGCCAGCACTATTTTACAAATCTCTCTCATTGTTGGGGCTTACAACTTCAATTGAAAGACATAAATAACGTCAAAGAAAGACAAATATATTAAGGTAACAATAATTGAAGTCCACTATTCGCCAAAGGCTAAATTGTAAGATGTCAAGTTGTGAACTTCATCTCAGTTTCCGGCATTGCTAATGCAAAAATAATTGGCCATTGGCCAGTTGCCTTTTCAGAAACAAGGAAATAGGAAAGGAATTGAATCCAAGGAGATAGAACTTGGCACTAAAACAGAAACAAGGTATAGCATAAGCAAATTAAAAGAAGAACAAAAACAAAAATGGCAGCACATCAAAATTGTTAGGCGGCTTTAATGTCCATTATAATTGACCAAAACCGAAAAGGCAGATGGTCGATGGCGATGGTTTAATCATTGTAGTACACGAATTCCTAAACCTATTAAAAGAGTATCTTCTTATGCAGTGTCTATATATACAGGAGTGGTTTTTTTTCTTTCTTTGATTAGGATTTGAGGGATAGGAGAAAACGATAGATTAACAAAATTTGAAAATTTTATTGAAAAATTTTATTAATAATGTTAATTGAATATATACGAATATTTTAAGTGATATTTTTAAAAATTATTAATCAAATTTTTAATCGATGCAAATCCATCCCGTGCAGTCAATATTTTTTTTCGAGTGATTAAGAGTGGCGAGTAGTAATTATCAAGAAAAATATTTTTTTTCTCCTTTTATCGAGAGAGGAAAATAGTATAATAATTTAAGGTTTTTCTCTAGGATGTTATTTAGAACGTTTAGTCACAAAGAATCAAATTACTCGAAGTTTGAAGTTTTTATCACGGTGTCTGATTTTGATTAAGTGCATAGATTTATTAAATTTTAACAATTGGTAGTTCAATAGTGATTTTTCTTAGAGTAATAATTTGTATTTTTTTTAAATTATCGTGGGTTTTAGGTTTTAGTATAAACTTGAGATATAAACTTTATAATTTATTTATATAGTGAAGTTGATTTTTCGTCAAATGATTTTTTTTTTTTACTCCGGAAGTTTTCCATGTAAATTTGTGTTTTTTATTAGTTATTTTATTTTCACGTATTTTTTTATGATTATTATATTTAATCTATGATTTTGATTAATATTATAATATTTGCATAATTATTGACGGTGGGTATTTCTCTCAACACTGATCACGAAGTCATGAATATGTTCAAGCAAGCTCCAGATTTAATTAATTACTTGCTAAGAAGGGGAGGAATAAAGGGACTTTCTCTTGTCAACCAATCTATGTAGTGTTCTCATGCCCTCTGCCTCAAATGAATCAAAGCCTTCTGTTGGAAACATCCATATATCGTTATAATTTAGGTCTTACATATGACAAGATCTCATATACCAAGACATTTTAATTTTCTTGTTGACAGCTAATTAATTGATTCTACCAATCAGACTTTCTGCCAAACATAGAGAAGCAATGATCAATTAAACTAAACAGCCGGCTTCTACTTGGTATTTTCCACATTCGTGTCATCCATTTTCACTTCTATATATAGGCAGATCAGAAACTCCATTCATATCCAAAGCAAACTCTTAGTTTCTAAAGAACAGATGGGGTCTCTTAATGTAGTTCCTTTTCTACATTTGTTCGTTGCAGTATTTCTTTTCAGTTCTCTCCATGCTAACTCTGCATCAGTAAAGACTAGATCCTCATATATTGTCCATATGGACAAGTCCCTCATGCCCAAAACCTTTATTAACCATCACAGCTGGTACTCCTCCATCATTGATTCCTTCAAATCCACAAACCCCACCTCAAAGGACAGCCATTTATCATCACCATCACTTATATACACTTACGATAATGTTGCTCATGGTTTTAGTGCTGTTTTATCACCTGAGGAATTAGAAGCTATAAAGAATTCTCCAGGCTTCATCTCAGCTTACCCAGACAGGACTGTCACACTTGACACAACCCACACATCTGACTTCCTCTCCCTCAATCCCTACTATGGATTATGGCCCGCCTCCAATTTTGGTAAAGACATCATCATTGGGGTCATTGATACAGGGGTCTGGCCAGAGAGTGATAGCTTCAAAGATGATGGAATGACTGCAGTTCCCTCCAGGTGGAAGGGTACGTGTGAGGTAGGACAGGAGTTCAATACCTCCATGTGTAACTCTAAGCTCATTGGAGTAAGATACTTTAACAAGGGTGTGATAGCAGCAAATCCTGGAATCAACATTAGCATGAACTCTGGTAGGGACACAATGGGGCATGGGACTCACACCTCTTCCACGGCAGGTGGGAACTATGTGAAAGATGCATCGTATTTTGGTTATGCTAAAGGCACAGCTGGAGGTATGGCACCACGTGCCAGGGTAGCCATGTACAAGGTCCTCTGGGACGAAGGGCGGTATGCCTCTGATGTTCTTGCTGGTATGGATCAAGCCATTGCGGATGGTGTCGATGTGATCTCTATCTCCATGGGCTTTGATGGAGTGCCGTTGTATGAGGATCCTATTGCAATAGCCGCATTTGCTGCTTTCGAGAAGGATGTGGTGGTCTCATCTTCAGCAGGAAATGAAGGGCCATCACTTGGGAGCTTGCACAATGGGATCCCATGGGTCTTAACCGTGGCAGCAGGCACTATTGATCGCTCATTTGCCGGAACTTTGAATTTAGGGAATGGCCAAACCATCATTGGATGGACCATGTTCCCAGCTTCTGCTTTGATAGAGAACTTTCCACTGGTTTACAACAAGAATTTCTCAGCATGTAACTCGGCTAAATCGTTATCTAGAGCCCCTGAAGGAATCATCCTATGCGACTATGGAAGTTCTATAGATGATCAAATAAATCATATCACTTCTGCAGGGGTACTGGGTGCCATATTTATTTCAGATGATCCCCAATTATTCGAGTTAGGAGGTCTTCCTTGTCCTGGTGTTGTGATCAGCCCCAACGATGCACCAGCTGTAATTGAATATGCCACAACTGGTAGTAAACCTTCAGCTAGCATCAAGTTCCAACAAACAATTTTGGGGACAAAGCCTGCACCTGCAGTGGCCTTCTACAGTTCAAGGGGTCCTTCACCAAGCTCTCAGGGAATCTTAAAGCCAGATATAATGGCACCTGGCTCACTTGTTTTGGCTTCTTGGATTCCAAATGGATACGCAGGCCAAATTGGATTAAATATAGAATTGTCAAGCGACTTCAATATGATATCTGGAACATCCATGGCTTGCCCTCATGCTGCTGGCGTTGCTGCACTCCTAAAAGGCGCACACCCAGAGTGGAGTGCAGCTGCTATCAAGTCAGCCATTGTGACAACTGCAAAGGCATTTGATAATACTCAAAATCCAATCCAGGACAACGGCAACAATTTCACATACGCTTCACCTTTAGCCATGGGGGCAGGCCAAATTGATCCCAATCGCGCCCTTGACCCGGGTTTTGTTTATGATGCAAGCCCACAAGACTATGTGAATTTCCTACTCTCCATGAACTTCACCAAGAACCAAATTTTGGCCATCACTAGATCAAATGACTATAGCTACGAAAATCCTTTTCCTGATGTTAATTACCCATCCTTTATTGCCTTGTATGATCTTAACCAAACAACAACAATGGTTCAGATATTCAACAGGACAGTGACAAACGTTGGAGAAGGTCCTGCAACTTATGATGCCGCTGTGTTTGCGCCAGAGGGTTCCACCGTTTCGCTTTCAACACAAACTTTGGCATTCAAACAAATATATGAAACAGGGAACTTCAGTGTTACTATAACCTACAAGGGTGACAAGAAAGGGAAGGTCTCATATGGTGCAATTGTGTGGGTTGAGAGATATGGAAAACGCACAGTTAGAAGCCCAATTGTAGTGTCACCTACTGTGAACCAGTGGTGAGTGGGTGAGTAAGTGAGGAGCCGTATGGCTGGTTTTACTTGCTGTGAGAGTGAGTGTGTTTGTGGATGATGTTTAAGATTCACCAGGTGTAAATCCTGAATAAGTACTTGTCATTGTCAACATTGGGAAGGAGCCAAAAGCTTCTCTTGTCTATTTCTCTTTTTACTAATATTACCAAGGAATCCTTTTGCAATACTCAATATAAAGATGTCATGTCCATGCAACTGTTATTATTTTTCTTCTATAATAGAATAATTAAAAGGTTTATATGATGGCCAACCATTTTTAAAGATCTAATTTTGTAATTAATTTGTTTCATAATTTTTATTACGTTTACTATTTAGTCAATTAAATTAATAATATTTTTTTTATTAAATCATTAAAAAAATTTAATTTTTTTCATATATACATAAATAGAGTTTAAAAGTTTCTAAAAAATATTTTTTATATTTTAAAATAATATATATATAATTTAAATCAAACTTAAATAAAAAAAATGATAAATAACTAAAATTATGAAATAAATGGAGTATATAATTTCTTTGATGATTCTTTTAAATGTTCCAACAATATTGTTGATTTCTTGCGTAGTTTTAAGCATAGAACCAAACTAGTCTTGATGCTCCATCAATGCACATGTTTTGCACTGAACTTTTTAATTTGTAAAAGCTTATTAAATAATAGATTTTAAAGCAATATTTATAAAATAAAGTTTGTTATTGATACATTTTATTTACATAGTATCAGTGTTTTGAAAGGTAGAGTTAGGGTTCACCCAAAGGCGAAGCAATATTAAAATATTTCGAGGCTATAATAAAATTTTTTTATGGTTTTTTACATTCAGATGTCTAAGACGCATCCCGTTGGATTTTTTTAAAAAAGGTTATAAAATATCACAACAATATCGATGTGATGATTTATTAAAAAAAAATATTTATTTCGATCTAATGTAACTACCACGGAATCGAAAATTTTTACTGATAATTACAATGAACTGTAATAATAATTAAATATTTACATATTTTATTTTTATTCAATTATTATTATAATTTTTTTATAATTATTAGTAAAATTTCTTAATTTTATGATAATTTCTATGGATCAAAATTCTTACTGATGTAGTTTGTTTCTATCATATTCATGTCTTTAAAGGAGTGAAGCGACCCGTGACCAAACAATTACTATATAAAAGGACCTAGTGCTATCATTATCCAAAACAATAAAACAAAATAATAAGGAATCCTTGTTTTCGGTCACCAAGCTAGAGTGGTCCATATTATCTGCCTGTCTAGCCTGCTTCTTTAAGTCTTTAGTTAATCAGTCTTTCACCGTGTGAAATTCTTCTTCTTTAGATATGGTGTAAAATTTTATTTTTAGGTCAGATTTAAAATTTTATTGATAAATGTTAAATAATTTTATTAATATCTTAAATAGTAATTATATAGACATTGTTAATAAAAAAATTTAAAATTATCAGTAAAATTTTCGTCCGATACAAAAATACTTATCCCCGTAAGAATAATTTTATAAATACTTTTCAACATAAATGTACCTTATATGTGTTGTCACGCCTCACAGTCAAGATTTCAATATTTGTAATTTAAAGTTTTAGATTTAATAGTTATTGTTTTAAATTAAATGTAACTCGATGCGTTAACATTCTAAGTTAGATCCTTGGTATCAATAATTTTTGTGTAAACATTTAAAAATTAAAGATTTATTAGATGGTTGTTGTAAATAAAATAAAAAAGATTACAAGATTCTTGTGACTTATGAATGATTTGTAAATTGTGCAATGATTGGCACATGGTGGCCTCTTGGCCCTCCCATGGACCGTAACTGGCTCATGCAAATAACCATCTGTCGGTCACATGATTTATTTCAACATATTTCACTTGAATGTGCATATGATGCTTATTATATATACATTGCTTGACCATAAGTTCTATAAAGTCAAGCTGTTATACATCCAGCCAAAAAATATCAAAGAATTATAAATTCATCATTTTTTTGTAAACCCGTAAAACTTGTGCAAAATTCGGATTAATTACTCACAATATCAATATCACCAAACCATAAATGCCATTAATAACACAGATGGACATGGGATACACGTATCAAGCAGAGCAGTAGAAAATTATATGAAAGGTCCATCATTCTTGGGCTACGCCACAGGAACTACTAGAGGGATAGCGATACGGGCACATGTGGTCATGTACAAGACCATCTGAGATGAAGGTGGTTACAGGGGTTACACGTCTGATCCTATTACTGTAATTGATCAAGCAATTATACAGTTGGTGTTGATGTTTTGTCCTTATCATTGGGCTTCAATACAGATGTCGTTTTGTATAAGAACCCCATTGCAATAGCACATTTGCAGCCACAGACAAATGTGTCTTTTATCTGTCCCCAAAAAAACTTCGCAATAACAGTAGTAAAAGTAGAGGGGCTGTAAACGCAATAATTTTTTATTATTTTATAATTTTTTGGATGGAAAAAAACTATTAAAACTCACTACGCCACAATACACAATTTTTCTACTTTCTAATCTCACAATCAAAAACCCTAATACACTCAATGTTTATTCAATCATTGAATCTCTATATTGATGTTTGGTTGCTACACTCCATCTGACCAACTATTCCTAATTAAGGAATACGAGTGTAGGACTAACTTTATTTATACACATATTTATA
This sequence comes from Bretschneidera sinensis, assembly GCA_023935145.1. Lineage (NCBI taxonomy): Eukaryota > Viridiplantae > Streptophyta > Magnoliopsida > Brassicales > Akaniaceae > Bretschneidera > Bretschneidera sinensis. Next base: position 119,341,672 of record CM043700.1, read on the forward strand.
ATAACTAGTACTCATATTTTTTTGGCACATAGACGATGTGGAACTAAAATAACTTAAAAATAACATTTTCCTCCGACATAGGATTTGAGGAATATCTTAAAAAATCCCTCTCTCGACTCAAATCTCCAAATATTTTGATCTCTTCGTTAAATTTGCCTCCACTTGATCAAAAACTTTTCTATTTTACTTGAGTCTTCAATACTGTTTAATCATATTTTGAATCTAATCTCACTGCACTAAGACTCTACACAACGACATGCTTTGGTGCTTACTGTTGCTATTGGTATTATGGACCGTGAATTTGGAGCCACTTTAACCCTCGGTGATTGTTTGAATTTAGTCATTGGATTGGTTTTTTATCAAGGGAATTATTTGTCTTCGAGCCAAATCCGAATTGTTTTCTTTTATTCGGGTAACAACTTAGATAAATTGAAGAAAGTTAAGAAAAAAATTGTGGTGTGTCAAGGCTGGGATCAGCCCATGTTTGAATAATATGCATACGTTAGCAATGCAAAATTTGTTGGAGGCATCTTCATACCTAATAGTTCTGACCTCTTCTAGAACAAACTTCCGACCATTTTTACGAACCTGAAAAATGGAGAAATCATTAAAGACTACGCCAATAGCAATACCGAACCAAAAGCAAAAATGTAACTTTAAAAAAATACTTCTAAGTATAAAACCAACAAGTGTGACTATCTATTCCTCTAAAAGGGCATCCCAAAGCTGTTTATTTGTCTTGAAACTTGACATTATGGCTCCAGCGGATTCAATCCTAGCTTCGTTGCTTGACAATACTGTCGTGGGCAACGTCAACTATAGAGATTGTTTAGTCAATTCAAAATAATTTTAGGTACATCTATGTTCTGCCCTCATGCAATAGGACTAGGTGGGCTCTTGAAGAAGGTGTATAGAGATGGAAATCGAGTCGGGTCAAGTCAGGTCATTTAGAGTCAGACTGGGTTTTTGTCATATTGAGTGGCAGGTCATTCAGATTACGAGTCACTTCTGGTTGAATCGAGTTCGGATCAACTTCAGTCTTGGGTCGTGGTTCACTTAGGGTAGGGTCATCTCGGGTTCAAATCGTATCGAGTCTCAAGTAGGGTTGGGTCAACAAAATAAATATTTATACTTAATTAAAATATATATATATATTATTTGCATATTATTCGACTAAACGAGTTACATGTCTAATTCCGTGAAAATTAATTAATAACAAATCAACACTGAATTTTATAAATAATATATTTAATATATGAATGCAATATACAATGTTATAACTCTTAATCTTAAAATTCAATCTTAATTGATCTTAGACAGTAGCTGGTCCACGAAGTTATTCTAAGAGATAACCCTTTATATCATATTTTGGTGATTAAATTTCATATAATCATTTTATTCCATTTTATTTTTTCAAGCCAATTACATAAAATTTTATTATCACGTGAGAAACAATACAAATTTACTAGTCTCTTTGATTTTGATTTGAGGCTAAGAAGATTACTCGTATTAAAATAAAGTTTAAAAATGCACATCAATGTGTAAATCAATAATTAATTGATTATGATATAATTTATTTTATTTGACAACTAGTTAATTAACCATTACCTCATTTTAATAAGCAAATCATTTTTTTAATTTTTTTATAAAAAAATTCAATTGCATGTTCGGGTTATTTTAGGTTGTGGTATTTTTCAGGTTTCGAGTTGTTCTAGTTCAAGTCAAATTAGGTTCGGATCATTTTAAATTCAAATCATTTTGGTTTTCGAATCACTCGAATTAAGATCGAATAAGATCTAAATCGTATTATTTTAATATATTTTTAGATCGGATCAAGTTTGGGTAGAGTCAGATTAGAATCAAATGTTACCACCCTAGCAACACATCCTTATTAGAGACATACTATCATTAGGTCAACTATAATGTTCATATCAAATTCCATGGACAACATATGCAGTCCAATCACAAACATTTGTGATGATAACAAACTTGTTGATCCTCTTGCCATGGAAGCTGGCCATATAAATCCAACAAGGCACTAAATCTTGGACTCATTTACAATGCTACAACTGAAGACTATGTTGATATCCTTTGAGTATTAAACTACACAAAAGCAAAGTCGAATCATCTTGGGAGCACCATCAACAAACTGTTTGACCTCTTATTTGTATCCTAGTTGTCCTTATTTTATTGTTGTTGCTGCCAAAAACGTGCTGCTGAGATGGAGGTCGGGCCTCGGATAACCTGCATAGAAAAAAAAGTGGTAAACTGAGGCGTCGTTGGAGGGAGATACCTCCGAGGATGCTCCGGTGCTTTTGTTAGTATGTGGTCATGAGAAGTGCGAGAGTGTGTTTTTATCTTAGATACAAAAAACAAAACTGATATCTTTTGGAATGCGCACCTTGGTCTTTTTATTGGGTTTCGGGGATGAGGCGGCCCTCGTGCCAAGGACAGTGGTGACTAAGAGGGCGGTGATGACCAGGGGGTTCAGCTGTGTGAATCTGTGTTGTTTGCGTGTTGCTCTGCTGTCTTGGCTTAGGACTATCCACGTGTCACCCTGCGATCTTGGCTTGGGGCTGTCCACGTGTCATATCTTTATTGGGTGTGTTTTTGAGCTGTATCATAGGCCCCCCACATCTTTAAGTACATTTATGTGTTCAATGAAGTTTTACAGGGTTTGGTCTTTAGTAAAAGGGATAATCAATTTTACCGAGCTTTGGTGGTGCTGGACCGAGCGTACGAGGAGCAATCCATACGGCATACGCTAGGCCTTGGAGCTATTGAGCCGAGCATGTGTGGAGCAATCCATACACTCAGCCTTGGAGCTATTGGGCCGAGCATGTGTGGAGCTATCTATACGCTCTGCTTTAGAGCTATTGGGTCGAGCATGTGTGGAGTAATCCATCTGCTCGGCCTATAAGACATTGGGTCGAGCATGTGTGGAGCAATTCATATGCTCGGCTTTAGAGAAATTGGACCGAGCATGTGTGGAACAATCTATACGCTCGGCCTATGAGACATTTGGGCCGAGCATATGTTGAGCAATCCATCTGCTCGACCTTGGAGACATTGGGCCTAGTATGTGTGGAGTAATCCATATGTTTGGCCTAAGAGATATTAGGCCAAGCATGTGTGAAGCAGTCCATATACTCGGCCTTGGAGATATTGGGCCGAGCATGTGTGGAACAATCCATATGCTCGGCCTTGGAGACATTGGTCGAGCATGTGTGGAGTAGTCCGTATGTTCGGCCTTGGAGATATTGGGCCGAGCATGTGTGGAGCAATCCATATGCTCGGCCTTGGAGACATTGGATCAAGCATGTGTAGAGCAGTCTATATGCTCGGCCTTAGAGACATTAGTCCGAGCATGTGTGGAGCAATCCATATGCTCGGCCTAAGAGATATTGGGCCGAGCATATGTGGAGCAATCTATATGCTTAGCCTTGGAGACATTGGTCCGAGCATGTGTGGAGCAATCCGTATGCTCGGCCTAGGAGACATTAAGCCGAGAATGTATGGAGCAATCCATATACTCGGTCTAAGAGACATTTGGGCCAAGCATGTATGGAGCAATCTATCTGCTCGGTCTTTGAGACACTAGGCCTAGCATGTGTGGAGCAATCCATATGCTTAGCATAGGAGATATTAGGCCGAGCATATGCGGAGCAATCCATATGCTCGACCTTGGAGACATTGGGCCAAGCATGTGTGGAGCAGTCCATATACTCGACCTAGGAGACAATGGTCTGATCATGTGTGGAGCAATCCATCTGCTCGGTCTTTGAGACATTTAGCCGATCATGTGTGGAGCAATCTATATGCTCGGCCTAGTAAACATTAGTCCGAGCATGTGTGGAGCAATTCATATGCTCGGCCTAAGAGATATTGAGCCAAGCATGTGTGAAGCAATCCATCTGCTCGGCTTTGGAGATATTAAGCCGACCATATGTGGAGCAGTCCATATGCTCGACCTTGGAAACATTGAATCGAGCATGTGTGAAGTAATCCATCTACTCCGCCTTGAGAGGTTTCGAGTTCCAGGGAGACTTTTGGGCTTCCCATGATGCTTTGAATTTCTTTTGGGCTTTTTGGTGGGCCTATGATGTTTTTCTGGGCCTTTGGCTCTTTCTAGGGGCCCAACTTCCTTGGGTAATCCTCTTGGATGGGCCTTTTTGACACGTGGCTCGTGTCAGTCTTCGTTTAAATGCCTGAAGCCATTTTTACAAAAAATGACAGCGTTCGTTAATGATTAGATTCCTTGGGGAACGAAACGGCACCTAGGGGAACGAAACGGTGCTTCAGGGAATGAAACGACCCCTAGGTTTAATCATGTACCGTTTGGTTTGCGGCGGCGGACTCCTTGAGGAGCTTGAAAGTAGCCTCAAACTCCTGGAATGTCTTTCTTCCTATCCATTTTTTATTTAAATTCCCTCGTTCATTGCGCTCCTTTTTCCTATATAAGGAGGTCTTGCTTTCATTCCTCCTCACTTCAATTTCTTTAAGAGAGTTCTGTAGAGAGAAAATTCTTGAGAGCACTCAGATTCGTCTTTAAATCTTTTGAGAGTTTTCGTCATCGTCCTTAACTCTTGAGAGCTTGGGGCCTTGATATTTCCTGGTGGGTGATTTGGCGGAGGTCTCGGCTCAGTCTTTGGTGTTGGTGCTCGGAGGCGTGGTGTTTGAAGAGTCTCGCTGAGGAGGGAGTTTTAGTCCGAACTACTTGGACTTTGGAGAATCTACTTTCTTTTAATTAACAATATCTTTGCTTGATAGTTACCGAGATAGACCTAATAGTGTTAGCGGTAGTAGTCCTCTTCTAGGAGTGAAACCCTGGAAAGAGTCGTGGTTAGGGAGGTTCCATTGGCCATGGTGCCCTACATCCCGATAGCGGAGGAGTATGAAGAGAACTCCTCTGAGGATGAGGTGGACGAGGCCCAACCTGATATCAGAGGGTCATGGCCTTGGAAGAAAGGGATGAATAAGAGTTCGCTGCGAACACGGTCCCTAGCCAACTTAGGGAAGAGGACCTAGAGGTGATTCAAAAGTCGTATTGTATCCCATGCGAGTATGCCCTCTTGCTAGCTAGGGTAGGAGAGAGGGCTTGCGATGCCCTACCGAGCCGCACCCCCTATGAGTTGTACATGTACGAACACCACATAAGGGTCGGGCTATGCTTCCCCCTTCACCCATTTTTCTATGTCGTACTCTGGTACTTCGATATAGTTCTATGTCAGCTAGTTCTGAACTCGATACGGTTGATAATGGCCTTTATCAGTATCTGCTCAGAAGTGGGAGGGTTGATGAATCTGGACGTATTCAAAGCCCAATTCTATATTAGTAGACATGGCCAGGCCTGATGAGTTGTGATCAGTACCCGAGTCAGAAAGAGATTGCTGAAGAATACCCAATTATCGATCAAGAGGTGGAAGAAGTCTTTCTTCTTCATCCGGACTACTGAAGACTTCGGCATTCCACTCTCGTAGAGCCTGAACCAGGAAGAGAAATGCAAAAAGCCGAGTCTTCTCCCACGTGAGCAGGAGACTGTGGATGCTATGGTGGCCATACCATTGGACGAGGAGGTCTTCTATAACAATGAGGAACTGGCGAGGTGCGGCCTTTGCCCTCCATGCCCCGAGTCCTCCATTGAGAGTAGTAACCACAAGTCTTGCTCTTTATACTTGTAATTTTTTCTATTTCTGTTTTGTTTTTGCCCTGGCTTTCGTACTTATACATTTTTCTTCTGTTTTGTGTTTAGCAAAGATAGAGGCAATTGTGAGGGCCAATGAGCGAGTGAAGAGGCTCGCCTTGGAAATGAGGAAGGTTGTCGCAGTCGAGAAGCAACCTGCCTCAGGGTCGAGGACCAGGGAGAGGCCTTAGGCTCCGTCCCCCACTTCGATTGACCTGGAGAGTCCTTCGCGGCGCTCCCTTGAGTCAGAGGTTGTTTCGGTGGCTTCTGCTGGCCCTGTGGCTTCAGTTGCCCCTGCCTCTTCTCGGGGTGTCACTTCTTGACCGATGGTCTCCAGGCCCAACTAGGGCCTGAAGGTTGATGACTTCGTCTTCGCGTACCCCCGGGTGGCGCGAGAGCAATTGATCATGGGGATCCCTCCCCGTGATATGTTGGAGTTGTCTAGGAGGCTTGTCGAGGCCTTCCGTTCTGCTACCAAAGCCCTCGGGTTTCAGGTAAGATATTTTTTCTAAGTTTTGATTCTGTTTCCTTTTCCTTAAGATTTTAACATGTTGGCTAACCATTCTTTGTTCGGTTGCAGTCGAGCATCCCTCTGGGCGTTACGTCTCGTCGGTGCTTGGACATGGCCTAGATGTTGGGCCAAGCTAAGGGTAAGCTAGACGAGAGTACTGAGCTCATTCGTAAGCTGCAGGCATCGTTGGACGCGGCTAACTCAGCCAGGATGGAAGCTATCTGGGAGAGGGACTCCGTTCTTCAGGCCAAGATCGAGGCCGATCGCCAGAGGGATGACGCTGTTCTAGAGAGGCAGTGGCTAGGTGAGGAGGGTGAGGCCCGTACTCAGGATGCTGTAGATGAGGCTTTGGTGGCCTTCCGAGACTCTGCCTCCTTCCAGACGGCAGTTTACGAGAAGGAAGGGTTGCAGTACCTAGAGGGCTTCCAGGAAGCCAAAAAGAAGGTCGAGGCACTCTATCCTGAGGTCGACTTCTCGGTCCTCAACCTATTGGATCCTCAGGAGGATGAGAAGATTGCTATAGTGGAGGCCGATGAGGAGTCAGCTGCTCAGCCCGAGGTCACGGTCGAGGCTGAAGGAGAGGCTGCTAAGCTAAGGTTAACTTCCCTGGGCCTAGATTAGGCTTCTTGTTTTTCATTTTGTAACTCAGGGCTGTTAATGCCTTCTTGTACTTTTTTGATAAGTTAATGAAATCTTTCAGTTTCTTTCAAACTTGTTGTTTATTGCAATTGTCTATTACAATCTTTGCTCAACCGAACTCTATTTATGGCTCGTGCACGAGGTGCAAGTTCATTGGTAGAATCATTGGAGATGTTCTGCATTCCAAGTGCGTGGAACGCGTTTTCCACTTTGTTCCTCGAGCTCAAAGGTACCGAGACAGCACACCCTTTTGATGCGGTATGGGCTTTCCCAGTTAGGGGTTAACTTCCTCGTTTCTAGTGGATGCGACACTTCTTTTTTTCACAAAACAAGATCACGAAACTGGAAATACCTGCCTCATACCCAGGAGTTGTAATACCCGGTGGTTTGCTGCTGATAGACGGCCAACCGAATCTGAGCTTTATCTCGAGCTTCGTCGAGGAGATTGGCATTTATACGAAAAGCCCCATCATTGCTATGGTTCTCGAAACTTTGTACTCGGAGTGAGGGCACCTCTATTTCATCAATGCTGGGTGCCACGAGTGTCTCGAGGTAGACTGCACATGTGGATTCAGGCTGTCGAGAGGAGGCGAGCTGAGCTAGGGAGTCAGCTTTTGAGCTTTCAGCCTAGGGAATCTGGTTGATACGAAACACTTTGAACTTGGCAATGAGTTCTTTGGCTTTTGCTAAGTAGCGGGCAATGTTTTCTCCTCGGGCCTCAAATTCCCCTTTGACTTGGTTCACCACCAATTGCGAGTCACTATATGCGTCCAGGGCCATAACAGACAATACACTAGCCAGTTTCGTCCTGGCCAGCAATGCCTCGTACTCAGCTTCATTATTTGAGGCTCTAAATTCGAACCTTAAGGTGAAGTCATCCGGGCCACTCAGGATGAGCCCGGCGTCGTTGGAGGATCCATCGACATGGATTGTCCACTGAGGGACTAACTTGGTTTCGTCGAGAACCAGGGTAGGATCTTCCCGACTTGGGAGAGTGGTCTCCACAATAAAGTCGGCTAAAGCCTGGGCATTGATGGCTGCGCGAGGCCGGTAACAGATGTCGAACTCCTCGAGTTCAACAGACCATTTAACCATTCTTTCAGACACATCTGGCTTGTGGAGCACTTGTCGAAGGGGTTGGTCGATCAGTAGAACGATCATGTGGGCTTGAAATTACGACCAGAGTTTGCGGGTCGTGATCAGGAGGGCATACGCCATCTTCTCCATGGGAAGATACCTGATTTCAGCGTCGTGGAGGACTGATTATGCTCAAACTAATACGCGGTTATTGTGTATAGTTGAGGTGTCGATCCCATGAGGAAAAGCGATCTACAAAGGAAAAGTCCAAACCTTAACACGAACGATAACAATCAAGTGAGAAAATATGAATTTTGATAATGAAGTAATTATGGAAAAATTGTGTAAATAAATTGAAGAATATAATAAAGAAACAACAAGGTTCTGAGAATCCACCCCAGGTTTGTTGCCTTATTCCAATCTTAATTCTGTTGTTTTTATCTCGATTGCAAGTTTCATATCCCAAACAAGCAATCGGCAAATATTCAATCAAAGCATATGTAAACCCTAATGTAATTGATATGAATTACTCTTTACTTTTGATTTAAGCACACATGACCTATCCAATAGATTTATCAAGAAATGACAATATATCTTAATGAAAATATCGCAGTAATGGACAAACCTAAAAGATAAATCTACCAGACTCAATCACATCCAAACAATCTTGACATAAGAAGAGCATGACTAGACTTATATTGAGAAGAAAGATATAACTACCGGATTAAGAGAAAATCTTCTAATTAAATTAAAGAGTAAATCATAACAATGTTTTAACAATAAATCTCAACTATAACTGAATTAATAAAGGAAAATAATAACAACTACACCTAAGGATTCATCCCTTCGCCTTGCTTGGAGATTAGTTGGCCATGGAGTTCATACTTGAACACTTTGATAGAGAGTGTGGTAGCCTTCTTGGGTTTTCCTGTCTTAATGATATCTCTTCTATCAAACCCTAAATGATCTATTTATAATACAAAGGTCTAAGGGTGGTTTGGGTCTAATCAATCAGCAAAAACCCTAATTAGGAAAACAGGAATTCTTGTGCGTGCCGCGGCTCTCATTTATGTGGGCCGCGGCTCTGTCTGGTCTAGGTTCTGGAGGGCTTCTGGGTGCTGTGGCCCTGGCTGGTCCAGGCCGTGGCTCTGCTTGGTACTGATGCTGGCACATGCTCTCGACGTCGCGGCCCTGGCTAATCCAGGCCGTCGCGGCTTTGGATGATGCTCTCCTTGCTCTTTTGGGCTTGATTCTGGAAGCTGAGGCTGCGACTTCTTCAGATCGCAGTGCCCCTACTTTAAGACTTGGTTTCTCTTCATTTTGTTCTTTCGCAACCATGTCCTTGCTCGAATGTGCATCAAAGCATCGTGCTTTAAGCTATACTGGCTTTCCATCTCTTTTGAACTCAAGGTACCTAAAAATGCTCTGAAATAAGTCAATGATCCAAGAATATCACTTTAGAGTTATTAAGGTATAAAAGTGTAATTCAAACTTCGATCAACCCTAAAATGCTAACAAATAAGTACTGTTACGATGCATTTTATGACTCTCATCATAACCCCCAACTAGCTTATTACTAGTCCCTAGCAATTCAAGCGATAACAAGATAAAAATAAATGAATTCCATGGTAAGAGTCAAAACAAAGTAAAGCAATGTTAGTGCTCAACCAAGAGTATTTCACTTTTCGTCTCAAAAATCGTACATAACACACAGCACATAGAATCATTAAATATCACACAAGTCCAAAAGTAATCCAAACATCAATCTTAAAATCGTTATCGACTCTTAACATCCATCTTACCATAATCCATTAATCCGAACACTCGGATGATTTTATACATAACATTCATGAATACAAGTCTTGGCCTCTAAAATATTTAATTTGCGTGACATCAATCACAAAAACAAGCTCCATAGGCTCACTTTTCAAATCACTCTCCACTATTGTAGAAAAATCACACTACCTTGGATCAATAGGTCTTTAATAAGCTTGTAACGTTAGGCTAAGGTAAAGGTTAAGAAAGAACGGAAAGGTTTCAACAAATAAAAGAATTTAATCTCTTAGTTTTAAACACAACCTACTTTAAGCATTGGATAACCTTACTTCAACACCCAACACTTTCAACCATTTTTTCGAGCATTTTTCTCAATAAATCACCACTTTTTTTTCTTCTTTCTTTGCCATAATTCACTTCTTTTTTATTTTGGCATAAGACCATTCACCTTCTTTTTCATTTTTTTCTTTTCTTTTTCACAACCCCCAACTTATCTCCTTTAATGTACTTGGGTTAGGGTATTAATATATATATTTTTTTTCATATTTCCATTCTTATTCCTCTCAAGTGCTTCTCAACAAATATGTATAACTAAGTTCTTTCAAAAGAAGAGTAAGGATAAAATACTTTTAGGCTCATGAAGGTAAGTAAATGGGTTATTGAAAGAAACAAAGCTCAAATACTTTTTCGAGAAAAGGCTCAAACAGGTGACTAGCGATGAATATAGCAAGGGTAAGTTTGAAAGGCTCAAACGGTCCAAAAATGGCCTACATCATATCCTAAGTAATGTGCATTCTAGGAATTCGCCTCAAGTGATTATTAAATAAGTTCTAGAGCTTGTCGAGACTGCAAAAGTGTTCACAAAACAATCACACATAAAACTTTTCTAAATGTTTTAGACTAATCATGCAATCTTACCGCAAACTAGAGTCTAAAACCAAATGAAGATTGACACTTCAATTATTCTCAAACCGAAGCAAGATTTAACTTCTTCTAAATGTTGTATGCTATCTCAATTAAGCTCATATCATTGACATGTGAATTAACTCTAAGGCTTAACACAAAGCATGCTAAAAACAAATAAAAAGGGAAAATGACACCAAGCAGTTCATTGGAAAAAAGAAATATGTTTCCTCCACCCCCAACTTAAAAATTGTATTGACCTCAATGTGAAAGAAAAAGGTAAAGGAAACTCTCTTTGTAAGCAAAGGTGCACAGAAGCTGAAAATTTTGCACCACCATTTGAACTGCATGTCATGCTTCTTGCTGACATTTCAATCTATAACATAGAACAAAACAAACAAAAAGAAAGCAATTGCGGTGTAACATTAAGATTCCCATCGTATATTAGGTTAACACATGAAATGGAAATAAATAAAAACTAAAATAAAGTATGAAAAATAAAATAAAATAACAAAAAGAAAGACACAACAAATGTTAGTATAGTTATCCGATAATAATAAGAATAAAATAAAATGGGACAAACAAGATATAACCCAAAACTAATCTTCTATGTCTTCATCCTCCTCTTCATTCTCTTCACCTTCCTCGGGAGTTGGATCAAAAGATGAACTTGGATAGGGTGGTAAGGTGGGAAAGTGATCCATGTCACAACCAGTAGCAAAGGCAAGGTGTTGGTACATTTAACCAAAAGAAGAATATACTCCCGCCTGATAATCAGCTTACCTAGCCAAGAATCTTTCTTGACGATCAAATCTATCATGCAAGAATTTCTGATGCTCATCAAAATGAATCTCTAAACGCTCAAGGCACTTGGCAATAGTGAAATGCCTAGAAGGAGGAAGGGAAGCAGCAATCGCTGCTCTCTCTCCCGAAACTGGCGGCCTTGAGGCTTTAATCAGATTAAGCATGCCATCATCGATGGGTTTATTAGGTTGTTGGGCTTCCTCATCAAGACTGTGCTGGACTCTGGCTCGAATGCATAATTGGGTAATTAAGGAAGGGAAATACAAGCCAAGCTTTTGTTGCACAGTGTGTATGATAGAATTAAATATGATCAGACCCACATCAATAGTCATGCCCATCAAAATGACATAAATCAGAACAACTCTCTCAACAGTAAGGTCACTATAGTGGGTAGCAAGCAGCAACCTCTGACATACAAAATATTGTGAAGCTCGAGCATTGACAGTCAGAGAAGTACCGGGCAAGGTTATAGAGGTATCACCCGTCATTTTTCATGTAGTGCCCGGAATACAGAGAGTTTTGAAAATCTCTTCATAATTAATATTAGACACATATGCACTATACTCACTATTTTCTATGTCAGGTAGCCCATAGAATCTATTGATAGATGTGCTGCTAAAAAAAATTGTTTTTCCTCTCACCCTCACCTTACCATTCCTATGTTCTTCTGCATTAGCATAGAATTCTCCAACCACATTTGTGAGGGAATGAGATGGTTGTCTAGCAAATGTACCTCAATTCCTATCAATAATCATTCTAAACAGGGTTGGGTTCCCCCTCTTTGTGACATTGAATCCTCTCTCAGGAATAGGTTTTCTAGTGTGCATCATCCTAACATATCTCTCACTAGCCTCAAAACTAACAAATTTTCTCTCATCATACTCTTGAGGTTGTTTCCCCCTTGGTCTCTTGGTTTTAGGGGCCATTTGAATCAAATTTAGAGAATAATGGAACTAATTCAAAATTAACCACCCAAATAGCACAAACGAACAACAAAGAGAAGAAATTGGTCTTACTTGATGCTCATAGTTGGAGAGAAGAAGGAGTACCTACCAATTCGAAGTTTTCTTGATTAACCAAAATCCTCTTAGTACCAAGCTTTTTTGAGAAATTTCCAACAAAATCTGCAATATTGGTGTTCAATCCTTAAAGAAATGATGTTAGAATCAAGAAATTTTGAGCAAAAGTGAGTGGGTAAGTGATGGTTTGGAGAGAGGATGAGAGAGAGATGAGTGTGCTGTGTTTTTGCAGAAGAGAAATGAAGAAAATAGTTGCAAAAAGGAGTTTTAAAATTTGCAGCTCGTGTGGGCAGGAACAGGTGGCGTCGCGGCTTGGCTGAGGGCGCATCGTGGCTTGAAGGATAGGTGTGTGGCGTGCATTCTGTGGGCTGCAGCGCACAAGTTGCTGGGCCGCGGCGTGCTGATGTGCACTTGGGCCTGGTGATGTGGGGCGAGGAGTGTTGTGGGCTGGGCCTAGGCGCACGAGCTACTGGGCTGGTGAAAAAAAGTTGTTTGTGTGTCAAATAAAATTATAAAATTAGCAAATAAAATTAATAAAAATAGATGTTAAACTAAAAATTAGATTAAAACAAACTAAAAATTAAAATTGAAATGAACTTAATTAAAAACAAAATAAACAAACAAAACAAAAGACAAAGAAATAAAAACATACCTGTGTGGTGTGGTCAAGATGAATAGACCGGATCCATAAGTAGGATGACTTCCACTTCCAGATCTTGCTTATCAATTAAGATTTTAAGGCGTTGACCATTTACTTTAAAGATCTGACCATCTCTAGTATCCTCAATTTCTACCGCCCCATTTGCAAAAACATTTTTCACTATAAAAGGGTCGGTCCACCTCGGCCGAAGTTTTCTTGGATGCTTATGGAGCCTAGAATCATATAAGAACACCCGATCATTAGGCTTGAATGTTTTCCTCAAAATATTTTTATCATGAAACACTTTCATCTTCACCTTATAGATTCTCGAGTTCTCATAAGCATCATTTCTTAACTCCTTTAACTCGGTCAACTGATATTTTCTAAGCTTACCTGCCTCTCCTATGTCAAAATTGAAAGACTTGATGGCCCAATAATCTCTATGCTCGAGCTCTACAGGTAAGTGGTAAGGCTTTCCAAAAACAAGCCTATATGGTGACATACCTAAAGGGGTTTTGAAAGCTGTACGGTAAGCCCAAAGCGCATCAACTAGTCTCAAAGACCAAACCTTGCGATCCGGGTTGATTGTTTTTTCTAGAATTTATTTAATTTTCCTATTTGCAAATTCTACTTATCCACTTTTCTGAGGATGATAGGCAGTAGAGATCTTATGAAGCACCCCATATTTTCTCATCAAAGCTTCAAAAGAACGGTTGCAAAATTGTGTACCTCGATCACTAATTATAGCACGTGGTGTACCAAATCGAGATAACACATTTTCTTTGAGGAATTTAATTACCATTCTATTATCATTGCTTCGGTAAGCTGCTGCCATTACCCATTTTGACAAATAATCTATTGCCACAATGATATATTGATATCCGAAAGAATGAGGAAATGGTCCCATAAAATCAATGCCCCAACAATCAAAGATTTCAATCACTAAAATTGGGTTATTACGATGAGACACAGCTCCTAACTTCTGACACTTTTCACATGAGCAAAAATAGATATTTGCATCTTTAAACAAGGTAGGCCAATAAAATTCACACTGCAAAATTTTTGCAGCGGTTTTTTTCATTGAAAAGTGGCCTCCACAAGCTTAGGAGTGACAAAACTACAAGACACTGGCAATCTCTTCATTAGGGATGCAATGCCTTAAAACTTCCTCATTCAAAAACTTCCTCTTGTCTTGAGCGCTCCAATCTATTGGTATCTTACTCGTAGCCAAATAATTCACGATATGAGCAAACCATGGTAGAAAAGTAACAGAGAGTAAATGCTCATCGGGAAAATCATCCTTGATTGGCATTTCATCAGAGGTGTCCTCAAATGTGAGCCTCGAGAGATGGTTCGCCACCATGTTCTCTACTCCTTTCTTGTCCTTGATGGTGATGTCAAATTCTTGCAAGAGTAAAATCCACCGTATTAGTCGTGCCTTAGTATCCTTCTTTGTAAGAAGGTACTTAAGAGCTGCATGATCTGTGAAGATAAGAATAGGAGAACCAATTAAATAAGCACGAAACTTGTCCAAAGCAAATACTACAGCTAGCAATTCTTTTTCAGTGGTGGAGTAGTTCATTTGAGCACTATATAAGGTTTTACTAGCATAGTAGATGACAAAAAGTTTTCCCTCTCTTCACTATCCAAGAACAGCACCTACAGCAAAATCACTAGCATCACACATTATTTCAAAAGGTAAAGTCCAATCAGGTGACTGCATTATGGGTGCTGAAGTAAGGTTGTCAGTCAACATTTTAAAGGCCTTTTGACAAGAATATGTCCATTCAAATGGGGCATCTTTAACTAGGAGGGCACATAGTGGTCTAGATGTGTTGGAAAATTTTGTATGAACCTCCTATAAAAACCAGCATGACCAAGGAAAGATCTTACATCCTTTACTATCTTAAGTGTGGGCAATTTAGAGATTAATTCAATCTTAGATTGATCAACCTCTATCCCCTTAGAAGAAACAATATGCCCTAAGACAATACCGGATGGTACCATGAAATGGCATTTTTCCCAATTTAAGACTAAATTATTCTCCTCACAACGAGTCAATACTCTTTCTAAATTCAATAAGCATGCATAAAATGAAAATCCAAAAATAGTTAAGTCATCCATAAAAACTTCCATGCAATTTTCAACCATATCACTAAAAATGCTCATCATGCAACGTTGAAAAGTGGTAGGGGCATTACACAATCCAAATGGCATTCTATGAAAAGCATAAGTGTCAAAAGGACAAGTGAAAGTGGTTTTATCTTGGTCTTTTAATTCAATTTCAATTTGATAATAACCATAATAACCATCTAAGAAACAGTAAAAAGGATGACCAGCTAGACACTCAAGAATTTGATCGATAAAATGGAGTGGGAAGTGGTCTTTTCGGGTGGCAACATTCAATTTTCTATAATCAATGCACATTCGCCACCCAGTCACAAGTTTTATAGGGACTAACTCTCCTAGGTCATTCTTTACCACCATGACACCAGACTTTTTAGGAACGACTTGTGTAGGACTTACCCATTTACTATCAACTATGGGATATATAATTCTCGTATCTAATAGTTTCAACACCTTATTTTTCACTACTTCTTTCATAGTGGGGTTAAGCCTACGTTGAGGGTCTCCACGAGGACTAGTTCGTTCATCCAAATTTATCTTATGAGAACAGATCAGGGGACTAATTCTTTTTAAATTAGTCATGCTCTAATCTAAGGCTGATTTATGTGCATTTAAGGTCCGAATTAATTTCTCACCATGAGACTCAGATAATTCAGAAGAGATAATAACAGGAAAAGTATCACTTGGCCCGAGAAAAACATGCTTTAAACCCTTAGGTAGTGGTTTCAATTTGACTTTAGGTGCTTCCACACTTGAGCGGATTTGTTTCTCGCTTCTTTCAGGCAACTCCTCAAACTTCGGTTGCCATGCCCAAGTGCCATAATCCTGAGATTTATCAAAAACAACACAAATATCAATTATATCAGATTTATCATTAATATAATCAATCTTAGAATTAACAAAAAAATACGCATGAGCTATGGAAACTCCCCTATCGATGAGTGACTCGATCATGTATAACTGGTGGTTCTCATCCTCATCTTCGGGCTGTTTTGCAACGTTGAAGATGTTCACCTCGAGGGTCATGTTTCCAAAGGACAACTTCATGAGTCCATTCTTGCAATTAATTAGAGCATTTGCAGTAGCAAGGAAAGGTCTACCTAAAATTAAAGGAATTTTAGAGTTAGTATCAACAGCAGAGGTATTATCAAGGATTAGTAAATCAATAGGATAATAAAATTTATCAATTTGAATGAGAACATCCTCTACCACACCCCGGGGTACTTTGACAGAACGGCAACCAATTGTAATACCACAGCAGTTGGTTTTATTTCTCCCAATCCGAGCTGCAAATAAATAGAAAATGGAATCAGATTTACACTAGCTCCTAAATCTAGCAAGGTTTGTCCAACCTCATGATTTCTAATGCTACATATAATGGTTGGACAGCTAGGATCCTTGTATTTTGGGAGAATTCTTTACTCAATTAGAGCACTAACTTGCTCTGTTAGGAATGTTGTTTTCTTTACATGGTGTTTCCTCTTAATTGTACATAAATCCTTGAGAACTTTTGCATAGGTAAGAACTTGTTTAATCACATTCAAAAGAGGAAGATTAAGTTTTACTTGCCTTAGGTTCTCTAGGATTTCATTGTTTAGGTCTAGATTTTTCTTGGTTGATTTTAAGGCTTGAAGGAATGGTGCCTTAACAGGGCTCTTGGCAACCTCAAGGTCCTTGGGCAGCTCAGTATCACTACTACCTTGACCCTTTTCCACATCCTCGAATTTTTTCGTTGTTGGGATATTTAATGTCTTACCACTTCTTGTCACAATGGCATTCACATTTTTCAGATTTGTTTGTGTCATGTATTGACCATGGGGTGTGGATTGAGCTTGGGAAAGGAACTTACCTCGCTCATTCACACTCAAGGAGCCCATTAATTTGGACACTTGGCTCCTTATTTCCTTATTCTTTTCCACAACCTGTGTAATTAATGCTTCACACCTTTGGTTTGTCTTACCTTGTGCCATAATAAAAGCATATAATGTGTCTTCTAAAGAACTCCTAAAGGTTGAGGGTGCATGATATGGTGCAGGGTATTATCTATAGGGTTGTACAAGCTGCTGATTTTCAGATTTCCAGCTGAAGTTGGGGTGATTTCGCCATCCCGGATTACAGGTGTTAGAGATGGGTGCTAGAGGCTTCTTGTACATGCCTAAGGCATTACATTGTTCCTCATATATCCCTCTCATATCTACGAATGTGGGGCACTCTTGAGCGGGATGATCTACCCCGCCACACACAAAACATGGTTCCAAAGATTCGGCATGATTAACCACGTGTGTTGGCTTTGAACCTTTAGTCTTTAACGCATCTAACTCCCTAGTGAGCCTTAGCTTTTAGGTTGTCTTCTTCTCTAAGATGGTATATTCCACCACTACTTGGGTTTCTTATAGGTTGTGACCTATTTGCGCTTTCAATAGCACTAGGTTCAGTCCAAGCGTGAGCTTTTTCAGCAAGCTCATTGAGGTACTCTATGGCCTCATCAGGATCTTTTTGCAGAAATTCACCATTACACATCATCTCTACAAATTGGCGCTTTCTATAGGTAAGTCCCTCATAAAAGTAGCTCACTAAGCACCAACTCTCATATCCATGGTGAGGACATATACTTAATAGCTCCTTAAATTTCTCCCAGGACTGATACAAAGTCTCATTATCCTTTTGTACAAAGGTGGAGATTTTTATTTTTAAAGCATTGGTCTTATGTTGAGGGAAGTATTTATTGAAGAAGACCTGAGTTGTCTCATTCCATGTCCCAATAAATCGTGGTCTTAGCGAATATAGCCAACTCTTAGCTTTATCCTTCAAAAAGAAAGGAAAAAACTTGAGTCTCACAATATCATCAGTTGCATCTTGACTATGAAAAGTCGCAACTACTTCCTCAAACTCCCTAATGTGTACATATGGGTTTTCATTTTCCAAGCCATGAAATGTAGGGAGTAATTGTATCATCCATGTTTTGAAATCTTGACAGTGAGTGTTGGCTGGAAACATGATGCATGATGGTGTGGCTGTTCGGCTAGGATGCAAGTAATCTTTAAGTGTCCTAGCAACATTCTCATTAGAGTTTTCAGCCATGTTAACAAAGTCTTCTAAATTCTCATTTAGGTGTACATTATGGTTTGATCTAGGTGAGGTTTCACTAGCGGACGAGAAAGGAGAGGGTAACTCTATTTCAGGTCCCTTAATGAATCTACCTCACGAATCTCTTGGTCTAAGCATACACCAAATGAGTTAAAAGGAAATAAATAAAACAGAACAAATAAAAGAAATCAAAAAATCAAAAACTTAAAGAAAGGAACAATAGTACTGTCTTGTCTTAGAGTTGACAATCTTTTTTTTTTATCAGTAAATAAAACTTGTCTTAAACAAAAATGTACAAAAGAATCACTGGGCATACCCAGGAGATACACAATGAGCTAGTACAGAAATAAAAAATAAGCTTACAAAGGAAGCCTAACCAAAAAGCTTACATGCTTACAAGCTTACAAAAGAAGTCTAATCTGTGGGCAAGAAGCATACACAATTCTATAGATTAAACTTTGGATCTTCTTGACAAGGCTGGAAGGATGAACTATGGAATGCTCAAATAGTTTGGCATTTCTAGCCATCCATATGTTGTACACTGTGCATGCTGGGGCAATCCTTTTTGTTATAGCTAGGGGACCAAATCCTCTTACTTTTTGGGTCCACTTGATAGCACTTTCAATGGTATTCATCTGTCTCCTGCAGCCAAGCCAAATTTTGATAGCATCCCAGGTTTTCTTGCTGATCCTGCATGAGAAGAAGAGGTGCTCCCTTGATTCCACCTGCTCTTTACATAGGGGCAGAGTTTGTCATC
Source organism: Bretschneidera sinensis (assembly GCA_023935145.1). Taxonomy (NCBI): domain Eukaryota; kingdom Viridiplantae; phylum Streptophyta; class Magnoliopsida; order Brassicales; family Akaniaceae; genus Bretschneidera; species Bretschneidera sinensis. Next base: position 119,360,695 of record CM043700.1, read on the forward strand.
TCCTTCCAACTGAGCCTATCCTTAGTAAAAAGCCTGTTCTGAATGGCCAGCCAGAGAATAAATGAGTGCTTGGGGGAGCAGTGACCATTTCATACCAATAAGGCCCAACTAACCACATTTCTTTTCAGTCTGATAGAGTTATAGACCTTCTTTCTGCACAGATCATCCTGAACCCCCCATTCCATTAATCTGTCCCTGGCCTGCTGAGTTGAAGATGACGGTCTGTTAAGCCATCTCTGATTTCAAGGATTCTCTTCCATAGAGGGGAGTCATCCTTTGTTGCCATGATCTCCTAGATTGATCTGTTTATCAGGTAGTAGTGTTGAACCCACTGAATCCATAGAGAATCTTTCTTCATGTGGATGTTCCAAAGGACCCTTGTTAGGAGAGCCTTGTTCCATGCTTTTAAATCAACCAAGCCTAGTCCTCCTTTAGATTTTGGTTTACATAAGCCTACCCAAGCTACAAGAGCTTTCCTCATACCATTACTCTTACTATTCCAAAGAAATGTTCTGCACATCCTAACTATTTTCTCCAGGATGTTGCCCGGGATAGGGAAGATGGCAAGCAAAAAACACTCCACACCTTGAAGCACTAATTTGATCAGTTCAGTTCTGCCAGTATATGACAAGGAAGAGTCAGCCCAAACATTAATGTACCCAGATATTTTTTCAATGAGGGGGGAGTAGTGAGTAGTATTTAATCTTGCTGAAGCCAGAGGCACCCCTAAATATTTAAAAGGGAGGCCACTATCCTCCATTCCAGTGATCCTTCTGATTTTCATTAACTCAGCAGCCTGGACTCCAGCATGAAAGATATTTGATTTGGCCAGACTAGCTTACAGCCCTGAGCACTCACTGAATTGGTTGACACGCTTCATAAGTTGTCCAACAGATCTTTTATCCCCTCTAGCGAAGAGAATGAGGTCATCTGCAAAAGCCAAGTGGGTGATCTTGAGTTTTTCATGCTTAGGATGATATCTGAATCCATCATCTTCATTCAATCTCCCAAGAAGTCTGGACAGGTACTCCACTATCAAGACAAACAAATATGAGGAGAGGGGGTCTCCTTGTCTGAGGCCCCTTTTACCAACAAAAAAACCATGTAAACTCCCATTGATGGAAAGAGAGAAGGTTGTTGTAGTTACACATTCCATGATCCATTTTCTAAACTTATCAGGAAACCCAAGGCCCTCTATCAACCTATTCAGAAAATCCCATTCCACAGTGTCATAAGCTTTCCTAAGGTCTATCTTGATCATAAACCTTGGAGAGATTCTTTTTCTACAATACTTTCTGAGCAGTTCCTGAACCAAGTAGATATTCTCAGCCATGCTTTTAGATTTGATGAAAGCAGCCTGGGCTGGATTGACAATGTGGCTCAAGCAAGGGGCTAATATGGAGGCAAGGATCTTAGAGATGATCTTGTATATCACATTGCAACAGGTTATAGGTCTAAAATCCTCCACTTTAGAAGCTTGTTTACCTTTTGGGATCAAGACTAGGGAAGTATGGTTTAACTGTTTTAGTAGTCTCCCATTCTGGAAAAATTCCTGCACAACCTCAATGATATCTTGGTTTATCACATCCCATGCTTTCTTAAAAAATCTAGATGAGTAGCCATCAAGACCAGGGGACTTGTTTTCCCCTATACTCCAAAGGGCTTCCTTGATCTCTTTCAATGTGACATCCTTAATCAGCAAATCAACTTGGCTCTCTTGGATTGCAGAACCTTCTCTGATGACATCTAGATCAAGAGGCCTGCTACTGGAGGAAGAACCTAAAAAGACCTTATAGAACTTTAGGAACTCCTCAACCACTTCAGCTTTAGAAGTAGTCTGAGACCCACTGGAGGAGACCACTGCAATGGTTTTTACTGGTTTTCCTTTTTAACAAGGCATGAAAAATTTTTGAGCCCTTCTCACTATTCAGAAGGTATCTGCATTTGGCCTGCTGGGATAAGAAGCTTCTCTCAGCTTCAGCTAGATTGAAGGCCTTCAGCTTCTGATTAGCTACTATTGATTAGAGTTTAGGATTAGAAGGACTATCATGAAGCTCCCTTTGGAGGCTGAGCAGCTTTTGTGAAGCCTCTTGAGCTCTCTCTGAGATGTGGCTGAAGTGTTTCTCATTGAGTAGCTTGAGATGAGGTTTAAGAGCTTTCATGTTTTTACACAGTTTGAACAGTTTAGTGCCACCCAAGTTGCTACCCCAATGGGATTTAATAATGTCAAGAAACTTATCATGGTCAGCCCACATGTTGAAAAACTTAAAGGATCTTCTGCCTCCCTAGCTTCATCCAGTAAGTTAACAAGATATAGGGAATGATCAGAGAGCCAGCCAGCAAGGAAAAATAAGGCCTGGGCTCTGAGTCCCTTATGGTACCATGCATTATTCACCATCACTCTGTCCATTTTACACCAGATATTGTTGTTTGACCAAGTGAACAGGCAACCAGTAGCACTGACATCTGTAAGGCCAGTTTCTCTACAACAAAAGGAGGGGTCCCTTAACTCATAATCAATTACAAGCAGCCCATTTGCTTTCTCATCAGTTGCAAAAACATTGTTAAAATTCCCCAGAACAAGCCAGGGGGCTGGGATCTTATAACTGAAATAACACAGATTATCCCACAAAGGTCTTCTAGCAACAATAGTATTATATCCATATACAAAACTGATTACAAATGTACAAGAGGAAACTAAACAAAAAACATTACAGTGAATTACTTGGGGGCAAGCTTCTATTATGGATATACTAACCTTTGAAGGGTCCCACATCACCAAAATCCTGCCAGTAGGGTGGGTTGAAAAGTTGTTAATTTGTCTCCAAAGACTGAATTTGTTGCCCATAATTCTGAGTAGCTTATCTTCATCAAGCTTGGACTCCAAGATTCCCATCACATCAACTTTATTACTTTTCATGAGGTGCAGCACCCCATTGTGCTTCAGGGGTTTGTGGAAACCCCTGATGTTCCAGCAGGCTACAATCATTAGGGGGGCTGGGAGGATTTCCCTCCCTTTCCAAGTGAATGGGGTTCTTTCAAGCCTGATTTTCCTTTTTTCTTCTTTGTAGAGGGAATGCTCTTCCCCTGCACTCCTGTCTCCTTAGGAAACTCACAAAAGTCATTAGGATCAGAGGGGTGGATGGACTTTAATCCAGCTACCACCTGGGCTGAGGCAAGAGCATGCCCCTGGTCTCCTTCCATCCTAGTAACTCTGGAGCTAGGATCCTCTCTTTCTGGAAGATTCACTACTTGGACTTCACCACTAGAATCTTAGGATGTCATTCCTCTAGCTGGAGGAACTGGGCATGGGCTAGCCCCTACTATCAATGTATTTTGGTTATTCCCCCCTTTGTCAGTATCAATTGGAGCTTTAGGCCCTTCCTGCCAAGTAGTTTTTGTCCCCTTGCCATTCTACTTTCTCTCTTTGTCTGCCCTTACATTAAGGCTGCAATAGTGGAGGTCATGGCCTAAGACCTTACACTTGGGGCAGTATCTTGGGAGGTTTTCATAAGATATCCTTTGCTCAAATGTGTTCCCATTAGGAAAGCTAACAAGCACTGAAAATTTTATTTTCTTCACTACATTAATCTCCACAAGCAGCCTAGCATATGTAATTCTTTCTTTGTTGTTTGTAAACTAGTCAGCATATAGAGGCTTTCCAAGTTGGGTGCCTATCTTGCTAAGCCATTTTGCAATCCACAATTCAAGTGGCAGACCCTTCAGCTGAATCCATATAGGGATAGTACTTATTTCTTCATTGTCAAATTGGAAAATTTTGGGCATGGATTTCAGGAGCAAGGGTCTACCATAAACTTGGTAGGGTCCTTCTTGCAAAACATTCATACTAGCCTCAGCATTCTCAAATTTGAAAATAATCCAGCCACTATCATGAAATTGAGTAAGGACTTTTAGCTTCCAGGAATCAGTGAGCATCTTCAGGGCAGCCCTCCCTAGGAATCTCCCAGCAAAGTATCCTACCAAGCAGAAGGGATAGTCTCCAAACACTTCCTCAACGTCTTCTTCTGTGACACAGACTGTATCTCCCTCACTTTCAATAGTTGAGAGTTGTAATCCCTTACTTTGCTTCCTGTTGTCAGCAAATAAACTTACCCAGGGAGCTTTCTTGCCTCCCTCCTGGGGAGTACTGCCACTGTTATCTAGACCTTTGGCCTTTAGTTTCTCTTGGGCGCCAACTGAAGCATCTTGCCTTTAGAGTGCCTCATTGGAACTAGAACCAATGGGGGGATCCCCATTCTTCAAGGGAGAGTGAGGCCTGAACCCTATTCTTGCCTTATCATTTCCTTACCTTGCTACCGCTAGTCCTCCGTGAACAGTAGCTTGGACGCTGGGATCATCTTCTTCACTAGAAGAATGGGATTCTGCTTGAATTGAGTCATCATCACTCTCTTCAGAGGAGCTTGGGTTCTCATCCTCTAAGGCCTGAGACTCTACCTACATTGCCTGCTTTGCCTTCTTTGCCTTAACTTGATTTTGGTTACTGTTCACCATTGAAGCTCTGTGTGAACTTTCTTCATTGCCCGAGGTAGAGCCTTCCAACTCAGGCCTCAAAGACTTAGACTCCTCCTCTCCCAAGGAGCAGGAAGAACTTTCTGACTCTTTGCTTGACCTTCTAGCCCTATTCTCACTGGAGCTTATGGAACTTCTTCTCGCGAGATTTCTACTGTAGCATCTTTGTTTTTGAAATGATTCTTCACATATTCCAGGTCTTTCTGCTCTTGGACTGAAATGGGAAGCTTCCTACTGGGTTTCTTCTTTCCCATGCTAAAGCTAGCAGTGGTTTTGACTCAGAGAACAGGGGAGGGGGAGGAGAGAAGAGTTGGAAACCATGGACTAGCACTGTAGCAGTTGAGAGCTTCTATCTCTAGCATGCCTGGACTAACTTAGAGTTGAAAATCTTTCTTGTATGTAAGTGTGTTTCCCCGGCAACGGCGACAAAATTTGATTACACTCAAACTAATACGCTATTATTATGTATAGTTGAAGTGTTGATCCCACGAGGAAAAGCGATCTACAAAGGAAAAGTGCAAACCTTAACACGAACGATAGCAATCAAGTGAAAAAATATGAATTTTGATAATGAAGTAATTATGGGAAAATTGTGTAGATAGATTGGAGAATATAATAAAGAAACAACAAGGTTTTGGGAATCCACCCCAGGTTCGTTGCCTTATTCCAATCTTAATTCAGTTGTTTTTATCTCGATTGCAAGTTCACATCCCAAACAGGCAATCGACAAATATTAAATCAAAGCATATGTAAACCCTAATGTAATTGATATGAATTACTCTTTGTTTTTTATTTAAGCACACATGACTTATCCTGTAGATTTATCAAGAAATGACAATATCGCAGTAATGGACAAACCTAAAAGATAAATCTACCAGACGCAATTATATCCAAATAATTGTAACATAAGAAGAGCATGACTAGACTTATATCGAGAAGAAAGATATAATCACCAGATTAAGAGAAAATCTTCTAATTAAATTAGAGTAAATCATAACAATGTTTTAACAATAAATTCTAACTACAACTGAATCAATAAAGGAAAATAAGAATAACTACACCTAGGGATTCATCCCTTCGCCTTGCTTGGAGATTAGTTGGCCATAGAGTTCATGCTTGAACACTTTGATGGAGAGTGTGGTAGCCTTCTTGGGTTTTTATGTCTTAATGATGTCTTTTCTATCAAACCTTAAATGATCTATTTATAATACAAAGGTCCAAGCGTATTTTGGGTCTAATCAATCAGTAAAAACCCTAATTAGGAAAACAGGAATTCGTGTGCGCACCGCGGCTCTCACTTATGTGGGTCGCGGCTCTGTCTGGTCTAGGTTCTAGAGGGTATGCCACGACCTTGGTTGGTCCAGGCCACGGCTCTGCTTAGTACTGATACTGGCACATGCTCTCGGCATCGCGACTCTGGTTAATGCTCTCCTTGCTCTTTTGGGTTTGATTCTGGAGGCTGAGGCTTCGACTTCTCCAGGCTGTAGCGCCCATACTTTAAGACTTGGCTTCTCTTTGTTCTTTCGCAACCATGTCCTCGCTCAAATGTGCATCAAAGCATCGTGCTTTAAGCTATGCTGGCTTTCCATCTCTTTTAAACTCAAGGTACCTGAAAATGCACCGAAATAAGTCATTGATCCAAGAATATCACTTTAAAGTATAAAAGTGTAATTCAAACTTCGATCAACCCTAAAATGTTAGCAGATAAGTACTGTTATGATGCATTTTATGACTCTCATCAAGGACCTTGCTTACATAATATACTGGTTTCTGGACGCTTACCTCCTCCTAAATTAGGGCAGAGGCCACCACTTCGAGCCTGGCTGAGAGGTATAGAAAGAGTTCTTCGCTGGCAATGGCTTTGGTAAGCAGGGGGCGAGCCTAAGTACCTTTTTAGCTCATTGAACACTTCTTGTTAGTCCTCAGACCAGTCAAAGTCAATGGCCTTTCTGATGGCTTTGAAGAAGGGGAGGCACTTTACCGCGGATTTGGACATGAATCGGCTCAAGGCAGCTATCGACCTAGTGAGTCGCTTGACCTCCCTTATAGTCCGGGGTGGGTTTGTGCTGAGGATGATCTTTATCTTTTTGGGGTTTTCCTTTATACCTTTTTGGGTCACCATGAAGCAAAGGACTTTCCTCCGGTGACCTCAAAGGCGCACTTAGCAGGGTTCAGCTTCATCCGATGGCCCCGAAGGACTTCGAAGGCTTCTTTTAGGTCGGTCCAGTGGTATTTAGCTCTGATGCTTTTTACCAGCATATTGTCTACGTAAACCTCCATGCTTTGACCTATCTACTCTCGAAAGATTTTATTTACCAATTTCTGGTAAGTTACTCCAATGTTCTTCAAACCGAATGGCATAACTTTGTAACAGTAAAGTCCTTGCCAGGTAATGAAAGTCATTTTCCCTTGATAAGGCCTGTACATGAGGATCTGATTATACCTGGAGTATGCGTCCATAAATGTAAGCAACTCGTGCCCCGATGTTGTTTCGACGAGCTGGTCGATCCTTGGCAGAGGAAAGCTATCCTTCGAGCAAGCTTTATTCAGGTCCGAGAAGTCGATACATATCCACCATTTACCACTGGCTTTCTTCACCATCACCACGTTAGATACTCAGTCTGGGTAGTCTACTTCCCGAATGAAATTGGTCGCGATGAGCTTATCCACCTCAGCCCGGATAGCAGCTTGTCGCTCGAAGGTGAACGATCTCTTTTTCTGGATGACTGACTTGTGGTTCGGGTTTACGTTCAACCGGTGCACTATTACTTCTAGGTTGATCCTTGACATGTCTGAGGCTGACCAAGCGAAAAGATCCTAGTTTTCTTGGAGGAGGGTAAATAAGGTCCCCCTAAAAGCCTCAGAGAGGTTGGAACCGATCTGGACGGTTCGAGAGACATCCTTACCGAAAGGAACTGCAGCTAACTCCTCCATCGACTGCCCTATGGATTCTTTCTTTCGTCCCTAAGGTCATCCAATTCTAGTGGGAGAGCTTCCATCCTCCTACATTCTCTCATCTCGTTCAGATAGCAAGATCTGTAGATCTACTGGCCTTCCTTAATCTCGCCCACTCCCTCTTCAGTGGGGAATTTCACTTTCAAGTGATGTTTGGAAACGATCGTTCTGAGCTTATTAAGGGTAGGTCTGCCGAGGATCATGTTGTAGAACGAAGGTTGTCTGACGATCATGAAAGTAGTTTGCACGGTGGTTTCTTATGGATCCGTCCCTACGGTTATCGAGAAAACTATGCTGCCCTCCGCAAACATCGGGCCCCTCGAAAAACCATAGAGCAAGGTGAAAACTAGTTCTAACCGAGAGTCTCTTAGTTGCATTTGTTGGAAAGTGTCATAGAACAGAATGTCATCCGAACTCCTGCTGTCGACCAGGATGCGTCTGACTTCGTGGTTGGTCACAAAAAGGGAGATGACAACAGCACCATCATGCGGAGTCTGGACTCCCTCTAGATCCTCATCCATAAAAGTGATGGTCATGTTCACCTTCTGTCACTTGTGCGTCCTGTGACTGAGGCCACCGACCTGGTGTAAGTCTTTCCGTAGTTCCCGGAAGTGCCCCTGACTGCGGGGTCCCCGCAGATGGTTTTGGTGATTTTGGCCATGGCGGTCTTTGGTTTTTTTTGGTTGGGCTCCTCATGGCTTAGCATGGAACTCTTCCGAGTAGGTCGTACCGTCCTACTTCGACCAGGAGGGCACTCAAGACTCCTTCGAGGCCGTTCCACTAATTTCTCCATTCGAGGCCCGGTGAACTCTTTTAACTACCCTATGTTGATGGGGGCTTCTATCTGGTGCTTTAGTGCTAGGTGATCTTTTGTGTGGTGCCCATGGTTCCTGTGAAACTGGCACCACTTGCCTCGGTCCTCATTGAGGCACTGCGGTCTCTGGGGTGACTGTAAGATCACTTTATCTTGGATTTGCATCAAGACGTCGGTCCTGGATACGTTGAGAGGGGTGAAGTTCTCGAAGGGCCTAGGGGTTCTAGGCCTATCCTCGCTGGAAGGTCGCTTGAAGAGTTCCCGATGCGGACTAACGAAGCCTCTTTCTTTCTTTCTGCATCATCTTCCCGTTCTTTTCGGAAGGCCTGGTCATCTTCCGCTAACATGTACTTCTCGACTCGGGCCAAAATCTCATTCATGTCATCGGGTGGTCGCTTGGTGAGTTTTGAACTGAAGATCCCAGACCTTAGCCCATTCTTGAATGCCAGCATCTGGACACTGAGGTCGAGGTCAGGAATTTCTTAGGCAGCAGAGTTGAGCCTCTAGATGTATGCCCCGAGTTTTTCTCCCTTCATGTGGACGATGTTGAACAGGGACTCCGAGGTCTTCTTGGGTCCTTTGCTGCTAAGAAAATGTGATGCAAAAGCATAACTCAATTCTTTGAAGGTGCAGATGCCCCCCCCCAGTTTCAAAAGAGAATATCACGTCCCGGTTGCCCTCTCGAGCATCAGGGGGAAGGCTCGGCACATCATGGGATCGGAGTGTCTGTGGAGTGTCGTTATAGTTTTATAGCGTTTGAGGTAGTCCAGGGGGTCTGTGGAACCGTCATAAGGTTTGATCTGGGGCATTCAAAAATTCAGTGGGAGGGGGGCTTCGAGGATTTCTTGAGTAAATGGTGGGTCATGAATATTTAGCTCGTCTATGACACTGTGGTGCCAACCTTTGAGTGCTTCGTTGATCATTCCCTTTATGTACTCTATTCGTTTGTTGACACCGATATTGCTTCTGGACAAGGGACTCTCCTTGGATTTGGTGGCACGAGGTGGGGAGGAGTCAGCCGTGGAACAACCGTCGACGGGGAACCTGCGACTAGCTGAACCTATGCGGCTAGGATCTTGCCGAAGAGGTGTAGGTGAAGGCTGGCAAGCCCTTTGGCGGACCTCGGTGACCAGATTGGTTACTAATTGTGAGAGCTCCACAAATTGTGCTTAGAGCATAGCCATGTTGGGATGCACATCGGACTCGATAGGGGATTTTGACCCAGACCACTGGGTTACCAGCGTTCTTGGCGGTGTTTTTAGGTGGCATGGCGATAAATGAGTTCTTTAGGCTTCTTCACTTTTACTGTTAGCGAGAGATGGTAGTATTCCCACGGACGGCGCCAATCTGTTGTTGCCAAAAACGTGCTGCTGAGCTAGAGGCTGGACCTTGGATGACCTGCATAGAGAAAAACGGGGTAAACTGAGGCGTCACTGGAAGGAGATGCTCCGATGCTTTTGTCAGTATGTGGTCCTGAGAAGTATGAGAGTGTGTTTTTGTCTTAGATACAAAAAACAAAACTAATCTCTTTTAGAATGTGCACCTGGGTCTTTTTATAGGGTTTCGGGGATGAGGCAGCCCTCGTGCCAAGGATGATGGTGACCTGGAGGGCGGTGATGACCAGGGGGTCCGGCTATGTGAACCTGTGTTATCCGCGTGTTGCCCTGCTGTCTTGGCTTGGGGCTGTCCACGTGTCGTCTTGCTGTCTTGGCTTGGAGCTGTCCACATGTTGCCCTGCTGTCTTAGCTTGGGGCTGTCCACGTGTCGTATCTTTATTGGGTGTGTTTTTGAGCTGTATCAATTGTCTCATTCAACATCAATGAGTCAAAATCGAAACTATTAAAGAATTCTAAGAAGCTGTGGCCAATGTTGAAAAAGATGCGAAAGTTGCACTCAATAAAAGATTTAATGTAAGTGTAGTACTAGAGAAGTAGGTATTCAAAGAAAAGTACGAGAAGCTAAGCTACAAGATAAGCATAGAAGGCTCAAGATCAATTGAGAGAATGGAAAACATGTGGTAAAGAGTCATTTTTTAGCCAATAACATGGGCTTGTTTATTAGCACATCTCCTAAAAAAAATTAGAAGGACAAGAACAAAAAGATAACATATATCTTATGTCTTCAACATATTTGCCAAAACTCCTCAAGCATTCTAAGACCTAAAACTTTAATGAAACGATAAATTCATTCCATTAAACGATCATCGATGCTATGGGTTAGGATTGATGATTGTTTACTTTCTTCTCTCACCATGCTATGAATCTTGTATCTAAGGTAGTGCAGCTTCTTACAAATTTACCAAAAAAAGGGCCTAGGCCCAAAATTATAGACACGTAAATATATTGAAATGGGCCTAAAACCTGCACAGTTATAGAGAAGGAAATGAACATAGATTCAAGGTAGTAAGTGGAAATAATTAAGTGGGCCAAAGGTCCATAACTTCATTAAACTGAGTAAAGTAATAAAGAAAAGGCTAGCCCCACAAAATAAATCCTATTGCCCCTAACTCTCAACTCAAAAAGAAGAAAACAGCATATATTAATGTGAAGCAAAAGTCAATGTATATTTCAACAAGCAACAAACAGATGGTTCATATGCGTTTCATCATCTTTATTATATGCAAAAGGCAAAAGCTATTTTGATGTTTTGTGGAGTAGTTTGCAATCAAGAAGGTTGGCTTCTAATTTTTTTTTTAAGAGTAGATTTTATTTTTAGTTTTTTTAGTTTGTTTCTTGTTTTTATTGAATCTTTTAAGTTTAAAACGTTTTTATTTGGTCTTTTAAATTTGGTCCAAATGATATAGTAATCTCATTCACAATAGGTTCATTCATATCAGGTTCAAAAACAGTTTCATCAAATTAATAGTCCATTCACATCATTTGTTAGCCCTATTTCTTTATCAATTTCATTTAACAGGTCTTCTATTACATCAACCACAACTATATGTTCCAAATAAAGTTCAATGGCTCTTGACTTGGGAACTTTCATGCACATTGCATACACATTCAAATCACAAATTAATAAAATAAAATCATTTGGGTGAAAGCCCTAATTGAAATGGATACCAAACTTAAAAGATCAAATAAAAAAAATTTAAATTACAGGGACCCAATAAAGACACAAGGCAAACTAAAAAGACTAAAAATAAAATTTACTCTTTTTTATATTTACGATGATGATCTACTTATCCCAAATCATTCTTATTCACGTAATAATCATCCTTATCTATAAAAAAAGTTATTGGCTTGAGAAATTGAACTAAGATTTCAACATACTTAAATACATTTAACTTGATGCAATAACTACTTAGTCAAAGTAGTTGGATAATTAAGACCAGCTAATTTTGTTTTCATTTATTAAGTTTAATTTTTGTTATGCAATTTTGTATTGGGGTTATTATCATAAAACAATTTTATATTTTGCTTCATGTTTCAATATATATTATATATTTTAAATTCGATCAATTTAGACTTTGCATTATAAAATAGTATCTAATAGACATATTTGTGATTTAAATTTCAACCAAATTAAACCCATACACGCATACAACCCACACAATTTCCTTCTTTTAGGGGCCGGTGGTTCAAGCCCCATTATCTCAACACGGTTTCAAGGGGCAATAAAATTTCTTCTGCCCCAAAACTTAAAAGAGGGGAATAAGGGCTCAATTAGTTTGTTCCTTGCCTTCAAAATAAGGCAACAAAAAATATATCATATTTATTAATAATTTTTTTACCCGTATATATTTATGGTAAAACTTTTAGATTTAAGATAAATTACATCAATTTATCGGAGGCGGGTTCATGGTTATACTTAACTCATTTAAGTTTATACACTTACCTACTTATTGTTAACTTTTCATTAGTTAATTGTTCAAAATTAAATCAAATCTTATACTAACTTATCATAACTTATTTGAAACCTAGTTTTACTCTAAAAAATTTCGGGTTTTCAATAAGTTTTGATGAGTTTGCATAAAATTTGACTAGATTTTAAACAATTGATTAACGAAAAGTTAACGACAGGCATGTAAGTGCATATTTGAAAAATTAAGTAAGATAAATGTAACCATAAACTAATCTCAAATAAGTTAATATAATTTACCTTTAGATTTAATGATAAATTGTCACATTTAATAGTAACAAAAGGTGTTACTACAAACGTGACTATTTTAAAACTAGTAAATGTGATGATTTTTATTGAAACTTATTTCAAGAAAACACTAGTAGAATTCTCCCAAAAAAAAAAAAAAAGAAGAAGAAGAAGAAGAAGAAGGATATCCCATCGGCAATGTTCAAATATTAAGATGTCACACTCCCATATGCAAACAACTGTTATTCTTTTGCTTCTCTTATGAAACCCTTAGGAACTTTTCCTTTCAATCTTTATTTGAGTGATTAGCGATCAGGCCATTTGAGATCAGGGGACCTCTGTCCTTGGCTTAACCCACCAGCAAGGGTCTATTTGTCAGCTTGACTGTCTATATCAGTCTGTTTTGGATGACAAGAAATACATTCTAAGGAAGTTTGTTCTCACAAAAATAATTAATTTTCATTTGCGTGAAAGAGTTGTGTTTCTTTTCAATATCAGAATATAATTCCCCCAAGCTATGTACTATGATATATTCAAGAGAAAGAGACTAAGTAACTCTTATTTAACAGAATATTTCTCTAGAAACCATTGCCTTCAAAAATGAACAGAGCGTGGAAATTATGCCTCTCTGATTTTGAGATCCTCGCATTGCCCACTTTGTCTTTGCTTGGCAAGTGATAAGAAAAGTAATTAAAGACATTATTTCGTTTATATATGAACCGTAGTCAGTTGTCATAAAAAAAACACAAAAGACACGAAATCTTTAATTTCTTCTGCGCCGTAACCTTCCCCTCACTGGCCATGGATGATGCGACCATGACCATACGACAAAGCAGTGGGGTCAACTATCCCACTTGATTTTTTTTTTAAATAATATTATAAAATTTTCTAAAATTACCTCAGAAAAATAAATTAATTACCCCCTAAAAGTTAATTTCCCCCAAACCAAAAGGCCAAGCTATGTCAAACTTATTCCATAAGTCCAAAATAAAAACTTAAAACTATAATAGTACTTATATATAAAGGATAATCTTTTTTCCCAACTTGTATGCAAGTTATGTGGGATTAAGTTGAAACAATATCATCTCTATAAAACTGGTTTGTTTTGTCTCTTCATTTTGAACATCTTGTTTCGTTTCTATTTTTTCTTTTCACAAGAGCGGTTTTGTCCCATCGTTTTCAATTTAAATTTTTCCCTCAATTCATCTTGATTATTAAAGCCATAGTTTTATACCAAAGAACCAAAATTAGAAGCCTATTTCTCTTTCTCCAAAAGCTTTTACATTATTCATCAAACTTTTTTTAGTTCACATAGGCATGAACTTTGATAAAAACTTTTGAATCACACATATAATATAGTATAAGTACATATAAAAATACAAACAGACATATATACAAGCAGATAATTAAAACAATAAAACAAACATATCAAGGTAGGAGAATCATTGCCTGTTCACATGGATATAAACTTTGATAAGAACTTTAATCAAGTTTTCTTCTTAAAAAAATTGCATGAATTCCACATCAGTAGTAAAATATGAAACAAAAGGAAGCTTTCTCTATAAAAAGGCTTTTTAAATATGCAATTCAAGGTTGATGATGATAATAATAATTTGGTGCCAATGAATTAAATGGGGTCTTAATTATTAAGTTCCTCAATTTTATTTTTGTTGAAATATTTTTGTTTATATATAAGTAAAAAATTTAAAAAATTGCCCAAAGGTTTGGGTTCGATTGAATTGAGCTTTGATCGAGCCGATCTTGAATAGTTTGGTTAAAGGCTTTGTTCAAGTTCAGTCTTTATATATTATGAATATATGTCGCTCCCATGAGAATTTTTTTTGGATTTGCCACTACTCCGCAACCTCCGTCTGTTAATAGTAGAAAAAATATAAGGAAAGATAAAGAGATGATCGATTTTGAGCCTGAACCTCCTGTTGAGCAAAATTTGAGCTTCCTGGGCCTAGTTGGTTCTTTCTCTCTAGGTCTTCCAGGGTTTGTTGGTCCTTTACAGCCATCATCCCTGACTTCTCTAGGGCCTCTAGGCTTTGCTGAAAATAGCCGCCATAGGAATCGAACTTCTTATAGGGATATACTCACTAGATATGTCATCGTTTCTGAGAGCATCTCTGCGAAAGAAGACTCTCATCTGGACTCTAAACTAGAAGAGGTTAGTGATGATGAAGAGAAATAAAACTATTCAGATGCTTGAAACGACTCGAACTTGAAACGACCCTACACAAAATGATTCGATCCAAAATTACCCAAGACTTGACATGACCCGAGACCGATACAACTCGAATCTAATCCGATATCGATTCAATCTGAGATGATTCGAGACCCGACTTGACCAGAGACCAATATGATTCAAACTTGAACCGAGTTAACCCACAACCTGAAATAACCTAAAACTCGAAATTACCTAAACCCGAATAACCTAACTTGACCCAATTTCCACCTCTAGTTACATAGTTACAAAAATGGGAATACGAAGGCTTACACTATAGACCAATTGGAAGAATAAGGATGCATGTACCAGCTAGCCATAAGTACACCTTTTGTTAAAATGTGTATCTTTTATAAATTAATTTAACAAAAAAAATTTCCTGATGCACCATAAAACTAGTGAAAAATAACTTACTTTATCTTTGATGTGCATTGAATAGTTAAAAATCTAATTGAGAATGTATATTTGGGTTTTTACTTGGTGGACTATTCATGCTCAAGTTTCTCTCAAACTTAGGTCATCATATCTAATAAGTGGTATTAGGGCTAATGGTTCGACTGGACGTAAAAGATCATGCGATTGACTTCGAGATGCTCACAGTGGTATAGTCGAACAATAAAGGGAGAAGCTCGATGGACTCGTGCGGCACAAATAAGGTGACTTGTGTGGCGAGTGGGTGATGCTTGCATAGTGAAGTTTGTGTGGTTCGCAAGGTGGAGTCTATAAAGCTCGTTGCTAGAAATCTGTGTGTATGGTTCTCTGACCCTAATATGAGAACATGTGAGTTTCACGTGTGTCTGTTGGATTATGGTATGAGCTTTAAATGGTATAGGCATGATGGCAAGGGGGCGATAGAGACTCATACGTGAAGGAGAAATTGTTGGGAATGTTCACGTATGGTTGAAGAGATGTGAAAGACCAATCTCACATGAAAAAGAAATTGGATGAATATATATATATATATATATATATATATATATATATATATATATATATATATATATGACGGTGGAATCGGAACCTAATGGCTGAATCTTTTTGGATCATATAGTTTTCAACATCATATATTTGACCATTTGCATGGTGGGCTCTTCATACTCGAGTTTCTTCCAAATATGGGACATCATACCTAACATATATTAATATTTAAACATTATTATAATATTAAATACATGCATACACACACTGTAATGACCTATCTCGGGTTGACCACCCCCGAGACGGTGTTGTCACATTTTGAAAATCCCAGCACGACATAAATATACAACAATAAAAATAATATCAACAGAAATTTTTACATCAATCCTCAAACCTCAGTAGGAGAGATACATCATTCTGATCTTGACTTAAACATTATATACAACGTAATATGCATGAATATTTACAAATAAATTTTTATTTTATTTTGTCATTAGTCTGAGGATGTGGACACGTACGTGGTTTACAGAAAATGATTTCGTCTAAACCTCAACTCACCAAACTATTTGTCCTGCCTAATACCTGAAATCATTGTACAATGAGGAATGAGCTTCACAAGCTTGGTAAATTAAATTTACTAGAAGTTTTTAATTTTATACTCCCAATTACATCTTATAATTTAATTACTTCTAAAAATTCTTCTGATATTCATTCATCTTTTTCCTTAAATAATTCAATGACAATATTTTGTAATCACTACTCAATTTCATAATTCCCCTATTACACAATCTCTTCTTAAGTTACTCATCAGACATATTTCCATATTCCTTCCTTAGCATATTTGTCTCTCTGTGGGACTCATTCTTCTATCAATAGATTTACAATCATAAATAGCACTTTGACATATCAAGCAATAACAATCAATAATTAAAGAAAATGCAATGCGTGAAATTAAATATTATTATTATTAGGAACGTCTTCCCACATGTCGACATACCAAAATTGTAATAACCCATCCCGGGTTGGCCACCCCCGAGAAGATGTTGTCACATTTTGAAAATCTCAGCACGACACATATATGCAACAATAAAAATAATACCAATAGAAATTTTTATATCAATCCTCAACCCTTAACAGAGGAGATACATCATTCTGATCTTGACTTAAATATTATATACAACGTAATATGCATGAATATTTACAAATAAATTTTTATTTTATTTTTTCATTAGTCTAATGATGTGGACATATACGTGGTTTATAGAAAATGATTTCGTCTGAATCTCAACTCACCAAACTATTTATCCTGCCTGCTACCTGAAATCATTGTACAATCAGGAGTGAGCTTCACAAGCTCAGTGAATTAAATTTACTAGAAATATTTAATTTTATACTCCCAGTTACATCTTATAATTTAATTACTTCTAAAAATTCTTTCGATATTCATTCATCTTTTTCCTCAAATAATTCAATAACAATATTTTGTAATCATTACTCAATTTCGTAATTCCTAACTTATTCATATGCATGTTCATATCATTATGAATCATTATTCATATGCATATGTATGAAATAAAATAACCGGGAAGGCAGTCGGTCTAAATGAAAATAAAAGAACCGGGAAGGCAGTCGGTCTAAATGAGAATAAAAGAACCAGGAAGGCAGCCGGTCTAAATGAGAATGAAATAACCTAGAAGGAAACCAGTCTAAGATAAAAACATGTCGACATGCGGTAAGACATTCCCAATAGTAATAACATTTAACTTCACACATTGCATTTGCTTTAATTATTGATTGTTATTGCTTGATATGTTAAAGTGCTATTTATGATTGTAAATCTATTGATAGAAGAATGAGTCTCACATAGAGACAAATATGTTAAGGAAGGAATATGAAAATATGTCTGATGAGGAACTTAAGAAGAGATTGTGTAATAAAGGAATTATGAAATTGAGTAGTGATTATAGAATATTGTTATTGAATTATTTAAGGAAAAAGATGAATGAATATCAGAAGAATTTTTAGAAGTAATTAAATTATAAAATGTAACTGGGAGTACAAAATTGAATATTTCTAGTAAATTTAATGCACTGAGCTTGTGAAGTTCACTCATCATTGTATAATGATTTCATGTGGTAGGCAGGATAAATAGTTTGGTAAGTTGAGGTTCAGACGAAATCATTTTCTGTAAGCCATGTACATGTCCACATTCTCAAACTAATAACAAAATAAAATAAAATTTTATTTGTAAATATCCATGCATATTACGTTGTATATAATGTTTAAGTCAATATCAGAATGATGTATCTCCTCTGTTAAGGGTTGAGGATTGATGTAAAAATTTTTATTTTTATTATTTTTATTGTTGCATATATGTGTCGTGCTGAGATTTTCAAAATGTGACAACACCATCTCGGGGGTGGTCAACCCGAGATGGGTCGTTACACACACTTTGAAGACACTTTTGTTCAATTTAGTGTTAATTTTATCTCTTTTTTTGCTTAATATAATATTATAAGTTCTATAATTGTAATATCCGTATTCTTAAAGTAAGGGTAAAGAAGTAATTTGATAAATATAATATGAAATTAAAATAATATATATGAAAGATTTATTATTAAATAAAATAATTCTTTGAAGAAAAAAAAGGGACGCATGGATAGCATGTAAGGAAGAAAAAAAATAAAAAAAATAAAAAAGAAGACGCGTGGACAACATGTGAGGAAGAAAAAAAGGGTGTGCAACACCTAGAAGTCAAAGTGTTGCCTCAAACAAGGCAATGGGACACTAATCATCAAATTGGAATAAGGGTGGACACTGAGCATGAAATATAAACGGTGCCGCCGTTAAACGATTTTATAAAATTGAGTTTTATTGTTTTTTGTTTTAATTATTCTTACCAAATCCTGTTTGGTTTTCTTACTTCTTCAATACAAATTACTTTATTTCTTTAAACACTTGGAGACTGAAAGAAATGTTGAAAGAGTAAAATTTTGAAAGAGTTTACAGGAGAATTTGATAGAGAGTCACGTGAAACTCTAAGAAAAACAAAAAGTGTTGATGATCAGCAATCGGGAGAAATTGCTAAAAAGAACAAAAAATGCAAGAAGGTGATCCACGGGTAGCTCTAAGTGTTATATGGTGAGTTAGATTTAGTTCAAGTAATCAAGATAAATATAAAATATATAGTGATAATATTTGAATAAATTATTAACCTATGATTTGATGATAGATGAAAGATGGTTGATGAGTATGATAAGAATAACTAATATGTAGAAAATTATTATATGAGAAATAATAGTATTGGAATAATGGGTCGATTTAATAATGAATGTGATAAATGAAATTCTTGACGAGCTATGGTTGATAAATTGATATGATATATGAGAAGAAGAAATTAGTAAAATTGATCAATTAATAATTTGAGAAGAAGCAGGATAATTAATTTGAATGTCTAAATATATATTTGTTTTTATATTATTGTATATATGCATATTTCATATCATTGTTCATCTGCATATACATGAAATGAAAGAATTGGGAGGGGGCCGATCAAAATGAAAACCGTGACAGGCAGTATATGCTGGAAATAAAAGAATCAGGAAGGCAGCCGGTCTAAGATAAAAACATGTCGACATGTGGTAAGACGTTCCCAATTAATAATTCATGCATTTACATCTGTTTTAAATATTAATTATTATTACTGAGATATTAAAGTGTTGTTCTTAATTATAAATTTATTGATAGATGAATGTGTCTCACAGAGAGACAAATATGGTGAGAAAGAAATACAAAAGTATGATATGATAAAAACTATCTGAGTGGTAAATTATATGCTGTGAATCTTATAACGCGATAATTATGAGATAATTGATAGTCTCAATGTGAATAAATATATGAGATATAGATGAATGAATATTGAAAGACTATTTATACAAATTGAATGCTTCTAGTAAATTTAATTCACTAAGCTTGTGAAGCTCATCCCTCATTGTTAAATAATTCTAGGTAGTAAGCAGGACAGATAGTTGATGAGCTGAGATTCAAACGGAGTCATTATCTATTTATACAATTTAATATAATATAACATTATATTTGTTATATTATTGTAGTGCATGTGTATTTATTTTCATTTATTATCTTAATTGTTTTTGTTATTGATAATTTTATTTATATAATTATACATTCCTATATTATTATTTAATGAAGTTAATTAGTTATTATTTGCATTATTTTATTTTATTTTATGTAATATTATATTATAATATTTGATGAACAGGTTTTTTAAATACTTTAATTAAGAAAGATATCTATTTGTCCCATCCCAACGTAAATTCTTGATAATTAGGAATTGTAAAGTTTCAAGGAGGAGGAATATACACTTCCAATTTCTCAAGAATTGGTTATTTTATTTATTATAATATTACAAAATCAATCTAAATGATAATTTTTTTTAACTTTAAAATAAGAAAATAATTAAAATGTTACAAATATAATTTCATAAAGCTCACAAATATTTAAAAATTATTTTTTTATAATTTTAAATTAATAATATATTTATAAAAAAAACAAAATTATAATTACTTCATAAAATCAACTACAACATATAAATTATAACCGGAAGAATATTAGTTTTGGGGTGATGTCTCTCCACCAAAGGTTATTGGTGTCCCCACTAGGGTCCAGCAAGTCATTTCATCAAGGTTTTGGTTTTGATGGTAGATTGGTAATGTGTCTTATCACGGTGGATGTATTTTAAATCAAGTTTCTGGTTCAGGGAAAGTTTTTATTTAATACAAATTTATAAAAAATACGTAATAAAGAATTTTATTTTATTATTAAATAATTTAAAAATAAAAAAAATTAAATATTTTTTTATTTAATAATGCATATCCACCGGCTCAGTTAATCTCAACTCTTTGGCAAGTAAGAACAATAAAAAAAAAAAAAAAAAAATCCCATCAAAGATGTTGTTTGATCTAATGGTGACCCAACGTCTAATTAATAATGCGCCAATCTTAACGGGCACGTAAATGACACTCCGCACTAATATATGCATGATTGATTGATTGTTTGTGTCTATCAATCATTTTTTTAATAAGAAGTAAATTTTTCACTTTTTATAATGGCAGCGTTTACTTCTATTTGGAATTATATTTGTAGAAGAAAATCTACCCATTTTTGTTGTACAGCTTTTACTTTGAAAGAAGAAGCGACGCATGACCAAACATTTATCTGCAAGTCTAGGTTGTTATCGCTATCAACAGAAATAAATTATAATTTATAAGGAATCCTTCTTGTTGTGGGTCACCAACCTAGAATGGTCCATATTTTGTCTGCCTATCTAGACGTTAATTTTACTTTCCATAAAGTCTTTAGGTAATCAGTCAGTCCAATTATTTTTCACCTTGTGTTTACACTGAAGAGAATTTGGGACGTATAAAATGATTTAATAAGACGGTAATGGCACTAATCCTTTCATCTCCCACATGAGCTTAACCTCATTCGCTAATTCAAGATTTCAAGATTGTTGATATTGTTGTGAGTGATATGTAAATCGTGCAATTGTGGGCACATGGTGGACTCTGGGACCGGGACTACATGTTTGTCTTGGTCACACTGAGCCAATTTGCTCCACTCATCGCGGACCAAACTGGTTCATGGAAATCACCATCCGCGTCAGCTACTTTACTCATTCTAATCTCGCACCATTTAGCAAGCACCTTGATTGAATTATACAGCAAATGTTCACAAAATTGATGCGGTCCATACAAAAGGGTCTCCTATGCTGCCTCCATTCCTTATATAGCAGTCTCTAAATCAAGATGGGTACTGTAGCCATAGGCCCAAACTATTTTATGAGCGACCTTGATTGAATTATAGAGAGGAGAATCAGCCTCGGTATGCAAACTATTGTAAGCGATTGTATTGACTAGGAAGACTCAAAATGGGCACAAATCATAGAGGTCTCCTGTTAGATACCATATGGAAAACGCAATCCACTAGTTGAGGTTCCAATACACTCAATTCTCTATATAAAGCAAACCAACTTCACTCAAAATTCTATCCCCTTTCAATTCCAATTCTCCTTCATGGCCACTAATAAGAAAATAGCTTTTTGTTTGTTGCTCTCCTTTCTCTCCATCTCACACCTCTTCTCCGCATTGGCACAAACCAATATTTATATTGTCCACATGGACTTAATAGCCATGCCCAAAGCCTTCTCTGGGCAACATAGCTGGTACATGGCCACTCTTTCTAGAATTACCAGTTCAAACCCTTCCTCTAAACTCATCTATAGTTATAGTGAAGTTATGAATGGTTTTAGTGCTAGTCTCTCTCCGGCTGAGCTTGAGGCCCTGAAAAGCTCCCCAGGCTATATTTCTGCCATCAGAGACTTGGCCGTGAAGGCCGACACAACCCATTCATCTCAATTTCTTGGCCTTAATTCCAATTCAGGACTTTGGCCGGTATCCAATTTTGGCCAAGATGTCATCATTGGGGTGGTTGACACTGGGATTTGGCCTGAAAGTGACAGCTTTAGCGACAAGGGAATGAGTGAAATTCCACCAAAATGGAAAGGAGAATGTCAGATTGGCACCCAATTCAACTCCTCATTGTGCAACAAGAAGCTCATTGGAGCCCGATTTTTCAATAGAGGATTAGTTGCTCACCATACCAATATCACCATATCCATGAATTCCACTCGCGACACAATTGGACACGGGACGCACACTTCAAGCACAGCAGCCGGAAATTATGTAGAAGGCGCATCATTCTTTGGCTACGCCATGGGAACCGCTAAAGGGATGGCGCCACGGGCACATGTGGCCATATACAAGGCCCTCTGGGATGAAGGTGCTTACACGTCTGATATAATTGCTGCAATTGATCAAGCAATTATAGATGGTGTTGATGTCTTGTCCTTATCATTGGGCTTAGATGGTGTTCCTTTGTATGAGGACCCCATTGCCATTGCCACATATGCAGCCTTAGACAAGGGTGTCTTCATCTCTACCTCTGCTGGAAACGAAGGGTCTTATATTGGGACCCTTCACAATGGTACACCTTGGGTTCTAACTGTTGCTGCTGGAACCATGGACCGCCAATTTGGCGCCACTTTAACTCTTGGCGATGCTATTAACTCAATCATGGGATTGTCTTTTTATCTAGGGAATTATTCATCTTCGAGCCAAATCCCAATAGTTTTCTTCGATGCATGCGACAATTTAGATGAATTGAAGAAAGTTGCAGAAAAAATTGTGGTGTGCCAAGACAAGAATGAGTCTATATTTGACCAGTATGAAAACATTAAGATGGCAAAAGTTGTTGGAGGCATCTTCATATCGAATAGCTCAGACATAGAAGACTTTCTCCGAAGCTCGTACCCCGCCATTTTTGTGAGCCCGAAAGACGGAGAAATAATCAAAAACTACATCAAGAGCAACACCGACCCAAAAGCAAGAATGACATTTAAGGAAACATATCTAGGTATAAAAACAGCACCAAGTGTGACTAGGTACTCCTCTAGAGGGCCATCCCAGAGCTGCCCAATTGTCCTAAAACCTGACATTCTAGCTCCAGGGGATTTAGTATTAGCTTCTTGGCCAGACAACAACGTCATCGGAAACGTCAATTCTATGGATTTATTTAGTAAATTTAATATGATTTCAGGGACATCCATGTCTTGCCCTCATGCAGCAGGAGTAGGTGCACTCTTAAAGGCTGCGCACCCTGATTGGAGCCCTGCTGCCATCAGATCAGCTATAATGACCACATCTGATTCTACGGACAACACAGGCAATCCAATCACAGACACTGGTAATGACAACGAACCTGCCAGTCCTCTTGCTATAGGAGCTGGCCATATCAATCCCAACAAAGCACTAGACCCTGGACTTATTTACAATGCTACAACCGAAGATTATGTTAATCTCCTTTGTGCTTTAAACTACACGGAAAAGCAAATCCGAATTATCACAGGATCAATATCAACGAACTGTTCGACCCCGTCTATGGATCTTAATTACCCTTCTTTTATTGCCTTTTTTGACGACAATGACTTGAAATTAGATTTGAAGACGGTTAAAGAATTCCAAAGAACAGTGACCAATGTTGGAGAGGGAGCTGCGACTTATAATGCAAAAGTAACACCCATTAAGGGATTTCAAGTAAGTGTAGTACCAGACAAGCTGGTGTTCAAAGAGAAGTATGAGAAGCTAAGCTACAAGCTGAGCATAGAGGGTCCAAGATTGATGGAAGACCTTGTCGCTTTTGGTTTTCTCAGTTGGGAAGATGGTAAACATGTGGTAAAGAGTCCCATAGTAGCCACAAGGGTTAAGATAGATCCTTTGTAATCGTTTAAGAACTAAATTGTCTGCTTTGTTTATGATATTCACTTTTTGTTGAATAAAATTTAACTTATAATAGTATTACCTTCAATAAATTTAGGAAAAATTTATATTTCCCCTCCCCCATACTATATAGTATACGAGTACCCGTAGTTTTAAAGCTTACAAATACTCTCTTATTGTATTAATAGTTTCATTTTGGATAACATATACCCTATCATTAAATTTCGATTAATCAAAATTTATTCACTTTAGTCAACGACAACTACACATCAATATTTATTTAAAAATAACCTAAGAATACCCTTAAAAGTTTAAAACCGTAGGAGCTGATTATCTTCTTTCCGATTTCCAGCCATTTTTTCTTCTCTTCTTCTTTATGCTTACAATTTTATATTTCAACATCAAGACCAAATTACAACAAATAACTTATGCATATCTCTATAGATCAATTATTTTGGGAGAGAGATAAGAGCCGTAGGGGAAAAAGGAAAAACCTTATTTGCATATAATTCTTCTAATAAACAAAAAAGTAGTAATTTTCTCGAGGACTCCAAAAAATAAATTCTTAATCGCCTATAATCCATCTAATAAACATGATGTGATCATTTTCAAAGACACATTGCAGCCACGGAAATGAAACCAACATTCATACTTATAGAAATGGATTAGCAGTCCAACTTACTGCTCAGAATTTTGAAGTAAGCGGAAGTAAGAAAGGAATTTTGTCCCTATTCAACGTACTTTGAAAGTTGGGAGCAAGCTTGCACTTGCAATCCCAAAGCGCAAGATTCACTTTTTTTTATTTTAATCAATTTAACAACAATTAACTGAATATGACACCTGACATGATTAAAAAAAAAAATCCTAAAGATATCTAGAAAAATATTTCATTCAAAATGTGGATCTAAACTATACCTTTAACAAGAATTGAAAAAAAAATGAACTAGTAAAATTACAATACGTAAAGATGTTAAATTAACAAAATTCCAATTTTGTCATTAAAAAACCTCTTAGCATATGATAAACGGAGTTTAATTTAAATATAAGTTGCTATACCTAGTTAGGGAAAGGAATTGTATGTGAGGTCTTTTGTTTATTCTTTATATTCATTAGTATTTCAGTACAAGTTACGCATATGTTAATCTGCTTTTTTATGCGATAAAAAATATGTTAATAATTATCTACGAAGCATAATGGTCACACATTCTTTATTAGAAAACTGAATTTGCAAAGAAATTCCAAGAGAAGAACAACCCAGTTAGGATCACAAAAAAAAAAAATTGAAAATGTGGAGAAGATAAAGAACAAAACAGAAAATTAACATGGGTTGAAGATAAGAAAGATAAGGAGAGTGGAGAAGTTAAGTCTAAGTAAAATAGTGGAAGAAAAAAATATGGATTGAAGACGAGAGATAAATAGAGTAGAGAAGTCAAATCTGAGTACGATAGTAAAAGAAAAAAACACGATGAGAATTTGAATCAATTAAGTTACATATCTAACTTTATTGAAATATTTTATTTATATATTTAAATATAAATTTATAAAACATTTTAAATGATAAATATTAAATAAAAATTTTAACTTCTTTAATAATATAAATATTATATAAAATATTATCCAGTTCCAGACTCCTAAGTCATGACACCACAATTATTTGATGCAGGAAAAAAACAGCAGAGGGTCTTTTCCACGCGTGCGTAGTCCATGCGTGTGCGTAGAAAATGACAAGACAATTTGCCACGTTAACTAATTGTCCCTAACAATTTAGGAGAAGGACCCATATATGGTTTACAATTTCAAGTAATGGCAGGAATTTGCTGGATTGAAATTTTGGATACTAGCATCGTCATCTATGATCCAATAATTTTTTATGACCTGCATTATACAGAGGGAACTTTCCATGTGTTTTGGGTTTACTTTATTTTATTTATTTATTATTATTATTAAATATTTTTACATTTTATCATGTATTTTTATATCTCTTTACATTTTAAATACGTGTTTAATAAATCATTTTGATAATAATTTCGATAAAATTGATATCAATATACACCAAAATCTTAATTATAAAACGGTGCACGGTTTTTGTTTGAGTTGACGTCAATTTTGATCAATATTTTTATGTGTATCGATATTAATTTTATCAAAATTATCATAGAAATAATTTATTAAATATGTTTTTAAAATGTAATAAATTAATTAATTTTTTTAAAATATAAAAAAAATATTAAAATATATAACAAAATATAAAGATATTTAATGATAATAATTATTTTTAACTATCAATCCGTATTATTTTTTATTTTCTAATAATATCAGCCCATATCTTCTCGTTCGCAAATTGGAAGGAGCAAGCGTACACTGTAACACAAAAGAAGGTACACAACTTTAATCCACACATTTCTGTCGGTTAAGAATTTGAGTATGAGACGTAAAGATTTCTTCACCTTATTTTAATTTTGGTTACTCAACTGAATGATCCAATAATATATATGATCACCATGCGGTTGCCAGAGCATTTGACTTGGATGCCTATAGTCTAAGGGCAATTGTGTGGCCAAACTAGTGAACAGAGCTTATTCATGGGCTAAGTCAGTGGGCCAGGCTTTAGGTTACACAACCTCTAGACGGTAATTCCTAATGGCCCAGTTCAGGGTGGGCCTACCAAGTACTACCCAGACTATTCTCACATGGGTCACAAAGTCCATTTTGTATATTCGAATGAATTCAGATTAGAGTCGGGCAAAAATAACTGAAAACCATTACTAAACCCAGCGAGTAACCAAACGAAAAATACAGTAGTCTTAAAAAATGGCTTGGTTTGTGGTTAAGACTTTTTTTTTTATTATAGTTATTAATTTTTCAACATATTGATTGAAACTTTAACCGAAACAAATCAAAATTATATATATACATAAAAATATTTATTATTAACATATGTGTATGCATGACAATAATTTACTAGATGGTGCAAATAAATACAATGCATCCTCAACCACATAACCATTTAACTCATACTATAAATACTAAATTACCTAATCTAACCCCAGTCCCACTACCCCTGACTCCCCCATTCTTACCCTTAGCACAAACAACCCTCAGCGCTACTACCAAGCCCTTCACTCACTCTCAGACTCAGTTGATTCTTTGTCGTGTTGCCAATGCTCCTCTTTTTCGATGTCGTTGCCCGACACCATTGTAGTAGTTAAATGTGGATTTAATAGTTTTAAGAATTTTAGTATGGATTTATTGATGTGGTTTGAATGAGATTAGAGTATTAATTTTTAAATTATATTAGGATAACTTTCTTGTTTAGTGAGTTTTTTTACTAACTATTGATTAAATTTTAATGGCCAAACAGATCAAAAGTTTGGTTATCAAGTTACTTTGAGTCGGGTCGTGGCTTATTTTGTGACGGGTCAGGTTGGATTGTGTCAAATTCAAGACATTTCGATCTCAAGTCGTTTCGAGTCTCGAAACAAGTCAGGTTTGGATCATTTCGATCACGGGTTTTATCGGGTCTCGGGTCAAATTAGGTCAACAAAAAATATGTTTATACTTAATTAAAAAATATATATTATTTACATATAATACGACTAAACGAGTTATATGTCTAAATCCATGAAATTAATTAATAATAAATCGACATTGAATTTTTTAAATAATATATTTAATTTGTGAATGCAATGTGCAATGTTATAGCTCTTATTCCCAAAATTCAGTCATAATTGATCTCGGACAGTTGGTTCACACAGTTATTTTCACTAGTAACGTCTTATACCTGATTTTGGAGATTAAATTTCATATAATCACTCCATTACATTATATTTTCCAAGAAAATTAAAGATAAAATTTTTATTGTGACGTGAAAAACAATACAAATTTACTACTCTCCTCGATTTTTTATTTGAAACTAATGAGATTAGTCATATTAATATAATGTTGAATTATGCACATCACCACATGTAAATCAATAATTAATTAATTATAATATAATTTATTTTACTTGATAACTAATTCATCAACTCTTACTCTAGTTTAAAAAAGCAAATCATTTTTTTTTTAAATAATTATAATTTCAAGTCGTAGAGATTTCTTCACCTTATTTTAATTTTGGTTTGTCAACTCACTGTTGAAATCAATATCCCATTATGAGCTCAGTTCAGTTTGGCAAAAGTCACAAAAGTATACTCATTAAATTGTGTGGCCCAACTAGTAAACTGGGCTTATTAATGGGCTAAGTCAGGGTCAGGCCTTTAGGTTACACTACCGCTAAATTGTAATTCTTAATGGCCCAGTTCAAGTTGGGCCTACCAAGTATTACCCAGACTTACCTCACATGAGCCACAAAGTCCATTTTATATATACAAATGATTTCAAATTAGGGTTGGGCAAAAATAACCGATAATCATTAAATCGAACCGAAATCTTCTTATAACCAAACGAAAAACTCAGTTACCCACTACACCTCATTTCCCTAGTTCTCACCCTCGCCGCAAACAACCATAACAGTTACTACCAAGCTCTCCACTCACTCTCAAACTCTCAATTGATTCTCTATTGTGTTATCAACACTCTTTTTTTTTTTTTCGAGGCCGTTGGCCGACACCATTGAAGTTATTGAGTGTAGATTTAATAGTTTTAAGAACTTTAATATGTATTGATTAGTGTGGTTTGAATAAGATTAGAGTATTAACTTTTAAATTATGTTATATTTTGATTAGTATACGTTTCTTGATTCGGTTGGTTTTTTTGCTAACTATTGATTAAATTTTAATGACCAAACGGATCAAAAGTTTAGTTATCAAAAGAAATAATCTGATTTATTGTTATGGTTTTAGATGAACAAAAAATTTGATTATTATTATGATTTGGTTTAATTACAAAAAATACTTTGTGGTTGATTTCATTTTCAAAAAATACCATGTGATATGTTTCTGTTAGCAAAAAATACCATGTGGTATGTTTTTGTTAGTAAAAAATACCCTGTCATATGTTTCTTTTAGTCAACTACAAGGTAGTTTTTGCTAACAGAAACATACCACCGGGTATTTTTTGTCACAAAAAAAATCCTCAATGTATTTTTTGAAAATTGAGTCAACCACAAGGTATCTTTTATAACCAAAATTTTTTTTAAGTATTTTTTAAAAATACAGTCAACCACATGATATTTTTTATAATTAAACCTTACGATTTTTATCATATTTTATGGTTACGGAAAAGAAGAGAGAAAAAAAAAAGAAATTAACATTTATGGACCTTAGATTTGCAATAACAGAGCCCGAGTCCTCAGCAATATCCTGGCTCCTATTAGAAAAAAATCGACAGATTTTGATGTAATTAAGTGATAAAATTACCAAAAACGGAGATACATAAAAGTTTAGCATAGATGCACATTTTTTCCACGTTCTGAAAAGAAAATGTAAATGCATCAGAAATGAGAATAGTATAAATATTGAATCTCAATTCACATTTTCCTGAAGAGATATCCTTCCACATGGATTTCACATGCTTGTTGTAGAGCCCACACGGACAAACCATTAGTAGATCATTGGGTTTATGTGCAACACAAAAGAAGTTAGTAATCTCTTTTTTTTAATGTGGACAAAATTTGATCTCAAGATTTTTGTGGACATCCCATTTCTTGTTAGTACAATGTATATATTTGAGAGTTACAAGGAAATTAAATGAAATTGTTTATGAAATGAAAGGTAATAGAAAGTAAAATAAAAAGGATGGTTAACCTTCATTCGTTTGAATATTATAACAAAAGAAATAGATGGAAAATAAGAATAACATAACCTTTAGTTGTTTGGATAGAATAAGGAAATGAATGAAATGCATAATAAGTTATAATGAAAGAGTTAGAAAAATGTCATTCATTATTAATTATAAAGAAACTGAATAGAGATAATTTTGATCTTTCAACTCAAAACAAATAAATAAATAAATAATTAGTTTCACTCCTACAACCTCCAAATTGTGAAAACTAAAAATTAGGTTTTGGTGGTAAAAGGAAGGTAAGGAAATGCTACATGAGCACTCCAAACTTATCATTTTGAACCACTTTTCATATCTCACTCTCTACAATGATTAATTAAGGATAAAATTGGTAAAATATAAAATAAAAAAAAATTAGTATAGCGCTTCTGTCAACTACTTATCTATTACTAGTCTAACTCCTCTCAATAACATGTGGTATAAGTGTGTAGTAGTTCATCTATCTCTACTGAATGAATGTTTGAGGAAATCTTCAATTTTATTTTTTGTCCTTTAAAAATGAGAACTAAATACATTTTCTCTCTGAAGTTTAGGGTCCTAGACACTTACTTCTCTATTATTTGAGAATGTTATCCATTTACTCATTTTGCCTGTGATTTATCATATGAAAACCTTTAAATTTAACAACGGGGGAGAAAATACTACACTACCCTTGTATATAAATATAGACTCAGACCCATGCTTGTTCTCTTCTTTCTTTTTATACCTCAATCTCTTATATCCAAACCCTAAATCCTATATGATAAAACACAAATCCAAATCTTTCTTTTTTATTTTCACCAAGATTATACTAATGTTATAAAAACAACAATTTTCTTCTACTTGCTAGAAAGGAATTAGGTTTAATTGCATTAGGTACCCATAATGGGGTAATGGTAGAGGTGGCAATTTTGGACATGACACATGAACCTGACACGACACGACACGAAATAAAGCGTATTAGTGTTGAGTACAATCGGGTGCGTGTCGTGTCGACACAATAATGACACGGAAAAATCGTGTCATGTCGTGGGTTGACCCAGCAACCCGAAATGACACGATTAAATTCACGGGTTTGATGGATCGTATTAACACGATTATGATTCATGACCTATTTAAAAATTTATCCATTGCATTAAAAAAAAATCTTAGCATATATATATAAATGAACCCTAGATACTAATTTTACAAACCTAAAAGGCCAAAACACAAACATTGCACTGCCGCCTCTCTCGCCTCTACATTTCTCTCTCGATCTCCAGTCGCCAACCACGACGCCGCACCGATCCAGTCGCCTACCACGCCACCGCACTGGTCTAGTAACTGATCCCATTTCCCCTTCTCTTTCGACCTATTGTAACACCGCACCAGCCATCAGTGCATATCAAGTAAGAGATTTGCCTCTCTCGCCTTTCCCTTTCTCTCTTCATCTCTCCACTCCCTGTATGTACTGTATGTGAGACTCATTTTATTTCTTATTTTCTTTCTCTGTCCATCTCTCCACTCCCTCTCTCGCCAAAATATCGTGCTATTGAGTTTCCTAAGCCTTGTAGATAGATTTGATTTGTTATTATTTGCGTTTTCATTGGGGTTCTGTGTCCTATGCAATTTGGGTTTATAACAAACAACCTATCTTAACTCCATGTTTAGAGTAATATTTTTTTGTGTGGCTTAAAAATTGATGCATATTGAAATGGGATAGATTTTTTGGAATCGTTGATTTTGAAATGTGCTCAAATTCTTTATGCTTTGTGTTCACAATCTCTCAATTCTTGAAGGTCTTTAAAAACACACGAATCATTTCAGAACTCTTTATAAATGAAGTGTAAACAATAATTTTTTCCTTTTTACATATATTTTCCTATGAAAAATCACATATTGCTATAGCTTTTGTTGTTGCCTCAGAGTTAAGAACGAAAAAAATTGTTTGGTCCCTATATTGTTTTTCTTCTTCGTGTAGTATTCTATATATCTTAGCAATTAACGGAGAAGAGTGATATTTATAGCTTTAGTCCCTTTCTTCTCAACCTGATGCCTGCTTGAGAAGCCATTTCTAATGAAAACATTGGTGTAAATTGTTGTAACATAGTCCAATGGGCAAGTTTGGTTAGTTACATGAAGACAAGACACTGGGAACTTTTAGACTAGAATTATATACTAAAAGGGTTGTGATATATAACTTTAATTATCTATAAGTGCATAAAGATGCATTTTCCTTTAGTCTAATTTTGTTTTGGAATTCTCTATGAGATCTTGGTGTTCATTTTCTAGATAAAAACTTGGAGTGATCGGTACAAGCATGATAATCTTGGGTTGGGTAAAAAGTCAGTAATGCTTTTATGTTAAACACTCATTTTAAATGCATCAATAATTGGCTTCTGTAATTCTATAACAGGAAAAGTTACATATTGAGAAAGAAGGCATTTAATATGAAAGTTATTCATTGCCTTTTCACTTTTATGTTTTCCTTTGCTTCCAATAAGAACCAAGGTTTTTCATCCTCAAGTTTACATTCTTACCTCTCTTGATTTTATCTAATCGCATGATTTTATCACTTTCTCTACCTCTATTCGAGGTCTTGATTTTGGTTTTCCTTTTTTTATCTTTGGTAATCAAATGAAAGTTATTACGTAATGGAGTTATGACAGAAACTAGTACAGATAAGTTTGTTTCTTAAACAATTTATTTGTAAAACTTTTAATTATTAGATGGGTAGACTATGGTGAATGGACTCACTTTGTGATTGTTTTAATTTTAATGTGATGTAATTTGTTATTGACTTTATGGTTTAATTATTTCTTATGTTTGACTATATGTGTTTGTTTTTGAAATCTCTAATGTGTTGCTTTACATGTAGATCGATAGGGGATAAAGATGACATTATTGTTAAGACTTGTGATAGTATGGATGTGCTTGATGAAGAAGATGATGATGCAGTTGAGTTAGAGGAAGTAGTTGCTGCTATGGAATCTAAAAAAATGTGGAAAAGTGTGAAAGAAAACTTACCTCACTAGTGTGGAAATTTTTTGACATTCTTCCTCTTGAAGATGATAAGAAAAAAAGATGCAAGAGAAAGACCTGTGGAATAACATAAGTTGTTGATAGCAAGTTTAGAACAGGTAATATGAAACACCATATGAAGACATGTGCTAGATTAGATACACGAGATATGAGTCAGTTACTTTTATCACAAAGTAATGGTTCCATGTCTTTATTTAATGATTCATTTGATCATGATAAGTTTAGGGAGTTACTAACAACAACTATTATCATGCATGAATTACCTTTTCAATTCACTGAATGGGTGGGACTTAGAGCTGTTTTTCTCTATTTGCGTGATGATTTGCATATTGTGACTAGGAATACTTATAAGGTTGATTGTCTTGAGATGTATAAGAGGGAGAAGTGTAGAATACAAGCAATGTTAGAGGCAACACCGGGAAGGGTTAGTTGAACATCTGATTGTTGGTTTTCTATCACCACATATGGGTATATTTACTTAACAGCTCATTTTATTGATAAAGATTAGAACCTACAAAAAAAGGATTCAAAATTTTAGTTTTATGCCACCTCCTCATAATGGCATATATTTGGCTGAAAAGATTCGTACTTTTTGTGACTGATTGGGGGATAGATAAGAAAGTGTTTTCAATCATTTTGGATAATGAATCTACAAATAATAAATCTATTGAACGTTTACAAGATCAGTAGTTATTAGGGGGTGGTTTGTTGTGTGATGGAGAATTTCTTCACCTTCGTTGTTATGTTCATATTTTAAACTTAGTTGTTCAATATGGGTTAAAAGAGATAAATGAGTCTGTCTGAAATATCTGTGAAAATGTCAAGTATGTGAAAACGTCACAAGTTAGGAAACAATTTTTTTTAGAATGTGTAGTTCATAGATCTCTTGATGCTAAAAAGGGTTTGAGGCAAGATGTACCAACTAGATGGAATTCTACTTTCATTATACTTGATAGTGCTTGTTGACCCTCGCCCGTATTTTAATGATGGCAAAACACAACTGTTATTTAACTAACATGTTTAAACTAAGTTGTATTAAGGATCAAACACATTCAACCAAGGAACAAAGTGCAAAAACTCGAACCAAATCAAGTATCAAGTGAAGACTGAAGATCTAGAATAGGTCTTAAGGTTTAGAACCAATGTAAGTCTCACTCATACATTGTATTAGCTTGTTCAATGGCTCAAACACAAAAGGTTTTTCTAAAACCATTATTTTTAAATGTTTTTGTGAAAAACAGAAGAAAAACTGGGTTGGAAGACAACCCAGTCGACTGGGTACATATACCAGTCGACTAGTATATAGGTCAGAAGGTACCCAGTCGACTGGATGAAACAACCCAGTCGACTGGTACTTTGACCAGTAAGTTTTCAGTCGACTGGATGAATCAACCCAGTCGACTGGTAAAATGGACAAAAAGTCCCCAATCGACTGGATGATATATACCAGTCGACTGGATACCCAGAAGGTCTGAAAACGAGTACTTTTCAAATGAACCCAGTCGACTGGTATCTCGACCCAGTCGACTGGTAATTCAAAAATATGACCGTTGGACTCCAAATCTGAACGTTTTAAAGTAAATCTTTTTCAAATTAAAGTCCAAAACGGCCATATTAATTGATTGCTATATAAACCCATTCAGCAAAGCATTCAATAACAAGAAGCACATATTCAAAAAGAGTTGATCTCATATAATCAAGTTTTTATACTCTTGAAACACAAAAAGCTTTGAAATAATCTTATTGAGCCATTTCTTCAAGCTTTACTTTGAAAGAGAGACATTTCTGTTGTAATAAGCTTTTATTTGCTGTCTCTCTACCTTTTACTTTACACCATCTTTGTAAAGGGATTACTTCCGAGAGGAAGGGAAAACTTCCGAAAGGAAGGGGATTTTTCGGTTTAAGCAATTCCTGTAAATTGCTTGTGTACGGTTTGTGCAACACCCGGCTAAGTTGTGCGACTAAGTTTTCTTAGTGGATTACTTCAAGGAGTTCCTTGAAGAGAGTGGACGTAGGGTCGGAACGAATCCGATATTGCCGAACCACTATAACTGTGTTTGCATCCTCTTTCCTTAAACTCTTTATTTACAGCTTATTACTTGTATTAATTATTTGTTGCTTATCAGTTTTTATAAACTTGTATAAATTCCGCAAAAGTTTTTAAAAACCCAATTCACCCCCCCTCTTGGGTTGAAACCTCGAGCTACAATTGGTATCAGAGCTTCGTTCTCTTTATTAGGCTTAAATTCCTAAGGTTGATCCAATGGCAGCAAATAACTACTCTGAGGGACATTCTTATACTAGACCACCATTGTTCAATGGCTCAAATTATAACTATTGGAAAAATAGAATGAAAATCTTCGTCGAAGGACAAGATTACAATCTATGGAGAATTATAGAAGAGGGACCTAAAATTCCCTCAAAAGAAATAGTTATTGGAGAGACTCTTCATACAATGCCTAAACTCAAAACTGAGTTTACTGACGAGGATTGTAGAACGATATCTCTCAATAGCAGAGCAACAAGCATGCTACATTGTGCATTAGATATTTATGAATATAACAAAATATCTGCATGTGTTTCTGCTAAAGAAATATGGGATAAATTGCAAGTCACATATGAAGGAACAAGTGAAGTAAAAAAGTCTAAAATTTACATGCTAATTTCTGAGTATGAATCTTTTAAGATGTCTCCTAACGAAACCATTTCCGAAATGCACTCACGATTCACTACTATTATAAATGGTTTAAAATTGCTTGGCAAGAATATTGAGGAAGTTGAACTAACCAGAAAAATCTTAAGATCTCTGCCACCAGAATGGAAACCAAAGAGGACAGCCATTCAGGAGGCCAAAAATCTTGACAAGCTTGATGTTGAGACGCTGCTTGGGTCATTATTGACATACGAGATGGAAGAAATGACTCCCATCGTCAATGATGATGAGAAGAAGAAAAAGCAAATTGCTCTCAAAGCTTCTACGAGCAACAAAGAAAAGGAATTAGAACAAGAAGCAGAGAGCAGTAAAGAGGATGGTGAAATGGCTTTAATCACCAGACGATTCCATAGGTTCTTGAAGAAAAGCAAGAAACCTTACTCAAAGGATCCCACCTCAAAAAGGGAACCACTTATGTGCTATGGCTGCAAGAAGCCATGACATATAAAAGCTGATTGTCCGATTTCAAGCAAACCATACAAGGGCTTCAAGAAGAAAGCTATGGTAACAACTACCTGGAGCAATGACGAAGAAGATGAGTCATCAGACAAAGAAATCGGATACGAAGAAATTGCCAACCTTTGTTTGATGGCAATCGTTGATGAAAGTGAGGTAACATCTTCTCCCTCTTCAAAAAATAATATTGTTACTAGTAGTGAAGAACTGCTAGAAGTCATAAATGAAATGCATGAAGAATTAAAGAAATTTGATTCTAGAAATTCTGTTCTTAAGAAAGAAGTATCATCTCTTTCTAAAGAAATGATAGTTCTTAGAGAAGAAAAAGAAAAATTATCATCTTTACTGTATAATTCGTCTCAAGATTTTCTTAAAGATGAAAATGAGAATTTGAAAAATAAAATTTCTGAATTATATAACACTATATCTAGACTTATGCTTGGTAAAGAAAAACTTGATGAAGTGCTTTCTTCCCAAAGATTAAGTGGAGCAAAATCTGGTGTAGGATATTCTCCATTGGGAAAACAAAAAACAAAAAAGAGCTTATTCATGAAAGCCTCTTGTGTAGATGGAGCTTCTACTTCAAAAGCTCCTAGCATTGTTAAAAGCACTCCTTCAATAAATGCTAGAAAGTCTAGAAACTTAAATGATCATACTAAATTGAAGCATTCTAAAAATACTCATGCTTATATGTATGCTCATTCTAGAAATGCTAATACACATCCTAGAAATCATTATCATGCTCATTCTAGGAACAATGTGTATAATCAAAGAATGCATTCTGCTCATGCTCATCCTAGAAATTATCATCATGGGTTTCCTAGAATGCATCATCATACTCTTTATATAAATGACATGAATTTTCATACTCCTTACCATAGAAACATGTATCCTAGGAACTATTATCCTAAGGTTTATAGAAATTCACATGTAAGACATCCTAGAAATTTCTATAACTATCATGCTAGGACTATGCATCATCAACTTGTTCATAGAGCACCTCATATTAAGAAAGTATGGGTCCCAAAAGTAACCATATTTTCCAGGAGTAACCCCAAAGGACCCAAGAAATTTTGGGTACCTAAAAGTGCTATCGTATATCCTTGTGTGATGTAGATTTGTCTTCACACCAAAGAGAAAGGTAACTGTTGGTACCTTGATAGCGGTTGCTCGAAGCATATGACCGGTGATAAAAGCGTATTCAAGGAGCTAACTCTAAGAGATGGTGGACTTGTGACCATTGGAAACAATACTAAAATAAAGATCATCGGATATGGAAAAGTCGGTAATGATTTCTCAATCTTAGATAATGTTTTGCTAGTGCAAGGCCTTAAGCCAAATTTACTTAGCATTAGTCAATTATGTGACAAAGGATATAAAGTCACATTTGAGACCTCTCATTGTCTAGTTATAGACATCAAGAGCAACAAGATCAAATTCATTAGCCATAGACATGAAAATGTCTATATAGTTGATTTGAAATCTTTGCATTCCGTTAATGAAAAATGTTTTCCTGCTTTTAGTGAAAATCAATGGCTATGGCATAGAAGGCTTGGTCATGTAAACATGAACTTGCTAAAAATTGTTTCAAGAAAAGATTTAGTTATTGGACTTCCTAAAATCAATTTTGAGAAAAACAAAATTTGCAATGCTTGTCAAATGGGAAAACAATCTAGGATATCTTTTAAAGCAAAAAATGTAGTCTCAACTACTAGACCTTTGGAACTTTTGCATATGGACTTATTTGGTCCAATTAGTACCATTAGTCTAGGTGGCCATCAATATGCTCTTGTTATTGTTGATGACTATTCAAGATATACCTTTGTTATTTTTATTGCTTATAAGGATGAAGCTTTCAAAGGATTTGAAAAGTTTTGCAAAAAGGTACAAAATGAAAAAGGAATTTGTATTTCAAGCATAAGAAGTGATCATGGCAAAGAATTTGAAAATCAAAGCTTTTCAAAATTTTGTGATGAAAATGGAATTAATCACAACTTTTCAGCTCCTAGAACTCCTCAACAAAATGGAGTTGTTGAGAGGAAAAATAGAGTTCTAGAAGAATTTTCAAGAACAATGCTTTGTGAGAATAATTTACCAAAATATTTTTGGGCTGAAGCCGTGAATACTTCTTGCTATATTTTAAATAGAATTTTGATAAGGCCCTTGCTTGATAAAACACCATATGAACTATGGAAAGGGAGAAAACCCAATATATCCTATTTTCGTGCCTTTGGTAGTAAGTGCTTCATCTTAAATAACAATAAAACTAACTTGGGTAAATTTGATTCCAAGACCGATGAAGGGATATTTTTAGGATATTCAACTACTAGTAAGACTTATAGAGTTTTCAATAAGAGAACTCTAGTAGTAGAAGAATCTGTGCATGTAACTATTGATGAATCTAACCCAATGAGTAGTGGAGAAGTTTCCTTTAAAGATGATGCAGATTTTATTCCAAGAATGGAAACTCCTACTCCAATTGTTGACCCAAAAGTGAGTTCTACTCAAACAAATGAAAAGATGGCAACTCCAAATTTGAACCAACCATCCTCAAGTCAACAAGAGGAAAATCTACCCAAGGATTGGAGGTATGTAAATCATCATCCAATTGATCAAGTAATTGGTGATCTTTCACAAGGGATAAGAACTCGCTCTTCCGTTAGAAATATTTGCAATTTTGTAGCTTATTTGTCTCAAGTAGAACCTAAGACATTTATAGAAGCTGAAAAAGATAATGATTGGATAATTGCAATGCAGGAAGAGATAAATCAATTTGAGAGAAACAATGTTTGGGAACTAGTTCCAAGACCTAAAGATCATTCAATTATTGGAACTAAATGGGTATATAGAAATAAAATGGATGAAAATGGTATAGTAACTAGAAATAAGGCTAGGCTAGTTGCTAAGGGATATAACCAAGAGGAAAGAATAGATTTTGATGAAACCTATGCTCCCGTAGCTAGATTAGAAGCTATTCGAATATTATTAGCCTTTGCATGCTTTAATAAATTCAAGCTATTTCAAATGGATGTGAAAAGTGCCTTTTTAAATGGCTTTATAGAAGAAGAGGTTTATGTTGAACAACCTCTTGGATTTGAAAATCCAAGTCTTCCAAATCATGTCTATAAACTTTCTAAAGCTCTATATGGGTTGAAGCAAGCTCCAAGGGCATGGTATGAAAGACTAAGTAAATTTTTGATTGATAATGATTTTGTAAGAGGTAGAATAGATACAACTCTCTTCACAAAAACTCACAAAAATGACACTTTGATAGTTCAAATATATGTTGATGATATTATATTTGGTGCTACTAATGAATCTATGTGTCAAGAGTTTGCAAAGTGCATGCAAGGTGAATTTGAAATGAGCATGATGGGAGAACTTACCTACTTCCTTGGACTGCAAATCAAGCAACTAAAAGGAGGTATCTTCATCAATCAACAAAAGTACATCAAAGATCTACTAAAGAGGTTCGGGATGGAAAGCTCAAAGCCAATTGGAACGCCTATGAGCACAACCACCAAACTTGATCTTGATGAAGGAGGTAAAACTGTAGATTCTAAATATTATAGAAGCATGATAGGTGCTTTATTGTACTTGACTGCAAGTAGACCTGATATAATGTTCAGTGTATGCATGTGTGCTAGATTTCAATCTAATCCTAAGGAATCACATGTAGTTGCAGTAAAAAGAATCCTTAGATATCTACAAGGGACCCAGACTATAGGATTATGGTATTCTAGAGAATCATCTTTTGAGCTAGTAGGATATTCGGATGCTGATTTTGCTGGATGTAGGTTAGATAGAAAAAGCACAAGTGGAACATGCCAATTCTTAGGTGCTATGTTAACTTCTTGGTTCTCCAAGAAACAGAATTTAGTTGCACTATCAACCGCTGAAGCGGAATATGTAGCAGCTGGCAGTTGTTGTGCCCAAGTACTATGGATGAAACAACAACTAGAAGACTATGGCATGAGTCTCAAAAATATTCCTATATTTTGTGATAATACTAGTGCCATCAACCTAACCAAAAATCATATTCAGCACTCTAGAACCAAGCATATAGAGATTAGACATCATTTCCTAAGAGATCATGCTCAAAAAGGTGATATAAGATTAGAATTTATACCATCAGAAGATCAAATAGCTGATATTCTTACAAAACCCTTAAGTGAAGCTAGTTTTTGTAAGATTAGAATGTTGATGGGCTTGCTTGATTTTGATAAACTGAATGTTTGATTGCATCTCATTTCATCATTTGCATATTTGACATTGAGCGATAGAGTATTAATCCATGTTTAATTATTCCCTTCACTAAAAAATGTCATAGATAAACAAAATCGTGCTAAAAAAAAATTCAGGACTGGAAATTTTACTCAGGATCCAGTCGACTGGTAAATATGCTCCAGTCGACTGGTAAGTCTCTGCCTGATATTCCAGTCGACTTGTAATTTTGACCCAGTCGACTGGTAACTCTCTGTCAAAACTTCCAGACGACTGGTAAGTCTTCTCCAGTCGTCTACAAGATCAAATCTTGTTTGGAGCCAATTTTTTGAATCCCCTTTGTCCTCCAGTCGACTGGTAAAGATAGCCCAGTCGACTGGTAACTCACTATCAGTTTACCCAGTCGACTGGTACGTTTACCCAGTCGACTGGTAAAGAAACTGTTCATCTTTTCAAAGGGACCCAGTCGACTGGTATATCGACCCCAGTCGACTGGTATCACGAGTCTATAAAAAGGACTGTTCATTTTCGCCATTTTTACGCCATTTTCAAATAGCCCAAGCTTTCTCTCTCTAGAAAAATTCATTATTTTGATCCAAAAACCATCCAAATCCCTTCTAAACACACCGATCTACACATTCCTAAAGAGATTTTTAACTTTCTACGATTAAAATCTCTCATTTTTACCAAAATTTTTTTAAAAAAAACCTCCAGATTTCTCCAAAATGAGTGACAAAATCCGTATTAAACTCACAACAAGTGGACCTAATGAGCCTAAAAAGCCAAGGTCTTCAAAACCTTCGGCTTCGGAGTCGAAAGGGAAGGGTACAGCAGGATCATCCAGCAAGGAGCCCAGAACAGAGTTGGAGTAGACTCTGTTTTACAGCCCAGTGGCTCATAAGAGGTATAATTCTATAATCCGTCACAAGAAAATCATGACGGGTAGAGTCGTTGATTTCGACTCTATTCGCCATGGTAATTTCGATATTCTACCATTTGAGGCAATAAATCTGACCCCACTGGTCAGAATTCATGAAAAATATTACCCGCGACTGATTCACCAGTTCTATGCAAACTTGGTGAAACCCAGTCCTTTGGCTCTGAGATTCAGAACCAGAGTTAGCGGTGTGGAGTTTGAGGTCAACACTGACCTCTTGATGAGCATTCTGAGAATCCCTATAAGGGGGGTTCAATGGAGTCTGGATGGATGGCCCGACAACTTTGAAGTTAAGGAGGCCTGTCGGATAGTCAGGGACGACCCTAACTATGTGTACAGACCCACTACATTTCACACATGTAGTGACTTGCCCCTCGACTCAAAGATGTTTCAATTGATTGTCAGTTGGACCATCCACCTAAGACTCGGGAGTCGAGGGTATCTATCTAAAATAGATACGGTATTGATTTGGTGCCTAAAATCTGGGCACCACTTCAATATATATCCTCTGCTGCTCGTCAACATGATAAATGGCGAAGCAAACGACTCCGGGTGTCTTCCTTATGGGATGCTCATTACACTCATCCTCCAGCACTTCCGGGTACCTTTGCCTGCCTCCGAGGCTCAGGATATCGGATTGACGGATATCATCAACATCTCATCTCTGAAGAAGAAGAGATGTACTGTTCGTGAAGGGTTTCTCTATCCAAAGGTCGGAAAGCGCCTAAGGATCCGAGAGGATGCGAGTGACAGTGATGAGGATGCTGATATGGCTGCTGAGATGGAGACGAATACCCGAGCACCTCCCGTTGGTGACTCGAGTACCGGTCAGACTGGTTATGGTGACATCCTATGAGCTATCACGAGTCTTCAGATGACGATGGAGTCCGGTTTTCAGTCCATGCAGTCTGATTACCAGAGGCCAAGCTCCTCCATAGACCACCTACGGGACGACTTCGAGTTACATCGAGAGCACACCGAGGGTTCCCTAGCTGAGATTAGGGAACTTCTTCGTGACAGCTCGGACTCTCCTGCACTATGAGTCTCTATCTTTTATCTGTACTTAGCGCTTTTCCAGTTTTTGTCACATAGCACTGACATCTCATGTATGTTTTTCTTAGTTATGGCTCTGTGAGACCCTGCTTGTATTGACTTTTTCTATATGATGATATAATACTATTAGCCATATTTTTTGCATTTATTTACGCTATTTGTGATATGTTAGAACTGT
Source organism: Bretschneidera sinensis (assembly GCA_023935145.1). Lineage (NCBI taxonomy): Eukaryota > Viridiplantae > Streptophyta > Magnoliopsida > Brassicales > Akaniaceae > Bretschneidera > Bretschneidera sinensis. The sequence goes on from CM043700.1 coordinate 119,402,927, forward strand.
TTTAAAACTCTGTTTGGTCACTAAAACTGCTATAAAATGCTTATGTACTTGAAAAACTTCTGGTTCTTCTCGGGAAGGCTTTTAAAATTCGAATGAAGCCAAATCTTCGCGTACATCTTTGTATTCTTATAACCTATTTGACTGTATTAGCTAAGTAGTTTATTTTTTATGTTATGCCCCCTTTGGTTGCTGTTGTCAAAACGGGAGAGAAAAATGAGAAAAACGAAAAAATCTAAGTAAAACGCAGCCAATGCATAGATTTAGGGGGAGCATTGCTCCATAACTTTGTTAAAATGTTAATTGATTGGTTGAGTTTGATTCTGGATTGGTTGAAAGAAATATAAACTGTGTTTGCTTGTTTACAGGGTGGTTTTTCTAGAAAAACAGAGGAGACTCTGTCCAAATTTTTGAAAAATCCTATCACTTAGTTTTTAAAACTGTTTTTACATTATTAATTTTGTCATCATCAAAAAGGGGGAGATTGTTGACCCTCGCTCGTATTTTAATGATGGCAAAACACAACTGTTATTTAACTAACATGTTTAAACTAAGTTGTATTAACGATTAAACACATTCAACCAAGGAACAAAGTGCAAAAACTCGAACCAAATCAAGTATCAAGTGAAGACTGAGGATCTAGAATAGGTCTTAAGGTTTAGAACCAATGTAAGTCTCACTCATACATTGTATTAGCTTATTCAATGGCTCAAACACAAAAGGTTTTTCTAAAACCATTATTTTTAAATGTTTTTGTGAAAAACAGAAGAAAAACTAGGTTGGAAGAAAACCCAGTCGACTGTGTACATATACCAGTCGACTGGTATATAGGTCAGAAGGTACCCAGTCGACTGGATGAAACAACCCAGTCGACTGGTACTTTGACCAGTAAGTTTTCAGTCGACTGGATGAATCAACCCAGTCGACTGGTAAAATGGACAGAAAGTCCCCAGTCGACTGGATGATATATACCAGTCGACTGGATACCCAGAAGGTCTGAAAACGAGTAATTTTCAAGTGAACCCAGTCGACTGGTATCTCGACCCAGTCGACTGGTAATTCAAAAATATGACCGTTGGACTCCAAATCTGAACGTTTTAAAGTAAATCTTTTTCAAATTAAAGTCCAAAACGGCCATATTAATTGATTGCTATATAAACTCATTCAGCAAAGCATTCAATAACAAGAAGCACATATTCAAAAAGAGTTGATCTCATATAATCAAGTTTTTATACTCTTGAAACACAAAAAGCTTTGAAATAATCTTATTGAGCCATTTCTTCAAGCTTTACTTTGAAAGAGAGACATTTCTGTTGTAATAAGCTTTCATTTGCTGTCTCTCTACCTTTTACTTTACACCATCTTTGTAAAGAGATTACTTCCGAGAGGAAGGGGAAAATTCCGAAAGGAAGGGGATTTTTCGGTTTAAGCAATTCCTGTAAATTGCTTGTGTACGGTTTGTGCAACACCCGGCTAAGTTGTGCGACTAAGTTTTCTTAGTGGATTACTTCAAGGAGTTCCTTGAAGAGAGTGGACGTAGGGTCGGAACGAATCCGATATTGTCGAACCACTATAAATGTGTTTGCATCCTCTTTCCTTAAACTCTTTATTTACAGCTTATTACTTGTATTAATTATTTGTTGCTTATCAGTTTTTATAAACTTGTATAAATTTCGCAAAAGTTTTTAAAAACCCAATTCACCCCCCCGCTTGGGTTGAAACCTCGAGCTACAGTGCTCTTTACTATAGCCATACTTTTATGCATTTAGAGTTGACTGATTCAAATTACAAGCATTGTCCAACTAGGAATGAATAGGATAAGGTTGGAAAGATTTGTACGTTCTTGTCACTATTTTATGAAATCACTTGTATCTTCTCTGGCTTTAAGTATCGAACTACAAATTTGTATTTTCTTTCGGTATTTTCGACTCATGTGAAATTGAAAAAAATAATGGGGAGTGAGGATGACTATTTGAGAAAAATGGCAGCTAATAAGCATGCAAAGTTTGAGAAGTATTGGTCTGATTTTAGCATGATATTAGCTGTAACAATTATTTTGGATCCTCATTACAAATTAAGTTTTGTTTAGTGGTGCTACTCAAAACTCTATGGTAAAGAAGGGTTTTATGAGTCTTTGCGTGTGAAAGAAAAGTTAATACAAATTTTTAATGAGTATGCCAATGTTAAAAATCCCTTGCAAAGTCAATCTTCATCGGGCTCAATAGGAAACAAGCAAATTCATAATCTTCATCGCTCTTCTTTTCACAACCTTAGAAAATCTTTTTGTGGAGGTACCCGAGATATGCTAAAGGTATGTTTATTTTAAATTATTATTGTAAGATTTATATTGTTGTCCATGTGCTTTAATTAATGTTTTTCACATATTGTCCATGTGATTTAATGTTTCATTATTGTAGTTTTTCAATTGTTGTCCATTTGGTTTTGTATCTTTTTTGTAGGAATTTATTTCATATCGAAGTCAAAAAGCTACCCCACATAAATCACAGCTTGAACTTTATTTAGATGAGCCAATTTTAAATAGCAATGTTTCACTGGATGTGTTGAAATATTGGAAAGCAAATCAATTTTGATATCCTGAAGTTGCTGCGATGGCTCGTGATGTTTTAAGCATATATATTTCAACTGTTGCATCAAAAAGTGCTTTTAGTGTTAGTGGGAGGGCACTTGATCAGTATTGGAGTGCGCTTAAGCCTGACACAGTGGACGCATTGGTTTGCATAAGAGATTGGTTGTATGGGGAACAATGTAACAAGTAATCACAAATAATCTTATTGAATTGACCATGCTAATATCTTTATTTATATTTCTAATTTCTCTTTGAGTATTTTTTTTTTCTTATGCCTTATATTATATTCAGATTTGCAAAGACTCGTGGCTTGCTTGTTTTAACATTTGTTTTATTTTTTTCTTTGTAGAAATGGCCGCAAAATCAATTGAGGAGCTTACTACTGATGCAATGGATATGAATATGAATATGAATGAGATGAATCATTTGCACCTCCATCTGAGGGTTTTGCTGCTAATTTGGTTGACTAATGTCATAATATTGTGTACTTGTAATTAGATGATTTATGACTTATGGTGTTATTGTTTCTCCATTTTTTTTTTTTTGCTTATGGTTGAACCAATATGGGTGATAGTTGACGAGATAATGTTTATGTTATTAATTGAAATTTTTTTTATGTATATTTGGATCATGAATATGTTGAAATTTGGATTATGAATGATTAGATGATAACTTATATTTGCTTATGTAATAAACAGGTCATGGCGAGTTAATCGTGTCGTGTTGAAATTTGGATTATGAAAAATTAGGCGTGTCGTGTTGGGTCTAATATGACCCGTTTATTAAACGGGTTAAGCGTGTCATATTGTGTTACCCGTTTAATAAACATGTCGTGTTAGTGTTTGGTTTTCTTGACACGATTAATAATCGTGTCGTGTTCATGTCGATCCATTTAGTGTTACACCCAACTTTGACACGACACAAACACGACCTGTCAACCCGAATTGCCACCCCTAAGTAATGGTATCCTAAATTTAATGTGTGACGATTTTTATCCTACAATATAAGATTTGTTACAATTGATGTTTTCCGGTCAATCTTCTTCGAGGAATACTTTTGACTGCAAAATAAGACATGTGTCTATCACCTATTGGTTTTAATAAAAATTAATTCCATAATTTAAAGATATTAAAAATTATAAAAACCAACAAAAGCTAAAAAAAGAAAACTCAATAACCTGGAAAATAAAAATATCTTCTTCTTCTTGAATTACCATGACCTTCTTGTAACAACTGTACCCACCAACCCACTCCCTTCTTCTTCAAATGCCACTTTTTGCTTTGAATGTTTTAGTTGCGACATGCTTAGATCACGGAGAAGAGTGATATTTATAGCTTTAGTCCCTTTCTTCTTAACCTGATGTCTGCTTAAGAAGCCATTTCTAATGAAAACATTGGTGAAAATTGTTGTAATATAGTCCAATGGGTAAGTCTGGTTAGTTACATGAAGGTAAGACACTGGGAACTTTTAGACCATAATTATATCCTTAAGAGTTTGTGATATATAACTTTAATTATTTATAAGTGCATAAAGATGTATTTTCCTTTAGTCTAATTTTGTTTTGGAATTCTTTATGAAATCTTGGTGTTCATTTTCTAGACAAATAATTAGAGTGATCAGTACAAGCATGATAATCTTTGGTTGGGTAAAAAGTCAGTAATTCCTTTATGTTAAACTCTTCTTTTAATTGCGTCAATAATTGGCTTTTGTAATTCTAGTAATTCTATAACAGGAAAAGTTACCTATTGAGAAAGAAAGCATTTAAAATGAAAGTTATTCATTGCTTTTTCACTTCTATGTTTTCCTTTGCTTCCAATAAAAACCAAGGATTTTCATCCTCAATTTTACATTCTTACCTCTCTTAGAGGTCTTGATTTTGGTTTTCCTTTTTTCGTCTTTGGTAATCAAATGAAAATTATTGCTTAATAAAGTTATGACAGAAACTAGTATAGATAAGTTTGTTTCTTGAACAATTTATTTGTAAGACTTTTAATTGTTAGATGGGTAGACTATAATGAATGGACTCACTTTGTGATTGTTTTAATTTTAAAATGATGTAATTTGTTATTGGCTTTATGGTTTAATTATTTCTTATATTTGACTATATGTGTTTGTTTTTGAAATCTCTAATATGTTGTTTTACATGGAGATCGATAGGGGATAAAGATGACATTATTATTGAGGCTTGTGATAGCATGGATGCGCTTGATGAAGAAAATGATGATGCAATTGAGTTAGAGGAAGTAGTTGCTGCTATTGAATCTAAAAAAATGTGTAAAAGAAAACTTACTTTACCAGTGTGGAAGTTTTTTGACATGCTTCCTCTTGGAGATGATAACAAAAAGAGATGCAAGTGCAAGAGGTGTGGAATAACATAAGTTGTTGATAGTAAGTTTGAAACGGGTAATATGAAACGCCATATGAAGACATGTGCTAGATTAGATACACGAGATTTGGGTCAGTTACTTTCATCACAAAGTAATGGTTCCATGTCTTTATCTAATAATTCATTTGATAATAAGAAGTTTAGGGAGTTACTAACAGCAGCCATATGAAGACATGTGCTAGATTAGATACACGAGATGTGGGTCAGTTACTTTTATCACAAAGTAATGGTTCCATGTCTTTATCTAATAATTCATTTGATAATGAGAAGTTTAGGGAGTTACTAACAGCAGCTATTATCATGCATGCATTACCTTTTCAATTCATTGAATAGGTGGGACTTAGAGCTATTTTCTCTATTTGCGTGATGATTTGCATATTGTGACTAGGAATACTTATAAAGCTGATTGTTTTAAGATGTATAAGAAGGAGAAGTGTAGAATACAAGCAATGTTAGGGGCAACACCGGGAAGGGTTTGTTTAACATCTGATTATTGGTCTTCTATCACCACAGATGAGTATATTTTCTTGACAGCTCATTTTATTGATAAAGATTGAAACCTACAAAAAAGGATTCTAAATTTTAGTTTTATGCCACCTCCTCATAATGGCATATCTTTGGTTGAAAAGATCCATACTTTTCTGATTGATTGGGGGATAGATAAGAAAGTGTTTTCAATCACTTTGGATAATGTATCTGCAAATGATAAATCTATTGAGCGTTTACAAGATCAGTTGTTATTGTGGGGGGGTTGTTGTGTAATGGAGAATTTTTTCACCTTCGTTGTTGTGTTCATATGTTAAACTTAGTTGTTCAAGACAGGTTAAAAGAGATAGATGAATCTGTCAAAAAGATCCATGAAAGTGTCAAGTATGTGAAAGGGTCACAAGTTAGGAAAAAAAATTTTTTGGAATGTGTAACTCATAGATCTCTTGATGCTAAAAAGGGTTTGAAGCAAGATGTCCCAACTAGATGGATTTCTACTTTCATTATGCTTGATAGTCCTCTTTACTATAGTCATGCGTTTATGCATTTAGAGTTGAGTGATTCAAATTACAAGCATTGTCTAACTAGGAATGAAAGGGATAAGGTTGAAAGATTTGCACTCCAACCACCATTTGAGAGGGTTAGTTCGATTTTCATTGAGACTATCTAACAACTTTTGTACTGCACTGCGTGACTGACTAGCATCAATGGATCTCTTACTTTGTTGAGAGACCCAGGCAAATCCGAAATTATGTTAGTACCTTTCCACCTTAAACCTAGACCATTTACGTGGTGGAACTTGTGTCGATGACACCCCACTTGAGCATTTCCAATGATCCGAGTTCAATCTCGACACCAAACCAAATTACTTCACCAATCAAGCTCTAAGCCCCATTTTGGTAACATGTTATCTAAATATTTTTATACTTAACTCCTTGGTCATGGGATCGGCAAACATTTTCTTAGATGACAGATAATTCCCTTGCACCTTACCTTTCTCCATTAATTATAATATATATGTAATGTTTCTGCGTTTAAATTATGGATTATTAGCCACATTTTCAATTAATGAAATTGTGAATTTCTTGTTACAAAGCATATTAACTTTTTCTATCAAATTACATGGCCTGATAATTCGAGCCTCAATTTTTCAACTCGACCTTAAAAAATTAGGTCAAGCCCAATATAATACCCGTACCCTTAATATAAGGGTAAAGAAGTAAATTTAAATTATATATTGAATTTAATATGCATACATTAAAATTGGGAAGCTGAACTTAAAAGAAATTTTGAAGGAAGATGAACATTTTAATTGAAAAGAGTTAAAAATTTTACAAAGAAGAATTGCATAAATTTTTGAATGATTGAAGAAAACAGTTAGAAAATTTTGTGGAAAAAAGCATAATTTTTCAAAATTTTCCAGAAGGAAGAAAGAAAAATTTTCAAGGATATAAAGGATGAACCAGTTGGCTAAGTGGTCGACCAGTTACCCAACCGATCGATTGGTAAAGGTGACTGATCGGTTGATTGGTCGGCTGGGTGGGTGGACTGATCGCTAGGCAACAGACCGACAGTGTGAAATGGCATATTTATAATTTTTGATTGAAGAGGCGGTTGGAAAGATTTGTACATTCTTGTCACTATTTTATGAAATCACTTGCATCTTCTCTGGCTCTAAGTATCCAACTGCAAATTTGTATTTTCCTTCGGTGTTTTCGACACGTGAAATTGAAGGAAATAATGGGGAGTGAAGATGACTGTTTGAGAAAAATGGCAACTAATATGTATGCAATGTGTGAGAAATATTGGTCTGATTTTAGCATGATATTAGCTATAGCAGTTATTTTGGATCCTTGTTACAAATTGAGTTTTGTTAAGTGATGCTACTCAAAACTCTATGGTGATGAAGGGTTTTATGAGTCTTTGCGTGTGAAAGAAAAGTTGATATAACTTTTTAATGAGTATATCAATGTTGAAAATCTTTTGCAAAGTCAATTTTCATCGGGCTCGATAGGAAACAAGCAAACTCATAATCCTAATTGCTCTTCTTCTCACAACCTTTGAAATTTTTTTGTGGAGGTACCCGAGATATGCTAAAAGTATGTTGATTTTAGATTATTATTGTAAGATTTATATTACTGCCCATGTGCTTTAATTAATGTTTTTCACATATTGTCCATGTGATTTAATATTTCATTATTGTAGTTTTTCAATTGTTGTCTATTTGGTTTTGTATATTTTTTGTAGGAATTTATTTCATATTGAAGTCAAGAAGCTACCCCACATAAATCACAGCTTGAGCTTTATTTAGATAGGCCAATTTTAAATAGCAATATTTCACTGGATGTGTTGAAATATTGGAAAGCGAATCAATTTTGATATCTTGAAGTTGCTGCGATGGCTTGTGATGTTTTAAACATGCCTATTTCAACTGTTGCATCAGAAAGTGCTTTTAGTATTGGTGGGCGGGCACTTGATCAATATCAGAGTGCGCTTAAGGCTGACACAGTGGATGCATTGGTTTGCACAAGAGATTGGTTGTATGGAGAATAAGGTAACAAGTAATCACAAATAATCTTATTGAACTGACCATTCTAATATCTTTATTTATATTTCTAATTTCTCTTTGAGTGTTTTTTTGCTTTTGCCTTATATTATATTCGGATTTGCAAAGACTCATGGCTTGCTTATTTTAACATTTGTTTTATTTTTTTTTTCTTTGTAGAAATGGCTGCAAAAGCAATAGAGGAGTTTACTACCGATGTAATGGATATGAATATGAATATGAATAAGATGAATCATTTGCACCTCCATCTGAGGGTTCTGCTGCTAATTTGGTTAGCTAATGTTGTAATATTGTGTACTTGTAATTGGATGACTTATGACTTATGGTGTTATTGTTTCTTTTTTTTTTTGCTTATGGTTGAACCAATATGGATGATAGTTGACAAGATAATGTTTATATTATTAATTGGACTTTTTTTTATGTATATTTGGATCATGAATATGTTGAAATTTAGATTATAAATGATTAGATGATAACTTATATTTGTTTATGTAATAAACATGTCATGGTGGGTTAATCGTGTCATGTTGTCGTGTTGAAATTAGGATTATGAAAAATTATGCGTGTTGTCGTGTCAGGTCTAACACAACCCGTTTATTAAACGGGTTAAGTGTGTCGTGTCATGTTACCCATTTAATAAATAGGTCGTGTTAGTATTGGGTTTTCGTGACACGATTAATAATCGTGTCGTGTTCGTGTCGATTCATTTAGTGTTACACCCAACTTCGACACGATACGAACACGACCTGTCAGCCCAAATTGCCACCCATAGGTAACGGTGATTTTTACTCTACAATATAAGATTTGTTACAATTGATGTTTTCCGGTCAATCTCTTTCGAGGAATACTGTTGACTGCAAAATAAGACATGTGTCTATCACCTATCAGTTTTAATAAAAAATAATTCTATAATTTAAAGATATTAAAAATTATAAAAACCAACAAAAGCTAAAAAAAAAAAAAACCCAATAAGCGGGAAAATAAAAAAAAAATCTTCTTCTTCTTGAATTACCATGACCATCTTGTAACAACTGTACCCACCAACCCACTCCCTTTTTCTTTAAATGCCACTTTTTGCTTTGAATGTTTTAGTTGCGACATGCTTAGATGACGGATGAACAAAATATATCAAGTTCAATGACAATTGTGGTAAGTTCAAGCCCTTTGATGAGTGGATAGAAAGCTAGCTTAAATAGATGTATCATTTGTTTAACTAAATTATAATAAATTTTAATTAAAATATTAATTAACTTGAAAACAATTAAATTTGAGCTCCATTTTAAGTTCATTCACTCAAAAAGCTTATGAACCAATCTCGAGCAAAAGTTTTAAAGCTCATCCTCCACTCAAGTTCAACTCTAAGATCATATTTATATATTTCAAATCAAGTTTATCATAAAAATGTTCAGTTGGGTTTGTTTGCAATCTTACAGAGGAAAAAATCTTGTATAGTATAACACAATGAGAGATATATGACACAAAAGTCTATCTTACTCTTGAATAAAAATATAATTTTTTTTCTATCTTTTCATACTATTTAACGATAAAATAGATATTTATATTATGTATCTAGAGCTTCTCCTGACGGGATTAAGTACTGTCAAAAAATTTAATGAGCCCATGTATCTCAGTTAGTTGAGGGTTAAGAATTTCTCAAAGCTAACGAGGCCCATTTAGTTCTCTCAAGTCTCAATTGGTTGATGTTGCAAAAATTGATCAGCTTTCTATTTTGTGAAGCATACATATCTGGTTGGAAAATAATCAGCCCAAATAAGCTCCTAGGCTCCTAGCCCAAGAGATCACCCCTATGAGGCAATGTAACAAGCGGTACAGAGATTAAAAAGAGAAAGAGAAAAGACAAAAAAAAAAAAAAAAAAAACCCACAAAAAATGGTTAGGAAGTGCGCTGCCAACTGTAATGAGGCTGTCGGGTAATCAACTCCATGTTCCTGGTTTCTTCCTCTCCCCAGCGCATAAACCAAAAACACACACTGACATAATTTACTTTTGTCTTCGTCTCTTCCAATCCTTATTAAGGATATACTTTTTTATTTTCGTTTGATAATGGCAATAATATTTACCTTTATAATCATAATTATAATTATAATAATAATTTATTTAAAAATTTAATCAATTTTTTTATCGCTGTAATTTTTATTAAGTTTGATTATTAAATTTTTATCATTAATCATGGTTAGCAAAAAAAACTTAAAAATCTATCAATTTAAAAAATATATTATTAAAAGTATAATATAATTCAATTTATCTATATTAAAATTTTTAACATTTAATTCACATTTAAATACTTCAACACAAGTTATAAAATACAAACTTTCAAATAAAAAATAAAATAATCAAAATATTAAACAATTTATTTATTTTTCTCTAAATTTTCTCCCTCAATCATCATTATTCAAAGTTGATTATGATTTAGTAATTAAGCTACAGGAACTAAAGAATTAGGGTTTTCACTTATAAAGCTATTTTACTGTTATATCATTGGTATTGAAACATAAAAGTTTAATTTATTGTTATAATTTATAAAGATAAAATTAAAATTAAATATATAATATATATTTATCAAAATATATATGGTTAAGTTAAATAGTTAATCAATATATTTAAAAATAAAAAATTATAACCATAACAAAAAAAATTGTTAATCATAAACCTTACAAATTTTTTTTAAACCATATCTTCAGTCAGGTTAGGTTAAGAAACGATTAGATTCCGATTGCTCCCTTTTAACCTATTCCTTAAGTCCTTAATTAATTATCAGTCTTTTATTGTTGAAATTATTATATCGGTTTATTAAAGATACATAATTTAAAAATCTATTTTATTATTAAATAAAAAAAATTCATTTTATTTTCGTGTCGGTGCGATGAGTCATGTACGTTTCGTATCACTGTGCAAACTTCTTCGCAAACAACTCCATTCAATAAAGTCACCATCAGCACACCTCCATCTCTCAAAACCCAGATAAAGAAACGGACTCCTACAACAAAACACATATCTTCTTCTTCTTTTGTATATAATTAAGTGTTGCGCACTAGTATAAGTTGTTAAAAATGCACGCTAAAACAGACTCAGAGGTGACGAGCAGCGCCCCTTCATCGCCCACAAGATCTCCGCGGCGCCCAGTTTACTACGTGCAGAGCCCGTCGCGTGACTCTCACGATGGGGAGAAGACGGCGACGTCGTTCCACTCGACGCCGGTTCTCAGCCCCATGGGGTCGCCTCCTCACTCTCATTCTTCCGTCGGTCGCCACTCCCGGGAGTCCTCCTCGAGCCGGTTTTCCGGGTCGCTGAAACCCGGATCCCGCAAGATATCTCCCAACGACGGGTCCCGGGGCGGGCAGAGGAAGGGGCAGAAGCAATGGAAGGACTGCGCGGTGATTGAAGAAGAAGGATTGCTTGATGACGAAGAGCGTCACAGGAGCTTCCCTCGTCGTTACTATTTCCTCGCTTTTGTTGTTGGCTTTCTTGTTCTCTTCTCTCTGTTTTCTTTGATTCTTTGGGGTGCTAGTAAGCCCCAGAAACCCAAGGTTACCATGAAGGTTTGGTTTGCGTTTTCTTTTAATTTTTGATTGATTTTCGTTAAAATTTGGGGTGAATTGTGAAATGGGTTGAGGTTGATTTGTGCGTTTTCTTCTTCATTTTCTAAACAGAGTATCACTTTTGAGCAATTAAAGATTCAAGCTGGTTCAGATTTCACTGGTGTGGCCACTGATATGATCAGCATGAACTCCACAGTGAAAATGATCTATCGAAACACTGGCACATTTTTTGGGGTCCATGTTACATCAACTCCTCTAGATCTGACCTTTTCTCAGATCACTATAGCCTCAGGAACCGTAAGTCTCAAAGATCTCTTTCCTCATTACTCGATAATTAAGATCTCAATCTCAAGTCTTTCATTTTTCTAATTTGGTCAATTAATTGGGTATTTGCAGATTAAGAAATTTTATCAATCAAGGAAGAGCAAGAGATCAGTCGCTGTGAATGTAATGGGCAATAAGATCCCTCTGTACGGGAGTGGAGCGAGTTTGAGCAGTTCAACGGGCACCACCACACTACCAGTGCCACTGAAATTGAGCGTCGTAGTTAGATCAAAAGCCTACGTGTTGGGCAAATTGGTTAAGCCCAAATTCTACAAGAAAATTGAGTGCTCTATCACATTTGATTCAAAGAAGCTCAATGTCCCAATTTCACTCAAGAATTCTTGCATATACGATTGATAATTGAGCACATGAAGAACAGGCTACATGTTGAATTGTACTGATCTTATTTCTTTGTTCTTATTCTTTTTTTTTTTAATGAAGTTCTTATTGTTTAGTTAAAGAGAAGTTAGTGGAAATGAGATACAGCTCATTGGCCAGCTTTTTTGAGTTGTTCGTGTAGGGAAGTGAAAGAACGCGGTCGTGACTTTTTTGGCTGCCCAATTGACCATAGAGTAAGAAAGACACGTTGGATTCGGTAGTGACTTGGCCAGTTGAGGAGTAATACCTTTTGTTTATTTTTATTTTTTATCTCTCTATATAGTAGAGTAATGTATAATGTACAAGCAAGGAATAATTTATTTATTTGTTAATGAGCTTGCTTGTTGAAAAAAGTGGCCAACTTGCTATTGTCGGGAGATATTCTTATCCGCACTCCAAACACTTGTTGAAAAAAGTGAATAACTTATTATTGTGTGAAAAAATTTTATTTGCATCAAGTGTAGAAATGATATTTTGTATATGATGAAAATTTTATTGGTAATTATTAAGTAATTATATTGGTAATATTCATACAGTTTGTATCGGGTGTAGGTAAGAATTTTTGTGTAACACATAAAAATTTTGATTATAAAATAGTTTCCATCACATCTTAAAATTTCAATAATTTAAATTTATATGTAAAAATAATATATTACAAATTTTATTTCATAATTTTTATTGTAGAAGAGTTGATCTCATTTCTATATTGAGTCTATATGTGTGGATCAAATCGACATAAAAAAAAATATCAATTTGAAAAGTGAATTGCACATAAGAAATAACTCAAAAATAATTAAATAATGGTATCCATAAATATGGAGTGGATTAATGAGATTTATTGGTTCTAGTTTTAGTGACAAAGGCTTGCTCAAATCAGTGGGATTTTGTTGAATGAGATAGCCTAGCCCAACTGAGAGAGAGAGGTTCCCCTAAAGAATTTGCTCATATATATATATATAACATGAAAATTTGCTTAATAGCTTGCCTCTTGTTGGCAATAGTAATAAAATGACAGAGACCTATAAAACAAGGTATATCCGCATATCGACTCTGTTAAATGTTTCAAAGCATTAACTTAACATTGAGAATCTTGAATGTCTTATTTCCTGTCCCTTCTACAAGACAAATTCTATCAACGCACATGCTCGCTCAGAATAACATGAAGAACCTTACCGGAAAACAAGACATAATCAATATTTAAACGGTCCATGATTAAATTATATATAAAATATCAATCATAGAAGTCAATAATGATTAATCACCGACTTTTGTGTTCTTGAATCATTGTCAATGGGATTTGCCAGAAGAACAGGGAAAAGATATATAGTCAATTGTGCTACAATCATTTCATATATATATATATATATATATATATATATATATATATATATATTTGCTGCAACAATCAACTAAGTGACACCAAAGTTCATAATTTGGTCATTTTCAAAGTTCCAGTTTGATCAAATTAAGTCATTTTTATTAAATTTTTTTATTCAAATTATTTTTTACGTGAAAATTTATGTGTGAAAAATCTTGCTACATTTTGATCAAGTAGTTAAGTAATTCAGTTTAAGTGGTCATCTACGGAGTTATGGAGACTTAACAAGGGGACTTAATTAGATCAAATTGAAACTTTAAAGATTTATTTGACCAAATTAAAAATTTGATCAAGGGACAAAACTTTGAGAATTTATTTAACCAAATTGAAACTCTAAATACCAATTTAACCACAAAATCAAACAATGAGAATCAATGATGTAATTTAGCTCATCTTGACCAAACAATATTTTTGCATATTAAAATATAACATAGAGGGATTTTGGTTCTTTCAATTTTGAGATGGACTTTAAACTTAAGTTAAACTCATCTTAACCCTTCAATTGTTTTGGATGGACAAAATTTTGTCACCAAATAAAAACAATGTTATATCATCTTTTAGGAATCCAATAAAACGTGGTTCATTACACTGTTGACATGACATTATTTTATTTAATGATAAAATCTTATTCATCCGAAATAATTAAAAAAAAAGTTAAAGTTAAGTTTAAAAATTCTATAAGATTTTTATTCTATTTTTAGGTTAAAAGTTAACTTCTCGAAAAGTGAGATTTTCTGTTTGACGAGGAAAAGAACTTGGCTGCTCAAATTGATCTGAAAATTGGTAGTGAAAAGCTTTCTTTTGTTAATTTCTGTGGTTCTTTTTTAACTGTCAGAATTATTTGGTGCTCCATGATTATTTTACCCCATAAGGTGATTAATGAAGTTGGAAAGCTTTCCAATTCTGTTTTTTTGGAGAGCCAGTACTAAATAGTCTGCAAACACTAAAGTTTGTTGGATGGAGATTTGTTTACCAAAGGTGTGATTGCTCCTTTATTTTCTTGGTGAGACATTAACTAGGTGCTAACATGTTAATCTAGCAAACCAAGAACGGAGGCTTTTGCTCTAAGATTCAAATTCTTTAACTCCCTATGGCATGCTTATGACTATTTTGTAAAATTGTAAACTATATATATACGATGCATATTGGACTGCAAGGTAAAGAACCCATTTTAAGAAATCACGTAGTAACCATTTCTAAATTATAACAACCTGAAAATATAAAGTTGGAATATGACAAAGAAATGAAAATAAAATAAACAAAATATTTCAGATAAAACAACAAAATAAAAATATTCCAAGATAGATAAAGAGAGTAGACAAATAGGCAGGTTTTGATTAATAGACATAAAAAATTGGAAATAACGAAAAGTGAAAGAAAAGAAATGGGAGATGGTAGAAAAATGAAATGATGAATATCTTTTATTTTCTATTTGATAAAAATGATGAAAAAATGAGTGAGAAAACAAAAAGACAAAAAAAGTTTTCATTTTCCAAACATCCAAATTGAGAAGATTGTGATTTGTTAATATGGGAAGAAAACACCAACTATCTCATTTTTCTCTCATCTCAACTTATTTTCATACCAAATGATAAAAATATCATTATTTTCTACTTTCCCTTTAATTCCTCACACATTTTATACCTAATAATCATAGCCACATATACATGCGATATGTTTTTTTTTTAATATAGAACATATACATGTTTTTTTTATAGATACATATTAGGGGTGAGCATGGGTAGGGTTGACCTAAAAAATCAACTCAACTTAATTACACTGAGTTGAAAAATCTTAAACCAACCCAACTCATGAACCCATCCAACTCCAGTTCAACCCAATCCATTCAAATTGGTTTGGGTCACCGGTTTAGTATTTTTTCATTTAAAAATTAATGTAAATATATTATATAAGAAAAAACATTTTACTACAATTATTCATTATTCATTAGATTCAAAATCAAATCCATACAATAATTTATTAAATCTTACAAACCATCATTTACAAATTAAGTACCTTACACCACTTCACATAAAGTTTAAATAACCATAGTTTAATACAAACCTTACAAAAGTAAATAAAAACTAGATTTTAAAGATGTTTGATCAATCAAGTTTTTTAAAACTTCAACACTACTATAGACTTGGCCCTAAAATCTTCATAACCAAGTTTCATCATACAAAAAATATAAAGTAAATGAACATAGGATAAGCAAATCAATTCAACAAGCTTTTAGAAAGCATATTGAAAGTTTAAAAGAAATTTTTTCACGAGAATAAACGGTCTTCTTCAACTAAAAAATATTAAAAAGAAACACAATTCTCACATAATTAAATTCTAATTGGCTTTTTTGATAGAAATTATCTTTTTTTGTTAGATGGTTTCAAAGAAGAAAAAAGAAAAGAAATGAGAATATATATCCTAACTAATTTATCAAGATATGAATATAGTCTATCAATCCTTAAAGTAAATATATATAAAATATAATTATATAATTATTAATTACCAGGTTATTGATTTGGGTTGGGTTGAAATTTTTTTAACCCGTGACCCAACCCAATCCAACCCAACCCAACTAGACTATATTAAAAAATTTCTTAACCCAAACCTAACTCAATTTTTGAAAATATTAACCCAACCCAATCTATTACACTGGTTTGGGCTTGATCCATGGATACACTTGTTTCCATATTCACCCCTAATACATGTGCATGCTCTTTGATACCATTAGTTTTGCTTTATTTACGAGGAACAAAGTGATTAATTGATGAGAGAAAATATTGCGAGGATTGATATTATGGGCCAGTTTCTGGGTTGGGCTTGACAGGCTTGCATTAGATCCGTCAATTGCCACAGCGCAAAATGTATTAATTTTGGGCTATGCTCAGTTTAACCGCAGTAATATATGTCAACCATTCAACAAACGAGAGAAGTCGAGAAGGACCATATGGTTAATTTAGTGAAACATTTGAAGCGAAAACATAACTTAGTTATAAATACCGGGGGTGAGTTGAGAATATGAAGAATCCTCTCCATAGGCCACCTCGCCATTTTCATATACACAGGTTATCTCACCTTCTATCTTCCTTTCTCTCTCTTGACATTTCCGTTTTAACATGGCTCTGCCTCAACAAAACTTTCAACAGCAACACTACCAAGCTCAACAACAACAACAGCAACAAGAACAATCATCCACAAATTTCAGGTAATATTGTCTTCAATTTCCAAACTTCAGTTCCGTTTCCTTCAAAACCCTAACAAATATTCAATATGTAAATCTTCTTGCTAATCAATGATATTTTACAATTATCCTGATTGTTTTTTTTTTTCTTTATTCCAGAAATTTATACGCAATCGACGGTCAGATTTCGCCTGAGGTCGTTTATTACAACTCTCCAAATATACAGGATCAGTCTCAGCATCCTCCATACATCCCTCCCTGTAATTTTTCTAAAATTTCAATCTCTTTATCTCTTTATGCTGCGTTTGGTTGCTGAGAAATCGTAAGAAAATGAAAGAGAAAAGGGATTAAAAACGTAAAACATCCCGCACCTTTGATTTTTTTAGGAATGTAGAACAAACGGTTTAGCTAAGTTTTCTACACGTGGCTGATTTGAGCTTAGCTTAGTTAAATTGAGCACAAGTGAGCTGAACATATTGATTTCTAGGAATTAAACTGGAAAAATTAAATGTTTAATTAAGAAAAGAAAAGCCTAAAGTTTCTCTAGCATTTCATTTGCTTAATTTTCTCGGGAACCAGTGCAAGTTTTTTTTTTTGAAAAAAATGCTTACAATTTTGTGGTATGTTGTATATGTTGTTATTCTAGTTCATGTGGTTGGGTTTGCACCTGGACCGGTCCTGGCAACAGATGGTAGTGATGGGGGAGCTGATTTGCAGTGGAATTATGGATTTGAGCCAAAGAGAAAAAGACTAAAGGAACAAGAGTTTTTAGAAAATAATTCACAGATATCATCCGTTGATTTTCTGCAAGGGCATTCGGTCTCAACTGGATTGGGTCTGTCACTTGACAATACCCACATGGCTTCATCCGGTGACTCAACTTTTTTGTCGCTCATTGGTGATGATGTTGATCGCGAGTTACATAGACAAGATGCTGAGATTGATCGATTAGTCAAAGTTCAGGTATTGTTTTGTGCAAAGGCTTTATATTGTTGGCTAGTTATTAGACAGTGCTTATCAAAAAAGTTATTTTTTTTATAAGCAAAAAATTTATTAAAAAGCACCAAGAAGGTGCACTACAAAGCCAAAGGTTAATTACAATGAAAGAAATTTACAAAATCTAGATATCATCATTATTTATTGTGTAATTTCCTCTAACACAAAAATTAAGAGTATTAAACCAACTATCTCTTATATTTATAATTGAACTTTCAAAACCTTCAAAGGTCGTCCGATTTGTTTCTCTCCACATAATCCTTCAAATCGGCTGAAGAATTAAAAGTAAGGCCTTTTTGACCTCCTTGGAAGCTCTAATGCTACTCCAAGCCTCAATTTCATCTCTCACGGACCTCATCATCACCCAAAAGACTCCCACAACTCTAAAAGCCATTTTCCACAAGCTTCTAGCAAAAGAGCATTCCACCAAAAGATGAAAAATAGATTCAACCTTCACTTTGCACATATAGCATATATTGACCATTATCTTCTCCCTCCTTTGAAGATTGTCTATAGTAAGAATTCTATCCCAAGAGACCTCTCATACAAAAAAACAAACTTTTATGGGAGCCTGAACACGCCAAATTGCCTTCAAAGGAAAATAAGGAAGCTCACTAGTGAGGCTTTTATCAATAAGAGTATTATAAAAATCTTTTACCAAGAACTCTTTATCCGGTCTTGGTTTCCATCTCATCTCATCCTCCCTACCCACTGCAATCTTAGAAGAATAAAGGGCATCCAAAAACGCCGCAACTTCCTCAACTTCCCAATCTTGAATATTACGAACAAAAGGCAAATAGCCAAGAGACTCATTGGTTGATCAATGAAAAACAAGAGCTAATCCTAGTTTTTTTTTATCTCTCACCAAGTTAAAAATGCATGGAAATCTATCATTTAAAGGGGTATTCTCACACCAAGTGTCGAACCAAAGCCTAGACTTCGCTCCATTGCCCACCGAAATCTCAACATAATTCCGAAACTCCTCCCAACCATTCCTAATAGATTTCCACACTGCTATTCCATAAGGACCTCGAGGCTCCTTGGATATCTAACTATCAAGATCCATCCCGAATTTTGCCTCCACCACTTTCCTCCACAAGTGATCTTCCTCAACAATAAACCTCCAAAACTATTTACTAAGAAGAGCCTTATTGAGCAAAGATAAAGATTTGATTCCAAGGCCACCTTTTTCCACAGGTTGCTTAACCACATTCCAATTCACCAAGTGATAATGGAACTCCTCCATCGTATTATCCCAAAGGAATCTTTTTGAATACTTTCCAACCTTTTGGCCACCGAACTAAGGATAGGAAAAAGAGACATAAAGTAGAGCGAAAGACTAGACAGAGTGTTTTTGATGAGAGTGAGTCTACTCCCTTTAGAAAGGTAGTGATTCTTCCACAAGAGGAAGACCAAGGTACGTAGTAGGAAGCGAACCTGTCTTACACCCCAGAAAAGTAGCAAGGAGACTCCCATTACCACTTCTCCACCAAGGGGGATTAAAACACTTTTGCCAAGATTAACCTTAAGACCCGACACCATCTCAAAACAAATGAGGATTCCCTGAAGATGCAAAATTTGAGTGGTATCAGCCCCGCAAAAAAACGACTGTATCGTCGGCGAAGAGAAGGTGGGAAATATTAACGATATCGCCAGCGCCTCCTACTTTGACATCAGATAATAAACCCATTTCAACCTCTTTCACTAGTTTTTTGTTTAAAACCTCCATAACCAAAGAGAATAAGAACAGAGATAGAGGATCTCCTTGCTTTAGCCCGCTAGAAGCTTGAAAGAAATCGAAGGGACATCCTTTAATCAATATAGAGAAGGAAGAAGATAACATACACTTAAAAATCCACTTGCGCCATCTCTCCCCAAACCTCATGCAATTTAATAAATAGATGACGAAGCTCCAACAAACATGGTCATACACTTTTTCCATATCAAGTTTGCAAATAACCCCATCCCCTCTAATCTTCGATTGAGCATCCACCATTTCGTTGGCTATCAAAGCAGCATCCAATATTTGTCTTCCCTCAATAAAAGCATTCTACATAGGACTCACTACCTTACTCATCACTCCTACCAATCTGGAGGTTACCACCTTCGATATAAGTTTGTAAATGCAACCCACTAGACTAATGGGTTTGAAATCTCTGATGTTAGACGCCCCTTTCTTCTTCGGAATCAGAGTGACAAAAGTGGTATTTAGATTGTTCACAAACTCCCCCAAAGCATGAAACTCTTTAAAAAGTCAAACAACATCCCCTTTAATCACCTCTCAGTTATGGGTTAAGAAAGACATCGAAAAGACATCAGGACCCGAGGCTTTACCTCCATCAAACTCTTTTAGAGCGGCAAGAATTTCATCATCAGTGAAAGGTTTCTCGAGCCACCTAGCATCAGACTCATCTATTTTGGAAAATTCCAAACCATCCAAGTTCGGCTTGATCTCACAAGTCTCCTCATAAAGGTTCTCATAAAAACCAGGCCCTTTTAATTCCCCCCTCCTCCTCAAACATCATACCATCCATCTCAATGGAATTAATAAAATTCAATCTTCTATGTGCATTGGCCATTCAATAAAAATGCTTGGTGTTTTTATCACTCTCTCGAAGCCACAATTCCCTAGATTTTTGTCTCCATGAAATTTCCTCCAAGGTGAAGAGATTAGCCAATTCCTTCTTTGCAATTGCCCTTCTATCAAATCACTCCTCAGTAAACCCTCTGTAACTTCTTTTTCATCGAGCTCATTAATTTCACCCACTAGAGCATTAATAGTAGAGTTAATATTGCTAAAGGACTATTTGTTCCATTTTTGTACTTGTTCTTTAACTCTTTTCAGCTTCTTTGTCACTATAATGCTAGCAACACCATTGAAAATCACACCCTCCCACCAACCCTTTACAAGATCACGAAACCTTTCAACTCTCAACCACATATTCTCAAACCGGAACAGTGCCGGACCCCACATCATATCTCCTACTTCGAGAACAATAGGGAAATGATTAGAGGTTGGTCTATGAAGAAGTTTTTGGATTAGGTTATGACACTGGATTTCCCAAGAAACCAATCAATTCTCGAGAAAGAAGGAGAATTGTTGGAATTCGACCTAGTAAAGGCTCCACCAGATAAAGGCAAATCAATAAGATCATTACCCCTTAGAAACTCCAAAAAATCCATCATGGTCCTGGATTCACGGATCCCCCAATCTCTCATGAGGATTGAGAACAACATTGAAATCACCCCCTAAGGCCCAAGGATGCTGCCAACGTTGTCTAATAGCCACCAAATCTTCCCAAAAAAGACTTATACTATCACTTTCGCTAGGACCATATACGCCAGACATAACCCACTCCTCACCCTTGAAGAGGCCTTTGAAGACACAAGAAACAGAGAACGAACCAGAGAACGAACCAATCTGAAAAAATCGATCAAATCCAAAACCCGCGAGTCCCACATAATAATAACTCCTCCCGAAGCACTAATCGACAGTAAAAATTTTCATCCACAAGACCTTAAACGCCACTAATAGAATCATCACTATGCTCCATCTTAGTCTCCCACTAAACCTTTCCATTCTCTAAGAAAGTGCTTGATGGTAGCCCTCCTTGCCACGTCATTATCCCCTCTCACATTCCACGAGATAATTTTCCACATCATTGGATCACTAGTGGACCCCTCGACTCCTCTGACACCTCCTCCTCTCCTCTACCTCTATCCCCATTTAACTTATCATAGTTGACAGCAAATTCCAATCTCTTCAGTTCTCTACTACTTCCCTTAGCAAGTTTCCTGCCTGTAGATTGACCACGACACTGAGTTTTACAATCTTCAACCCTAAGACGCTCAATTTTCTCAAATAATTTAATAGCTTGATCTTCAATTCCTAATATCGAAACCCCTGCCAATTTGTGGAGTTTTTTTGACCCAATTCAAAACCTAAGTCGATGCCTTCCTGTTCACCGCTAATTCGTCCCTAACATCCATTTGCCCCCACATCTCCACTGGTTCGCCACTCTCCACTAGAGCCAAGCTAAGATCACCAACTCTGTTGTCCTCTCCACTAAAACCAGAAACCTCAGAATTGAAACTACCAAAAAACCTTGAAAACCCATCGGAACCTACTTGAACCAAGTGTAAGTTAACCTTCGGGGGAATGCTGAACAAAGGGTCAACAGAAGGCAATATCATCAACTGAGTCCTTATCGAAAATGACGAGATCTATTGATCCAGAAACTGGGAGAGAGAAAGCAGCTTCTCAAGAAACTGAAACAGTATTAACAACATCAAAAGACTTCCCTTCTGAACCGGAAACAACTTCTATCACCTCGCCGGAAAAATCTGGCTTGGAAAAAGCAACGACAGCCCCTTAAACCTTCTCCGCCAACATCTCTCCAAAAACATCCTCCAGAAGGCACTCGACATGATCCACCTCTTTTAGAAAGGCTTGATGTCGGCGGAACAGGGTCACCAGCATCGGAGCTCTTCAGTTTAAGACCTCTGGTCACTCCCTCATCAAGCGACGTCAACGACACTTGTAAATCCCGATAACTCAACGCTGGTGGACCAAAACACTTGGCCACCCAGCGTTTTGATAGTTTCCAACCCCTGAATCTAGGCCTCTTGGGTCTTTTTTTCTCTTTGCCTTACCAAGACTCTTAGTATTAAGATCCGCTCTTCTTTTAGCAAGCCCATCCCCTTCAACTTGAATGAGGCTCAATGTACAAGAGGAAATAAGCTTAGGGAATTGGTTGTTGGGTCCAGGTTCTTTAAAAAAATTAGGCCCAATTTTTGGCCCACTCTACTCTCTTGGCCCAAACTCACAACTGGCAGTTCAAAATTTGAATTTGATTCCATTTGTCTCTTACCCCTATATTTCAACTCCTCTACGTGCCCAGCCACACGCGTTGCAGGACAATCATCTTCTCCATCGAGAGGTCTAGACACAGACTCAGCCATTGCCCACGACTGCGGCTCTTTCGTCGAACGGGAAAATGCCACACTCCCCGACAGATCCGCCCCACAGCACGGGCAAGAACCAGTCAACGACAGAGACCCACCATTGGCCTCCATAGATTCAATCCGAGATTGCGCTGCCAACCCCTTTGAAATCTTCCCAGAAACAGACCCATAGAGCTGACGATGGCCCACCTCCTTGTCGTTCTCT
This sequence comes from Bretschneidera sinensis, assembly GCA_023935145.1. NCBI lineage: Eukaryota > Viridiplantae > Streptophyta > Magnoliopsida > Brassicales > Akaniaceae > Bretschneidera > Bretschneidera sinensis. Next base: position 119,425,935 of record CM043700.1, read on the forward strand.
CTCCCAAAGCGATGCTTCAAAGAAGAACTAGATTTGATGAGCTTAAACAACTTTCCACCAACCATCAGCAGCCACACCTTCCGGCAAGAGAATAAAACTGGATTTCCCACTAGAGATCCCTGTTACCGACAAAGCGGAAAGCGGCCATTCCTGTTTCGATGCAAACCCACCAAAAGGGACTTGTTCCACTCCCTCCTTCTCCGACACCGGTTATCTTCTCCCCTTTCAAAAATAAATTCCTTCCAAACCTTAAGAAACCAGAGCAACTCCTGTTCCAGCCATATGGAGATTCTTCTTCTTGGAGCAAATTCTGAAACTCTAAGCACATTCCCAGCAGCACCTTCTCTAACGAACTCAAAAAACTTTTTTTGAATCACGAAGGATTGATGACACTCACTGCTCATTGATAAACTTTTTTTTGTTCTCTGGAATAAAATGAAATTAAAGGATGAGAAAAAATATAAAGAGTATATAGAGAAGTGTAAATGACTTCCTCACAGTAAATGATTACCTTGGGTGCATTATGATTATCAGTTAAGACTATATAGAGAAATGTAAAATAAACACCTTCAGATCACATCTATCATAACTTCACTACAGTTTCTTCTTTTTTGTTTTCTGTTGGGGGAAGGGGGAGGGAAGAAGAGACAAAAAACCAAAACGAGTACAGAAAAATCCTTAAAAGTGAGATTTATCAAAAAAGTTATTAGACATTGTTAACTGGGGCTATTGGATTTGGCATTAGCTTCCCTACTTCTTGGACAAATAATCACTTTCTTTGATTTTCTCGGATGTGTTTACATTGGTCTTATGCTGATGTGCCGCTGTTTATGTCTAACTTGTCGGGTTACTTATTATAATAACTTGACTAGGTTCAAGGTTTCTATTTAATTCAGATGAAACAGTTCTGATTTAGTGCTTGAGGTTGTTTTTCCTATATGTAACACACTACTTGTCTGTCTGTAGAAACTTTTTCCTTTTACTCTTCCTTACTTTTGGGGTATGCATTTGTTAGCAGCAATGGCAGTCAAAAGATCATTTATCTCTTTAACTGTAGTGGTGGAAGTATCTGTTATATGTTGCTTAGTTTTGTATCCATTCTCACTGAATGGTTCTATTATAACATATGTGGTGCATAATTGGTAAAATTTGCAAAAGGGACTAGTGCGGAATGAATGAAATGAACTAGGTTTTATTGCCGATGCCAAACTACTAACTTGAACTATGGCATTTTTGTGGAGAATATCCGGTGTGGTTTTCGCTGTTGATTGGTCTCTCTGTTGTTTGTTGATACTGTAATTTTGCATGCTTGAGGAATAACAGGCTTGTGTTGTGGAGGCAACACATTAGTTATCCTACTTGTTGGAGTGTCCTAAGAATTAGGAGTTGGAGCTGTGTTCGTTATCTACCAGTGGGTTGCTAGGTCCAGGTGTAAGAGGAAGTAGTGTGACTATGGAGTTTCTTCATTGTGAAATATCCTTTGGCTAGTTTGCTTGAGCAAGAAGCATATTTTAAAATTTTATATGTCCTTCAATAAGTCTTTATAGTTTGTTCTTGTTTTTGTTAGGGTGATCGATTACGACAAGCTATTCTGGACATGGTTCAGGCTAACGAACTTCAAACTCTCTCACTTGTGGAAGATAAAGTTATTCAGAAACTTCGTGAGAAAGAGGCAGAGGTTGAGAGCATTAACAAAAAGAATGTGAAACTTGAGGAGCGAATGGAACAATTGACTGTGGAAGCAGGTGCTTGGCAGCAGCGGGCTAGGTACAATGAAAACATGATCACTGCCCTCAAGCTTAATCTTCAGCAAGTCTACGCTCAAAGTAGAGATAGTAAAGAAGGATGTGGTGACAGTGAGGTAGATGACACAGCTTCATGCTGTAACGGCCGTGCCATTGATTTTCACCTGCTCTGCAAGGAAAACAATGACATGAAAGAGTTGATGACTTGTAAGGCTTGCAGGGTCAATGAAGTGTGCATGCTTTTATTACCGTGTAAGCATCTCTGCCTGTGTAAAAATTGTGAAAGTAAGCTTAGCTTCTGTCCTTTGTGTCAGTCATCTAAGTTTTTTGGCATGGAAGTCTATATGTGATGGGATACATGTGAAAGCTCTAATGTTATACTAAAATTCTATGCATTATTCTTGTCACTTGATGATTGCTTGTTGGCTGTTTGTTTTTAGTTTCTTGTTTGGAACTTCTGTAGTTTAAACATGTTTCAGAATATTTGCATGTTAAGGATTCTGCAACATCACTTTTGTAAATTCTAGTTTAGAATATCAATTTGCTAAGCTGCTTAATAACCAGATTGCCTTAATTGTATGTAACGAAATGAACTGATATGGGATCTTGTTGGATTATTTTATTTAATGGTGAGAAGATGGAAAGATTTGTGAAAATACTGGAGGAAATTGAGGGGTGCTGGATAAAGATAGGAAAAGAAGGAGGTAATATAGAAATAATTTGTCAACTTAATCTGGCTTTGAATTATTTTTGAGGTGGTCCATGTGTTTATTAAGATAACAGTTGAACTTGTTGAAATGGCATTCTCATTGTTTGTAGCCTTTAATGGGTAATTTTTATGCATTATATATATGTACTTTGTGGTTAAGAATGCGGTTTCTTTTCAAGTGTTTTCCTTTAGGATAATGTTTTGTATAATCTCGTCGAATAAATATAAAGGTCATGTACTTCTATTTTATGCGTAAGAATGTATAATCTGCAGTATGAAAAATTAAGTTATCCTGGGAATGTGATTATGCCACCGATTGAATTGCTAAATGAATTTAATTTACTTATAAAAAATAACCTTGATATGTTAATCTGTAGAAAGATTAGCTCTTACATGAGAGTGTGGTCCAAAGACTAACATATATTAGATCATGATTAGTCTGCACAAATATTTTCTTTGCTATATCATTGAAAGAAATTTGCTTATTCAGATACCACAAAAAAGGAAAAAGAAAAAGATTTACTATGTTTCACGATGCCTGGAATGCTGCGATCTTGTATTATTCAAATATATGTGTTGGTGGGAAGCCTGGCTGTGTCGAATATAGAATAGTTAATTTTGTGTATTGATCTGCTGAAAGCTTTATAATCTGTTATTCTCGTTGACAAGTTATGAATAATGACTAACTATTGATAGCCTTGATTATTTTACCGACTAATTTACTTCGTTCCTAGTCTTCCAACATTGTTCATTGTGAGATCACCTGTTACACTTCTATAGTTGTCACAAGTTTTATTTGATTTATTGATTGATTTATTTCATTTATGTTTAAAGATATGTCATTTCTTTTATTGGTTAACAGACTCTTCAGAAAATTGAATAACTTTTATATTATTGGAATTTTTTTTTGATTTAAGTATTTATAATTCCAATAAAAAAATTATAGTATTGGAATTATTTTAGTGGTGTATTCTATAGCAGCAATGAATGAATACTGGTTTTTAACATTACCTAATTTAGTGTTGGTTTTAGATAGGGCGGTTGGTCAAATCATTATGTTTGTTTGTGATGTGTGGGGTGTTAAAGGGACCCACAGAAACCTATTGCTCAATACATGCATGTGGAATCTTCGGTTAGTAGGTAGCATATTGGCATAAACATGAAGATGTAGCTAACTTGATATTTTGCCAAGATCTCTCTGGAGATGAAATGCTTTAAGAATAGTTACGGATCATCATTTAAAATTCAAAATTCAAAAAAATCAAAATTTCATTTAAATTTTGGAATAGAGAAGATTAAAATCTATGATAGAGTTACCGTATGTGTATTATTGTTTTATGCTATGGTATTTGTTTTTAGGTCTTTAGGCATTGTAGCCCACCAAAAGCTGGGCAGATGAGATTTGACAATATTCTTGTAGCATTTTCACACGATGGGGCGATCAGATCAGGACTAGAGATGCGCTGTCTCCTACTTTTACTGTGACTCATCTGTTATTTGTATGTTGTCGTGTGCAACTGAAGATTGTAATGGGATAGATAACCATCTTCATAAGATCTGCTGCTTTATATACATAAGTTTAGGGATTGGTTTTGATTGCAAGCTATTCAGACATGGTGTGCGTTCAATTGAGACCAAAATCAGAAAACAGTCAATTCCCGTTATTAAGTATAGATTAGAGAGTATAAATTTTTAGATGTCAACCTGCCATTCAAAGAAGCGACCGATGATGCTCCCAGGGCATATGGCGCAGTGGTAAGTTTGACTTTCAAGATGACGGTTTTTTCGTAAGGTTTTGGGTTCGAGTCCTGCCACTGTGTTGCACATCTTGCGATTTACATCCTCCACAGGGTCTTAGGGCAAAGATTGTGAGGACGATCGTAATGGTCCGTTATTCAAAAAAAAAAGGAAGAAGCGACTGATGATGCCCCCAGGGCATATGACGCAGTGGTAAGTTCGGCCTTCGAGATAACGGTTCTCCCGTAAGGTCTTGGGTTCGAGTCTTGCTACTGCGCTGCATATCCTGCGATTTATATCCTCCATAGGTCCTAGGACAAGAATTGTGAGGACGGTCGTAATGATTCGTTATCCAAAAAAAAAAAAGCGACCGATGATGATGCCACGCGGCTTTGGCTGGTGAAGACTTGCAGCATCTTGCTTCAGCTCTGGGCTTGACCTGTACTCACCTAACCCGCCTTTGTAGCATGCCCAATCATCTGGCAGGTGGCAGCTTGTAGGGGTTGGGCTGATACCACTGGCACAAAAATACAAATTGGTTCTTCACTGGACTGGGCTGTATCTGTGCAAAATTGACAGCCTCAGACTTGGACCATGCAACTAAACCATCCTGTTTCCCCTGTTACTCCTATACTGCCCATATGCAACTACACATGGATCGTTAGCACATACCGGTGAACAAAGGAATGTAAAAAAAATTACGGTAGTACTCAGCACCTTCCCACCACCCCACCTCTTTTTTTCCCTTTCCCAGCAATGATACCCATTCGTTGTGCCTAAAAAGATACACTATCTATGTATTTTACTAGTAGTAAAGAAATCCATAGGGCCATATAGCTCCTACAATAATGTTTTGAAACCAATTTCTCTACTATAGTGCCTTTCCTAAGATATATTTGTACGGTTTGTCACAGCAAGTGACTAAATATGTGGGACCCTTAATTATTAAGTTGAATTCTACCCTTAATATGGTGTTATGAAGTTGAATTCAACTCGAGCATTGGTGTGGAGGTTATTTACGGGTCCTTCATATGACCTGCATTCGATCCTCTTTGCGAAAAAAAGTTGTTCTACCTCAAGTAAATCAATGCAAGTCCCAGTGAGGATAGGAGTTCAAACCCCTTTTTCTCCAACTATAACGATATAATAATTTAATCACAATATAAGTTTAATGTATAATTCACATAATCCATTTATATATTCATAATTTTATTATATTATCTATTTGAAATTAGGGAAATAACTAATAAATGTACAAATAAATAATACATCGATCAATGGGAGTAAAATATGAGGATGTGAAGTTGAATTCTACCCTTAAAAGTAATTCTTTGCAAAGATGGCATGCATAAGACAAAATCACAATACAGTTTTGTGTCAAAATCACCTGTAATTAGGGAGAGAAAATGTAGTCCTATTTAGACTAAGGCTCCAAACCTAATAATTACCCAATCACTGTTCCAAATGTGATACCTTTCGGTCCGAACTGGACTAGCTATAGCTAGTAGGGGACAAGTTTTATCAAGTAACATAGTAGTTGAACAGTTAATGTCATTTTCACCGACCTCCATGCAAAACTATGCAATAGTAGTTGAGTTGAAGCTGCTAATTTCACAAGTTACTAAGCTTGTAAGCCAAGCTGATCAGAGAAATGACTTGTAGCTTCATGCAAAACATGTAAGTACTGATTAGTATAGTAGTAGAAGTCTTGGGAAGCAAGTTCTAAATTGTTTTGGTGTAGAATTGGACAAAAGTAAAGGGGGAAGGGGGAAGAGCTAGAGAATGCTTTAGTACTAGCTTTAAGGGGAGGGGTAGAAAATTGGTGAACTTTTTTCTAATCATGCCTTAGAAAGTGATGACAAAGAAGAAAGCGTACATGCTTCTCCCATGATTATAACTATCTGCTATCAATTATTATTATTATTATTATTATTCTCCTTTTCCTCTTCTTCTTCCTCTTCCTCTTCTTCTTTTTCTTCTTATCAATTAATAATTATTATTCCCATTAATTTCCACCTCCACATCCACTTACACGTCCCACCACATACCCCAACAGATCTCAGTCCTGTCAATTCGCTGCTTCTCCTTTGCCTTTTGTATACATATACCATTATATTCTCTCTTTTATTCTTACATAAAAAGGAATCATCTGAAAACCTACTTTAATAAAAGTATACATGCACGTTAGATGTTGAAATAAATGAAAATTTTCAAAATTAAGGAATTGGGGTCAGTTCAATCATCTTAACACCCTCCTTATCCCCTATAAAGCTGTTCTTTCTCCTTTCCTTTTTTTCTTCTTTCTCTTTGTGGGGTCAATGGGTAGATTATATTGGCTTACCTCCACTTTGTACATCTCTTATGCCTTTTACTTTCCTTTCATCGGATGTTTGTACATTGATCCCTGATTTTTTTTTTTGGGGACTCCAAAATTGTGATCTCTTCCACTGCCAAAGTTTATTCCATTTTAAAACTGAACGTACTAGTGATACCCACAGCTTCTGCCTCGGGTACAAGGCTAACTAGTTGCTCATCAGTTGTGAGAGAAGGGGTCCCCATTAATGTATGGAATATTTGTATTGCATAGCTTAAAGGATCGTCTTTACCTCTTTCCTCTGGAAATGAGTTATCTATATTTTTTAATAGCATGTGCATTCTGTAAGCACTGCCCATCTGGTGATAGGTTCAATGTTGAAAGCTAGCTAGATGTTAATTTTTTTTTTTGTCTGGAGAAGATCGCTAGATGTTAATTATTATTAGACTATTGAGCAGTTAGCTTGATCATATAAAGCGGTTTTAGTATATTCGTTAGAGGACGATCGAGCTTACTTATCAAGCTAATGGAATATTTGTTTTGAGTCCAATTGTTCTTAAGGAGATATCAAAGATTCAAGGGTAAATTACAGTATTATGTTTTGAGTTTTGCATCTTATTACAATCAAGTTCACTACCTTGAAAAATCGACAATTACTTTATATGTTCACAAAATCCATTTAGATATACAGACGTCTTAAGCATCTGAGCTTACGTTTTCTCAAACACTTCAAATGATGTATTCTCATTCTCATTATCCCTTCAACTGCTATATTTCTGTGTTTTGTTTACAATTTTCAATGCGATGACGAATTTTTATTTTTTGTTCAAATCAAATTGCAACTATATTAACATAAAGGTAATCGGTTCTAAGGAAAATTTAACAATTTTTTTATAATCACATTATAGTTACGTGATGATAATAGACGATTTTCATCAAATGTTTTAATTTATGGCAACTCATGTTTTGGATTTACTTATCATATACAGATAAAAAATTTGAGGAGAAAAAAAAAGGAATTTTTTATTTTCAAATTAAAGGACCTAGTTGCAATTAGGTACAATATTCGAAAATAGAAATGTAGTTTACCCAAGATTCAAATATTAAGTCCTTTAAAAAAAAAAAAAATTCAAATATCAAGTCATTTTACAAACGGAGAGAGAAAATGTTTTTTTTTTTTGTTTCCTTTTCCACCAAACGTAAGATTTGATAAAATTATCACATTTTATAATCTTTTGAATCTTCTTCTTAATTCTCGATATATCAAACATGCATTTAGACTTTTATTGATGGAGAAGAAAAGCGAGAGGAAGGAAGAGGGAGATGATGAAAAAGAAATGAATATCAATGTTGTCTATCATACATTTGATAAAGATAACGGAAAAATAAAATGAAAGAAGAAAGATAAAAAAGAATTTATTTTAACTTTCACTTTTTCATCGTCATAATTTAAAAGAATTGTGATTTGTACATGTAAATGTAAATAATAAATCAATCATTTTATTTTTTTTCTTCTACTAGAGTGATCGAAATTTGTTCTTCACTAGCTTTTCTTTCCTCTCCCTTTCTTCCCTCGTGTTTCTTAGTTTTTTTAAACGATCAATATAAATATTATTATTGATGATCAAATAAGGCATAAAACCATACACTTGATAAAATTCGAAAAAACCAAAGAGACAACCTCAAAACCCAGCAAATAATAAATCAATCATTTTATTTTTTTTCTTCTACTAGAGCGATCGAAATTTGTTCTTCATTAGCTTTTTTTTCCTCTCCCTTTCTTCCCTTGTGTTTCTTAGTTTTTTCAAACGATCAATAAAAATATTATTATTGATGATCAAATAAGGTATAAAACCATACACTTGATAAAATTCGAAAAAACCAAAGAGACAACCTCAAAACCCAGCAAAAACAACAAGCACCAACACAAGGAAATAGTCCCCTAACAATTAGTTTAAGATGAACACCTTAAATGGCACAAAAAATCCCTTGTAAAAAAACCCCCAAAATCAGAGCATCACACAAACGGCAAATAAATCATCCCATGTAATATTAGAAAAGATGACAAATAAAAAAAATATTTTTTTCAAATTATATTAAGAATTTATAAATTATAAAAAAAAATGTTAAGAAAAATATAAATAGAAAAAGAAACAGTTTTATTATCCTTCTTACTTCATTAATTGTATAATCATACAACCCTTGTTGCCGCCATGCACACAGTAGCTGTTTAATGAATCATGCAAATTTCTTCATTAGAGAGTCCCTCTTCAGACAGTCAAATATTTGTGATGAACTTGTTATACCCTGTAAAACGTTGTGTGGTTATTATTACTCTGTTAAGGCGCGCGTTAAATTCAAACGGTGCACACATCATTTTCATTAACGTCAGTTTCGCGCGCTGGTTGAATGATCAAACACCAGATCACCCCCTTTGCTTGACATGATTGACCATCCAAAAAGGATGCTCTCAGTGGATAATTAGGTGGTGTGGCATTTGCAATAATATTTGGATCAACCCAACACTGCAAATGATTCGAAGATAACTGCATTTCCCCAGAATCTATTACTTACACTGCAATCGGATCAATTACAAATAATTTTTCACCGAATTTCGATGAGACCCAGATAATTATTTCAGATTCCCAATTTTTATATCATGAATTATTGGCTGTCATATGAAAAAAAATAAAATAAAATTGGCCACTTTAAGCACTTGGATCGCTTTGTAAGTACTAGACGTGAGAGAGAGGAGGTGGGTCTTAATCTATATGAATGAAATGATGGTGAGGATGATGGAGGGACCCAGAGACCTTTGATCACCACAAGGAATCCCTTGGATTGAGGAGGAGGAGGAGTAGTAGCAGACTTGAATAGTGGGGCCTTTTTTATTATTTATTTTAAATAACCTTTCTTTAACGTTCACACAGCCACAGTATGAAAAGAAGAGAGGAAAAAGAAGGTGATGTGCATGTGATCCAACAGCCTTTGTGTTCCCTTCTTCTAACCAAAGTATACAAAATAACCAATTCCTTCTATTGTCTTTATTGACATTTAGGGGTCTGGTTACTTTTTTGGTTAATCATGTTTAGGTCATGCATTGATTTTAATGTGTTGTACTAAAAACTAAGCAATTTTTTTATAAAAAATTTGGGGCCATGTTTTAGACATGCGAGGTTGGCCATTCTCTGATCAACGCACCGATTAAAAGCATATTGCTAGTGGGAATTCAAACACTCAATATCACATCAATTTTGATATCTTTTGATTGGTGAGCTTTAATTAATTCTCTGTATAATATATGTACTTTTTGAAGTATCAATCTATTATCCTCCATATGTATACATATATGAAAAAGTTTTGCACGAATGTGGTAGCTAGGATTTTTTTTTTTCATGTAGAAATTGAATTTGTCTTTTAACAAATAACGAAGGAATAAAGAGGAAAAAAAGGGAAACAAAAGAGAGAAAAAGGAAAGAAAAGATAATGGAGAAAGAAAAAACATTTATGGTTGTTCTATCCTTTTAACGTAAGTCTCTAAAGTATGTCAAAATGAGCTTTCTTTTGCTGATAGGAAACAGCATATAGGCCATGCAGGTCTAAGTTTTTGTCATGGAAACCCTTTTGGACCCATGTTAAAGAAGATTAGCCTAAGAGGAGGAAGCTGCTTTTTAACGTCTTTTCTTGACGAATACAACTTTTGCATGGAAACCAAACCATACATTAATCTAATGTTCCTCACTAATAGATTCCTTTCTTTCTAATCAATCAGCTAAATAGCTTTCTTTTATTTTCAATTAGTCAATGTCTTGTAAGGGAATGCAATATCGTCGTTAGACTGTGTATTCTCATAACACGTGTTTGTATCTTTTCACACAAAATTTCTTTGATTGCGCTAGCGTGCCAAATTAAAAAGAAATGAATGTTATTCGATTAGAATTCACTTTATTCAATTATTCATTTTTGGTTCTATATCCTAATTATACACAGTATTAAAAAGGGGATGTTTGGTTAATTATTGCTACTCCTAGATTGTAAATTAAGGCTATCCTAAGATAGGCCAAGTAAAGTTGTTTGACTACTTGATAATCTTATTATTGAGAAAAAAATTTACATATGCATGTGACAACAAAAATCGTCTTCCCACATCCCTAAATTCTAGCAACTGATTACAAAACTGCAGCTTCACTAACTGTTTGCATAAAAGAAACTGCAAGTAACTGTCAACAATTGCAGATGAAAACCGCTCATGTAAAAAAAATGCCACGTATCTTAACCGTTCTACTCTGCCCGAGCAGCTCATAACCTTGAAGGAATAGAGGAAAAATCAGGGGGCCAACAGTATCCAAGTTTTTTTTTTCAGCGATAATATAACATACTCCTAATCCCAACACATCCACACAACAACCCTCTTTACCATTGAGCTAAACCATGCTGGTTAACAATATCCAAGCATTGTGAAGGAACAAGTCTCTTGAGAATTATCAAAGATGATCCTAAGTATCTCACCTTATGAGGGTATAGCATGCACACCCACAATGATCAACTGGATCTCAGCTCTCACTTGTGAATACTATGGTATCGTAGTTTGATCGTCAACTATGGACACAAAACAATATTAAAATAGAAGGATCACGATTCTTTTTATTCATCATCAAGATCACACTTATTTTATATAAGTGGATATATGTTGGATGACATACACACACGTACTCATGAGTTTTCATGAATCAAACTTATCCAGCCGTACCATCCCTTCATCTATCCTCGCATTATGGTAAGGTTGTGACTATAGTCACTATATGCTATAATAAAAAAATATTGCATGACCCTAAGTCTATGAAGAGAGCATCTTGAGATCGACTCTAAAAATAGCATAAGGATTTCAGGTAAATCGTTAATCAATGCTCGAACTTTAACCTGCGTTAGTCCCAACTACTTCCTCTCATGTACCACCATTTGAGAGGGTTAGTTCGATTTTCATTGAGACTATCTAACAACTTTTGTACTGCACTGCGTGACTGACTAGCATCAATGGATCTCTTACTTTGTTGAGAGACCCAGGCAAATCCGAAATTATGTTAGTACCTTTCCACCTTAAACCTAGACCATTTACGTGGTGGAACTTGTGTCGATGACACCCCACTTAAGCGTTTCCAATGATCCGAGTTCAATCTCGACACCAAACCAAATTACTTCTCCAATCAAGCTCTAAGCCCCATTTTGGTAACATGTTATCTAAATATTTTTATACTTAACTCCTTGGTCATGGGATCGGCAAACATTTTCTTAGATGACAGATAATTCCCTTGCACCTTACCTTTCTCCATTAATTATAATATATATGTAATGTTTCTGCGTTTAAATTATGGATTATTAGCCCCATTTTCAATTAATGAAATTGTGAATTTCTTGTTACAAAGCATATTAACTTTTTCTATCAGATTACATGGCCTGATAATTCGAGCCTCAATTTTTCAACTCGACCTTAAAAAATTAGGTCAAGCCCAATATAATACCCGTACCCTTAATATAAGGGTAAAGAAGTAAATTTAAATTATATATTGAATTTAATATGCATACATTAAAATTGGGAAGCTGAACTTAAAAGAAATTTTGAAGGAAGATGAACATTTTAATTGAAAAGAGTTAAAAATTTTACAAAGAAGAATTGCATAAATTTTTGAATGATTGAAGAAAACAGTTAGAAAATTTTGTGGAAAAAAGTATAATTTTTCAAAATTTTCCAGAACAAAGAAAGAAAAATTTTCAAGGATATAAAGGATGAACTAGTTGGCTAAGTGGTCGACCAGTTACCCAACCGATCGATTGGTAAAGGTGACTGATCGGTTGATTGGTCGGCTGGCTGGGTGGACTGATCGCTAGGCAACAGACCGACAGTGTGAAATGGCATATTTATAATTTTTAAATGAAGAGGCGGTTGATTGGTTCAAGACCGGTAGACTGGCAGGGAGTCGGTCGATTGGCCGACTGATTGACCAGTCAGCGGGTTAGAGGACAGATTGGCTAGCAGCCAACAGGTAGGGTTGGGGTAGATTTGTAATTTTTTAAGGTATAAAGGATTTTGAAGTTTGAAATCAGATTACAAATTCATTTTCTCTCTATAAAATCACTCACTCACTCTCTCTAAAATCACTATTTCTCTCTAGAAAAACTGATAAACACTTACAAACACTTTGAAATTGAAGGATTTGATAATCTTATCTTGAAAATGTTGAATTTACTGAAGGATTTCTAAGAAAATTGAGGAAAAGCTTTGAAAAGGTAAAAGCTCATGAATTTGATTTAAATTATTGAAGTCATTCTTCTACCTTTTTTCAAAGGAGAAAATTAATTTGGATTAAAAAAAAGAACGAAAGGAATTTTTGTTAAAAGTATTAAATTTAAGGAAGTTAAACATGCATACATGAAAAATTAACCCGGTATATAGTATATAGATTGAAAAATAAGATAGAAAGATTAATGAATATGTTATGATTAGGTGGTAGTGATTAGCAATATGGTGTAATTGCTAGAAGGAGCAAGAGAGGAAATGAAGTAGTTCAAGAGTAACTTTAAGTGCTATGAGGTGAGTTGAATTTACTGTTAGTAAGCGAGACAAACATGAAAATTATATAAGTTTGGATTGATTGATAATTTGTGATAAACATTGAATATATATATGATATGAACGTGTTGATTAATGAAAGAATGTATTAATTGATTATTTAATATGACATAATATGAACAAGAATCTACGATAAGTTGGTAAATTGATAGCTTTGAAAGGATAAAATTGATGAAAAATCGAAGAAATACATGTTGAAAAGAGAAAGAAATCTCTTAAGATTATGATTGATAAGTTGATATTACATGAAGAGATGATTTGAAATACATATGATAAAAGAAAGATTTTATGAAAGAGATAGATTAATTTGTATGATATTATGGTATGTTTGCTTGTGTGTTGTTGATCATATGCGTAGAGAGAAGACCAAAACCATGGTTGGTCTAGATGAAGCACGATGAAATGTGGGAAGACATTGGTATTTCCCATACGTTGATAGTATGGAGTGATATATGAAATGATGTGATAAGAAAGAAAGAAAGAAATGGAATGATGAGAAAGAAAGAAATGAAATGATGATGTGGATGCATGCATTATTTATTTTTATTATTATTGAGATGCTAAGGCATCAAATTGCTTATGAAATGATGATAGAAACACAAGTCTCATAGTGAAATAGTTACGATGAGGAAATGATTGAAAAGAGATATAATATGATATATAGTAAATTACTATTTATATGATATGAACCTCATGATGGGGTAATTATGATGAAAATGAGAGTCTTGAGTTGATTAAATATATGAGATAGAATCTAAAACATTGTAAATATGAAGATTTAAACTATATGATTGATAAATGATTTGAGTCATGTATATGAGAATGATAGATGAATAATTATCTTTGATATGATTATGATTGAAATATAAAATATGACTAGAAGTATACAAATCGAGTACTTCTAGTAAATTGAATTCACTAAGCTTATGAAGCTCACTCCTCATTGTTAAATAAATTTCAAACAGTGGGTAGAACCAGTAGATTATTGATATTAGACTTAGAGTGAGTAGATTAAGTAAGTCCGTGTGGTCAGCATCCCCAGATTGTATAGAGAAAGAAAAATAATTTTTTTTTTAAGAAAGACATTGTTTATGCATTTTGTATATATTGAAATATTTTTTTTAATATTATATGTGACGTTGTAACTCCTTTCAAAAGAGTTGAGGAAATATTTTTAAGTATTATTCAGTTGATGATGTATTAATTTTTGCATGTATGTTTTTTGCTTGGAATCTAAAACGTGATGACACTGCTTCAGGTAGGCCAACCCAAGATGGGTTGTTACAATTTTGGTATCAGAGCTATAGGTTTTATGATTATATAAACTGTATAAAATTTAAAAAAGTTGAAGCCTAAAACAAATTATATTTTAAATGCAGAGTTTGAGGATGCCACGTGGACGTAACAGACTTAGAGGTAGAGTTGTGAATCAGAGAGGGCGTGGTAGGCCCCTAGTGTTTGGAAAAGCTAAGGTTGAAATTGATGTTGAGTCTGTGGTTCCTGAAATGGAACATATGGATAGTGTAACTGGTATTAGTGGTGCTATGAAAGAATATGGTCTTGGAATAGGTGAGTTAAGAAAAGCTCTTGCTCGTACTCTAGAGAGGATGAATGAGGTAGATGATAGAGCTAAGAGCTTACAGCATAGATGAGATGAACATGTTAGATTAGAACTTAATGTTGTTGTAAATCCTCTGAGGTGTGATGTTTACAAGGGAGAGTGTGAGTTTGCACAAGAAATGCAAGACTATTATTTTGCCAGATTCATTAAGTTGAAACCTTAGTTTTTTAGTGGATATGATAATCGTACTAAAATTGGGTTGTGGATTAAACATTTTGAGCGTTTATTTAGTGTTTTGCTAATGACTGATAGGCAGAGAGTTGCCTTTGCTTCTTTTCAGTTAGAGGGTGAGGCCTCTAATTGGTGGGATGGTACTCTTCCTAGACTGAGTGCAAATATTGATCGATCCTTAACTTGAAGTAGGTATAAAGAGGTATTCTTTGCAAAATATTTTCTAGATACTTTTAAATCCTAATAGGAGAGGGATTTTATTCATTTGAGGTAAAATATGTGACTCTGGAATAATATGGTGGTAGATTTTTGGCTTTATCCAAGTTTGTGTCTAAGCTGGTGAATATTGAGGAAATGAAGTATAAGATATTTCTTGATGGCTTGCATTTTGAGATACGTTTCAAACTTTCATATGCGAGGCATTTGAATTATACTATTTTGGTGGATATGTTGGTTTAGATTGAGAATGATATAATTGAGTTTAGAGGACGTAGAGAGTGGCTGAAGAGGACTAGACATAAGGGTTCTAGAGATTTTAGTATGAGTATTAAAGGTGGGAGACCACCCCAGAGGGGTTGTTCTTTTTCATAGGGATCTATTATTTGTTGTGCAAAAATCTACCTAAATTAATAATCAAATAATTGAACGATTTTACTTGCAAGTGCTCAAGGTCAACATAGTAGTATAGTGTGCAAATGCAAGATCATCTCCACAAGGATTGGTAAATTTTGCTTTAGAATTAGTTTCGTAATATAAAACGATAGAAATAATGATTGAGTTTGAATTGATAATGATAAATGCATAGGGACCTGATATCCACCACTAATCATGCTACCACAACAAAACAATATGCTAATGCTTTAATCACGTCATGAATACCTAATGTTTGTCAACCTAAGGGCATGGTGTATACTTCTTAAGCTATTGATTTCCCTAAGCAACGAGTTAGGCATGGTGTATACTCTAACTTTTTTCTTTCTTAAAGAATTTAGCATGGTGTATACTAAGTTGTTCCTTAAAAAAGCATAATATCTATGAAAATCGACAACCACACGAGACCTAGGGCATGGTATATACTCCCGGTTTTCCATCTTGATTAACCCAAGAACCCGACGTGTATTTCTTTTGTCACTATTGTTAAACCCAAGACTCGGTCATCCAAATTGATTTAACTAACTAGTTCATACCACATGCATATGTTGATCAGGCAAACACATATGAGGAATTCAAGAAAACAGGTATTAATCAAGTTAAGCATCTAATATAAATATCGCAAAGGTGCCAATACTGAATTATTGAGTAAACATAATCAGAGCTTCAATCAAGACCTTACTAGCAAATTAGTTACACATGAGTTTGATGCTAAACATCTTCATAAAATAAAATAAAGGGAAGAAGAAACCTGAAAATACTATGGAGAAGAGTCATCAATTCGTCACCAAAATGTCTCCTCAAATCTTCCTTATTTTTGTGTTTACAAGCCTATTTATAAGGTTTAGGGACGTTTGAAAACCCTAAACTTGTAAAACAAAACCCTACCTCTCTTTCACTGATGCACGCGTGTGCTCGATCACAGACTGGTGCGCTCGATCTTGGCATGGGTGCTTAAGCGTTGTTACGCTCGATCGCAGGTCTCCTATGCTCGATCGCACTAGGCAAACTCCAGCTTTTGCTCTTTAAGCTCAACAGTTCCAAAATGCTTCATTTTCTCTAAAAACCTATAAAAACACAGAAAACACATAAAGGAAATAAAATAGCATGAAATAACACAAACTAAGAACTTAACAAATGTAAATTAAGGGGCTTAAATATGAATAATTAAGCACTTATCATTATCCAGAGTCAATTGAAGCAAGCTTGATTTGTAGCCTCAGTTTTTTAGAGTTCTATTGGAGGAACCTCTAGGTTTGATAAACAACTTATGAGAGCTGGAGGATTTAGTAAAGGTGGGAGTGTACCACCAAGGGGAGGTGGTAGTGTTATGTATGATAGAGAGAGATTAGAGCATGTTAAATGTGTAATCGGATAGGACATTTATCTCAGAATTGTCTTACTTTAATGTGTTTTGTTTGTGGAGAGGGTGGGCATATCAATGTGGATTGTCCATTGATGAAATCAATTGAGGTAATTGGAGGTGTTGGGAGAAGACAGTTAGAGAGACATGGTGGATCTGAGAGTATTCAGGGTAGAGCTTCTGATAAAGGGGTAGTTGGTGAGAGAGGATGTGGTGGCCAGACACAGCCCAGAGAGAGCAAAGTATATGCACTGACCCAGTATGATGCTCATGTAACTCTTGACGTCATGATGGATACAATATTTATCCTTGATAGACCTGTTAGATTATTGATTGATCTTGGTGCAATCCATTCTTTTGCATCTAACGTATTTATGAAGTCTATTGATGCATATGTTAGTTATTTGAATAATAATATTATTGTTGAGGTTCCCACTAGGGATAGAGTTATAATCAGAAATGTTTACCAGGGTTACGTGATTCGTATGAGTGATATAGAATATGAAGTTGATTTATTACCTTTGAATATGATAGATTTTGATTTGATTTTGGGGATGAATTAGTTATCGGCATATCATGGCTAGATTGATTGTTTCAGGAAGAATATAGTGTTCATAATACATGGACAAGAGGAGTTTAGCTTTCACAAAGAACGTAAGATACTTGCAAACTGTCTTATTTTTTTCTTTGACTGCTAGTAAATGGTTGGTGAAGGGTTGTGAATGGTATTTAGCATATATGGTGGATTCTAGAAAGTTGGAGGAAATTTTAGTGGTAAAAGATTATTTTGATGTATTTCCTGATGAGCTTTCTAGTTTTCCTCCCAATGGGGAGATTGAGTTTTCCATTGATATAATTTCAAATTCGACACCTATATCAATAGCATCTTACAGAATGACACCTGCTGAGTTGAGAGATTTGAAAGTTCAACTTCAAGAATTGTTAAAGAAATAATTTGTTCACTCTAGTGTGTCACTATGGGGAGCCCATGTATTGTTTATGAAGAAGAAAGATGAAACAATGAGATTGTACATAGATTACAGATAGCTGAATAAAATAACCATTAAGAACAAATATATTTTACTCAGGATAGATGATTTGTTTGAGCAGTTACAAGGAGAGGTTATTTTATAAGATAGACATGAGATTAGGTTATCACCAGTTGAGGATAAATGAGAGGAACGTGCCCCAAAGCAGTTATAGGACACGTTATAGTCACCATGAGTTTTTTGTGATGCTATTTGGGTTGACTAATACTCTAGCAACATTTATGGATTTGATGAATAGAGTGTTTAAACCATTTCTTGATAAATTTGTGGTTGTGTTTATTGATGACGTTTTGGTGTACTCTAAGAATGATGGAGAACATGTGAAACATTTAGAAATTTTATTGGAGATTCTGAGGAGAGATTGTATGCAAAATTTTCTAAGTGTGAGTTTTGGCTGAATGAAGTAACTTTCTTGGGGCATGTAGTATCTGGAGATGATATATTAGTTTATCCAAAGAAGGTAGAGACATTATTGAGTTAGGAGAGACAAACTAATATGACTGAAATTAGAAGCTTTTTGGAGTTGACAAGTTATTACAGAAGATTTATGTAGAATTTTTTATAATTGCTACACCTTTGACTAGATTGACTAAGAAAGAGGTGAAGTTTGTTTAGTCTGAGGAGTGTGAGAAGAGTTTTCAGTTGTTAAAGGAGAAAAAGATCACTGCTCCAGTGTTGGTGCTTCCTTCTGGTGATGAGGATTTGTTGTGTATAGTAAGGCTTCACATAAGGGTTGGGTTGTGTGTTGATGCAATATGGGAAGGTAGTGGCCTATACTTCTAGGTAATTGAAGAATCAAAAGAGAAATTACCCAACCCGTAACTTAGAGTTGGCTGCCATAGTGTTTGCTTTGAAGATTTGGAGACATCATCTGTGTGGAGCCACTTATGAGATATATACCGATAATAAGAATTTGATATACTTACCCATCTAGAGAGAGTTGAAATTGAGGCAGAGGCAATGGATGAAGTTTATTAGTGACTAGATTGTACAATTCACTATCATCCAAGGAGGGCTAATGTAGTAGCTGATGCATTGAGTAAAAAATCTATAGGAAGATTAACTACTATTGAGAGTCATGATGTGAATCTGATGATAGAGTTGAGAGAGACATGATGTGAATCTGATGATAGAGTTGAGAGAGATGGGAATGAAATTGAATATAAGTGATAGAGGATCATTGTTAGCAAACATGATTGTACAGTCATCTATAGTAAAATGTTTGTTAGAGATGTACGGTAAAGAAGATTAAGCAAGAAGTGCTGAGTAAAAAACAGACTAAGTTCATAATCAAAGATGATGACATGTTGGTATTGGGACATAGAATTTGTGTTTCGAATGATGTTGAGATGAAAAATGAGATATTGAGAGAGGCATATGGTTCAGTATATTTGATGCAACTGGGTAATAATAAGAGGTATAGAGGATTGAGACACAATTTTTGGAGGTTAGGATTGAATATATGTGTAGCTAAATACATTTCTAGATATTTAGTTTGTCAGCAAGTGAAGTAAGAGAATAGAAATCCGGTAGGCTTACTACAACCTCTTCTAGTGCTTGAGTGGCTATAAGAGAATGTGAGTATGAATTTTGTTTCTAGATTTTCCCATACCCATAGAGGTAATGACGTTGTGTGGGTGATAGTAGATAGATTTTCTAAGTTATCTCATTTTCTTCCAATTAAAACTACTTGGAGTCCTGAAAAGTTGGTTGAATTGTATATAGCTGAGATAATGAGATTGCATGGAGTAACTTTGAGCATAGTGTTAGATAGAGATGATATAATTACATCTAGATTCTAGAGACGCTTCAGAAAGCTATACGTGCACAGTTATAGTTTAGTACAATTTTTCATCCTTAAACAGATGGGCTAACAGAGAGGATAATTCGAATACTAGAAGATATGTTGAAAGCTAGTGTGATGAGTTTCTTAGTGAGTTGGGATATGTACTTACCCTTAATTGAATTTTCTTATAATAATTAGTATTAAGCTAGTATTGGAATGGCACCATTTGAGACATTGTATGACAAGAGATGTAGAACTCCTATATGTTAGGAAGAAGTGGGAGAGAGAAAGATATTTGGTTTAGAAATTATTAAGTTAACAACTGAGAGGATCAAATTGGTTAGAGAGAACCTTCGAACAGGACAAAGCAAATAGAAGAGTTATACTGATAACAAGAGGAGACCTCTTGAGTTTCAAGTAGGTGATTGGGTATATTTTAAGATATTTCTATGGAAAGACGTGTTGAGGTTCAGAAAGAAAGGAAAATCGAATCCGAGGTATATGGGGCTATTTGAAATTACTACGAGAGTTGGGACAATGACATATAGACTAGACTTTCCTCCAGAGTTGAAGTAGTTGCACAACGTATTTCATGTTTCACTTTTGCGAAAGTGTTTACATGATGAATCCCATAGTATTTTGAGTCAAGTTGTAGAACTTTAGGAAGATTTGACTTTTATACAAGTTCTAGTCAAAATTTTAGACTGAAAAGAACAAGTTTTGTGTAATAAAGGTATCCCACTAGTTCAAGTATTATAGAGAAATAAAGATGTTGAAGAGATTACATGGGAGTGTGAGGTGAGTATGAGAGAGGAATATCCCCAACTTTTTTCATGAGATAGGTAAGAAAATTAGGGGACAAAATTTTTATATAGTAGGTAGAATTGTAATACTTGTACCTTTAATATAAGGGTAAAGAAATAAATTTGAATTTTATATTAAATTTAATATGCATACACGGAAATTGAGAAGTTGAACTTGAAAGAAAATTTGAAGAAAGATGAACATTTTAATTAAAAGAGTTAGAAATTTTTTAAAGAAAAGGGTTAGAAATTTTTTTGGAAGAAAGTATAATTTTTCAAAAGGAAGAAGGAAAAATTTTCAAGGATATAAAGGATGAACCGGTCGATCAAGCGGTCGACTGGTTACCTAATGGGTCGGTTGACTAGGGGAATCGATCGGTTAGGTAGTCGACTAGTAGTGTGAAATGGAAAATTTGTAAGTTTTAAATAAAGAGACGGTTGGCTGACTGGAGGATTGGTTGGTTGTCAACTAACTAACAGGGTAGGGGTATATCTGTAAATTTTTTGAGGGTCAACTGGTCGACTGGGTAGTCTATCGGTCAGACCAAAACATTTTTGTATATAAAGGATTTTGAAGTTTGAAATCAATTTAGAAATCTGTTTTCTCTCTAAAATATCACTATCTCTCTCTAGATAAGTTGATAAACACTTACAAATACTTTGAAACTGATGGATTTGATAATTTTATCTTGAAAATGTTGAATTTATGGAAAGATTTCCAAGAATTATGAGGAAAAGCTTTGAAAAGGTAAAAGTTCATGAATTTGATTTAAATTGTTAAAGCCATTATTCTACCTTTCTTAAATGGAGAAATTTAGTTTGGATTTAAACAAGAACAAAAGGAATTTCTGTTGAAAGTATTAAATTTAAGTAAGTTAAACATGCATAGATGAAAAATTAACCTGGTACAAAGTATATAGATTGAAAAATAAGATAGAAAGATTAATGAATATGTTATGATTAAGTGGTAGTGATTAGCAATATGGTGTAATTGCTAGAAGGAGCAAGAAAGGAAATGAAGTAGTTCAAGAGTAACTTTAAGTGCTACGAGGTGAGTTGAATTTACTGTTAATAAGCGAGACAAACATGAAAATTATATAAGTTTGGATTGATTGATAATATGTGATAAACATTGAATATATATATATACATATGATATGAATGTGTTGATTAATGAAAGAATGTATTAATTGATTATTTAATTGGATATATATATATATATATATATATATATATATATATATATATATATATATATATGATATGAATGTGTTGATTAATGAAAGAATGTATTAATTGATTATTTAATTGGATTATGACATATAATATGAACAAGAATGATTTGAATTTTAGGGTGAAAATCTACGATAAGTTGGTAAATTGATATCCTTGAAAGGATAATATTGATGAAATACATGTTGAAAAAGAGAAAGAAATCTCTTAAGATTATGATTGATAAGTTGATATTACATGGAGAGATGATTTGATATACATATGATAAAAGAAAAGATTTCATGAAAGAGAGATTAATTTGTATGATATTATAGTATGCTATTGGTCATATGCATTGAGGGAGGATTAGAACCATGACTGGTTTGGATGAAGCATGTCGACATGTGGGAAGAGGTCCCAGAAGATATACAAAAGATTGGTATTTCCCATATGTTGATAGTATGGAGTGATATATAAAATGATGTGATGAGAAAGAAAGAAAGAAATGAAATGATAAGAAAGAAAGAAATGAAATGATGATGTGGATACATGCACTACTTATTTTTATTATTATTGAGATGCTAAGGCATTAAATTGAGTATGAAATGATGATAGAGACACGAGTCTTATAATGAGACAGTTGTGATGAGGAAATGATTGAAAGGAGATATAATATGATATACAGTAAATCACTGTTTATATGATATAAACTTTATGACGAGGTAATTATGATGAAAATGATATTAAAATGATAGTCTTGAGTTGATTAAATATATGAGATAGAATCTGAAAGAATGTAAATGTGATGATTGAATAAGATGGAGGCAATTAAAGATAAACCATAGCCTGCGCCACCTTAGACTGGAACATAGACTATACTCCAGTCTAGAGTAGCGCAGATTAGATACAACATAGAAAATGAAATTTGATTTGACAGCTTATTTGAACATAGAAATAGCATATTACTGAAAAAATAGAATACTTAGATAAATAAAACAAGTACCTCTATAAAACCTTAGCTCGAGCCACTTTAGATTGACACACACCTGGAGTGAGTTTAAAAAATATGCAATTGTTAATCAAATTCAAACAATTTTCAACAAATTATCACATGGGTAATTTCATGAAAAATGTTTATATCATAGAACCATTTATCATTCAAGATTCCACACAAAACGGTAAAACCACATATTCATCATATTCATGCCAGTTTTAGAGAGAAACATGCAAATAATAAATTAACAAAAATGAAGCTACCCACATATTTTCGAGGAGCGCTACTAGATCTGAATCTTTGTGAATCGAAACAGATATCCTTTCCTCGAATGTGGCTTAACATGACAATGAATTAATTGGATTGAGGCCTCTTAAGCACAGGAAAAAATCAATAAATATTGATATGGACACAATACTCAATAACCCTAGTGTTTTATTGTGAAGATCTAGATTAAAACCCCACTTAAGTGTTCAAAATTCATTCAATTGATTAAAAGTTATTATTTAATGGAATAATAAGAAAACCACTCAAGAACAATATTGGAGAAAGAATTTGACTGAAAGTTTTGAGTTTTTACTTTAGTACCCCCCCTCTGTTTCTTTGTGTTTAATGCATAACTCAAGGGTCCTACTTATAGTGTCAAGTAGTAGAGTTAGTCTAGACTATGTTTCTCGGTGGTTAGATGAAACCAAGATGCTCCAGAGGTCATTTGATCACCTAAATTTGATCTACTGTACTTAACAGATAAAATTGGAATGGTAAAAAATTTATACATGATTTGGAGCTTATCTGCTCTTTGTGCCACTCTAAAGTGGGAGAGTGCCATAGGCCTCTAGACTATTTTATTTGCAAAACTATTTTAACTGCAGCTTCCTGAGTCTGTGTGCAACCTTTCATCAACCCAAATTTTGTTTTAAGATCTATGCTAACTTCTAGAGTGGCACATAGGTCCTCTGCGTCACTCTAAAGTAGTGAAACTGCTTAGTTTACTTTTATCATGTTCTTTGTTCTTCCAACATGCTTTAAACTTGATGTTCTTTTTACCTTTTACCTAGATTTATTTTAAGTTTGACACGTTCTTATAGCCATAATTGTCAGAATTCCTTGTCACAAGTCATTTTTGAAATCTCGATCATCTGAATCTTTGTTGTTTTCATAGAGATCCAAAAGAAATGACTTATCAATAAAATGAGTATAAAATGAGGTTCTACAGCTGCTCCTAAAAAATGATAGATGGAAGACACTTAGCAATCTGATATTTAATATTTTAGTTAAAATCTTTTAACAAATATTGCAAAGACTTAATGGTGTGGGATCTTAAAAATAATAAGGACTTATCACTTTAGGAAAGAGAACATGAGAAGTTTAAGTAATGGCCTGGGCAACCAATCCACTTGGAAGAAGCCAAGAACCAACAATACTACATCCTTTTGTATTATAGGCCAACAAAGAAATATACCATCTACATATAGAGATAATTTTGTTGCTTTGTCTTTACATTTCAACACATACATGCAGTGGTTGAATGTGCTCATTTTAAACCCTATTTGCAATATTGCTTAACAAAATTTTAAGTACCTTGTGGTTGCACTATGTAAATATCTTCCATCAATTTTCCATTGAAGAAAGTTGTTCTAACATCTAGTTGGTGCAATTCCAAATCCATTTATGTTAGAACAGTCAGTAACACTTAAATCGAGGTGAACTTGGTTACTGGAGAGTATGTATCAACAAAGACAATTCCAGACTTTTGCGTAAAGCCTTTTGCCACTAATCTCACCTGTTATTTGTCTAGAGTTCCACCACTTTTATACTTTTTCTTCAATTGCTATTTAAAACCAATTGGTTTTATTCTTTGGGTTGGTCAACCAATTCCTAGACCTTATTCTTTTCATTAGAATTTAATTCCTTGATCACGGATGCTTGCCATTTATCAACATCCAAGCAATTAATAGCTTGTTTATATATAGTCTCTAGGATTTTCATGCAGTGTACTGATAACTATAATTACATCATCAATATTTAAGACGTAATGATCTCTTAGCCACAAAAAGGGAGTTCCCTAAATATTTTCCTCTCGCTAGCTAATTCGAACATTTGAAGATGGTTCACATTTAATACATTTTTCTAAGAGTCTTGGTGCTTATGATAGTTTGGAATGTGATTCTTACTATTCTCAAGATCCAAAAGAATTTATGTCATAGGGTGAATTGTATCTGTAAACCGAGGTTCAAACCTAAGAGGGGGTGAATTAGGTTTTAAAAAACTTTTTCTAATTAGCCTGGAAGTTTTTAAACAGTTAAATACACAAAGCACACAATCAAATAATATACTTGAAAATGAAGGAGTTAAGGAAGAGAATATGCAAACTCCGTTTATAGCGGTTCGACAATATCAAATTCTTTTCGACCCTACGTCCACTCTCTTCAAGGAACCTCCTTGAAGTAATCCACTAAAACTTTAGTCGTACAACTTCACGGGTGTTGCATAAACCTTACAATAATATCTTCCTCACGGAAGTTACAACTGAAGTGTTTAATCTTAAACACTCTAAGAGTTACACCAACTCTTTCCCTTTACAATAAATTTGATTGACTGTAAAGTAAATGGTAGAGAGATAGCAATGAATGCTTTTTACAAATGAAATTTTTCAAAGATTTTGAGAATTAATGAGCTATAAGATGAATTGAATGTGCTATATTCCTTGTTTAAATACTCATTGAAGTGGATTTATATAGCCTTGAATCAATATGGCCATTTGACATTGACTTGGTAGGTTTGGGGCATTCAATGCTCAAGTTTCGCGTATCAAACAGTAATATTTTCGAATTACCAGTCGACTAGGTCAAGTGAAAAATCTTCACTTTTAGGCTTAGGGAGAGTACCAGTCGACTGAGTCATAGGAACAGTAACCTGGGTGAAGTTACTAGTCGACTGGGTCCTCAGCACCAGTCGACTGAGAACTTACTGTCCCATATCCCAGTCAACTGGTATGTAGACCCAGTTGATTGGGTTGTCATTCAACCCAGTTTTCATGTTTTAAAACAGTTTTTGACTTAAGAACTTTTTGTATTATAGTTTTGTCAAAGTATTTTGTAAATTGAGTGCTGAGTGCTACATATTACATGTTTTAGCCCCTTAGTTTACATTTGTTGAGTTCTTAATTATGTTATTTCGTGCTATTTTTTCTATTTTCTGTATTTTCTGTGTTTTTATAGGTTTTGGAATAAAATGAAGCAATGTGGAAACTTCAGGGCTTAAAGAGCAAAAGCTGAGGATGCCTAGTGCGATCGAGCGCACAGGACGTGCGATCGATCGCACCTGCGATCGTGCGCACACGGTATGAGATCAATCGCACCTGTGCTCGAGCGCACCAGACTTGCGATCGATCGCAAGTGACTAGCACATCCCATATTGGAAAGGAAACATTTGATACTGCATATATATTACAGCGCACTGTGATGCGCTTGAGTGCAATAGGGCTACGATCGATCGCAGTTGACTCGCACATCCCACATCGGATAGGAAGCACTTACAGCGCACCAGACGCATTGCATCGCACCATGCTGCGATCGATAGCACCAGACTTGCGATAGATCGCAAAGAGGCAATATCCCACATCGAATTTACAGCTCATTGTACTCTGAGAATTCCCTTATATAAACACTATCTCACCTTATTATTCAGTGTGCAGTCTGGTGGATTTCTACTAGCATTCTAGTAGATCTCATAAGGGCTTTTGCCACCACCGGGGGAAGTGCTGCCCAACAGCGTGTGGAATTTCTCCCAATGTACAGTCAGTTTTAATTCTTTTCAAGTTTTTAATGCTTAGCACTTTTTATTGTGAAATTTAGTTTCATGATAATGGGTGGCTAAAATCTTCAGCTAAGCTTGAAGATGAAGCCTCGCCATTGTTTAGCATTATATTTTCAGATATGTTTATACAATTCTGATATGTTTAGTTTAAATGTTCTATTTCAATTGTTTGAGTAAATTCTTATGATTGATAGTTTTTAATTGTTCTGTTGGATATTCTGTGTGATTCATCTGATGGATACATCGAATTTTTTTCGATTAAATTGGATTTCCTTTGTGATTTGTTAAAAGTGGATACATTGGATGCTTTTAGTTTAATTGGGATATTCGTTTTTTTTTGTTTAAATTGGATTCATGAAATGTTTTGATAGATTATTTTTATATAGAACATGAAGATATATGCTTTACTTTGGTTATGTGGATTCGGAAACCTTAGTGTTTTCATCATTAGTTATTAAATCAATTTAGTTTAGTTTAGTTTATATTTGTTTTGCAAAAATATAATTCACAATTCGGAACTAGGTTAAAATAAAGTTAGTTTAAATAAAAAACTATTTTCACAAAGCACTCCCTGTGGATTCGACCTTGCACTTGCACAACACTATATTGCAAACGATTCGTGCGATTGTGGGTAATTTAAAACTCATAACAAGTTTTTGGCGCCGTTGCTGGGGAATGTTTTTGTTTGTGAAATTTTTATCTAAATTGATTTTATTTTTCTACTAGTTTAGTTAGCATTTTTGTTTTATTTTTCTTTCTGTTTTATTTTATTTTGCTGCTTCTGCTAATTAGTTTGTTTTACTGTTTTCTGTTTGGTGTATGCTTGGTCGGAGATCCCTGAATTTATAATTGACACCTTTAGATCCCAATTTAGAAAGAACTCTTAGGAGACAGAAGAAGTCACTTGCTGAACAAGAGACAATTGAGATGGGAGAAAATTTGAGGAACCAAGAGCAACCTGAAGCGTGGAACGTGGACTCCACCACGTCCCTGAGAGATTTGTTCGCACCAGTTGCGACTAACTCATCTTTCTGCATCGTGTTGCCACCCACCAATGCTACCCGTTTTGCTTTAAAGCCACATGTCATCCAACTCCTACCCCCATTTAATGGCTTAGATCTTGAAAATCCTTACAGCCATGTAAAGAAGTTCAAAGATATTTGTGCCACATTCAAGTTTCAGAACTTTTCTGAGGAGTTAGTCCATCTTAGACTTTTCCCTTTTTCTCTTCATGATAGAGCTAGGTCATGGTTGGATTCCAACACGTCCGGGTCTATTACATCTTGGGAAAATTTGCTGAGTAAATTCTACAATAAATTTTTCCCAATGTCTAGAGTGAATGAGTACCGAAAGGAGATTAGTTCTTTCACTCAGGAGGAGGATGAGACGTTTTCTGAGAGTTGGGAGCGTTTTAAAGAGTTACTGATTAGATGCCGTCCACATGGATATGAGAAGTGGAGACTTGTTCAGTTCTTCTACCAAGGGTTGACTCAACCCAACCGTAGCATGATCGAGTCTATGAATGGGGGGGGGGGGCATTCTTAAGTCTGATAGGGGATGAAGCATACAAGGCATTGGACAAACTGTCTGACAACTTGCAGCAGTGGGATTTTTCAAACTGTCGGGATAAATCCATTCATGCTCCTAGGAAAAGAGGCATATATGAGATTAAGGAAGAGACTGACTTGAAGATAAAGATAGATGCTCTCACCAAGAAAATTGATGCTCTCACTATGGGTAACTCCATCAATGTTGCCAACACAATTAATGATGATTGCTGTTCCATCTGTGCTAGTCCTATGCATTTAGCACAGAATTATCCATCTATGCTGGATTTTACCGAGTGTCCCACGGAACATGTAAACGCTTTCAATGACTATAGGAGGCAATCAGGTGGACCCTACTCTGAGACTTACAATCCAGGGTGGCGGAACCACCCTAATTTTTCATGGAAGCAGAACCAATTGCTGAATCAGGGAGGAGCCCCTCATCATGCTCACAATCAATACCCTCCTGGATTGCCTCCACCAATTCCAAGTTATGGTCGCTCAGTCCATCCAGCACCAGCATCTGCTTACCATACTCCCACTCAAGTGCCAATGTCAGTTTCACAGTCATTGGAGGACACTTTCAATGAGTTCATGAAGATGACCAACCAATCCATCAGTGAAGTGAGGAGCATGACAATAGTAAACACCCAAGCGATTACCAATCTAGAGAGTCAAATGGGGCAAATCGCAAGTCACTTGGGTAAAAGAAAAAAAGGGAAGTTCCCTAGTTAGCTCGTGCCCAACCCAAAGAGACAATTTGTAATTAGAAATTCATCAACTTCTACGCACGGGGAGGAACAAATGCAATCGATTGTCACATTAAGATCTGGGAGACAAGTGGACAATCGAGTGAAAGAGAGCCATGTTATGCAGCAAGGGCAAGAAAGTGGCAATAAAGAGAAGAGAAATGCTGAGCCATCTACAGCCACTCCTATTGTGAATGACCCTCCTAGGTCATTTGTACCTAAAGCACCCTACCCTGAGAGATTACAAGCGCCCAAGAAAGGAGGGAAGTTTGAAGAAATTCTTTAGGTGTTCAAGCGAGTCCAACTTAATATTCCACTTTTAGACGCCATCGAGCAAGTGCCATCATATGCCAAGTTCTTAAAGGACTTGATCACTATCAAGAGGAGGAAGAATGTCCCAAATAAGGCATTTTTGACCAAGCAGGTTAGCTCAATCCTTCAGTGCAAGCTGCCGATCAAGTATAAGGACCCAGGGTGTCCTACCATCTCTTGCATGATAGAAGTCAGCCAGATTGAGAGGGCTCTATTGGATTTAGGAGCCAGTGTGAATCTTCTGTCCTATTTAGTCTATTTGCAGTTGGGGTTAGGAGAATTGAAGCCCACATCGACAACACTTCAATTGGCTGACTAGTCAGTGAAAATACCACGGGGAGTAGTTGAGGACGTTTTGATAAAGGTAGATCAGTTTTATTTCTCCATGGATTTTATTGTGCTAGATATAGAGCCGGTCCAGAATATAGGGATTCAGATACTGGTGATTCTAGGGCGACCATTCTTAGCCACGGCTAATGCCCTAATCAATTGTAGGACAGGGGTGATGAAGATTTCCTTCGAAAATATGACAGTGGAGTTGAATATTTTTGATATCACTAAACAACCACTGGAATTTACTGAAGTGAGAAATATATGCTTAATAGAGGAGATTATTGAAGATGCGGTGGATGAATCAAGCATGGAGGACCCCCTGGAGGCATACTTTGCTCAGTTTGGAGAGGATCTGGATTTGGATAAGTTACTTGAGCAAGTAAATGCCATTTTAGAGTCTACTCTTACGGAGAGTAGTGAGAAGGAAGAGACTGAAGAACTTGAGCCTCCTAAGAAGGAACTTAAACCTTTACCGGAAAATCTTCAGTATAAGTTCCTAGGTCCAGCAGAGTCTTTGCTTGTGATTATAGCTTCAGATTTGGTTAAGGCTCAAGAGGAGAAATTATTAGATGTTTTGAGAGAACACAAGGAAGCTATACACTGGACCATTGAGGATATTAAGGCAATCAGCCCCTCGTTGGTAATGCACAAGATACATTTGGAGGAGAATGTCAAGCTATCGAGGGAGCCACAAAGAAGGCCTAACCCAGCTATGCAAGAGGTTGTGAGGACAAAAGTTATTAAGCTGTTAGATGCAGGGATCATTTATCCCATCTCCGATAGCAAGTTGGTGAGCCCGATTCATGTCGTGCCCAAGCGAGCTGGATTAACGGTAGTAAAGAATAAGGATGATGAGTTGGTGCCAACTCGTGTTCAGTCAAGATGGAGAGTGTGTATAGACTACCGTAAACTGAACACTGCCACAAGGAAGGATCATTTTTCACTCCCATTTATTGATCAGATAGTGGAGCATTTGGCTAGGAACGAGTATTATTGTTTTTTGAATGGTTATTCTGGATATAACCAGGACCCCGTGGACCCCGAAGATCAGGAGAAAACAATATTTACCTGTCCTTTTGGGACATTCGCCTATCGTCGCATGCCCTTTGGGTTATGCAATGCACTTGCTACTTTTCAGCGGTGCATGGTCAGCATATTCTCTGACATGGTGAAGTGTTCTTTAGAGATTTTCATGGATGACTTCTCCATCTTCTGTTCAACATTTGAAGAGTGTCTGCACCATCCCACTTTGGTTTTAGTATGATGCAAGGAGAAGAGCCTGGTGCTTAATTGGGAGAAATGAAATTTTATGGTCAAGCAAGGTATTGTATTGGGGCACGTCATTTCTCATCGAGGAATTGAGGTCGACAAAGCAAAGGTGGACCTAATTTCCAACCTTCCACCCCCACGTACAGTGAAGGAGGTTCGATCAGGATTCTACAGGCGATTTATCCAGAATTTCAGCAAGATCGCCCGGCCCTTGTGTAAGTTATTAATGAAGGATGCCCCATTTGTATTTGATGAAGATTGTAAGAAAGCATTTGGGGATCTGAAGAAGATTCTGACGTCCACACCAATTATTCAGCCACCCAACTGGGGTGTGCCTTTTGAAATTATGTGTGACGCATCAGACTATGCTGTTGGAGCTGTTTTGGGGTAGCGTGTTGACAAACTTCCCCATGTTATCTATTATGCAAGTCAAACTCTAAACGGCGCACAACTCAATTACTCTACCACTGAAAAGGAGTTGCTAGCAGTCGTTTTTGCATTAGACAAGTTCAGATCCTACTTGTTAAGATCTAAAGTCATTATCTACTCGGACCATGCAGCATTGAAGTATCTTTTCTCTAAAAAAGATGCTAAATCTCGTCTTATCCGATGGATCTTACTACTTCAAGAGTTCGACATAGAGATTCGGGATAAGAAAGGTTCTGAAAATGTGGTGGCAGAACATTTGTCTAGATTGATTGTGGATTTTACTAAGGCTGCCACTCCTATTTTTGAGACCTTTCCTGATGAGAAATTGATGCACATCGCTCAATCCCGCGCCATGGTTTGCTGATATAGTGAACTACCTGGTCACCGGTCAAATGCCTTTGCATTGGAGGCGACAAGATAAATCAAAGTTTTTAGCCATGGTAAAACATTTTTTCTGAGATGATCCTTACCTGTTCAAGTATTGTCCCGATCAGATCATCAGAAGGTGCATTCCTGAGCATGACCAATCTAATGTCATCGCCTTCTGTCATGATCATGCTTGTGAGGCCATTTCAGTGCTAAAAAGACCGCTGCAAAGATTTTGTAGTGCGGATTCTATTGGCCTACCCTGTTCCGAGACTCTCACACTTACTGTGTATCTTGTGAGCGTTGCCAAAAGCTAGGGAGTATTTCTAGGAGGAATATGATGCCCCTCAACCCCATTCTGATTGTTGAGATTTTTGATGTGTAGGGCATTGATTTTATGGGACCTTTCCCAAACTTCTTTGACTATCTGTACGTTCTAGTTGTTGTGGAATATCTGTCCAAATGGGTGGAAGCAGTTGCATGCAAGACCAATGACCATAGAGTTGTGGTACAATTTTTAAAGAACAATATCTTTGCTCGTTTTGGTATGCCTCGAGCAATTATAAGTGATGGAGGTAAACACTTTTGCAACAGGATTTTTGAGCAGTTGATGAAGAAGTATTTCATCACACACAAAGTTGCCACCTCGTATCACCCACAGACGAGTGGACAAGTGGAAATTTCCAATCGTGAGATTAAGTACATTTTGGAGAAAACTGTGAACCCTAATAGAAAAGACTAGTCTCTGCGATTGACTGATGCACTGTGGGCATATCGAACAGCATTCAAGACGCCAATTGGCATGTCTTCATACCGTATTGCGTACGAAAAAGTCTGTCACCTTCCAGTCGAATTAGAGCATAGAGCTTATTGGGCTATTAAACAGCTGTACTTTAATCTTTTGAAGGCTGGATCCCAAAGGAAGCTCCAACTTAATGAATTAAAGGAGCTGCGAAATGATGCATATGAGTGTGTACGGTCATACAAAGCACAAATGAAGAAGACTCATAACCAAAACATTTTGAGACGAGATTTCGAGCCAGGTCAAAAAGTTTTTCTTTACAACTCACGCCTGCATCTCTTCCCAGGCAAGCTCAAGTCTCGATGGACCGGCCCCTTTATTATTCGATCAGTTTTTCCTCATGGGGCCATCGAGATTGAGGATCCAAAGAATGGTAACACTTTCAAGGTAAATGGGCAGAGGCTAAAACCATTCTTGGAGTTGAGGAGTCCGGACATTGAGACAATATTGTTGACAGATCCTATTTACTCTGATTGAGGGTCATCTACTAAGGAGAATCTGGCTGAAGACTTTAAACTTAGCGCTCATGGGAGGCACCCCACAGCTTATCTTTTTATTTATTTATTATTTTACATATTTATGCTTAATGTTTGTTTCCAGTATTTTTTGTTTTCTAGTCTTTATTTTTTAGGGACAATGCGTACTGCAGATCAAGTTTGGGGGTATACTATGAGCCATACCAGTCCAGATAGTTCTCCATATCCCAGGTCAACTCTTTCCATATTATTCACACATTGGGGTCAATGTGTAATTTAAGTTTGGGGGTATGGGAGACACATTACACACACTTTGTCCTAATTTGTTGTTGTTTTTTTAATGCATGCTCATGCTATTTTGAAATTTTGGTTGATTTAAACAATTTTTGTGATGTGATTCATTGGTGAGCTTAAATTTTGGAACACATGATCTGTTGATAAAGTTTTAAAATTTAGTTACTTACTTGAGGCATTTGAGAATTCACATGTTTGATCTCGAATCTAACACGAGCACATTAGTACGCATTATGTGAGGTATGACATGTGATTTTAATGTGTACGTTTCTGTCTTAACTTAAACTGGATGACTTGTTGGATTAACACTTTGGCATATATATAAAAAAAATGAATGAAAATGATGATCATAAATAAACTTTCCACTGAGTAACTGGACCTCTTGCCTCAGTAAGCAGTGAGTGTTCATGTCAAAAGGTTGGAATTTTGTTTAATAGTATTAAGGCTAGTTTAATTTCGTAGCCTTTTTTACTCGAATTAGTAAGTCCTAAGGGGTGTCTGTACACCTAATGCCCTAAAACCATCTGGTTTGGGAGTCATTGACTCAACACTCGCTACATGGGTCAATTAGAAAGCTTAAAGAAACTAAACATAACAGAGCCTTACAAAAAGAGAAGAAAATAAAAACCATGCCATTTTCGTTCATTCTGATGGGAAATGCAGTGAATCTTGAGACATAGAGACCTTACACATTGGACTCATTCGGAAGCTTCATTGTTATTTGCTAATTCACTTCACACTGAGTCAGACTTATGATGCATTAGCCTGCCTTTTGTAAATAATTAGATTTTAACATTTCTATTCATTGCGAAGATGGGTTTATCTTTTTAAGATTGCTCATGAATCATTATCATGGTGGTGTGTGCTCCTAAAATCTTTGGATACCATGAGTTATGAACTTATCTTTATATTCTTTGTTTTTCATTTAGTTTTTAGTTTCGTATTGCTATGGGACTAGCAATATGTAAGTTTGGGGGTATTTGATGAGTGCTAAATATTACATGTTTTAGCCCCTTAGTTTACATTTGTTGAGTTCTTAATTATGTTATTTCGTGCTATTTTATCTATTTTCTGTGTTTTTATAGGTTTTGGAATAAAATGAAGCAATGTGGAAACTTCAGGGCTTAAAGAGCAAAAACTGAGGATGCTTAGTGCGATCGAGCGCACATGACGTGTGATCGATCGCACCTGCGATCGTGCGCACACGACATGAGATCAATCGCACTTGCGCTTAAGCGCACCAGACTTGCGATCGATCGCAAGTGACTCGCACATCCCACATTGGAAAGGAAACATTTGATACTGCATATATATTACAACGCACTATGATGCACTTGAGCTCAACAGGGCTGCGATCGATCGCAGTTGACTCGCACATCCCACATCGGATTGGAAGCACTTACAGCGCACCAGATGCATTGCATTGCACCAAGCTCCGATCGATCGCACCAGACTTGCGATCGATCGCAAAGAGGCAGTATCCCACATCGAATTTACAGCTCATTGTACTCCGAGAAATCCCTTATATAAACACTATCTCACCTCATTATTCAGGGTGCAGTCTGGTGGATTTCTACTAGCATTCTAGTAGATCTCTTAAAGTCTTTTGCCACCACCGGGGGAAGTGCTGCCCAACAGTGTGTGGAATTTCTACCAATGTACAGTCAGTTTTAATTCTTTTCAAGTTTTTAATGCTTAGCACTTTTTATTGTGAAATTTAGTTTCATAATAATAGGTGGCTAAAATCTTCAGCTAAGGTTGAAGATGAAGCCTCACCATTGTTTAGCATTATATTTTCAGATATGTTTATATAATTCTGATATGTTTAGTTTAAATGTTCTATTTCAATTGTTTGAGTAAATTCTTATGATTGATAGTTTTTAATTGTTCTGTTGGATATTCTATGTGATTCATCCGATGGATACATTGAATCCTTTTCGATTAAATTGGATTTCCTTTGTGATTTGTTAAAAGCGGATACATTGGATGCTTTTGGTTTAATTGGGATATTCGTTGTTTTTTTGTTTAAATTGGATTCATGGAATGTTTTGATAGATTATTTTTATATAGAACATGAAGATATATGCTTTACTTTGGTTGGTGGATTCGAAAACCTTAGTGTTTTCATCATTAGTTATTAAATCAATTTAGTTTAGTTTAGTTTATATTTGTTTTGCAAAAATATAATTCACAATTCGGAACTAGGTTAAAATAAGGTTAGTTTAGATAAAAAGCTATTTTCACAACGCACTCCCTGTGGATTCGACCTCGCACTTGCACAACACTATATTGCAAACGATTCGTGCGCTTGCGAGTAATTTAAAACTCACAATATTGAGCCATAGATCAAGTTAAGTAATTGAATTTAGATATTTATAGATTGATTCAATTACCTTAGTGCCTATTCTAGATCTTTTGTCTTCTTTCGGTGTTTGAACGTGTTGAGTTCTTGCATATTGTTTCTGAATTGAATGCTTTTATGGGTTAAGCAGTTAGGTAAAACTATTAGTGCAATTAGAGTGGTGTTTTTTCATTATTAAAATCAAATACGGGTCAACAATCTCTCATTTTTTTTCGATGACAAAACTAAAGAGAGAAAAATAGTTTTGAAAAATTAAGTGTTGGGTTTTTAAAGAAATGTGGGCAAATTTTTCTCTGTTTTTTTGATAAAACCAACCTCTAAGCATTCTAAATATAGTTCATATACATTTATTTCAAACCAAACCAAGCAATAAAGTGTTCGGAGCAGTGCTCCCCCTAAATTTATGCTCTATTATAAGTTTACATACAATTTTATCTTTTTACATTGATTTTTCTTTTTTCCTTCCCCATTTTGACAACAATAGAAAAGAACGTGTAAACTGAGAAAATAAGAAATTTAGTTACCACAGGCATGAAGATAAGGCATAAACAAACTTGTGTACAAAAACTAGGTGTGATTCGGAGGTGGAAAGGCTTCCCGAGAAGAATCAAAAGTTTGAACATAAGTGTTACTAGTTAAAGCATATAGATGAGCATGAATAGTTTTAACCAAACAACCAAATAGCATAAAAGTAATAATATATATGAGCTATGGTCTAAACAATTAAAAAATAGATACATCCATTCATTATAAGCTTATAGGAAGCTGTTTGAAAGTACAAGCACATGAATGTAACAAGAAAAATGAATGTTCGTGCTAACATATCTTAGGAGCTATATATACAAGCAAAGAAATAAAACAAAAAGTTTAGTAAGCAAAGGAATCAGAGCCATCTCGAAGAAGATCCCAAAGCTTAGCCAAAGAACCCTCAATGTGCTCCTAGTGCAACTCGAAATCATTTCTGAGTTTGTGAAGGTCACGATGCAGGTGATTGACTGAAGAGCTCAAGTTCTAGAACCCAGACTGCATGGACAGTTGGAGGCTCGTAATAGCTTGTAATATGTCGTTGTATCCAGCCTAACCAGTACTAGAGCCACCATACTATGGATTAGGTGCTCACTCATCAGTGTCCATAGCAGTGGGAAGAGCTGCATCACCCGACATCTCGTCGTCCTCTTCGTTGCTGTCACCATCATCGATCCGTATATGCTTCCCATCCTTGGAGTAGATCAGTCCATCTTGGATCGAGCACCCCATCTTCTTTAGTGAGGACACATTAATGATGTCATTGAGGCTGATATCCTGAGCCTCTGAGGTAGGCAAGAGGACATGAAAATGCTGGAGGATTGAGGTGATGAACATCCCATATGAGAGGCAGCCAGAGTCACTTGTTTTGTCATTAATCATGTTGGCTAGCAAGAAGGGGTAAATATTGAAATGGTGTCCAGTTTTAAGACGCCAAATCAATACCACGTCTATCTTAGATAGATAGCCCTGATTCCTGAGTCTCAAGTGGATGGTCTAACTCATGATGAGATTGAGCAACTTTGAGTCGAGAGGTATGTCACTATATTGGCGAAATGTAATGGACCGAAAGATATAGTTAGGGTCACCCCTAACGATCTGATAGGCCTCCCCATAATCAAAGTTGTTTAGCCATCTATCCAGACTCCACTGGACCCCTCCCACGGGGATTATCAGTATATTGACCAAGACGTTAGTGTTCACCTCAAACTCTACACCCATTATCCTGGTCATGAACTGAAGAGCCAATGGACTCGGTTTGACCAGGTTAGCATAGAATTGGTGAATGAGGCGTAGGTAATATTTCTGGTGGATTTTGATAAGTGGTGTAAACTATATAGCCTCAAAAGCGGGTAAGATATCAAAGTTGGCATGATGGATAGAATCGAAATTGATGAATCTACCCGTGATGATTTTATTGTTACGAATGATGGAGTTATACCTGTATTTGACGGTTGGACTCCAGAAGAGTGAGTTGTCGAGCTTAGTCCTCGCCTTTTTGCTCAAGGAACCTGCCAACCATTTTCCCTTGGCGTCTGGTGCCATGGACTTCTTGGACTGGGGCCTTGTAGGCATGTGAGGTCCGACAATGATGGTCTTTATTCGGATTCTCTCAGACATTTTGGGAAAAATTTGTTTGGAGAGAGAGTTTTGGGAAATATGGAGTTTTCAACTGTAAAAAGTTGAAAAAGGGGTGATTTGAGGTATGATTGAAGTTTCTATGGAGTGGTTTTGTGAGATTTTGGTCCAATATCAAGGATTTTCTAGAGAGAGAAAGCTTATAATTTTCAAAAATGGCGTAAAATTTTTGAAAAACTTTATCGATTATATATTGTATTGCGATACCCCTCGACTGGGTTAGAGTACCAATTGACTGGATCCTTCATATTTTGAGGACAGTGTGACATACCAGTCGACTGAGTAATCTGGCAGTAAGATATTAGTCGACTGGGTGTTCCTTACCAGTTGACTCCAAGCTTCTCATTTGATACTAGTCGACTAGTTCATTTGAACTAGTTGACTGGTGAAATGGGCAATGAGGTACAAGTCGACTGGGTGTCCCTTACTAGTCGACTGGGTAACTGGACAGAAAGATACCAATCGATTGGGGCCCTTACAAAACCTAAAATTTTGAGCTCCAACTTGGAATTTCACGAAATAGTTTATCTATGCCATATTGAGTAAGCGATATATTAAATAAGAGTTAATACTCATTCATTAGATGTCAAATACTCATATGATGAATGTTGATGCAATCAAACATACATTTTATCATAGTTTTCCAAGCCCATTAATAGTCTAATCTTGCTAAAGCTGTCTTCGTTTAATGGCTTAGTAAGAATGTCAACTATTTGGTCATCTGAAGGTATGAATTCTAATCTAATATCATCCTTTTAAGCATGGTCTCTTATGAAGTGATGTTTTATTTCTATATTTTTTGTTCTAGAATGCTGAATAGGGTTTTTGATCAAGTTGATAGCACTAGTGTTATCACAATGAATTTGTATATCTCTAAAGTTCATGTCATAGTCTTCTAATTGTTGTTTCATCCAAAACACTTGTGCACAACAACTTTTGGCTGCTATATAATTCGCTTCGATGGTTGATAGCACAATTGGATTTTATTTATCTAAGGATTATTTTTACTGCAATTATATGTGATTCCTTAGGATTAGTTTGAAATCTAGCACATCACACACTGAACATTATATCAGGTCTACTTGCAGTTAGATAAAGTAAAGCTCTTTTCATGCTTCTATAATTTTTAGTATCTACACACTTACCTTCTTCATCTAGGTCAAGTTTTGTAGAAGTACTGATAAGGGTGCAATTGACTTTGAGCTTTCTATCCCAAACCTCTTTAATAGGTCTTTGGTGTACTTTGATTGATTGATGAAGATGACTTCTTTCAATTGTTTGATTTGAAGTCCAAGAAACTAGATAAGCTCTCCCATCATGCTCATTTCAAATTCACCTTGCATACACTTGGCAAACTCTTGGCACATAGATTCATTAGTAGCACAAAATGTAATATCATTAACATATATTTGGACTAGTAGTGTGTCATTTTTGTGAGTTTTTGTAAAGAGGGTTGTGTTCACTTTTCCTCTTGTAAAACTGTTTTCAAGCAAAAAATTACTTAGTCTTTCATACTATGCTCTTGACACTTGCTTCAACCCATAGAGATCTTTAGAAAGCATATATACATGGTTTGTAAGTCTAGGATTTTCAAATCCAAGAGGTTGCTCAATATACACATCTTCTTCTATAAAACCATTTAAAAATGCACTTTTTACATCCATCTGAAATAGCTTAGATTAATTAAAGCATACATACGAATGACTTCTAGTCGAGCTACGGGAGTATAGGTGTAATACCCGTGCTCTTAGAGTATGGGTAAAGAAGTAATTTGATAAATATGATATGGAATTAAAATAATATATATACGTGAAAGATTTATTATTGAATAAAACAATTCTTTAAAAAAAAGACACGTGGACAACATAGGAAAAGAAGAAAAAAAACAAAGAAAAGAAAAAAAAAAGCGTAGAGGATAAGAAGAAAAAAAAAAGGTTTTACAAAAAAGGCTTTAAAAAAAAAAAAAAAGGGTGACATGGTAACACTTGGAGTCTAGGTGTTGCCAAAGGAATTCAAATCTCTACATGTTACATAGTAGAGATAAGAAAACGGTGGGGCGGTTAAATAATTATATATATATATATATACACTTTATTTTAATTATACTTACCAAATCCTGTTTGGTTTTCTTCAACTATAATTCAAATTACTCTATTTCTTTAAACACTTAAAGACTAAAAGAAAAGTTGAAAGAGTAAAATTTTAAAGGGATTTATGGGAGAATTTTGTAGAGAATCATGAGAAACTCTAAGAAAAACAAAAGGTAATAACGTGAATTTTATTTTTGAAATTTAGCATACATGAAATTTCCTGGAATTCAATGTGGGAATTTTCAAATGGTGTGAATTATGAATGAATTGAGGAATAAATTAGAAATTTTAATATAAATATTATGTCATGTGTTGACGATCAGCAACTGGGGAAAATTACCGAGAAGAGCAAGAAAGGCAAGGAGGTGATCCACGGGTAGCTCTAAGTGTTACGGGGTGAGTTAGATTTACTTTAAGTAATCAAGATAAATATGAAAGATATAGTGATAATATTTGAATAAATTATTAACTTATGATTTGGTGGTAGATGGAAATTGGTTGATAGGTATGATAAGAATAATTGATGTGTAGAGAATTATTTTATGAGAAATAATATTATTGGAATAATGAGTCGATTTAATAATAAATGTGATATGTGAAATTCTTGACGAGTTATAGGTGATGATTTGATATGATATATGAGAAGAAGAAATTAGTGAAATTGATCAAATAATAATTTGAGAAGAAGCAGGATAACAAATTTAAATGTCTGAATGTATGTCTTATTTTATATTATTGTAAATATGTATATTTCATATCATTAGTCATATGCATATGCATGAAATAAAATAACTGGGAAAACACCCGGTCTAAATGAAAATAAAGAACCAGGAGGGCAGCTGGTCTAAATGAGAATAAAAGAACCGGGAAGGCAGCTGGTTTAAATGAAAATAAAAGAACCGGGAAGGTAGCTGATCTAAATGAGAATGAAAGAACCGGGAAGGCAGTCGGTCTAAGATAAAACATGTCGACATATAGGAAGATATTCCCAAATAATAATAACATTTAAATTCACGTATTGCATTTGCTTTAAATATTGATTATTATTGCTTGAGATGCTAAAGTGTTATTCTTGAGTGTAAATTTATTGATAGATGAATGAGTCTCACAGAGAGACAAATATGATGAGAAGGAAATATAGAAGTATGATATGATGAGAATTGTCTGAGTGATTGATTATATGCTGTGAACCTCATAACGAGGTAAATTATGATGTTGAATTGAGAATTTAGAGACGATTAAATATATGGTTGAAAAAATGATATGTCTGATGAGTAACTTAAGAAGATATTGTGTAATGGAGGAATTATGAAATTGAGTAGTGATTATAGAATATTGTTATTGAATTATTTGAGGAAAGAGATGAATGAATATTGGAAGATTATTAGAAGTAATTGAATTATAAGATGTAACTGGGAGTATATAATCTAATACTTCTAGTAAATTTAATTCACTAAGCTTGTGAAGCTCATTCATCATTGTACAATGATTTCAGGTAGTAGACAGGATAAATAGTTTGATGAGTTGAGATTCAAACGAAGTCATTATCTGTAAGCCACGTGGTCCACATCCTCAGACTAATGAGAAAACAAAAAAAAATTGTAAATATTCATGCATGGTATGTTGTATATAGTGTTCAGTTGAGATCTGAATGATGTATCTCCCCTGTTGAGGGTTGAGGAATGATGTAATAATTGTAATTGGTATTATTTTTATTGTTGCATATATGTGTCGTGCTAGGATTTCAAAAAGTGACAATACCGTCTCAGGGGTGGCCAACCCGAGATGGGTCGTTATAATAGGTCTCATCAAAATCTATTCCTTTTTCTTGATTATATACTTTAGCAACTAGCCTAGCCTTATTCCTAGTTACTACTCCATTTTCATCCATTTTATTTCTATATACCTATTTAGTTCGTATTATAGTGTGATTCTTTGGTCTAGGAACTAAATTCCATACTTTGTTTCTTTCAAATTGATTTAATTCTTCTTGCATAGCATTTATCCAATCATATATTTTTCGGCTTCTACAAAGGTCTTAGGTTCTACTTGAGATAAATAAGCTACACAATTACAAATATTTCTAATAAAGGAACGAGTTCTTACCCCTTGTGAAGGATCACCAATCACTTGATTGGATGATAATTCATATACCTCCAATATTTGGGAAAACTATCCTCTTGTTGACTTGTAGATGGTTGATCAAGATTGAGAGCTTCTACCTCTTGAATTGTTTGAGGTTGGCTCTCCTTCGGGTCAACAATGGGAGTAAATGTTTCCATTCTTAGAATAAAATTTGTATCATCATTAAACGAAACTAATCTACTACTAATTGGGCTAGACTCATCAAAGGCTACATGTACGGATTCTTCAACCACTAGAGTTATTTTGTTAAAGACTCTATAAGCTTTACTAGAGCTTGAATATCCTAAGAATATCCCTTCATCGGTCTT
This sequence comes from Bretschneidera sinensis, assembly GCA_023935145.1. Lineage (NCBI taxonomy): Eukaryota > Viridiplantae > Streptophyta > Magnoliopsida > Brassicales > Akaniaceae > Bretschneidera > Bretschneidera sinensis. Next base: position 119,468,182 of record CM043700.1, read on the forward strand.
TGAGTCAAATTTACCTAAATTAGTTATATTGTTATTTAAGATGAAGCACTTGCAACCAAAAGCACGAAAATAAGAGATATTAGGCTTTCTACCTTTCTGTAGCTCATATAGGGTTTTGTCAAGCATAGGCGTAATTAAAACTCTATTTAAAACATAGTAAGAGGTGGTTATGACTTCCACCCGAAAGTATTTAGGCAAACTATTTTCACAAAGTATTGTTCTAGCAAATTCTTCTAGAACTCTATTTTTCCTCTCAACAACTCCATTTTGTTAAGGAGTTATAGGTGCTGAAAAGTTGTGATCAATTACATTTTCATCTCAAAATTTTGAAAAACTTTGGTTTTCAAATTCTTTTCCATGATCACTTCTAATGCTTGAAATAGAAATACCTTTTTTCGTTTTGAACCTTTTTACAAAAGTTCACAAATCGTTTGTATGCTTCATCCTTGTAAGCAATAAAAATAATAAAGGTATATCTTGAATAATAATCAACAATAACAGAGCATATTGATGGCCACCTAGGCTAATGGTACTTATTGGATCAAACAAGTCCATATGCAAAAGTTCCAATGGTCTAGATGTTGAGATTATATATTTTTTTATTTAGAAGAAATTCTTGTTTGCTTTCTTATTTGTCAAGCATCACACACTTTGTCTTTTTCAAATTTGATTTTTGGAAGTCCATTGACTAAATATTTTCTTGAAATGATTTTAAAAAAATACATGTTTACATGGCCAAGTCTTCTATGCCATAGCCATGAATTTTCACTAAAAACGAGAAAACATTTTTCATTTTCCGAATGCAAAGATTTTAAATCAACTATATAGATATTTTCACGTCTATGGAAAACAAACTTGATCTTGTTATTTTTGATGTCTATAACTAGACAATGAGAGGTTTCAAATATGACTTTATTGTCTTTGTCACATAATTGATTAATACTAAGCAAATTTGGCATAAGGCCTTGCACATATAACACATGATCAATAGTTGAGAAATCATTACCAACTTTGCCATGACCAATGATCTTTATCTTTGTATTATCTCCAATGGTGACATGTCCACCATCCCTTAGAGTTAGCTATTTGAACATGCTTTGATCACCGGTCATGTGCTTTGAGCATCCACTATCAAGGTACCAATAGTTACCTTTTTCCTTGGTGTGAAGACATATCTACATTACACAAGGATATACAATTGCACTTTTAGGTACCCAGAATTTCTTGGGTCCTTTGGGGTTAGTCCTAGAAAATACGGTTCCTTTAGGGACCCATACTTTCTTAACATTATAAGGTGCTCTATAATTATAGACATGTTGATGATGCATAATCCTAGGATAATAGTTATTGAAACTTTTAGAATTTCTTAATTGTGCATGTCTATAGTTCCTTGGATAAGCAATCCTAGAATACATGTTTCTATTATGAAAATTATGAACATGTATGTTATCTCTAGGAGTGGTATGATGGTGATTTTTAAGATATGTAATTGTAGCATTATGAACATACATACTATCTTTAGGATGCACATGATGGTAATTTCTAGGATATCCACTTTTACCATGCAAATTATGAGCATACACATTATCTCTAGGATATGCATGATGATAGTTCCTAGGATGTGTATTTCTAGTATGTGCATTCCTTGAATGAGCATACATATATGAACGAGTATTTCTAGGATGCTTATCTTTAGTATATACATCAGAATTTAAATTTGCATTCTTAGACCTACTAGCATATATTGAAGGAGTACTTTTAATCTTGCTAGTGGTCTTGGAAGTGGATACTACATTCATACATGTTGTTTTAATGAACAAAGTCTCTTTTGACTTTTGCTTTCCCAATGGAGAATAACCCAAGTCGGATTTCCTCCATTTAACCTTTAGCTAGATAACATTTCATCTAGTTTTTCTTTTCCAAGCATAAGTCTAGATATGGTGCTATTCAAATCTATTATTTTCTTCTTTAAAATTTCATTTTCATTTTTTAGAAAATCTTGTGAAGAGTCATAAAGCATGGAAGATAGTTTTTCTTTTTCTTCCTTTAAGCCTTCCATCTCTTTAGAAAGAGATGAGACTTCCTTTTTAAGGGTCATATTCCTATAGTCAAATTTCTTCAATTCTTCATGTATTTCATTTATAACCTCGATTAACTCTTACTACTACTAACAATGTTATTATTATTAGAAGTGGAAGAAATTGATACCTCATTCTCATCGTCGATTGACATCAAGCATAGGTTGGCAATCTCCTCGTATCCAACTTCATTGTTCGAATTTTTTTTCCTCTTCGTCATCACTCCATGTGGTTGCAATCATGGCTTTCTTTTTAAAGCTCTTATAAAGTTTACTCATTGTTGGACAATCACCCTTGATGTGACCGGGCTTCTTACAACCGAAACACACAAAAGGTTCATTTTTTGGAGTGGATTCCCTTGTGTAAGGTTTCTTGCTCTTTTTCAAGAACTTGTGAAACCTGTTGGTGATTAAAGTCATCTCACCATCTTCTTCGCTGTTCTCATCCTCTTATTCTTTCTTTTGCTCTTTGTTGCTTGTAGAGGCCTTGAGATCAATCATCTTTTTTCTTCTTCTCATCATCATTGACAACGGGATTCATTTCCTCAATCTTGTATGTCAATAGTGATCCGAGGAGTGTTTCGACATCAAGTTTGTCGAGATCTTTGGCCTCTGTGATGGCCATCTTCTTTGATTTCCAAGTGGATGGGAAAGACCTTATGATCTTTCTCGTTAGTTCAAACTCCTCAATGTTCCTACCAAGAAGCTTTAAGCCGTTAATAATAGTGGTGAAACGCGAGTGCATTTGAGAAATTGTTTCGTACGAGACATTTTGAAAGATTCATACTCGGACACTAGCATATAGATTTTTGATTTTTTTAACTTTGCTAGTGCCCTTATATGTAACTTGTAGTTTATCCTAAATCTCCTTAGCCGAAACACATGCAGAAACTTTATTATACTAAAAAAATATCTAAAGAACAATGTAAAATACTAGTGGCTCTACTATTTAAAGAAATCATTCTACAATCCTCTTCATTGAACTAATTTTTGAGTTTATGCATTATATGATTGATTTCTCCAATAGTTATTTCTTTTGTATGAAATCTAGATCCTTCCTCAATGACTCTCCATAGATTGTAATCTTATAATTCGACAAAGATTTTCATTCTATTTTTCCAATAGTTATAGTTGGAGCCATTAAACAAAGGAGGCCTAGTATAGAATGGCCTTCGGTATAGCTATTTGATACCATCGGATCAACTTAAGGATTTTAACCTTGAAATTGAGTACGAAGCTCTGATACCAATTGTAATCCGATGTTCAAACCCAAGAGGGGGGTGAATTGGGTTTTAAAAAAACTTTTGCTAATTAACTTACAAGTTTTTAAACAGTTAAATACACAAAGCACACAATCAAATAATATGCTTGAAAATAAAAGAGTTAAGGAAGAGAATATGCAATCTCCGTTTATAGTGGTTCGACAATATCAGATTCTTTCTGACCATACATCAACTCTCTTCATGAAACTCCTTGAAGTAATCCAGTAAAATTTTAGTCGTACAACTTCATGGGTGTTGCACAAACCTTACAATAATCTCTTTCTCATGGAAGTTACAACCAAAGTGTTTAATCCTAAACACTCTAAAAGTTACACCAACTCTTTCCCTTTACAATAAATTTGATTGACTGTAAATTAAATGGTAGAGAGATAGCAATGAATGCTTTTTACAACTGAATAATATCTCCCTTTCAAGAACAAGCTTGAAGAATGGCTCACAATAAAATTTTCAAAGCTTTTGAGAATTAATGAGTTATAAGATGAATTGAATGTGCTATCTTCCTTGTTTAAATGCTTAGTGAAGTGGGTTTATATAACCTTGAATCAATATGGTCGTTTGACACTGACTTGGTAGGTTTGGGCCATTAAATGCTCAAGTCCCGCGTCTCAAACGATCATATTTTCGAATTACCAGTCGACTGGGTCAAATGAAAAATCTTCACTTTTAGGCTTAGGGAGAGTACTAGTCGACTGGGTCATAGCACCAGTCGACTGGGAACTTACTATCCCATATCCCAGTCGACTGGTATGTAAACCCAGCCAAACCCAATTTTCATGTTTTTAAAACAGTTTTTGACTTAGAAACTTTTCGTATTATAGTTTTGTCAAAGTCTTTTGTAAATGAGCCATGGATCAAGCTAAGTAATTGTAATGACCCATTCCGGGTTGGCTACTGTCGAGACGGTGTTGTCACATTTTGAAAATCCCAACAAGACACATACATGCAACAATAAAAAATAACACCAATAAATTTTTTTACATCAATCCTCAGCCCTCAACAGGGGAGATACATCATTTTGAATTTGACTTAACATTATATGCAACGTAAAATGCATGAATATTTACAAATAAATTTTTATTTTATTTTCTCATTAGTCTGAGGATGTGGACATGTACATGGCTTATAGATAATGATTTCATCTGAACTTCAACTCACCAAACTATTTGTCCTGCCTGCTATCTGAAATCAATGTACAATGATGGATGCACTTCACAAGCTCAGTTAATTAAATTTACTAGAAGTATTCATTTGTATAAAAAGTCTTCAATATTTAATCATTTATGCCTCATACAACTTGATACTAGCATTCTACTATCACTACACATGTCATAAGATCTATTCTCTATCAATCTATTCTTTTTATTTATTGGTTCACCTTAAGACCATCAATTATCTCATAATTACCTCATAATGAGGTTTATAGCATAACATCTACCATTTAGATGGTTCTTATCATATCATACTTCTATATTTCTTTTTCACCATAATTGTCTCTCTGTGAGACTTATTCATCTATAGATAAATTTATAATAATAAACAAAACTTCAGCATTTCAATAATGCAACCAACATGTAAAACAGATGCAATGCATGAATTATTATTAGGGAACGTCTTCCCACATGTCAACATGTTTGTATCTTAGACCGACCTCCTCCCGATTCTTTATTTCCAGCATATACTGGTTGTCACGGTATTTATTTCCAGCATATACCGTGACCCTTTGTTTCCCACATATACCAGTTGTCACAGTTTTTCAATTAAACTGGCCTCCTCCCAGTTCTTTTATTTAATGAATATGTATATGAACAATGATATAAAATATGCATATGAATAATAATATAAAAACAAACATGAATTTAAATATTTGAATTTGCTATCCTGATTATTCTCAAATTTTTATTAAAAGAAATTCCACTAAATTCCTCTGCTCATAAATCACATCAAATCATCCATCATAGCTTGTCAAGATCCACTAAATTTCATCTCCTTATAATTCGTATCAAAACATCAACCATAGCTCATTAAGAATTTCACTTATTGCTTTTATTATTAAATTAACTTATTATTCCAAAAATATTATTTCTCACATAATAATTTTGTACGTGTCCAAATTTCCTATCATACTTATCAATCAATTTTTCATCTATCACCAAAGCATAAGCTAATAATTTATTTTAATATTATCACTAGATATTTCATTTTTATCTAGATTACTTAAAGTAAATCTAACTTACCATGTAGCACTTAGAGCTACCCATGGATCACCCCTTGCTTTTCCTACTCCTCTCAGAAATTTCCCCCAGTTGCTGACCGTTAACACCTGATATAATATTTATATTAAAAATTCTAATTATTTCTTTAATTCTTTCATAATTTACACCCTTTGAAAATTCCCACTTTAAATTCCGAAAAATTTAATGTATGCTAAAAAATTCAAAAAATAAACTTCACATTATTACCTTATGTTTTTCTTAGCACCTCTCGTGGTTCTCTATAAAATTCTCCCGTAAACCCCTTCAAATTTTTGCTCTTTCAACCATTCTTTCGGTCTCCAAGTGTTTAAAGAAATAAAGTAACTTGAATTGTAAAATGAAGAAACCAAACAGGATTTGGTAAAAAATTAATTTATAAAGTGGCGGTTGCCGCTTCCTACTGTTGCAAATTATACAGCTGCATCACATGCAGCCAAAGTCACCAAGTTTTGCAACATCTGGATTTCCAGGTGTTGCACGAAAATATTTTTTTTAACAAAACTTTTTTTTTCTTTTTTTTCCTTTATATTGTTCATGATTTTTTTTTGTTTTCCATTTTCTTTGTAACTATGCCTCCACGCATCCAATTTTTTTTAAAGAATTGTTTTATTCAAATAATAATAAACCTTTCACATATATTTTATTTTAATTTCATGTCATATTTATTAAACTACTTATTTACCCTTATTTTACGAATATGGGTATTACAGTAATTGAATTTAGAGATTTGCTAATTAATTCAATTACTTTAGTGTCTATTTTAGATCTTTTGTCTTCTTTGGTGTCTGAACATGTTGAATTTTTGTATCTTGTTTTTGAACTGAATGCTTTTATGGCTTAAACCCCTAGATAAAACAATTAGTGCAATTAGAGTGGTGTTTTATCATTATTAAAATCAAATACGAGTTAACAATATCATCGATGGTTTCTTTATTTGCAGCTAGTGGTGTCAATTTATCATCCATTAGTCTAATATCTTATATACATATTTTTAAGCGTAAATATAATTTCATTAACTTTAAACAGAAACATTACATGGCACAAATTTCCTCGATCAATCTACAATCCCAAGATATCTGCTAGACTTCAAAACCATGAAGGATAATAGAAAAAACAAAACAGAAAGGCAGCCATACCATAACAAAAGAGATATGCTGGACTTCAAGAAACCAAATATAACCATACTCCAACTGTTAGGATTTTTGCTTAATTCCCACAAGGAAAACCTCTAATTGGTTTGAGAAAAGTTTTTTTCTATTTTGTAGTTGCTTGTTCTTGTAGGAGTAATAGTAATTTTCTATTAGATTGTTGATTGTTCAAGTAGTAGTAGTCTACTATGATGTTGTTATTCTTTTCCTAATAGTATTAGGAAAATATCCTCTATATAAAGGGGGTCCCAGAGAAGATTTGAAACACACTCACAATTCTCATATACATTGTAAACTATAGAGATTTACTACTAGAGCTAGGATAAGAGATTTTGGTGTATTAAGGTTTTGGGTTGTCAAGTAAAGAGGGTACTTAAAACTAGAGTTAGGTTAAGAGCTTTTGTTGTATTGATACTTTTGGGTGAGAGTTTGACAACTTTGCACTTCCTAAATTTGTAATTGAAGATTAATAAAGCAGTTGGTTTGTTGGTAGTATAGGCAAAGAGGTTGCTGACCCAGATTAATTCTTAGTGTTTTTGCTCTTTATTTTATTTACTTATTTAATTATTGTGATTGAATTTTGTTTAAAATTTGAGTACGTGGATTTTAGAGGTAGAATCCCAATAAGTGGTATCAAAACTATGGTTTTGATGCCAAAAATACAAAAGGTAGGCATGATTAATATTGAACTATTTGATGAAAGAAGATGGGTGATGGTATATGTATTAGTCTTTTTCAATTCCATTATCACTAATTTGTTGAATAGTATATTGACAGAGACAAATTATTTGCCACTAGAAGAAGAAGTTACGATATCAGTGGTGGACAAGGAAGTTTGAATGGATGGAGAGGTTTCCGCGATACCTCCAAAAAGAGATAAGTTGAAGAGGTCAAGTGTATTCGAGGTTAAAGAATTGTTCGTGATTATATCAAGAGAAGAGCCAGACAAAGTGAGTGAGTGGAGCACTTCAAGGAAGGTGGAGGAAAGATTAAGATCTAAGCCTCTATATTTTTCAAATAAGAAGTGCATCTACAAAGAGGAAGAGGAACACACTTAATTTCAAAACAAGGCCACGATTACGGGTTTGTGATACCAGAATTTTTATGGATATCCCAACTGAAATGGAAATAGTATGGAAACCCAAATTGATAACTCGTTTAATAGGGGGATGGCTGGATATATGTGTTTGGGATATGGATATGTGAATATGAAACACTCAAAATAAAAGATAGATAGGCTCACCACTCAATGGAATCCACCAATGAGATACAGAAACCAAACTCACCACCCAAAGGAAGTCCACCCAAGGGATAAGATGTAAAACAGAAGAAATCTCTCTTCTAAGAAATTACAAAGCTTATTTTCTGAAAATTCAATCTCTGCTTTATTCATTCCATCCAAATAGTTTATATAGATGCTTAGAACAACCCCTATAAGCATAGGAAAATGAAATTACATTAAAGGAAATTCAAATGATACTTAGGAACTAGACAACATAATAAAGACATACATAGAACTTGAAACAAAAGTAAATGCCTTGAAAAACTACAAATTAAAGGCAGGAATATTTCCAAGAGAGTCCAATACATACTGATTCACTTCTTGGTAAACTCGTTCAAAATATTGGCTTAATTATCTAGGAATCTTCAAAATCATCACAATTGGGCTTTTTAACTTGAAATGGGCTGACTGAAGCTTCTGGTAAAATAGGGCCTTATTTGTTGGGCTTAGGAACACCAAAGTTGGGCCTTTAGACCAGATTGGATTTGTTGGACACACCTGTGTCAGTCTCCCCCGATTGATGAAGACTTGCCCCCAAGTCCACTTGGTCTTCTTAATCCTCAAAGCAAGGAGAAAGATCTGAAGCATTAAAGGTTATAGAAACTCCATAATCACCAAGCAACTCAATCTTGTAAGCATTCTCCCCTACTGCTTTGAAGCACCCTAAATGGACCATCAACTCGAGGCATCAACTTAGAAGATCGCTTAGAGGGAAACCACTTTTTCCTAAGATGAATCCAAACCAAATCACCCTCCTTGAAAGTTGTTGGTTTTCGATGCTTATGGGCTTGCTTGCTATACTTCTCATTTTTTTTTTTAAAAAATGCTTCCTCAAATCTGCTCATGTAATTTCTTGATTTTCTTATACCGTTCTTCGGCATCTCCACTAAAATGTTTAGTAACTGGAAGTGGTGCTAATTCAAGCGGTCCAAGAGGTTTAAGACCATACACAGCTTCAAAATGACTATGGCTAGTAGTTTGGCTAGGAGATCGATTAGAAGCAAATTCAGCATCTATTTTATACCATGGGCTCTCTCAAGATGGATCATTATAGAAATGATCTATAAACACAGAGATAAACCTCTTCTGCTTCCCTCCACCACCCTGCCTAGATCTTTTCATTCCGTGTATTTTTATTACTCTTTTTTTTTTGTAGAGATTAATTGTTAAGTAGAGTAGCGAACTCTATTAAATCTTTTTCTATATTTCTAGTAGCACCTTATATCAACATCTTTGCTTTCTATTAGAGGTTTTTAAGATGATAAAACATAGGTCTTAGCTTTTGTGGACACTTAAAACGGGCATGTGGCACACATTTCCACATTATGTTTTTGGTTAACCAGATATAGGCTGTGTTGGGATTTTACCCTTAAAATACACCTATTTATAATAATAAATAGGAAAATAAATAAATAAATATCAAGCATAATGATTTAATGTGGTTCGGCAACCTCATTGCCTATGCCACCAACAAACTCACACTTTTATTAATCCTTAGCAACAACTTTAGGAAAAACAAAATTATTACCCTCACAACCCAAAATCCCCAATACACCCAAAACTCTCCACCTAGCTGTAGTAATAATATTGAAATTATGAGTATGTCTCAAAGATTCTCTAAGGTCCTTTTTATATAGATGATATTTTCATAATACTATTAGGAAAAGAATAACAACAACATAATAAACTACTATTACTTCTCCTACTAGAATAAGCAATTATAGAATAGGAAACCACTGTTTCCAAACCAATTAGAAGTCCTCATTGTGGGGAATTGAGCCAAAATCCTAACAAATCTTCACTTTGGCTCAAATTCTCTACACCTCATCAACAAGTCTAACTTTCTTCTTGGTTGGTGTGATCATTCCTTTTGGTCCTTCAATATCTCCTCCACCTAATTTTCTAAGTAAAACATTCCCATCCAGCATACACTAGCCATTCTTGTTCATTGTAGCCTTCAGCACTATATTTGATCCATTAAGAACTTGCAGCTCTCTATTGGTCGCAGTTCATGTGTATCCCATCTTATCAAGCTCCACTAAAGAGATGATATTTGTAGTGCAAGAGGAAGTAAACTTTACCTTCTCAAGTGTCTTCATGTTTCCATCATGAAGCTTCAATCTTAAGCTTCATTCACCATCAATTGCTTTGTGTTTCCTACATGCGTAGCAACTTTGGCATGGGCAGGTACCTTCATACAATTAAAATACTTCTTCTTATTGAATATATGAATGGAGGACGTTGAATCAAGTAGTACCATATTATTCTCATCAACGTTTTCTTTAATGTGCTCAATAGTTAACACTTCTTCATCACTTCCCTCAGTGATATTAGCACTTTCACTACTCTTACCACCATGACTCTTATTCCCACTCATCCTTCTCAATTCTTTTAAATCATCCTTCATGACCCTACAATAATATTGTATGTGTCCTATCTCTCGATAATAGAAGTATTCATTGTCATCGTCATCTCTGGGCCTAGATTTAAATCTTCATCTTGAGCCACTGTTCGCTCTCCATTAGCTTCTCCTTTGATTAGACCTCTTTACAACAAACGCTTAACAGACAAGCTCTCGTTTCCTATCAACTTTTTATTCTCACTTAGAAGCGCAATCACATCATCTAAGCTCAATGTCGACTTTCCCACCAACAATGTTTGCACCAATGGTTTATAAGATTTTGGATAAGATGATAACAAGAGCAATGACTTCTCATCATCCTTCAATATTTCTTCTACATTCAACAACTGAGACACTAACTTGTTAAATTTATTCAAATGATCATGAAGACTTGTACTTTCTTCCATCTTTAGAGAATAGAGGTCCATTTTGAGACACAGTCTGTTGGTTAAAAACTTTGACGCATAGATGCTCTCGAGCTTATACCACAAACTATTGGGTGTAGTGTCTTTCAACACAGTATACTTAATCTCAATAGCAAGAGCCAACCTGACCATACTTACAACCTTCCTCTGAATCGATTGTCATTTTCTGTCAGTCACCTCTTTTGGCTTTTCTTTCTCTAAAGCCTGATCAAGATCTTATTGCACTAGAAGATCTTGAACTGTACTCCATCATAAAGTAAAATTATTTCTTCCATTAAATAGAGGAATCTCAAAATTTAGGTATACTTGTCGACATGGTAGCACATATGCAACAAATAGCCTCAAGCTACTTCTTCAAATATATGCCCAGGCTATGATACCACTTATTGGTATTTTACCATTAAAATCTACCTACTTATAATAATAAATAGGAAAATAAACAAACAAATATCAAACACAATAATTTAATATGGTTCAGAAACATTTTTGCTTATGCCACCAACAAACTCGCAATTTTATTAATCCTTAACAGCAATTTTAGGAAAAAAAAAAATTATTACCATCATAACCCAAAATCTCCAATACATCGAAATCTCCCCACCTAATTCTAGTAATAATATTGGAATTATGAGTATGTCTCAAACCTTCTCTAAGGCCCGTTTTATATAGAGGATATTTTCTTAATACTATTAGAAAAAAAATAACAACAACAAAATAAACTACTACTACTCTTCCTACTAGAATAAGCAACTATAAAATAGGAAACCATTATTCCCAACCCACTTAGAAGTCATTCTTATTGTGAATTGAACAAAAATCCTAACAAGTAGATTACTAACTATGATGTGGTTTTTGGCTAAATCTCTCAACGATATGAAGTTCACTACATTGAAGGAAGGCTAGTCAAACACATAATACAATACGGTCTATAAAAATCGTTTATAGGCTCAATGAAATTTGAACCACCCTTTCGGTGATGGAGGTTAACAAGGAAGGAGTTGGGGCCAATGCAAGTTAAAGGTCAAGTATTGACTAACGATTTAACCGTAATCCTTGTGCGACTTGGGGAGTGGACCAAATAAGCCTTATTCTCAAACTTGCAATCTTATGATTGTATTGCAAGAGTCACTATTTATCCATGATGCTTATGGTGACGAGCGATCATAAGGAGAAAGGTTTGGTTGGATAGGTATGGAACTAAAATTGTGTGTACATGTTCTATCCAATGACTACTTATATAAGATGAGTGTGATCATGGCGATGCATAGATGACATTACGAACCAACTATGAGGCTTGACCATAGTCATTATGAAAATCAGACAATGGTAATATAGTAGCATCATAATCCAAAGATTGAGAAGATGTGATCCTTCACATTGTATCTATTGAGAGAGGTGCCTTTTACAACTAATTCACACACAAATCTCCTTCTAAATCTCTCTTAACTTATAATGTGGTAAACAATCTTGGAACATAACACAATCACATAATTGATTCGATCCATTAGAGGACTTAATAGAGAAAAAAACAATAGCAAGCTTTACACTATTGCATGCGTATTCGTAGGAGTATTATTATGGTAAATTGGTAATAGTAGAATATGCCTGTGTGTGTAACAGCGAGAGAGGGTGGCATCTAAAAGGACAGAGATGTCAATCACATAACATAACACAAGGGACAAAGGGCTGGAACGTACACATAATATATATAAGTGAACAGTGCAGCAGCTAGCAAAGATAAATGGGTATCTTGTCCGGTCCATTTATATCAGAGTGCCATTTTCTCGTGGGTTCCGTATCCCCTCGTGACCCTTCACCCCTTTAACCATTTCTTTTTCACTCTCTCAGATAAATATACACCGTGTCCTCTCTGAGCACATGTTTGAACATCTTTGACCAATCCCTACTACAATCCTAGCTCCACCTCCACTTTTCATTTAATTAATTATATCATATATATATATATATATATATAATACAATATATTAAGTATATTTGATTGAAGAGAGAGAGGAAGAGATGCTTTTGTGAATATAAAATAAATGAGAGATCTTATGTATGAATTTTAAACATATAATTAAAAGATGGTTGTGTGTGTTCCTCGCCGTGCAATAACAGACAAAATAGGGCGAGAAGAGACAGAAGAAAGAACCTCGTAGCTTGTGGCATAAAATAAAGATTTTTATTCTTTTAATTTTATGATTCACTTTAAATTAATTATCAATTTAGAAATAAAAATAAAAGAGAGTTGTAAATATAAGGTTAAAGAACATGTGATTCTAATGTTTTTTATAATAAATCTTGAGTTTTTTTTTTTTTTTTTTCGTTACAAAGAAAATTTATAGTTGGCATTATTAGTATAAAATAAGTTTAGAAATTGTTCTAAGTTTTATTTTTCCAAACAATTTTAAAAAAATCCTGTATGAAGATTATATTGCAATTAATTAAAATTACATTACTATGACGACGTTTGACAGGGATTTAAGCAAATTGATTTAAACTTATTAAAATATTTTTTTTAAATTATATTTATATAAAAAATTAAAAATTTATTATAAAAATAAATCAAACTCGTATGTATTCTAGTTTTTATATAATAATATATCATCAATTTAATTTTAATAGTGGGCCTGGGGTTTTATCCGTATTCGCTCTGTGTTATAAGTTGTCTCTCCTTGAAAATTTCAATTTTGGGCTTATTAAATTAAATAATACTATTGTATTGTAGGAGTAAGTAATTTTGTTGTTTAGTTAAGTTCTCGCTAGAAGGAAATATTTAAAGGAAGGAATCGGCGGTGGTCATGTGAGAAGGGAGAGGTGGGGTTCACTTTCACTGCGTTTTAGAAATTAGAATAGAATCTTCTTGGCTTATCAACCTGTAGATGTATAGGAAAGCTACACAGCGTTTGTGTGTATTGCTTGTTGAGTGAGTGAGTGAGTGTGTGATTTCGCCAGTGATAGGTGGTGGGCTCGGTAAGATCTGTCTAAGTTGCTGACAACTTGTAGAGAGAAAGGATCAGCCTTTGTTTTTCTAGATTTCCATACTCTCTGGGGCCCCAAATCTCTTTATAATCATCAATGTTCTGCAAACAAAACAAAAAAGCTTCCACAAAAACTTTACCTGCTCACTCGCTAATTATTCATGCTTCTTTTACTTGCCCCATAAACATGCTCATCTTCATCAATTAATGAGATAGGTCCCATGCTTCTTATTTCTAATGAAATTAACCATAGTCATAAAAAAATTGTGCAATAAAATTTATAATATGTATAAATTTTTATTATAAAGTGATTTGTACCAATTTAATTATATATCATAAATAAATCATCCCCATAATTCAATCAATCAAGCAAGTAATTAAATGACCAAAAAAAGATAAGATAATTATGATATGTGAATTGTTAAAAAGTAAAATAAAAATAGTTGGGAATAAAACACATAATGGGAAAAATGTTGCAATGAGATCGATGAACTTAACAAAAAAAAAAAAGTAACGAAATAATAATCAAAATAATTACATAAAAACAAAAGAAATAAAATTTACATGGTTCGGTTGGTTAGACCTATGTCCATGGGAGATGAGAGAAATTCATTATCAAAGATGAAGAATACAAAAGTTAGCTATGAATTTCGTGCTCCAAACTTAACTTCTTTTATATATATGTTACAAAATGGAATAAAAAAAACACCACGAGGGAAAGCCTCTAAACCCTCAAAAAAGATTTGTTCACCTGTTGGGGGCTGAGCCTATTAGTCTAACTCTCAATTTCGTGAACTAAATCTTAATTTTCTTTTCAATTAAAATCGCTCCAAAATATTTTAAACAGAAACAGATCTTCAAATCAAATCGGAATGCAGGCCATCTCAGCATAAAACAAATGTTTAAGCTATTTTTCTCTCAAATGAGAACACTCAAAACAAACACCCATAATTATCAATGAGAGTTTTTTGACAATTACTTAATAGAACTATTCATGTCTCATTCGCTAAAACTATTTTATTAATAATAAAATAGTAAATTACATAAATTACCTACTGAAAGCTTCCTAAAGATTACATTGTGTCCCAAACAATTTGAAAATAGAGTGTAAATACAGCGGTGCTCATAAACAAGTAGTTAGATGGAGTGGGTATAAAGATAGCATTTGATGTTGGGGTGAGTTACTAGGGAAATTTTCCCAGAAATATGCATGTAACATGAATAAGGGAATAGAGAGGGGTGGCAATAAATATATATATGCCATAGTGGAAAAAAACAAAAACAGGAATCACGAGAATGGCATCACTGCAGAACCATCAAAAATAAAAAGGACTGTCTCCTTGTCAGCCGCTGCAAATTTTGCAGGTTTGCAGACGGGTAAAGAGTGTGAAATTTGATGGGGAATCAAGAAAGGAAGGAGAAGAAAAACAAAATGAAGAAAGAGAAGGGAAAAGGGAGAATATACCACGTTTTAGAAGGTCTACTTGACTACTTCCTCTCAGGCATTTTCCCATTACAATTGAATATGGGGACTTGAAACTGACAAATATTTTTTGCCTTCTAATTATTGTTTTCTATTTTCTTGTCATTTGCAATTGATAAGATAAATTCAATCTCACATGCAAAAAAAAAACCACTTCTTTTCTTTCCTTTCACTGTACAATTAATACTACAATTAATCATATATATGTCAATATTCAATTGATCGATTAGTATAAAAGATAAATTGCAGTTTTAATTATTTAGAGTAAAATGATGGTTTTCATTAAGTGTTGCTAGTTGTTAAAATAGAGGCTCTAAAATCATTACCGTTTATAAAACTAATTCACCATAACTTAATTCTTATTATTAAAATTGGAATGTCTTCTTTCTCTCTAGCTTTCCTGTTTTTTGGGAACAGTAGTTTGTGGCTTGTTCAGTAAGATTGATTGGGTTTTGAAAACTTTTGAGATGGCTATTATTACGGATAAAATATTAAAATTACACTTTGAAAACGGAAAGAACCGAAAAGAAAAAGGAAAATGTAAAGATAGAGGAAACTGGGACAGTTTTAACTTTGCTCTCCCAATAATGAGAATCACAGGCATGATCAAAATAATCAGTTGAGTATCTATGTGAAATAATTACTCATCATTTTCCTATTCTTTCACTTTGGACCTCCAGCTTGCTCATCTCCAAATCAATATGCACTTACATAACTGATCACTTTTTAGAATCCCCCAGTAATTAAATCACTCATTGCAATGGTTTTCATGCAATCTTTTGTAAAAACCAGCTTACCTTTTACCCCACATGGTATCTTTCCATTTTGTGCTATTTTAAGTATTCCATTATCCAAAAATATATATTTCTATTCTAATAATATGTTAAGGCCATGCCTCTGTTAGCAGCAAAATTTTTTTTTTTTTTTTGGTTAAAATAAGTTTAAATTCAATGAATTTCAAGAATTGCTCTGGTTTATCATCAGATTGCAAAATTTTATTTTAATGTTTAAAAGGGATGAAAAATTCATCCTCCCCGAGGAAGAGAGAGTGTTTTGATATAAAACAAATATTTCTTGGGTCATTACAAAGAGGAAGAAAGGAAAAGCTGTAAAATTTACAGTTATTCATGGAAACTTTTGGGGCCAATAATTCAATCACCTGAGAGACACATCAGCAAAGTAAAGAAGCCGAGCCGAGAAGAGCCACAGTTATAGGCTAAAAGCAGGCTAATGGGCTATATAGGGAGCAACAGTATATAGAATTGTAAGTTAGTGAGTAAAGGTAGTAAGTATGTGGGCAGGAAGCATGATACCATTGAAGTTTGGAATTATATAATTATGAGAAAAAGGGAAAGAGGTAAGGAGAGGAAGAAGAAATTAGAAGAGAAGAAGAAGAAGAAGATGAAGAAGAAGAAATAAATGTGGTCACGAAGAACAGGCTTTAAATCCCATCACGTCCTTCGATGTATCCTTTACCTTATATTTGGCAGAGTAGTAGAAAATGAAAATGATGGGGATTCGAAAATTGGAGACTGTGTTGGGTTGGTGATGTTATACAGCAAAAGGAAAGCTACAAAATGAAAAGAGGACACTCGTTTGACGTGAAGTGAAACCACCTTCTTCTTCCTTTCTCTTTTCTTTATTTTTTTCACTTTGTTTTTTCTTTCCAACATTTCTTCTATGACAACAATACCCATTAACAATTCTTTAATATTTTACATAATAAATCAATAATGATATAAGAAAGAGGTTTGTTGATTCTTGATTTTTTTTTAAATTATTAAAAATTTTATAAACCTATATTTAAAATAAATAAATATTTTCTTAATTTAAAATTTAAAATAAATAATTATTTAATCAGTTAAATAATGCAACCAGCAACCGAAAAAATAATTAGATACTAATAAAAAAATAGTGTTGACTATTAATTGGATTAAAAGGGCGTAAAAAAGAAGCTAGAGAGGGGTGGCATTGTCAATTCCCAAAGACATCCTGCACCATCCTCCTGTGCCTGATTTTAAGTGGGTGTGCGCGGGATCAATTGTCAGACAGAGAAAGAAAGAGAGAGAGAGAGTCACGGGTTTGTCTTGAAAGGCCCTTATTTCACAATCCTAGACAGACAGACACATATTCTCTCTCACTACATAACCGAGGAGGGAAACAAATTTATAATACGACTCTACTAGTCCACAGTATATCACACATCAACAAAATTTAAAAAACAAACAAAAAAGAGAAAAAATCCAAGTACACAGTAGCACTCCCCCAACATTTTTATCCACCCACCCAGATTCACATTTCCACAGATTCACATTCTCTCTCTCTCTCTCTCTCTCTCTCTCTCTTTCACCCATCAAAGCCAAAAAAATCTGTTCCTTTCTCAGACTCTCTTATTCTCTCTCTATCTGAGGAGAGGAATAGTAGTAGCTAGATAGTTAATAGAGCTAGTGGGTTTTTGATAATCTTTTGAATGGCTGTGATGCTAGAAAACTGTGAGGGGATATTACTGTCACTAGACTCACACAAATCAGTGCCAGCACCATTCCTCACAAAGACCTATCAACTGGTAGATGATCCAACCACCGACCACATCGTGTCTTGGGGTGAAGATGACACCACCTTCGTCGTTTGGCGTCCACCTGAGTTCGCTCGCGATCTTCTCCCCAACTACTTCAAGCACAATAACTTCTCTAGTTTTGTTAGGCAACTCAACACTTATGTATGTATTATAAAATTGAAACTCATATCTCTCTCTTCCCTTTAATTATTCTTTACAAATCGACTATTTATGTTATGTTCTTCTCTTTTCCTTTTTTTTCTTTCTCTTTCTTATAAAAATTACTGAATTAGATTTTGGGTGGAATTAGGGTTTTAGAAAGATTGTACCAGACAGATGGGAGTTTGCAAACGAGTTCTTCAAAAAGGGAGAGAAGCACTTGCTCTGTGAGATCCATAGAAGGAAAACAGCACAGCCACAAGTAGGCATCAATCATCACCACCAACATTCTCCACTCGGTCCCGGTTTCTTCCCATTTCCAAGCCGAGTCAGCATCTCCTCATCTGACTCGGACGAGCAAGCCAACTGGTGTGACTCGCCACCACTCTCTTCACCAAGAGGAGGAACTACTACTGGGATCTCAGTTCTTAGCGCTAGAGCAGCTGCTGCTACTTATGGGTATAATAGCTCAGTCACTGCCTTAACAGAGGATAACGAGAGATTAAGGAGAAGCAACAATATGCTCATGTCTGAGCTTGCTCACATGAAGAAGCTTTACAATGATATAATCTATTTTGTGCAAAACCATGTGAAGCCGGTTGCTCCTAGCAATTCTTACCCTTCCTCTTTGCTTCTTTGTAACCCACCACCATCTTCTGCTACTACTACTCCTCCTAATATTATTAATGGTACCTGCACTAACGGTGGATCAGTAATGGTGCAAAACCCGTTGAACCAGCTTCATGGGTATTATCCAACCACTAACCCTAAACAAGCCTCACATCAAGTTCAAGTTTTGATGAACTCTCCATCATTGCAGAGCTCGGTGACCATTCTTCAAGAACCCAACAACAACAGTAATAGCTGCAAAACGAAGCTTTTTGGTGTTCCTCTACAATATTCAAAGAAGAGATTGCACCCAGATCAGTATGGTTATAGTAGTAATGCTCATCAGGCTAATACGACGTCGGAGACTAACAAGGCTCGTTTTGTGTTGGAAAAGAACGATCTTGGTTTGAATCTCATGCCTCCTTCTACATGTTAGTTCTCTCAAAATCCATTCAAGAGGAATCTTAATTAATTATTTAATTAATTAGCTTCTTCTTTCTTCCTTCCTTTTTAACCGCTTTTTGTTTCCATTTTTGTTCTCTTTTGTTTTGATTGTCTTTGATCTTCTCTTGATCAAATACTATTATATGTGTGTGTGCGTGCGTTTGGATGTGGTTGTGACTTTGTATATAAACTTTAGTCATGGTACTACTATCTTTTGTTCACTACCCAGTACCCAGCCATGAATTTAATTAATGCAGGTGGGTTTTTGGTTAGAGTGAAGATCAAAGCAAGTTTTAGATTAAAGCGCCAATAACACTTTTTCTCAATCTCTTTATTTTGATGTTCTCTCAATGTCATTGGTGCAATTTATTGCTTAGGATATCTCTCCCTCCTTCCTCTTCGTTTCCTTTATTCACGATTCTTTTGTCTGTATGTTTCAGTTTCATTAATGCGAGAGAGAGAGAGAGAGAAAGAGTCTTGATGACTTTCCTTTCAGTTTTATATCTGTACTGAAGTAAGACTGAGAAAGGTTTCTGGCTATCTGGTTCATGGGCAATTTCTCTAGGGCTCTCTCTGTCTCTGATTAGTCTCATTAATGGATGATACGTACAGCCATGGACTCTTTTTATTTTTTGAGAAAAGAGATGGGAAAGAAAAGAAAAAAACAAAATTCAAGCATCTAAATTCAGAAACCCATAAAAAAAAATTAGTTAAAATCGACAAAAAGCAGCTGACACCAAATGATAATCCGTTCAAAATCCAATTAGAAGTGTAATTATGATTATTATCATGACTATTATTGTCTAGAAAGAAAGTCTGCTTACTCCATGATTTACAGAAAAAGAAGGTTATCATATCGTTTAATGGATAGAGGTTATAATTAATAAAATCTCTATTTCTCAGTTCTATGAACTGTCAGTCAGGCAAAGAAGAAACAAATGGTAAGTGTTTGATGACAGCGAAATATAGGAGAACTGATTAAAAATGTGGGCTTTCAAACGTTTCTATCAATGCTTCTATACTTCTTCAGAGGACCAGAAAACCTTTGCCTTTTCCTACTATAAGTATCTGATCAACTTCTCCCGAACACTCTTTGGATCCCCTTTCACTAATTCCAACCTCTTTTTTTCTTCTTCCACACGAAACCCAGATATAGAGAGCTTGGCTGGTAGATGAATTCACAAACAATGCTAATAGCTAATAACACCTTTTCCCAAAAATCTATCTCTTTTTATGGCTTTTACTTTGTCACTTTATACAAAAATATGCATATACATATACAAGTTTTCACATAAAAGTTTGACTTAGCATTTGTACAGTTTTTTGCTTTTCTTGGCTCTTGACTCTTGTTGTTTATGTATTTTCTTGGGGATATTAATACATAAGACAGAGAAACTCTGTGAGACAGATAAGAAAGCCAAGTTGAGAAACATCTATTTTAAGTCTATGGAGAATAGTGATAGTGAAAAGTAGGAATAATATTAGTCCACTATATAAAATTCCTAGAATATCTATGTCGTGTGCAATCATTCATGTTTTAGTGTCTCATACCTAAAGAAAAAAGAAAATTAAAACCCTAACCCTAGTTTTTATACTATAGATACTCCCTATGGCCACTCCCTAATAGTAAGCCCTTGTCCTTTCTCGTTGGGGTGTGGCACGTGACTAGGAAGTGCACGTGCGAGGTGTACAAGGATTCTTTAGTCCAAGAGAGATTGAGGAGGAGAGAAAAAGTGGGCGTGGGCCGATGAAGGGGGTCTTCAAAAGTGGATACTGATCATCCGGTAAAGATGCTTTAAGGAAGGTGTTTGCGTGTTGCTAAACAGCCGTATTGAACCACAACAAAAAAAATGTTTTTTCAAAGTTTAAAAAAATGGAAGAGAGAGAGAGAATATGGAGTAAAAGAAGACTTTGCTTGATTCGTTTTATTCTTTTGAATGCACTTTATTGACATGCACTTCTTCGTATTTCTTTTTGTACACCTCTTTATTGACAGTTTATACGGAGTATATATATAAAGGAAAAATTATGTAGGTAGTAACAATATAATATGCATATGTTGGCAGATTGAAGAAGGCTGCAACAGTACATGTAGTATCCAATTTGTTTTTGGTTCTATATATCTTCATATATGAGCATTTGATACCACGCTGGCTCGCCTTGTATTTGGTGCAAAGCGAAGATCAGCCCTAAGGAAAGGATACCCTTTAATTAGGGATGAGTTAGAAGTCAACCTTAGATCCATGATATAATTTTTTTAATTTTAACTCAACTCAATTCACATCGATTTATGTAAATCTCAATTTTAACCTAACTCGTAAAAAATAAAATTATTCGAGTTGGATTCAAGTTTGATTTTGAAATCAAAGTTGGACTCAAATGAATTAGAGTGAGCCGGATTGACTTGAGCCGAGTTAGATTCTTGAATATTGCTTTTCTATTTCAAATGTAAACCATTATAAATAAAATTTTATAAATGTTAAATTAATTTACTCTAATTCAAATGTCTTCAAACATTCAAATTCCAAAATTTCAAACCTCTAAAAACCTTGTAAAACAAATTCAAATAGCTAGCTAGAAATTTTAGAATTTTTTTTAAACTAAATGAACAAAAAAAAGATAATTTCACACAATCTAAAAGATAAGTGTGCAGTTAAAATCTGGCTAAAGGTTACAAGTTGGGCTAGTGTAGAGAAAACTCTAACCCTTTCTCAACTCAAATTTAATTTGGATTGGATTTTTTAACTCTTGCCTCAATCCAATCTAAAGAAGCCCCAACAATAACTTGCCCATAGTGGGTTAGGCTAGCTTTTTAATTTATGTGATGGATTTTCAGTTATAACCTTTGTTCAGTTGCATTCGCATAAGATGATTTTCAAAATCTAGAAATTGGTCATGGTGTTACCAGAGCTGAGTCAATTTGGAAATGATGTTTCATATAATTATCTTTATAAGTGTTAAGAATATTCACGTATGTTTAAAAGGAGATTGTGGAAGAACAACCCTATATAAGAGAAGAAAAAAAATAATGATTTATGTACATGGTTTAAACGTAAAGCTCGTTGAACTTAAATTTTTGGGTCAAGTTGGTATTTATTCATGTATATCTAATTAAGATGTAATAGTATAATAATAAAAGAAATATAAATAATAGTATATAATAATAAAATAAATCTAAAGAAATTTTAGATATACATCAAATATGTTTTCTCTAAATGAAAAAAAAAAAAAAAAAACAATGGAAGGATGATGGTCAAATTGGGTTCCTTGGAGAGTAAAAATGTGTTAGATTATGGGATTATTCCTTATTGGGCCAAGTTGGGCTCAATCCACAAGTTAACTCCATCTATTTTATCCTACTCTGTAATGATTTATAGGGAGAAACGCGGCTCTCCTCTACATAGGTGTGCATGCTGCATAGGACCTGCATGGATGAATGTCACTAACCGCCAATGGCCAACAATTCCTTTCTTTCCGATTACCCATGATCATCACTCCATCATCGATTATGCCTAGTAAATATTCACTGTCCTCTGCAAAAACACAGAGGTACTCGACACAAGCACGCACTACAAGATAAATTGTCAGCGTCGGCGCTTTTTTTTACATATTCCGGCGCTTAAAAATGCCGCAATATGAATTTCTTGCGCTTTTTGTAAGCACTGGATTAAGCGCCAGAAAGTATAGTGACGAAACGTAAATACCGGCGCTTTGAAGATTAGCGGCACTTTAAAAGCGCCGGTATGTAGTGATCCTTCAAAAGCGCCGGTATATAGCGGCACTTTTAAAAGCGCCGGTATATAAGTGCCGCCAAATATACAGTTTCTCCTCAGCACACGTTTATTTCTGTTTTTACATATCTTTGACTTAAATATCAACATTCCATATGCAAATATTTTTCGATATATAAAATGCATCATCCATAAAGATTATTTCAATCAACATAAACGTCTTATTTATACAAAAAAAACAATCATAGTTCATATATAAAATTCATATAAAAACAAGGTAATAGAAATGTAGATAGTATGAAAAATTATTTTAACATCACGAAATCAATCATGAGGTCCTCTATTAACCAAATGCTGTAGTAAAGACTTCAGCTCATCCATTTGGGATTGCATATTATTTATTTGATCATCGTGTCTCGCCATTATTTGTTGAATTTGTTGCGCATGCTGTTGATTGTTTTCTTCTATTTGTGCTCTCAAACTATTTATCTCTTCAGCATATACCCCATAGTGTCCCATATCATTCCTTATTTGAGCTGAATGTCCAAACACAGCAGAGGGTATAACTCCAAAACTCTGACCTCGGACACAACCGGAACTCTCTTCACCCATAAGTTCGGTGAAGACTTCATTTTGTATTGCTAAATTATTGCTAGCATCAGAGGATCCTGAAGTTGCAACAAGTTCAGCAACACGAGCTTCAGCTGTCACCTACAATTAAGAAACAATAAAAATTAAACTCCCAAAATATTTAGTGGCTAATAACAGCGCAATATACATAAAACAAAATGTGTTTATCATATTTTATAGAAAAACGGGCAGCATTTTCCCTATTTTTTCATAAAACCTCCTGCAAAATAAAAGCAAATATACAATCCAAGCAATGTACCTAATTTAGACAAAATGTGCAAAGCAACAAAATATCATCTATGCTTGTCGGTGGTCACCACCATACAAAATCATCCCACTTTTATCAGCACAATTTAAAAAATGTAACTAGGTCACCACCATACATTCAGCTTCCTTTGTTTAGTACATAAAATCTTCACGATACATAAAATTTGTTTAGTGCTAATCTAGTTTGGAAAAAAATGAACAGCATGATCAAGTTCCCAACCTCACCTGCTGCCAATCAAAAACATTTACTGATCTTAGATTCAGATCTATATCTAATCAGTAATTAAAGAAAGAACTATTGATCATTAAGGCTATGCAGAAAACGGATCATATTTCAAACACAGCTCTAATATATATGTCAGGATCACATTGCCCAACAGATTATTCCTAAAGGCACAAGAACCAGACAAATGTATTCCAAAGACACCAAGCGAGTACTACATGTGTACACAACAAAAGAACCATTTACAAAAACAAGAGAAAGCGCCAATGAAGTCTATGAACTCATCATCATTTAAAAAAAATAATAACATCAAACTTTTGGGTCAAATATTTTATCACCCTTCCTTGATGAAAGCTATATATTTCCTAACTTAATTGAAGGCTATCTTCTTTCTTTCATTCCACATCAAGTGAAAATAGGAAGGAATTAAAAAAAATTAGGCTTTTTCCCTATTTTTAAAGATGTTCAACTTACCATAAATTGTCGTGATGCATCATCAATAAAAGTTTCATCCTTGCGTTTATGAGTTTCAGCAAAAAACTCTACGCGTCCGGGCTCATTTCCATGTGTCATCTCCTACCATGTATGGAAAAAGATCAAATTGTGACAGTGACATCTTAAATGAAAGATTGGATTAATAAAGCAAATTAACTCACATATTCATCCCGTCGTCTAGCAAAACTCTTTGAACCAGACGTGTGAGGACATTGTTGTCTTTCACGTGCCGCTGTCCCTATAGTCGAATATTTCTACACCAATAATAAACCAATTGAATAATCAATCATTAATAGAAAAATAGAAACATTGAGAATCCAAATGACCATTATTGTCTTAAAACAACCTCACTCTCGTCAGAAAACCAGTAGTTCACCAGTTGCTTCCACTGGTCTTGATCTACGCCTTTTGGAACATCATTGCTCAAAACTTGTTGTTTCGTTTTGTTCCTCACGTAGTCCCTTTTCAGCACATATCGGTAGTCCCTCCATTTTTTCCCTATCATCCTCAACAAAATGTTGTCTATCGCCTCAATCGTAGGGTAATGGAACTTCCTCTACCACACAGAAAGGAAATTGATGTCAAATAAGCACAAATAAACAAAAACAGAAAGAGAGATTGGAGGTAATCAATGGTTATTAAGTTGTTACTTACCTGAATCATTATAACAAGGTCCTTCTTGTAGCTAGAAGTGACATTCTTCCAATCCGTGTAATTAAGCGAACAAAGGTTCCCTCTCTTCGCTACCTTCCCCAACCAGCTACTTAACATTTGGCCACCTTTCTTAATAGAATGTATTGTACTACAGAAATTACCAATTATCTCGTATTGTTCACTATCATTGTGCTCACTTCCCGATGTTATTGGATCGGTCTCAGAATCAAGTTGCGTGTCATCATCATCGTCAAGGTGATAGTCATGCTCATTGTGAATATCTTCTTGAGGGTGTGAAGACTCAGCTGCATACTGGTTTGACATATTATCTCTAACCAATGGAGGAATATTTTTTGACCTATACATCTTGCAATCTGTAGAGATAAAAACATTAAAATGATTATATCTCACACTATCAAAAATACTATGAAAGTTAACAATAATTAGAAGAACCACACCTGAAAGATAGGAATGGTCAAGGAGTCACAGCAAATGCAGCAATCAATTACTTCTGAGTACCTGAGAAGTTATGAATAAATAAATGATTCAAATTGGATTTAAAGAACAAACAATAATCAATGATACAACCAAAACAGACATTTACGACAGTCTAAAGTAATATTTCACAAACTGTACGCAAAAAAATTCAGGACTCTTGTTACGTGTGATAGAAAGCAGCAGTAACCGGATAGATTACAATAAAACCTTACAAAACTCGTTGACACACATGTCCATCACATAAATACACATCCAAATATAATTACACGAAAATGCACATAAGATTAGTTGTTATCTTCATCAATGTCCATCCTAGCCCAAGTTAAGATACAATCTAATTGATCGTCTACCACTACATTAGAAGGCATGCATTGATTGTAAGTGTCATTATCCTCTTCCTACCTTTTTTCCCCCATTTCATATAGGTCCCTTGGCTTCGTGATCACAACATGATACCATTCCTTCATTGTTGGGTCTTGCACATAAAACACTTGCTTCGCTTGAGATGAAAGTACGAACGGGTCATCCTTCGCTCGCCCCAATACAGTGTGCAGTCATTACAACAAACATGAATCTTCTCATACCCAAGACCCAATCATTTGATAATCTTCATGGCTTCATAATAATTTGATGGCAATGGTGCACACATCGGAAATGCCATGTTGATAAACTCAAGCAACATAGTCAGAGATTTGCCAGACCACCCATTCAAACATTTGAGGTGTAGTAAATATAACATGAAACTTAACTTTATGAAATTCTGACAACCCGGATAAAGTTCAGTATCGTAATCTTTCATCAAGTTGCGATACTGAGTCGTCTCATCAACAGCAGAACGAACTGGATGTTCGACGTCTGAAGGATCACCACAATTATTGAACTCAACCGCACAATGAGCCTGTTGCTCTTCACCATGCTCATTTGAAGATCCCACATCGATTCCTAAACTTAACGGTTCATTGTTTGAGTTTTCACAAGTAACCTGGAAGGCACCTCGGAGCAAACCCAACACGTCATCTCGTCCCATGAAGCCACCTGGAACACTAGTGGGTTGTGAACTAGTGTGAGGGTGGTCTATATGAGAGACTTTTTCCCCATGAAAAACTCACTCGGTGTAACCGAGACTAAACCCATTATACAATAGATGCTTCTGAACAATTTCTGGTTCGAATGAATAACAATTACCACATCTCCTACATGGACAAACAATACTACCACGAGCACAAGCCTTCTGACACGTAAATCTAATGAAGTTTGCAACACCATCCATATAGGCTTTACTCGACCTCGGTTTATCTATCCAACTTTTATCCATTTTTAGTTGACGCCAATAGACTTTCCTAAAACAATGTTAATCAAGTCAGTATTGTAATATTTTTGGCAAAAGTATGCATAATCACAAACTTCGATTTGATTGGTAAGTGGATGAACTGAAATTGATAACAACAAATTGATACAAACTCATGTTGGCAATTGGTCTCAGCAAATTCTTAATATTATTAATTATTACTGTCTTATTATAAATTAGTAACACAAAAATTATTGAAATCATAATAATAATACATTAATAATGATAATAAATATATATAAGTATTTATAATAATTGTATGTTTTTATAGTAATTTATTATAAATATTTATTATTATTACTATTATTAAAATATGATTATTACTAATTTCATTTTATTATAATAATTTACGAAATTAATAACATATTATTTTTAAAATGAATGTTTATAAAATGGACATTTATAAAATGAAAGTAAGAAGTGTATTCATGGAGATTGAAGGAAGCAACTCCAAATCACTTCATAGGCACTCCTCTGATACTAGAAGTAACAACTAGCCTGCTTCTCTTAACATTAGAAATCCTCCCACGTGATTGTAATTATGTACATCATCATGTCTGATAAAAGAGCTTCACACATTACAATATAATCATATCTGATGAAGACAAATAGGTTTGTAAAAGCAAAATCTCATTTTTTTTGGACATAACATATACATTGGACCATAAAATTTATTTTTAATTCTACTTATATATATATATATATATATATATATATATATATATATATATAATATGGATATGTATGGATAAAATGGTCGGCAAAATTCTTATTGTCAAGGATAAAATGGTCGATAATAATTTAAAGGGTATTTTGGACATAACATATACATTTGACCATAAAGCTCTGTTTTGTGATCTGTGATGGCAAATCAAAGAGCAAGCGAGCTGCGTGTAACATTTTAAACTAAATGGAGAGAGACTGTTAATTTACTAAACCTTAAAGAAGAAGGTCAATATAAATGTCACAGCTAGCGTTGTTAATAGTTTGCCAATCAAAAGCTTGGAGCTTCATCACCCAACGACAAGATTTATAGGCTATGTGAACAGGGATAACAAATTTCTGAACAAATCCATAGTGTGCGTTTAATGGATAAAACAACAGAAAAAATAAAATGAGATTGATGAGTAAAAACAAGAGATATCTCATCTTACTTCTGAAAATGAGATGATTTATAATATCATCACCAAATGAAAATCTTACTCTCATCCCATGCTCCACCTCATCCAATTACTACCCAAGATTCAAATCTGTTCATTTTTCCCCCTAAAGTTCACTAATTCTTCCTCTTGCAGTTGTCTTGCAAGCACTTAAGATCTTTACTTAACTCGTCAATTCCATTTATGCAATGAGGAAAGATTTGCTAATCCAGGTAACATTCCTGATGTTCAATAGAGACCCTTCACTTTTTCTTCTATTTCCTGTTTTCTTTCAAGGTGCACAAACATTAAGAATCTAAATACTTATTAACCATTTTATTCCCTCTTTCCAAAAGCCTTGAGGCTTAAAAATCCAGCAAGAATGAGGACATAAAAAAACTCAGGAAAGATGCTACTCACCGGTGAAGGGAAGAGCCCGGTGGAGGGAACAGCGCGATGAAGGGAACAGCGCGGTGGAGGGAACGGTGCGATGAAGGGAACGGCGCGGTGGGGTGAAGGGCGCGGTGGAGGGAACGGTGCGGTGGAGGGAACGTCGAGTAGAAGAAAAAATCTGGCGCTGGAAATGAGGAAAAATCTGGCGCTAGAAAATATATAGTGTACATTACTGACGCTTACAAGCGCCGGAATATGCCCATTTTCAAATACCGGCGCTTTGTTAAGCGCCACAAAACAAGCGCAAGCGGGTACTATATTGCGGCGTTTGTGGAAAGCGCCGGCATTTAACAATTCTGATGTAGTGACGAATCAAGAATCTTGAATTTTGTCCACGATTCCCTCAATTTATATTCTTTCATTACCTACATTTGATACCCATATGGATTTTGAGAACTAGCAACAAGAAAGAAGGAGTTTTTAATGATTTTGGTTAAGATGAAGCTTGGTGAAGTGGGTTCTAGAGATCAAAGCGTGCCATGATTTGCAGACACACTTACATTCATCGAGAGACTTGACAGGTAGTCTTGAGAGTATCTCTGTGATGATTTCGGGAGGAAGGTAGCACTGATCTGTTTGTTCTGGTGGCTGAGAAGTCGCATTGTTTGTCCTATATCATTATGGCTTGTTTTGAAGAGAATATTGAGTTTTGAATATGGTTTGAGGACACACACACACACACACACACACACACATATATATATATATATATATATGTGTGTGTGTGTGTGTGTGTGTGTGTGTGTGTGTTTTTTCAAAATAAACTTGGATTTTAAGTTTGGGATGTTTTAGAAAATCAAATGAAATAAGAAAAAAAAAAGGAAATCCAAGTTGTGAATGATTCAGTCGACTGAATGATTGATTTAGTTGACTGGATGGAAGATTAAATTTTTTTGAACTTTTTCAATCGACTAAATAAAAGATCCAGTTGACTGGGTATTCGAAAAATTTTGAATTTTCAGAATGTTGAATGACGATTGAACGTGAATAGAAGTATCATTTAAGAAATAACATTTAATATTCAGTTTAAATCAGTTTTCTACTGAAACAATGTGTCTCTAATGAAGAGACACACTAATTAAATACTATAAAAGTGTGTATAACTATTATAATTAATAGATTACAAAAATATACATATTTTCTTTCTTATTCTTCTTCTCCTTATCTAAAAAACAGATATTCTTGTGTTTAGAAATCCTGAAAATTTTCAAACACAAGTGTTTTTCATCCATAAACTCATAAAAGTTGCTGTGGGTTATTCTTCATAAGTGCAAAGTGCAGAATAACAACAAAGTTTCATTGTATCTTAGAGGAAATTCGCTGAAAACTTTCTTGCACTGGTGAGGGGCCAATTAAACCTTAAGGAAAGCGACCTGGTCGTGCCTTGAAGCCATTTCTCTTATTCTCTCTTATTTCTTTTGATAAATAGCCCTTATAAATTTCCCCAACAATCTTAAGGTTTAATTGTTCACTTTGTTTATTACATGGCTACCTCTTTGAGTTCCCTAAAAGTTATGGCGTTGGACTTCAACAAGCTGGAGCGTTTCGATGGAGGAGATTTTTATTGCCAGAAAAAGAAATTGTTCTTCTTTCTTACATCGTTGCGAGTATATTATGTTATCACTATACCAAGGCCGAAACCTATAGAAAATGAGACGATTGCCCAGACTCGTGATAGGCAGAAATAGGATCAAGATGACAATATCTGCAAGGGTCATGTTCTTAATACGATGTCCAATACATTGTTTGATGCTTACCACAATGTAATTACTGCAAAGGAGTTGTAGGATTCGTTGCAAACAAGGTACATGAAGGAGGACACAACAAGTAAGCTTTATATTATTAAAAAGTTTAATAATTACAAAATGGTTGATACACGTTCTATTATGGATCAGTTTAGTGAAATAAAAGCTATATTAGATCAATTCTCTCAATATAAACTGAAAATGGATGAGATTATAACGTTCACAACTATTATAGACAAACTGCCTCCACTTTGGAAAATATTCAGGAATCAACTGAAGCACCAAAAGGAAGACCTAACTCTTGAGGAGTTAGGCAATCATCTCCGAATTGAGGAGGATTTACGGAAAGAAATAAAGGAAGAAACCCTTTCCAACATTAATGTGGTAGAGGAAGAAGAGACTTCGAAAGAAATCTCTCAAAATTCTCACAAGAAAAAGAATCCTTCAACCAATTCTGATTTGAATAACAAGAAGGCAAATGGTGCTTGCTTCCATTGTGGAAAACCAGGACACTTCAAGAAAGATTGCCAAATGCTGAAGAAAAAAGGCAAAGCACACACGAGTTTGTGGCTTAAGAATGTATAAGGTCTAAAGGAGGAGTGTTTGTTAGTACTTAAATGTATGAGATTATATTTAAGTGAATGAGAGAATGTTTGAACACAAAATTAATAATAAGAATATTATTTGTGTTTGTTGAAATTCATGTTTAATTCAATTTATTAATCTTACATCTTGTCAAATGGTATGTTTTAATTACAAAAACTATATATTTTTCTAGTGGTGTTATATATGTAAGAGGTATATATATAAATTGAAATGTTGCTTAAGACAACTATGAATTTCTCAAATAAGTCTTGAGAAGACTTCTAGTAGGTTTTGGTTAGTACTTGACTTATAGTTGAATGCATTATTGTAATAGAAATTTATAAAATATGAATCTCAAGAAGTTACTTGTAGTAATATTCAGTTTGGATGATAATGTCACTTGGACTAGTGATATGAGTATATGCTACAGTGATTATTGTACAATGGTATAAAGACCAAGCTAAAACTGGGCATAATAATGAATTATAAGTGGGCAAAGTTAAGTAGTTATAAGTGATGTAAAATATCACTTGTGGTGGGGGTGATTCTGAGTGTAAGTGCGATTGGTAATATGTACGCAATGCACTACAATGAATTATCGTAGGCATTAGCCAAGTATAAAAATTATAGACGTTAACCAAGTTTTTAGCTAGCAAATGATTAAAATTTATAGGGGATGGGGATCAAGCCCATACAATTAATCACCCATGAAGGAACCTCAACTCAACGCTTACTAAACATAAGTCTTGAGTTCAATGAGATAAAGTATATCATCAGTAGTGACTGCAAACACCAACCATAAATATTACATCCTAGGATAAGGGTGCTTGGAAACCATACTGATAAAGTGAAGTGTGAACTTTAAGCTCTTAATAAGGCTTATAAAAGTTTTCTTTAGTATGTTAAGCTACCGAACATACTTGATCAAGGTTACCTATTGAGTGTGAAGTGTGGCTGCTTCTATTGAGTTCAAGGGTTTGACTCTAGAGCACTCATGACATAAGATACATGACGCAAAGCCTGTGAATGTGTCGTCAATTTTCTGGTAAATTCTATAAAGAGAAGTCTTGTGTGTGAGACATGTCCGATTAAACAAATAGGATTTGTGGTTCAAAGTATTAAACTACTACATATTCTGTTTAACTTTGATATGTGTTCACTAAGTGAAGAGTCAAGTCTAAAAGACATCTTTATCTAGGCATGAACTTCAATGGATGATAAAAGATCAGATTTTCAAAGTTTTATCGAGTCAAAATATTTTGAAAATGGTGGGAGATTGTTAATGTTTTTTCAAAATAAACTTGATTTTAAGTTTGAGATATTTTAGAAAATCAAATGAAAGAAGAAAAGACAAGGCAATTCAAGTTGTGAATAATTCAGTTGATTGAATGGACTCATTTAATCGATTAGGTGATTGATTCAGTTAACTGGATGAAAGACTAAAATTTTTTGAAACTCTCTAAAACATTTTCAGTCGACTGAATGAAAGACCTAGTCAACTAGATGTTCAATTTTTTTTTTAATTTTTAGAATGTTGAATGATAATTAAACGTGAATAGAAGTGTCATTTGAGAAGGAGCACTTAGTATTCAGTTTAAATCAGTTTCCTACTGAAACAAGGTGTCTCTAATGAAAAGACATACTAATTAAACACTATAAAGTGTGTATAACTTTCATAATTAATAAATTACAAAACTATACAGGGGATGTTTGGAAGTGGTTTTTGAAAACTGTTTTCAGTTTTCAAAAACTCAAAAACATGTTTGGAAAACACTTTTCAAAAGTAATTTTCTAAAACAGTTTTCAAAAAACCACTTTTCAAAAAAAGGTTTTAGAAAACTCCAAATGGGAGTTTTCAAACCTAATACTCTGCTCTCTTTTTACTTTTATACGAACTCATTTCTCAACTCTCAGAACTCTTCTCTCTTCGCTATTTTTCTCTCTTGTGAACTGTTGTGACGATTATCTACCTAAATAAATACGCAAATAATCATTCTAGTTTTACTTGCAAGTGCACAAGGTCAACGGTAGCATACTGTGCAAGTGCGAGATCATTTCCACAATGATTGGTGAATTTCAATTTAGAATTAGTTTTTTCAAAGAAAAGAAGATAAATAGTTGTTTGATTGTGAGTTAATAATAATAATGAGAACATAAGACTATGATATCCACCACTAATTATACTTTCCCACTAAGTAATGTGTCAATGCTCTAGTCTTATCATGAATATTTAATGGTTGCCAATCTAAGGGCTTGGTCCATACCTTAGGCTATTGATCTCCCTATGCAACGAGTTAGGCATGGTGTATACTCTAACTCTTTTCTCTCTTAAGGGATTCAGCATGGGTGTATACTGAGTTGTTCCTTAAGAGAGCATGAGGGCTGTGGAGATCGACAACCACACGGGACCTAGAGCTTGGTCCGCTCCTGATTTCTCATGTTGATTAACCCGAGAATCCGGTGTGGATATCCCTTGTTACTAATGTCGAACCCATGACTCAGTCATCCAAATTGATTCGACTAACTTATCCATACCACATGCATACGTTGATCGGACACACACATATGAGGAATTTAAATACAAACAGGCATTAATCAAGTTAAACATTCTAACAAGGCTATAGCAAAGATAATCAATGAATAAATATGTGGAAAAGCATAACTAGGGCTTCAATCGAGCCTTATAGGAGTTTAGTTACATATACTAGTTCAACTAAACATTCTAAACATAATGAAATAAAAACAAAGAACTAAAACCAAAGAAGACTCGTGAGACGAGTCGTCAATCCTTTTCCTAAGCTTGCTACTTCGAGACTCAAACAAAAGGTCTGGTTTATGTGGTTTATAGGGCTATTTATAGGGTCCTCATGGTGTCCCGAAACCCTAATTTCCTATTTGGAGTCTGGAGACTTTTTTTCATATCTGGCTCTGCCACCTCTGGAGTGATTGCGCTCGAGCATATACGGGATACGCTCGAGCGCATGTGTGCGCTCGAGCCTTCTTCAAGTGCGCTCGTGTGCTTGTGCGCTCGATCACAAAGGGGGTGCGCTCGAGCACACCTTGTTGGATGGAAAAACTTGACTTTTGCTCCTAAAAGCTCCAATTTATCATATTTTTGTCCAAGACCTGTGAAAAACACCTAAAACAAGAAAATGAAGTAAAATCCACAGAAATAGATAAGTAAATGGCCTAACAAGTATAAATTAAGGGGCTTAAATATGATTATTAAAGCACTTATCACACCCCCAAACTTATATATTGCTAGTTCCTTAGCAATACAAAACTAAAGACTATGTTAGAACAAAATTTAAAGATAAATTCATTTCCATAATACTCAAAGATTTGGGTTGTGCATAAAACTATAATAACCATTCATGAGTAAGCTTATAATAAAAACACATTTTTGTATTGAAAAAGGATTTTCAAAAGTTCATGTTGCTTACCTAAGGTTGGCTTAAGGCATCGTAAGTTTGATTTGTGTGTGAAGAATTAGCACATATAAGATGGAGCTTCCACATAATTTTAGTGTATAGTGTTTCGGTGCTCAAACCTTTATCAAATTCCTTATCAAAGAGAACAAAAATGGTATAATACTTACTTCTTTTTTCTTCTTTTTTTTTTCTTTTATCATGCGATCTTTGCCATGTTGAGTTCCATCGAGCTTTCTAATTGACCCTTGTAACGAGTGTTTGGCCAATGACTCCCAAACCAGATGGTTTTATGGCATTAGGTGTAAAGACACCCCTAAGGACTTACTAACTCGAGTCAAAAAGGCTACGGAACTAATAAGTTTTTAATGCTTCTAAATGAAATTCCCACCTTTTGACGTGAACACTCAATGCTTACTGAGGCAAGAGGCCCAGTTACTCAGTGAAAATTTTTATTATGATCATTAAAGGTTTACTTTCTACCTTTTGACGTGAACACTCACTTCTTACTGAGGCAAGAGACCCAGTTACTCAGCGGAAAGTTTTTAATGATCATTAGAAGCTTTTGATTTTATTTTTGCATGATGAACATTTTTCTTTTTTTTTTTCTTATGCCAAAGTGTTTTTGTTAACAAGTTATCTGATTACAGTTAGGTTATGGAAACATATATAAAAAAATTATGTGTCATACCCTACACAAATGCGTGCTAAATGTACTTGTGCAAATTTGGATCAAACTCGTGAATTCTTAGGTGCCTTGAGGTAGGTAACTAAACTTTGTAAAATTCCTATTACAAGACTATGTGTTCTAGCTTTTAAGCTTACTAATGAAGTGTTATCAAATTTTTAAACCAACCAAAATTTTTGTTACCAAATGAACATACATTTATCTTTTCTAAAAAGAACTGGGACATAGTGTGTGCATGTGTTTCAAGTGTGTGCAAATAGTATCTCCAACTACCCACAAACTTAAAATACACATTGTCCTCAATGTGTGTGGCATGGAAAGATCTGACATGGGAGATGGAGAACAAGGTTGCTTGCTTTACTTATGACACGCCCCCAAACTTTAACAGGATGCACGCACTAAGTACCTAGCAAAGAAAAATAAACGTTGTGCCGGAAAACAATAAATATAAATAATAGACATGTAATGATAAATATAAACAAAATAAAAGTACTAAAATGAAAATGATATATCTGGGGTGCCTCCCATGAGCGCTAAGTTTTACATCTTCAGCCAGACGGGGTATCCTTTCACTGCTAATCATCTGTAAGTGCAGTCGAAGAGGTATCGTGTGCAGGAGGTAGCTTCTGGTGTAAATGCGATCGATCGTAAGGAGTATTGCGCTCGATCGCAATGCAACAAGTGGTGACGTTATATGCGACAGAAACTAGGAATTCAGGTGGGTCAGGTGCCCGTGGATCAGCTATATAATGCCCAGTTTGAAGTGTTAGGTCCTTGTCCCGAGAAGGTATGGTGAGATCGAGGTATGGTTTGTCGCAGTGTCCATTGACTATAAAAGTCTGATTACTGTTTGAGCCATGAATTTCCAAAGCTCCATGAGGAAAGGCTTTGGTGAC
Organism: Bretschneidera sinensis; assembly: GCA_023935145.1. Taxonomy (NCBI): domain Eukaryota; kingdom Viridiplantae; phylum Streptophyta; class Magnoliopsida; order Brassicales; family Akaniaceae; genus Bretschneidera; species Bretschneidera sinensis. The sequence continues at coordinate 119,504,063 of CM043700.1, forward strand.
CACATATGGACCAACCCAATGGGACTTTAATTTGCTAGGGAACAGTCTTAATCTTGAATTGTAGAGTAGTACCCTTTGTCCTACATGAAACTCTTTTCACACTAGTTGTTTGGCATGATAGGTCTTTGCTCTTTCCTTGTAAAGCTTTTCATTCTCATATGCATCATACCGTAACTCTTTTAGCTCATTTAAGTGGAGCCTTCTTTTCTCACCCGCTTGTTTCATATCAAAGTTGAATTGTTTAATTGCCCAATATGCTCTATGTTCTAGCTCTACGGGTGCATGCTTTTCCAAAAACCAAGCGGTATGGGGACATCCCAATTGGTGTCTTATAAGCTGTCCGGTATGCCCACAGTGCATCATTGAGTCGTAAGGACCAGTCTTTTCGACTAGGATTCACGGTTCTCTCCAAGATGCTTTTGATTTCTCAGTTACTTATCTCCACTTAGCCACTAGTCTGAAGGTGATATGGGGTGCCAACCTTATGGGTGATTCCATATTTTCTTATGAGTGCGACAAAAGAATGATGATGGAAGTGGCTACCTCCATCACTGATGATCGCTCTTAGTGTTCCAAACCGGGTAAAAATGTTATCCTGTAGAAACTTTAACACCACTTTGTGATCATTAGTCTTTGAGGGGACTGCCTCGACTCATTTAGACACATAATCCACACCCACAAGAATATAAAAATTACCAAAAGAATTGGGGAATGGACCCATGAAATCAATGCCCCATACATCAAAAAGTTATACTATGTGGATATTTTGTAAGGGCATTTGATTTTGGGATGAGATGTTACTTGTTTGTTGGCATCTATCACACGAGCTGCAGAATGTGAAGGCTTCTTTAAACAGATTAGGCCAATAAAAACTAGATTGTAATACCTTAAGTGCGGTTTTCTTGGTCCCAAAATGTCCTCCACAAGCAAACTGGTAGCAGTGTTGTAATAAGCTCAAATGCTTCTCTTCCGAGACACACCGTCGAATGATCTGATCGGGGCATAATTTGAAAAGGTAGGGATCGTCTCAATGGTAGTGTCGAGACATAGATATTAACCGCTTATTTCCTTGTGTTGTCATACCTGGGGGAAAAACTTTACCAGTTAGATAATTGACAATATCAGCATACTATGATAGTTTTATCTCTAGTGCGAACAATTGCTCATCAGGGAAGTTCTCATTTAAGGGTAACTCATTTGTATCATTCTCATAGGGTAGCCTTGATAAGTGATCTGCAACCACATTCTCACTGCCCTTCTTGTCTTTGATTTTCAAATCGAATTCTTGCAGTAGGAGCACCCATCTGATTAACTTAGGCTTTACATCTTTCTTATAAAATAGATATCTCAAAGCAGTATGGTCAGTGTGTACAATAACTTTAGAGCCAATAAGATATGATCTAAACTTCTCTAAAGAAAAAGTAACAGCTAACAATTCTTTTTCAGTAGTAGAGTAATTAAGCTGAGCATCATTTAAAGTTCTAGAAGCATAGTAAATAGTGTGAGGTACCCTATTGATTCTTTGACCTAGGACAGCTCCCAAGGCGAAATCACTAGTATCACACATTAATTCGAATGGAAGAATCCAATCTGGTGCCATCATTATTGGGGCGGAGGTTAGAACATCCTTCAGTATGTTGAAAGCCATCATATAGTTATCAGTTCAATCGAATTTGGTATCTTTAGCTAATAATGCACACAGAGGTCTTGAGATCTTAGAGAAGTCTTTGATGAATCTTTTATAAAACCTGGTATGCTCGAGAAAGCCTCTAACACCCTTGACTATGAGAGGGGGAGGTAGCTTTGAAATGATGTCTATTTTAGCCTTGTCTACCTCAATGCCTTTGTTGGAGATAGAGTGACCCAACACAATGCCTTATTGAACCATGAAGTGACATTTCTCCCAATTTAGCACTAAATTACTTTATTCACATCGCTTTAGGACACTCTCCAAATGACTTAGGCATTTATCAAAATTGGACCCAAAGACACTGAAGTCGTCCATGAATACCTCAATGTATTTCTCTACCATATCGGAAAATATGCTCATCATACATCTTTGAAAAGTGGCTGGTGCGTTGCATAATCCGAATGACATTCTCCGATAAGCAAATGTACCGAAAGGGCATGTGAAGGTAGTCTTTTTTTTATCCTCAGGTGCTATGGCAATCTAGTTGTATCCACTGTACCCATCCAAAAAGCAATAGTAGCTGTGGCCAGCTAATCTTTCTAACATTTGATCAATGAATGGTAAGGGGAAATGATCTTTTCTAGTAACCTTGTTTAATCTTTGATAGTCAATACATACTCTCCAACTAGTTGTTTTTCTTGTGGGTATGAGCTCTTCATTTTCATTCTTCACTACTGTGATCCCACAACCGTTTTAGGACACAACTTGAACCGAGCTTACCCACTTACTGTCAGAAATAGGGTAGATAATGCCAACATCTAAGAGTCTTAATATCTCAGCCTTTACTACATCTTTCATGTGTGGGTTAAGTCTTCTTTGAGCGTCTCGAGTGGGCCTTGCTTCATCCTCAAGGTTGATGTTATGCATGCACTTGGACGGACTTATTCCCTTAATGTCAGCAATGGTTTATCCAATGGCGGATCTATGCTCCTTTAGAACTCTTAATAATTTGTCTTTTTCTCCACTACTCAAATTAGTAGCCATAATTATAGGTGATGTTTTCTTCTCTCCCAAGTAGGCATAAGTTAAATGTTCTGGCAGCTGCTTTAATTCCAAAGTTGGTGCCTGGATAATAGAAGGAAGAATAGTAGTATTAGTAGGCATGCGAGTTTCAAATAGAGGAGCATACTTACTTGAATGTTTTGGAGAAGCCTCAATGAGGTGCACAGCTTTCATGATGCTATTAGTGACACCTTCCAGTTCTTGCTCAATGTCCACAGTTGTAAGGCTATAGGTAAGAGTAGTCTCCAAGGGATCGATGTGGTGGACCTAAAAAGCTTGCTCAACAAAATTGTGTATAATACATACATTAAAGCATTCCATATCATCTTGAGGTAATATTAATGCATCAAATATTTTGAATTCTATTTTCTCCCCATTTACCTTCATACTTACTGTACCTTTTTTCACACAAATTTTTGTATCGGCCGTTCTTATGAAGGATCTTCCTAAAATGATGGGCAAGGGTAATGGCATAAGGCATTCCTCCATATCTAACACAATAAAATCTACAGGTAAAATGAACTCACCTACCTTCACTAGGACATCCTTAAGAATACTCCTAGGTCTTTTTATATTTCTATCTGCCAACTGCAAGGTAATGGAAGTAGGTTGTAGCTCCCCTAATCCTAGGGTTTCAAATACTATATATGGTAGCAGATTTACACCCGCTCCCAAATCTAGTAATGCTCGCTTGAATAACTGATCACCTATCCTACAGGGAATAGTAAAACTACCCAGATCCTTTAGTTTTGGTGGGAGTTTTCTTAATAGTACAACACTTACCTCTTCAGTTAAGGCTACAGTCTCATGCTCTTGAAACTTTCTTTTATGAGTGTAACAATCCTTTAGAAATTTAATATAAGCTGGTATCTATTGAATTGCATCTAACAAAGGAATGTTTATTTCAACTTTTAGCAAGGTTTCAAAAATATCAAGTAATTTATTCTCTTTCTTTTGTTTTACTAACCTTTGTGGGAAGGGTGGTGCATTCACCTTCTCTGTCTCACTTACCTTTGATGCTATTGCAGATTCATTGGACCCTATCACCTTACCATTTCTAAGGGTCATGACAGCTTTTAGTTATTGATATCCCCCAGGGTGTTGAGCTGGAATCTCTCATTGCATTCTACTACTCACTTCTATAGTCACTTGTCCCATTTGTACCTCTAGTCTTTGGATGACTTGTTCATGTTTTGCTGTGGTTTGCCTTAGTTCAATCCGGAATTGCTTTTCTTCTACCATGAACTGATCTTGCAAAGTCATTAATTATTGCTGCTGAGACGCCAATTGCCTCACAAGACTTTTGAGGTCATTCTACTTTGTCTCGGGAATAGATTGTGCTGCTGGTTGGAAGTTTCTTTGTTGCCCTTGATTGTTTTGATTGTTGCTCCATGATAAATTTGGCTGATTTCGCCATCCAGGGTTATATATGTTTGCATAGGGGTTGTTCTTTGGCGGATAATTGTTTGGTCCCACAAAGTTAGCTTGCTCATGATCTGCAGATGAATATAAGGGACATGTATCAGTATTATGATCAAATTGTGAGCAAATGGCACATACCTGGAGTGGTGTAGCTGATGGGTTAGTCGAGGTGTTTTGAGCGACCATAGCTTTAACTAAAGATCAAGTTTCCTCTCCACAGTAGCTATTTGAGGAGATGATTCTCTATTCAGGTTTACCTCATACATACCCTTACTCCTGGTTATATGTCTACCTCGAGAGAAGAATTGCTGCGTGTGTTCACTTAGGGTTTCGAAGAGTTCCATCTCTTCTTCGCTGCTCTTCTCCATCAGCACTCCTCCACAACCTGAATCAACAATATTTTTGTTAGAGTCACTACCAGTTTGTCTTGGGGTAGGTTGTGGTGCGAGCACTTGAGTAGTAGCTCGTTGAAGTGTCCCAAGGCCTCGAAGAATAGATCTCCATCTTTTTTTTTGGAAGGATTGAATTTCCTTCCTCATTTGCCTCATATTTTGGGCTGGGAAAAACTTCCTTAGGAATTTGCTAGCCAACTCCTCCCAAGTGTGGATCGAAACTGCAAGCAAAGAATTATACCATAATTTAGCATTATCTTTCAAGGAAAAACGAAAAAGAATTAACCTTATTCCTTCTTGGTCTAAGCCTCAGATGTGCTGGAATTTGTAGAGGTCGAAAAACTCTCGAAGGTGTAAATGTGGATCCTCACTAGGTGTACCCCTAAAGTGAGTCAGTGCACTGAGTATCTGCTGAGATATGTAGTAGTTTCCTTCTGCCTCAGGCTGATATGCAATGCACAATGGTTGATCGAGGTTCTGTGGGATGAAGGATTGCTTCATCGGCCTCCGCTCAGGTGGTTACTGCTCGGTTATCTGTTTTGCCATTAGTATCTCTTCCTCAATTCCTCCTTCTACCTCTTTCGAGTTGTCTCTAAGCCTTTGTCGGATAGTCCTCTCAAGCTCGAGATTAAGATGAAAGAATGTCAGATGCTTGGATCGTCGTCCGTGCATGAATCAGTGGCAGTTACGAAAGTGCAGCAGTAAAACACTGCTGCTCGGATGACTCTTTGCCTCAATTGCGCTCGATCACATAAAAGGGTGCGCTCGATCGCAAGTGGCACAGAAAGCTCTCCGAGAGTATCTGAAATAGAGGAAAAGGAAATTGTTTAGGGTTTTTAATGAAACGAAAAAATAAGATAAACACAATAATTAAGAATGGAATAGAATAAAAAGGAAATAACAATAATTAAACCAAATGAAAAATTAATTCTAAAAAGAAAGTTAGCGCAATCCTCGGCAACGGCACCAAAAACTTGTTGCAACTATTATCTACTAAATAAATACGCAAATAACCGTCCTAGTTTTACTTGCAAGTGCACAAGGTCAATGGTAGCATAGTGTGCAAGTGCGAGATCATTTCCACAGGGATTGGTGAATTTCAATTTAGAATTAGTTTCTTCAAAGAAAAAAAGATAAATAGTTGTTTGATTGTGATCAAATAATAATAATGAGAACATAGGACTACGATATCCACCACTAATTATACTTTCCCACTAAGTAAGGTATCAATGCTCTAGCTTTATCATGAACATTTAATGGTTGCCAACCTAAGAGCTTGGTTCACACCTTAGGCTATTGATCTCCCTATGCAACAAGTTAGGCATGGTGTATACTTTAACTCTTTTCTCTCTTAAGAGATTCAGCATAGGTGTATACTGAGTTGTTCCTTATGAGAGCATGAGGGCTGTGGAGATCGACAACCACACGGGACTTAGGGCTTGGTCCGCTCCCAGTTTCTCATGTTGATTAACCCGAGAATCCGGCGTGGATATCCCTTGTTACTAATGTCGAACCCAGGACTCGGTCATCCAAATTGATTCAACTAACTTATCCATACCACATGCATACGTTGATCGGACACACACATATGAGGAATTTAAATACAAACAGGCATTAATCAAGTTAAACATTCTAACAAAGCTATAGCAAAGATAATCAATGAATAAATATGTGGAAAAGCATAACTAAGGCTTCAATCAAGCCCTATAGGAGTTTAGTTACACATGCTAGTTGAACTAAACATTCTAAACATAATGAAATAAAAACAAAAAACTAAAACCGAAGAAAACTCGGGAGACAAGTCGTCAATTCTTCTCCTAAGCTTGCTACTTCGAGACTCAAACAAAAGGTCTAGTTTATGTGTTTTACAGAGCTATTTATAGGGTCTTTATGGTGTCTCGAAACCCTAATTTCCTATTTAGAGTCTGGATACTTCTTTCCATGTCTAGCTCTGCCGCCTCTGGAGTGATTGCACTCGAATGTATGCGGGATGCGCTCGAGTGCATGTGTGCGCTCGAGCCTTCTTCAAGTGCACTCATGTGCTTGTGCACTCGATCACAAGGGAGGTCACCTTGCTGGATGGTAGAACTTGACTTTTGCTCCTAAAAGCTCCAATTTATCATTTTTTTGTCCAAGACCTGTGAAAAACACCTAAAACACGAAAATGAAGTAGAATCCACAGAGATAGATAAATAAAGAACCTAACAAGTGTAAATTAAGGGGCTTAAATATGACTATTTAAGCACTTATCATGAACGACGGCGATTACAGTGTGTTTTCCAGGGGAAGGCTACTCCAGAAGATCAGTCTAGCCTAGTTGCTTCCCTTCCAATTGCTTCCTCAGATTCTAGATCCCTCTATCAGGTTCGTCAATCCTCTCAGATTTCACCAAGTCTTTTTTTTATGCTTTGGTTTGTTCTTTGTTTTAGTCCTCCATTTGTCTTCCTTTGATGTGGATATTTGGGATTTTTCTATTTTAGTCACAATTCCATGATGGGTTTTTGTTTTCCGAAAATGATGAGATTAGTTTCTGCTTTACTGTGCTTGGTTTTTCAATAATCTGAAATGGGTCTTTTTGGATGTGTTAAGGAGTGATCTAGAGTTTCAAATTTCTGGGTTTTTTTATTAGTGAAACATCCTCAATGGTTTTTCAATGGACACCTTTCAATATCCATTGATTTAAATCCTTGATAGAGAAAAAGAAGAAGAAGAATGAAGGCAGAACTTGCTTATGTGTTGTGCTTTTTGGATTGAAATAAAAATTTACCATTTGAAGAGAAATAAAATAGAAAGAAAATTTGAATTTACTTTCATTTTCAAAAACTGAGAAAAATGTGAAGTTTTATTTCCAATTAAGAAAAAATTATGTTTTTTTGTGCTTGATTGATTGCTAGCTGAAGGTGTGGAAGATGAAAGACAATAGAAAAATGAGTTTCTCTAAAAATGTTTGATTTTGATTGTTTGTTTTTCTTTTAGTTTGCATATTTAGTCTCAAGGCATTTAATGTATAAATTTTGGGAAATAATACTTTAGAAATTTAGGGACTGATTTATTTGTTGTGCCAAAAGGAAACTGTAATTGGGGCGGCTGTTTGGATTAAGAAAAAAATACTAACTTTTGGATTGCTATGCATTGATAATATGATTTTAATGTAATGCATGTGTTTATGTCAGCAAAATACATAATGATTCGATTACCCGTTTATATTGTTGGGTTTTGGCTGTGTATTGTGTAGTGTGTGAATGAGTTTGGAATCATGTCGAATGACGATATGATTATAAAACTAAATCAGGTTTGCATTTTACATACGGTCAAGAATTATCGCTCCGTAAAGATGTAAATCAGTATCTATCATTTCAATCAAATGTATAATTGTCATGGCATCAATCTCCACCACCACCTTGTTAAAGCCTTCCTCCTTAGCGAGAAGAAGACCATCACGTAAGCCCCAAAACTCTATTTGAACACTGGAAGAGATCCCCAAATTTCTTATGTAACTTGCCAAGATCTGACCCCTCTCATCTCTAAATAACCCCCTGCCCTTACAGAGCCAGAGTTACCCAAAGAAGAACCATCTGAATCAAGCTTGATACAACCAGGATTTACTGAGTGCAGAAAAATACAAAATAGTTATAAAAAAACACAAAATTAAAGAAAGAAACACAACTTTTTGTTTGATTAGAAAGAAAAGAGAAATAAAAAGAGAAAAAAAAAGGGATAATCTTCATTAAACCAAACAGAAAATAGAAGTAGAAACTAATAAAAGAGGGAAAATTGAAACCTTAGAGATTGGAAAGTTGATGTGTAGTGAAAGAGTACCTTTAGAGTTGGTTGAAAAAACAGGAGAGAGGAAGAAAAAGAAGGGAAGAAAGAAGGAAAGAAGAGAAAGATGAGCATTTATTTTTTAGAATGAGAGAAGAGAAGGATTCATATAATTTTTGAGAATTTTTTAATTAGTTTAGTTTATTGCATGAGATTTCATGACTACATTTATAGTAATACATTAGAAACATCCACTTTAAGAAGCTTGTGCTCAATGACTATTCCTTACTTTATTTTCCTCAGTTCTGTCACAAATTAGCTTATATACTTAGAATTGTATCTTAGATTGTTTTTTTTTGGGGGGGGGGGGGGGGTTGTTTATGGGATGATAGAATGACATTTTCAGATTACTAGTAAAACTCAAATTGAAACTAAAGAATTGACTTTGACTATGGTTATGTTAACTTGGAGGGAAGTGTATGCGGTATCAATCGTTGGCCCTTTTCCTATTACTGTAATTAATTTTATGGATTTAACAAGGTTACAGGTTCCTATACTTCTTAACCTACTAAAATATATTTTACTTTCCTTAGAATAGTTACATAATCCATTATATCATGTTCAAATATGAGCCTAGGAGGTGTGCAAGGACTATTCCATTGGTATTAAGCCTCAATGGTTATCTTAACAAGTTTAATGCTAGTATTGTCTTATCAAAGCCAAGACCATAAATTCAGAAGAACAAATTCATCATGTTTATGGAATGCAATGATTTAGAATCTTAGATCTTATACCTCATGCTGTCTGTAACTGCCCTAGCTCTGTAACTCTATTACAGACTCACCTTCCTAGACTCTTTAGGAGACCGAATCAATGTTTTGGAAAACTTGAAATTAAATCTTGTGAGTAATTTAGTTGTAAATTAGATTGTTGATTGTAATCATGGTTAATGATTGGGTTTTGTGTATGTATGTGTTTTAGTTTATCAAATTAATGATAACTTCAGTTCAGCCAATTGTAGTAGTTATCCCATAAAAAAAATTGTAGTTGTTATATTATATATAAGGCTTAGTGAGTAGATTAATGCATGTTCTTGCACCGAAGATGAAAATTTCAAAGTTGAGAAGAAGAAAGTAAGTTGGCAAACTAATTCACTTTGTTGAAGATCTTTAGTTTGTGACTAAGACCTTTTTAAGCCAATGTGAAAGATTAATATGCATGAATGAACTTTTTTAGATTTCAGCTAGGACATTTGCATTGTTACTTAGTCATTGTATATCTGATATATATTTCTACAGTGTTTGTAGCTGAATATAAAAAGTTTAATTTGGTCTTTTGAAAGCTTTGGTTGTTTCTTGAAAGTAAATGAAGTAAAGTTAAACTGTATTATTTTAGGGCAAAGGATAAATGGTATATATATGTAGGTCAAATTTAAGTATCTTAAAATAGTCAGTTAGGTTTTATTGTTCTATAATAATCTATTAAGTTTGCTTTTAATGTAGATGGTTTCTGAAAGCATTGATATTTCTTTATTGGGCTCTGAGAGAGAGAAATTTTTTATCGATATCATGGTTGATGAGGCAAACAAGGGAAATATGAAAGATGATGTGTTTCATAGAAAGATTTGGGATTTAATTTGCAAAGAATTGAATATGAAGACCAACAAGCTCTTTACAGTGAAACAATTGAGGGAGAAATAGCAAAAGTTGTGTATGAAACATCGGCTATTTAGTCAATTGTTTGAGTAAACTAGGTTTGGTTGGAATACAGAAAGTAATGCTGTCATAGCCTTAGATGACACTTGGGAAAATTACATTCGGGTATCTTTTTTCTCCCTAAAGTTCATATGGTGGACTTATCTTACGATAATTTCTTTGAATAATTGTAGCAATCAATAATGACATTTATATCTTGAATTTTTTGTCTTAGGCTCACCGGAAAGCTTCCTAATTTCGTAAGCAAGGCTGTGAAAACTATAAATTGTTAAGGATTATCTTTAACAAGTCAATTGCCACAGGAATTCTTCACCATGCTTCTACCCAAGATCCACCTAACTCCGATGAGGAGAATGAATTGCGTGAATCTTTTCTCAATAGTTGAGTGCATATATACGTGGATGTTGATGGCTTTCCTAACCCAGATGACCCCAATACTCCGGTTGACCTTGAAACCCCAAACACTCAGCCCACTCAGCCTGAACATTCTGCCAAGGGTTCTAAAATCAATGATAAGAAAAAACAAAAGGAAACTAAAAATAGTCAATTGAGTGAAGTTTTTGCCTGTTTCATGGAGACCACAAAAGCAAGGACATAAGCCTCTTTGGCTAGGGCTGAGAAGTATAAAGAGAAAAGCATTGAGGGAACAAATTCGGTGGTTCAGCAGATTATTCAGTGGCAACGTGTTTGAAAGTTCTTGATGAAATGGAAAATCATGTGGATGATGACACATATATGAAGGCATTAGAGAAATTTACTAATAATTTTTAGTTGAAGGAGACATTCATTAAAATACCTTTCGAGAGAGAATGCGTGGTTAGCTAGGATTGATTGAGAGTTGGAGATATTGACTTTGGTCTTAAATTATGTTCGTGTGTTAAGGAGATTATTTATTCTTTGATGTGTGTTTATATTTGTATTTGGATATTTTTATTGTTTTTTTTTTAGTTTATGGATGATATGTTATTTGTTTGGATTAATTATATGCATTTGACATTCGTTGTATTGTTGGAATATGAATGATTAGAATTATGTATACAGGTCTAATTAGATTTGAATGATTAGAATTATGTATACAGTTCTAATTAGATTTGAATTATTAGAATTGTGTATGCAGGTCTAATTGGATTTGGAAAATCATAGAAAACAGAGGAAGTGTTGTCGGTTTTTTTTTTATTTTTAAAATAGAATTAAACTTCAATCTATTTAGGTTTGTGGAATATAAACTATGCTACATGATAACTATAATGTGACTTGTTTTTTCTGCTTAGGTTAAGAAATTGACAATTCATACCACAATAATTTTGGTAGCCAATCTAATTCATCAAGTTCATCCGCTGAAAATGAGTATGAAATGCTCTCATTGTTAATGCTTCCTATGTTTGTCGAATATGATGAAAAAATTATGAATAAATTACCTATGCTAAGATCACGACTTAGTGGACATGAATATATAACCGAATTGTTAAATAGTCGTTCAGGGGTAGTTTATGAATTGTTTCACATGGACATGGAAACATATATTCACTTATGTAACATATTAAAGCAATATAATTATATACAAGACTCAAGAGGCGTCACAGTAGAAGAAAAGATAGCCATTTTCTTGTTTGTTGTGGGACACAATGTAGGGCATAGAGTTGTAGCTGAATGAATTCAACATTAATTAGAAACAATTAATCGACATTTTAAGGCAGTGATTAGAGCAATGAATAAGTTTGCAAAGAACATAATTTGTCCATCGAATGAACATGTGGTGCCTCCACAAATTAGACATGATCGAAGATTTTACCCATCTTTTAAGGTAATGTATCTTATAATTGATTGTTAATTTATTAGTTTAGCTTTGTATGTAAAATATGTAATACCAAACTGATTCTAATGGTATGTAATTTAATGGACATAGAAATATATTGGAGCAATTGATGGAACGCACATCAGTGCATGGGCGCCAGCAGAAAAAGCTACTAGTTATAGAGGTAGAAATTTGGTCGTGACACAAAATGTGATGTGTGCATGTTCATTCGACATGAAATTCACATGTGTATAGTGGATGGGAAGGTACAGCTAACGATTCACGAGTCTTTTTGGACGCCTTAACTCGATCGGATGCTCAATTTCCTTGGCCTACTAATGGTAAATCTATTTTAGTACTAAGTTGATATTATATACTAATTGATTGATATGTACTAAGAGATTTTGTATGACTTATAGGTGAGTAATATTTGATGGATTCCGGTTATCCATGTATAGCCGGGTTTCTTCCACCGTTTAAAGGTAAACGGTATCGCTTAAATGAATATCAAGGTAGAACATGCCAACCAAGAGAACTATTTAACTATAGGCATTTATCTCTACGTAATGTTATAGAACGTTGCTTTGGGGTCTTAAAGGCGCGCTTTTCAATTTTAAAAATGATGTTTAGATTCAAGCCCGCTAGACAACCTCTTATAGTTGTTGCTTGTTGTGTCGTACATAATTTTGTACGCTAGTATGCTCAGAGTGGTCAACTGTTTAGTGAATGGGAAGCAAAGGGCTATGAATTAGAAAGCGAAGGGAGGTCGAGCGCATTTACAAATAATCATATGGTTGATTTTTCTGATGTGTGTGCAGTAGCTATGGCTGCGTTTCGTGAAATTATTGTCAATCAGATGTGGGCTAACCGTTTTGGTATTTGATTGAATATATGATAATAATGTTATGATTTGTTAGTAAGAGTTAGTTAATTTAATGTCCTTATTTGTGTTTAATTTAGTTTTTTTAATCATTGAATTATTTTTGTTATTCTTAGGAATAAATTTCACATATTGATATATTATTTGACTTATAAGGTGTGAGGATGACAAACCAACCAAATTGGGCAGTTGAGACAAACCTTTTTGCAAGAAGAATTTTGAGTCGTTCATTTCCATTTTATCAATTTCTCAAAGTTATATTTGATCAATGATTATTATATCTTGAAGTTGTCCTCAACTATCTTATTTTGAATAAGAAAACTATGCATCTTTTAGATATTGAACCATTTTGCAAGAAGAATAATGGGTTGGTTGTTCACACTTTATCAAATTGTGAGAGTCGTGTTGTATTTCTTATTTTAATTTTTTAGAATTTATTTAACAAACATACATTACATGGTGAGGGAGAAGAGTTTGGTCATGTTTGATCCATTGTATATAAAAAATACTTAAATTTTAGAAATAAAATAATATTAATTATTTTCAAGCATTTGGTGTGTGCTAAAAATGTATTTAGTAAACATGAGAAATAAAATTAATATAGATTTTAATTTTAAACTCATAACTGAAAACTGAAAACAATTATAAGAAGGTGTATCTAAACAGTTTTCTATTTTCAAAACAGTTTTCAAAAAAAGATTATCTAAACAACATGTCATTGTTTTCCGTTTTGGAAACAGTTTTCGAGTTACAGTTATCCAAACATATTTTCTTCGAAAACATCAAAAAACTGTTTTCAGTTTTCATTTTCGAAATCAGTTTTCGAACACTAAAAATAGGAAACTGTTACCCAAACATACCCACAGACTTTCATATTTCCTTTCTTATTCTTCTTATTCTTATCAAAAAAACATATATTCTTATGTTTAGAAATCCTGTAAATTTTCAAACATAAGTGTTTTTCATTTATAAACTCATGGAAGCTGTTGGGGGCTATTCTTCACGAGTGCAAAGTGCAGAATAATAACAAAGCTTCATTGTATCTTAGAGAAAATTCGCTGAAAACCTTCTTGCACCAGTGAGAGGCGAATTAAACCTTAAAGAAAGCCACTTTGTCGTACCTTGAAACCATTTATCTTGTTCTCTCTTATTCTTTTTGATAAACAACCCTTAGAAATTTCTCCAGCTGCCATATTGCATTCCTTGTACCTGTCTTAGGATAGGAGGATTTGGCTGTGACAGAGTACTGGCCTATATATGTCATATTGCATTCACCTCACTATCACAGGATCGAGCAGTGCTATATGAACTATGCCAAAATCATACCAATCATTTTCTTTTTTGCAATTTATTAAAAAAAAAATCATGTTAGTAATTACAATATAAAATGCGTATTTTGGTATATTGAAGAAGGCTGCAACAATACATGTAGTGTCCAATTTATTTTCTGTGCTATCCTTATAAGAGCATTTCCTAATTCCTACGATGCTGGCTCACCTTGTTTTTGGAACAAAGCGAAGACATCTCCCAAGTTAAAAAAACAGATCCATTAATGAAAGATGTGCAAAGCTTAGATCGGGTCAGGATTAGGAGTCAACTTAACCCACAACAGTTTACATAAATCCAAATCCTAATTCAACCCGTAAAAAATTAGGTTGTCAACCCACGACAGTTGACTTTTTGTTAGAAGCAAAATATATGTATTATTATATGACAACTTGTCATAGAACAGCAAGACCAAATCAAATAAAATCCACAAGTAAAGCTACACCATCATACCTGTCTTTGCTGCTCCCTATCCAAACCAGGGACACGGGTACACCTAAATGAATATAAAAAAAATTGAGACATGTTTAAATAATAATTTTTTATTTTCAGTTTTTAAAAATAAAAATTAAAAATAATTTTTTTGAAGAAAATATATTTGGATAACTGTAATTCGGAAACTGTTTTCAAGACCGAACAGTGAAATGTTGTTTGAATAATCTTATTTTGAAAACTGTTTTGATACATCATATAATTATTTTTAGTTCTAAGTTTAAATTTAAAATCTATATTAATTTTAATATTTTTTATATATCATCGAGGAAGAATGTTAGAATTATTTTTCGAAAATTATATCAGAAAGCATCAATTTGAAGTTTTAGAAAACAGTTTTTAAAAACTAATTTTTTAAAAACTGTTTTCGAAAATTACTTTTAAAAACTGTTTTTTCAAACATGTTTTTGAGTCTTTAAAAACAGATTTTATTTTTAAAAATTAAAAACCTTTTCAAAAACCATTTTCAAATATGTTCCCGATTTCTTGCCAATACAGACACCTCGAAGACCATATCTCCCCGTATTCCACGCACAAAACAGTTATCTCCCTTGTACGATGACAAGCTGTTATACCAATTAAATTAGAAAGAAAAAAAAATAAGTGTTTTCTAAACATAAAAGTGAAATCCGAACAATATTAGTTTTCATTGTTTTCTATAAAAATGAATAACGATTTTCTGTGAGATCAAAAAGTAAAATTTAAAAATTAAAATAGTTTTCTCAAATTGCAATTGGAAAGTTTACCAGAATAGGTGCTCTAAGTTGTGCTAAATCTGACGGTAGTTTTTGTGTATGTATATATGGCTCACTATCATATGGGCAGTTCTCAACACATTTGCCCTTAAGTTATTGCATTCCTTGACATAATTTCTGTGTAGTGTCAGGTCAGTATTTTTTTTCTGTTTATAATAAATTCTACACTTTAATACTATATTATAATAGAACACGCACAATGTCATGGATTTTAAAGAATGAGAGAGAAAAAAATTAAAAAAAAAAAACCCGTTATGAAGTGATGAAAACACGTGTCTCATCTACAAGGAACAATCCAAATGGGTTTAATTTTAAAACGATGTTTGAGATAAATTTAAACAAATTTAAATCTCTTTCAAAATAATCGAAACAACGTCTAAGTGTAATATTGATTTAAAAGTTGAAAAGCCTCCACATGCCAAAATTTTGATTTGCTTCATTACACTTCTTATTCGGAAAACAGGCTGCTTCTACTTTGCCATCTTTACATTCACATCATAAAACAAGCTGTTTATCGGAGGTTTTGGCTCAAGTTACCGACCCCGAGAATGGTAATAACAATGAAATTATAAATTATTTATAATATTTGATAAAATAATAATAATAAATAATTTTTATACAAATTTAGTTTTTTTAAAAAGATAAATTCAAATTTTTAAAAATAAAAACCATTTAATAAACCTCTTTTGAAGTAACTTTTCTATTTAGAAAACAAAATTGGTTTTATAAACTCTCCTAATCGGTTCTAATCAATCCATGGACAAAAAAAAACGCAGGTGATACGGTGGTTTTTTCGTAATCATAATGCTTCCTCTGGTTGCACGAGAGACAAAACCTGCTTCTTATGTGTTCACTCATTTTGAAACAGCTACTGAGTCAACTGGAATAAGATGCTACCCATATGCAGTGATTCTATCAGTACTTACTTTTGAGCAACTTCTGTCTGTATGGCTACGATGCAGCCGCCCATTTAACTGAAGAAACCAAAGGATGGATGGGCCCTTACTTTCGGCATCCAGCTACACTTTTTCTCTTTATCCAAACAAACCCTTAATTTGGAATTTGACATAAAATCTGCAATTTGGAATGCAGGATTCCAACTGTTTGTATGATGTAAACAATGAAACAGGTGGAGCACTTGTACCAGCACAGATAATCTATGATGTATTTTATTGGAGATATCACACTTCAACTGGGGCTGTAGTTTTTCTCTGTATCATTTGGGGATCTTTCTTCTTTTGTGGGCTTTCAATTACTACTAGTGCTACCAGAGTAGTAAGAACAAAAAAAAATAGTCCTTCTCTTTCTCTGCTACCTGCATGCTTCATAATTTTTTATATCTTGAAAACATTGGCATATTTGAAAAACAGTTTTCTGTTTTCTGTTTTTGAAAATTGTTTTCAAAAATAAAAAATAAAAACAATTTTATAATATTTTTTAAAGAAAAGATGTTTGAGTAACTGTAACTCAAAAATTATTTGAAAAACATAAATTAGTAAAATGTTACTTGAATAATCTTATTTTGAAAATAAAAAACTGTTTTGATACACATTATTGTAATTATTTTTAATTTTGAGTTTAAATTTGAAATCTATAGAAATTTTTTTTTTCATTTTTACTATATATATTTTTCTAACACATACCAATTACTTGAAAATAATTAATATTATTTTATTTTCAATATTTCAATATTTTTTATGTCAATTTTTTTACATCTAATAAATATTCCAACCAATTATGAAACTAATTTTTAATACTCCAATACTGTCTTAATGATTAAGAAATATTTCTCAAGTGAAAATATGAATGATGTTCAAATCTTAAAATACATTTCAAAAGTCATAATCAAGATCATCACATTTTGTGTAATTTAATAGAACTTCAAAAGAACATTCTTTCAAATAGTTCCTGTTATATCATGTTAAGAACATTCTTTTATAATACATACTTGACATCATTAACAAAGTGATACCCATTGATGCACACAGTTCGACTTTTCTTTCCATAGCAAAGAGGCTTGGCTTAGTATTATCAATCCCAGCTACTGCAACAGAATTCCAGATGCTTGCAATGACTCAGTCCCACTAGAGAAGAGGAAAAAAAAATCTTGTTTGTAGAATTTCGATTTTCTTAAATAGAATTGTTCAATTCTAAGGCAAATGAAAATATATAAAATCAACATTAAAAAAACATTAACTGATATTTACAAGACATGCAGGAAGGTCGTGAATAATATAAAAACACCAAGTGAAAATACAACCACCATTCAAATTGTGCTGCATCTCTTACACATTTTGAAAATAAATTCTATGAACATAAGAAGATGTAATCAACACTTTACAGTATATTCTATGAGTCTGTAACAGTGTGAATATCAACATCTGGAAGTTGGCTTAAACTTCTTCCATGCTTAAACGAATATCAAACATAGTAAGTGCATAACATCCATTCTAAGGCTAAAGATTAAATTACCTTCAAACTACCACTACAAACACAAGACATCCCTCCTCTAGTGTTGCAAACTTTCAGGTGTTATGAGGCGGTCAACACACAAAACCAGATGATTTCCCATTCTTATTTAAATGAACTGTCTTGATACACCACAGAATAACCAAAACTGTATTAAAATCCAGAATAACATGACAAGCTCTCATTATGAAATGCCATGCCAACCTGAAACAAATTGTCTTGACAAGCTCTTACTGAAGAAATATTTTTGTTAACTGACCAACTAATTAGGTTAATTCATCAATTTTTCTGCAATGTTGTTTCATATTCATACGAGTGTCACTGTGCATTGACCTAACCAACATATATGGATACACAAGCAAGAGAAATAGGAAGATAGAAATACTAAGTGATATAATCAGCAAAGGATTTGTGATCAAGATGCTTTAATAAACATGTAAAATTTCAATAAAATACACTCCACCTCAATCGCTCGGGAACCAAGCATCTGCAAAAAAAAAAAAAAAAAATTAAAAAGCAGTCAATCTACAAAAAAGAGATGCAAGAAAGAAAACGATATGATAATGATAGTCTTCTCGTGAAAATAAATAGGGTGTATCGAAAATTCCTTTTCCTTTCAAGTTCACAAAATGAAAGATTAAGCCTTTTGTCTTGGCCAAGAAGGTTTTTTTTTTCTTAAAGTGCATATATGGTCAATATTAAAATGATATCGATGGGTGATTGATTGCAAGGTTTTACCTTGAACAATAGACTTCCTTTTCCTTTCATATATCTGAACCAATCCCATCAAGAAAAAAAACAAAAGCTATGCATGGGAAATTAATTCATCATTTAATGATTTGCACTCCAAAATTTTGCAAGTGCATGTCAAAAAGGTAATTAGTTACTAACATTGATCCAAAATATGCAAAGGATTTTTTTAAAAAAAATAATAATCTCCAAAAAAGAAAACAATAAGACTCCATATTTTTTGGCGATATGTAAAATATATATATATATATATATATATATATATATATATATATATATATAAGGGCACCAAGGGGGTGCCTCCAATTTACAAAGGAATAATAGACTCTTAATATAGTAATAGATAACTCAAACTCACTTCATGTCCACCGCAGCTGGCCAAGCAATATGCAGTCTCCATTGACCATATTTTTACAAGGCGATCATCTGAACCAGTTATAACGTATCTTCCTGAATGACCAAACATAGCTACCGGATTACATAAAAAGTAAAAAAAAAAGCATTAATACAAAGCCATAATGATAACGAAAATCAGATATCATATATTGACAATAGAAGTCTAAACAAAAAGAAAGGAAAAAAATTTCAAGTCAGACAATTTCTTGAACATCTAACAAGACTGGAGCACTAACAACACCCAGACAATAAATTTTTAATTCCTAGCCACTGGTTTAACATGAGACCCACACAGTTTCAGATAGAAAGTATACCACTATGTTAGAAGTACAGTTTCAGCATTAAGTGCTGAAGGTCTTACAAAACATACTTCACTAAACAAAGGGCGTAGTGGTTTAGAAAAAGCTATTCAACCTCAATTCTTTAAATCTTAATAAACCACAGTAAATGATTCACCTGGCTGTAAAAACCAGTCTCCCAACCCAACATGTAGCATTTGATGATTGTGGACGTGTGGCTTTGGCCAAGTTATCCACAATCAACTGCTGTTTATCTTGTATAATACAAATAAAAAACTTCAAAATGCATGCCATGACACTGGTTATGAAACTAGCATGCCAAAGCACATATTGGGAGAAAGCTGGCAAAACCAACAGAGCTGACACGAAAGGGCCAGTTTCTAGCAGGATTGAAATTTCAAAGCAGGTATCCAATGTGCTCCTGTATCTATTGCACGAGTAAAAGGCAGGCATGATAGATCTATTGAAAAGCTGATTTCCAAAATGAGAGTAAAACACTAAATTAGTTTGAAAGAAAAATCAGAAAAAGAGCGAGAAAGTAGCCTATGTTACACCTTAATCTTATTAACTCAAAGCCAAGTCATATATATCTATAAATACAGGTCATTATAACCAATTCTCAACTCCAATTTCAATTTATATTTTAACTGCATATTCTAATGGATATAATCAATACCACAATGGACAGCATTTCGGCATCCATGTAGCCTCTTGACATTTTGCATCTTCTACACCATGGTAGATGGTTTTGCAATAGCATAACATGCTGCATGGTGGTGTCTTGAGACACCACCCCCAATTTCCCTCAAACTTAAACCACGAACCTTATAAATCTTCTCTTTCATTTCTCTTCCCACAAATATGTACAGTAACCTTCATTTTACTCAGTGAGCAAAAAGACACCTAAACTACCAAATATAACGACAACATTTTCTCCTACGTATTAAATCATTCCAAATATTTATTCGGTAGCTTAAAAAAATCAAAATTATAGTGAAATTGAAAACAAAACCTTAGCCGTATAATTATTGAGACTTGAAATTCAAGCTCATTAAGACCTAAGTAAAAATTAAAGCTGAATTAAATTGAGCCCATACACACATTTCCATCTAGGGTTTCCAATTTTCATAAAAGAATCAACAAACAACTCCAAAAAAAAGGGGAAATAAAGCATGGAAAATTTTCCCTTCAATTCATTCTTTCTTTTACCAGCAACAAAACAACCCTGATCCCAAACCAAACCTAAAAGAATTACACCGAAAACTAATAAGATCAATTCTCCACACAATTCAATCACCCATACAAAACCCTAAAATCCACAATCACTATCCAATTACAACTTGTGGAATTTTAAAGCCCAAAACACCATCAATAAGAAAAATAAGAGAAAACATAATTTAAAAAGAGAAAATGAAAACTTGAGGAAACTTACCAAAGAATTTGTGCCTGTCAGAGTGATGACGGTGGGTTGACGGTCACAGCTTCTGGGTTTTGGTTGTATGGGTGGTGGAGAGGAATAAGTTGCGAGGAAGGTGAGAGAAGAGGAAGAATGAAAGGACAGAGAAGTGAGAAGAGGAAATAGGGAGAGAGAAAAGGGCAGGCGGAATTGCAGAGAGAGAGAGAGAGAGGGGGGGAAGATCGCGATCTGTTTTGGAGAAGAAGAATGTCATATGAGAAATAGAACAAGAAGGGAAAAGAGTTTCAGATGGTAATTTTAGGAAATCAGTTTTGAAAACACCAATTTGGAGTTTTCTAAAAACTATTTTTGAAAAGTGTTTTAGAAAATTACTTCTGAAAAGAGTTTTTTTAACATGTTTTTGGGTTTTTGAAAACTGATTTTAGTTTTCGAAAAGGGCTTCCAAACATGCCCATAAGTTCTCAGTCACAGCTAGCTGCATTCCTCTTCTATGCTTATCACAATCCCACAATTGCACTTGTTAAGCAAAAATTTCTTCCTCTGTTTTGTTTTACAGTACCCTTTGATGATGATAACGAAAATATGTGCATTAATCCAGCTAGGCTTATGCCCTATCAAGGGATAGAGGAATCCCATTCTCACCGATTTGGAGAAGAGTTCATCCGAAGCACAGAGTTCCAACAAACGCTGTGTGGCCCTGTGCAGGTATCAGCATTATCCACGGACTACCTATCTTGAAACTTGATGTAGTGTTCACCGCAATCATATCCATCAGTACAATTGCGTGGGTGGGCGGGTATGCTGTGCCAATTTTTGCAAGGCTGATCATGGCTGAGGAGAGATTCAAACCAGGACCCTTTTACTTGGGTGAAGCAAGAAGGCCAATCTGCTTGGTAGCCTTTTTGTGGATATGTTATACCTGTTCAACTTTCCTACTGCCAACTCTTTACCCTATCCAATGGAGAACTTTCAACTATGCACCAGTAGCCCTTGGTGCAGCTTTGACATTGATAATGCTTTGGTGGATCCTGGATGCAAGGAAATGGTTCAAGGGGCTCGTAAGAAATATTGATATACAGAATTGAGGTAGTTAACATACACAACAGAAGAATATAATTGTACAAGATTAGCCTCCTGCATTTATAAGGTATATCATCTTATAGAATATGAAGTAACAGCTCGCTTTGATTCCTCTAAATTGTTACTTGCCTCCATATAGGGGCTAGATTTCTAACTGCAACCCCAACATAAATTATAATTCTATCAAAACCAAAAGAAACACAGGATTTCATGATTGCGTCAAGTTTCAGCCATTCAATTGAAGTTTTATGCAGAGAATAAATTGACTCTGACCAGAGCATAGTAGCTTGAAATTAGTAGTATTGAAAATATCATCAAAACAAATTAGAAACCGTATAAGAATACATGATGGACCATGACAAAGGAAATTGAAGTATGTAAAAGTATGTGAAATAACACCAAAGGATCTCAAGAGATGATAACAAATAAGCTTAACATCCTATAGCTTCCCTGAGATAGTGATAAACTCCAACAGTTAACTCAAGCTCCAGTATCTTGGATTCTATCAAGAGAATCGATATAATTAGTAAAAAGAATTTGTGGGCGCAGGGCAGCAGTATACAACATTAAATTCTAAAGGTAAATCTAAACTACCTTCAGTGGATCAACATTTCCAGGTACCACAGCTTGCAAGTACCTATAAAACAATTCTATGGTGATGGCAATAAACAGGTTCAAAACTAAAATATAAGAGCTACCGCAGTCAAACAACACAGACTGCTGATGAAATCGCCAATTCGTCATACATACCAAAAGTTATTTGCATATGAGCTAGATAAACAGGAATAGGTTGTAGCAGCAATTGATGCAAAACAATGCATACTGAAGTTTTCTCACGCTTCTTTCCTACATGCTACAAATTAAAAGTTTTATTGTTAATTTTATTGTTTCATGAACATTCATTAATTTGGGTGTTGTGACATTTAACAACTCAAGTTTTCTGACAATTCCGATAATATCTCCTCAGCAAGTTTCAGATCAGACATCAATCAACTCAGGTTGGCATTAGGCTGCACATACCAATTTAAACCAGTCACCAATGCTGGGGACTACTAAGAAAGAAATTGAATCAAAGGCAATGAAGATGAGTTCTACATAATCAAACAAAGATATGCCATTCTTTCTTTCTATCGATTTTCTGTATGTAGATCTAATCCTATCCTTCTGTTGGCTAATGATCTATCAGAATATCACCCTTACATTTACAGCATGGATTCAACCACACATGTAACTGGAATATCGATGATATTATGCCAGTTAATTTGATTTACGAAAAAAAAGGAGCAAATAGTTGAATCATAATTTCTTGTACTTCTTTTTCTAAAAAGAAAACAAAAATTGTTCAGACTCTATGAAGTATAAAGCAGAGTTTACTGCACTCATATTGTTTACAAAAGGAACTCTCATACGTATCATTTATGCATGTGTGCATGTCAACTGCTTCCTAAAATGGTCACTGTCAAGTCCCTCAACCCCATAACCCGAGTAAAGAGGTGATCTGAACAATGAAGATTAAGGATGCACAATAATTACTAAAACTTCAATTTTATGACACCATGCTTTTAGTTTCTAAGTATCACAAAAGGGAGGGTTAAGGGGCACAATAATTACTATACTGCATGGACAAATTTTATACTATGGAAAAACCCTATAGCTAGACACGCTCATCTTGAAAATTAGATTGCAACGCACATCAATGAGGAATGTGACATATAGTATGCATAATTTTTCGCTAAAAGGAACCATTCTAAAGCTCATGCACTAGTTAACAAGTGAAATCCTTTCTAATACGATTTGGATATAAGCTCCGAAAAGAACTTCAAGTTTTGTAAAGACAACACTGCCATGGCCCACGGGAGCCACATGTGAGTACCGCCCCTTCTCTCAACAAGTTATCATCATGCAGAGAGGAAGATGAGTACTACTATAAGAGTTTGCAACTATTGAATATAACACAATATTAATCACACTAATAGGGACACTTATATGAACATTGCCTTCAGAATGTGTACCTGCAGAGGCCATATGCGGGCCGATTTATCAAACGAGGAAATCCCAAAGAATATAAATGAAAAAGAAATTAGAATAAAGTTGCTTTTTTTCAGAAAAACCCCTTAAGCCTCATCTAGGGAAAAAAAAACACAACAACCAGAATAAGCAACCAACCCAAGAAAAGGAAAAATATAGGAATAACAACTCTTTAGACAGAAAGAGACCTCTTAATCTCTCTTCCACAATGTTTATTCTCACAAATTATTTGGAGTTTATCGTCAATATTAGAATTTAGAAAGTAATGCAATAGAATTTTATTGATTGGCAGACACATACATCATTCTCCCGGCAAACCACAGAACATAAGCAACTTTCACTTGTGTTTGGGTCATTTTCCAAACTCCTTACTACTCCATATATTAAAGTATAAGTAATTAACTACTATAATCTTGGACCTGCTGGTGCTTGTAAAGCTAACATTACAAGAGTCAAGACCAAAGCTGAGGACTAACTATAAATAGAATCAAAATATATACAAATCTCAGATTTAAAAGCTTGACGTACAAATACGAAACCAAAAACCCTTTTTTATGGACCCAACAATAATAGGAAGCTATAAATCATTCTTCTCCTCCTTGGGTTGTGTTGGGCAAGGAGTAAACCTGCATCATAATCCAAGATTCAAGCAAACATAAGAGGAATACACCACCACATTAAGATTGCCCCCAAAAAGATAATTCATCATTTTGAAAGAAAAAAAATCTCATCCATGTATTGAAGAATTACTTCTAAAAAAATACAGAGACATACAATAAACCACTCTATATTAAATCAATATCACAATTTGTACTGGACAAAGGAGAAATCCTCAATGTCATAGAAGAATTACAACATACCTCCAATCTATCGCGAAATTGCGCTTCACTGGTCTTTAACAACACAGACAAAGGAAAGTACACTCCCGTCTCTACACAACACTGGTGCCTAGGCTTTATCCTATTCTCCAAGCTAAACGAAAAATACTGTGGAAATTCCTTAATATCCTTCAAATCGCTTCCCATTTCCATTACAAAGTAGTTCAGTTTAGGCTCGTAATTATTCTTAATACTGTAATTAAACAGCTGAGGGAATCTACGGAACATTGATATGACGTCGCGGTGACAGAACCCGATTTTCTCGAAGAATTCGATGCGAGGGATTAGTTTGTCCTCAACGCTGCACGAGAGGAGAGATGTGTGCTTGTGTGCCTCAGATATGCCGATGCTTTGGAGGAAATATAGGGTGGGTCGCAGGCGGTGCTTGACGCTGCAGGCCAGCAATCTGGGCCGTCGGTTGATGACCCTCTTGAGATTGGAGCCGTCAACGCGGGCTTCGCGGAGGAGGAAGGTGAAGACCGGGATGATTTGGGAGAGAGGGGAAGCGAGGAGCTCGGGGCACATGGAGACCATCCGGCGGAGCTCGAGCGCTGTGAAGTCCATTGAGGTCATGTAATCAACGGTGGACTTGATATCGGCGAGTGGGACCGAGATGACTGGAGGATGGTCGTTGATGAGAGAGAAGAAATCAATTCCAATGGAGTCCAGGTAGAGCATTTTCTCTTGGAATTCGTTTTGGGGGTTAATGGGGGGTGAGGATATGGAGGGGATTTTTGCGGTTTTGAGGGGTATTGGAGGGAGAAGGGTTGTTTTTGGTCTGGAGGAAAGCTTGGGAAGGATGGGATAATGGAGGTTTATTGGGCGAGAAAGTGAAAGAAAATCATGGTGGTGTTTGAGGTTGGGGAGGAAGGGGAGTGTGTCTTCCATTGTTTTAGAGGTCCACGTGATTGGTTGTTGACGCCTTTAAAGTAAAATCCAAATGTATTTAAGGGTGAGATATCATTGTTTTAATCTGAAATTAACAGTTAATTTTATTTTTATTTGTTAATTGAAAAAGTTTTATTGTTTATATGATATTACGATAAAATAAAATTAATTTTAATCTCAAAATTTGTCAATTAATCTCTCTTTTGGGATTAATTTTTTTTGTTTTTTCACTTTTACCTTTTAATAATAATAATAATAATAATTATTATTATTATTATTATTATTATTATAATACTATTATGATTTTTATTATTATTATTTTAATAATTAGTTTTATTATTAATATTATAATAATAATAAAAATAATAATTATATAATAATAATCGTTATTATTATAATTACAATTATAACTATTAGAGTGATAATTACAATAATAATTAAAATTATTATTACTATTCTTACTATTATAATAATAGTAATTATAATTATTATAATAAATAATATGGCAAATTACATTGCACCACCTCCAAATTTACTGAAATGACACTAACATATCAAACCTTTTTAAAACTAATGATCCATCCCAAAATACCAATTTTCACTATCAAGCAACCCAAAATGAATTTCTTTAAAGAATCAAAATTTTAATTGAATATTACTTTTAATTATGACCCAAGTACCCTTGAGTATTATAAAGGTTATTTTTTAAAAAATAAAATAAAAGCATTAGGGATGGAACATACTTAAGAAGAAATTTTTAAGACTTTTTTTATAAAAAAAAATTCATTGTTATTTTTCGATAATTATTAAAAGTATATTTTAAATGGATTTATATTTTATTATATGGTATAAAATAATTTTTCTTTCATATATTTTATATTTTAAAAAATATTATGATATCATTGCCTATCGCATCGTCAAATAAATGAAAATCAAAGGCCATTATAAAATAAAATTAATTATTTTAAATGATAATTTTGTTGATATGTTTTTTTATAAAATTAAATAGCCTAACATCTCAAATAAATGAATATCAAAGACCATCATAAAATAAAAATCAAAGACAAACTTTTCTTTCTAAAAAAATGATATTGCATGTTTTTAATTTTTTTTAAAAAAATCTGAATTCAAATAGCCTAAAAATTTGTATTATAAAAAATTTCGGGAGAAAATAATTGATAAATAAAATTATTAAACTTATCATAATCGTTTGGAGATATTTTAATACTAAAGATATTTTAGCCATCATAAAAAGTAATATTTAATTAAAATTTTGATTTTTCAATAAATTCATTTTGGGGTTGTTTTAGGGTGAAAATTTGATATTTTAGGGTGAATCGTGGGTTTTAAAAATATTTTGTATGTTAATGTCGTTTCAACAAACTTAGAGGTAGTTCAATGTAATTTGTTCTAAAAAATAATATCATAATAATATAAATTATTTTTTATAATTATAATTATAAAATCCAGGATTGGGTTTGGCGTGGGGAAATAGGTTTTTATTTATTTGATTTTCATTTTGTATCTTCTCTACTGGATTTGTTTCAGTTGAGTTTATTTGAGAATGACCTTTGGGCACCGTCGTTGCGTTCGTACTAGCTCCTCTGATATGTTCATCTTATAGTTCGTGAAGGCCCCTGCAAAAGCTATCTCGTGCATCGTCACGGCATGACGATATTGCAATTACCCTCCATCACTCTCCTTCCTGCTCGACTGCTAGTGCTCCCTCCCCTGTTGTGCTTGTTCCATTTCCATTCTCGCGAGTCATCATTCAACACTGTGTCAAATTGATCTTCTGTCTCTCAGGTAATATCAAACTCTGCTCTGCATCTACTTGCATGAACTAATTTGAATGAGTTTATTTTAAATTTGAGTTTTGTTAGATTTTTTTGTAAATGCTGAAAAATGGAGAAAAAATGGTTTTAGTCTCGATGATTTGGATTTCTGATGTTCTGATTTCTTACCGTTAATTGATGGGATTGGATTTGCTTTGCATTTGATTTAGATGCAAGGGGACTTGGCTTTCCAAGTTGAGGTTCATATGCTAAATTATTGATTGCTTTGACTTGTCTTTACTCCTCTGCATTTGAATCAAATAGAAATAAGTAACTCAATTTTTTAAGGGATGTGACCATTCTTGGTTTTTAAATGACAATTGGTTGATCTTCATTTTGATTTGAATTTGTTATGCATACGTTAGTAGATGGGATTTTGAATGGCTTTGAGGCTGATCTTGGTTTTGGAAGACAATTCAACTTGAATTTTTGGAATTTTTCGGCCACTTTTGTATTAACTTCTTTTGAGCTTGAGTTGAGTAAGTCGGATAGTTGCATATATTGTTTTATTATTTGAGTTTGGGCTTTAGCCCTTGCTTTTAAATGTGTAATTGAATTGGAGCCCAATTAATTGAATGGGTTTAATGCACATTTGGTTTGCTTTATAATCGAAATAATGTCTTTGTTCGTTTTAGCTGGGTTTTGAATGTTAGAACAACTCGTCTGAATTCGGACCGAGCTTGATCTCTACCCATTTCTGTCAAGTATATGCATAAAGAAAAATGATATACTATTTTATCGTAAAGCATCTAAGATAGAGACTTACTTTTATTTTCTTGGGCAAATCTTTATGTATAGTTGACCTTAAAAACGTAACAATTATGATAACGCTATCTTACTTTCAAAAAAAAAAAAGTATTTTTCTCATTCATTATAAACAAATGTTCAATTTAATTATCTTGTTGCTTATATATTTTGAATGTAAGTGGACCGGCTTTAGAACCACTCCCACTTTTATTTGAATTGAGGATGCATGAGGAAATTGAGTAAATTGTAATTGGACTTAAAACATGTGTGACCTTCAGTTAGTCACTTTCTCCTCTTGCCTTTACGAACCACAATCCTCTCCATTTGAGAATTTAAATGAAGGTCAAGTTGATGATGAGATTAAATGTCATCAAAACAAATTTGAATTCGAATATTCTCCATTAATGATGTGACATTCAATCTTACCATAAACTTTATTTCATTTCAACTTCCAAATGGAGAAGATCCGTTACAACCTTTTAAATAAAAAATTTACCCATTTGAACTTCTTTTCAAAAATCAAAGCAAATGATGGCACGTCAGGTGATCAATAACCGTCTTAGAACAGGTGTTGTTGGGGTGGCTAAACTCTTCCTTGCACACAAAAGACCTCACTCTATTTTGTGATAGCAGATCTGGTTGGGTAACTTCATACTAAACATAAGTGGTTTAGTATTAAGATGCGAAACATTTTCAAAAGTATATCCAATATGATTAAAAGGATTGGTGTCGACTTTAAGTTTTCAAACTTGATAAATACACTCATTCTCCCTTAAAAGAAAATAAAGTGAATTTGGTTTCAAAATCTTAAAAAACAATTTTATTGTTCACTCGAGAGGGGGAATCAACAATGGAAGATGGCTTTTTAATGTGGTAGGACTACATTAGATGGGTCTCGATTCCCATCAAGAAGAAGTGTGAGCTTAGAGTGGGTTAAATCCACACGTTGAAAGTCTTCAAAAAAAAAAAAAAAAAAGATGAAGAAAAGGTCTTATTGTTTGATTCCAATATTTTCTTTTGGTTGGTTTGGAATGACAGAAATAAGAGAGCTTTCAATGTAATGGCAAAACTTATAGTTTCCCTCAAGGAATGGTGGTTAAATACTTTTGCATTTTGATTTAATGAAAAAAAAATCTAATTGAAGATGAATTAATAGACTTGATTGCAATATTATTACTATCTTGTAGATAATTTCTTTTATATATGGATGATACTCCTTGGTGCTTGAATACATATTTTACTTATAAAAAATATGCATAGCTAACACGTGTGCACTTTACTTCATTCAAGCTTGGCTTGAACATGCAGGAATAGAGCTTGACTTGAGTATGGGAAGTGGATTGTATATTTTAACTGTTAAGGTCTTAAGGGTGTTGCTTGGGTTGACCTCTATCTAACTGCAACTTACGTTTTACAAAACCAATCTGACCAGATTCTGTTCTAGTTATCATCTAGATCATAGTTGTTAAAGGAATGTATAGGCTCAAGGCTCAACCAAGCCAAAGGGCTTGCGGTTGTGCTAGCCTCAAGCGAGGTGACCTCCATTAAGCGCCTGCCTTTAGACCAAACACTTAGGCACACGCCTTTAGATCAGGTGCAAGGCGAACAAAAGGCATATCAGATGCATATTTATTATTTGCTTCATCATTTAATCTCAATGTAAAAAAATAAAGAAACTTTGGATAAATTATAAGTATGATAAAAAGGATATGAACAACATTTGGAAATAAACCTCAAGAGCTTAAAATCTCTTCAAACACATCTTAATCCTAACAAGTTGCTCTTATTATTGTTGACTAACGCAACTATACTCTTCTCATCTCCTTCCTTTAT
This sequence comes from Bretschneidera sinensis, assembly GCA_023935145.1. NCBI lineage: Eukaryota > Viridiplantae > Streptophyta > Magnoliopsida > Brassicales > Akaniaceae > Bretschneidera > Bretschneidera sinensis. The sequence continues at coordinate 119,533,914 of CM043700.1, forward strand.
TACTATCACAATAGATACAATTATACATCCACGACTTATGAATTTGTGGTACTTGTGCAAACTCTTATATTGTAATGTGCTTTTGTTGAACACTTTAATTATGCTTGGCAGTTGATATAGTCTTTGTATTGATAATCTAGTAATGAACCTTTTAGTGTTTGTATTCAAATGTTAGTGAGATAGATTTTCTACAAATTGAAAATCTATAATATTATATTTTATGTATTCTTTATACAAATTGTGCGCCTTACCTTCCTCAGGCATGGCGCCTTGCGTCCATATGCCCTTTCCACTTTAGTGTGCTTGTGCCTTTAATAGATATGCTATGGAGTCTAGATTCATAGTGAAGTTTATAAAACCTCGTATCTGTGGTGTTTTGATTTGTTTTGTTTCCTAGTATTTGGATCCTATTAGAAATGCTTACTATAACTTTGGTTTTCTTAAGTCAATATGCTTAAATTATCAATTATCTTCTCATTCTTTTTTTTAATATGTAGGTATGCTGGGGTGGATTTAGTGTGGGGGAAGTGAGGGCCACTGCCCCGACTTGATTTTTTAAAATCACAATTATTTTACAGGTGTTTACATATTTTCTCCCATTTAAAATGTGTAATTGCCCCAACAAATTTGAAACCCTACCACTTCCAAGCCAAGCTAAACGTCACCAATCGTTTCCTTTCGGCTCTCCTCTCACATAATCACACTCAATCAGTCTGAAACTTTCTCCACATTCTCATCTTTGTGTCATTAGTCGTTCTTCTCGTGAAGACGCCAATTGTTCCTCGCTCGTCAGCTTTTCTCTTGTTCATCATGCACCATAATTTCAACTCTCTCTCAGACTCTCTCACTTTCCCCTTCTTAGTAACATTCTGATCTATCAGTGGGTTCTGTTTTCCTTAAAAATTGTTTTGTCGATAGATTTAAAGATGGTTGATTTCTCATTCTAAAGTAATTTTCATTTTAGGGTTTCATTATTTTTTGTTGCATAAAATGCTTCTTTTATAGGTAAAACTATATCCATCATAGTAAGGGTCGGGTTGCCATTAAAGAAAAAAAAAAGCATTGATTTGGAAGTAAGGTTTTGTTTGTGTTTTTAGGTGACTAGCAACAAGTGGGATATTTATCTTGATCTTCTCCAAGCTGACTAAAGTGAAGGTTGAGCCACTCTTTTTTTCGTCTTCTTTAATTTCCTATCCCATTTATTTTATTGTTTTGTTGTACTTTTCATCGATGGTAAGTAATGTGCATAAATGTAATGTTGTTATGCTTTTACTGAATAAAAATTTTGGGATTAAGTTAATTACTATGATGCAAAATATTTAGTCCTTATGATTTTTAATTGAATTTGTGGATGTATAAGAAAAGAATAGAAGATGACAAAATGATCAATGTTGCTTGGTATGTTTATTTTTTTTCTTTCCTTCGCACCATTTATTTTTCCATTGTTTCTCTTATTGTAGAACTTAAAGAAATTAGGCTATTTTACATTTATCTCTGAGTGAAGAATTTGTGTCAACATTGTCAACACAAAATGGGATGTTTTCAAGGACTGGATATGTGCTCTGTATATTATAGGGGACATAGAGTTAAATTTTCATAATTTAGCATGAGCATAGGTCGGGTCCTAAGGTTGTGTTGTGATTGCAGTTATATTATGTGTTGCATTTGTGGTTCTTACTTTAGTGTTATGGTCACAGACTCTTTACTTCCTTTGTTTATTCTTTTTCTTGTTGTTGCTCAGTGTTGGAATCATATATCTTGTCTACATCTTTAGCTTCAGACATATTCAAGTATGGAGTCAAACTATAGTTTGTTAAGAATTGTTAGATATTCTTTATGGAATTAACTACTCAATTCTTACAATATTTAAATGCTTCAGGAAATCACTATTATAGCATGTCGATATCATTGAAGCTTGGAGAAATGTTATCCAATTAAAGCTAGCAAATTAGGGTCACCACAAGGTAGAGATAATTTCTTTAAATTTTTGTTTTTTTCTTAGCTTTAAATTATATATGGACTTTTAGTTGCTCAATTTCATTTTAAAATAAATAATTAAGAATTTAGTACATTTGTCGTAAGAAAAATGTTTTATTTTTATTATCTTGTTCAATTTTGTTTTAGTTATGAAGAGATTTTTTTAAATGAAATTCAATATTGGAACAATCACCTATTTGCCAAGTATCTAGTGATTGTGAAAACACATTGATGAAAATTTGGATAAAAATCAAGGAGAAGGGCTCCAACTGAAACTTCACCTGAGATGAGCGTTCCCTTTATACAAAGCTTTACAAGTTTTGTTTGTATGACTAATTTGCATTGTTCAATTATAGTTCTTTGTGGTGATATCGCTTTATTTTGAAGATTTTACATTTGCATCGCTTATGGTGAAGTGATAATGTGAAGTCCTTCGATGAATGTAGATTATAGTCTATTGAGGAGCCATTTCAAGGTCAGCATCAAGAGGACATGTGTACCAATGATTGTCAGACAAATGCCATAGCAATAGGCAGTGCAAGGGTCTTATGACAGGATACCTCGCACCCATTGATCTTTGGGAACTCTTTGAAGTTATTGGATTGGAGGATGAAACGCGAGGTACATTATTGGTGTTCCTCAAACATCAATGGTCGTTCCGAGGTATAACCTAGATTCTAACATTGCACATGTACTTCATATGGATTTTCATATACCATTTTGAAACTTACTTGTGGGGGGCCCACTATACAAGAATATTGTGCACGAGAGGCAAATGCTCTCTCTTATCATCACGTGTCCTAAGATACTGTAGCGGTTATAAATACCCCTTAGTTACTCCAGAATATTATGATTTTTCCCATTTTGCTCAGTCTAGGGGTTAGAGTCATTCTTTGTCAGGATATCTTCCATTGGGTTAGAGTATCTTTGAATTGATTTGTTTCATTTTTGTCCTTTTATTTTCAAAGTGATTCTTTATTACTTTGGTTATTTCAACACTCCTTACATTTTCACTCAAAACACTAATAATTGAGAGATCTCTATGTAACATATATGTCCTCGGAGGGAATTGTGTAGCTTTGGATCTGTATTGCGAAGCAGACGCTTCGTGCTAGAAAATGTAATATTGATTCAATCACTGCTAATCAATTATATATACATACTAAAGATCTGTATGGTAATATTTTTTTCTCCATTTAATTGGTTATCTAGCTTTATAATTAAATGCTATGTGACTCGTAAGCAACATTCGGGCTTCTTTAGGAATACCAATGGTTTTGTGAAACTACTTGGGACATATCTTAAAAGAGCTTGACAAATATTTGTTTCCACTTTCCCCTTTGCCTGTATATTTTCAAGCAAATATTGGACTCACTATTTAATTGGTCCTACTCTAGTGTCTTGCAGGACAAGTAATCTATCTGATTAAACAAATTTTTTTTTTGCCATTTATAGTATATTGATATACCTAGTTTTCTCCTATGAGAATCCATTAATCCAATCATGTTGGATAGTCTTGTTCATATTTCCAAGGTAAAGAACATCTGTTGTAGAGGCACGATGTTGGATCCAGATTTTTTTTTTGGTGTGAGCGACATATATACACATTGTAAATTTTATATATACGAGAAAATGTTAACTTGTCCCATTCAAGGCACAAGTTAGCATTGTGCTTTAATTTTTTTTTTACACAATGTCTCTGATTCTTCCTTATCTGTCTACCATGTCATCAAAGTAGGGATTTCTTAGCATCTATTTGTTCGATGGCATGTGAGGCGCGTGCGGTTTATTGTGACGGAATCAGACCACTGTGGTTTGACGATGAAGTAGATCTGATCATTTTCGACTTGTGAGTGGTCAAATAATCATTCAATTATTTTGCTCCTATACGATTGTGCATTCGATTATTTATAATACTCAGATCATGATCCTCTCCATTTGAAAATTGAAATGGAGTCAAATTTACGGTGAGATTGAATTTCACATCATTAAATACAGAATATTCAAATTCAAATTTTTCAATGTGGCATTCAATCTCACAATGAACTTGATATCTATTTCAATTTTTAAATGAAGAGGAACGTGTTCCATAATACTCATATCAAAATGATAGATAATTTGCACAGAAGCTTTTTTAAGAAAATTTCTATTTCTTCTAATAAAAAAAAATTTACACGTGAGATAATTTGTAGGCAATTTATATTAAAGCTGTAATTTATACATAAATCCAAAACTTTTGAAATACATGAAATTTTTACATTAAGTTTAGTTAATTTTTAAAACTTGTGGGGACAATTTATTTATATAAGTGGGGAAAATTTTAAATATATATATTAATATGTTTTTTAAATATTAAGTGGGGGCAGATGACTCTACTGCCCACAGTGTGGATCCACTCTTGGTGGGGCGGATAGTACTGTATTGTGAGATGGGCTTGGACTGGCAGATCTCAAACAGATGGGTAGGACCTCTTGATCTGCGGAGACTTGGGCAGTCCTCCAATGGTAGTTGACGATGAACTTAATTGGTTATGACCATTATAGAATTGGGTTCCGAATGGATGAGTAAAACCACGTTTCAGAACCAGAAGCAAGCTTTGTTCTCACGGCCCATAACTCAGCAGTAGAATTAGAATTACCGCCGATATTCATTGCAACTGCAAAATTTTCACCATAAATTTCGAGTATTGACATCATTTCATTTATTCATGTTCTTTAAAGCTAAAATCTCTACAAATTTCACGGGGAACTCAGTAATTCTGTATGTTGATTGACATATAATTTTTCACATATTCGATAACACAAATCATAACACTTAAATTTATTAATATTAAACGGTTGCTATTTGGAGAACATTTTGTTGACATGAACCGAAAAAGAATACTATCAAAGATCGTAACCTATCTGCCTTAATTTTTTTTAATGTTAATCTCATATTTTGTAACTTAAACATAATTTTTTTAACCATAAAATCCATAAAGTAACATTCATATTTCATAACTTATACCTTAAATAGTTTTCATTACTTTGATAATTTTTCCCATAACAAAAGTTTGTATCAAATTTCGTAACTTATCATTCAAACCCTAGTTGTGATAAATGGACGACACAGAAAAGTAGTCACTTTGGATGCCAAACAATATCCAAGATGCTTCGACTGTCTTGCGCAATTTGGCAACAAGAAGAATATATATATATATATATATATAAAAAAAAAAAGCCATCCAAATCTTGAGTGTGATGAAAATCATGTAGCTAGCTAGAGAGAAAAAAGATATAATATTATATTAAAAGTGGGGCCATCTCTCCAAGTTGAATAATAACAATATTATCATGGAGTATTCAATAAAAATGGTTGTTTGCTTTGCTTCTCTGAGGCTGCCTGCAATTCCCCACGAGGAAAGGAGGGTGGAGAAGAAAAGTGGGAGAAGTAAGAATCATTCTAATAATGTTTTCTCTGTTGTTTGTATTATACTACAACTATATTTATTATACCACCAATATCTAATAGATACAAAAGCATTATAAACAAATGTGATGTGGGGGAAGAAATTAAAGATAAGATGGTGCAACTGTGATAATGCAAATGCAAAGTTATTTTTTTTTTTATAAAAAAAACAACAACTCAACAGCAAGATCTATCTACCCTGGATCCTCCTTATCCAATCGAACCTCTTCTTGCAGAGAACATGTCCCTTTTTTCATGTCTACTTGATAATAGAAGAAAAAGAACACATTTTTTTGTTTATTATTATTTTAATTGAAAAGAGAGAGAGGAGCAAGGATGCTCATTGTAACATGATCAAATTGGACACGGTTGCTTTGAAACCACGATGCTGGAGGGTTTTCTGTGTTTTGGATTGGTGTTGCAGAAAAGAGAACACGCAACACACCAATTAACACATGTATTTTTTTTTCTTCCACCTCTGCAAAGTAAAACTGTTCTATTGATTAATTCTACTAACCGCCATTTTGGGTTATTAGACAGAAAATAAGAAATTACTGTAATTTCTGCATTTCTTACTTTTATCACTAATAAAAAAATTGAACAAGAAATTGTCCATAGGCAAATGTGTCTCTCGAGTTATTTTGTTTTTATGAAACAAAAATATTTTTTTATTTACAATAATGATTTAATAAACCCTTAATTTTTATTCACTCGAGTAATAACTTTTTTATTCAATAAAATTATTGATTCGAAGAATCAAATTCAAAACCTCAACACACCACCATAAGTATATAACCACCATCACGGCCCATGAATAAGTATTGACATGCAATATTATTTTACGTGCATGAAAAGTTAAAAAATAACTTACTTGCACCTCCTGTAATTTACTACTACGTGTGTGTTACCCTTTGCTTTCAGTGATGACTTTGCTTGTGGCCAAGTCGTTTTAAAACACCTTGTCGTTTCTTAAATGCCTCGACTGCTATAAACCCAATAGTACGTCTCATTATCAAAGTCTTCATCATATCTTTTTGTTCTGTAAGTGAGGTCCACGGCTTCGGATATCAGAATGTCAATATTCAAAGTTAAAAATAAAATTCACTAAAGTCCAGAATGTTGAAATACTTGAATAGGAAAGAAAGTAACCACAAGCAAAAACCAATCAAAAGATTCAAAACTAGCCATTAACGGGAGCAGAGGCAGTAACTTTTTTTTTTATCATTACAATGAGAGATGGGGTTCGAATTATGTCCCTTTGTCGCTATGCTAAGGCAGAGGGGGACGAGACAGTAACTTCGTTGTCTCCTGTTTTGTTGAGTGAATCCGAATTCTTTACGAAAATTGTTTATGATTGATGTTTGTTGATACTCAAAATCTGATTGGAAAAAAAATAGTTAGCAGGTTTGATCTTATTGGGTGAGTCATTTAATGGGCAACTAGATCATTTCTATCCTGAGATAAGACATTTGGAGACATTAGGAGAATTGCGATATCCAAAGTAACATTTTAATGCTTAAATCAGCGATAATTCTAGAGAATTCGAAAGGACTCAATTAAACAGTAAATAGAGTTTAAGAGCGAGAGATTGTGGGCATCGGAAGATCTTTTTTTATAACAAAAAGAAGTTGATCTTGATAATAAAATTATAAAGTATGATGATCTGAATCATTGATTTAAATAACTCGAAAAGTTAATATAGCAATTATCGTTTTTTCCTCATACAGATAATTATCGCTTTATCTTTAATGATAAAATGATAATTTTACTTTTTATCAATCCATGTATCATCATTTGATTGGATTGTGAGGCTTTGCTTGTAGCATAAGCCTCCGCATTACTTTGAACTACTTAGATGTTAAGGAAGTAATACATAACCTAATGTTTAGTATCCACATCCAGAGTCAAGTGGTGTCTTCGAGTTATTAGGTCGTTCCACCTTGAAAGAGGTGGCCTAAAAGCCTTCGGATTTGATAGAATGTCATGTCGCTTCAAATCCGTCCACGTTGAGAAGGTCACGTAGCTTCCAGATCCCCAGAGCGTAAGAACTGGGGTTGAAATTTGAATTTGACACTCAAAAAGTTTCACCTGTACGTTGAGAAGGAAAAGAAAAAAAGGCAAAAGAAAATCTTTTTTGCGGGACCCGGACTGAACCGGCCTGGAAGGCTGACTAGAGGGGTTGTTAACCCCTGGTGTCTTCTCAATGGCATGGCACAAATTTAATTTTTTGTATTTGGACAAAATATTTAGAAAGAATCTGAACAAAAAGGTCAGCAAGAGGCCTCGCCGGCCCCTGGAGTCCGCCTGACCAAAAAGTCCGCATTTTTTCTTTTAAAAAGTTAAATTTTTTTTTTGAGAGTTAAGAAAATCGTTTGGTTTTTTTATTTTGACCGGTCTTTTTCGCAACCAGATGGCCAAAAGGTAGGGTAAAAGTTCGTTAAATAATTCCAGCACATGAAACAGGTTGCCTCAGAACCTGATCCATCTCGAAAAGCGTTCTTGTTAATTTGCAAGGGTTAGGCTGTAGCTGCAGCATATCAGGGAAGAATAATGCTGCATGCACTACCGACCGGATCCCAGACCCCATCACCGGGGTCACTGCAACGTGTATTTATACCTCCTGTGTATTTATTCCCCTGTAGTAAATACTGAGAATTTTTTTGTTCAACTCTGCTAATACTTGGATTATAAACTAAACCAAGCATTTCACATCATTTTAAAAAAATACAGATTTTAAAATTTTATTTACCTAAATTTATATTATTTGAAATGATAATTCATGATTAATATACTTTATTAAAGTCTATGTAAGAATCACGTCTCTAAATATAGTGTAATCTGCAGTAAAAACGATATGGAGTATATTTTTCTCTTTTTCTTTCTTTTTTAATTTTTATAAAGTTTATGACTGCTTTATTTCCACTTAAATTGACCAGTTAGCATCCTACTATAGGATCTACCACACCAAACCTACAGCAGAACATCCTTGCTAGTATATAAAATAAACTCTTGCGTCAGTTAGTGTTAAAAGGGTTCATTTGATTCATGAACATGATTATAATGTAATAAAATTAAAATTATAATATGATAAGATTATAAAATATTAAAGTAATACTATATTATTGCTTTGTTTGGTTTATAGAATTGATTAATTAGTATTAAAGTATGAATATAAATTAAAACATCATACTAGCTTTATATATATTTTTTAAAACTTTTTCAAACTATCGTTTTTTGACAGCTGTAGATTCTTTCACTTACTCGTTTGCTCTCTTCAGCCTTCGATCAACACCCTCACTCAATTAAAATCATAGCCAGTTATCAAGAGAGATTTTTTTTAGATACCCATGTTTGTCTTCAGTCAACACCATCACTCCATAAAAATCATACCCAGTATTCAATAAACAGTAGCTGTATTCGAACAATATTAGCGATGATCAGATCAGTGCTCTCTCCAAATATTAACTAAATCAATAGAAAATCACCCAGACATATCACCACAAACCCATTAATATTAGGGATGTGCAAACAAAAATTGATACAATTAGAGCCGAAAAATAAGATACTCGAAGTTTCTCGAATTGGGTTTGGATCGGCCTTTTTTTGAAGAAATTCATATATCGATTCAGATTCGGATCAAAGGTTTTACAAGAAGCGGGTAGTTAAATCTGTTGATGCCGAAAACTTACCGGAATCTAGATAGTCGATGAATGGGATCTGTGCACACAAAATGAAGAAAAAACCTAAAGTCATCGGAAGACCAGAGGGGTGTGTGCCTTCAGAGGACTTTCTGATGGCTAAGTCAAATAGGACTTTTTGATAAAATCAAAAGAGTTATATGAGCTGAGGGTTGTAAGTAAAAAAGTGTATGTATCATTTGATTCTTGAGAACCTCTTTTTATAGTGTGTCACAACATAGTCCAATTAGGAGAACAAATTTAGTATTGTGATAAGAGTAGTATTCTTTTAGAGTTATCTACAAGTCGTACGAGTTTATCTATAGGCTAAAGTGGTGAAGTAGTATCAGGCCATTTGGTGTGAAGTTATCATTATGCCATTTGCTATGTGTTGACAGGAGATTAGCTATTTCATCATGGTTATAAAATTATCATTTTACCCTTGGAGATCGACACGCGTCATTATGTTATTGGAGAAGAAATTTTCCCTTATATTAGATGCCCTTCACTTCCTTAAGTGCATATATGCACTTGAGGAAGTAGGTTGTATGGAGTATACCATGTAACTCAGATCGACTAAGGGTACTTTTGGTACTGTGGAGGTTTGAACCCATTTGGGTGGGGATGGAGACTCTAAGGAGACCTATCAGGCTAATAACCCCTCAGAGTTTGGTGAATGAGTCTGAGGAGTTGATGTTTAGTCAAAACGACTCGAAGTTTTGGTGATTGAGTCTGAGGAGATGACGTTCAGTTAAAACGATTTGGAGTGTGACAATTGAGTCTGATGAGTTGATGTTTAGTCAAAACAACTTGGAGTTTGGCGATTAAATCTGAGGAGTTGACATTTCCTTTTATGTTAGTACATTATGATATTTGGGATTCAAGTCGTGTGACTTTCAAACTTGGATTTCAGTATTTCATTACCTTTGTAGATGATTATTTCAATCTTACCTTGCTTTATTTAATGAAAGATCGTTCTGAGTTGTTTTCTATTTTTTATGCCTTTTGTGTTGTGATAAAAACCAATTTGACTTATCTATTAAGATTCTCCGTAGTGCAATACTCATGAGTATTTTTTTTAGCCTTTTACAACGTTTATGTCTAAGTTTAGTATTATTTGTTAGTCATCTTGTTGTCATGCATCCCAACAAAATGATGTTGCGGAGCAAAAAAATCGTCATCTTATGGATACTGTTCATACTCTCTTATTTCATATGCATGTCCCCCAACTGTTTTGGAGTGAGACCGTTATGATTGCGTGTTATTTAATTAACCTTATGCCATCCTCTATCCTTGATGGTCAATCCCCCTACTTCGTGCTTTTTCCTAAAGATATTACCTTCCATTTACCTTGTATTTCTGGGTCCGTTTGTTTTGTTCATCAGCTTTGTCCAAAAGTTGAAAAACTTGATCCATACTTTACTAAATGTATTTTCTTAGGTTATTCTTGTACACAGAAAGGTTATCGGTGTTATAATCTATCACTACAAAAGTACTTTATTTATGCTGATGTTACATTCTTTGAGTCTACTTCATATTAGTCTGAGTCTCATTCTATCTCTGATCTGGCTAATTCATTTCCTTGTCCATTACATGTTCTAATGCCCCTTACACAGTCACAGTCACAATTAGATCTTTTTCCTCCTTCTCAACACTCCTCTTTACATGGGACTTAGTTCCTCTACCATCTGGAAAATCTGTTGTTGGTTGTCAATGGGTCTATACTGTAAAGGTTTATCCTGATGGTACTATTAACAGATTAAAAGCTCGTCTAGTAGCAAAAATGTATACACAGGCATATGGTATTGACTATGCTGAGACATTCTCTCTAGTGGCTAAGATTACATCTATTCGCGTGTTTATCTCTCTAGCAGCTATTTTTCATTGATCCCTACATCAATTGGATGTGAAAAATGTGTTTCTAAATGGTGATTTGCAAGAAGAAGTATACATGCAACAATTACCCGGATTTGTTGCTTAAGGGGGGTCTGGGTTAGTATGTCGATTAAAGAAGTCTCTATATGAATTGAAACAATCTCCTCGAGCATGGTTTGGTCAGTTCAGCGAAGTACTGATTAATTTTGGCCTCAGAAAATGTGTTGTAAACCATTCTGTATTTTATAAACACCGTGAGTCAGGTAGGATATTGTTGATTGTATATATAGATGATATTATGATCACATGAGATGATAAAGAATGAATTATAGCACTGAAATATTTCTTGAGTACTAAATTTCAAACAAATGATTTAGGACAATTGAGATACTTCTTCGTTATTGAGGTTTCTAGATCTTGTCATGGAGTTTCTTTGTCTCAACGTAAATATATTCTTGATTTGTTGGCTGATACTAGAATGATAGGGTATAAGCCGATAGATAGTTCTATGGATCCCAACACAAAACTTGCAGTTGATCAATGTGACTTATTATCTGATCCATGGCAGTATAGGCATTTAATTGGAAAATTGAATTATTTTACTATTACTTGGCCTGATATTTCATTTGCAATAAGTGTAGTTAGTCAATTTCTTGATGCTTCATGAACTAGTCATTGGGATGCTATTATTTGAATTTTAAGATATCTTAAGAGTGCTCATGGTTGTGGTTTACTTTATCAAAATCATGTTCATACTCAAATTGAAAGTTATACTGATGTAGATTGGGCCGACTCTCCATCTGATAGAATGTCCACTACTGGATATTGTGTATTTGTTGGAGATAATTTAGTATCATGGAAAAGTAAGAAGAAAACTATGGTTGCTAGATCAAGTGTTGAGTCTGAATATAGAGCAATAACATATACTACATGTGAGATGGTTTGGCTAAAACAGTTGTTAGCGAAACTTGGGATTAACCAGTCAAGTCCTATGAGCTTGGTGTGTGACAATCAAGCAGCTATTCATATTGCAAATAATCCAGTATTTCATGAGAGAACTAAATATATTGAAATTGATTGTTATGTGGTTCGAGAAAAGCTTCTACAAAATGTGATCAATACCAAACATGTGAATTTGACAATCCAGTTAGGAGATTTATTTACTAAACCATTGGATGGTTATCAAGTTATATTTATTTGTAACAAGTTTGGTGCATATGATATCTATGCTCCAACTTGATGGAGAGTGTTAAGAATCCTAATAGGATTCCTAATGTATGTCCAAGTATGCTTATATCATATTTAACTTATCTTATCGTTGTGTCCTAGTCCTATTAGACTTAGTATTGATAAGTCTATATATTGAGTCAGTTGTATTCTTTTCATTCAATCAATAAGATATAGAATTTCTTTTCAATTCTTATGTTCAACAACAGTGAATGTCTCCAATCAAACAAGGAATTAACTGTTTATGTGGAATTAACATGGTCGAATCTCATCTTAGTCCCTTCAAACAAACGGACTCTAAATAGTTAATGCAATAAAAAAGTGTCGCATACTACACATAAACTTTAACATTCATGAATTATCAAGTTTAGTGATTAATTAATCAAGTATAAGGTAATTAATTTAGTTGATAGAGTTGCTTGATTGCATAAGGAGGATCATAGATCAAACTTCACTCACATAAAAAATACAAAGAAGAATAAGGAATGAGAGATGGTTACCTCTTGTTGTGTAGCTCAATTCTACCTTTTTTTTTTTCAAAATAAATACATATATATGAAATGATTTGTTATTGGTCTAGTCAATGACAAAGTGGTAGGTTAATTAAGTCTACCTAAAAATTCATGAATGACATTGTAAATTTAGAGATATTCTTGGGTATGAGAAGCTTAAAATGTTAGTTTTAAGTTCGTTCAATCATTAGATGACATCTTAGTTGTCAAATAACTTTTTTCCCTTCCAAATAACTTGGTATTTAGTTTAACTTTGGGTTAATTTGTCTCAAAAGCTTGGTTTTAAAAAAGTAGATTGCACGATGTCTTATTTAAAAGTGAGATACGATACCTCACCAAATATATTTTTTGGTAAAACAATATATTTAGTGATAAAAAACCTTACATTTGGTGGCGAAACAATACTTTCATCAATAAAACCAAATATATCATCAAATGTATTGGTTTTATTATCGAATATGAGTTTTTTTTTACTACCAAATGTATTGTTTTACGGAAAAATATGACTCACTTTCATGCACCAAGGAAAAAAAAAAAAAAAAAAACTTGGTGTTATATATCTTGTAATTAAATGGAGTTAAAAATGTATGTTTGTCATTCCCACCAAATTTACTTTCCTACATCTCAGACATCGTCTAATTGGTTTGGTCTAACCTCACATATTCTTAATATATTTACTTCATTGGTTAAATAAATTATGGTCGGAGTTCTGGCCAAACCCAACGCGCCCCCCACCCCACCCCCCCAACGCTTGGGGTGAGATTTCTGATACCTGTCAATTGTCATGTGAGCGTGGGGCTCTTGGGTTCTTTGAAATAAAGTGAATTTTAAGGCAATATATTAAGGCAAAGTTTTTAGACCCCCCAACAGCTGCACACAATATATGTTCAACTGTAGTTCCATGTAACTTTCAGTGCAAAATAATGATTCATGCACCATCAAAAGCACTTATGTATACCCTGGAAGTACAGTTGGATCTGGACCCTTCAATTGGTGGGCCACCTAAACTCTTTGTGTGTTGATTAATTTGTTATTAATTAAGTTCACTTAATAATTAGTCCTTCTAATTAAGTGGAAGTACAGCTTATTTAAATCTCTTCACAGACAAAATCGTAATACTGTTCATGGTAGAGATAAACTTAAAAAACAAAGATCAGCTCTAATGATGACAGCATTTAGGAGCCCAAGTTTCAAATTTAATTGTTTTTTTTTTTCATTTTTAAGAGAAACTGAGAGAGAGAGAGAGTGCTCCAGATAAAGAAACTGAGATAGCTTTTGAAAAAAATCAAGCTAAAAAGGAAAGGCAAATGAAAAAGCGAATTGAGTTTGGAATCGTTTTCCCTCAAAATTCAGTTGAAATTTGCAAATACAGCCCAAAAAGAAAGAGGGCTAAGCCGAAGATGGGAAGGGAATGAAGATTCTAGGGATTGGAGAGAGAGAGAGAAAACCAACGTTCAGAGGTTGAAGATGACTAGAATATTTACTAATTTGTTCAACTAAAGATGAGGTTTATGAGGATGGGTGGAGCGGAAACTTGCTGTTGTGGGAAGACGAAGTGTAAATGTATATACAAAATAATATTAGGAATTTTTAGTTTATTGTAAATATGAAATCTTAGTCTTATTAGAACATATACTCTAGTCTTATTAGAACACTTTTCTGTAAGCACCCTATAAATATAAGTTTCTAATACTGTAATATTAAACAGTCAGAATATACAAACTCTAAATTTATATTTCAATCTCTTTATGGTATCAAAGCGATAAGATCCAAAAACGCTAAACACTTGTTTGCTCCAATTACCTCCCCCTTCACCGGTCCTTCACTTGGTTCCTCACTCTCCCTCATTAATTCCCCAACTCATCCACCTTTCTCTAATCTCCCTATGTTCTCTACTCCTAGTATCACCCATCTGGTTAATATTAAACTCGATAATTCTAATTATATTCTTTAGCGCTATCAATTTCTCCCAGTACTTATAAGTTACGACCTGATCAGGTATGTTGATGGTACTTTTCCTATTCCCACCCAGTATTATTATTCTAGTGATGGCACCACAACCCTTAACCCTGCTTTCTCACCCTGGCTCTGTACGGACCAATACCTTCGCTCTTGGATTAATGCAACCCTTACTTCAAACATACTCCAAGATGTCCATGATCTTCGTACTTCTCGAGATGTCTGGCTGGCCTTGGAACAGCGTTACCTTGATCAATCTAATGCATATGAGTTTAACATTCGCCTGAAGCTTCATCAGTATACTAAAGCTACCAAATCTATGGAACAATATCTTCGGGACCTCAAATCCATAGCTGACGCTCTTGCTGCCATCAATTCACCTCTCTCCAGCAAAGGCCTCATCTCCTATGCCTTAGCAGGTTTGCTTACCGAGTATGAAGGCTTCATCACCTCAGTCACCAATACCAATATCGCTCTTACTTTTAACAGTCTGTGCACTAAACTATTCCTCCAGGAACAATGCCTGAAGTATTTTCAGGTCTCTTCTTAGCTTTCTGACCCTCTTACAGCTTTTGCCACCACCACCACCTCTGGTGCTTCTCGTGGTCGTGGTAGGGGTCGTTCTAGTTATCGGGATCGTGGCCGGGGACGTGGCCGTAATACTGGTCATGGTGCCTCCTCCCAGCATGGTCCAGCTACTAATCAATCTTCTCACTTTTCTCCTATATTTAATCGATCTGCTGGTATTTCCCCTTACAGTTGTGAAGGTTTATTGGGACTGCATCCTGGTGCATCCTCTACGTCATGTCAAATTTGTCACACCACCGGTCATTTTGTCTTAACTTGTCTTCATCAGTTCAATCATTTTGTTGTCTCTCATAACTTACCAAAATCTTTTGCTACCATATCACTTGGTGAGTCTAATGCCGCTCAGAGGTACCTTGATACGATTGCCTCCGCTCACATGACTCTTCAGTCAGGTATACTTATTAACCTTACACCTTATTTTGGAAAAAACCAAAATTTTGGTTGGAAATAGACAATTGCTTGATATTAATAATGTTGGTTCTACTTTCTTACGCACCTCCACCAAACCACTTTACCTTAAAAATGTCCTGCATGTCCCACAATTATCTCACAATTTACTTTCTGTTAAACATTTATGTTCTGATAACAATTGTTCCACTATCTTTAATGCATCTCATGTTGTAATTAAGGACAAGAGTACGAGGAGAACTCTTCTCAAATCCTCCAATAATAGTGACCTCTACCATCTTCCACCCAGCTTAGTCATTCTCTCCCCTCTGGCACTAGTCTTTCATCAAGTCTCTGGTAATGTTTGGCATCGTCGACTTGGTCATTTAGGTCCCTGTGTATTTTTTCTTTTAAAAACTCGCAAGAATATTTCTTTGTCTTCTAAATATTCTAGTTTTTGTTCGGAGTTTCAGTTAGGCAAATCTAAACATTTACCTTTTGATTCTGTTCAGTATTGTACTGACCAACCTTTAGCTTTAATACATTTTGATGTTTGGTAATCTTCTATTTGATCAAATTTGGGTTATCGATATTATGCTATTTTTGTAGATAGTTTTTCTCGTTATTATTGGGTTTTTCCTAAGCATAAAAAAATTTGAAGTCTTTCAACACTTTTGTACCTTAAAGCTCTTATTGAAAATTAATTTTTTACAAAAATAAAAACTTTTCGAAGTGATGGTGGTAAAGAATTTGATCAAATGTCTTTCAAACAATTTTTTGCTCACCATGGTATTACTTTTTGCATATCTTGCCCAGACACTCCTAAAAAAAATAGTGTCGCTTAACGTAAGCATATACACATTAGTGAAATGGCACACACCCTCTTTGTTCATTCATCTCTTCCAGAGTCATTTTGGGTCGATGCTACATACACTGAACTTTACATCATCAATCGTCACCCTACTCCTGTTTTTCAAAATCAAGCTCTTTATACAAAATTGTTGTCTTCAATTCCTGATTACTCAGCTTTTCGTGTCTTTGGGTATGCCTGCTATCCTAACCTCATTGCCAATGCACCCCACTAGCTTGCACCTCGATCCAAACAATGTGTCTTCTTAGGTTATGCTCAAAATTACAAAGGATATAGGTGTCTAGACCCAACCACTGGTCGTGTCTATACCAGTCATCATGTTGTCTTCCATAAACTATGTTTTCCCTATCCTACTCTCACTGCACTTATCCCTTCCCCTACACCTAACCGCTCATCCATTCATCTACTTGTTCTTACTACGACTGAACCCCTACATCAATCTTCTTCCTCCCCCCTATGTCTCCAATAGCTCTTGTTCCTAGTCTCATTACTCCTAATTTTCAATCTCTATCACCGACTCCCGTTGCTTCACTGCCTCTACCTTCAGTCTCTACCCTTAAACCCCTAATTTCATCTCCTGTTACTCAACCCACCCCACCAATGTCTCTCCCCTTACCATCTTCTTTATTGGTCTCCTCAGCCCCAACCTCAGCTTCTTTCAGTCCCATTGTACTGTACCAACCGCTCATTCTACCTCCACTTTTCCACCACCATCCCACCCTGCCCCTTGTCATGGCCATGATCACTCGTTCTAAAATTGGAATTTGCAAATCAAAACAATTACTCTCTCTTTCCACTACTACCTAGCAAACTGAACGAACTTATTTTTCTCAGGCAAATAAAGATCCCGAGTGGCGGTCAGCTATGTCTAACGAATTTAATGCATTTTTAATTAACCACACTTGTGATTTGGTTCTATATGATCCAATGAAATATTTAGTTAGGTGTAAGTGGATTTACAAAATTAAATATCAGGCTAATGGGTTTGTGGAGCGCTACAAAGCGAGGTTCGTCGCTCAGGGATTCCATCAACAACCAGGTATTGACTATCATGAAACTTTTAGTCCTGTTGTTAAACCTACTACTATACACACTGTTTTATCCTTGGCAATTTCTTATTCGTGGGTGACTCGACAACTTGATGTTAAGAATGCACTTCTTAATAGTTATCTTAATGAAGTGGTGTACATGAAACAACCTCCTTGTTTTGTTGATATCCTTCGTCCCACTCAATCTATAAATTACGCAAAGCCATTTATGGTCTGAAATTGGCTCCTCAGGCTTGGTTTCACCGCTTCAGTTCTTTCATTCTTACTCTTGGTTTTTCTTGTAGTTGGGCAGACACTTCAATGTCTGTTATTGCGTCATCTCATGGTTTTCTTATCTTACTACTGTATGTTGATGACATTGTTCTCACCGGTAATAATTCTAGTCTTCTTTTTCGTTTTATTCATACTTTATCTAATAAATTTGATATGAGGGATCTTGGTGATCTTCATTATTTCCTTGGCATTGAAGTTGTTCGTCGTCCCACTAGTTTGTTTCTCTTTCAAACTAAATACACCAACGACCTTCTACTTAAATTTCCATGTCTTCAGCCAAACTAGTTAAAAATCCTTTACCTTCCCAGACCGTACCTTCACTACACGAGGGTGACCTACTGGTAGATCCTATGAAATTTAAAAATATGATGGTTAGAAGTCTTCAGTACTTATGACTCGACCTGATATTGCATATGTTGTTAATCTAGCTAGTCAATTTTGCATGCTCCCCGCATGGCTCATTTTCAGCTTGTTAAACACATTTTTCGCTATTTATATTGTACTACTAATTATGGGTTACTTCTTGCTTTTGTAAAGGATTTTTCTCTTTCATGCTCTGCAGATGCTGATTAGGTTGGTTGCCCTGACAGTCATCGATCCACCACTTGCTATGCTGTTTTCCTTGGACCAAATATCATTTCTTGGAAAGCAAAGAAACAACCCACAGTGTCTCGTTCTAGCACTGAATCTGAATACCAATCCCTTGCCTATGTTGTAGTTGAGACCTATTGGATTCACCAGCTTCTATATGACTTACATGTGTTCTTAACTCATCCAGTTCGAGTGTATTGTGATAACATTGGTGCCACTTATAAGGAATGATATGGGATACCATGGAGGCTATGCTGAAGAGATAAATAGTTTGAGAGCACAAATAGAAGAAAACAATCAACAGTATGCGCAACAAATTCAACAAATAACGGCGAGACACGATGATCAAATAAATAATATGCAATCCCAAATGGATGAGCTGAAGTCTTTACTACAGCATTTGGCTAATAGAGGACCTCATGATTGATTTCGTGATGCTAAAATAATTTTTCATACTACATTTCCATTACTTTGTTTTTGTATGAATTTTATATATGAACTATGACTGTTTTTTTGTGTGTAAATAAGACGTTTATGTTGACTGAAATTTTTTTTATGGATGATGCATTTTATATTTCGAAGAATATTTGCATATAGAATGTATGTTGATATTTAAGTCAAAGTTAAAAAACATAATTAAAACCGAAATTCATTTTGGGGGGGGGGGGGGAGTGTATTCATTCCGGCGCTTGATCTGGCGTTTGTAAAAAGCGCCGAAAATTCATATTGCGGCGCTTTTAAGCGCTGAAATATGTAAAAAAAAAAGCGTCGGCGCTGACAATTTATCTTATAATGAGAACAGCCAACTAGTTGGAGGATGGTGCTTTGGGATCTCATTTTGTAGATCTCGATGAAAGCTTTCCAACGATACAGGGTGTTCGTTTTTCTGATCATCGATGATCCGATATAACCAAAAAACCTTGAAGATGAAAAAAATTAAATAGGTATATTTATTGAATTACCATATTACTCTTGTGTTTGTGTTATGAAACTTTGAATTATTGAAAATATTTTGATTTACAAAAGTTGGGATACATTGCTAATTTACTCTTACAGTGAGATAAATTAATAATCTCTATATATCTATACTTGTTATTAATAAAGACAGAATCTCTATTTGGTGTCCACCCTTCAAAATATCTCATAAACTTCTACGTAAACATATAAATTAAATATGTAATCATTATATTTGGAATGATTATAGATAAAAATGTAATTATTAACATATTATTTTATCACATAAAAAAGTAAATTAATGTACAAGTAATATGTATTAAGATGCTTAATATATATCATCTAAATAAATTTAAACACAAAGCTAATTTGTGTCACAATTAAATAAGTTAGTATTCCGCATAAAATATTAGTGAATTTTTGAATAAAATCCTTGTACTAAGTTGATCATGGACGTAATTTAGTACTACAACACGATGCAAAATGACAATCCAGATATATCCAAATGAACTTCCCCCAAATAGAATTATTAGCACTCCATAATTTGGGTCTACTTAAAAGTAAATTTGATTACGGCTTTAGGTGGCCCACAATGTCAATGGTCCAGATCAAAATGACTCATGAGCAGTGCCGTAATGCTTTTCTAGGTTGTAATCATCGCAATTATATTTCAACTTTTTTTTCTCCAACCTTCCTGAGGATTCGGGACTACATTATTGAACTAATTTGAAATTTTATTAATAATTTTTAAAAAAATTATTAACATTAATTTTTATATTTTATATTTATATTAATATTATCAATAACATTTTTAAAAATTATAAATAAAATTTTTAATTGATCTAAATCATTACCTTTCAAAATTTCAAATCTTCATAGCAAATTGTTTTAAAATAAAGAATATATATATATATTCACGTGAAAAAGGAAACAAAACTCAACAGCTTTGTTGATAACGAAAGGGCAAAAAAGAGAGAGAAAAGAGAAAAAGATTACATCGTTGGAAAGGATAATTGGTCACTGTGCTAGAGGTTTTGTGAGCTTGAATTCTAAACCAATCCATCAGAGAGTGCACAAAAAATTTTAATCGAACGGTTGAGAGTTTGAGTTCATTTCTACTGAAACGTATAGAATCATTACCCTATTAGACATTTATATATATAAAAAATTATCATATTATATAATATTCAACAACTTGCTATATAGTCTTGGGCACTAAATTGTAATAGTCTGTCCCCGGTATCACTATTTTATTCCTTTTTCTGCTTCTTTTTTCGGCTCTTTACATTTTTCCGGCTTACCCCCCCCTCCCCCCTCTTGTATGTACCTATTTTCATTTCCTTCACTGCAAATTCTGATACAAGTCATAGTCCACTCTTCTTTTCTATCTTCTCCATCCCTGTCTATCAGTTTCTCTGCCTCTAAAATACTTGTCGTGTATTTTTTTTTTCCTCTGTGAAACACTTTCCCTTCTAGCTAGCTCGATTCCCTCTCTGAGTAAGTGATTATTAAGCTAATGGAAATTGACCAATTAAAATCTCGAACAGAAGATCAGATGGAGATGATGATGATGATGTCGATGATGCAGACGGACAAGCTCCCCGATTCCTACGGGGGCTACAACGACGTCGTTGAGTTTCCCCCAACTGATCAGTTCAGTACTGGTGCAACTAATAATAGTAACACCACCAACAACAACAATATTATTAATGCGAATAATATCCTACATTTTGCTCCTTCACCTTCATTCATGAACCTACCAATTAACAATAACATCCCATTCACCACCACCACCACTACTACTACTACTACTACTAACCCAGTTCACCAAGACCCATCTGCACCACTTTTCTTGACGAATTCAAGCACAGGAGGAAGAGAGAGATCAGGCGGTGCAAATGCTTATTCTGTTTCTACCACGCTGTCTCAGAAGCGGAATTCAATGGCGGCGATGAGGGAGATGATATTTAGGATGGCGGCCATGCAGCCGATTCATATAGACCCGGAATCGGTGAAGGCGCCAAAGAGAAGGAACGTGAAGATATCAAAGGATCCTCAAAGCGTGGCAGCGAGGCACAGGAGGGAAAGGATAAGCGAGAGGATAAGGATACTTCAAAGGCTTGTCCCTGGCGGTACCAAAATGGACACTGCCTCTATGTTGGATGAAGCAATTCACTATGTCAAGTTCTTGAAGACCCAAGTTCAATCACTGGAGAGAGCTGCTGCAAATAGGCCTGCTACTACTACTACTTGCGGGATTGGATTCCCTGTGCCAATGTCTAATGGAAGTAGTCATATCTTCCATTAATGGGAAAATCATACCAGCTGCCTTCTCAAAACGGTAGCATTATGGAGAGGCTTAATTGTGAGAGTTAGTATTTAATTAATTAGAAGGGAGAGTACCATAGTATAAGTACTGCATTTTTCTATCTATCGAAAAGTTAGGCTATGGGGTTGTAAAGACATCAATCATACATATCCTTGTTAATTAATCTCTTCATGTTTATGTTGTGCTGCTAATTGCTATGAAAATAATCACAAGCGCTCAATAGCCTAACTGATCAATATTATATACAATCTCTTTCTCTCTCATAATTAAGTTGATAGATGTTGCTAAAATGGATTGGCATCAGCCACCTGTCCGAAGAACACCAGGTATGATTATCAAAATAGCATAATTCTAAAAATAACCGGACCAAAAAAGTGCCTTATATTTTAGAAATTCTTACTTCATCAGTTTTGTACCAATTAAAAATTCCATCAATAATTATTAAAAAAATTTATTGTAACGCTTATATATTTATTATTTTTATTATCGATAAAATTATTTATTTATTATAAATAAAATTTTCATTAAGTATAAAGATATGTTTGCATCGTACATAAAAGAGATGATTGTAGCAAATTGACAAAAGTAGTTTCACCTTGCCTAGTTCTGCCCTCGGGGATCCAACCCACTAACATAATTGTTTTTTCTTTGGTTAGAATATGACAGATTATTTTAGGGTAACAAATCGATTAAAATTTTTAATTGATTTGTTTCTATCAAATTTTTATAATTATTTTGATTAAATTAATTTAAATATTTTTATATTAATCAATTGAATTAATTTCAATTGATTAATCAGTTAATCAATATTATTTATATAATTATTTTTTATAAAAAATATTATATATTATATATAATATATTTTATTTACATTTAATTTTTTTAATTTATTATATTTTTATATATTATATTTAGATTTAATGTATTATTAATATTAATTTATTTTTAATCGATTCAAAAATTAATTATTAATTAATTGATATATTTTATTTGATTAATCAATTTTATATCAATTTAATCTATTAATAAAATATTTTAATTGAAAATCTATATTTGTATGCCTGGCGAAGAAAAATCTAGAGAGTTTTCTTGTTTTGTTGATAGTCCTCTGGGACCATTATTGCATGATATTTCCGTGCTTTAGAGGTCAATTGTTGACACATGTACAATGGCCACAGGGAAACCTGCTGCTCCGGTCCACCAGGAGAAAGAAAGGAGACAAATGAAGCAGTACGCTTGTTCGTTTTAGCACGTGTTGGGCCCGGTGGAATTACATTGCATGAAAGTTGTATGCCATAACTTGTGATTTTAAAATCCATGTCACATTCAGAAGCGCAGAGAGAGAGAGAGGGAGAGAGGGACGATGCATGGGAAATCCACGTGAAGGACTGACAGTGTGGTGGGCTTACTTGTAAAAATCAACGACGTGGCAATGTGTGATGACGTCGTTGTCCGCAACACACCCTACCACGTGATCACTCAATCTACTCGGTCAATTTTTTCATTTCCTTCTTACGTGGCTCTCCACCTTGGGTTTCCTTTGAATCAATATGTCAATTTTTATAGTAATTTTTGTGGATGGCCAATTTTATTAGGCTTTTCAAAATTTCTTAAATTACATTATGCTATAATATATTATTTTATATTATATTATTAATTGGTCAGGTTAAAAATTGAAATGAAGTCAAGTTCATGATGAGATTGAATGTCACATCTTCAAATCCAAATTTATCATATAGACATTCAATCTCACCATGAACTTAACATCTATTTCAATTCTCACATGAAAAGGATTTTAATCCATAATAAGCAACTCACATTTCAAAGGATATCACATATCTATATATTATATGATTGTCAAAAAACAATTTTTATTAGTTTTTGCAGTTATGTTTGTGAATGTAACTATTATGTCAACTAAAACTTTTGAGAGAATTTTGTTTTTAAAAGATTTGAGAGTAAGTTATAGTTACTCTCAAATCTGAAGGATGTAATTGTATTTAACCTATAAATTTAATACAAATTTATGGCAAAAAGACAGAAATTGTGTGTTTAGTATGAGAGAAAAATGGAAAAAAAGAAAAGTGAGACGATGGAAAATTAGAAAAATATAAAAGTAAGAATATTGACGATGGGAATTAATTAATTGGTAAAATGATATTTTTTATCTCTTTTCTCGCTCGTTATCCATTCTCCAATCGCTTTAATTTGAGAAAATTATGATTTGTACGTATATGACGTTAATATCAATTCTTTTAGTTTTCTTTATTCAATTTTTTTAGAAATTCTTACCTGCATGCATCCGGTGTAAAATACCATTTATGCACCGAGAAGAAACTTCACTGGTAATTATTAAGTAACTTTATTAATAACGTATGTACAACTACTATTGATGTTACTTGTGAAACTATCTAACAATTACTAGTGAAGTTTTTATTTGGTGCACAAATGGTGTTTTGTGTCAGGTTCAGATAAGAATTTATCTAATTTTCTCTTGGATCATGATCTTTTCCATTTAAGAATTGAAATGAATGTCAAGTTCATGGTAAGATTGAATGTCACGTTGTCAAATTTGAATTTAAATATTCCCCTTTTAATAATGTGGCATTCATTTTCATCATAAATTTGACTCCATTTCAATTCTCAACTTGAGATGATTATGATTTTTTTTTTCTCTTTTACTAAATAAGAGTAAAATACACTTTTATCCACTTTTCTTTTTGTCACTTTCTTCATTATTAAACACACTCTAATTATATATAAGAGAGTATATATGTCTTTTTCATAAGTTCCAAGTTAAAATCATCTAGACAATAAAAAAGTCCCGTTTTTTTTTCTACTATATTTGAACTTGAAACATACCACCATCAATATCAATGCAGCCTATTCGTATACCATTTGCGTTTCCAATGGATTTGACATCATTTGTACATTGATTTTAGAAATATACAGGACCAAAAAGAATCATCTGGATAATACAAGTACTAGTAGCTCCATTAATATATTACGAAGATGCGTCGACTAAAGGGACAACGATGTAAAATATATACGTACAACAATAAAAACTCGGCATTTAACCACCGAAGAAAGTTAAGAATGGAGGAATTTTTTGTTTTTTTTTGTTTTATCCCGTCTAAAATGGTTTTAGATTGATTTAAAATTTTATTAGTAATTTTAAAAATTTTATTTATAATATTATTTTTTATATCTCATACTTATATTGATGTTATTAATAAAGTTTCTTAAAATTATCAATAAAATTTTTAATTGATCTAAAATTAAATGTTTAGATATGTTTAACCAAGTATTTTGATCAAGAATATCTATTACTTTTCGTGCTTCTGATTTTGGCGTTTAATTATATCAGTCGTAATACTAGCGTATTTCACCAGTTTTTAGGTATTTAATCAACATTAACTAGGTCTTTAAGTCTAAATACAATATAAAAACAAATAAGCATCTTATATATATATATATATATATATATATATATATATATATATATACACACACACACACGCGCGCGATTAAATTTCGATTTTACTCTTTAGTTTGTCTTGTATTTTTATTAGGTCATTGGAGTTTAAAGTGTCTTTATAAATCTTTTAAGTTTGGTTCTCATTCCAATCAGGTCTTTCACCTAAATGATCAAGTAATCTTATCTTAGGTGGCATCTGAGTGGTATTTGAGGCCCTATAACTCTCAACAGTGAATACCCAAATTGAACTCATCTTCTACATTCTAAAATTCTAACCGAAATTAGAGCTAAAAAAATTTGCTGAATCTTTTTCGTTGTGACCAATCCCAAAATTTCATATTTGTTTTCATCGTTTTGAATCCCTAAAATAAAATCTCAAAATTTTATCTAATAATCTTCGTTCTACATAGAACTTGCTTGAATTTTCTTGTTGAGTTTTACATAGAGCTTGTTATATTTTCCGTTTTAATGAATTATTGTTCAGACATGCAAATTCTGTGTTTAAATCCAATTGATTTATATCCAAGAATTATGATTTTAGGTTGTCTTCTTCTTCTTCATTTGTTAGCAAAAGGGGAAAACATGATTTTAGGACGTCTTTGATTATTGAGAAACGTGAAAAAAGAACAAAAAATCAGTCAGATTATATACAGTTACAGAAAATATTATAACTCATTTATAACTAAAACCCCAGTTTAATATATTGGCTTCTTAGATAATTGAAAGAAAAAGAAAATCAACTTAATCTTTGAGTTAGTTGGTCATTAGTAATGATCAACTATAAGTTCAACTGAAGAACCCTAATAACCCTTTATGTCAGTAGTGAAATTGGACTATTGACCAAAGAAATGGTCAAACGGTTTACATTGATCCCATTAAGTCATGTGTCACACATGATAAAAATTGATCATTTTCTACCATCAAAAGTCATGTAGGATGAGATTTCCGAGTCATTTAGGTAAATGACCTGATTGAAATGTGAATCAAACTTAAAAGATTTAATAGGGACGTTTTAAACTCTAGAGATCCAATAAAGACACGAAACAAACTTAAACAATTAAAAATGGAATTTACTATATATATATATATATATATATTTACTATAAATTCAATCAGTTTCTCAACCAGAAATTTTTTTTTATATAATCTATCTCATTTATTTTGATACATATAAAAACCACAGCTTTAAAAAAAATACGTAATAATTATTGTTACAACTAAAGCTATGCATGGATTAGGTTAGAGATCAACCCTAACCCAACCGATGACATAATTTTATCAACACTAACTCAACACAACCATGACGAATTGCGTAAATCACAACCCTAACCCAACCCACGAAAACTAGGGTTGGGTTGGATTGGATTCAGATTGGTTAATGAAATCAAAACAAACTTAAATATGTTGATTAGGTTGAGTTGGGTTCAAATTAGATTCTTGAACTCTATTTTTCATATCAGATGCAAAAATTAAAAATAAAATATTTAAAGGTATCGTATTAAATTATTCAAATTTTAATGTCTCTCGAAAATTCAAATTTTAAATGTCCAAATATCCTACATAATTTCAAATCACTAGCTAGTAATAATTTTTATGTAATTAAATTTGGGTTCAAAGGTTATAGGTTGGGCCATGATTGCAAAAACTTCACCTTCAACCCAACTCTGCCCTAAAAACCCCCAACCCCAGCTTGCTCAAAGTCCAGGTTGGGTTTGAGCTAACTTGTCTAATTAAGTTACACCTCTAGTTACAACTCATTAAATTATAATTTATTTTTCAAAATTACTTTTATTTAATTCTTAGACTTAAATAGTAGTCTTTAGGAAACTTAAACTTAAGAATAATTTAGAAAGTTTAATTAAAATTGAACATTAACTGTTTAAAATTGACAAACAATGAAGAAAAAAAATCTCAAAATAAAATATTTGTTAAAATAAATATTAGGACGAGGGGAATAAAAAATATCGCACATGACCATATAAGTGTTGTCCTCTGGTTGAAAGGTGAGTTTTTACTCACATCATAAAACATACTATTGCTTTGCCTTTGCTCTCTCATGAAAAAAGTTGTAAAACATAAGGAAAATGCAACAGATACTGCTAAGTAATTAGTTGTTGCAGGTGTACGGGTATGGTTTCAATTTCTAAAATTGATCGTTTAGCATATTTTTCATTTGCATCGACCAAACTTCTATTTGGCATCAAACCTGAACCTACACATTGGCCAATACTCATTAAGTTTTGAATAGAAAAGTAGGAGAAGAAACCAAGGGCACTACTGTGCAATGCTGGATGCATACGGAAAAAGAAATTAAGGGTAGGTTGCCTCCCAATGAAGGATCAAATTAGAGAAGTGCGCGCTTATGTCTCAAGGATCAACATCATGCCTCACCAACAAATCCAATTTATATTTTATTTCCTCCTTACCAAATCTCAATCCAATCCAATCAATCTAAGAGATTTGAGTATAAAAACGCAAAGGGAAAAAAAAAAAAAAACCGAAAGCTAGCTAAATGGAAATAATTAGTTAAGATATATATTACTAAAAAAAGAAAGAAAGGGTCAAACGAATTTAATAGAAGACCCATGTGAGACATCCCACCAAGGTCCCAACATAAATGTATTGAGAGTCTAATGCATGCAGGCGGAGCCCCCTTGTCCTGTAAATATTGGGCCTTTACGCCTTCCTAGTGCACTGTATTTTCCCATGCATGGCTTTAATATCCAAAAATATCGTATGAGAAGGTAAGCATATATGATCAGTCTGACTACATATGGAGATATGATACAATCCTCTACAAGCAACATAAGAAATTTGTGATCCATTAATTAATTGAAGAGTTGGGTTTCAAGAATAATTAAGAAATCAATCAAATTTAATTTGAATAATACAGAATTACCTATAGCTAGAGTTATTTTCTTGTATATATAATTTTACTTTTTAAAAACACTATAACAAATGAGAATAAATAATATGACAAGAGTTAAGAGATAGTATAAACTTATATATATTACCATCAAATAAATTACTGTATTATTTGCTTCGATCAAAATAAAAATTATGATACCATGGTCGGTCTATAAATGAGGAGGTGATGTGATGAAAAACCAAATGACTAAATGTTGTCAAACAAAACATTAAAACATGTTGGGTGGGGACTGCGTAATGGAGAAGGACACCAAAAAAAAAAAACACAATCTAATCTTTTGGGACATTATTCTTCCTCAGTTTGTCCCTTTCGATAGGAGGGATGTATTCCCATACAATCATAGAAATTTTGTCCCAATTGTGTTTTTAGAAACACATATGAGAAGGAAGAATTCAAGGCTCACTGCAGGCCTGTTAGATAAGGTAGGTACTGAATTGGAAAGATTCATCAAGGATCATAAGGTTTGATCGATGGCGAAACCATTTCACAACCTCTTAACATAAATGGGCACATGGTCAACTACAAGATCATCTTCTTAGTTGTTGCTTTTATTTATTTTCACCTTCGATTATATTTCCATTTCCCGGTGGGTACCATTTACAATTTATTGCATGCAACATAGATGAATTAATTAAGCGCACCTTCTTTCTTTTTCTTCTCTTTTCTTTTCTTTTCTGAAAACTCTCCCTTCTCTCTTTTTTAGTCATGAGAAAAAATGAAAATGCCACACAACTTCATCTATCAAAAGATAAATTTACCTTCTTTATCGGGAGCTTGTTTGCTACGCGGATAAAAGACATGATGTATAGGAGTATTTTTATTCTTAATTTTACTATAAACAAAATAAATCATGGTATCATATCTTTTACTAAACAAACTTGATGATGGAAAGTTTAACGAACTCAGTCTTAATTTTCCTCAACTGATTTTTGCATAAACTTAGTTAACTAGAGTAAATCAATTCACAATTTAAATAAGTTTTTGTTTAGCACATATCGATAAAAGATGCATAACGCAAAAACATTTTTTTATCATCATGTGATATAAAAAATATATATATATATATATTTTATTTTTATCCCATACTCAAAAATATTTTATACATAAACCAAAGCAAAACAATTTTAAGATTCCAAGTATGAGACTATGAGTTGTATATTTGGGCTACTAGTAAGACTTTCGACCTTATAAAATTGCACGACTATCATTGACCTTCAGGAATTCTTTGCCTTGTGGGCTTACTGTGGCTTCAGCACAATTGCAAACTCCACGAATAGAAAACATCCATGAAAAATTTAAAAGTTTTTTTTTATAAAAAAATAAGAATAAAAATTTAAGAAGTTGAATCCACTTCTTCTTATTGGAGAATACGGCGTCGTTTTGCTTACCCGCCTTCTTCCAGGAATGAAGCGGCCCACGTGATGTGCGTGGTTAACCAGCTGATTGTCAAATGTCACCAGAAAACAAGACATCGTTGGCCAGCAAATTTGGGCCTCATATTGATAAGCCCTAGCCTGGTTGGAAGCCACATTGATAAGCCCTAGCCTGGTTGGAAGCCACAAACAAAGTTTGACCAAATCTTTAGGGAAAAATACAAATTGTCCCCCTTTGGTTTGGCCGTTATCATAAAACATTAAAACAGCACTGTGGTTTAAAGTGATGCAGTCTAATGCCTGTGAACCTATGATTAGGGCATTGAGGGATACATAAATTTTTGATAGGGAGGAGGAGTAAATTGTAAATATATATATATAAAGAATTATTAATTTATATCCTCTTAATGTACAAATTAGTACCGTGACCCAAACTTATTTTTAGCGTTCCAATTTTTTTCTCCCTCGTTTACTCAAAAAGTAGTGACTAAGAATGAACCCCTACATGTGGCTGACACGTAGACCGCATTCGATTAACGACATATGAGGCGCAAGTGGTTAATTCCGATAGAATCATGGTTTACTAGCTGGTAGATCTAGAAATATTTAGCTCGTGGTTGGGGTGGTTTCTAGTAATACTTACTGAAAAAGTACAAATCTAAGCTGAGTCTCTTCTGTTCACACGGGCAACATGTGAGAGTGGTCAGACCAATGAAGGGCCATGTAATCGATACGAGATTGGATCGTTAGACTCTGATTCCAATTGTATTGGTCATGCATTTTTTTAGTCACCAATGTCATAAATCGCAAAAAATATCTCAACTTTAAAAAATAAATTAATGAGTTTATTGAATGTTCCTATTACCTTTGATCATATATATGCTTGTGTATTTATACAAATCAATATAATATAGAAGTTGTTTTTAAAGCTAACTTAAAGCAAGTTTTTAAGTTAACTTGCATTAAGTTAACTTTAATAATAACCCAAACTTCGCCATAATCATGGATGACATGTTTTATGCATAAGGTAATTTATAGACAATTTACATTGAAGTTAAATAATTTACACATAATTCAAAACTTTTGAATATTTGTGTAAAATTTATAGTAAGATTAGATAATTTTTTATGCTTGTGTGGTAATTTACATTATTATGATTAGATAATTGTTATAGTGGGGCTAAGTTTAAAACTATACCTATAAACCACCACAAAGCTTTGATAAAAAGTAGAAAATGAGGAGAATCATTTTGGACTATTCATCATTGCAGCATATTTTTCTTGATCTCTTTAATTCCAACTGATAAAGTTTTTCAATAATTACATTGTGTTAGAAACCTAAACCAAATAGATATTTTAGTTATAGTAGATTTAGTTATTTTAGTTTTAATAAATTTAGTTGGTGTATTTTTTGTAAGAGTAGTTAGTTTATTTTATTAGTAATTAAGAAAAATAAAGACTGAAAGGCTGGAGGTGAGTAATTAATTGAGAAAAAAAAAACAAAAGAGTACTTCTTTTCCCTCAAATCTCATCAATTTGTATGTGTATTTTGTGAAAGTCTTTCCATCGTTAATTTTTTGCAATTAACATATGGTATCAAATCTAAGTGAAAAATAAAATAATGGGTTAGATGATAAAATATGTCGAATGCCATGTATTCAAGTTTGAGGATTTTTTTTTTTGAAAAAGTGAAAAATTAATATGGAGATTTTTTTTTATTACATAAAATCTTTGGATATTGTACAAAATGGAGTTCCTAAACCAGGCTGAGACACAATTTACAGCAGAACAATAACAAGATTTAAATCGAGCTCGTGTGAAAAATAAAGAAAACAAACATCGTATTTTCAAAGCCGTAGAATTATTAGTTTTTGAGAAAATTATGCACACGAAATCAGCAAAAGAAGCATGAGATATTTTAATTAATTCTTATGAAAGTGCAGATAGGATAAAGAAGTGTGTGCAAAATATGCTGAAACGAAGGTTGTATCGAAGAGTAAATTGGTTGACGCTCGCACAATGGTAGAAGATGCCTAGAAGAAGCATGCAAAGGCTGACTCAAAGCTGCATACTGCAGAATCTTTACGAGCAGAAGCTAGTTGTTATCTTCTTACGGCAGAGATGAAGATATAGGAAGTTAAAACACATGAAAATGATCTTATTAGGTGTATTGTATCTTTTAAGGCCAAGTGTGACGCAAAAAGAGAAAGGACCACCTCAAAGCTCTCATCTCTTACAAGTCCACAACCATCAGATAATACTTTCACTCCGTTGAGGGCCACAAGAACAAGGTTATCCTTCACCATCTCTTTTGACATCAACAATTACTTATGTATTCAGTGGATCATTAAGATTGTTTGATCTTTTAACCAGGGAATTCTTTGAGAACAAAATCAAGTTAGCGTGTGTGTTTGGATAAGGATATCATCATATAGAACACATAAGTAAGTTTGAAGTCCGATGAAATATTTTGATTGCAATATGAACTTAGTTATAATAATATTATCATAGTTTTAAGAAATTCAAGTCTTCAGTTTCCCTAATGGCCCTAATCCATGGGTGGATGGTTGGGACAAAGTGGTGACAACGTGTCGACCTAAATGGATCGGAGGTGTGGTGTCGTAACTCGTAATCACTTGATCATAACGGCAAACTAACCGAGCTGTATAAGTGTATAACCTTTTGCCGTGCTGGTTGTTCATTTCTCTTGTGGCTACAAATGGTTAAGAGCATATATGTAATGATAAACGTTCATCAACATTTGACATAAAAAAACTCATTTCAGATTTTTTAGTCAATGAAATCGAGTCTTACATATTTTAAAGCCATTTTTTTCTATTTTTTTATTAATGAATTTTAAGACAATTATTAATAAATTTACTCAATAGTTAATAAATAACTTTTTTATGGAATAATTCAAATAATAAATAATTAAGTAGCATTAAAGGTACATGACGCGATGGAGTTGGCAAAATGGTTGTGATCATGTCAAAGATAACGAAAAACTATTTATTATTATCTTAATATCATTGTGATAATTAAGAATGACGTAGAAAGATTCACAAAAAGTGTAAGGGTTTATAGCACCATAGATCTTTAAATTATTAACTCGTTACAATTAATTCTTTGAATTATTAATTTGACGTTTTAACTCTTTAAATTATAAATCAATTGCAATTCACTATTTATACTTATTCTTCAACCAAAAAAGTAAACCGAAACATAACAATTTTCAAAACGACATCACATGAACAATTTTTCTTCCCCTAAAAGTTGGGGCTAAAAGAATCTCCCTTAACACATGCCATAAGTTTACCCTAATCCCCAAATCAAATCTCCAAATCCCTAAAATTTCACATGCCAAACCCAATCTTAATTAAGAAGCAGAGAAGATTTTCGTGCATGGTGAGAGAGAGAGACGTATGAGACACCAAATTTCATCTCATTTCAGTTTTTCTTTGCAAATTCACTGATTGTGGGATAAGAAAAGAAGAACCGCAAGTGACTGTGTGGGATAAGAGCAATAACGGGGACATGAAAGATAATGGCCTTCCAATGGGAGAACGGATGTTGCCCAGCTTGAGGCATCCCATATTGTTGCATATCATTGGCTTTGATGGGTAAACCAACCCATTGTCTCGTTGCGTATTACTTTTCCAATTGGAATACATCCATATAAAATTTTAAAATTCAAAAGAAAAATGTACTTAACAAATAATTGATTATCGTTTTATTGTTATTAGTTTGATAGAAATAATATGGATGTTTTTTATAAAAAAAGTTTTTTGTTACTGGAATCTGATACTCATGCTTTTGATTATTTTCTTTTATTTGTGCTTTCAAATTATTTATTTCTTCAACATTAGCCTCATTGTATCCCATATCATTCATAATTTGAGCTGAAAGTCCATACACAGCTGAGGGTGTAACAACAAACCGTTGACCTCATACACGACTAGAACTCTCTTCACCTATAAGCTCGATGAAGACTTTATTTTGTATTTATAAATTATTGCTAACATCAGAAGATCCTGAAGCAGTAACAAGTTCGGCCACACGAATTTCAACTGTCACCTACAATTACGAAACAACAAAGATTAAACTCCCCCAAAGATTGAGTAGTTATTTGCAGCGAAAGTTACCTAAAAAAAAAGTTGCTTATCAAATTTTATAGAAAAACGGACAGAATTTCCTTTATGTTTCCATAAAACCTCCTGCGATTGAAAAACAAAAATACAATCCAAACAAAATAAACCAAATAGATAAACATCCTGTGCGGATAGAGGATAAAACACCCATCCAAAAAAACAGAAAATGTTTTTTAAAAAAAGGCATATTAAAACCCCAAAAAAACTGCACATGCATAATTCCTAGCTCCGACATGATTCCAAAGCTTCATATGTAAACTAAGAAAGACTAACGGTTAATGGCTTTCCACGGAACAAAACATTAGACTCATTGTGCATTGCTATCAAAACATTTAAAGACATTTGCCCTACATTTTTTCAGTCTGAATTCTTCATGTGAAAATAACTTTCTTTTTAACATTTTAAAGAGTAACCCAAAAAAAGGAATATATAGATATGGCCCAAAAGGATGGGCTTGTCAAAACCTTTTAAGACCAATAACATGAGGGCATTCCTTTGTTTGATATCCTGGTTATCTTTTCAATTGAGTTCATTCGTTATATTAAGCTTAGTATTACTAGCAAACAAAATTATCTTGGCTTGTTAGTCATTCATTTATATGTCTTGAAAATCATCATCACAGCAACTTTCCAGCCAACTCATCATTACCAGGTTGGGGGATTCAAATTGCCCATGGTGTGTGGTGTATGGTGTATGCATTCATTTAGTTGACGGTACAAGATTTGACGGTACAAGGTTCTCAGATTTATTTACACTTATAGATAAATAAAAGTTGATTAAAACTTAAAAGCACAATTTGGGTCTACTAATTAAGAGTTAAGACTATTCTGGAAATTATTAGAGAGAGAGAGAGAGATGGAAAAAACTAATGTTCTTTCCTTTTCCATTTCTTTTCATTTTAGTTGTTGAATGATGCCTCCCTGAAAAGAAATAGAGTATCTTTTCCATTTCTTTTCATTATTCTGGAAAAGATGCATTACATTTGATAACTCTATTAAGGCATTTCTATCCTCGAAACTGAATTTAATAGTGCATCATATTTTCTTCTAGTGTTTATGTTTTGCTGCCCTAAGTTCTGCCCCTACTTTTGCTTTCATCCGCTCCTTCAATTTTTATAGTGTCAAACCTAATTGCAACTCCTTTAGTTTAAATATGGAGGTATCTCTCTCTCTCCAGCAAAGCATTAATAATAATTAGGTTGGGTTTGGCTAGATCAGAACCTTTTAAGAAATATATAGATATGGCCCAAAAGGATGGGCTTGTCAAATCAGTACACATAAGCCATTACAAACACATCACTAAAAACTCTGAAAAGCGTAGAACTGCTATATGGAATCATTGCAGCGGAAAGGTATAACTGTTGGGAGCAGAAAGGGATTAAGCCTTTAAGTAAAAAGAGGACATCCACCAAACTGGAGAAACTTAACTAACTCACTAAAAGTTAAGTAATCAAGCCACAAAAACCTTATGTTCAACAAACAAATTTAACTACACTAAATTTAAGAGATAAATGCACAAGGACAATGTGTGAAACAACACAAACAGCACAAGCAGACTTTCGCACTGACATTTCAATACCACAAAATAAACCTAAACTATTATTTATCTTTGTGAAACAACACAAACAGCACAATACAGATGCCAAAGAGAAGCACTAGGGATAGTGACTTTGCCCGTAGATATTCAACATTCGCTTTGCTAGAGTGAGACATGGCAGCTCTTTTAATTGAGTTAATGAGAACCAGTTATATATATTAATGAAGTAAGTTTTCTACTGTCACGAGGGGAGACAGCTCCCTCCAAAAGAAAAAGGAATGCCCACCCTCTCTCATCTTCAACAGAATCTCTTAAGACCCATAAAAACCTTAGCCTCTATTCCATTATCTCACTGATTTACTATCAGAATAACATGATCATTTTCACCCATAACAACTACCTTAGATTCACCAATCAGACAAAAAATTTCCAACCTATACTTTGTTCTTTATTGAGGTAAAGTAAAAATATTGTAGAAAATATTATAGTATTTGGTCTTTAAAGATTATATAAAGAACATACTCAAGTCTGCCTACCCCAAAATTTTCTATTATGATATTATCTTCAAGTATCCAGTAAAAGCATTTCAAAAGCCCAAAAACCGGGAGGGGGGGGGGGGGCGCTGTTTGCTTTACTGCTGGTGAGAACCACACAAAAGTTACATTCACTAACAAGTCAAATTAACGACTAACCCAATCCTTGCGTTTATAAGTTTTAGCAAAAAACTTTACATGCTCGGGTTCATTTCCATGTTTCATCTCCTACCATTTATGAAAAGAGTTCAAACAGTGACTCAAAACACTACAATTCAAATGAAAGATTGGATGAATGAAGCAAATCAACTCACATATTCATCCTGTCTTCTAGCAAAACTCTTTGATCCGGTCGTGTGAAGACATTGTTGTCTTTCACGTGCTGCTGTCCCTATAGTAGAATATTTCTACACCAACAATAAACCAATTGAATAATAAGTCATTAAAATAAAATAGAAACAATGAGAATTCAAATGAAGATAATTAAGAAAAAACAACCTCACTCTGCTCAGAAAACCAGTAGTTCACCAGTTGTTTCCACTGGTTTTAATCTACTCCTTTCGGAACATTATTGCTCAAAATTTGTTTTGTTTTTTTCCTCAAGTGGTCCCTTTTAAGCACATATCGTAGTCCTTCCATTTTTTCCCGATCATCCTCAATAAAATTTTGTCGATCACCTCAATCATAGGATAATGAAACTTCCTCTACCACAAAGAAAGGAAATCAATGTCAAATAAGTATTTTTGGTGTTAGAGATTATATGCATGTACAACACCACAAAAAAAAAAAAAAAAAAAAAAAAAAAAAAAAAAAATTGGAAGAAAACCCGAAATTAGGTTGTTGTTACTTACCCGAATCAATAAAACAAGGTCTTTCTTGTAGTTAGAAGGCACCTTCTTCCAATCCATGTAACCAAGCAGGCAAAGGTTCCCTCTCTTTGCAGCTTTGTCCAACCAGCTACTTAGTATTTGCCCACCTTTTTTAATAGGTTGATTATGTGCATTGAAGTTGACAACAATTTTCTCCCCAAGTTCCAAGGACCACACTTGTGAGGTTCGCATGACACATGTTTGCTTTCTCACCCTCCCTTCAGAATCTATATATTGAAAACATAAATTTTATAATTAGTATAACAATGTGATATCAAAATAATTATAAAGAGAATGTATTATAATACAAAAATTACCAATTATCTCGTATTGTTCACTATCATTGTTTTGACTTTCTGTTGTTATTGGCTCGGTCTCAGAATCAGTTTAAGAGTCATGATCATCATCAAGGTGATACTCATGCTCATGGTCAATATCTTCTTGATAGTGTGAAGACCCAGCTGGAGACTAGTTTGATATATTATCTCTGACTGAGGGAGAAATATATTTTGACCTAAACATCTTGCAATCTGTATACATAAAAACATAAAAATGATTATATCTCACTGGTCCATCAAATATGCCAACAAGATCTAATCAGATACGTACCCAATATCAAAGTCATCATCAGAATGCAAGTTAACAAAAATTAGAAGAACCACACCTGAAAGATAGGAATGGTCAGGGGCTCACAGCAAATGTAGCAATCAATACCTTCTGATTATATGGGACCAGCTAGTTTTGCCACAGATCAGTGGATGAATAACTTTGTGTATTCAACTTAGGATAACAATAAGTAAATGATTATTTTGATTCTAAATACGATTTAGAATACAAACATCAAGGACTGGCTGATGCAGAAAGCACTTCAGAGTAACTGTGAACAAATGCACAAATAAGTTCTTTAAATAGGATTTAAAGAACAAGAAATAATCAATCATACAACTAAAACAAAAATTTATGACATTCTGAAGTAATATTCCACAAACTGTAGGCAAAAAAGTTCACAACTCTTAAACTGTGTGATACAAAGCAACAGTAACCCGAAAAAATACAATAACACATTACAAATCTCCTTGACACACATGTGCATCACATAAATACACATCCAAATACAAGTACAGGGAAATGCACATATAACTAATTGGTATCTTCGTCAATATCCATCCTAGCTCAAGTTGAGATACATTCTAATTGATCGTCTACCACTACATTAGAAGGCATGCACTGATTGTAAGTGTCATCATCCTCTTCCTGCGTTTTTTCCCCCATTTTATATAGGTCCCTTAGCTTTGTGATCACAACTTGATACCATTCCTTTCTTGTTGGGTCTTGCACATAAAACACTTGTTTTGCTTGAGATGAAATAACGAATGGGTCATCCTTCAATAACTGACCAGTGTGCATGAACCTAGTCAAGTTCACGAGAATACACCCACCTGCATCTTTCTTTAAACCCCTGGGTGAATTAATATCAATCGCAATGGAACAACACAATCTTAAACGTCCCATAGTAATACAACTCGATGATATCTTTGAGCACACCATAATATATTTGATCATCCGCTTCAACCACAACTCTCGAATCTTGAGATCGTCTAAACTTCTCACGTTCCTTTGTGTGGAATTTAAAGCCATTGATGTTGAATCCATTAAATCTCCTAACAACATTATTCAGACCTCGAGCAAAGACAATTATTTCATCTGAATAATTGTTATCCACCATCCATGGCACCTAAACATTTTCCAACAATTAATATGAGACAACATCAGTCAATGTTTTATTGAACACATTTATAACATTTGAAGACAATTGATATTATGCCTAACCTGTCTCATAAGCCATGAGGGAAATTTTCCAACCAACCACTTTTGTTCGAGACTTTGTATTGGTCGATTGGAACGGTTGGTTAGTCTTTGAGCAGCCAAAAATTAGCTGCAATGATTGATTTTTTATCTAACTGTTAGCCATCTCAGGGATAACAAAAGATAATAACTACTCAATCTAAACAGAAGATTACTAAGTTCCTTTATTGATACTAACCTACGAAGGTGAGAAAGTTTATCATTATGGAGCAACACATAACGATGTGCTTGAGCCAATGACATGTCATCGAGCTCAACACTTACAATCTTTCCCATTATCCGTCCACCCGAGGAAAACATGTATTCATCCGGATAATTTACAGTATCATTGTTCCTTTGGGGGCGGTTGAATTTTGTCTCTACACCTTTGAAGTATTGTGAGCAATATGTTAGACACTCTTCTCCATTGTACCCTTCAGCAATTAACCCATCGGGTTGACTTCTATTACGTACATAAGATTTCAAACGCACTAAATACCTTGCAAAGCCAAAAAATTAAAGATAAATTTAGTAGCCATTGATATAAAAAAATAAAGAGTGCACAAATTAGATTTGAACATCTAACCTCTCAACAGGATACATCCATCTGTAGTGTACGGGACCACCAAGTCTAGCCTCGGAGGCTAAGTGAATGATAAGATGAACCATAATGGTAAAAAAACCCGGGGGGAATATTTTCTCCAAATGGCAAAGTGTTAAAGCAACACGCGACTCCAATATATCAAGCTCATGGGGATCAAGAGCTTTGGAGCATAAAGCTTTGAAAAATGATGATAACTCAGAAACAACTGCTACAACATGTCTAGGCAAATATGCTCTTAAGGCAATAGGAAGGATTTCTTACATCAATATGTGACCGTCATGACTCTTTAAGTTTGACAGCTTACGATCCTTTAGATTGACACATCTTGAGCTGTTTGATGCATACCCATAAAGAACTTTAAGATTTGCCAAAACTATCAAGAAATTGTGCTTCTCCTTCGTAGACATAGTGTAGCATGCTGGAGGCGAGTGATTTTTTCCATTAGGAAGAACAACTAAATGGAGGTCTTTCCTAATACCAATTTCCTCGAGATCATGGTGTGCCTTTTTATTATCTTTAGTCTTACCATCTATATTCAATATTATTCCAATCAAATTATCACATACATTCTTCTCTATATGCATCACATCTAAATTATGACGCAATAGATTGTCTTTCAAATAAGGTAACTAAAAAAAATGCTTCCTTTTTTCCACAATGTATCTACAACTCCATCATCCATGGGAAGATCCTCCTTATCAACATTTTCTAGGAAATCGTCCACACCCTCAAAAAGGTCATCAACTTCATCCACTAATACTTGCCCCGTAGAGGTACCAACATCCTCTCTTACCCTCTTCTTAGAAGGCTTCAAGGTTTTACCATAGATGTAGTTTTCACCGTCTAGTTGTCTTAAAACATCGTGTCCAGACGGTGGAACAAAAGCAGATCCCAACTTTATGGTGCCATCAAACTGATCCTTTTGAAAACGAAACTCATGGTTTTCTTCTAACCATCGACGATGGCCCATATAGCAAAACTTTCCCCCGTGCTTTAACCATATAGAATGCGTAGAGTCCCAACAACACGGACAAGCAACCCGCCCCTTGGTGCTCCAACCAGATAAGTTTGCATATGCTGGAAAATCATTAATGGTCCAAAGAAGAGAAGCGCACAGCTTAAAGCTTTGATTGGTGGATGCATCAAACGCATCAACACCGTCCCATAATTGTTTCAACTCTTCCATCAGAGGTTGCAAAAAGATATCAATATCATTATCGGGGCTTTTCTCACCAGGAATCACCATTGAAATGATGAACAATGTTTGTTTCATGCAAAGCCACGGTGGCAAGTTGTATGGGACCAAA
Source organism: Bretschneidera sinensis (assembly GCA_023935145.1). Lineage (NCBI taxonomy): Eukaryota > Viridiplantae > Streptophyta > Magnoliopsida > Brassicales > Akaniaceae > Bretschneidera > Bretschneidera sinensis. Next base: position 119,574,251 of record CM043700.1, read on the forward strand.
AGAATAGGGCATGTGCTAAAACTAGAACTCATTGTTCGAAAGGAATTGAACCCGTCACTAACTAGGCCAAGCTTAACACTACTAGAATCAGCTGCAAAATCGGGATACAAAGTATCAAATTCATTCCAGGCTAATCCATCCGTCGGGTGTCTTAAAATCTCATCCTTTGTCCGATCTTTATCATGCCATCTCATCAACGAAGCCGTTTTAGATGACATATATATCATCTTCAATCTCGGTATTAGAGGAAAATAACGCAATACTTTAGTTGGCTTTTTCTTTTTAGATTGACCATCCATCTCATTCAACGGATCCTCATCATCAGCATTGTTTTTAACCCACCGTGGCACACCACACACATGAAAAAATTCATCATTCACATGCTCACTCCAATACAATATGCAGTCATTAGGACAAACATGAATCTTCTCATAGCCAAGACCCAATCCTTTGATAATCTTCATAACTTCATAATAATTTGATGGCAATGGAGCACACATCGAAAATGCCATGTTGATAAACTCAAGCAACATAGTAAGAGATTTACCAGACCACCTATTTAAACATTTGATGTGTAATAGATATAACATAAAACTTAACTTTGTGAAATTCTAACAACCCGGATAAAGTTCATTATCATACTCTTTCATTAAATTGCGATACTGAGTCGTCTCATAAATAGCCAGACGAACTGGATGTTCGACGTGTGAAGGATCACCACAATTATTGAACTCAAACACACCATGAGCCTGTTGCTCTTCACCATGCTCATTTGAAGATCCCACTTCGATTCCTAAACTTAATGGTTCATTGTTTGGGTTTTTACAAATAACCTCGAAGGTATCTCGGAGCAAACCCAACATGTCATCTCGTCCCATGAAGCCAACTGTAACACTAGTGGGTTCTAAACTAGTGTGAGTGCGGTCTATACGAGAGATTTTCTCCCCATGAAAAACCCACTCAGTGTAACCTGGACTAAACCCATTATACAATAGATGCTCCTGAATAACTTCTGGTTCGTATGAAGAACAATTACTACATCTCTTACATGGACAAACAATACTACCACGACCACAAGCTTTCTGAAACGCAAATATAATGAAGTTTGCAACACCATCCATATAAGCTTTACTCGACCTCGATTTATCTATCCAACTTTTATCCATTTTAAGTTGACGCCAGTAGACTTTCCTAAAACATTATTAAGAAAGTCAGAAATGAACTATTTTTGGAAAAAGAAGGCATAATCAAAAAATTAGATTTGATTGCTAATTGGATGAACTAAAATTGATAACAACAATGAATTGTTGCCCCTTGAATAGCCAATGGCTCTGTTCAGGTGCTGGTGCAGCAGCAGCCCCTGTGTAGGTGCTGGTGCTGCACTAGCACCTCTGCAAATAAAATGAACAAACAACGTTGACTAAGTCACAATAAAATAGTGCAAGTTCCTAAAATAGCAGGGCACTGGAGTACCTATATACAACATTTTTTTAAGTACCTATATACGACTAGCTGTAAATCAAAAAAGAAAATGACAGAAGAGAACATACTAGCCAAGTTTATTACAAAGACCTAAAGACAAAAGAAATCCATCTTTACGCAAATAAAGTTTGGATATGTAAGGGGCAAAAACGCATCAAAAACTTGTATAACTTAGCACACTTTCAGAACATAGCAGTTAGGTAGATCAACAAGATATATGAAGTTGATGAACTGATTTGTACATGTTACTCATTTCACTATTTTACCATGCCTTAGATGCTTCAAGAATCCAATTCATTCTCTCCATGAAAACCCAGATGGGCATTGATCATCGCAACTGAATTGGTTCTGCCTACAGAACTATCTCTATCTGTGACAATCTCTCTTGAGCACTCACTCCTAGATTCAAGAACAAGAACAATTGGGGAACAACTATTGTTTGGAGAGAAATCAGGGAGCAAAATAAGATACAAGAATTTATAAAACTATTTTATATTATTCTATTTTAATCTGATGTACCAAACAAGCACTTGCAATACGCCAATAGAATCATAGGATCGGGTCATCGTTAAATAGTTGAACCAATACTCCTATGGAGTTCAGCTCCCATCCTTTTCTTTTTCTAGCCTTTGAGAAAAAGATACAATCAGAATCATACATTATAATATTATGTTTAGATAGGCTTTGAACCCCAAATGTACTTAATTATGTGCAATGAGAGGATCAATATGCTTTGATTCAAGGAATTAAATAATATGTTAAAAAGAAAAGAAAAGGTTGGTTCATTGCTAGAGTTATGATCACTCAAAGAATTAAAAATGATATCCTAAAACCTTGATAACACACAAGTAGTTTGCATTGCTATGGTTCAATATATTTAATCAGCACTCTTGCTTTTACATAATTGTTTATTCTCTTCTTTGCAAAGAGAAGAAACATTTTTAATTCATTGTGCAATATATTATATGACTTATTGCTTCTCCAAAGTGCAAACTACTTCCTGCCTCTACCACACTTCATTGTTATGATCACTTCATTAATTTAACTTTTACTAATCCAATAGCAGAAAGTTTCAAAGAGGTTCAAAAAACCATGTATATTACTATATCTTTCTTCACCAGCATGCCAAGCATCTCAAGGAAAAAGATATAAAGAACTGACTCCACTTCAACTTATTCAAAACTATTTTCTTTCTTTCTTTTCAGTATTGTCTCCTTTTTAATTCTTTTCTAATAATTATGAGTTACAATGGCCACTTAATAGAGAGGACGACCATATCTTAGACATTATAAAATTTGATGTTTCAGCAAAAATTAACCTATCTACTAAATGAATTGTAGACCATTGGAGATCAAACTTCAATGAAACTAATGAGAGGTAAGCATGGCATGTTAGAGTATCAGCCCATTTTTTCAGTCCCAATTAATATTTTACATACAGTACAGCTTGTTACTCTATTTCTATCACGTAAATCTGAATTCACAACCCAGAACATACCATTCTTAATCAATCACTAATGCACGACCGCCATAACGACTCCAAAAAACCAAACAAAACCAAGATCATATGGTAGTTTGGTTTTCAGGTTGACACATCACGAGTTATATGCCTCCTGGCAACCATAGTAACAGTCATTCAAGGTCAAACATGGTAGAAAGATTATATGGAGACACAACACAGTGAGCAATATATATAAATATGATACCTTGTAACCAAAAAGCTCACAACATGCCCTCCTGAATACTGAAATTCGATCCGCAAAAACAGTCTTGTATCTGTTTCATGGTATATTCATATAATTTAGTGACAATAAAGCTGAATTATAAATAAACAATGCAAGAAGTACCAAAATATCTCCATCAACCACTCACCTTTCTTCACGTTTTTCAAGTGTTGCAGTTTGATCCTTTAAGTGGACAATTTTCATAGATATATAAGAGTCAACCAGCTTCCCAGCATCACCTTAATGATTAACAGAATTAGTCAGGAAATAAACTTACTGTGTAATGCTATAACCATAAGGCTTATGAGATCCTTAACAAATAACCACTACTAACACATCATTTGGAAATTTTATTATCACTGAAGTACTTGTCTCTTTAGGATATAGCAGTAACTACAACACAAGTCTTGATTCCAGTCAGTATCCAAATTACCAGTGGTAATTTACCACCATAAAGATTCTTTGGCCATAGAAAGAGGCCCTTAGGAGATTGTGGATAGACATATGGCCCATGGGAGATTTTGGATAATATAGAAGCCTTCATGAAGCAAAGTGATTCTTTGAATATGGTCAGCTTACCATAACAATGGCTATTAAGTTAGGTTTATCAATTATCTCTGTCAAGAAAGAGAAAATGTTATCAACCATCAGAGAATTACGATATCATGGGTTCCTTGATCAGAAAATTAAGGAAAAGATTTGCAAGAAGAATCAATTGGAAACTTTATCCTGATTAGCTCTTCTCAATTCTTGTTCTATTGATGCTCTTAAGAATCAAATAATTAATATATCGTGCTTTTCTTGATCAGAAAATGAGTCCTCATTGTTATATTTGAAGCGAAAGAAGTAAACCATATACACATCATCCTGAATAAGTTTCACCAGTCTTGGCACCCACCAATATTAATACACTATAAATATTGAACAAACAAATGTTGTTCTCATTACAGGGTAGAAATAACCTTGCTACTCAGCTCAGTTCAAGATCGTCTCACTAAATAAAAAACCCAGAAAGTTTTTTAAGCTAAAATATCATGTGGGTGTGTAAGATACAAGCAGGTCTGATGGAGACCCAATTGGAACGACAAAATCAGATAAAAGACAACATCAGATAAAAGAGAAAATAAAGGGAGAGGAGAGACAGCTAGGCTTACCTTGTAACGGTGGTGTTCTTGCAGTAGTAGAAGCTCAGCGTTGAGAACAGAGACAAGTTGAATCGCGGGAGCAGGGAGAGAGAGGTGGAATCGCGGGAGCAGGGAGCAGTAAGCAGGGAGAGAGAGGTTGAATCGCGGGAGCAGAGAGCAGGGAGAGGAAAAAGTAAAGGTTGTCGAGGGAGCAGCGTAGAGAAATTGGGCCAATCACCGGCTACATAAGTCCTATTTGGGCGCTTTAAAGCGTCGCATGAGTTACGGCGCTTTAAAATGCTTATATTTGGACGCTTTTAAGCACCGAGTCGCGTATAACTACGTTTTGAGTTTATATATGTTTTTTAAATATTATTGCACTTTAGGAGAACGTCATAAATAAAATGTCGATGATTGATTTATTGTGATGTTTTTATGAAGTATTGAAAATAAAACACCTACAAATGTCAATCATCTTGTAATAAAAATTACAAGTTTAACTTTTCTTTTACTCGTGGAAAAGGTTTTGGTTTAGTAATTAAAATTGAAGATCTCACGTTTAATTTCTATGATGTATGAGTTATTTATCTTATATATATATATATATATATATATATAATTATTTTCTTCACTTTATGTAAGTTGTAGTATTATATGTTTTTGTATGACTAATGGATAGCATGAGATTATATGTAATCAAATCATTCATTGTACTAGTTACTTGTATATAGTATCGTTTCAATAAAAAAAAAAACTATTTTGCTATTGAAAGTTAAAATGAAATATATATAAACTATAAATATAATAATAGTAATATACTTATATCTTGTTTTTGTAATGGCTTTTATACACGTAGGGAAATTTTTTTTGTAAAAAAAAAACATTCCAACGACTTACAAATCATATAATCATTATTCCTCGATGTAGGAGTGGTAGTGGGCCGTGCCATGTCGACCCACGGTTCACACAAGGTGGCTTACCATGCCTTCGTACCGTACCACCTTCTCTTTTGTGTCGGGTCGTGCCGTGCCGGTCTATGGGTCTCATAGGTATATATTGATTTTTTTTTTACTTTTTTGTTGAAAATAGTAAAAAAAAAAATATTATAAATATTGAATTGAATGCTTATAATTGTATAGAAAAACAATCATTTTATTGATGAAGTTAAATATTACAAATAACTTAGAAATTGAACAAAAACAACAATATAAATAAATAACTTAAAAATTACTTCTAAAAATCTTCCAAATAAATTATTTATAAAAACAACATATAAAATAAATAAAGAATATGAAATGACTTATAAATGGATGAAATATAAAAAAGCAACTTAGAAAATTTAAATATTAGAAAGACATAAAATATTATTAATAATTTAAAAAAATTATAACCTTTTTGACCTTTAAATAAAAAAAGCTAACTTATCCAATTCTTAGACAAACGACTTTAGAAATTTAATGATGAGCTAATTAAACAAATTATAAGGTTAAGTTTCATTCGGTTGATTAAAAAGAAGAATATCATACGATTTTCTCTTAGTGTTTTACTTCATTATATCAAATGCTATTATGTTAAAATCAATTAATTATAACTTTAATATTTAAATTAAAAATTCACAAATGACACTTTTTGTGTTTAAATATTTGTTTATGTTTGATTTAATATATATTAATGTGTGATTTTAGGTGAATTTGTTTTATTTATGAATTAATAGATTACATGTCATTATGTTAAGAATAAGGTAATAATTTTCGCTTTTTTCACCATCCTAAAATATCAAATTTATCAACATTTAATTATTCTTGACTTATTATTCTAGTCGCATAAAATTGTATGTAATTTTGAATTTATTAGATGTTATAGTCGTACCTCATGCTGTGCCGGGTCGTGTTGGACCTCGTGCAATGTCGTGTCATGCCATGTTTTTTTTTTGTGTCATGTCGTGGGCCTCAAAAGTTATGCCAAACACGACACGACCTGTGGAAGTGTGGGCTGTATCGGACCACAGGCCGACATAGCCCATTGCCACCCCTACCTCAATATTTGTATTTGAGATTCCAGTGGCCCATGGACACGGCCCATTGCCACCCTACCTCAATATTTGTATTTAAGATTCCACTAGCCCATGGATAATGTCCAACTGAAAATATATGAGAAGCATAATTATTCTTGGGCTATGGTCCATCCTCTCAGTGGAGTTCATAGTGCATGAAAATATGGTAGTAATATTTTTATTTTTGAGAAATAATTGGCATTACTCACACATGGACCTTATTTATACTTATTATTAATAAATTTAGAGCATTTTTTTGTGTTTCTTTTGGAAATGATTTTTATACCAATTATAAATAAAAAATAACTTTATAAAAAACAAAAATATCTAAAGGTCAAAAAAATATTTTAGTATAAAAAAACCTTATCGATTTTTCTTCTCTTTTTTCATTTTTTCATGTGGTTTTTTTAAAACTGAATAACTACCCACTTTTTTTATTCTTTTTCTCCACATTAATAATTGCTCATTTTCTATACTTTTCCACATACTCTCCTATACAAGCCTGCTTTTATTATCAAATCCAAATCGTTACAATTTTATTTTTCTTCAATACTCATTTTTGAAACCCTTACAACAATCTCTTTCCTTCCCCTTTCTTTAACTCATTTTTAAAACCATAGCAACAATTTTTTGCTTCTCTCATGCAATTTTTTCCTTTTCCTATGCATATGATTTTTTTTCCAGTTTTGTATAAAAATTGAGAAATAGATTAATTACGAGTTAGGTCATAATATGCTACAATCTATCCGATGGACTTTTATTCACGATGACCTCTCTCTTACAAATTTTTTTCTTTTTCCTATGGATGATTTTTTCTCACTCTTGTAGGGAAATTGGGAAACGAACGAATTACGAGTTTAATCACAATGAATTACGATCTATCAGATCGACTTTCATTCTTGCTGGTTGTGTTTCCTCTTTTCTTTCTTTTATTTTTCGTGCAACTTTTGGTTTCATAAAATAAAATATAAATCAAATCAATACGCGCATCACCCATGTTAAGATACTAATCTCTTTTAACTATAGAAATTATGCGCATTTTGAGATGCTGGACTCTTTTAACTATAGAAACTATAACAGTTGCCAATCAAATATTTTTCCAGATTACCAGGGACGCTTCTCAACACAAGCCTTCATGCTCCAGGATACAAGCGCTGACCCTAACCTGATCGTGGTTGCATTCAGAGGCACAGATCGTGGCAAACGGATGTGGATATCTCATGGTATGAGCTTGAAAATGTTGGTAAGATCCATGGTGAATTTATGAAAGCTCTAGGCCTGCAGAAGGACCAAGGTTGGCCGAAGGACATTGACAAACCCCAATTTGCTTGCTATTCAATCAGGCAAATGTTCAAGGATATATTATTGCACAAGAATAATAAAGCTAAGTTCATATTGACAGGCCACAGCTTGGGTGGGGCGTTGGCAATATTGTTTGTGGCAGTGCTAAGGTTACATGAGGAGGAATGGTTGTTGGACAGATTGGAAGGAGTGTACATATTTGGGCAGCCAAGGGTAGGGGACAAGCGATTTGGGGAGTTCATGGAGGAAAACTTGAGAAAGTATGATGTGAAATATTTGAGGTATATTTTTTGCAATGAGATGGTAGCTAGGTTACCTTATGATGACAAAACCCTCTTGTTCAAGCACTTTGGGCCTTGCCTCTATTGCAATGACATGGTAGCTAGCTACAAAGGGAAGGTTAGTGCTATAAATTAATCACTCTCTCCCTCTTTCTATGCTCCTCAAATTAATTCCCAAAAGATTTCATTGATCAAATAACTAACGCACAATTCAATGCATTTGGTATCCTGCAGGTTGAATGGGAGGAACCGAACGAGAACTACTTTTCTTTACCATGGGTCATACCCAAGAACTTAAACGTAGTTTGGGAACTTATAAGCGGTACAAAGAAGGGTGGTTTTTGAATTAGCAATTCCAGGATTATCAGCTCATTCTCCTCAAGATTACGTAAACACTACTTGCTTGGGATCCTTGCCTTCACCTCTCCAGCGACAAAATCCAATGAATCACGCTAAACCCAAAAAGATATACTACCAGATAGGAATATTTTACAGAGTAACTGCCAGCATATCATGTGTAATTCCTTGTTAGGATTTGTTTGTTTCAGCTCAAAACGATTTCAAAAAGGGGTGTTACTTTACCTGAGGGATATGTAGGACAACAAGTAAACTAACGATCCCGTTTTAACTCTCCATACAATACTTCAGAAACAAACTTACTGGCATCAGGCACGTACAATACTTTTCAGTAACATGAGCAAATTATGTTCCACTCTCGTATACATACATGTGTGCAGGTTGAACTTATAGAACAGGTTCTAATGGGATCGAATCCACACACCAAAGGCAAAAGAAGTACAGCAAAATCAGCATTCAAGCAAGTAACAAGAAGAGTAAAAGGAGACTGTAAAACACCAAGAATTAACTTGATTCACTATAATAACAATAATAATAAATAGTTATACAAGTTCAATTTTTGAATGGAAAAAAAATTGCAAAGATCTCAGAAAAATCTCATCAGGAACTCCTAATTCTTTTCGTATAGCCAAATCCCCTTCTCAATTTAATTCTCATCCGCCGGGGGATACCTTTCATGGACACTTCTTATTGGACAAGGCCATTCTCACTTGGATTAGGTTCTTATTATTTTGGGTTAAAACCATCAAATCTCTTCAAACCACTTCACTTGACTCACATATGTAGCCAACATAATCGGCAATTTATGTAGTCAGACGCTAAATTATCGTCAGAAATCAAAATTTTCACTAGGCGAAACTATTAACATAAGGATCATAATGTATAGAATACTGCCTAACTTCTGAGCTATAAACCTACGATCTGACACTGGGAGATGGTTTTGAGAATCTCTTGGCCACCTTATTCACAACACTATTTTGGAAACAATTTTCCCAGGAAACAAACAATTTATACATCAAAATCATCAAAGATGACAAAACACTTCATATATAATGCACAATTCTCTAACAAAAAGAAAAGGAGTGGGAGATCTCTATAACATAATCAAATCACAAAAGCTTATTTCGATAATAAACTACCACCGGACTGTAGACCAAATACTATTTAGAGCACCGTAGTGACAGATGCGAATACTGAATTGTAGTTGAGGATTTCTGAATTCAGACAAATACAAAAGTTAAAGTGCACATATTGAATTGCAGTTGAGGATTATGAAAAGGGAAGCTGAACTAGATGAATGGTATTTCCATTTGCAAGCCAAAATGTCATATAACAAAAGTTTTAAAGGTACTTATAAAAAATACAAAAGTTTTAAAGGTAGATATACATACTTACATGCATACAATACTTATTACTCATATGTTCTAGAGACAATGAAATCCCAGGAATGCAGCAACAAGGGTATTGCATTGTATCAGAGGTCTTGGCAGAGAGTGTTGCTTCATACTGACCAAAACTGCAATAACACTAATTTAGTGTCCACATGGTAGTTGCCTTCTGCTGTACAATATTTATCTTCTTGTGCTTCACTTTGTCATTCTACTATAACCTGATTATAGATCGAATAAACCTTGCGTAAATGTCAAACATATTATCAGAATAGAAAGGGATGCTTCTGGATGTTATATGGAGATAAATCTATTTATTCATGTAGTGATTGACATATAAGACAAGTCCAAGTTTTTCATTCTGGTGACTTGAAAAGGAATGAATTCAGCATTGAAGCTAAAAACCCTGAATCATGCAATTTCCATGGAGTAAAACAAGATGCATTTCAGTAATCAGAAACATAAACAATAAATGAGGGTGTAATAAATCCAGAAAAAAAATTCCAAATTGAGAATACTAGTTGACCCACATAAGGGTGACCTATGCACTAGAAAACTCAACATCATGCAGGTAATGAGGGAAATTTTAGTGTACATGGCCATTCATGTGGATGACTTAACCATATGCCACCACCGTACGGGTATACTTGATGTACACCAAAAAAAAAGGTTGGAGAGGTGGGGAATGGGGATACTAAGTTTTTGGGTTAAATAGGTGGTGCAATTTTGATGAATAGTTAGGGGTAGTAGTGTCATTTACTAACTGCTTCTTTTAAAAGTGAGGCATGAGCTGCTTCTCATATAATCAGCCTATTATTGAATAAGCAACACAACTTATTTCAGATGAGCTAAAACAAACATGTAATATCTTTTAGGGAAAAATTTGTTTCAGCTTCTGATGTTTCACAAATGTTTCGATTTATCCTTGAGGTTTTAATTTGTGTCTATTAAACCTTCAACTCTACAAATTGTTGCAATGTTTTCTTCCTTATCAATTCCGACGAAATTCCCTGTTAAATCATGCGTGTAAAATACACGTGCGCCATAATTAAGGGCAAAAACATCCCGAATATTTTCTTTGTATGCATCTAAACCAGCTTATAAGCAATCCCAAATATAGGCTTTGCTCTTTAAGCTCTGAACCAGTCAAGCAACCAATACGCCACGGCATGTCATTTAGGACATGGTTGTAATTGAACTTTTTTTAATATAAGAAAGATTAGAAGGAATCAAGTCAGAATTCCATAATTAAAACAATATTTCAAGCAGAAGTTACCAGGCATTTCAGGTGAGTGAAGAGCAGAAACAGATACGTCTAGATGAGGCATTAGAAAGCATGGCAGGTAAAGCAACCACTCAAGGAACCCATCTGGCGGGTTCTATGAAAAGATACAGCCTTATGAGATGCCCCTGAAACTTGTTGGGCCTGATTGGCTAACACTGAGCTCCTCATTTCTTGGGCTCTCTTCTGAGCTGATCTCAGCTTGTTTATAATCTTATCCATTGATGATGACCTTTTCTTTTCCAGCTTCATCTGAAAGAATTTTTTTGGTCAGTAGTGGCAAGGTAGTAAAGGATCATGGCTGCACTTTTACAGAACATAGAAAGAGACATGCTTGCCTTACAAGGTTATCACAAAATGAGAATAAACTGCCGATCCAAATTCAGGTGCATCATGCATGATTGAGAAATTTACATATTCACTAGAAAATGCTAAATTTTGCAAGCATGAAAATTTAATTTTTCTTCTTTGCTTGTATTGTAGAAAGAAAATGTATTTTAAGAATTTGGGACCTAATAGACTGAAGAGTTTTGCAGAGAGGGAAAGAGAGGTTTTGTGATTTAGATATCGATGCTATCCTCTTCTAGTCCAAGCTGCAGAAATTGTTTAATGGTCCATCACTCTTGCATTAAGACTTTTCTCAGCAAAGATTTTCTCCAACTTTTTTTAAAATCTACTTACCAGAGTAGTATCAGACCATGTCTGTGTGTCTCCATTCCATCCAGTAGATCACAATGATATACATACTATATTAGTACAATTGTTACTCTGCAATATCACAACTTACTAGATCATGCCAAAAGTAAAAATGAACAGAACAAAACATAGAAATTATAGTGAGGCAAATAATCATTTACTGAACCAAAGTTGATCATGCTCAACAAGTACTTAGAAGTTAGAATCATGTTGAGAAACATGAAAGAAGAAAAGAACCTCTAGTTTACGTATTGCTGCCTCGGCTTTTGCTCTCTGCAGGTTCTCCCATGCAGTGATTTTTGCTTCCTCTCTTTTGACCCTGCGAAAGAACAAAACGTAAACATATGAATATTCATTAAAATTTGTTAATTTCCTTCTACATTTCAATTTTTACCCAGTGTTAAATTGGGAGGGTAGTGAAAACTCAGAGACTTTCTAAATCAATAGGCTAGAATTGTTGGGATAAATGCTAAGGGCTGGAAATTGCACAGCTATGATAGTCATACAGCGGGAGGGGGTGGCAGGGGAAAGGAAAACAACAAAAATCTTAGTAAAATCCCTAAGACTTGCATCTCAGTACACTTACATGAGGAATGTAACATTAAGTAATACTTCACAGACACTTGACTGTTCTTTCTAAGGAAGATAAGGTTTACTTAAAACAACAAGGAACATTTTATATCAATTAAAGAACTCAGTTTTTCATTTAAGGGGTCTCAAAGTGTTTGATCAAGGTGGATTTTCACTCATCTCGAGGATTCTTATTAGCAGATTTTCTGTAGCCCAGCGTACACCAAAAGTTGTTCAGAACCATATATCATAAACTGACCTAACAAAATTAAGGAACACAAGCGGTGCATTAGTATAGCAGACATACTTGGAAAGGCTCTTTGTCGTCTCTGACACATGCCATGAAGCTTGAGCAGTCACAGCTTTCTTTCTCCAGTCATCAACAATTTCTGAGCTCTTCCCAGGGTTTCGGGCTCTATGTTTCTTGGACCACCTAGTCACTGTGACCCTTTCGTCAACCTGCACATCCCTGACCTCTGATTTAGCGGAATGGACACTTTGCAGTTCTACAATAGGAAGGGTAGATGGAGTGGAGGGAGAGACAGAAGGCCTCCTTTTGGGGGATGAGTGGGTGCTGCCTTGCGGGCTCATTTGGGTTGCCATGTCCCTTCTTGAGACAGCTCGAGAAATATCGGTGGCTGCATCCTTGTCATCATCTGGCTTTTCATCTACATGTTTGATTGGATACCAACAAGCAAAGATCAAATACGCACTGGCGTGTAAAATCACATATTTCAACACGATATATGTTAAAAAGTTGGATAGACTGCTCATTGATATGTTGTGTTCACTATCCTCCAAAATCCTCTCCTCAAAACAACACTAAAGAGAATACAATTACACCAAAAGAATGAAGTTCATGGGGTGTGAACGGCATATGATGAGAAATATAGTGCCACTTGTCTCATGACTGCTAATGTGGACAAACAGATCCTTTAAATAGATTTATAGTAGCAGTAGGTTTCATGGCAAATTTTTTAATGTTCATGACAGTAAATTAGATTTCTAGCTAAACCACTAACGGTTGATTAGATAGAGATGAATTTATACCTTGGAAGGGCAATAAGGGCGGGGTCAGCATCTCAGAGCAGCCATGGACACTAACTGAACGGCCCATGCAAGGCTCTGTCCGCACAGGAAAGGCTCCACCATGGCCACCAGAAGGGATTGCCAATCCATCTGCTGCTATAACAGCAGCTGAAAATGGAGATCCAGACAAGAAACTCCCCATATTTCCCCCTTCAAACATCGGCACTGCAGGTGAATACAATGAGTAATAGGCAATCCCAGGCGGCCCAAGTGGACCACTCTTTGATTTAGGCCGCCTCTGGGGCGCTGCAAACGATGGTTTAGCAACACCATCTCCCGCAACAGGACTAAATATCCACCTCTCAGCATCTTCCCATTTGGAAGGCAACGTCCTCCCGTTATTGAAAGGCAACAATGCAGCACTCACCTGCCTCCTCCCACCATTGGTATGCAATGGTACTCGCTCCGAGCTCCAACCTTTCTGCATTCCAACGCTAGCGTGCCGATAATTGGGAGTTCCAGGGCTAGGGAAATTACCGGATTTCCGGGTCGAAACCGAGGTTTTCTTCATGGTTCCCAATCGCGGAGAAGAAGCAGTGACATTGTTCAGATCCAGAGAAGCAGGTCTTCGCCTGTCTAGCTTCTTTGCTAGAGCTTCAGATCCGGATCTCCTATCCTGACATTCTATTAAGAAATCTCGTTAAAGCTTTTAAAATTAAATGAACAAAGATTGAGCTATACAGTCTATAACTACGGTTTTAATTCAATCCTGGATTTTCTTTTTCTTTTGAGGGATACCTTTGAGAGCTAGAGAGAAAGAGTTTCTTGCTGAATCTAAGGACTGGTTCTCGTCTTCTGTGTTCGCATCGCTGTCTTCTTTTTGAACTGCTTATAATTGTAGGGCACAGTGAGTGACTCAAATTTGAAAATTTTAAAGTAAATTGCTAAAAGAGTCGTGTTTTCTTTGTTCTGTGCCTTTTGTTTCTTTTTTTCCCTGTTTTTTTTCCCTTTCACTTTTTTCACGAGCTAAATAGCAGTGTAAGCAAGCACCTTTCGCTTTGTCTCCTTTTCTTGAGAGACTACTACGCTTGTGTACTGTTGCGGGTTTGTTTGGATCTGGATCTGGACCACTCGAACTTTCGTGCTGATAACGATCGTGTCCTGTCAAATGCTGCATTCACACACAAAATCATCACATTTTGATGCGACAAAAAGAATATAAAATCGTCGATTTCAAATTCTTATCATCAATTAGATTTGTGTCCTATAAAAAAAGTATGATTTCCAATTCGTGTACTGAGATTGGAATTATCACCGTCAGAACTCATAGATCTTCTTCATCATTTTCATCCTCTCGAACTCTCTTTTGGAAATTCAAACAGAACTGACTTCAATAAAATGTGAAATCGAGAGTTCAACAGAAAAATACAACTCAGCTTCACATTCATGCACATTTTGCATCAATTTCAAAAAATTTATAAAAGAAAAGAAAAGAGAGTGATCGTCAAAATGCATGATTAGATCAATCATTATTGAATGCCATTTCAAATAAATGGAAAATAAAAAAATTGAAGCTGAAGCTTACAATCTCTGGTAATATGCAAACATATAATGTATTAGTGTGTAAGCAAAATACCAGGGAGATGTCAGGGGCGAGAGAGTCGTGGTCGTGAGCATCCGATGCAAAAGAGCAGCGATCAACGCTCGCAGAAGCAGAGGAGAAGAGACTGAAGTTGGACTCGAGAGTGAAAATCACAGAGTCGGGGCTTGCATCACGAGCTCTGTAACCCGATCTCAGCGAGCTCTGATCTTGATACCCTACCTCCCGCATTCTCTTCTGTCTAGCTTTTGCTTCTTTCGTCACGTCCCAGTCATTTTAGTCATAGAGAAAGAGACAGAGAAAGGAACAGAAAGAAAGAGAGATTCACTTTCGAGCTCAAGAGAATTTTGTTGTGTTTATTATTTGGCGGGTACAAGAAGGAATTGTTTTCATTTTCTTTTTTAGGGTATACTAACACGTATTTGGGAGGGATTTAAGCTTTAAAGTAAACAGACTAAATATTTATTTTGATTGATCGAGTTTTATTTTATCACAACTTTCAATTATTTAATTTTTTATAATTTGTTTGGTTTTCAATTTTGAAACTTTGGACGAATTTAATTTTTAAGTCACGTCGAATTTTTATCTCAGTGAAATAGAGAAAAGATTATTAGGTCACATTGAATTTCTATCTCAGTAAAGTGGAAAAAAAAGTTAATAAATCCTATTTGACGCAGATTTTGCAATCAAAATTAGATTATTAGTCACCTCACATGATGCTGAGGTGAAAATTCAACGTTATTTTAAAATCAAATTTTTTGAAATTATTGGATAGGAAAACCAAATAAAATTATAGAATTTCATTGATATAATTAAAAGTTATGTGACCAAAATAAAACTCGAACAATAATTATATGATAAATAGGTATTTAGCTAATCAAAAATTAGCTTGAAGAGATTTAAGCAAGCTAAATCATTTGGTCATCTATTTAATCCAACTTAAATTAATTCACTTTTTAATCTCTTATTTAAATTGTTTTTTTAAATATAGACATTCTTATTATTTTTTTTAATCATCAAAATTCATATTTAATCACATTATCCAAACAATCAAATTCACTTAAATCTTTAATTCACTTTTAAAAAAATATTTAATTACCGTCTAATCAGTACCCAAATAAAATCGATATAGAGTGCTGTTTGGAGTTTATAACTTAAATCACAAAAAAGAAAAGTTATTTTTATATTTTTTTTATTGATCATTACCAATCAAGTTCAGAGTGGTTTTGGTTATGATTTTATAAACAGTGATCTGAGGGTAAAAGACCAGAGAAAAGTTAACATTTTTTTGACTTTTTTTAAAACTTTTTTAGTGCTCTTAATTGCGAGGTTTCGATTTGTTTGTTGGTTGGATCTAGTGAAAGTTGAAGTGGGAGTTTTGCTGCTTTTAATGTTAAAGGTTCTCAATTGCCTTGACCGTAAGAATTTGACTGGAATAAAAATGACAATAGGGCCCTCAAGTCATATGGTAGATTCTGGTTTATCCCTTTCAAAATGCGAGGCTAACAACGACTTTCAACTAAAACTGTTTAAAAGAATGTCTTTTTAGAGGACAAATTTTGGGCAGTACATTTTTTCTGTTACTTTAAATTATTTTCTTTCTGCCATGTAAGTACCGTTAAGAAGACAGGATTATGTAAAGTTTGGGGGTGGGAAGAGAGAGGAGAGGAAATTGCCACTTTTCATAAAAGAATTGGAGGGCTGATGACTACAGTTTTTGCAAAGAAATTTTTTTTTAATTGACTCGGGTTTAAATCAATTAAAAATTTTATTGTTAATATTAATATAGATGTGAGACTCAAAAATTAATATTATCAATAAAAATTTTAAAAATTATCCGTAGAACTTTTAATTGATTTAATTAATTATATTTAAATATGAATAAAAAAACCTCTCTTTTTATACTTCCTATCTAAGCAAAAACATAGTGTTTTGATTTGACAGAAAGGTCCCATATTTTGTTTTTGTACCCTAAACTTTACTCATAATTTTTTAAAGCTTTATTGATAAAAAAAAATGCTTGAAAACAAATATTTATATGCCAAACTTACGTGATACATTACAATTGGTTGGCTGAGAGAATATCAAATTTGATGTTAAGGGAGGATGTTTCTTTAGCTTTATGCCTAAATAATTTTGCTTTCGAATGGTGACATTGAGGTAATTATTTGTAATTATTTAAAAGACACTCTATCTATCATAAAAAAAAAAAAGAAAAAAGTTATATTGATTTTGTGAAGGAAAGAATTTTTTTTTTTTGAAAGATGTGATCGAAAGAATATTAAGAATTATTTGTGTTAGTTTTGAAGTTTTTTAGTTTAAATTTAGATGTTTTATTTTTTGTATGTTGTTGGAAACTTTCGTAATTAATTATGGTGATTTTTTTTTACCGTCTCACATAATTTATATAATGAAACCCATATGAAATTCACATAAATTTTCAATTAAAATTTATTCCTCCTATTTATTTTGTATAAAAGGTAAAGTCCCTTGTCTTCCTTTTGGAGAAAGAAAGAAATAGAAAGGGAGAAATATCTCTCTTTTTTACTACTTATCTGGCAAAAATATAGTGTTTTTATTTGACAATAGGGCCCACATTTTGTTTTTATGCTATAAACTTTATTCATAAATTTTGAAATTTTATTGATAAAACAAAATGGTTCAAAACAAAATTATTTGCCGTAGTTTTGAAGTTCTTTAATTTTAAATCATATACGTTTTTTTTGGTACGTTGTTGAGAACTTTTATGATTAATTATGATGATTTTTTTTACCGTTTCACACAATTTATATAATAAAACCCATATGAAATTCACATAAATTTTCAATTAAAATTTATTATCCCTATTTATTTTGTATAAAAGGTAAAGTCCCTTGTCTTCTTTTTGGGAGAAAAAAAGAAATAGAAAGGGAGAAAATATCTGAGGGGCATGCAGCTTCCTCATTATACAAAACAGATGCTGTGACCCTACTTTCCTCTCTATTGATAAGACAAAACTACATTTTCACCGAATTCGTAATCACGTTTAATGGAAGAAAAAGTTGAATTAACAAAAAAACAATGATAGATTACTCAAAGGGGACTCTTCATCTTTTTATTTGCAATATTTCTGTTTCCTTTACAACAGTTGGGAAGTTCCAAAATGGTGACCAAATCTTTTCTGTCCCCACAAAAAAGTTGATTGACTCTTTTGCCACAAGCCTAGAAGGCTTGGATTTCAATCGTGTCTTGTCACAGCCTCAATTTGTCTTATAATACTACAAATCAGTAGAGGAAGGTGATCGGTAGACAAAAACAGTTCTTTTCCTATTCTTTTTTCTCTCTTGTTTTTAAAAGAAAAACTACCTCGCATTTTCTCCATGAATGTTACATGTACAGCATTTTGCCACTCAATTTTTTTTTTTTTCCATATTTCAGTGCTAAATTATTATAGGAAAACGACATACAGGAGAGCTAATAAATCCTCGATAAAAGAGAAGAACTGATGAACTCTCATTAATTTTCAGCCCGGTGGCAGCTGTACAGCCTGGACCTACGCCGGTCAAAGCGGGTAATGCCGCTAAGAAAATATTTGAAAAAGAAAAGTTCTTGTTTGAGATAAATAGTTGAAGGGTTTTTTTATTATTTTTAAATGATATAAAAAATATTTTATTTTTATTTAAAAATAAAATAAATTTTATATCATATATCTCTTATAATATTGTGTTAAATAATACCGGTTCGAGCTATATATGAGTTTGTTATTTATAAAATTATTTTTTAATTATTTAAACAAAAGTTCTCGATTATAAGCAAAGAGTAAAAATAGTCGGTCATCTATTTTGTTCATTTAAGAACTTAATCAATAAAAAAAGTTATGTAGTACGGACAGTTTGAAATTCTCGGGTTTTTTTTATCTCTACTAAAATTTATCTAATATCACTTCAGCTTGTTATAATTATTATTTGAATATTCACAACTATGCAAATAAATAAATTCCAGATAAATTTTTATTTAACATAATAACATTAAAAATATATAATATAAAAATTTATCATATTTTAAATAAAAATAAAAAATATATTTTATTATTTTTTATATAATTTAATAATAAAATTTGATCATTACACTGTATATCTCATATCCTGATAGATATGGAGACCTAGATATGCGATGAAATTGGTAATTACACGACGCGTAAGTGCTTTGGTAAGAGCAACTTTTGTATTCGTCTGCCTCACTGGTAAACTGAGGACTTTAAAGTAACAATTCCAGTCAATTTGCCACTCTGTCTTATACCCACACGTGACCTGCAACAAGTTAGAGATGCAATTAATTTTTGGAACAAGATTAGGCTGGTTTTGATTCTAGAATGGACCCAAAGCTCGTGAATTTAAAAACACAATAAAGCTTGTGAAGTTTCGGAATTTAAAATTAATATTTTAAATTTTATTTAATCAAATATTTTTTATATTGCATCATTGACATTTTCAAGTAGTGTGTAATGCAACGTTATTTACAAAGCTTTTGGCAAGTCCTTACAGCCAATTTATCCTCTCAGCAGCTGCTTGGTGGGTTAGATTAAGACGAAATTAAATTATTTTAAATTTATGTAAAAAATTATATTTTATTTATTTAAAAGTATTTATTATTTATATGAGATTAAAATATAATAAAATTAATTTTTTAATTTTGTATTTTTAACTCATCTCTCACATGAGATAAAATTTATCACATTTATGTAAGACTAAATTTTTATTTTTACTTTGAATAATTATAATAATACTGATAATAATATTATTTTTTTCATATAATCACAATAATAATAGTAATATTAATAATGATCATAATAATTATAATAATAACGATAATAATAATTATTATAATTATAATAATATTATATCTCTTATAATAGGAATTATAATTATAATAATAATAATTATTATTATTATGATAATAAATATAATAAATTTTTAATGTTGATAATAATAATAATTATAATACCAATAATTATTATGATTATTAATTATAATAATATTTATTATAATTGTTATGATAAAAATAACAATTAATAATTTAATTTTAGAGTTTGTGAAAAAATTAGAGATTGTTAATATTGATGAATAATGCTATAATATTTTGGTAATTAGACTTTTTACTCCATTTCAATTTCAATTCAATATTCTTATGAACAAAACTAGTATTAAATAATTACCACTTCAATCTCCATTTATCTTATCTAATCTTAATCATAATACTATCTCACTCTAATTCTGTCCATGAACCAAATGGACCCTTTGAATTCATTTGATTGGAGAATTAAAATGAAATTTGATTGTTTTAATCCCACGTGAATATTTATAAAAAAAAATCTCACATAAAGAGTTAATTTTATGTTTAATTAGAAATACTTATTGTTTGTTAAGCGGGATCAACTAAACCTAATCTCATATTTTGTGCCCCCCCCATGAGATAGAATCAATCTTTATTTTTTTTGCCCCTTTTGCCCCTGCTGCAATAGACTACTATTTCTCCTCTTTTCTGTTTCAGATCCGTTTTCGAGATTTGTTTCATGGAGAAGAAAAGTTCAGAAAAATGGTGGCAGACTTGATTCATGGCCAAAGATTTGTAAAATTGTCTCAACCCATAGATTGCAAAATTTAGTTACACAGATCTATTATAGCTTGGTATCTTATAGCAATTCTAATTAACAATGAGCAGATTTTTGCTGGAATTGATATCGGAATTGCACTTGCTCTTGCTGGTGGAAGGAGAAAAACGAATCCATTTTGTTTTTGAAATTTCACTTATTTGTTTCCAGAAACGTTACTACTCTTTGCTTCCTCTTTATTTTGGAATTTCTTGTAATTGATATCCTATTTTTATTAGATTTGTTGTGTTGAAGAATTAAGATGGTTTCTATAGTGAAATCAAAGTTCATGCTAAAATTGTTTTAAGGTTTGTGAAGAAATCAAGAAATCAGAACGATTGGAGATTATGAATTGTGAAAGATAGTATAGTATTTTGATTCATTATCCTAATTTAATACCAATTATCCAAACCCACAAACCAATCATATGATTAAGATAGTCTCACTTTAATCTTTTTGTAATTCTATTACATTATAATCGCAATTAAACCAAACAGACCTAAAGAAAAAAGAAAACTGAAAAAAGGTACAGATAGTACTCCACTCCCTGAAGTTCAGTCCTGCTAGAACCCACATGGAAGACAGTTTCAAGACGCAAAATACAGACCAATTCTTTCGACTGGAGAATAAATTCAACTGTCATCTTCAATACACTAAATTTTTGTTCTGCAGTAAGCAAACACATAATTCTGCACATATTCTCAAATCTATTCTTTCTTAGCGCCAGCTGCAGCCTTTCATCATAATTTGGCCACCCTATGCCATTTGTAACACTTGGTCTCTGCTACTGGAATGCTAGGCTTTTGTAGGAAGATAAGTTAATCAAAGCACCAGTTTAATAATAGCATGTTACTTCCAACAACAATGCATGTGAACTCCATATACTAGACCGTACATAAGGTAATTGCATAGCTGCAAGTCACCTCAAGAGCAGCAGCATATCCACACAAAAAAAACCTGACCTCAGTCCCCTCACACTTCCTGCATGTAATCAAGTTGATTTATTGTCCTCCAACCGCCATGTTGTTGAAGTAAGCAGTTATTGCTTTCAACTTCCCATTCAAAAAGTTCTTCTCAACCTGAAACCACCTTGCTCCTTAGCAAACATAGCATAACGAAACAAACAAATTTCTTCATTACTGAAAAAAAATACTAAACTGAACAACAAAAATGTGATGCTTACACCTCACAGACTCAGTTTACAGGCTATTTATCAGGCTGGGGTGAAAGCCTTTTAAACTGTGAGACCACAAATTTAAGAGGGGGCAGAGCAAGTTGAGACTACATAGTCCTCAGAATGGAAGAAAGAAAAAAGAGAACAAGAGGTAGAAATATCCTCCAAGAACATTTAATGTATCGAGATATAATTATAAGCATGCAGTTTAGCAGTAAACCTCCTCACAATTGTTTGTCATGATCAATGCTCAAGAATTCTCACAAACAGATCATCAAATGAAAAACATGAACTCCTTTTCCCTATTGATATTAGCCTTAACAAGAGAGTACATGATGCATGTATATTAAGGGTGCATTTGAGTATTCAGAGGAAATGAATTGTTTCATTTACCATGATAATTGAAGTTGAATCATCACCATGGACTCTCTGGATTCTATATGGAGTTATTCTACACCATGAGTATCCAAATGAAATCTTAGCCCAGTGGGGGGCTGCAAAGCCCAATAATATGCATTAAGAACCTAAGCGTGCTACATGAAATGTACACTTTGAAAGAAAATCGCATGTGGAGAGCATGAGTGGCATGACATTCTATTAAAACAGAAGAACAAGGTACCCATAAATAGAAAGCACACGGAAGAAAAAAAATTTATGAGGTACCTCTAATGACCATGGAGGATGGGCAGATAGAGACAACTCCGCTAATTGGTTGAGATCGACGTTTCTCGGGAGAAACATGACAATCCTGGAAGCAATATCCTTCACAGCATTAAACAGAAAATATCTGCACAAGTACAACCAGAATAACATGGAATCAACAGCATCCCTAAATAAACGACAACTAAAAAGATAGATTAATATACAACTTATGAAAAAAAAGTACCCATCATGTGGCTTAAGCATTGTCTTGATGTCATATGTCTCTACTTTAGCATAATCAGGGCCACCCCAAGGAGGTGACAAGAAGACAGTGTCTGCCTGGAGCACAGAATATATTGATATTGGAGAAAATCAGACCAGAACTGAATATTTGAGAAATATATACAAAAGGGGTTATGGAGATGCTAAGCTTTTGAAATATTTATACAGAACATTTCTAGATAAATGGAGCAACATAACTATAATATTGTTTGTAACTACTACTAAATACATGATACTCTTTAATCATTACTAGAAATAAAAATGATTAATAGTAAAATAAGTTCATCCTAAGATAAGTAAAAGAGAGGAATGCACAACATGCTTATAGTGTTACTAACCAGAAAATTTATAGTGCTATTCCTTCATTTGGAGATGGTAAAGAGTTGTCTTTTGCTAAGATGGTCTTAGTCTAACCCCACATCCTCATCCTCACTTGAATAATCCACTTTATAAGATAAAGATTTGCAACTTTCCCTTTCTTAACCTTTTAGGGCTTAGGTGAAAGGACTACCTTCAAAATTAGAAAATTCAGATTTTGATGTGGCTTCTCTTATTTTCTATGATGCAATTTATCTATCATTTTCTAACTTTTATCACTTTAATTATAATGACCATAGAAACTACAATACCCAATCCTCCTTTTATTTCTTAATAGTTAATTCATTAATCACACTACTTGGATGGGAATTGGGATAGCATCGGCCTCCTAATTCCCTCAAATTCCCTAATTTGTCCAAGTTTATCAACACACATTAGACTACCTTAAGGGGATGTATGGTCTACTGTACTATGAACAATTTAATTATTTTGAATGAATAAAATAGATTTCTAAGCAATTGATGAACCTTTGATGGTGTCTTTTCTATGCTTCTTTTTCTTTTTTTTGACTTCTGCAGAAGTAAAATAAAAGGAGATATTAGTAAAGATGGGACTGCCACCAAAGCCATTGTTCAGGGGAGATAATTAGGTGGTTGAAACCAACATTGATTGTACATAACTCCTGTTTCTACCAAATGCTCCATTAATATGCAATTGAACCAGTACATTTTAAAATAGTAGCACAAAAGTTAAAGTCCACCAACATCGAGCCATTCCTTAGTCATTCGAAGGGCTTGTTGGGTAGAACTAGTGCAAACAGACCTCAGGTAAGTCTGTTTTGTGATTATAATTTTTTGGACTGGTGACTGTCATCGACTGTTTGGTTGAAACTGATTTGAATTGTCTTGTGACAGAAATCAGGTTTGGATAGCAAAAACTGACTAGTGGTTTGTTTGGCTATTTTTCAACTATTTATAAATCATTTTATTTGTTAAATCCCTAATTAAATACTATATGACTCGTATAACTCAATCATTTTATAAATTTAACCCCTTTATTCATCACATCTCTATTTCTTTTTCCCTTCTCTCTTTCTAAAGCTAAACCACTATTATAGTTTGTCTTAATTTCAAAATATAATTTTAACTTAAAAGAAACTTTATTAAATCACAATTAATAATATATTTACAATTGGTTCAAAGAATGGTTCAAGATTAATTGTATTCACAATTAAAATATATTTAACCTTAATATATAATTATTTCATGATGAAACATACCTAAATTTAATTTATATTACCATTATACTAAAGAACTTTAAATTATGTTATTATTATTCATAATTAAACTCAATTAACTCATAATAGTTGAGTTGAATAACCTTTAAATCTATTAATTAACTTAAAAAGTGAAAACAAAACAAAACAAAATTAAATAAAGAAAACTCAGCCGGATCCCTTTGCCTACCCTCCCTGCGCGCAGAAAGGAGAGAAAAGAGACAGACTTCTGGGATGAAAAGTAAGGGGGGCTGAAGTTTTGATTTTGGCCCCCAAAAGTCTGTCATCTGACTTCACGAGAAGACACAAGTCCGAAACCTTTTGCAAAATGTAGGCGATTAATGCCTCAAAATTTGTAAAAGCCAATATCAAAAAGCGTACCAATTTAATAGTTCAATATCAAGACACTGGACTAAAGGAACAAAGCAAACTGCAGGATGACAAATTTAAAATTTCTTTTTCTAAGAAAATACATGGAAGTTCATTTAAATCAACGTCATCAATATCATGATAGATAAGCTAGCTTTGATACCTTCAACTTAGGTGCCAAGAGAAAAAAATCCCCCTTTATGAAATTTATTCGGTCATCAACTCCATAGATGGCAGCATTATGACATGCATAATCAATCTTCTTCGGATCAATATCAATTGCAGTAACATGTTTAACCCTGAAATATCATACGATACACAATCAAGTACAGAGTGAAGACTAGAAAAAGGAACTAGAATTTCTACCTTATCCATCTACAATCTGTAAGATGAATAAATAAATTTTTTTATTTGATTAGTAGATGAATAAATAAAATAAAGAGCATCCAGAACTCTTCAGTATATGAAGTACTTTATAGCTTGTTGAGCTATTTCAGTCAGTAAAAATGCTTTGAAAAATAAACACTACCAAACTAGTGCCACACTAAAGTTAAACCATCAAAGCCCAAAAACCATTTACAAGGAAAACTGTTAAACTAGCAATTCACTGCCCACCAAGTCCAAAATTATGAGTAAGCCAAACCATTATCATCATACTGATTAACACTAATAGTTTTCATCTTAAGGATGTCTAAGATGAGAAATATATTGTTTGATAATGACACAACCTTAGAAGTGAACATGAGCACATCACTAAAAAAGAAAACCAGACATACACAACAGGAATTTTAAAATAATAAACGGCTCTGAGTGGGGTCATGATAGTACTCACCAATGTGCAAATTGAATGGCATTTCCACCAACTCCTGTAAAAGAGTCAATTATGATGCCACCCCTACAGCGCAATGCATGATGCCTAGCTATAGCTTCTGGAGTGACCGAAAACCATCCTTCCTCGTCCATTCTTATACCATCGTCAAATTTGGAGAACAAGAGGTACCTCTGGCACCAATATTTGCCTGTATTGGCAGAAAACTCCTCAAAAATTCCTTTAAGTTCTGCACAAAGCAAATAATTTATAGTAAGGAACCAAATTTGAACAATATCTAATTAGTATTAAGAGAATGATTTAGCTAAGTAATAAACCTCTGTCATCATATGACAATTTCCTTCGTACTCGTGTTCTTGTCTTCTTTTTCCCTTTTGTCCTGGCAGGGTCAGTATTGGTGTCCATCTTATCTTCTGCAGGACCAATGGTTTCCATGTGCACATTACCACCCTCAGAAATGGATTCAGACAATGTATTTGTCAAGCTGCAAGCAAGATGGATATAAGAAGCCAAAGTTCCATTTTTTTTATAAGGAATCAGACAGATAAGCTGAAATTATGACATCAAGACCATGCTACTTGTAGTGTCTAATACTTTGATAGGCTGTATCCTCCCTGCAGTTGATACGGTACTGAAAATATCTATGTGCTGAAAACAATCTAATTCATCAGTTCTTATCTATTAAATGTCCGTTAAAGAAACTGCAGTCATGAGGATCTAGATGTTTGAGTCTTTTCCCCAATTATCACCCAAGTTAATTAAATTATAAAATTCAGATTAGCATTATAAAAACATAAAAAAAACATAACAAAGACTGATAAAGATAATGTTAAAATTGATAATGGTATATATCTGAAGGCACATGATACCTGCCAATATATTGCTGGTTATCTGACAGTAGGCTTAATGTAGCTTCATCACTTTGACCTTTATTCATCCCATCAAGTTCATCTGGCAGCTCACAACAGCTGCTTCTAGTAGGGACAGTCACACCAGAGACAGAGTTGTCAGCGACAAGCCCAGTTCCAACAGAAAGCTCATCAGGTGGCTGCTCTGCTTGTCTAACATCTTGTGCAAATACCTCAGATGACTCGGTCTTACTCTGCAAACCCAAAAAATAATCTGGATTTTCATAGAAACAAGAAGTGGAAGGACTAACATCCATTTCAATAACCTCCACAGTCATTTCATTGGACTTATCGCCAATGTCATCAAATGCTAGATGTTCCATGCCTGAGGGTGGGTACCATGTAGAATCTTGTGTTTTGACATTATAGAAGTAGTTTCTCATGTAGAAAGAGTCCCAATACACCCTCCAATCTCCAAAATCACCATTGCAGTCATAGTTGTCAATGTCATCAGAAATAAGAATTTCTGAGGTCTGGGAATGTAGAACTGATTCAGAAACGGTTGGCTTCTCGATACTGTTTTCGTTGCAAAACTTCTTTCCATCTACATCATGGTAATCCATCGAGGAGCCTCGTACAGATTCATGTTCCATGGACCTTTTGTCCTCTTTCTTACCATAGTCAACACCTGCATCTGTATTACAGTGTTCCAAAGAAAGTTCAGCCTGTAAATTAGACCTGGCTGCAATATCTTTGTCATCATTGGATGTAACATCAGTGTGCAGAACAGTGCCACAATCCCAGCCATCAATGGGCAAAAGGTCAGAAGTTCTATCACAGAATTCTTCCTTGAAATTGCCACAAGCAATCCTAGTTGAACTAGCCGAATCTTCTCGGTCACCAGTGGGGCACTGCAATTCATTGACATCCACTGCAACATTATAGTAAGAGGATTCACTTTGGCCTAGCATTGAGATGCAACAAAAAGAACTGCTTGTGTTACCATGAAAAACAGAAGGAGAAACTATGTCCACCTCACTAACTCTGGGAAGTTCCAGTTGTTCAACCTCAGCTTCTTTATGATTGTGAGAATGCTTCAAGCGTGTACCTTTCCTTCTGCCATTACACATTTTATTCTTCCTCTGTAACAATTCCATAATATATCAATAACACAAAAGTTTAATCACGTTAAAAAAAGGTATTGCTAAAGGAGTGCATTAATTCCAATCAATAATTCTGGAACCCTGTATCATATACAGACAGGTGTAACAAGTAAAAAATAAAAGGCAGCATATTCAAATTTACCTCTTTATTAGTGTGAAAAGAAAGGGGAAACCCCAATGACTTCATTTCTCTTATCAATTCTACATCCTCGGGGCTAAAATCTGAATTCTCAAAAGAGAGGAAAAAAAAAAAAACCAATTATTTGATCACTAGAGACATAATATTTCTGCAAATATGCGAGACAAAAGTAATTATTGATTACTACTCAAAACTAAAAATGAAAGCTAAATGTTGATCAAAAGTTCAATAATTGGTCATTACAGTAATGATATTAAAGAAAGGGTAGCAGGTATATTGCCACAGCCAAAATGACTATGGCCACAGATCCTTATTTAAGATTTATTTTTTAGAATAAATTACCCTTATTAATTATCATAATGACTTATAAGCTGCTAAGAAGAAAAAAAAAAAGAAAAAACCAAAATGCAGAAGGTAATAGAAGATTTTATGCTTATCAATAAATCACTCCAGTCCCAGTTGTTATCCCAGACCACCAGTGTTCTTGTCATGAGAAAAGAATTTTTTATCTAGCATGTGTATTCTAATGAGAAAGAAGTGGGTTAGACTTGTGGGATGATCGGGGTGTTGTTGGAATATTCAAAGGGGCATGAACTTGCAGAAGGAGATAAGCTTTGAGTTTTGACAAAATCTAAAGAAAATTTGGTTGCAATTCTTGAAAGCACCATAACAATGGGTTACTGTTTTTGTTATTGTAGTGTTGAGTTGGGATCTATAGGAGGAGAATGGAAAGTGCAGATTTTGTGTTTGAGAAAAGTCTCAAGTTGATTTTCGGTGGAAGTTCCAATGAGTACAAAAGGGTTTTGTTTAAAAGCTAAAGGCAGAGAACCCCAACTCACTGAGTTGATTAAGTTGCTCCCTTTGCATTCAAATATTCCATAATTATGTACACACATTCAAACTTAAGTCTAACATGATGCTTAGGGCTTGCTATGTTATTCAGAGATTCAAAAGACTTTTGAAGAGATCAAATTTAAAGGTATTCTTTATCATAAACTTTAAGAAAACCAAAATCATACTTCAAATTGAACTGGAAATAAAAGAGAGGAAGGAAAAAAGAAAAATGAAACGATGAAACTTCAGTAAGATCGAAAAAAGGGCATTTGGGAATGGAATAAAAATGAAACAATGATATTTCAAAATTTTCAATCATATTATTGCTGGTGTTAAATGAAAATAAAATACGTCTATAAACGTAATCTGGTCTAATAAATAAATCTAAATTAAAGAGGCTCTGGCAATTGCCCCACCCTTAAAGAAAAAGTCCAAATTCATGCAGAGATAAATAAAACACGAAAAGAAATTAGAACACTTGCCGCTGGTTGTGTAAAGGACGTTTGAGCTAACATCAACATCTTCCTGTGGCAATTTCTGCATTCCACGAAAGGTAGACACGGATCAGAGGAAATATAATTTTTTTATCAGAAATAAAAATTAAGAGCTGATTATCATTCCAAATAATTCACTAGGGAAGTTGAGAACAGAACACTGACATTGCGTTTATGGAAGCTCAACGCTTCATTCTCCTTCGAACCATGGTCCCTGTAAATCCAGAATAAAAACAAAATTCTCATTTGCATAAGCACACAAAGCTTTTATTAGTTGAACTTTTAGATAGTTATTAAATTGCAATTTGAACCTAATCTCATATTCCTCCATATAAAAGGAAGAGCATGTTGATGAGAGAGAGAGAGAGTAAGGTACCATAAGTACACTTCAGTGAGCTTGAAGAGGGAGCCCAGAGCTTTGATAGCAGGAGCTTCCCTTTCCACTTCAACCACCGTGCCCATTTTTTTCGAATTGGATTCCACCTGAGAATTTCAACAGGTCAACAGCAAACAACGAGCTTTCTCCCCATGTCAGTCCGCTTTATATCGCTCTATTAACGAAAGGCCAAAAAGGGGAAAAAGTTAAAAAAAACGCTATCGTTTAAGCCCATCTTTTATATGCTTAAGCTGATCCGACGCCGTTTCCTAGCGCCTCGTCAGTTCTTGCAAATTACAAAACCCTTGGCAATTCTTGTGCAGGAGGTAAGTGAGCAAGAGAGATGCGAAAGCAATGGAAGACGACGAGATAGAGGAAGGGATGGTGATAGACGAGGATGTGCACATAGCACCACCACCGCACAAGATAGAGAGATCGGGGTACGATATGCTGCGAGAGAGCAAAACCTAAGTAGAAGAGATCGTCCCTAAGATGCTCTCTATCAAGAGAGAAGGCAAGCCTAAATCCGAGCCGAGAGAAATCCTCACCCAATTGCTCCTCAATTTTCACTCTCCGGCAGGTCCCTATACTCTCTTCCTCTCCCCTTCTTTTCCTCTTTCCCCTAGGGTTTTTGCAATTGATCTGTTCTTCAACTCCACATCTAGAGTTTTCCTTGTAAGTAATCTTTAATGTATTGCTGATTTGAACTATCGTGTTTAAATGGTTCTGTTGCAGGCAAATCGGTCAATTTTGCTAGAAGAGGATCGTGTGAAAGCGGAAACAGAGCGTGCAAAAGCGCCCGTGGATTTCACAACTTTGCAGCTGCACAATTTGATGTACGAGAAGAGTCACTGTGTTAAAGCTATAAAGGCTTGCAGAGACTTCAAGTCGAAATATCCTGATATTGAACTTGTACCTGAAGAAGAGTTTTTGCGGGATGCTCCTGAAAGAGATTAAAGGCCCCACGCTGTCTAGTGATAATCCGCATGATCGGATGCTCAAGAGGCTCAATTATGAGCTGTACCAGGTAAGTGCTGGTTATCGTTTTTTTTTCTTTTAAAGAACGATTTTCTGTTTGTTAAATGACATGGATGCTTTGCAACAAAAGCAGTTGGGAAATTACAGGCCTTTATAAAGTTGCAACTTAGCTCTTTTAACATGAGAGAAGCTTTTAGCTTTGGCACCCTATTCATGGCAAGCCAAATGTATCAAGTGTTCTGATTTCTTATACCCAAATAATGAGGGATTCAACATCTTGAATTGAACTGCTTGCATGTTGCACTTTAGGATATTTGCGAAGGAACTAGTAGGCATTTCTGCATATAAGTTACTATCTTCATATTTTCCTTCAAACAATAATTCAAGTACCGTTCTTATCAAAAAAATAATAATAATTCAAGTACTGCGATTCAGTTGTTCCTGGGTTCCTTCCCGTTCTTTTATAAAACAGAGTAGAGCTTGAGCATGCAATTGCTGAAATTTGAACTTTCATTTTTTTTACCTGAACCTTGTGTAGGAGTGTAGTTTTTTTTTTTTTTTTAAAAAAACTTGGGTTTCATTTGTTCTGTATTGTTGTTGTTTTTATTGTTTTTTCTTCCATATTTGAGTACTGAATCAGAATGGTTGAAAGTACTTACATATCAATTTTTGTCAGAGGAAAGAACTATGCAAACTTCGAGCAAGACTGGAACAACAGAAGAAAAGTCTGTTGGAAACTATTGCAAACCGGAAGAAGTTCTTGTCAAGTCTTCCTTCGCACCTCAAGTCTCTTAAGAAAGCATCTTTGCCAGTACAGAACCAGTTGGGGGTTCTGCATTCCAAGAAACTAAAGCAGCACCATTCAGCTGAGTTGCTTCCACCTGCGCTCTTTGTGATTTACTCACAGTTTTTGGCACAAAAGGAAGCATTTGGAGAAACTATAGATCTGGAGATAGTAGTTAGCATGAGGGGTGCTCAAGCATTTCCGCGCCAGCAAGCAAATATGGACACTGGTTAGTTAAAGCTGAGTTCTACTCCGTAGCTGCTTCAATGAATACAAAACCATACCATATCATTTGCTGGGAAATTTAATTTTCTATTAACTTGTCATCTCAAGGTGTCATGGTTCACTGGTTAGCTAAAGCAAGTCCTACTTTGTAGCTGCCTGCTTTAATAAATACAAAAAAAAACACCATATCATTTACTGGCAAATTTAATTTTCTATTAACTTTTCATCTCATGGTGTCATAATTCACAAGTTAGGAATATTGACAACATTCAAAAGATAACAAGCTGGTATTAGGTTATAGTCAAAGTCCAGGTTACGTTTTGCCATGTAAGTGTTTAGTCCTTGATTTGTTTATTTGTCTTGGCATATAGTCCGCTTAGGATCTGGAGTATTCTCACGTCAATTTCTCCTTTGAACTTTGACTGATGCAATCTTTCCTCCGAAAATGATGAGTATGGACATTATTTTAATTTCCCAAGTATATCTGCCAATTGTTGAGAGCTCCAAATTGGAAGATGATGCACTTGAGGAAGAAGATGATGGCTGGAAGATGATTTCACACAATTACTAGTGAATTTCCCACAATTACTAGTGAAATTTTCAAAATTACTAGTAAAGTTTTCAAAATTACTAGTGATGTTCTCACAATTATTAGTGAAGTTTTCACAATTACTAGTGAAGTTTTCAAAATTACTAACAGAGTTCCAAAAATTGCTAATAAAGTTCCCAAAATTAGTAGTGGAGTTCTCAAAATTATTAGCGTTCTCAAAATTACTAGTGGAGTTGCCACAATTACTAGTAAGTTTCCAAAATTATTAGTGAAGTTTTCAAAATTACTAATATCTAAATTACTAGTGGAGTTCCCTTAATTACTAGTGGGGTTCTCAAAATTATTAGTGAGGTTTTCAAGTTATTAGTGGGGTTCCCAAAGTTACTAGTGGGGTTTCCAAAGTTACTAGTTTGGTTCTCAAAGTTAATAGTGGAGTTCGCGAAATTACTATCGAAGTTCGCGAAATTACTAGTGGAGTTCATGAAATTACTAGCTAGTGGGGTTCCTAAAATTACTGGTTAGTGGGGTTCCCACAATTACTAGTGGGGTTCCCACAATTACTAGTGGAGTTCCCTCAATTACTAGTTTACTAGTGTGAAATTACTAGTGGAGTTCCTTAAATTACTAGTTAGTGCGGTTCCTAAAATTACTAGTTTGTGGGGTTCCCATAATTACTAGTTAGTGTGGTTCCCACAATTACTAGTAGAGTTCCCTCAATTACTAGTTTACCAGTGGGGTTCCTAAAATTACTAGTTTACTAGTGGGTTTCCCAAAGTTACTAGTGGGGTTCCTAAAGTTAACAGTAGAGTTTCAACAATTACTAGTGGAGTTCGCAAAATGACTAGTGGATTTCTCGAAATTACTATTGGAGTTCTTCTCGAAATTACTATTGAAGTTCCTACAATTACTAGTTAGTGGGGTTCCCTGATTATTAGTTAGTGGGGTTACCACAATTACTAGCTAGTAGGGTTCTCACAATTACTAGCTAGTGGGGTTCTCACAATTATTAATTAGTGGGGTTTCCAAAATTATTAGTGGGGTTCCCAAAATTACCAGTGTAGTTTCCACAATTACCACTAGAGTGCTCGACTCAATTACTAGTGGGGTTCCCAAAGTTAGTAGGGGGTTCCCAAAGTTAATAGTGGAGTTCCCAAAGTTACTAATGGAGTTCCCAAAGTTGCTAGTGGAGTTCCCACAATTACTAGTGGAGTTTCTGAAATTACTAGTGGAGTTCTCGAAATTACTATTGGAGTTCTTGAAATTACTATTGAAGTTCTCGAAATTACTATTGGAGTTTCCCAAATTATTAGTGGAGTTCTCGAAATTACTAGTAGAGTTCTCGAAATTACTAGTTAGTTGGGTTCCCATAATTACTAGTTAGTGGGGTTCCCTGATTATTAGTTAGTGGGGTTCCCACAATTACTAGTTAGTGGGGTTCCCTGATTATTAGTTAGTGGGGTTCCCACAATTACTAGTTAGTGGGGTTCCCAAAATTACTAGTGGGGTTTCCAAAATTACTAATGGGGTTCCCAAAATTACTAGTTGGGTTCTCAAAATTACTAGTGGGATTCTCAAAATTACTAGTGGAGTTTCCCAAAATTACCAGCGGAGTTTCCACAATTACTAGTGTAGTTCCCACATTTGTCAATGGAGCTATCGAATTTACCGATGGAGTTCTCAAAATTACTAATGGAGTTCCCACAATCACTAGTGGGGTCTCCAATTTACTAGTGGAGGTCCCCAAATTACTAATGGAGGTCCCACAACTACTAGTAGAGTTCCTGAAATTACTTGTAGACATCCCACAGTTACTATTAGGGTTTCAAATGTTACTAGTGGAATTTTGAATGTTACTAGAGGAGTTCCGAAAATTCCTATTAGAGTTCTCACAATTCCTAGTGGATATTCCACAATTCCTAATGGAGTTCTCACAATTACTAGTGGCGTTTCCCTAATTACTAGTGAAGTTCTTAAAATTACTAGTGGATTGTAATTTTGGGAACTCCACTAGTAATTTTAGGAACTCCACTAGTATTTTTGGAAACTCCACTAGTAATTGTAGGAACTCTACTACTAATTGTGGGAACCCCACTAATAATTGTGAGAATTTCACTAGTAATTTTGAGAACTCCTCTAGTAAGTTTGTGAACTCCACTATTAATTTTAGGAACTCTACTAATAATTTTGGGAACTCCACTAGTAATAATGAGAACTCCACTAGTAACTTTGGGAACTCCATTAGTAATTGTAAGATTTTCATTAGTAATTTTGAGAACTTTCCTAGTAAGTTTGAGAACTCCACTAGTAAGTTTGAGAACTCCACTAGTAATTGTGGTAACTCCACTAGTAATTTTGAGAACTTCAGTATTAATTTTGGGAACTCTACTAGTAATTTTGAGAACTCTCAAAATTTCTAGTGGGTTTCTCAAAATTACTAGTGAGGTTCCCACAGTCACTAGTGGGGTCCCCAAATTACTAATGGAGGTCCTACAACTATTAGTGAAGTTCTCGAAATTACTTGTGGAGATCCCATAGTTACTATTGGGGTTTCAAATGTTACTAATGGAATTCTGAATGTTATTAGTGGAATTTCGAATGTTACTAGTGGAGTTCCGAAAATTCCTATTAGAGTTCCCACATTTCCTATTGGATTTTCACAATTCTTAATGGATTTCCCACAATTCCTAGTGGAGTTCCCACAATAACTAGTGAAATTTCCCTAATTACTAGTGGAGTTCTCAAAATTACTAGTGGAGTTCCCAAAATTACTCTCAGTTCTCAAAATTACTAGTGGAGTTCCCAAAATTACTAGTGGAGAGTAATTTTGAGAACTTCACTAGTATTTTTGGGAACTCCACTAGTAATTGTAGGAACTCTACTACTAATTATGGGAACTCCACTAATAATTGTGAGAATTCACTAGTAATTGTGAGAACTTCACTAGAAATTTTGGGAACTCCTTTAGTAAGTTTGAGAACTCCACTAGTAATTTTGGGAACTCCACTAGTAATTGTGAGATTTTCACTAGTAATTTTGAGAACTTCCCTAGTAAGTTTGAGAACAACACTAGTAATTTTAGGAACTCTAGTAGTAATTTTGAGAACTCTCTTAGTAATTTTGGGAACTCTCCTAGTAATTTTGGGAACTCCCCTAGTAGTTGTGGAAACTCTACTAATAATTGTGGGAACTCCACTAATAATTGCGGGAAATCCACTAATAATTGTGGGAAATCCACTAGTCACTTTTGGAACTCCACTAGTATTGTGGGAACTCCGCTAGTAATTATGGGAATTCCACTAATAACTTTGGGAATTTCACTTGTAATGACCTATGTATAAAGTAAGAAGAATTCTTTGGATTTGAAGGAAAAAAAAAAGAAACAACTTTGCTGACAATTATATATTTTTGGTTGGTCAGAAGAATCCTCCGAATATTCCGGTCTTGGATTAGTAATCATTTTCGATATTTTTTTTGAATATGAATAGAGAAGAGAGGGAGAGGATAGGCTCATTACATTAAAAAAAAGATATGGGAATTAAACTCCCATAAGTAACTTTGGAAACTCTGCTTGTAATTTTGGGAACTCTGCTAATAATTATGGGACCTCCGCTAATAATTATGAGACTTCTTTTGTAATTATGGGACCTCCACTAGTAATTGTGGGAATTCCACTGGTACTTTTGAGAACACTAATAATTTTAGGAATGCTACTAGTAATTTTAGGAATGCTATTGGTAATTTTGGGAACTCCACTAGTAATTGTGAGAACTCCATCAGTAATGTTGGAACTCCTCTAGTAATTGTGGAAACTCCACTGGCAATTGTGGGAACTCCACTGGTCACTGTGGGAACTCCACTACTAATTGTGATAACTTTGCTAGTAATTTTGGGAACTTCACTAGTAATTTTGGGAACTTCACTAGTAATTGTGGAACTTTGCTAGTAATTTTATTTGTGGGAACTTCACTAGTATTTTTGAGAATTTATCTAGTAATTACTAGTGAATTTCTCACAATTACTAGTTAAGTTTCTACAATTACTAGTAAAGTTTTCACAATTACTAGTGAAGTTTTCAAATTACTAGTGACGTTTTCAAAATTACTGTGATGTTCCCAAAATTACTAGTGGAGTTCTCAAAATTACTAGTGGAGTTTCCACGATTATTAGTGAAGTTCCCATGATTACTAGTGAAGTTTCCACGATTACTAACGAAGTTCCTAAAATTACTAACGGAGTTCCCAAAATTACTAGTGGAGTTCCCAAAATTACTAGCAAAGTTTCTGAAATTACTAGTGGAGTTGCTGCAATTACTAGTGAAGTTGCCAAAATTACTAGTGGAGTTCTCTCAATTACTAGTGGAGTTCCCAAAATTACTAGTGGAGTTCCCAAAATTACTAGTGGAGTTCCCAAAATTACTAGTAGGTTCCCAAAATTGCTAGTGAGGTTCTCAAAATTACTAGTGGGTTTCCCACAATTACTAGTGGGGTTCCCAAAGTTACTAGTGGAGTTCCCATAATTATTGGTGGAATTCTTGAAATTACTAGTGGAGTTTACGAAATTACTAGTGAAGTTCTCGAAATTACTAGTTAGTAGGGTTCTTGAAATTACTAGTTAGTAGGATTCTCACAATTACTAGTGGAGTTCCCATAGTTACTAGTGGTGTTCCCAAAGTGACTAGTGGAGTTCTCCAAAATTATCAGTGTAGTTCTCGAAATTATTAGTGGAGTTCCCGAAATTACTATTGAAGTTCCCGAAATTACTAGTTAGTGGGCTTTCAGAAATTACTATTAGTGGGCTCCAAAAACTTACTAGTTAGTGAGGTTCCCAAAATTACTAATGGAATTCTCAAACTTAATTGTGTGGTTCTCAAAATTACTAGTGGGTTCTCAAAATTACTAGCGAGGTTCCCACAATTAATGGCAGGGTTCCCAAAGTTACTAGTAGAGTTCTCAAAATTACTGGTAGAGTTCTCACAATAACTGGTAGAGTTCTCGAAATTACTAGTGGAGTTCTCGAAATTACTATTGAAGTTCCTGAAATTACTATTAAAGTTCTAGAAATTACTAGTGGAGTTCCTGAAATTACTAGTTAGTGGGGTTCCCAAAATTACTAGTGGAGTTCTCAAAGTTATTAGTGGAGTTTCCCAAAATTACTTGTGTAGTTTTCACAATTACCAGTGTAGCTCCCATAATTACCCATGGAGTTCTTGAAATTACGTCTGGAGTTCTTGAAATTACTATTGGAGTTCCCAAAATTACTAGTAAGTGGGGTTCCCACAATTACTAGTTAGTGGGGTTCCCAAAATTACAAGTTAGTGGTGTTCCCAAAATTACTAGTGGAATTCTCAAAGTTACTAGTGGAGTTTCCCAAAATTACTTGTGTTGTTTCTACAATTACCAGTGTAGTTCCCACAATTACCCATGCAGGTCTTGAAATTACCAGTGGAGTTCTCGAAATTACTAGTGGAGTTCCCAAAATTACTACTAAGTTAGGTTCTTAAAATTACTAGTTAGTGGGTTACCCACAATTACTAGTTAGTGGGGTTCTAAAATTACTAGTGGAGTTCCCAAAATTACTCGTGGGGTTCCCAAAATTACTAATAGGGTTATTAAAATGACTAGTGTGGTTTCCAAAATTACTAGTGGGGTTCACACAATTAATAGTGGTGTTCCTATAATTGCTAGTTAGTGGGGTTCCCACAATTGCTAGTTAGTGGGGTTCCCACAATTACAGTTAGTGGGGTTCCCATAATTAATAGTGGGGTTCCCAAGGACATTATCAATGTCTCTTTCCTAAAGATGGGGTGCTCGATCTGGGATGGCATGATCTACTCCAAGGTTGGGAAGAACATCAGGATCGGTGATGACAAAAGCAGCGAGGAGGACGACGAGATGCCTGATGATGTAGCTCCTCCCACTGCCATGGACACTGACCCTAGACCACAGTATGCTAGACATGGTGGCTATGGTGTTGGTCAGGCTGGACACGACGACGTCCTACAAGCTATTGCGAGCCTCCAGTTGTCCATGCAGTCGGCTACCAGAGCTTGAGCTCTTCTGTCGACCAGAGCTTCCAGTTGGTGCGAACTGATATTGATCATTTGCGTCACGATATCAGCACCCTCAGGTATGACTTTGAGTTACTCCGAGAGCATTTTGAAGGCTCGTTGGTAGAGATTTGAGATCTCCTCCGGGACAGCTCTGACTCCCCCGCTTGCTGAGTCTTTTATCATGTTATTTATGTATAACTCAATGGATATTTTAGCACAAACATTTCTTTTCTTTATATACGCTCATATGCTTGTACTTGATTTTCAGACAGCTTCCTTCAGCTTATGATGTATGGATGTTTGTATATAGATGCTTACTTATCAGTTATTTAGCTTTTAACTCGTATATATTCTTTACTTTTAAGCTATATGGGTGCTTAGTTTGAGCACTTTTTGCTCATCTTGGTTTAACTGTTCAAGCTTATGTGCAAACTTTTGATTCTTCCCGGGAAGTCTTCCCAACTCTGAATAATGCTTAGTTTTTGCACACAAGTTTGTTTATGCCTGTGATGATTAAATTGCTTATTTTTCAAGTTTACACCTCCTTTTCTGCTGTTGTCAAAACGGGGGAGAAAGAGAAAAATCTATTGTAAATCTGTTGTAAACTAAGATAGCATGAATTTAGGAGGAACATTACTCCGAACATGTTGACAAATGTAAATAGTCTTACATTGCTTGGTTGGGATTGATATTGCTATATTACAACTGTTTTTGAATACTTACAGGTTGGATTTTATCAGAAAAAGAGACGAAACTTTGTCCAATTTTTTCAACAAAAAAAAACCCAACACTTAGTTTTAAAACTATTTTTTCTCTTCTTAGTTTTGTCAACATAAAAAAGATGGAGATTGTTGACTCGCATTTGATTTTAATAATGACTAAACACTACTTAAATTGCACTAACAGTTTTATCCAAGTATTTATGCGGTAAAAACATTCAGTTCAGAAACAAAATGCAAGAACTCAACACGTTCAGTCACCAAAAGAAGACAGAAGATCTAGAATAGACATTAACGGAATTAAATCACTCTGTAAGTCTCTTTATTCAATTACTTTGTTTGATCTATGGCTCAATTTACCAAAAAGGCTTTAACAAAATTTAAATACAAAAAGTTTCTAAGTCAAAAAATTGTTTTGAAACATGAAAATTGGGTTGAAGGACAACCTAGTCGACTAGATCTACATACCAATTGATTGGGAAATGGGACAGTAAGTTCCTAGTTGACTGGTAACTTCACTCAGTCGATTGGTACTTTCCCTAAGCTTAAAAGTGAAGATTTTTCAGTTGACCTAGTCGATTAGTATAAGGACCCAGTCGATTGGTAATTTGAAAATACGACTGTTTGAGACACGTGACTTGAGCATTTAATGCCCCAAACTTACCAAGTCAGTGTCAAACGGTCATATTGATTTAAGGATATATAAACCCACTTCAATGAGCATTTAAAAAAGGAAGATAACACTGTAACGACCCATCCCGGGTTGGTCACCCACGAGACGGTGTCATCACATTTTGAAAATCCCAGCACGACACATATATGCAACAATAAAAAAAAATAACACCAATAGAAAATTTTACATCAATCATTAACCCTCAACAAGGGAGTTGCATCAATCCGATCTTTTAAATATTAGATACAACGTAGAATGCATGAAATTTACAAATAAATTTTTATTTTATTTTCACTTTAATCTGAAGATGTTGACACATACGTGACTTACAGAAAATGATTTCTTCTGAACCTTAACTCACCAAATTATTTGTCATACCTGCTACCTGAAATCATTGCACAATGAGGGGTGAGCTTCACAAGCCCAGTGAATTAAATTTACTACAGGTATTCAGTTTGCATAATAACCCTTTTTATATTTAATTATGTATATTTCACATAACTTGATGATAACTTTCTACTATCACTACACATGTCATAAGATTCATTCTCTATCAATCTTTCTTCTCTTTTATTGGCTTACCTTAAGACCATCAATTATCTCATAATTACCTCGTAATGAGGTTCACATCATAAAGTCCATCATTTAGATGGTTCTTATCATTCTCTGTTTTTTTTCTCACCATAACTGTCTCTCTCTGTGAGACCAATTCATCTATAAATAAATTCACAATCACACACCATACATCAGTATTTCAATAATGCAAGCAATAATTAAATCAGATGCCATGTATGAATGATTATGATGGGATGTAATATCCGTATTTTAAAAAGTTGGGTAAGTGTATATTTTTATCAATATGACAAAGAGTTAAATCCCTGAATGGCTGAATGAAGATTTCTGGAGACCAAGTTTGAAAAATAAAAAAAAAAAAATTTAAAAGTCAACTTGGAACAATAACTCGGGGCAGCATACCTACTGCCACCGAGAGAACAATTCTAAGTGGGATAATTGATATATTGGTTTTTGTAGTTTAATGGGAAGTGGAGAACAAAACATAATGATGATGTTTTTTTTTTTTTTTTATCATTATGTTTGCTTGGTATTTCATGGAGACTATTGAAGGAGGGAGCTGCTGAAATTTGCAGCCAAGCTCTCCTATATAATGTGTACGAGAGGTTTATGAAGGGAACGCGAAATAATTTTTGATTAGTTCCAAATATTTCATATGTGTTCTTAAAACACTTGGGAATTTAAAGAAAGGTGGAAGGAACAAGATTTTGAGAGTATTTTCGAAAATATTTCGGGAAGCTATCAAAATAGCAGAAGGTAATAAGGTAATGTTATTTTATCATTTATGAAAGTTTCAAGAGGTTAAAATAGAAAATTTTCAAACTGTGTAGTTTATGGAGAAAAGAAGAAATAATAAGAAATTTAAATTCCAATATTATGTCAGGTGTTGGTAGTCAACAATCGGGAGAAAATTCGAGGAAGATCGGGAAAGGCAAAGAGGTGGCCCACGAGTAGCTTTAAAGTGCTACGTGGTGAGTTGGATTTACTCTTAGTAGTCTAAATGAAAAATCAATTATTTCGTGATAATATTAAGTTTAATTATTTAAGTATGCTGGGTGATCGATGAAAAAGTGATTTATGGGAATGATAGAAAATTGGTCTTGTAGAAATATTTCTCGGTGAGAAGTAATATTTTTGAAAATTATAAGTTTATTTGAGGATAAAAAGCAATTAATAAATTATTGATGAGACATACCGATGTTTTAACACGAATTAGGACGAGATGAATTTTAGTAGATCTTGCTAAATTTTTTGTGGATGATTTAAGATGAATTTTAGTGGAATTTGACAATTCGGATGGACAATTTAAGATGAAATTTAGTGGATCTGGTCAGACTTTAATGGATTATTTGATGTGATTTAGGGGAAGAAGAATCTTGTGGAAATTTTATAATTTGATAAAAATCTGGATGATTGGATGTTAAATTTTAAAGAAACTTTGTTAGATAAAATTTGTGGATAATTAAGATAGTCAAATTAAGTGGTTGGAATCTTTATATTGTTTTTATATTTCTGTTTATATTGCTGTTTCATATCATTGTTCATGCACGTATGCATTAAATAATATAACCGAAAGAACCGGGAAGGCAGCCGGTCTAATGAAATAACCGTGACAGCCGGTATATGCTGGGATGAAAAATAAAAACCGTGACAGCCGGCATATGCTGGGATGAAAAGTGAAAACCGTGACAGCCGGTACATGCTGGGATGAAAAGTGAAAACCGTGACAGCCGGTATATGCTGGAATTAACCGGGAAGGCAGCCGGTCTGATGAGAATAAAAAAACCGAGAGGGCAGACAGTCTAAGATAATAATAACCTGTCGACAGGTGGGAAGACGTTCCCATCATAATCATTCATGCATTTGCATCTGTTTTAATTATCGTTGCATTATTTGAAATGCTGAGATGTGGTATATTATTTGTGAATTAAATTATAGATGGCTGGGTCTCATAAAAAAAAAAAGACAGCTATAATGATGAGATTTTCGAGATGCTGAGATGTGATACTTTTTGTGAATTTAATTATAGAATATTGAGTTTCATATAAAAAGACAGTGATAAGACTTATCTAAATGATGGACTTTTTGATATGAACCTCATTACGAGGTAATTAGGAAATAATTGATAGTCTTAAGGTGAACCAATGATTGAGAAGAAGAGATTGATAGTAGAAAGTTGTCATCAGGTTATGCGAAAAATAAATTTTTAATATTAAAGGATTATTGATGGAATTTGGAATACTTCCAGTAAATTTAATTCGCTGAGCTTGTGAAGCTCACTCTTCACTGTTCCATAATTTCAGGTAGCAGTCAAGATAAATAGTCTGGTGGGTTGAGAATCAGTCGAGATCTTTTTCTGTAAGCCAAGTACGTGTTAATATCCTCAGACAATCGAGTTAAAGACTTGTAAAAATTTTATTGTAAATATTCATGCATTTATGTATTTTATGTTTAAGTGAATATCAGATTTGTTTACCTCTCCTGTTAAAAGAAAAAAAAATCTGGTAGTATTATATTTATTGTTGCATATATGTGTCGTGCTTGGATTTTCAAAATGTGATGACACCGTCCAGGGGTGGCCAACCTGAGATGGGTCGTTACAATTTTGGTATCAGAGCATTAGGTTTTAAGATTCTGTAGACTGCATGAGAACCTAAAAAGTGGAAGATCTAAATAAATAATATTCTTAAATGCAGAGTCTGAGGATGACACGTGGTCGTGCGAGAACTAGAGGTAGAGTTCAAAATCAGAGGGGACGTGGTAGACCCCCAATTTTTAGGAGGACTGAAGTAGAGGAAGAAATCGAGTCGGTGGTTCCCGCAAGGGAACATGGTGATAGTGCAGCTGGTACGAGTAGAGCTGGGGAAGTATCTAAAAGTAGAAATAATGAATTGCAAGATGCTCTTAACCGTGCTTTAGAGAGAATAAATGCAGCCGAAGAACGGGCTGCTAATTTGCAAAGAATATTAGAGGAAAGGAATGGAAGAGAACCAGAGGTAGTGAGGCAAGAGGTTCCTGATGGAGGGGTATTTGTAAATGAAATGCAAGGGGATTGTTTTGTGAGGTTTCTTAAGTTTAAACCTCAGTTATTTAAAGGATCTGTAAATCCGGTGGAAGCTGAACAGTGGATTGAGCATGTGGAGAAATATTTTGAGGTCTTACCGGTGTATGGTAAACAGAAGGTTACCTTTGCTTCGTTTATGCTGGAGGGTGAGGCTTCTCAATGGTGGAAGGATATTCTGCCCAGAATGAGTACACGAATAGATCAACCTTTGACTTGGAATAAATTTAAGGATGAATTCTTTGCAAAGTATTTTCCAGATTCTTTTCGGGCACAACAAGAAAGAGAATTTATCCACCTTAAACAGGGAAATTTATCGGTGGTTAAATATGATAGTAAATTTGTAGCCCTGTCAAGATTTGTACCCGAGTTCGTGAATACAGAGGAAAGAAAATGCAAGAGATTTTTTGACGGATTACACTATGAAATTCGTTTTAAACTCTCTTACATGGGCACAGGAAATTATGCTGTACTGGTAGATAAAGCATTGCAGATTGAGAGAGATTTAATAGAGTTTAAAGGTATGAGGGATTGGTTGAAGAGAACTAGATTTGAGGGATCTAGAGGTGGTAGCAGTATGGCTGTACAGGGTGGGAGACCACCCCAGAGGGGGCGTTCTTTGTCACAAGGAACGGTAGGGCAGACTTAGAGGCAAGCAAGATCTGTTACTTCAGTAGCTCAGAATAATACCAGTGGGACCCCTCGATTTGGGAGACAGGCTATGGGGATTGGGAGTTATGGTAGAGGAATGAATATGCCACCAAGGGGAAGTGGAAATCTGATTTATGATCGGGAGTCAAGGGTTTGCTTTAAATGTAATCAGATGATGCATTTATCTCGGAACTGCCCTACACAGATATGCTTTGTATGTGGTGAAGGAGAACGTAAAATACTTGTTAATTGTCTGATTTCTGCCTTAACTGCTAGTAAATGGTTGAGGAAGGGTTGTGAGGGGTATTTAGCATATGTGGTGGATTCTAGCAAAGAGGGTAGATAGTTAGAAGAAATCTCTGTGGTAAAATATTTTTCTGATGTATTCCCTGAGGAGTTGTCTGGATTGCCTTCCAATAGGGAGGTCGAATTTTCTATTGAAGTGATTCCAGGATCAACACCCATATCCATAGCACCCTATAGAATGACACCAGCTGAATTGAGAGAGTTGAAAGTTCAGCTTCAGGAGTTGCTAGATAAACAGTTTATCCAACCTAGTACATCACCCTGGGGAGCCCCTGTGTTATTTGTCAAGAAGAAGGATGGGACATTGAGGTTGTGTATTGATTATAGACAATTAAATAAGATCACAATCAAAAATAGATATCCTTTACCCAGGATAGATGACCTATTCGAACAATTACAGGGAGCTAGAGTGTTCTCTAAGATAGACCTAAGGTCGGGATATCATCAATTGAGGATAAAAGAAGGGGACGTGCCTAAAACTGCTTTTAGGACACGCTATGGTCATTATGAGTTCTTAATGATGCCTTTTGGGTTGATCAATGCTCCTGCGGCATTTATGGATCTTATGAACCGGGTGTTTAAACCATTCTTGGACAGATTTGTAATTGTGTTTATTGATGATATTTTAGTATATTCTAAGAATGAAGATGAGCATATGCGACATTTAGAGATAGTGTTGGAGATTTTGAGGAAGGAGAAATTATATGCGAAATTCTCTAAATGTGAATTTTGGTTGAATGAAATATCCTTCTTGGGGCATGTTATGTCGGGAGAGGGAATAGCAGTTGATCCACAAAAAGTAGAAGCAGTGTTGACTTGGGAGAGACCCACAAATGTAACTGAAATTAGAAGCTTTTTGGGATTGGCTGGTTATTATAGGAGATTTATTCAAAAATTTTCTATGATTGCTAGACCTTTGCTAAATTGACCAG
This sequence comes from Bretschneidera sinensis, assembly GCA_023935145.1. Lineage (NCBI taxonomy): Eukaryota > Viridiplantae > Streptophyta > Magnoliopsida > Brassicales > Akaniaceae > Bretschneidera > Bretschneidera sinensis. The sequence goes on from CM043700.1 coordinate 119,619,012, forward strand.
GAAAGATGAAAAGTTTAAGTGGTCAGAAGAGTGTGAGAGAAGTTTTCAACTGTTGAAAGAAAAACTGACTACTGCCCCAGTATTAGTGCTTCCATCTGGTGATGAAGGATTTGTGGTCTATAGTGATGCGTCGCATCAGGGGTTGGGATGTGTGTTGATGCAACATGGGAAAGTTATAGCTTATGCATCTAGGCAACTGAAGAATCATGAAAGAAATTACCCGACCCATGATTTAGAATTGGCTGCCATAGTCTTTGCTTTGAAGATTTGGAGACACCATTTATATGGAGCCAAGTGTGAAATTTTTACTGATCATAAAAGTTTGACGCATTTACCAACCCAGAAAGCGTTGAATTTAAGGCAGAGGAGATGGATGGAATTAATTTTTGATTATGATTGTACAATTCATTATCATCCAGGAAAGGCTAATGTAGTAGCAGATGCATTGAGTAGAAAAGCTACAGGGAAATTAGCTGCTTTTGGGAGTCATGATACTAGCCCGATGATAGAATTAAGAGGAATGAGGATGCAATTGAGTGTCAGTGATAAAGGAGCATTAATGGCAAATATGGTAGTTCAATCTCCTATTATTGATCGTTTATTACAGCTACAGAGTAAAGATGAGAGAATAGAGAAAATCAGACAGGAGGTGTGTAGCGGGAAGCCAACCGAGTTTAGAATCAGAGAAGATGGTATGGTAGTATCGGGACAAAGAATTTGTGTTCCCAATGATGAAGAGATGAGAAAAGAAATACTAAAGGAGGCTCATGATTCGATATATTCCATGCACCCAGGAAATAATAAGATGTACAGGGGGCTAAAACAGAATTATTGGTGGTCAGGGATGAAGAGGGATGTAGCAGAATACATTGCTAGATGTTTGACTTGTCAACAGGTAAAATCTGAAAATAGGCATCCAGTAGGTTTATTACAACCTCTTCCGATACCTGAGTGGCCATGGGAAAATGTAAGTATGGATTTTGTCTCTGGTTTTCCCCGTACCCAGAGAGGGCATGATGCTGTGTGGGTTATAGTGGATAGACTTTCTAAATCTTCACATTTTCTTCCTATTAAAACTACCCGGAGTCCAGAAAAGTTGGATGAGTTGTATGTGGCAGAGATAGTGAAATTACATGGAGTGCCCTTGACTATTGTGTCTGATAGAGATTCTAGATTTACTTCTAGATTTTGGAGGGGTTTTCAAGAAGCTATGGGTACGCAATTACAGTTTAGTACAACTTTTCACCCACAAACAGATGGACAGACAGAGAGAATCATCAGAATACTAGAAGATATGCTGAGGGCAAGTGTATTGAGCTTCTCAGTAAGCTGGGATGCTTACTTGCCTTTGATAGAGTTTGCATACAATAATCAGTATCAAAATAGTATTGGGATGGCACCCTTCGAAGCTTTGTATGGAAGGAGGTGTAGAACTCCAGTATGCTGGGAAGAAGTTGGAGAGAGAAAGATATATGGCCAATAAATGATAGACTTGACTACTGAAAGAATCAAACTGGTTAGGGAGAATCTCAGAGCAGCTCAGAGCAGACAGAAAGGATATGCTGACAAAAGAAGACGACCACTTGAATTCCAAGTTGGTGATTGGGTATTCTTGAAGATATCTCCGTGGAAGGGAGTGTTGAGATTTAAGAAGAAGGAAAATTGAGCTCGAGATTTATGGGGCCCTATGAGGTGATCGAAAGAATTGGACCCGTAGCATATCGTTTGAATTTACCTCTGGAATTAAGGCAATTACATAATGTTTTTCATGTGTCACTACTGAGGAAGTACTTGTACGATGAGTCCCATGATGTCACGAATCAAGCGATAGAAATTCAGAAGGACTTGACTATTATGCTAGCCCCAGTCAGAATCCTAAACAGAAAAGAACAAGTCTTACACAATAAAGTTATTCCTTTAATTCAAATATTATTGCGCAATAAAGATGTTGAAGAAGTCACGTGGGAACATGAAGCAATAATGAGGAAGGATTATCCCCAACTCTTTACTTGATTTCAACCAGGAAATTTCGGGGACGAAATTTTTTTTAAGGTGGGTAGAATTGTAATATCCGTATTTTAAAAAGTTGGGTAAGTGTATATTTTTATCAATATGACAAAGAGTTAAATCCCTGAATGGCTGAATGAAGATTTCTGGAGACCAAGTTTGAAAAGTAAAAAAAAAAAAAAAAAATTTAAAAAAGTCAACTTGGAACAGTAACTCGGGGCAGCATACCTACTGCCACCGAGAGAACAATTCTAAGTGGGATAATTGATATATTGGTTTTTGTTGTTTAATGGGAAGTGGAGAACAAAACATAATAATGATGTTTTTTTTTTATCATTATGTTTGTTTGGTATCTCATGGAGACTATTGAAGGAGGGAGCTGTTGAAGTTTGCAGCCAAGCTCTCCTATATAATGTGTACGAGAGGTTTATGAAGGGAACGCGAAATAATTTTTGATTAGTTCCAAATATTTCATCTGTGTTCTTAAAACACTTGGGAATTTAAAGAAAGGTGGAAGGAACAAGATTTTGAGAGTATTTTCGAAAATATTTTGGGAAGCTATCAAAATAGCAGAAGATAATAAGGTAATGTTATTTTATCATTTATGAAAGTTTCAAGAGGTTAAAATAGAAAATTTTCAAACTGTGTAGTTTATGGAGAAAAGAAGAAATAATAAGAAATTTAAATTCCAATATTATGTCAGGTGTTGGTAGTCAACAATCGGGAGAAAATTCAAGGAAGATCGGGAAAGGCAAAGAGGTGGCCCACGAGTAGCTTTAAAGTGTTATGTGGTGAGTTGGATTTACTCTTAGTAGTCTAAATGAAAAATCAATTATTTCGTGACAATATTAAGTTTAATTATTTAAGTATGCTTGGGTGATCGATGAAAAAGTGATTTATGGGAATGATAGAAAATTGGTCTTGTAGAAATATTTCTCGGTGAGAAGTAATATTTTTGAAAATTATAAGTTTATTTGAGGATAAAAAGCAATTAATAAATTATTGATGAGACATACCGATGTTTTAACACGAATTAGGACGAGATGAATTTTAGTGGATCTTGCTAAATTTTTTGTGGATGATTTAAGATGAATTTTAGTGGAATTTGACAATTCGGATGGACAATTTAAGATGAAATTTAGTGGATCTGGTCAGACTTTAATGGATTATTTGATGTGATTTAGGGGAAGAAGAATCTTGTGGAAATTTTATAATTTGATAAAAATCTGGATGATTGGATGTTAAATTTTAAAGAAACTTTGTTAGATAAAATTTGTGGATAATTAAGATAGTCAAATTAAGTGGTTGGAATCTTTATATTGTTTTTATATTTCTGTTTATATTACTGTTTCATATCATTGTTCATGCACATATGCATTAAATAATATAACCGAAAGAACCGGGAAGGTAGGCGGTCTAATGAAATAATCGTGACAGCCGGTATATGCTGGGATGAAAAATAAAAACCGTGACAGCCGGTATATGTTGGGATGAAAAGTGAAAACCGTGACAGCCGGTATATGCTGGGATGAAAAGTGAAAACCGTGACAGCTGGTATATGCTGGAATTAACCGGGAAGGCAGCCGGTCTGATGAGAATAAAAGAACCGGGAGGGCAGCCGGTCTAAGATAATAATAACCTGTCGACAGGTGGGAAGACGTTCCCATCATAATCATTCATGCATTTGCATCTGTTTTAATTATCGTTGCATTATTTGAAATGCTGAGATGTGGTATATTATTTGTGAATTAAATTATAGATGGCTGGGTCTCATAAAAAAAAAAAGACAGCTATAATGATGAGATTTTCGAGATGCTGAGATGTGATACTTTTTTGTGAATTTAATTATAGAATGTTGAGTTTCATATAAAAAGACAGTGATAAGACTTATCTAAATGATGGACTTTTTGATATGAACCTCATTACGAGGTAATTAGGAAATAATTGATAGTCTTAAGGTGAACCAATGATTGAGAAGAAGAGATTGATAGTAGAAAGTTGTCATCAGGTTATGCGAAAAATAAATTTTTAATATTAAAGGATTATTGATGGAATTTGGAATACTTCCAGTAAATTTAATTCGCTGAGCTTGTGAAGCTCACTCTTCACTGTTCAATAATTTCAGGTAGCAGTCAAGATAAATAGTCTGGTGGGTTGAGAATCAGTCGAGATCTTTTTCTGTAAGCCAAGTACGTGTTAATATCCTCAGACAATCGAGTTAAAGACTTGTAAAAATTTTATTGTAAATATTCATGCATTTATGTATTTTATGTTTAAGTGAATATCAGATTTGTTTACCTCTCCTGTTAAAAGAAAAAAAAAATCTGGTAGTATTATATTTATTGTTGCATATATGTGTCGTGCTTGGATTTTCAAAATGTGATGACACTGTCCAGGGATGGCCAACCTGGGATGGATCGTTACATGGGAACATCTTCCAACCTGTCGACAGGTTGTTATTATCTTAGACCAGCCCTTTCCTGGTTCTTTACAGCTTATCCCAGCTGTCACGGAATTTATTTCCAATATATATCGGCTGTCACGGTGTCCCTTTTATTTCCAGCATATACCGGCTGTCACGGTTATTCCATTAGACTGGCTCTTTCTCGGTTCTTTCGGTTATATTATTAAATGTATATGCACATGAACAATAATATGAAATATGCATACGGACAGTAATATAAACACCATATGAATTCAAAATATTTAAATTAATTTTCTTGATCTTTCTCAAATTATATAAAAATTCTACTAAAATTCTCTTATCCCAAATCACATCAAATCATCCATTAAAGCTTATCAAGATCCACTAAATTTCATCTCAAATCACATCAAATCAACCATAAAAGTTTGTCAAGATCCACCAAAATTCATCTTCTCAAAATTCATATTAAAACATCAACCATAGCTCATCAAGAATTTCACTTATCACTATTATTATTAAATCAACCCATTATTCTAATAATAATTATTCTCACATAATTATTTTTCTATAATCCAATATTCACATCATATCTATCAACCAAATATTTATTTATCATCAAAACATAAGCTAATGATTTATCTTAATATTATCACTAGATATATGATTTTTATTTAGACTACTTCAAGTAAATCCAACTTACCACGTAGCTCTTAAAGCTACCCGTGGATCACCTCCTTGCTTTTCTTGTTTCTCGCAGAAATTCCTTCGGTTATAGATCGTCAACACCTGACATCATATTTATATAAATTTTCTAATTTATTCTTCAATTCGATATGAACCGCACTTTGAAAACTCCCACTTTGAATTCAGGGAACTTCATAAATGTTAGAAATTCAAAAATAAACATTATATTATTACTTTCTGTTTTTTTATCGCTTTTCTTGATTCTCTATGAAATTCTGTAGTTAACTCCTTGAAAAATTTGCTCTTTCAACCTTTCTTTGAGTCCCCAAATATTTTAAGAAAACAAGAAATTAAAAGCAACGTAAGATTTCACATAGGACGTGTGTATATATATATATATATATATATATATATATATATATATATATGCCCCAAAAAATCTCTGCAGCCTCCCCCCCACTAAGTCTCCACGTTTTGGAGACGTGGAAGGCTAAGCCATTCACAATTTCACTTGGCAGCAAGGCTGCCACCTGCTGTCGTTTTCCTTGACCCCTTTTTTCTTTTCTTTCTTTTTTTTTAATTTTAACTTTTTTCTTTTCTTTTCTTTCTTTTGGATGTCCAGAGACGTCCTTGATTTTTTTTAGTTAAACTTTTTAATGACGTCTATATCCCAATTTTTTTTTCTTCTAAAGAATTATTTTATTCAATACTAAATCCTTCGCGTAAATATATTATTTAAACTTCATGTTGTATTTATTAAATTACTTATTTACCCTTATTTTACAAATACGGGTATTACAAACACATTTAATTCATCATATGACTCATTAATTCTCAAAAGATTTGAAAAGTTCATTGTGAGCCATTTTTCAAGCTTGTTCTTGAAAGAGATATATTATTAATTTGTAAAAGCATTCATTGTTATCTCTCTACCATTTACTTTACAGTTAATACAATTTATTGTAAAGGGAAAGAGTTTGTGTAATTATTAGAGTGTCTAAGATTAAACACTTTGTTTGTAAATTCCATTAGGAAGAGGTTGTTTGTAAGGTTTGTGCAACACCCGTAAAGTTACTCGACTAATGATTAGTGGATTACTTCAAGGAGGTTCCTTGAAGAGAGTGGACGTAGGGTCAGAGAGATTCCGATATTGCCGAACTACTATAAACGGAGTTTGCATTTTCTCCTCCTTAATTCCTTTATTTACAAGCATATTATTTGATTGTGTGCATTGCTTATCAAATTGTTTTAAAAACTTGCAAGTTAATTACCAAAAACCCTCTTGGGTTTGAACCTTGGTTTACATTTGAGAACCTCGCTAGTAACTTTCGGAACTTGAGTAGTAATTTTGGGGACTTCACTAGTAATTTTGTGTACTTACTAGTAAATTTGTGTACTTACTAGTAATTTTGGGAACTTCACTAGTAATTTTGAGAATTTGATTAGTAATTTTGTGAACATCACAAGTAATTTTGATAACTTCACTAATAATTTCGGAAACTTTATTAGTAATTTCGAAAACTTGATTAGTAATTTTGATAATCTTGTGTGTGTTTTTTTCCCTGTTGAGAATCTTGAATGCACATTTTACAAACAATTGAGTAATTAAAATAAATTGCATTTTTCCTTGAATTTAGATTATGCAAGATGCACTTCTTGTCTCATTTTCTTTCTAAAATAAATAGAAAGTCCACTAGCATCATCTATACTTCGGTTCTTGTAAATCATGTTGCATGCATGTTTGGAATACCTATAAAATGTGTACATAAGATAACTTATGTGGATAACATGTTATGAATCTTTGAAATACAATGAAAAATGATGCAAAACACAAGTATCTATAAATTATTCCAATTAAGACTTACTTTCAATTTTATACTCAAAAAGACAATTTAATACTACATTTTCAACATATTGCATACATATTAAAGTCAAATCAAGGTTACAGTTTCAATCATATAACCACACCCTATATGAACTACTTTGACAGGTTAAAATGGAACCAAACTAAAATTATCATAATTGTCTTACTAAATATATCCAAATATCTAATCACACCCTATATGAACTACTTTACACAAGTTCTAACTACTTCCCAAATGTGGTTGGATATTTGGATATTTTTAGTTTGATTTCATTTTAATTTAATTTATTTTTTTTCATCCAACTGTTGATTAGTATGAGTTTTAGTGTTTAAATTAGGCATATGTCTTTCATATGTTTAATCTCGTCGAAAAATTGATCGAAAGATATTCATTGCATCTAATTTTCAATTAAAAGTTTAAATTGTTCATGAATAAAAATGATGGTAAAAGATACAATTGACCCTCAATTGAGGGTTTTCATTGCATTCAACTTTCAGTTAATGGTTTAAATTGCTTTTAATTAGAAGTGAGAGCAAAAACTGTAACTAGCCTTTCAATTGAGGTATTCATTATATCCCATTTTCAATTAAAGGTTGAAATTCCTCTTAAATAGAAGTTAGGATAAAAAATGTCCTACCCTTCAATTTGTAATATTTACACTTAGCCTAATCTTTTCGTGTTAATTTTTATGCACCGATTAATTGCTTTTGGGAATGGGCTCTATTTCCATAGCTATAAATCTATAATGATTGTTGCAATCACTTGTTCTGTCTTTAGTGAATTAGGATTACCGATTAAACTTTTTTTTGGCTGAAGTCTCTAAACAATTTTATTTAACTTTTTTTTTTTTTTTTTTGTAACAATATTTCTCGCTGCCTTCTTACGGTTCTTCAGCCTACCACCTCAAGGTTCAGTTTGTTCAATTAAAGCTAATGCTATGCTGCCCTTCTCTTGATACTGTATAAATTAAGACGATTTGGGTTAGATTGACTTAAAAATTTAATTCAATATAATTATATTAGGTCAAAAAAATTTCAACTCATGAATCAATTTAATCTCAGCCCAATGCAACCCATAGGTTTAGTATTTTTTTTACTTAAAAAGTAATACAACATATTGCGTAAGAAAAAATATTTTATTATAATTATTCATCATTCATTATATCCAAAATCAAATTCATACATTAATTTATTAAATCTTACAAATCATCATTTACAAATTAAGTACCTTAAAATAACTTAACATAAAGTTCAAAAAACCTTAATTTAAGTCAAACCATGCAAAAATAAATAGAAACTAGATTTTAAAGAAGTTTGATTAATCAAAATTTCAAAAAGTTCAACACTAGTATAGACTTGGTTATGGAATCTCTATAACCAAGTTTTTTCATACCAAAAACATAAAAGTGAATAAACATAAGATAAACAAATCAATTTAACAAGCTTTTGAAAAGCATATCGAAATTCTAAAAGAAATAATTTCATGAAAACAAATGGTTTCTTACACACACAAACACACATACGAAATATATATTGCAATCTAAACTAACTTATATACATATATATATATATATATATATATATATATATATATATATACACACGAAATATATATTGCAATATAAACTAACTTATCAAAATATGAATGTAGTTCACTAATCCTTAAAGTAAGTATATTTTAAATATATATAAAAATATAATTATATAATGATCAGGTTACTGGTTTGGGTCGGATTGAAATTTTTTAACTCGCGACCCAACTCACTGGGTTCAAAAAATTTTCAACCCAACTTTTAAAAGCCCCAACTCAACCCAATCCATTATATCAGTTTAGGTCGGGTTCACAGGTCCACCGGTTTTCATACTCACCTCTAGCACAAATGGTTATTGACACTATACTTATTTTTTTGTAGTTGCTAAAACTTACAATAATGCTCCTAATTAATATTAGATATTTTATTGCTTTTGAAATACAAAATATTATCATTTATTTATTTCACATGTTTTCATAACACAAAACCTTCTTTTAGCATTTTTCTTCATCTTTAACTAAAGATCATCTTCACTTTTGCAACTAAAGCTTTTCCTTCTTAATTTTACTTATTTCTTCATTTCTTATTCGTTTTTATTTTACCGCGAGCCAAGAAAAAGTTAGACAAAAAAAGATGGAGTTTGTGAATGTTGATATATCATTCTTCAAAAAAAACATAAATTTTTTAACTAGTCAACCACAACTTGTGTGCCAATATTAGAGATGAGTTAACGTACTTCTACTTAAAGAAGAGTTGACGGATAGGTGATAAAATTCTTCTTCTCTTCTAATGATTTTGCAAATGGTTTTGAGAAGAATGGATATACAACATATCACATAAATAAATCAAAAAACAAATTAACATCTTTAATTGCATCAACACATTATAAAATTTAATTGAAATCAATGTGATAAATAATAATATAAATAAAAAAATTACCAGTATTAATTGTGTTCAAGCAAACGAGAGGACATTGAAATTATTTATATTAAAAAAAATCTTAAATTTTTTAAGATTAACATCCATTACTATGAAAAGATAAAGAATGAAGTAAAAAAAAAAGAAAAGATACGGTTAAAAAGTGAAAAAAAGATAAAGAGAAGAACACCCATGAGAGTTTTTGGTACAGTGAAATGCTTTAACTTTTGTCTAAGTCACCTTATCGTGTTTTCAACGTAACGAGCTTTTTCTTCTCTTTCTTTTAGAAAATGGTGGATAGAGTGAGAATACAACAATGAGTAAAAAGAAATGAGGATAACAAGTAATATTTTTTGAGACGATCCAAATTGATGGGTTCAACAAATTCATTGTCGTCGATATTTGTAAGGCGCACAAACCCTCCGGATAAGATCTTCTTAACTCGATAAATAAATAATAATATTTTATATTTCAAAAGTTAAAAGATGATCTAACATTAATTAAAAATATTATTATAAATTTTAATAATTAAAAAAATAAATAAAATGTCAATAACATTTATGAAATATCAATATTTTTACGAGAAAAAGTCGAGCTTTCACAAAGGTGGAATGATGGTAATTTTTTAGATGTCATTGAAAAACCATTCGGATTATTGGAGTCGCACTGGAATTTATGAATTTAACAAAAACCCAACAAGTCAATCGAGTTTGATAAGACCTTTTTTTTTCAATTCAAGAGCCAATCGGGTGTGCGAACTAGTTATCATGCTTTCTTGATTAATGTTCATGTCACAAAATAGAGCATATCGTCAACGTCTATTTGTACTATACATCCTCCCTTAGAGAATAACCATTATATGCCTGGCTCACCATTTCATTTGACGTTCCTGTTCAAAACCTCTCCTTACATAAAATGTCGATATATATATATATATATATATATATATATATATATATATATATATATATATAAACCATATTTTTGCTTCCCTTCCCCTATTCTAACCATGATGATTGGAAGAGAAGCAGATAGACTATAAATATTGGGAAGCTTAATCTAAAGCACACTAAAATCTCATTTTCTCCACCTATAGATATGTACAGCATACATAATTTCAACCTGAGAACGACAAACCCCACCCTATCACTTTACCATGGACCAGTCTGCGTTCGTCTCAAGCACGGTTTCTTAGCTCCCCATTGTTGATTCATCATCTCCAATACCTGTGATGTCAGCAAATGCAAGAAAATTACATTTTTTTCCCAGTTGTAAAGGATTCTGTGAAACGGCAATATGAGTTATACCCCAGAAAAAAAGTGGGGCGGGAGAGAGTCATTACATAGGTGCATGTTTATGAGAAACTACTTTCCATTGTGTGAACTGGTAGGCCTTCCTATCAGAAGATCCCAACCATTTACATCATAATTTTCCAAGGGATTGACTCCTCTGCCATAAAACATGTGAAGTAAAGCATGCAATATACATAAATTTTGATTATAAAGTTGTCTCCACAAAATCTCAAAATTTAAAAAGTCTAAATCCATGTGAAAAAATAGTGTATTGCATGTTTCAGCAGAGGAGTCAATCCCATTTTCCAAAACCAGAACCTCAAATAAAGACAAGAAATTGAGAAACACTAAGATTGGGCTGCAGAGAAATATATTTCTGAGCTCATACAGTTCTAAACTTTATTCTAATATCAAGCCTATTGTAGCTTTCCTTTTCCTTTTTTGGCCTTCTTATAATGCAAATGCAATTAAATAAAAATATCTGATTCTAAAACTTTTATTGAAGCATAATAATACAAAATGGGAAAGAAGGTGAATAACGGGATTAAATATTTAGGCTGCTCCAGGATTTCTCAGCTTACATGGAACAATTTTTTTGTTGACACGTCTTAAGTAATGTTGGTTACTTGGGATCATCAGCTAGAGCCCTCTTTTGGGCATATAGCTCTTTCCAGGTCAATTTTCCATTAAATCTTATTCCCATAACTACAATAAAAAATAAAAAAAAAATTCCTATTCCCATAAGTCTATTCCTAATGTGGGATTGCACCTTTTGAAGCAAAAAAATAAATGTCTTACAACAGCATAGCTTTAGTTGTACTAATGTTCAAATGTTTACTAATATATAGTTAGTTCATCCATTCGTATGGCATGACCTAGGAGGTTAACCACTTACGCATGACTAAGTTCTTGAGAAGCAAGAAGAAAACTACAACAGTGATCGGTGCAAATCGATGGCAAACTTAAAACTTAGACACAGAAATGAGAGTTAAAGAATGTCAAAATTCACTAACAGGCACTACTTAACTAAAGATTTGTTAACATCAATGCCACTGAACATGCCCACCACCGCACTCAAAGGAATAAAAATAAAAAGAGTATAAAAGACCGAAAAAAGAATTTGAACAGATAGATCCATTCTATAAGCTTCTGTTTCTTTTCTTCTGCTATCTTCAAATGGGGAAAAAATGCTTTTTTCTATAGCTGGAGAGTGTTGACAAAACATGATACGTAGAACGATGTCTTGCAAAAGGACATGACACAACCACAAGAACAACATCCTTACTGCTACTTAAAGGGAATAAAAAATATGACAATGTGTTAGGATTTTGGCTCAATTCCTTATAAGGAAGACTTCTAATTAATTTGAGAAAAATGGTTTCCTATTTTATAGTTGTTTGTTATAATAGGAGTGGTAGTAATTTCCTATTGGATATTGCTTGTCATAGTAGTAGAAGTTTTTTTGTTATTGTCCTTTTCCTATTAGTATTAGGAAAATCTCCTCTATATAAAAAGGATCCCAGAATATATTTGAGGCACACTCATAATTCTCATATACATTGTAAACTATAACGGTTTACTACTAGAGTTAGGATGAGAGCTTTGAGTGTATTAAAGTTTTAGATTGTCAAGGACACTTACAACTAGAGTTAGGTTAAGAGCTTTTGTTTTATTGTGACTTTGGGGTGAGAGTTTGATAACTTTACTGTTCCTAAAGTTGTAGTTGAAGAGTAATAAAATACCGGAGTTGTTGATGGATGTAAGCAAAGATATTGCCGAACCACATTAATTATTGTTGTTTTTGCTCTTTGTTTGTTTTGCCTATTTAATTGTTGTGATTGTGTTTTTTGTCTAAATTTTGAGCAGGTAGATTTTAGAAGTAAAATCCCAACAAGTGATCAGAGTTGTGTTTCGATGGCAAAAATACAAAAAATAAGTATGATTAATATTGAGCTATTTGATGAATTGAAGATAAAAGAAGGTACGATGAATATTAGCTTTTTCAATTCCATTATCACTAATTTGTTGAATAGTATGGTGATAAGGATGAAGTTCTTACCACCGGAAGAAGATGACGTAGTCACGATGCTAATGGTAGGCAAGAAAATTTGGATGGATAGGGAGGTTCTGCAGTACCTCCAAAGAGAGATAAGTTGAAAAAGCCAAATGTGTTCGAAATTGAAGAATTGTTCGTGATTATATCAAGAGAAGAATCAAACAAAGTGAGCGAGTGGACTACTTTAAGGATGGTGGATGAAAGATCAAGATCCAAATCTCTAGATTTTTCAAATAAAGAGTGCATCTACAACGAGGAAGAAGAACACATACAATTGCAAAGCAAGATCGTGATGAAAGACTTGGAGAAAATGAGTAGAATATATGAAGCAGAGTGATAATGGAAAGGCTAATGAGGATGATGAGATGCAGGCTCTTGATGCTTCAAAGGTAGTGATGACAGATACCGTGAACGAAGAAAGCTTGTACGTGTTAAATGAGAAGATGATTGTTTCGAAGAGTAAGCGGATGAGATGGGAAATCCAAAAGGAACGATCACACCAACCAAAAAAAGGATGATGATGAGGTAGAGAATTTGAGCCAAGGTGGAAATTTGTTAGGATTTTGGCTCAATTCTTCACAAGGAAGGCTTCTAATTAGTTTAGGAAAAGTGGTTTCCTATTTTATAGTTGTTTGTTCTAATAGGAGTGGTAGTAATTTCCTATTGGATATTGCTTGTCCTAGTAGTAGTTTAAGTTGTTTTCTTTGTTGTTGTTGTTCTTTTCCTATTAGTATTACGAAAATCTCGTCTATATAAAGGGAGTCCCAGAGAAGATTTGAGGTATACTCATAATTCCCATATACATTGTAAACTAGAGGGGTTTACTATTCGAGTTAGGATGAGAGCTTGAGTGTACTGGGGTTTTGGGCAATCAAGTAGATAGACACTTACAACTAGAATTAGGTTAAGAGCTTTTGTTGTATTGTGACTTTGGGGTGAGAATTTGACAATTTTACTCTTCCTAAAGTTGTAGTTAAATATTAATAAAATAGTAGAGTTGTTGATGGATATAGGCAAAGAGGTTGCCGAACCACATTAATTATTGGTGTTCTTGCTCTTTGTTTGTTTTGCCTATTTAATTGTTGTGATTGTGTTTTTTGCCTAAATTTTGAGTAGGTGGATTTTAGAGGTAAAATCCAACACAATGTGTCATCACGAAGAATCCTAGAGAGAAAGAGAAAGAGAACAAGTATAGAGAAAGAGAACAAGTATTGTACCTGATTCTTCTGCATTTCCATGATCTCCGACTGCAGATCAGAAAAAAGAATGTGAGTTCATCACAGTATCACAGACATTTCAACATAAGTGTGCATAAAATTAACTGTTCAGTTTACCACGTAAGTTACCTGTTTCTTCTGCAACCGTTGGTTCTCCTCTTTTAACTTGGCAACTTCTTCTTCCAACTCCGTGGTATAGGCCTGGAAGGAGACCATCAGAGAAGAAAATAAGAAAGCAATAATATTTATCATATGTCCGAGAAAAATATCAGAAAGCAATAATTTTCAAAACAAAGTACAGGAATTTCTATTTCCCCTCCTTTATGCTTTGTTTTGAAAGCATTAAAATCAAAGGCCTTAAGCTTAACCAATGTAATCATGCATTCATTTTAATATGATACAACTTCAACTTGATGTTCAATGGAATTCATATGCAGATAGTAAGGTAAAAAATTATAGGGTTGGTCACCTGTATATTCATATTACTCTTTTTGTTAGGATTTTGGTTCAATTCCCCACAAGGAGGACTTCTAATTAATTTAGAAAAAGTGGTTTCCTATTTTATAATTGCTTATTCTAGTAGGAGTAATTTATTATGTTGTTCTTTTCCTAATAGTATTAGGAAAATATCCTCTATATAAAAAGGTTTAGAGAAGGTTTAAGACACACTTATAATTATAATATTATAACTAGAGCTAGGTGAAGAGCTTTAGGTGTATTGAGGATTTTGGGTTGTGAGGGTAATAATTTTGTTTTTCCTAAAGTTGTTGTTAAGGATTAATAAAATTGTGAGTTTGTTGTTAGCATATGCAAGGAAGTTGCCGAACCACGTTAAATTGTTGCGCTTGATATTTGTTTGTTTATTTACCTATTTATTATTATAAATTTGAATATATGGATTTTAAGGGTAAAATCCCAACACTTTCAATGTTCATTCTATGCCTACGGTATTAAAATGAGTCTCTAGAGCCTTTAGACTATCTATGGATTCATTGAATTCTTGACCAAAAAAAAATTCATTGAAGGAACCAGTATTCCATCCTTTCATACACGAAGTTTAACAACACTAAACATAGCCTCATTAAAACCTTAAGCAAAGTGAAAATCAAACAAACATTCACCTGCTTGCGAGCTCTCGACCTCGCTGCTGATTCTCTGTTTTTAATCATTCTCCTCTGTCTCCTCTCAACAACCTTCTCCACTGCCCTACTGCATTTCCTCCCCCTCAAACTACCATTAAACACATAAGGAACTGGTGAGACCGAAGACAGATCACCATTACTCTTTCCAATCCCATCTGATGACTGTTGGTTTGCAGGCGACCCTGGAGCAACACCAACGTGTCCAGCCCCTAAACCAACCATTCCCATCCCCCCACCCTGCAGTGCAACACTTTGCACCAAACTGCTACTCATCCCCTGATCCCCAATCCCCACAATTCCACCCCTCATTCCAGGACTTCCAAAGTGAGCACTGCTTTGTAAAGACATCTGAGTTGCATAACCAATGTCAGGCTGCTTGGGAAAAATTTGCTGCTGTTGTTGCTGTTGCTGCTGATGCTGTGATTGCTGCTGAAGCAGCTGATGATGCTGTGATTGCTGCTGAGGCAGCTGGTGTGGGTTTGATCTAACCCCATTAGCATTCAAAGGCAAGTTCGAAGGCTGAAAAGATATTTGAATATTATTCTCCAGAGTTTGATTCCCCATCAAATGTGCACCCCTACTAGCCTGCTGAAACCCAATTCCCAAACCAGTATTATTAATCGAACGTGATAGTTCACCAAGAAATGCACCATTGTCAACCTTTCCACCCAGTTGGGTATCTTCTCTAACAACCCCAGCTCTCACCAAGAACTCTTCCAAGGTCATCTCCCCCAAAGTCTGCTGCCTTTGAGGCATATTCGATCCCCCACCACTATGCCTTTCCTTCCCTACTCCATACTCCTTTGACATATCCTTCCAAACCTCATCAACAGTCTTCTGGCTCAGGGTTCGTGGCAATGTTAGCGAGCCCTGCCTCTGCAAACCCTCTTGGCCACCGCCACCACCACTAGAAGAGGCCATGGTTTGGGTCTCTTCTGCACTCCATATGTTCTTCAACAGCTCATCCATGTTCATGGATCCAAAATCCTTGCCTATGCCACCCATGGTGGATTGAAACTCGTCGAACGTTAATGAGTAGATTGATGTTTGTCGGGTTAACGGAATATTCCCGGGTGGTCTATCACCGCCATTGCCTCCTGGCGGGTCGTTACCAAAGTTCTTGAAGTTCAAGTTAGTTCCCATATTGTAAAATCTGAGTCAAACAGAGTGAACACAAGCTGATTTAAGTACAGAATCTTATGCTTCGATGAGAAATAAATCTAATGAGCAGGAATCTAAAATTTGCTTTCTAATCTTTGCCTCAACCTTTATTATGCTAAGTTCAAGTTTAGAATTCAAGTAACTGAAGAAATTCATATCAAAATCAGAAATATTGTTTACCTGAACTTATATAACGTGAATCCAAATCATAATCTCTGTATTGATAAAATTCAACAATTGTTATATCTAACCAAATCACAGTTCTCTGCAACCAAAAGCTTCAAAACACAAAAACCGTGCGAAATTTCAGCTAACCAATCAACGCATGATTCAAAATCCTAACCCTTCTCATTTAAAAACAAAATCACAGAGAAAACACGAACCAATTTTCAAAAAACTCCCAATGTGCAGAACCAAAAGGGCCACCTAATAACGAATATAAGATCCAGAGATCAAATGGTTGTAAGACACAGTATAGATCGAAACCAAAAACAAAAGATTACTTGATAAATTATCCAAAAGGATTCCTTTTAAAAATTACTAACTTAAAAAAAATGGAATTGAAATACTTAATAAACAACAAAATAAGTAACTCCCTCTAAACTTCTCTAGAGAGAGAAAAAGAGTAGAGGGAGCTGGAGAGAGAAAGAGATTTTTTTACCTTTTAATTTCTTTTCCTTATTGGTCTGGTCGTGTTTTTTCCTCTCCTTCTCAATTGGTTGCGTTAGTTCCTTCTCCTTCGCGAATTAGGGCTTGTTGGATGCGCCAAGTGTCTACTGTCTGTATGTCTCTTCCTAATTTCTCGCCTTTAAGACATGGCATGAGGAGACTTTTTTTTTAATTAAAATTCATTAAATATTAAGGTACTCATTTTGATAATGTTAAGTGAGCCCGCTGGATATAGAGACGTGAACCAATGGGGATGAAACAGGGGGAGTTTTGTAACAGCTGGCCAATAACAATTGGCTATCTGGGCCAATCTGAGCCACAACGTTGCGTGCAAGAACGGTCTAGATTGGTGTGAAAATGTGATTGGGTCGGGTAATTTCAAGTCACGGATCATGGGTTTTGTTTTCATAATTTATTTTATTTTTAAATAAATATTTTTTTAATAAAGAAAAGGTTTCATTGTTTAAAAATTCAAAAGTTAACTACATTTTTTACGTTATTTAAAAAAATTATAATGAATTGTAAATTTTTTTTATTTTTTCTTAATAATTTAATTTTGTATTGAATAATAAAAGTTCAACATATGATTAAAATTTAAACAAAAATAAAGTTAAAAAGAACAGTTCGTAAAGACAAAATTTTTTTTTATCCACATGAGATAATATTAATTATTACAATTATTCTTATAAAAATAATAAATATAATGAATAATACTTGTAAATTAAATTGAAAAGCTAAAAAAAAATATAAACTCATCTTTTATAAAATAATTGTAATGGGTTTATTTAATGGATTTGGCTTAAAGATAATCTTTTCTTTCTTTGCCAAAACGCACAGAAGAATATTGTTTCCAGTTGAGATTTCAAAATAGATAATGCAAAATGATTTTGTGATCGTCAACCTAGTGCATACTTAGAAAGTTAAATTGTTATGAAGAAAAATGGAAGGAAATAATAAAAAAGATTTATAATTTATTGTGATTTTTTTTATTAAATGATGTAAAGTATGTGATTAAATATTCGTTTTTGGTTTTTCAAATGATGATGTGTACTATTCTTGTTAAAGAAAATGAGGTAAAAGATGGAAGTTGAACCCCAATTTATTGATCACTTCGATTTGATCATTTTAGATTCGAGTCATCTTTAGACTCAGATAATCTCAGGTTCCAGGTTATCCCGAGTCAAGCCATCTCAGGTTTATGACGGGTTCGAGTTGACTCATCGGATTTACTCAACTTTCTTCTATTTTCTTTTCTCTCAAACACAACTTTAAATTTAGATTAACACATTATGTTAGTTATTTTTTTAAAATTTTTTAATGTAATTAAGTTCACAAAAAATATATTAATCATGACTTAATATTAATATTTTTTTCATTTTAATATATTTAACTAATTAATTTTGTCCTTTATAAAGAAGACATTTAAATTTTGAGCTTTATAAAGAAGACTTTTAAATTTTGAGCTCTAGTAATATTTTTATCGATTAGAAATTAATACCGAAACTTTAAAAGGTGTTACATCTAATCAAGTTGGATTAATAATAATTAAACCAAGATAAATATTAAATATTAAATATTTATTTATTATTAATTAAATATATTATATACATGTAATACAACTATATGGGTCATATGTTCAAATCTGTGAAAATTAATTTATAATTAATCAATGAATTTTCTAAACAATGTATCTAATATGTGAATGTAATGTTATGGCTCTTAATCCCAAAATCTAGTCTTAACTAAATCTTAGACAATTGTTACATGGGGTTATTCTCACCGGTAACCTCATATACCATATTTTAGTGAGTTTCATATGATCGCTTTATTTGGATCTAGTCAAATTTTGCCTCCTCTAATTGAAACATTTTAGACATGAGAATTTAATTAATTCAACAGTTTAACATAAGAAAGTCAAACATGAAAATTCATTTCAATTCATTTCTAAATTAATTATTTTTCAATTCATTCCGAAATGAAATGAATTTTATTTTCATTTGATTCCAAATGGAGTGTGTGGTTTTTTTTTTTTTTTTTTTTTTTTTTTTTTTTTTATAGTTGGTGATATTCATAGTGAGATAATGTGTAACATTATTTAAACATTGAATTAGTGGCTCCCTATGAACTCATAAACAACATCTAACTAAAATAAATGACGTAACAAAAGTATAACGGTAAATTTAATATTTAATGATGAATCATACTATCTCCCTCATGAACATTACCAACTAAAGAAAATCGAACTATTGAGAATTGAAATTCGGGTCAGTTGGGGTCAAATCAGATATAGATCAAAGACATTCACCTGCATCGGGGACGAGACTATTTGAGTAGGTTCTCATCTTGCCTATGAAAGACCCTTTTGCCTCTATTATATTCAATTATTTATAATTTCCTACAATATATACATTTTCTTAAGTTTAAGAATTTGCTCCAATCGATTTTTTTATTTTTCTCTCTTCCTTAGAGTGTGTTTGTGAGTTTGGGGAAAGAAAAATCAGAGTTTTTAAAGGAAAGACCTATAAGGAAAGGATATTAAAGAAAGGGTTTGCTCCAAATTGATTAGTCATGATATATTGCTATGTGTCAATCGTGATTTGTAGAAACCCTTAAGAATTAATTATGATTAATTCATAATTAAAAAGATTTTTAATTCGAATTAAAATTAAAATAAATTTTATTTAATTAGATAAGGTCCAATTATTAGGTAAAAGTTACGACATTCTACCAGCTCGATATTGATTCTAAGGGGTCACACACAATAGGGCAATTATAAGAATAAGAAAAAAATAAAGGGCCAATATATAGAGAGAGTTCTAGGAATTAAATTAAATAATGAGTTTAATTTCAATTATAGAAATCCTAGAGCTTTTAGGAAAAATACTCTATATAAAGGCTTCTATGTGATAGAAACCCTAATGCAATTTTTGAGTTTTAAGATCAGATCTTAAACTCTTTCTAAAGTAAAAAAGCTAGAAAATAAATCTTAAGCTAGCACTCTTAATTTTCAGTAATCTAGTTGGAGATTCTTGTTGTTGGTTACTCCAGTGGATACGTTTAGAGGTCAGACACTTGAACAGCTTGTGAACTTGTCTCCAAAAGATCAACCGGAATCTCCATCGATTAAAAGCATAAATCTCTAATTTTGTATGTATATTATCATCTCGTTCTTAAAGATCCATAAAGAGTATCCTTTGGTTTTAAGTTTATCGGTATGGAAAAATCTAAAATTTTCACGCGTTTCTATACCAAAAGACTTACAATTTGGTCTTTAAGTTTAGTCATTCTAGGCCTAGTTTCATTATGAATTTATATGGTCTTGTATTGATGTATTGTTGGAAGCAAACTTCTTTGTTTTGGTTATTTATCAAATCGTTTCAAAAAGCACTTGATGTGGTTTGTGTCTTGTAAGATAATTGTAAATATGATTGTTTTATTTGATTGCAACTTCCTCTTATGTGAATTATTGATGCAAAATGATTGGCAAGCTAGACTAGATCATATTGGGTTAAAGAATCAAATGGATTAATCACTGATAGCATTTTAGGCTCGCTCACTAGTTTAACAATTACCTAAATGTGAACATTGTTTAGTTTATCGAACAACTAAAAACCATTTGGTACATGAACTAAAACTAAGGTCTCATTGTAAATGATCCACTTGGACTTTTGTGGTCCAAAAGAATTGATCTAGGATGTGATATTGTTTTATTAAAATAGTTGTAAGGGTACTAGATAACAGTTGTTTATTCCTGAAATTTCATAACAAAATGTTGTTGCAGTAACACAAGATAGGAAGCTATTAAAAATGATGAAGTTATTAGCACAAACTATTTTTTCAATGTTATGATGGAAATATCTAGTTGATGCCAATGTCCTTAACTGTGTACCCTCTAAGCTAGTCACTTCTATTACTTATTGACTATAGATTGGTATGATACTTTATTTAAGTCAATTGGTGATCTTGAGAGTCAACTGCTTATGTTCATGGACCCTTTCATATGCTTGGGAAGTTGAGTTTAAAAGGTAAAATTTTATCTTTAGTAGATACTCAAAACATACCAAATGGATGTGTTCATTGATGAAACAACAAATAGAAGTGTGACTGAACTTAAAAGACGAGATGTCACGTTCCTAAAAGATTATTTTTTCCTTAGAAAGGGTGAGATTGATTAGTTTCTTTTAGCTCTATGAGATGGACAATTTTGATCGTAATGGCATACCTAATCAATGGTTTAGGTTAAAAAGGTTTTGCTTAAACCTTATCAATCTAATAGGAGTGACATGTTGATTGGTGGTTCTATTTAAGAAAAAATCACAAGAATTATAGTTGCATAGAAACAACCTGGAGAGGATCTCTTGTTGCTGACGTGAGCTTGAGAGAGAAGTCTCCGTCATACTCTAGAAAGAAAAATGAAAAAAAAACAATGGAGAGGGTATTGGAATCGATGAGAAAATTAACCATGTCTAAGACTTAATTAAAGTTTGCCTATCGCAAACCGATTGAGAACAAGTGGGTTTCCAAGAGAAAAGCAAAAACCGAAAGGCGGGTGAGTTTATTAAAAGGTAGAAGGCTTGTTTGGTGATAAAAATTTATATAGATTGTGAGGTTTACCTCTATTCACCCCATTCTAACCATAATCACAAGCATGAGCTCGAGATTGCACCAGATAGACGTAATGATTACATTTATGAACTGAGAACTAGATGAGTAAATCTACATGGAACATCCTACAGGTTTCGTGTTAGAAATCCAAGAGTGCAAAGTATGGTAGCTCCATTGTTTTGTATATAGATTGAGGTAATCATCCAGACAGTGGTATATAAGATTTCATCGAGCTATAGCAACTTAAAAGTTTAGATGATAGATAAGGGTCGTTGTATGTATGTAAAACATTCTAAGGATAATTTTTTCTTCTTCTTTCAAATCTATCTTTTTATTGTGGATGATATTTTGTTTGATGGAAAGATAAGGAGTTTGTCGTCACCATTTGAGAATGATTGTTATCTCATTTTTGTTTAGATGAAAGACTCGGGGGAGGTTGATTATGTACTTGATGTGAAGATCTATATAGATCATTTAAGGAATCTCTTAGCTTTGTCACAAGAGCCTTACATTTAGAAGATTCTTGAATAGCTTAATTTACATAATAGTAATCTCGTAGACACTGCTATATCTAAAGACAAAGGCCTAAGACTTGAATTATATCCTAAAACTCCATAAAAGAAGAAAAAGTGGAAGGAGTTTCCTACTGTAGTGCTTGTTAAATCCTAATCTATGAAAAGGTATACTAAATCTAATATTTGCTATGTTTTGAGGCTAGCAAATCATTGTTAGTGAAAAAAGGCATTAGATGACGGTTAATAGGGATCCACAAATACCTAAGGGCATTACAGATGACTCTGTACGTAGGATCTCGAATGTCTTAGTGGGACCAAACAAATTGCTTATAAGAATAACTTTTATTGGATACATTTTGGGTTAAAAGAATGATCCTACAGTACATATTTATGAATTAGATAAATTGTTAAATTTATCTTTAGAGATTTGGTCTTGTATTACAAAGAATCTCTAGTTTTCATAGTGATTGATTTAATATTTATGTACTGGATAATTATTGAACTAAGTGTTCATTCCATGTATTTTTGGGCATGTTGGATGTCTTATACATGTTGACACTAGAACGAACACACACATATATGAAAGTATGAAATCAGAAAAAGACGAATCTTTCACAAGAGCGACCGTCTCAAATGCTAAGATGACAAGCTGAGATGAGATTTCATATACTATGTTGGCACTAATGAGATTGAGCCAAGTATTTAGTGAATATGAATTCATAGTAAGTGTAGTTTGTTAAAAGTCGTCTTAACTAAAGTTAAGATGAGGTGTTGAGTTGAATCAAAAAGCTTATATCAATTATGATAATCCCATGATCATGTCAACTAGAATAGGATCCGGATGCGAGTACATAAGCCCATTAATGCATTAAAATTTGTAGCTTTTTTAAGTCATAAGTTTCATTTAGTGGGTCAATGTCTTAGTGAATAATGATGAGTTCTATATTAATTCATTTAAAAGTGAAGCATCATACCTCACTTAATATATTTTATGATAAAATATTACACTTAATAGTAAAAAAATAATAAATTACAAAGATCTTCTTTAAAGTACTGTATAATTATGAATACATCCCTTATATTTTCAAATACACCGATTCAGCACATGTCAAACATTATTGGTTAAAAGAAGGGAAATAGAGACTCAAAAAGATTAAAATGCCCTTATGCATAAGCTGAAAAAAAAAAGAAAAAAAAAGAAGAAGAAGAGAATAAGAAATGCAAGGGAGGAGAGAGATTGATGCAGAGAGAAGTAGAGATGGAGGAAAGAGAAAGAGAGTGAACTTACAGTCCCTCTCTCTTCGACTCTCTTTTCACTTTCTTTCTCTACTTAAAGCCCCAATCTTTCTCTTCTTCTCACTTTCTCTATCAACCCAAAACCTTAACCTCTCACTTTGTCTCTTTCCCTCACCGGTAACAGCAATAGTGGCACAGCCACTTCAAGATTTGAGTCAATTGTCTTCAACTATTAAAACCCATTTACCATTTGCCCCCAAAATATGCAAAAATCAATGCTCAATTTGTACTGTGATTTGAATTTCTCGGATATAATTCTAGGTATTTGTTTTTTTTGCTGAGAAATGAGGATTTTGGGTGCGATTTTGAACATATCCAAGAGTTGGCATAATAAGAGTTTGGAAATGTTTGGTTGTGATAATTGATGGGTTTGAGGAGAGTTTGGGTGTGATTTTGTTTGTGTATGGATACGTTTGGTTATGATAATTGATGGGTTTGAGGAGAGTTTGTGTGTGATTTTGTTTGTGTATAGATATGTTTGGTTGTGATGATTGATGGGTTGCAAAGGAATTTAGGTATTGTGGGTGTGTGTGATGCTTGTTATTTGTACGTGATAGAGGTATTACATTGTTCCTCATACATCCCTATCATTTTTTATAGTATTTTTTTTACTATTTTGTTACCTTGCATGCACAGATATAGAGACGTCTTGGGTAGATTTGCTTGTAAGCCTATGCTAGAGTCAGAATCAAACTTTTTAAATCCTTTATTTGACAATCCACTAAGCCCTGAAGAAATGAGTGAACACGGAGATCAACCCACTAGATCCCTTCAGGATTACCTCCACCCTACACGCATAGCCACACCATCATGCATCATGTTTTTAGCTAATACTCGCAAACTGGATTTTAAAACTGGGATGATACAGTTACTCTCTATGATCCATGGCCTGGAAAATGAAAACCCATATGTGCACATTAGGGAGTTTGAGGAAGTAGTTGTGACTTTTTATAGTCAAAATGCAACTGATGACATTGTGAGACTTACGTTCTTTCATTTCTCTTTGAAGGATAGAGCTAAGAGTTGGCTATACTCACTGAGACCACGATCTAATGGGTTGTGGAATAAGATGACTCAGGTTTTCTTTAATAAATACTTTCCTCAACAAAAGACTAATGCTTTAAAAAGGCAAATCTCCACCTTTGCACAAAAGGACAGTGAGACTTTGTATCAGTCGTGGGAGAGATTTAAGGAGTTGTTGAGTATGTGTATGATAGGTCATAAACTCAGAGAGTAAACCTGCTAAGATAATTTATTTCCTCTTCGAGTGAGAAACGTACCACAATTTGAATGCAAATGCTTCCCTCCATTAACGAAATCATTGGCTGCTTAAATAAGCAAAGCCACGTACAAACAAACCGAAATAAAAGGGAAACTGATAGCTAACAAGATAGCTAACAAATGAAACTCACGTAAAACAGAGCATGCAAATACACATAAAAACAGAGCATAACAAACGGAAATAAAAATGACGTAAAACTCGCAACTACGGATGACCTATTTCCTTCTGCATGTATTTTCTTCTGCACGTAAAACTTCTGTCTGCACATAAAACTCTCAACCGCCACGACACGTCCTTCATGTCCGAGCTCATCCTAAATATTTGGGATTTGGCTTATGACCCCTCACAGATCGTCGTGGCCAATCAATACCCCCCATTAAGTGGACACTTGTCCCCAAGGTCCACGGAAGGAAATTATTCAAGAGACGAGCTGCTGCGTCAACTCAAAAGCAATCTGGAGACTTCCATTAATCACATGAAGCAAATTGCGGATCAAAAGCGTTGGGATGTTTCATTCGAAGTGGCTGATCTGGTGTTTCTTAAGTTGCACCCCTACAGATAACAGACAACCTTTAAACGAGCCCACCAGAAACTAGCTAGTCGCTTCTACGGACCATATCCAGTGATACAAAAGATTAGGGCCATCGCATACAAACTTCAACTGCCGGAAGGAGCCCGTATCCATCATGTCTTCCATGTATCGCTCTTAAAAAATTTCGTAGGAGAGCTTGTGAACCCTTCAAAGGAACTGTCGCCAGTAAATGATGAAGGGGCGGTTATACTCGAACCTCAGAATATACTGGACACTCGCTGGGTCAAACAGGGGAATAAATTTGAAGAAGAAAATTTGGTCCAATGGAAACATCTACCAATCGAGGACGCCACATGGGAGACCAACCAGTCTTTGCTTGAATGATTTCCTTCCGTGGACCTTGGGGACAAACGTCCACTTAATTGGGGGGAGGCATTGATAGGCCACGATGATCTGCGAGGGGTTATAAGCCAAATCCCAAATATTTAGGATGAGTTGGGACGTGTCATGGCGGTTGAGAGTTTTACGTGCATATGGAAGTTTTACGTGCAGAAGGAAATAGGTCATCCGTAGTTGCGAGTTTTACGTTATTTTTATTTCCGTTTGTTATGCTATGTTTTTACGTGTATTTGCATGCTCTGTTTTATGTGTGTTGAGTTTCATTTGTTAGCTATCTTGTTAGCTATCAATTTCCCTTCTATTTCGGTTTGTTTGTACGTGGCTTTGCTTATTTAAGCAGCCAATGATTTCGTTAATGGAGGGAAGTATTTGCATTCAAATTGTGGTATGTTTCTCACCCAAAGAGGAAACAAATTATCTTAGCAAGTTTACTCTTTGAGTTTGGGACCTATCAGCTGCAGTTGATCTTTATGTGTTTATATGTATGTATATATGTAGTTAATTACTTTATATGTTTTGAGTTTTGGTTTATGGGATTGGGATTGATTTTGAAGAGAGTGGTTTTATGTTTGTTTGATTGATTGAAACAAAGAATAATAGGGATTTGAATTATTGTCATTTTTTAGTTGTGAATTTTACTGATATGGTTTTGCTTTTAGGAGTATTCCTAATGGTGGCAGTAATGATGGTGATTTTATATAGCATGTTGTTTAGTCTTTTTTTTTCTTTAATGAAAATACGATGAAAGAAATCTTTTGCAGCTCTGTTATGGCCTATGGAATTACATAAACCATGTAGCTAATGGTGGTGGGGCATTATATGAGACTGCTATGAGAAGGTGGTGAAAAGGTGATGGTATATGCAGGCTGTTTGGAGTTGAGAGAACAATTTCTAAGTAAAAAAAAAATAGAAGTTTTGGTAGTTTGGGGGAAGTGAAAAAGGGAGAGGAAATTTTGTCTCCACCCTTCCCTCCTTTCTTCCTCTGCATGAAAAACCAAAATTGTAAGTTAGGGTGTGCTTTATCTTTCTTTTATCTGTCTCCATAAGTCTCTAAACTTGATGTTTGTCATGGTGATGGGTAGGAGATGAATGAGATGAAGAATATGAAAGAAAATGGCAAT
Organism: Bretschneidera sinensis; assembly: GCA_023935145.1. NCBI lineage: Eukaryota > Viridiplantae > Streptophyta > Magnoliopsida > Brassicales > Akaniaceae > Bretschneidera > Bretschneidera sinensis. The sequence goes on from CM043700.1 coordinate 119,645,729, forward strand.
TGAGGGCAAAACAGGAATACCAAAATGTCTTTTCAGGTGATGTCAGCAAAATGCTGAGCTGGCGTACAAATATAAGCTATTCATTGGACGAACGGGAGCTAAAGGTCAAAGGGAAAAAGTACATCTGGGTAAACGTAAGGGAAATAGGTATATATGATTATACGGTATCCGGGGTTTTCTGATTATTTATAAAAAACTCAAATTTGATGGTAAAAATGAATTCAATGATAAAAGAATGCAACTAAATGTGTTGACTTTACTATTGAATATAATTTTGTATTATAAAATATGTTTCTTTGTCAAAAAATATGATAGCGAGGCATGCATTATAGTATGTCGCTGAGTAATTTGTGAAATGTCTGATAAGAACTCTCGAAATTCTCACACATGGAAAATGTTTTTTTTTTTCTTATTCAAATATTATTTTCTATTAAAATATTTCAACACAAGCATTGTCTAATTGTTTTTCCTTTTTACTCTGTACGTGTAAATGCAATGCCTTCAATTTTCGTTCGGCAAAAGAAGAAAAGGAAAAAAATGTTTCAATATTCTACGTTTTATGCAGTGAAATTTGCTGGGAATTAGTGGCACAAGATTTATGCCATGGTATCTTAAAAGGTAACATTTTGTTCACTTAAATTAAAATTGTGCAATCGGGGCATAATTCAATTAATAAATAATAACCATACATATATATTACTAATAGGTTTATTATTAAAAAAAAAAGTTATAATCAAATCCGAGAAAAAAAGAACAATATTATAGTCGGTACAATAGAGCGAGCATACATGCCCTTAACGTTTGGTAGTATTATAGCATGATGAGGTGGTAATTGTTGGTAGTTGGTATCCTGATAGATAATGAATTAAGAAGTGAAAGGACGGTGGGGTTATTGTAGTTTCTGTGGTCTTTACACTTCCTAGCTATAAGTCAAGAAATTAAGAAAATGATAGATAAAATGCAACAAAGACAATGAGGAAAGGCACATCAAACTCCATTGAATTTTCTAATTTTTAAGTTGGGCCTTTTCACCTAAGCCCAAAAAGGCCACCAGAAATTAAGAAAATGATAGATAAAATGCAACAAAGACAATGAGGAAAGGCACATCAAACTCCATTGAATTTTCTAATTTTTAAGTTGGGCCTTTTCACCTAAGCCCAAAAAGGCCACCAAAAAAAAAAAAAAAAGAGTAGCAAATCTTTTATCTTTTAAAGTGAATTATTCAAGTGGGGATGATAACGTAGAGTTTGCATCTAGAGTAAGGACACCTTAGCAAACGACAATTCTATAAATTTCCGAATTTAGGCAGCAATCGGTTTCACAAAACAATGATTCATTCATAAATATTGTTGTTGCAACACTCCCAGATTGGAAGCAAAGAAACTGGACATGTTCAATTAATCTGCTTGTTGAAATAGACCATTCATACGTGATTAGTCATTATATCAACCAAATGAAGAACTTGGTGTGCACCACATCCATCCAAGAATCCGACTGTTCAATTATTATTCGCACCTTGGCTTCAATTACACCGTTACACGTGGTGAAGACTGCTACACAATCCTCAGCCATCTGCGGTTGTTTATCTTTATCATGCAGACTGCTAAAATGTTTCTAGAAACTTTCCCCAGTTGTCATGGGCTGTGGATCTGCCTTAAGAGAACATGCATAATTTAAGACCCACACCCGCTTTTATATAGCCATGCCCATGATCAGCCTAGTTCATGCCCACACTCACAAAATTCTCTACTGAACCCTCATCCACTTGGCCGTCACACCAGTATTCCAACTTAAAAAATTTTCAAACTTTTTGCTTCTGATTCTACCATGTTATTTCAGCTTATACAAATGACAAATTCAAGCAATAAGAACAAAACTAAATATCCTCATCGTACAATGAACAATGTGGTGGACAAGTTGAGAATAATACCCTCATCCATTCCGCCTACGCCGGCGGAAATGTCTGAGAATGAAGTTGTCCGCATATAGGGGATAGTTCTTCCTAATCAGACCCTTTATGCATTTCCAATATGAAAAAGTCAACTAATTCTCCATCTTTTCGAACTATGAACAAACATCGAGAGCCTTCAAAATCAGGATGATACCCAACCTGTCAACCAAAGACAAGAAATATACATTAATTATAAATCCAATACAAGTGATTAACAAATATTTGCATAAAAAATCCAGACCCAAGAAATTGATAAGAAATGAGAACACAAATAAAGTGATGAACAAGCTATATCTTTTTATAACCAGTCACTAATACTGACATATGAAGATAAGTTCACATGTCAATAGAAATATGGATAATGTGGATGCTACAATACACATCCCTAGTTATGGAATGAGAATACTATATACATAAGCCACATGACACTCAAGGCTCAAGCTTTTCTAGACTTGCTTTGGCTTGATCATGAAATGAGAAGAAACAACAATCCATGAATGAATTAGATGTGGAAAAAAATAAGTTTAACTGATAGCACTATGGATAAGAAAGGAGAAATTTAAGATAATTAGAAAAGGAAGAATTCTGAAGCAATAATTAGACGTGGATACTTGATCAACAAAGAAACTATAAGTATACAACATAAACAATCCAACTTGATTTTAAGTCCATTAACTGGCACCCGCAGTTGGAAGGGCAAACAGTTCACTACATACAGCTAACCTAACTTCCATCAATAAAAAGTTACTGACGCATCTATAAGAAAGAATTAAATTAAGTGATTATCTAACCCTTAAAAGTAGCTCCAAAGTGTACACATTTCAACTTTTGAGTAAGCAATAGAAGAGTTTACCAGGGGCATTCCTATTCAGCTGTTTCCAATGCTAATAAGCTAAGGCCAAATATGGAAAAGCATATGAATAGGTGACAAAACAGCATGGATAAAAAAAAGCTAGCAAATGTAACATGTAAAAATTTTCAGAACTTTTGAAATAACCATGAAGAAGAAATTTATCAAAATTGATTAGGAGAAGAGTTCTGTTGGATATAGTCAGGAAATAATAATTTTGGTGCCCAAAGGACAACATATTTAGCAAGGTTGAGGCTAATGGAAGAGATCTCAGTACATGTCCTTTTTCTAAGAGTGAGAGAGTGAGACACATACTGTAATGTAGTCTATTCCACACCCACTCTTCTTTTCAAACTCCGGATGATATGGAAGCAACCTCTGAAGAATCGTTCTCTCGTGCTCAGGTGTTAATCTAACTCCACTTTCGTATCTGCAACAGGATATTCCACGCACATGATGATAATTAGTGTGACAACGACAAAATCACATAATAATTACGGTAACCACATTATAGTCTAGTTACTAAACCTAAATGTTTCTTTAGAAAAGAGTCTGAGGACCAATGAGCCACCATGGAGAAGCAGCGTAATAAAATTAAATGTGACTTGTTACCCAAGGATGTGAAGAAGGATAAATGGTCAGCTAGTTCCTAGCACCCATGTATATTCAAGTTGAGGAAATGCAAACAACAAATGACATTAAAAAACTGGGTTAAAGGCTAGGCATGTGCCAATAACGGGTCTGAGTGTATGAACACTTTGATAATGAAGCTCAGTGATTACATTATTTGTCAAGCCCCTTCAAATTGGGACACTACAAGCAACTTGTTAAATAACCCCACGTCAACACATCCTTAAATCATGAATTTGTATTTCTTTTTATGTAGATCCCCATGGGCACGAATACTACTAAAATGGACTAACCCCAGGCCAAGAAACAAAATAAGACAAGGAGAATGAAGAACCAGAACATGAGGCCTCTAGTCCAGCAATAAACAAAACCAGAAGGTATATAGAACAGTACTAATATACGTTATTATGGCAAAAGGAGCAGAAAAGGGATAGCAAATTGTACACTGAGATATGAGAATTGAGATGCAGAAACCCTAAATTTTTCCTCAAATTCTTCAACAATTCATTGATTATCGTTCTTTATTCACAAACGATGTGGTCAACAGAATGGAATAGATACATTCAATTGATGGCATATAAATTAAGGAAAAAAGGAGAGGGGTTGAAAAAACCAAAGCATTACTTACTTGTCGGAGTGAAGAATCATCCTAACAAAGCCAACAAGCGGAACAGTGTCCTCCAGAATTTGATCCTCCCAATCAATCCACTCCTCTACTTCACTCTCCGTGAAATTTTCCTTCCCTTCGTTGCCATCGTATTCTTCTGGAATTCCATCCAAGTCCTTCTCCGGTAAGATACTCGGTTTCCTCAGCAAATTAAAGCCGTGCGATTCTGTGTTCCCGATTTTACCACCGTCTGATCCGGTTCTCAGGGCACAAAGACGAATCTGAAGTAGCAACGTCGTTTTGTAGTGTGGGAAAGATAAGATAACTGGAGACGAAGAGAGTGAGATAAGGCAAGAGTGACGATGAATATACGGTGGTGGCTTAGACATGGAAGCCATGGTCATGCCCGATGTCAATAACTTGTTTCAATGCTTCAGTTACAGTCATAAAACATAGTTCTGCTCTCTCTACAAATTTGGAGACCCTCTTTCAACTAGGAACACGTTTGAAAAAGATCTGAAGCAGTTAACGGTCACAGTATCACCACGCCCATGAGAGTAGTCAAGTGCGACAGAGCAGAGCTATGCTCTTTGAGGTGTTTTTTCCAACAACTATTTTGCAAGAGTAACCTCTGGGCTGATGAATTTATGGGCCTGTACTGGCCCAAATATCTCTGCTTTTTTAGCCCATTACAAGTTGTCCATCTCAATTTTCCAATGTTCCAAATTGCAATGAAGCTTCATAGTAGAAACTTCGATTGTGATACAAATTTGCAATATCTTTGTAGAGTATAATTTCAATCTATTCATCGGTCAGTATTCATCAGATTTGAAGTATAATTCCGAGTTGCGTTGAAGATACGCTATAATAATTAATTACCAAACCAGCATTTCTTCAGCCGAAAGTTCTACTAATTTGGAAACGTTTTTTTTTATTATTATTATTTATTTTGCTGGGTCCAAATCTGTTAATTCATTCATTTTCTCATTATGCTATTTTTGACATCAATCATTCTTCTATATTAATTAACCCCTCTTTTGCTCATTCAAAATATCCAAACCAAAAATGTCTACTGCCCTCTCTTTTTTCTTGTTTATACTATTGTTGGTGGGATCAAAAGCTAACGCCAATGATGGAGAGGACAACTGTCCATTGACCCACCACACTATAGGGAATATTGGTGGTGTTATTCATTATAGCTCTCATGTAGGCAAACAGCAGAAGATAGCCATGGAAATCGCTATCCAAGATTTTCATGCCTCAACTTGTTCTACGCAGCTGGTTTTCCACCTGGATGATTCATATGGGGACTCAGCTGGAGCAGCTTCTGCTGGTAATTAAATCTGGCTTTGCCCTCTAGCAACATTAGTTAACAGCCAATATTTTAACGTAAATTTTTTTATATATAGCCAATAATAAATCTTATTCAATCACTCATGTTCCCATTTGATTGTACTAATCAAAATTTATATCCTAATGTTGTTTACTCCAGCAATCAAGCTCGTTGGTAAAAAGCATGTACAAGCCATCGTTGGAACAATAACAATGCAAGAAGCAGCTCTTGTCACTGAGGTAGATAATACCACCAAGGATATCCCCATCATGTCCTTAACTTCACCTTCCATAACCCCACCATTAATAATGCCAAATCAATCCCCCTTTTTTATCCAAATGGCTGATGATATTTCTGTACACATGCAATGTTTATCTGCCATTATAGGCCACTTCAGGTGGCGAAAGGTTACTGCAATTTACGAACAGAAAAATGGTCTCTCCATTGATTCTGGACACTTAACTCTCTTCTCTGATTCACTTCGAAGAGTTGATTCAGAGATTGAAAACCACTTAGCTTTACCCCCTTTATCCTCACTCTCTGACCCAAAATCTACTATAGAAGAAGAGCTTAGGAAACTGAAGAGCAACAGCAACAGGGTGTTCATAGTAGTTCAATCTTCTTTAGAGTCAGCTATCTTGCTCTTTGAGAAGGTGAAGCAATTGCACATGATGCAAAAAGGTTATGTGTGGATTGTCACAGATGAGATAGCAAGCCTTCTTGATTCTGTTGATTCCTCTGCTTTGTACAACATGCAAGGTGTACTTGGTTTCAAAACCAGCATTGCAGAATCTAGAAACTCCTATAGAGAATTTAAAACTAAATTCCAAAGAACCTATGGCTTAAGATACCCTGATGAAGAAGAGTATTCGAACCCGAGTATTTTTGCTCTTCGAGCTTATGATGCAACTCGGACCATAGCTCAAGCCATGGAGAAATCAGGAACAGAGATTTCCTTCAAAAAACTATCTGAAAACATATTATCCAGCGACTTTGAAGGTCTTAGTGGAAAAATGAAATTCAAAAATGGGAAATTAGCAGAATATCCAACATTTCAGATCATTAACGTGGTGGGCAAAAGCTACATAGAGATAGCATTTTGGTCACCAGAATTTGGGTTCTCAGAGAATCTCAACAGAGACGATGGGGTAAACATAAGCTCTGATAATCACAACAGTTCTGTCAAAGAATTGGGTCCAATTTATTGGACTGGTGGCCTGCATATTGTTCCAAATGGTTGGAGTAGGAGCGATGAGGAGAAGCCATTGAATATAGGGGTTCCAGCAAAGGGAGCCTTTAATCAATTTGTGAAAGTCAGTTATGACCAGAACAAGAATGGTACGTATGTCACTGGATTTTCAATTAACGTGTTTGATACAGTGGTGAAGCGTCATCCTTATCACTCACCTTATGAATTAGTTCCCTGCTATGGCTCATATGAAGACCTGGTGCAGCAAGTATATAACAAGGTCTGCTTCTTTTTTCTTCGTTGCTCAACTCAAGCAACATTTTGTCGTATTTTAATAGAGCAAAAATAGGGAACATCCGATTTTGACACCATGCCAGTAGACTAGTAACCTTACGATATCTGTAAGAGCTTAATTAGTAAATGATCATTTTAACCTTAAAAAATGATGGGATTATGAGTTTTGATTGGTTTTGTGGTAAGGTGGCTGCTTTTGGTGTTCCCCTGGCATTACTCAATTTTAAAGTTACCTTAACAATTTTGGTTCGAGCCCTGATAGTGGGACACTCATGGATGCACCCCTTTCAGTAACTTTCTTATACAACCAATCAAATTCAAAAGATCCCACTTGTTATAGTATTTTTTTAAAAGGTAAATTGTCATTTTAAAACTCAAGATTTACAGATGTCAACTCTTTACATGTCAATCTTTCGGGTGGCACAGATGTGTGACAAACTTGAGTGACCAAACATTTTTACTCATTTTGGCTCCAATTGTTAAAGATGCATTGCACGACATTTTTCAATATTGTAGTTAATGAATTCATTTGAAACAGGTCCTCGACGGAGCTGTTGGTGATATAGGAATATTAGCAGATCGGTATCAATATGTAGAATTCTCACAACCGTACGTGGAATCTGGACTTGTGATGATAGTCACTGCAAGACCAGATAACTCTAAAGAAACATGGACGTTCATAAAGGCCTTTACAAAAAGAATATGGCTGCTAATTGTAGCAATGAACATGTTCATCGGTTTTGTTGTCTGGTTAATTGAAAATGGAGACAACTCTGAATTCAATGGCTTTGGCACCATGCTTTGGTTTTCCGTCACTGTGCTACTCTTTGTGCAAAGTAAGTTCTTGTAACGAGCATGTTCATAGATTTTGTCATTTTGATCGTTCACTGCAGTTCTTGTAATATTTACAATTTGCAGGAGAACCACTAAAAAGCAATTGGGCTCGATTAGTGTTGGCACCATGGTTATTTGTGTTTCTAATAGTGACGACGAGTTTCATAGCCAGTCTCTCTTCCATGTTGACTATTTCACAGCTCCATCCCTCTGTGTTAGACATTGAAAACTCATTCATTGTGAAGTACTTAATTAATGCTTTAAAATTTAAGCCGGGGAACATCAAGCAAATTTATTCTATAGATGATTACCCTGAGGCCTTTGCGAGTGGAGAAATTGCAGCAGGTTTCTTTGTTATCCCTCATGCAAAAGTTTTCCTCGCAAAATATTGCAAAGGCTACATCATAACAGGACCGTCTTTCAAGCTAGGCGGTTTAGGCTTTGTGAGTTTTCTTCTCATCATTTTCTTGTAGTCATTTTAGTCAATGCATTGTTTCTTATAAGTCTTCCACTATCACCTATAACCTTAAATGTTTCGCATTTTCGCTTTTGTGTTTTAGGCGTTTCAAAAGAGCTCTCCTTTAGCTCATGACATTTCGGATGAAATTCTCAAAGCAACAGAGAAATGGAGAAATAAGGCAATTAGAGGAATATATACTCTCCTCTTATAACTGTTCCTCTTCAGAAAACATAATCAATAACCCAAGTTTAGGTCCTCAACCTTTTGCTGGCCTATTTTTCATTTCAGGTGGTATTTCAGCATTTGCATTCTTAGTTACTGCTATGCGCCTAGCAGAGAGGCATCTAGAGACTTATAGCTTCATACAAGCAACGTTAAGAAAAACTTGGAGATGGGCATACACGTTTCTCAGTCAGTGTTGCCTAAATGTTGCATGTCAGTTGACAAGAACAAGAAGCTCTATAACAGAAACAAATAACCAACAGGAGAGGATTGATGACATAGAGCAAACTTCCATGAATGTTGAAATCGTAGTTTCTTCCCACCTGCAAAGATAGTGTGATGTTGCTTGTAGTGTATAATTGTATATACTAATGTTTTTTCTGTTCAACTGTAAAATATGTTGGCTTGCATGCTTAATTATTAGAAGCATACAAGAATATTGTGTTGTAATTTACCTTTTTATTCATTAATGGAATGCTGCAAATCGATTACTTAATAACAATTTGAGAAAAAGGTAAATTTATCTTCTAGATTTCACGATTGAGTCAATTTAACATTAAGTTTTGAGATAGTGTCGATTTATCCCGTAGTCTTATTTTTCAGATCAATTGGACGTTTTGTTCAATTGGATCGTTAAGAGACATATAAAAGACATGACAAGCTTTGTTTTTTAGGTCAATTTGCCTTTGAGCCTTATTTTTCATGTCAATTTACCCGTGTTTGGTAGGCTTGGCATGCCTTTCAAGTGCATCTTCACAATCTAATTTGATAGAAAGTCTAATTGATCTGAAAAATAAAACTCATGACAAATTGACACTCTCAAAACTTACGGTCAAATTGACTTAATGTTGAAATATTGAGGATAAATTTATTTTTTTCCCTAACAATTTTTTTGGTACAATTTTTTTTTTGAAGGGAGATGGTGGAGTTCTTATCAACATTGTGTGAGTGCACTCACACATGGGCAAGACACAATTACTAATTCATGTCATATCACTAAACAATGTATGTTTATGCTTCATCCAATAACTACGAGAGAATTCAAACTCAAACACTCTTGACGAGGAGAGTAAATCTCAACCATCCGCTAAAACTTAATTGTTATACAATCTTTTTTATATGCAATTTTTGGTGTGTTTGTACTACATGGCCTTTGATTACGCCCAAAGTATAACACAGTAGTTGTAGCACAGCTTTGGGGTGTCGATTCCATAGGAAAACAAGTTAATTACAAGAGAAGATGTAATCCTTAACACGAACGATAAAAGTTGAACGAGAGAATTTGAATAATAAAGTAAAGTGATATGAGAATTGTGTAATTGTAATGAAAACTATAATAGAAGCAACAAGGTTCCGGGAATCCTCCCTAGGTTTGTTGCCTTATTCCAATCTCAATTCAGTTGTTTTTATCTCGATTGCAAGTTTCACATCCCAAACAAGCAATCGACAAATATTCAATCAAAGCACATATATAAACCCTAATGCAATTGTTATGAAATACTCTTTACTTTCAAGCACACATGACCTAACTTATAGATTATCAAGAAAGGACAATATATCATAATGACAATACTACAGTAATGGACAAATCTATAAGAGAAATCTACCGGACTCAATCACACCTCAACAACATCACATAAGAAGAACAAGACTAGACTTATATGGGGGAGAAAGATGCAATCACTGGATTAAGGGGAAATCTTCTAATTAGATAAAAAAGTAAATCATAACAATGTTTAATGAAAATAAATCTATACTACAACTGAATTAAGAAAAGAAAATAAGAACAACTACACCTAGGGATTCATCCCTTTGCCTTGCTTGGAGATTAGTTGGCCATGGGGCTCATGCTTCCTTGAGTTGCCTCCGGCCTCTCAATGATCTCCCCCTTGGTAGCAAAGCTTCGGAGATTCCTCAGCTTGCCCTCCAAAAGTTCTCCAGATTCCTCCTAAAGGCCCTATGGATCTGATCCCAGTTCATTCCAAAGCTGAAATGGAGAGGGGCTTTTATAGGAAAACTCCCGGAGTGCAATGTGTTTCCATTCCGATGTGGGATAGTGCCTGTGTGCGCTCGATCGCAGCATGGTGTGATCGAGAATACTATGGTGCGCTGCAAGGTATTTTTGACCGATGTGGGATGTCGCGAGTGCGCACTTGCGATCGATCGCAGGCCTGGTGCGCTCGAGCGCACTAGGCATTTTCCAACTTGACCTTCGTCTACTAAAACTGCCATAACTTTCTCTAGAAAAATCATTTTTACGAGCCGTAAAATTCTCCAGAAAATAGACTTCCAGATATTTCTAAGAATATATGGCTCATCTCTTGGTTCTTCTTACATAAATACAGTTTTAATTTACAAAAATGATTGATCTGTACGGGTAATTCTGGTAATTTAGTGAAACTCCTTTCCAAGTGCTTGTGAACCTTCACTCCGGTGATCATCGAGTCATTGTGCTAAAAGAAATGATAGGTTTTCCATTTTTTTGAACTTAAAGTACCTGAAAATACATCGAAATAGATCAATGATCCATGAATGACACTTTAGAGTTGTTAAGGTATAAAAGTGCAATTCAAACCTAGATCAACCCTAAAATGCTAACAATTAAGTACTGTTAAGGTGCATTTTATGACTCTTATCATAACTCCCAACTAGCTTATTGCTAGTCTCTAGCAATTCAAGGGAAAATGAGAAATGAATTCTATGATAGGAATCAAAATAAGGTAAAACAATGCTAGTGTTAAACAAGGAGCAATTCACATTTTTTTTCTCAGAAATTGCACATAATACGCAACACATAGAATCATTAAATATCACTTAAGTCCAAAAGTGATCCAAGCATCAATCTTAAAATCGTTATTGACTCTTATCATCCATCTTACCACAATTCATTAATTCGAACACCCGGATGACTTTATGCATAACATTCATGAATACAAGACTTGACCTCTAAAAACATAATAAATTGCGTGACATCAATCACAAAAACAAGCTCCATAGGCTCACTTTTCAAATCACTCTCCACTATTGTAGAAAAATTACACTACATTGGATCAATAGGTCTTTAATAAGCTTGTAACGTTAGGCTAAGGTAAAGGTTAAGAAAGAACGAGAAGGATTCACAAGTAAAAGAACTCAATCTCTTAGTTTTAAACACAACCACTTTAAACACTTGATAACCTTACTTCAACACCCAACTCCTTCAACCATTTTTTTATAAGAGTATATCTCTCAATAAGTCACCACTTTTCTTTTCTTTTTTTTTTCTTTCTTTGCCATAATTCACTTATCTTTTTCTTTTCTTTTGTATTTTAGCATAAGACCATTCACCTCATTTTTTATTTTTTTTCTTTTCTTTTCCACAACCCCCAACTTATCTCCTTTAATGTACTTGGGTTGTGGTATATATATATATTTCCATCCATACTCCTTTTAAGTGCTTCTCAACAAATGTGTATAACTAAGTTCTTTTAAAAAAAAGGTAAGGATAAAATATTTTTAGGCTCATGAAGGTGAGTGAATGGGCTATTGAAAGAAACAAGACTCAAATTCTTTTTCAAGAAAAAGCTCAAATAGGTGACTAGTGATAAATATAGCAATGGTAGGTTTGAAAGGCTCAAACAGTTCAAAAATGGCCTTATCATGTCCTAAGTAATGTGCATTCTAGGAATTCCTCAAATGATTATCAAATAAGTTCTAGAGATTGTCGAGACCGCAAAAGTATTCACAAAACAATCACACATAAAACTTCTTTAAATGTTTTAGACTAATCATACAATCTTACCGCAAACTAGAATTTCAAACCAAATGAAGATTGATACTTAAATTATTTTCAAACTGAAGCAAGATTTAATTTCTTCTAAGTGCTATATACTATCTCAATTAAGCTCATATCATTGACATGTGAATTAACTCTAAGGCTAACATCAAACATGCTAAAAGCAAACAAAAAGGGAAAATGACAGCAAGCAGTTCAATGGTATGCAATAAGAAATGTGTTTCCTCCACCCCCAACTTAAGATAAGCATTTTTCTCAATGTAAAAGCAAAAATTAAGGAAACTCCCTTTTTAACCAAAGGTGTGTGGAGCTGAAAATTGTGCACGACCAATTGAACTGATGCGCATGTTTGTCCTTGAAAATGAAATACAAAAGTAAAATTAGAAAACAGCAAAATAATAATAATAAACAAAAAAGAAATATGAAAAACAGTAAAAATAAAAGGATATATTGTGGGTTGCCTCCCATGAGCGCTAAGTTTTACGTTTTCAGCCAGACGCTCTTATTTCCTCCTAGAAAAACATAGGTTCAATGCACTAGCCATTGCTTCACTGCCAAATTCAGTGCTTGTATGCTTTGGAGAGGCCTCAAGGATGTCATCAGTAATATCCACAAATTCTGGCTCGATATATGCTCTTGTGAAGCCATGGGTGAGGGTGGACTCCAATGGATTAAGGTGTTGGACCTTTTCCATGAATGAGTCAATCATGTATGCTTGGTGGCTTTCATCCACATCCTCTGATTTTTTCGTTGTTGGGATGTGTAATAACTTACCACTTAGTGTCTCAATGGCATTCACCTCCTTCAAATTCTGTTGCGCTAAGTACTGACCATGGGATGTGGACTGAGCTTGAGAAGGGAACTTACCTCGCTCAGTCACACTCAAGTAGCTCATTAACTTGGATATTTGGCTCTTTATCTCTTTATTTTCTTCAACAGCCTGCGTAATTAAAGATTCAAGTATTTGATTAGTCTTACCCTGTGCCTTAATAAAAACATGTAAAGTGTCTTCTAAAGAACTCCTAGAAGATACAAGTGCATGATATGGTTCAAGATATGGTGCAGGGGTTTGTGCAAGTTGTTGGTTTTCAGACTTCCAACTGAAATTGGGGTGATTTCGCCATCCCGGATTATAAGTATCAGAGAAGGGTGCCAAAGACTTCTTGTACATGCCTAAGGCATTACATTGTTCCTCATACATCCCTCTCATCTCAGCAAATGTGGGGCACTCTTGGGCGAGATGATCTACCCCACCACAAACAAAACATGGTTTCAAAGACGCTGCATGATTAGCTACTTGTGTTGGCCTCGAGCTTTTAGTCTTTAACACCTCTAGTTCCCTAGTGAGCATCTCGACCTTGGTCTTAAGGTTATCCTCTTCCCTAAGATGGTAAATTTCATCACCATTTGGGTGCCCTATAGGTCGTGACCTATTTGTGCTTTCAGTAGCACTAGGTCCAGTCTAAGTGTGAGTTTTTTCAGCAAGCTCATTGAGGTACTCTATGGCCTCATCAGGATTTTTCTCCAAGAATTCACCATTACACATCATCTCTACAAATTGGCGCTCTCTATATGTAAGTCCCTCATAAAAATAGCTTTCCAAGCGCCAACTCTCATACCCATGGTGAGGGCACATACTCAATAACTCCTTAAATCTCTCCCAAGACTGATACAAAATCTCGCTGTCCTTTTGTGCAAAGGTGGAGATTTGCCTTTTGATGAGAAGAAAATATTGCATATTTTGGCTACTTAATTAAAATTTTTTAGCTTAGGAATTTGTTACTTTGAGTTGTTTTCGTTGTTTTTCAGGTTTACAAGCACCAAGAAAGGAGTTTCACTAAATTGCCAGAATTGCCTGTACAGATCAATCATCTTTGAAACTTAAACTGTATTGATGCAAGAAGAACCAGGAGATGAACCACATATTCTTAGAAAGATCCGGAGGTCTATTTTTTGGAGAATTTTACTGCTCATAAAAAGGATTTTTCTAGAGAAAGTTATGCAGTTTTAGTAGACAAAGGTCAGGCTGTGCGGGATTTCAGTGTGAGCAGAAGTTTTGAATGGCATGTGAAGGCTTAAATCCCACATTCCACATCGGTTGGAAACATATTTCTATATCCCACATCCCACATCGGATTGGAAACACATTGCACTCGTGGTATTTGCCTATATAAGACCCACTCCACTTCAGTTTTAGGCATCATCGAAAAATCTGAGATCATCAGAAAGTGAATCCAGAGGACCTTTAGGAGCAATCCATAAGGCCTTTAGGAGGAATCCGAAGTGCAATTCCTGGGCCATTTGGTGTAATCCAGTGGACATCTGCTGGCATTCTAGTGGACCCTGAAGGCTTTGCTACCACGAGGGGAAGCGTCGCCCAACAGCGAGTGGAATTTCTCCCATTTATAGTAATTTATTTATTTTGATTTAGTTTTAAAGTTTAATGTTTAGCACTTGTATTGTGAACTTTAGTTTCATAATTATGAGAGGCTAAAATCTTCAGCTAAGGTTGAAGATGAAGCATTTCCTTTGTTTAGCATTATATTTTCAGATTTGCGCATAACAATTCTGATGTTTTTAGTATAAATGTTCTGTTCAATTATTTGAGTAGATTTTATGATTGATTGCTTTTAATTGTTAAATTGGATATTCCTTGTGTTTCATCTGATGGATACATCGAATCGTTTTCGATTAAATTGGGTTTCCTTTGTGATTTGTTAAAAGCGGATACATTGGATGCTTTTGTTTTGATTGGGATATTTGTTGTTTTTTGTTTAAAGTTGGATTCATGAAATTTTTTGATTACTTTTATAGAACATGAAAATATATGCTTTACTTTGGTGGGGTGGATTCAGACACCTTAGTTTATATATCATTTGCTTTAAAAACAATTAAGTTTAAGTTTATATTTCTTTGTACAATATAATACAAAACTTGGAACTAGGTTAAAATCAAAAACTTGTTGTGAGTTTTAAATTACTTGCAAGCGCACGAGTCGTTTGCAATATAGTGTTGTGTAAGTGCGAGGTCGAATCCACAGGGAATTGCGTTGTGAAAATATTTTTATCTAAACTAAGCCTATTTTAACCTAGTTCCAAGTTTTGTATTATATTGTGCAAAGAAATATAAACTTAAACTTAATTGTTTTTAAAGCAAATGATATATAAACTAAGGTGTCTGAATCCACCCCACCAAAGTAAAGCATATATTTTCATGTTCTATAAAAGTAATCAAAAAATTCCATAAATCAAACTTTAAACAAAAAACAACAAATATCCCAATCAAACCAAAATCATCAAATGTATCCACTTTTAACAAATCACAAAGGAAATCCAATTTAATCGAAAACGATTTTATGTATCCATCAGATGAAACACAAGGAATATCCAATTTAACAATTAAAAGCAATCAATCATAAGATCTACTCAAATAATTGAACAGAACATTTATACTAAAAACATCAAAATTGTTATGCGCAAATATGAAAATATAATGCTAAACAAAGGAAAGGCTTCATCTTCAACCTTAGCTGAAGATTTTAGCCTCTCATAATTATGAAACTAAAGTTCACAATACAAGTGCTAAACATTAAACTTTAAAACTAAATAAAAAGAAATAAATTACTATAAATGGGAGAAATTCCACTCGTTGTTGGGCGGTGCTTCCCCTCGCGGTAGCAAAGCCTTCAGGGTCTACCAGAATGCTAGCAGATGTCCACTGGATTACACCAAATGGCTCAGGAATTGCACTTCGGATTCCTCCTAAGGGCCCTATAGATTGCTCCTGAAGGCCCTCTGGAATCACTTTATGATGATCTCAGATTTTCTGATGATATCTAAAGCTAAAATGGAGTGGGTCTTATATAGGCAAATACCACGAGTGCAATGTGTTTCCAATCCGATGTGGGATGTGGGATATAGAAATATGTTTCCAACCGATGTGGGATATGGGATTTAAGCCTTCACATGCCCTTCAAAACTTTAGCTCATGCTGAAATCCCGCACAGCCAGCACAGCCTGACCTTTGTCTACTAAAACTGCCATAACTTTCTCTAGAAAAATCTTTTTTACGAGCAGTAAAATTCTCCAAAAAATAGACTTCTGGATCTTTCTAAGCATATATGGTTCATCTCCTGGTTCTTCTTGCATCAATACATTTTAATTTTCAAAGATGATTGATATGTACGGGCAATTCTAGCAATTTAGTGAAACTCATTTATTGGTTCTTGTAAACCTGAAAAACAACGAAAACAACTCAAAGTAATAAATTCCTAAGCTAACAAATGTTAATTAAGTAGCCAAAATATGCAATATTTTTCACTCATCAAATACCCCCAAACTTACATTTTGCTAGTCCCTTAACAAAACAAAAAAAATAAAAAAAACTAAATGGAAAACAAATAACATAAAGATAAGTTCATTACTCATGGTATCCAAAAATTTAAGGAGCACTCAAAATCATGAAATTCATTCATAAGCAAGCTTAATCTAACCCATCTTCACAATGAATAAGAATTTAAAACCTAATTACTTACAAGAGGCATGCTAAGATATCACAAGCTTGAATCAGTGTAAAGTGAATTAGCATATATTGATGAGGTTTCCAAATACGTTCAATGTACAATGTTTCCACATTTCAAGATTCACAGAATTTCTCATCAGAATGAACAACGATAGCATAGTTTTATTTTATTTTATTTTGTTTTATCTTTTTTTTATAAGGCTCTGCTATGTTTAGTTTCCTTAAGCTTTCTAATTGACCCATGTAATGAGTGTTGAGTCAATGACTCCCAAACCAGATGGTTTTAGGGTATTAGGTGTAAAGATACCCCTAAGAACTTACTAACTCGAGTCAAAAAGGCTACAAAACTAAACTGGCCTTAATACTATTAAGAAAAATTTCTACCTTTTGACGTGAGCACTCACTGCTTACTGAGGCAAGAGGTCCAGTTACTCAGTAGAAAGTTTCGCAATGATCATTATGAATAAAATTCTCACCTTTTGACGTGAACACTCACTGCTTACTGAGGCAAGAGGTCCAGTTACTCAGTGGAAAGTTTATTGATGATGATCATTATTTTTTTTTCTTTTTTTTTTTGCTTTTCTATGCCCAAGTGTTAATCCCACAAGTCATCCTGTTTCAGTTAAGTCAAGGAAATATACATATTGAAATCGCATGTCATACCTCACACAAATATGTGCTAATGTACTCGTGTTAGATTGACTCAAACATATGAATTCTCAAATGCTCAAAGTAAGTAACAAAGTTTTAAAACTCTATCATCAAATCATGTGTTCAAAATTTTAAGCTCACCAATGAAATCACATCACAATATTTGTTTAGATCAACTAAAATTTCAAAATAACATGAGCATGCATTTACCTTTTTTTTCTTTTTTTTAAATGAAGAAAAACAATAATAAATTAGGACAAAGTGTGTGTAATGTGTCTCCCATACCCCCAAACTTAAATTACACGTTGACTCCAATGTGTGAATAATATGGAAAAAGCTGACCTGCGATATGAAGAGCTATCTGGACTTGGTATGACTCATAGCATACCCCCAAACTTGAATTGAAGTATGCGTTGTCCCTGAAAATAACTAGAAAACAAAAAATACTGGAAACAAACATTAATCATAAATATGTAAAATAATAAATAAACATAAAGGATATGCTGTGGGGTGCCTCCCATGAGCGCTAAGTTTAACGTCTTCAGCCAGACCCAACATTAGTAATCGTGCCTAGCTAAACGCTCCACCATCTGATCAATAAATGGGAGTGAAAAATGATCCTTCCTTGTGGTAGCATTCCACTTACGATAATTTAGACACATTCTCCATCCTGATTGCACATGAATTAGAACCAACTCGTTGTCTTTATTTATCACTACCGTCAATCTAGCCTGCTTTGGCACGACATGAATCAGGCTCACCCACTCGCTATCAAAGATTGGATAAATGATCCCTACATCCAACAACTTTATCACTTCAGTCCTCACAACCTCTTGTATAGCTGGGTTGAGCCTTCTTTGTGGCTCCCTTGATGGCTTGACATTCACCTCCAAATATAACTTGTGCATCACCACCGAGGGGCTGATCCCCTTGATATCCTCAATAGTCCAGCTGATAGCTTCATTGTGCTTTCTTAAAACATCCAATAATTTTCCCACTTGAGCATCAACCAAATCTGAAGCTATAATCAGAGGCAAAGAATCTGCTGGACATAGGAACTTATACTTAAGATTATCCGGTAAAGGCTTAAGTTCCTTCTTGAGGGGTTCAAGTGTTGTGGTCTCCTCCATCTCACTGTTCTTCTGAGAAGCAGACTCCAAAGTAGCATTTGCTTGCTCAAACAACTTATCCGAATCCAAATCCTCTTCAAACTGAGCAAAACATGCCTCTAAGGGGTCCTCAATGCGGGATTCATCCATAGTCTCCTCCGTCTCACTGCTCTTCTGAGGAGCAGACTCCAAAATGGCATTCGCTTGCTCAAGTAACTTATCTAAATCCAAATCCTCTCCAAACTGAGCAAGGCATGCCTCCAGAATGTTCTCAGACTCCCCTCATTTCTTGGGCGCTTGTAATCTCTCAGGGTAAGGCGCTTTAGGTACAAACGACCTAGGGAGATCCTTAATAATAGGTGTGGCTGTAGATGGCTTAGCATCTCTCTTTTCTTTGTTGCCATTTTCTTGCCCCTGTTGCATAGCTGGGTTATCTTCCACTTGATTATCTACTTGTCTCCCAGACCTCAATTGGACAATCAGTTGCACTTGTTCCTGCCCGTGCATAGGAGTTGATGAATTTCTCACCGCAAACTGTTCCTTCAGGTTAGGCTCAGGTTGACTGGGGAATCTTCCCTTCTCTCCTTCACCCAAGTGACTTACGATTTGACCCATTTAACTCTCTAGCTTGGTAATCACTTGGGTGTTTACTATTGTTGCACTCCTTACTTCGCTTATAGATTGGCCGGTCATCTTCTTGAAATCATTGAGGGCATCCTCCAATGACTGTGAAATCGACACCGGTGCTTGAATGGGAGCTTGGTAAGCGGGTGATGGTGCTGGATAGGCTGAGTGACCATAACTTGGAACTGATGGAGGAAATTCAGGAGGGTATTGATTGTGAGCATGATAAGGGGCTCTTCCCTGATGCATCAATTGGTTCTGCATCCATGAAAAATCAGGGTCGTTCTGCCACCCTAGATTGTACGTCTCGGAGTAAGATCCATTTGATTGCCACCAATAGTCATTGAAAGTGTTTATTTGTTCCATAGGATACTCGACAAAAGCCGGCGTAGATGGACAATTCTGTGCTAAATGCATAGGACTAGCACAGATGGAACAACTATCAACATTGAATGTATTGGTTATATTGATGGACTGGCCGGTCATTTTCATGAAATCCTTGAGGGCGTCCTCTAAAGACTATGAAACAGGCGCTGGATTCATCCACATTTTTTTCATATATTTTTATTTTACGGCAAATGCAAATAAACTAAATTAAAATTAAAATTAAAATTAAAATTAAAAAAAACAAAAACGCTAACTAAACTAGTAGAAAAATAAAATTAATTTAGACAAAAATTTCACAAACCAAACAACTCCTCGGCAACGGCGCCAAAAACTTGTTGTGAGTTTTAAATTACTCGCAAGCGCACGAGTCGTTTGCAATATAGTGTTGTGCAAGTGCGAGGTCGAATCCACAGAGAATTGTGTTGTGAAAATATTTTTATCTAAACTAAG
This sequence comes from Bretschneidera sinensis, assembly GCA_023935145.1. NCBI lineage: Eukaryota > Viridiplantae > Streptophyta > Magnoliopsida > Brassicales > Akaniaceae > Bretschneidera > Bretschneidera sinensis. The sequence goes on from CM043700.1 coordinate 119,665,616, forward strand.
CCTATTTTAACCTAGTTCCAAGTTTTGAATTGTCTTTTGCAAAACAAATATAAACTAAATTAAATTGATTTAAAGACTAATGATAAAAACACTAAGGTTTCTGAATCCACCCCACCAAAGTAAAGCATATATCTTAATGTTCTATATAAAAATAATCTATCAAAACATTCCATGAATCCAACTTTAAATAAATCACAACAAATATCCCAATTAAACCAAAACAATCCAATGTATCCGCTTTTAACAAATCACAAAGGATATCCAATTTAATCAAAAACGATTCGATGTATCCATCAGATGAAACACACAGAATATCCAACAAAACAATTTAAACTCAATCAATCATAAGATTTTACTCAAATAATTGAACAGAATATTTATACTAAAAAACATCAGAATTGCATAAACAAATCTGAAAATATTATGCCAAACAACGGCGAGGCTTCATCTTCAACCTTAGCTGAAGATTTTAGCCACTCATAATCATGAAACTAAAGTTCACAATAACAGTGCTAAACATTAAACTTTAAAACTAACAAAAGCAGTAAATTAAAAACTGACTATACATGGGGAGAAATTCCACTCGTTGTTGGGCGGCGCTTCTCCTCATGATAGCAAAGCCTTCGGAGATCCACCAGAATGCTAGTAGAAGTCCTCTAAATTGCACCAAAATGGCACTTGGATTGCTTATTAAAGATAAAGTGAAGAAGGGCTTATATAGGGAAACATCACAAGTGCAATGTGTTTCCAATCCGATGTGGGATACTGCAGATTCCAGCTTTTGCTCTTTGACCTTTGTCTACTAAAACTGCATAACTTTCTCTAGAAAAATCATTTTATTGATCCATAAAATTCCCCAGAAATTAGACATCCGGATCTTTCCAAGCATATATGGCTCATCTCCTGGTTCTTTCTGAATCAATACAGTTTAATCCTAAAAAATGGCTGATCTGTACGAGCAATTCTGGCAATTTAGTGAAACTCCTTTCCAAGCTTGTAAACCTGTAAAACAATGAAAAACAACTCAAAGTAACAAATTCCTGAGCTAACAAATGTAAATTAAGTGGGCAAAATATGCAATATTTGGCACTCATCACCTTTTTAAAGCATTGGTCTTATGTTAGGGAAAGTATTTATTAAAGAAGACCTGAGTCATCTCAGTCCACGACCCAATAGATCGTGGTCTAAGTGAGTATAGCTAACTCTTAGCTCTATCTTTCAAAGCGAAAGGAAAGAAATTAAGTTTCATAATGTCATGAGTTTCATCTTGACTATGACAAGTCGCAACTATTTCCTCAAACTCTCTAATGTGCACATATGGGTTTTCATTATCCAAGCCATAAAATGTAGGGAGTAACTGTATCATCCCTGTTTTAAACTCTAGGTGACAAGTATTGGCTGGAAATATGATGCATGATGGTGTGGCTGTGCGTGTAGGGTGGAGGTAATCATGAAGTGTCCTAGCAACATTCTAATTAGGGTTATCAGCCATGTTAAAATCCTCTAAATTCTCTAATGGGGGTACACTATGGTTTGATCTAGGCGAGGTTTCACTAACGGGTGTGGAAGGAGAGGGTAATTCTATTTTCGGGTCCTCTAAGGAATCTACCTCGCAAATCTCTCGATCTAAGCATACACCAAATGAATCAGAGAGGAAATAAATAAAACAGAAATAAAAAAATCAGAAAATCAAAACTTAGAAAAAAGAAAAATAATAAAAAATACTATAAAAAGTAAGAAGGAAAAAAAATTGCAGTAAGCTAAAAGAAGGAACGAAGTTACCGCCTTTACAGTTGCTGAAAAGAAAAACTATTTACAATTCTTCTACCGTCTTCTTTGAACTTAAGCGCGTTTCCCCGGCAATGACCCCAAAATTTAATTACGCCCAAAGTATAACATGGTAGTTGTAGCACAGCTTTGGGGTGTCAATTCTACAGGCAAACAAGTTAATTACAAAAGAAGATGTAATCCTTAACATGAATGATAAAAGTTGAACAAAAGAATTTGAATAATAAAGTAAAGTGATATGAGAATTATGTAATTGTAATGAAAACTATAATAAAAGCAACAAGGTTCCGGGAATCCTCCGTAGGTTTGTTGCCTTATTCCAATTTCAATTCAGTTGTTTTTATCTCGATTGCAAGTTTCACATCCCAAACAAACAATCGGCAAATATTCAATCAAAGCACATATATAAACCCTAATGCAATTGTTATGAAATACTCTTTACTTTCAAGCACACATGACCTAACTTATAGATTATCAAGAAGCGATAATATATCATAATGAAAATACCGCAGTGATGGATAAATCTATAAGGGAAATCTACCGGAATCAATCACACCTCAACAACATCACATAAGAAGAGCATGACTAGACTTATATGGGGGAGAAATATGCAATCACTGGATTAAGGGGAAATCTTCTAATTAGATAAAAAAATAAATCATAACAATGTTTAATGAAAATAAATCCATACTACAACTGAATCAAGAAAAGATAATAAGAACAACTACACCTAGGGATTCATCTCTTTGCCTTGCTTGGAGATTAGTTGGCTATGGGGCTCATGCTTCCTTGAGTTGCTCCGGCCTCTCAATGATCTCCCCCTTGGTAGCAAAGCTTCGGATATTCCTCAGCTTGCCCTCCAAAAGTTCTCCAAATTCCTCCTAAAGGCTCTCTGGATTGCTCCTAAAGGCCCTATGGATCTGATCCCAGTTCATTCCAAAGCTGAAGTGGAGAGGGGCTTTTATAGGGAAACTCCCGGAGTACAATGTATTTCCATTCCGATGTGGGATACTGCCTGTGTGCGCTCGATCATAGCATGGTGCAATCGAGCGCACTATGGTGCACTGCAAGGTATTTCTGACCGATGTGGGATGTTGCGAGTGCACACTTGCGATCGATCGCAGGCCTGGTGCGCTCAAGTGCACTAGGCATCTTCCAGCTTGACCTATGTCTACTAAAACTGTCATAACTTTCTCCAGAAAATAGACTTCCGGATCTTTCTAAGAATATATGGCTCATCTCCTGGTTCTTCTTACATTAATACAGTTTTAATTTACAAAAATGATTGATCTGTACGGGCAATTCTGGTAATTTAGTGAAACTCTTTTCCAAGTGCTTGTGAACCTTCACTCCGGTGTTCATCGAGTCATTGTGCTAAAAGCAATGATAGCTTTTCCATCTCTTTTGAACTTAAAGTACCTGAAAATGTATCGAAATAGATCAATGATCCAACAATGATACTTTAGAGTTGTTAAGGTATAAAAGTGCAATTTAAACCTAGATCAACTCTAAAATGCTAACAATTAAGTACTGTTAAGGTGCATTTTATGACTCTTATCAGCCTTATAATTATGAGATGTAAAACATAAAGAAATCATACCTTTAATAGTTTAGGCTCACAACTGAGTTGCTGGTATCTTTGTTTAAAATATGCTTAAGAACCGCTCTATCTTCTTTTTATTCTTCTCTTCATTTTTTGGTTGTAACTTGATTGTGTAAATTAAGGGATTAATTCCTTGAATCTTATATATTTCCAATGTGAAACTCGCATAACAAAAACTCAAAATGTTAACAATCATAAGCATGATGTTTGTAGAGAAATAATTAAGGATCTCTTATTTTTTTTTTTAAATTTGAAATTCATCTCAATAAATATCAGATTTCACACACACTAAACTATATTGATCATTTCTTGAAATTCTCCTCAATAAATGCAATAGTGATAGTGAATACATGGTGTGGCTTAGATATTGAAGCCACGGTCATTCCCTGTTAGCTTGGTCTGGGATTTCTTGTTATATAAACAGTTGATATAAGCAATCTCAAACATAATAGTCTCGTTAGTCACTTTTATACTTTCAATTCTCAGTATGTTGTAATATGATCGATAAAGATAGGCAAATAAAATGGCAAAATAGAAATCAAAACAACCACACACAAGAAAAAAACACAATATTTATGTGATTCGGCTAAGACTACGTTCACAGGTGAGAGCAGAGAGAAATTCACTATAAAAAAAATGAAAGGTACAAAGTCTAGTCTTCAATCGTTTTTCAAAACCCTAATAATACCTTTATATAGTACGTTACAAAATAGGTAAAAAATATTCTCAATTTTTTTTCTTTCAAACAGCTTAAAATTTTTGGGTAAGAAGCGAGTCTTTAGGTTGAACAGAAATGCAAGATATCCATGGTTGAAGAAAAACTGAAGCAGTTAAAGGTCAACAACACCACACCCATGGTTAAAGGTGACAAAATTTGATCCTACCTGAAAAGAAAACCTGCTTGCAAAGCCATTTGTGGAAATAAAAAAGAATTTAACCTAAACCCAAGTGAACTGAAACCCAAAATGACTCGAGCTCCAAATGGGACAAACACCACTTGACTCGACCCCGAGATAATCCACAGTCGAATTCAACCCGATCCTAAACCCGTGATAACACAAATTCGAAACCTGAACTCACTTTTTTTTTTTAATTAATAATGGTCAAGTAGATGATATTGTCTCATATCATGAATATATATGAAATGAAGAAGAATGAATACTGAAGTTTACTTAATATAAACATCATTTTAGGTTGCTCTTTTTACAACTACCAATTTTCCAACATATATGGCTTTATAAGTTATTGATAACATACCATTTCGATAAAGCGCTCAATTAATTTTGATATTAACTTGATAAGTTAAAAATTAAAAATGATATTATTCATTTAAATTTATAATTTTCACATAAATAAAATGTGTGCATCACAAATCTGAACAAAGATTAAAAAATAAATCCCATTCATAAGATATAAAACATTTCTATATACTTTAAAAATCAAACTATAGCAACGTTATTTCCAAGAAACTCTTTAAATATAATTTTGTGTTTTGAGTTTGCTAATGTACAATAAGTCGATCAATAAACCATATCTTTAGTTAAAAGAGAGCAATAGGTAAAGCAACTATATTTTTAATACGTCAATAATGTAAGTGATTGTATTTTTTTCTCTTATACAATAATTGAAGAGATTAATTTGTTACTCTTATACAATAATGTAAGTGATTAAATTTTTTTCCATGGGTTAGATTTAAAACATATTAGCAGAATAAAAATTAAGAACATAACTTCTTTGTGTTAAATTATGTTAATTAACCTATTTCACAATCTTAATTACATTATAATTACACTAACTTAGTAGGTTAACTTGAACATAAATAAGAGAGAAATGAAATCACCACTAAAACTTGATTTAGTATGATTTTTGGGTTAACCCAAAAATCACCTGAAACCTTAAGAGACTTGACTCCAACGACCTAAATACGACTTGATTTGAAACTGAACTTAACTCGGTATTAGTAACACATGTTTTTCAATGATTCGAACTCAAACACGACTCAACTCATACTCGAACGCATATCAATACAAGTTGCCCCACGCATCCTGAAATGATATGTCTTGAACGATTCAAGATTTGTCAATCATACGAATTATAAATGGAAAGAAAAGAAGACAACATTTACCCAGGTTCACCCAAGAATAGGGCTATGTCCTACCAGAAGCTTCTTATTATCAACCTCATAAATCTCTTTGTTACAATGTATGCTCAGTACATAAAGAGTATTTATATGCAACTTAAGACATCCTAATTAGGGTCTAATTAAGATTTCCGTTATGCTGCAGAACTACGGCTTTTCATGGGCTCAAGCCCAATTCTCCAAGCAAAAAACTAGGCCCAACTCTTGCACATGACCTAAAAGTTTTGGGGGCGTTGCCCCCTAACCTTTGCCAGCTCACCGGGGAGCAGGCCCCCGTGTTCGTCTGGGGTTCTATAGATCTGGTCCCGTGAAGTATGCACCAACTCTAACAATCTCTCACTTGGTAAATACTTCACACACATGGAAAATTTCCCAATACTCTACTTCTTTAAGCCCATCTCAGTAGTACACCACTCAAACTTTGCTAGACTAACTGCTTTAGTCAAGAAATCTACGTTGTTCACTACTGTATCGACTTTCTCCAAGATTATCACATTTTCTTCAATCTTTTCCCGGATGAAGTGATATTGGATATCAATGTGCTTCGTCTGTGAATGAAATGCAGGATTCTCTGCTAAGAAGATAATACCTTGATTGTCATATTTCACATTCACTGCTTTTTGTTTAAACCCAAGCTCAGCACACAACCTTCCAACATGAGTTATTGCCATATACTCTGCTTCTATAGATGAAAAGGCAACAACACTTTGTCTTTTGCTCATCCAACTCATTGCCCCGCCAAACAGATTGAACATATACCCGCTTGTAGACCTCCTACTATTAATGTATCCTTTCCAGTCAGCATCAATTGATCCTACAATATCAAGATTCTTCTTACCTCCCATATCCTTCATAACATAATGCAAACTCTGATGTGCCACGAAGATATCTAAGAACTCTCTTAATTGCAGTCTTATGCTCTTTCGCAGGATTAGACATATATTTACTTAATACTCCCACTGCTTGGGCAATATCTGGTCTCGTACACACCATGACGTACATCAAGCTTCTAACCGCACTAGCATAAGGTATGTGCGCCATATCTTCAACTTCTTCCTTCTTCTTTGGACATTGTTCTGCAGATAACTTGGTTCCCAAAGGCATTAGAGTCCCTACCGGCTTGCTGTCAGACATGTCGAATTTCTTCAACACTTCTTCAATATACTTTTTCTGACTTAGCCAGAGTTTTTGATTTTTATGATCCCTCTTTATCTGCATGCCCAAGATAAAGTTTGCTGGCCCTAGGTCTTTCATGTCAAACTGCTTTGCCAACAATGCCTTCACAGTACTAATCATCTTCATGTTATTTCCAATCAGCAACATATCATCCACACACAAGGTTAAAATGACAAAATCAACCCCTAATCTTTTCATATAGACGCAGTGATCAGCATAGCTGCGAGTGAACCCGAGCTAAATGGCATATGTATCAAACTTCTGGTACCACATCCATGGTGACTACTTTAGTCCGTACAAAGACTTTTTCAGTTTACAAACCAGCTCTCCCTTGTCTTTGCTCACAAAGCCTTCAGGCTGTTTCATGTAAATTTCCTCCTCTAAGTCCCCATGAAGGAAAGTTGTCTTCATATCTAGTTGTTCAACCTCTAGATCATAAACAGCTGCCATAGATAAGACAAATCTCTGTCGGTTTGACTGGGCATTTGTTGTCGATCGACTAACTGGTTTGCTTGAGACCGAAGAATCGGTCCTTGAAATTTTATTGGCATATTGGGGGAGGTTTTCGAGACACACTGCGGTGGTGGTGATGACTTTTAGTCGTCGGATTTTTGCAAATCTATTGTCAAAATTTTGTTTTTTTTTCGGTTGAGATATGATTTAGTCCATAGTGTTGCTCTAACGTCCGATCATTGTGAAATTTTGCATGGTGTTAGATATGGAGGTGACGAACTCAGTGGAGCACATCATTGGATTTTTGACTGTCGAATCATCGTGGATCTTGATTGTCGGGCTTTCGCTGATCTGAAAGAGAAGATCCAATTTTTAGTGATATTTGCGGGACATGTTTTCTTAGATCTGATGAGATTTGATATATTTTGTAGCAATGAATCGATGACTCATTTGTATCGGCATCTTTAGATAATATTTTTGTCATTTCCCACTAACAACACTATTCTGTTGATGCCAAAAATCTACCATATGAGCTCACAGACCCCTGCACAAATGTAAAACACGTAAACTATAAGGTCCCCCGAAGGTTATTCCCCGAGGGGACTCTCCGATACCCAGGTCAGTGATTTAAAAGAATAATAAGAGAATAAAAAGGTTAGAGAGCTGTGTCATTATAAATTATTTGTACCTATGACAATGAGAGCTCTTTTTTTATAGATTCTTGGAGCAGAGTCAAATTAGGAAAGTTATTAATGTTGAGTGTTATAGTAAGATTAAGGTTCCCATAGGCTGCAATGTTCTTATAAGACCAGGGTTTCCATAGGCTGGAGTGTTCTGATAGGATTAAGGTTTTCATAGAGTGGAGTGTTCTAGTAAAATTAGAGTTTTCATGTGAGATTACCGTTTTGCCTTTTGCCACATGTAACCATTTGACTGGTTATTCTGTCTTATTTATAAAATTACATTCTTGCTCTTGGAGGGTGCCATATGCCATTACGTTATTGATTGAAGAATTTTCCCCCTATATCACCACTTTAAGTGGATATTATTGTTGACCCTCACCCATATTTTAATGATGACAAAACACAACTGCTATTATTTTAACAATTCAAACTAAGTGTAGTAAACAACAAAAGCATTCAACTAAGGATCAAAGTGCAAGAACTCAAACCGAATCAAACTATCAAGTGAAGACTGAAGAACTAGTATAGGTTTAAAGTATTAGAACCATTGTAAGTCCCACTTATACATTGTAATAGCTTGTTCAATGGCTCGAACACAAAAGGTTTTCTAAACCGATCATTTTAAAACAAATGTTTTAAGTTAAAACAGAAAAACTGGGTTGGAAGACAACCTAGTCGACTGGGTACATATACCAGTCGAGTGGTATATGAGACAGTATGTCTCCAGTCGACTGGGTTAGTCATACCAGTCGATTGGTAAAATGGACAGTAAGTCCCCAGTCGACTGGATGAAAAATACCAGTCGATTGGTACCTCAAAAGCTTTGAAAATGAGATTTTTCAAGAGAACCCAGTCGACTGGTATCACGACCTAGTCGACTGGTAGTTTAAAAATATGACCGTTGGACACCAAATCTGAACGTTTTAAAAGCAAATCTTTTTCAAATTAAAGTTAAAACGACCATATTATTTGATGGCTATATAAACCCATTCTATTGAGCTTTCAATACAGAGCTGTACATATTCAAAAAGAGTTGATCTTACAAAATCAAGTTATTGTACTCTTTGAAACACAAAAAGCTTTGAAATATTCTTGTTGAGCCATTCTTCAAACTTTACTTTGAAAAAGAGACATTATTCAGTTGTATAAGCTTCCATTTACTGTTTCTCTACCATTTACTTTACAACATCTTTTGTAAAAGGATTACTTTCGAAAGGAAGGGGATTACTTCCGAGAGGAAGGGGATAGCTTTCGAGAGGAAGGGATTGTAAGGTTTGTACAACACCGGGAAAGTTGTACGACTAAGTTACTTAATGGATTACTTCAAGGAGGTTCCTTGAAGAGAGTGGACGTAGGGTTGGAACGAATCCGATATTGCCGAACCACTATAATCTGAGTTTGCATCCTCTACTCTCAAATTCTTTATTTACAGCACATTACTTGTCTTAATTGTTTGCCGCTTTTACGTTTTTATAAACTTGTATTAATTCCGCAAAAAAGTTTTAAAAACCTAATTCACTCCCCTTCTTGGATTGAAACCTCGATCTACAATTATGATAGTATTGTGGGGTAATTAGTAATGATATTGTGGGTGAACTTATATTGTATTCAAATCAATTATAGTACTTGTATATGAAATTGCTTCAATAAAAAAATATATTCTATTTTAATCAAGTGGGTCGCTAATTTGGTAATTTCGTCAAGTTAAAAATAGAAATCTAAGGACAATGATCAAATAGAGATAAATTTAAAATTATTAGGAAGACCTTGTTTAAATTGAATCTTCCAACATGAAATTAAATAAGTTGTCAAACATTCTGGATGAAAGGTTACCTTTTCTCACTACAAGTAGGGTCAATTTAAGAATTTTTTATTCCGATTTTTTTTGAAGGATTTTTTATTCCGTTTTTGAGGAGTGGAAATTATTGAAATTTTCAAGTCATTTTCATTAAAATTATATTACAATTTGCATTATATTCAATGTAGAAAATGTTCATGTTAAGTGTTTACGCATAAGTTGACAATTCTACAGGTCATATAATTTTGTTGGTCAATATTCATCACGTACATGGAAATTGAGTTGATGATGTGGTAGCCAGTGACCGGAAAACTAAGAAATGTTGACACTGAAATATAATTTTGATCCATACTTGGTCAATATTCATCACTTAAATGGTAATTGGGTTGATGGTGTTGTAGCCCATGACTAGAAAACTAAGATATGTTGACATTGAAATATAATTTTGATCTCTACTTAGTTAATATTTATTTTATTTGGATTCGGGTTTGAGTGTTAAACACGGATACGTGTCCGAATATCGAACTAATCTATTTTAATAATTTTTCGTAAATTTTTCTTTAATCTAAAATGTTCAAATGCTATACTCTCTTTCAAGTGTCGAGAATTCAACACAAATATAATTGGATATAGTGAAAAGTCTATATAATATAAATCAATATTCACTTACATGGTGTAGGTGACTAGAAAAAAATTAAGATAGTACGTTAATTAGCAAAAGAATGTTTATAGGAGAATCTAACCTCCATTTTAAGATTCCTAGAAAAATAGCTTCAATCTGCGTTGGAGAACCGTTATACTTTGCTAACAGCAATTTCTGAAGCCGAAAGTTCTTCTCATTTGCGTAAGATTTTTTTTCTTTCTTTTGGATCAAGTCAAAATCTCTACGGTAAGTCTGAATATACTATATATCTTAGTTTGGATCAACTCATTCATACTCTAAATTTTCTTTTTCTTGCTTAAATCATTTGTTTTCTTAATTAAGTACTCCTTTTTGTTCATTCAAAGTAAGAAAATCTGAAAAGCAAAATGTCTAGAGTCTTCTCTTTTTTCTTGCTTATGTTATTGTTGATGGGATCAAAAGCTAAAGCAAAAGTTGAGGACAACTGCCCATTGACTCACCGGATTATAGGGAATATTGGTGGTCTTATTCATAATAGCTCTCGGGTAGGCAAGGAGCAGAAGACAGCCATGGAAATAGCTATTAATTGTTTGGGCTGATGCATTGATATAGCATTACCAAGAATGAAACAGTAACATTCTCTCTCGCTTGTTTCCAACTACTAATTGAATGAAGGTTTCTTCAACTTTCATACAAAATAAAAAATAAAAAATGAAGGTTTAAACAACATTACTTTAACGGTTACAAAAAAATTGCTATGCCAATTTGCAAGGTCAGGTTAGGAATATCTCTCGATCAGCCCCATACTACTGTCGAATTCGGCCAATTTTGATAGTCAAATTCTGTCATGGCATGATCTTGTTGGTTACTGTATGTCTAGTTATACCCAATATTTAAAATTCCTGGTCCTCTACTCATTCCAATTGTTTTTTGGTTTCAGGTTATAAGGTTGTGTTTGTTTACATTTAATGGATCACTTAATGAATCTTACGGAATCAAGCCTAAAATTGAATCTAAATACCATTTAGATGGTATTTTGGATAAAAATACCTACTCTATATTACTAAAATATCACAAATACCCTCTCATCACCAAAACTCATCTATTAAAAAAGTTTGCTTCCAAACCAGTTGCCGCCACCAAGGCACCACTGCCTCCGCCATCGTTAATGGAACCACCACCGCCACCACTGTTAATGGAATCAACGCCCCCAACAACCTCACAGCCACCAAACCCCACCTTCACAACGCTCCAATCGTTAATGGAACCACTGGCCTTCTTGTTAATCTTAACGAGAGCTCTCAGACCAAAGCTTTGTGTTCAACACTAGTTAGCTTTATACCGGACCCCTTCAACGTCGTCATGAAAACCGTCACTTTGTTTGTCGGCTCATAAAATACTGGCAACTCACCGTTACACAGCTCGATGTCGTCGTAATAAATCTTTGCGGAGCTTCCTTTCTCGTAGTATATCCCAATTTTGTTGTTAGGGTTTGTAGCTATCATTGTGATGTCAAATTCAGGGGAGATCAAAACAGTGACATTAGGTTGAATCCCTTGATGGAGACGTTGTCGATGGTATAGTTCGGAGCTCCTAGTCGAAAACAAGGTAAAGGATTCTAACGGGGCTCTGATGACGACGGTGAGAATGAGAATTGTGACGCGAGGAAGAAGCAAAGACAGTGGCAACAATGACTATGGCGGGGTTTACGGCGAGTAAGGTGCTCGTACGACGGGCATTCTCCGGAGGAGGGACTCGGTAGACTTGATCCTTTGGGATTTAGATGAGAGAGAGATAGTTTCACCAAAAAATAATAAATTCTTTTCCTTTGAGTTTCCTTTTTTCTCTCTCTAGCAAAGAGTGAAAGAAATAATAATTAAATTAATTTTATGATGAATTATTTTTAATTTTATTGACTATTTAAGCATTAAGTAATATGTATTCATTAATAATTCAGTTTATTTTTATTTTTAAATTGGTTATTTAAATAAACTAGGATTATAGTTCAATCTATTAAAAAAAATAAAATCAATTGAGAATATTTTTGTAATGAAACATATAAATTTTATTTAAATCAGCAGCTGACTTTTATTTGCAACAAAGTCACGTTCTTAATAGTTAAGAGTGTTAAAAAAAAAATATAAATTCAGATATTTCAATCAATTCAATTATCAAATAGCCTAAACATTTAACAATTTAGCATTTAGACACCATTTTTTATTAGTTCAAAGCCATTCATATGATCTTTCATTATTAAGCATTTATGACATAAAAAACGAACACCACTTATAAGTCACCCTCCTCCAATCACTAATGTTCCATCTAGCTGGTACTTGTTGGCTGTTGCACTAGTCCAAAATTAATATCTTATGATGTCATTTTCAGCAATCAACCTCATTGGTAGCAAGCCTGTGCAAGCCATCGTTGGAACAATATCAATGGAAGAAGCAGCTCTAGTCACTGAGGTAGATAATACCACCAAAGATATCCCCATCATGTCCTTAACTTCACCTTCCATAACCCCGCCATTAATAATGCCAAATCAATCTCCCTTTTTTATCCAAATGGCTGATGATATTTCTGTACAAATGCAATGTTTATCTGCCATTATAGGCCACTTCAGGTGGCGAAAGGTCACTGCAATTTACGAACAGAAAAATGGTCTCTCCATTGATTATGGACACTTAACTCTCTTCTCTGATTCACTTCGAATAGTTGATTCAGAGATTGAAAACCACTTAGCTTTACCCCCTTTATCCTCACTCTCTGACCCAAAATCTACTATAGAAGAAGAGCTTAGGAAACTGAAGAGCAAGAGCAACAGGGTGTTCATAGTAGTTCAATCTTCTTTAGAGTTAGCTATCTTGCTCTTTGAGAAGGTGAAGCAATTGCACATGATGCAAAAAAGGTTATGTGTGGATTGTCAAAGATGAGATAGCAAGCCTTCTTGATTCTGTTGATTCCTCTGCTTTGTACAACATGCAAGGTGTACTTGGTTTCAAAACCAGCATTGCAGAATCTAGAAACTCCTATAGAGAATTTAAAACTAAATTCCGAAGAACCTATTGTTAGAACTTAAATATAATCTAAACATGCTAAACAATTTAAATAGCATATAGATTAAATGCGGAATTATAAAGACCATAAACATACCTCCGGCCATTGAAGCTTTTCGCTTACACAATCCACTATTCTCTCGATATTGGTTCTTCTAGACTCTCAGTGTTCTCTTCAATTTGATGGTATATGAAAGAAAAATGAGTAGTACCGAGTCTAGGGACCAAACCTGTATTTATACATGTTCTTCCATCAAGAACTTCTTTGTGTTAAATTATGTTAATTAACCTATTTCACAATCTTAATTACATTAAAATTAAACTAACTTAGTAGGTTAAATTGAACATAAATAAGAGAGAAATGAAATCACCATTAAAACTTGATTTAGCATGATTTTTGAGTTAACCCAAAAATACCCAAAACCTGAAGAGACTTGACTCCAACGACCTAAATACGACTCGATTTGAAACTGAACTTAACTCGGTATGAGTAACACATGTCTTTCAATGATTTGAACTCAAACAGGACTCGACTCGTACTCGAACTCATATAAATACAGCCCCACGCATCTTGAAATGACATGTCTTGAATGATTCAAGATTTGTCAATCACACGAATTATAAACAGAAAGAAAAGAAAACAAGATTTACCCAGGTTTACCCAAGAATAAGGCTACGTCCAGCCAGGAGTTTCTTATTATCAACCTCACAAATCTCTCTATTACAATGTATGCTCAGTACATAAAGAGTACTTATATGCAACTTAAGACGTCCTAATTAGGGTCTAGTTAAGATTTCCATTATGCTGCAGAACTACGGCCCTTCATGGGCCCAAGCCTAATTCACCAAGCAAAAAACTAGGCCCAACTCATGTACATGGCCTAAAAGTTTCGGGGGTGCTGCCCCCTAACCCCTACTCGCTCACCGGGAAACGGGACCCCATATTCGTCCGGGGTTCTACAGATCTGGTCCCGTGAAGTATGCACCAACTCTAACAATCACTCACTTGGTAAATACTTCACACACATGAAAAACTTCCCAATACTCTGTTTCTTAAAGCCCATCTCAGTAGCACACTACTCAAACTTTGCAAGACTAACTGTTTTAGTCAAGAAATCTGCGTTGTTCACTGCTGTATTGACTTTCTCCAAGATTATCACATTTCTTCAATCTTTTCCTGGATGAAGTGATATTGGATATCAATGTGCTTCGTCTGTGAATGACATGCAGGATTCTTTGCTAAGAATATAACACCTTGATTGTCACATTTTACCTTCACTGCTTTTTGTTTAAACCCAAGCTCAGCACACAACCTTTGAAGCTAAACCACTTCCTTTCCAACATGAGTTATTGCCATATACTCTGCTTTTGTAGATGAAAGAGCAACAACACTTTGCCTTTTGCTCATCTAACTCACTGCCCCACCAAACAGATTGAACACATACCCGTTTGTAGACCTCCTACTATTAATGTTTCATTTCCAGTCAGCATCAACTGATCCTATAATATCAAGATTCTTCTTACCTCCAATACCTCCATAACATAATCCAAACTCTGACATGCCACGAAGATATCTAAGAACTCTCTTGATTGCAGTCCTATGCTCTTTCCCAGGATTAGACATATATCTACTCAATACTCTCACTACTTGGGCAATATCTGGTCTTGTACACACCATAGCGTGCATCAAGCTTCCAACTGCACTAGCATAAGGTATGTGCGCCATATCTTCAGCTTCTTCCTTCGTCTTCGGACATTGTTCTGCAGATAACTTGGTTCCCAATGACATGGGAGTCCTTACCGGCTTGCTGTCAGATATGTTGAATTTCTTCAACACTTCTTCTGACTTAGCCAGAGTTTCGATTTTCAAGATCCCTCTTTATCTGCATGCACAGGATAAAGTTTACGGGCCCAGTGCTAATCATCTTATTATTATTTTCAATCAACAGCATATCATCCACATACAAGGTTAAAATGACAAAATCAACCCCTAACCTTTTCATGTAGACTCAGTGATCAGTATAGCTGTGAGTGAACCCGAACTGAATGACATATGTATCAAACTCTGGTACCATATCCGTGGTGACTGTTTTAGTCCGTACAAAGACTTCTTCAATTTACAAACCAACTCTTCCTTGTCTTTGCTCACAAAGCCTTTGGGCTATTTCATGTAAATTTCATCCTCTAAGTCCCTATGAAGGAAAGCTGTCTTCACATCTAGTTGCTCAACCTCTAGATCATAAGCAACTACCATAGATAAGAAACATCTAATAGATGTCAACTTTGCTACCGAGGAAAATATCTCACTATAGTCAATTCCCTCTATTTGCGAGTACCTTTTTGCAACCAGACGTGCCTTATACTTTTCTACCATTCAATTTGCATTTGTTTTCTTCTTGAAAATCCATTTACACCCAATTGTCTTCCCATCTTTAGGCAATTTCACAAGGCTCCATGTTTCATTATTATCTAGTGCCTGCATCTTCTCTTTCATAGCATCCTCCCACAGATTTGCATCCTCCGAGGTCATTGCCTCTTTCACTGTGCTAGGATAATCACCAGTAATATTTAAAGCATATAATGCACTGTAAGTACTATAGGAATACCTGATGGTTGGTCTCCTAACCCGTGTTGATCTCCTTATGACAAGCGTGGTCTCTACCTCCAAGCTAGCATCTGAATCCTCATCTTCTACATTTTAAATTACTCGTAAGCGCATGAGTCGTTTGCAATATAGTGTTGTGCAAGTGCGAGGTCGAATCCACAGGGAATTGCGTTGTGAAAATATAATTTTATCTAAACTAAACATATCTTAACCTAGTTCCGAGTTTTGAATTACATGTTGCAAAACAAATAAAAACCAAACTAAATTGATTTAAAACTAATAATAAAGACACTAAGGTTTCTGAATCCACCTCACCAAAGTTAAGCATATATCTTCATGTTCTAAAAATAGTCTATCAAAACATTCAATGAATCCAACTTAAAACAAAAACAACAAATATCCCAATTAAACCAAAAGCATCCAATGTATCCACTTTTAACAAATCACAAAGAAAATCCAATTTAATCAAAAACAATTTGATGTATCCATCAGATGAAACACATGGAATATACAACAAAACAATTTAAACGCAATCAATCATAAGATTTTACTCAAATAATTGACATAACATTTATACTACAAAAAAAATCAGAATTGTATAAACAAATCTGAAACTATTATGTCAAACAACGGCGAGGCTTCATCTTCAACCTTAGTTGAAGATTTTAGCCACTCATAATCATAAAACTAGAGTTCATAATAAAAGTACTAAACATTAAACTAAAAAAAGCAGTAATGTAAAACTGACTATACATGGGAGAAATTCCACTCGCTGTTGGGCGGTGCTTCCCCTCGTGGTAGCAAAGCCTTCGGGATCCACCAGAATACTAGCAGACGTCCACCGGATTACACCAAATGGCACCAGGAATTGAACACTAAAGATGAAGTGAAGATGGGCTTATATAGGGAAATACCACGAGTGCATTGTGTTTCCAGTCTGATGTGGGATACTGCAGATTCCAGCTTTTGCTTTTTGATCTTTGTCTACTAAAACTGCTATAACTTTCTATAGAAAAATCATTTTATTGATCTGTAAAATTTCCCAAAAAATAGACATCCGGATCTTTCCAAGCATATATGGTTCATCTCCTGGTTCTTCCTGAATCAATACAGTTTAATCATCAAAAATGGCTGATCTGTACGAGCAATTTTGGCAATTTAGTGAAACTCTTTTCCAAGCTTGTAAACCTGTAAAACACCGAAAAACAACTCAAAGTAACAAATTCCTAAGCTAACAAATGTAAATTAAGGGGCCAAAATATGCAATATTTGGCACTCATCACTACATCAGAAACATGAATATCTTGCTCAGACCCATCTGACTCAATATCTAAAGTATCTGGTGCAGTTTGTGGGGTAGTCTCCCACTCTTTATCTCCCGGGCTAAGATCAATTTGAATCTATTTTGGCTGTTCTTGTACATTTTGGACAGCCGCCACATCCCTTTGTGTTTCCCTGAATATGACATATCTGCTATAAACTATACTCTTATTTTCTGGATTCCATAACTTGTACCCTTTGACCCCATTCTTATAACCAATGAAGATGCACTTCACTAATTTGTTGTCAAGTTTGTTCCTCTTTTCTTTTGGCACATGCATATAAGCATCACAACCAAACACCCTAACATGATCCAAACTTGGCTTTTTCCGAATAATGCCTTAAACGGTGTCTGATCCTATAAAGCTGATGTAGGTGACCTGTTCTTCAGATAACATGCCGTAGCTATAGCCTCTGCCCAGTACTCTAGCTCCAAGCATGCACAACTCAACATACTCATCGATTTCTCCATGAGTGACCGATTGAGTCTCTCAGCCACCCTATTCTATTGAGGTGTATATGGAGTTGTTTTCTATCTTGTAATGCCGTTTGCCATACAGAATTGCTCAAACTTGTCTGAGCAAAATTTCCCTCCATTAACTGTTCTCAGAACCTTTATCTTTTTTTTCATTTGATTTTTTACCAATATTTTAGACTCACGGAACTTATCAAACGCTTCAACTTTACTCTTAATGAAATAAATCCATGCATACCTTGAAAAATCATCAATAAAAGAGACATAATACATTGATTTTCCAAGAGATTAGACCAGAACTGGCCTAAACATATCACTATGTATTAAATTCAGTATACTTTTTACCCTCATGCTAGAAGACTTAAAACTCATACGGTTCTGCTTGCCATGTAGACAATGCTCACAGAAACCGAATTCCATGGAGCAATCTGGGACTCCCTTCACCATCTGCTTTGACAATAAATTAGATAGTCTTTTTTCATCGATATATCCAAGCCTTTGATGCTACAACATAGATGGCGTCGCCTTATCATCAGTCACTTTCTCAAAGATAAACCTCCATTGCACTGACTTTGTACTGTATTTCCCAGCAGCTTGTACAACTTACCATACTGAACACCTCGTACAATTACTAACGATCCATGAGTCATCTTGCACGAATTTTTGTCACAGCTGAGATTCACTCCCTCATCTGCCATATTGCTGACTGATATTAGGTTCCTACTAAGACCCGAATATGCATCATACTTAGAAGTGTTTTGACTGTCCCATCATTCATCCTTAACTTTACCTTCCCATGACCAATAATTTTCACCGGAGAGTTATCTCCCAATAAAATGTTTCCCCCATCAAAGGTTTTATATTCATGAAACCAGTCCCTGTGAGGTGTCATGTGAAAGGATGCTCTTATGTCAATTATCTAAATACTTTGATCTGATTGAGCCAAATATGATGCCATATTTAAGTCACCAGCATTATTATAATACTAGTTCTTGTTAACTTAAGCTGATATCTCGCCTATTTTCTTTTTAGGGTTCATATTCTTACTTCTGCGCTCATTCTTTAGATGCCCAGGCTTCCTACACTTCCAACACTTTAACCCAGATTTATCCCTACTTTTCGATCTTCCTCTGAACTTGGGTTTATCATCAGAACACTTATAGCCTTTATCACGGGTTCGCTCTCTCATAGATAAGGCCTCATTTGACAAGTTCTCTGTACCTTGCTGCCTCATCTCCTCAGACAATAGAGCTGTCACGACATTCTTAAAAGACATATTAGTACCAATCGCAACTATCAAGTTATCCCACGAATCAGGCAGTGAACAAAGCAACGTAATAGCCTTATCATCATCCATTACATCAATACTAATAGATAATAAGTGACCTATCAAAGTGTTGAACTCATGTAGATGAACAGAGAAAGAATTACCCTAAATCATCTGAAGGTTGTACAGCTTCTTCCACAAAAACAATTTGTTTACCAAAGATTTACTCTGATAAAGGCTTTCCAGCTTCTTCCAGAGATCTTTCACAGTTTTTTCTCTAGAAAAGTTTATTAGGACAGAATAGGCCAAGCAAAGCTGAATCAGACTTCGTGTCTTCCGATCGAGTTTCTCCCACTCCGTGATGGTCACAGAAGATGATGTCGAAACCAACACCGATGATGCCTCTGCCGTGAACGCCGTACTTTTCGATATCTCATTGACTATCACTATCCACAGATCCTTATCCACGAGTAGATCCTTTATCTTCAGTTTTCATACCTCGAAGCTATTCCCTCCGAACTTCTTGATTTCATTTTGTGATCCAATCGACATCTCTGATCGTTAATCCTCGAACACAAGGCTCTGATACCAATTGAACGATTTGAGATCTGTCAATCACATGGATTATAAATAGAAAGAAAAGAATACAAAATTTACCCAGGTTCACCCAAGAATAGGACTACGTCCTGCCTAAAGTTTTTTTATTATCAACCTCACAAATCTCTCTGTTACAATGTATGCTTAGTAAATAAAGAGTATTTATATGTAACTTAAGACGTCCTAATTAGGGTCTAATTAAGATTTTCGTTATGCTGCAGAACTATGGCTCTTCATGGGCCCAAGCCCAAACCGCCAAGTAAAAAACCAGGCACAACTCATGTACATGGCCTAAAACCAGGACCCTCATGTTTATTCGAGGTTCTACAGATTTAGTCTTGTGAAGTATGCATCAACTCTAATATGTCTTGGATCTGTTTGCCACCTTTAATCATGACTATGAGTAGTGCAGTGTCGTTGAAATCTTGCTAAATAATATAAAATGCAAGACTAATATTTGACCACTTTTCAATATTGAGGGGCTTATATGGGCCCAAAATTTCACTATTTTTTTTTTTGGACTCTATACCACTTTTCAATATAGAGATTTGATCATCTATTTGATTTTGTCTTTGAAGTTTCAATTTAAGCAATATATTCTTTATAGTTTCAAAATCTAGTCAACTTCTCTACTAACCTCATATTTTTATCAAGAACTTAATAGAAGTCCATCATAAACTCTTATTTGGTCAATTTGAAAGCTGACTTGGCTAAAATGAAAACATTATGAAGAAATTTATCTTCATATCACGTATACGTGTCAATAAGTGGTTCAAGATTTGACGCAGAATAAAGTGTATGACATTTTATTTTAACTTGAATCATGTGTGTTTAAGTGAAAAAATTATCTTTTATAAAAATCCGAATTAGTTCAACTTTAATCGGCATGTAACTTGTTTGTCCAATTATGTATTGGTTATTTTTCCAACTTGTTGATGCCGAAAATCTGTCAGACGAGCTCACGGACCCTAGTGCACATGAAAAACATGTAAACAAAAAAGTCCCCTAGGGGTTATACCCCGAGGGAGACTCTCCAAAGCCTAAGTCAGTGATCTGAAAGAATAATCAGAGAATAAAAAAGCTAGAGAGTTGTGTGATTATAAGTTGTTTGTACCTGTGATAATGAAAGCCCCTTTTTTTAAAGTCTTGGAGTAGATTTCAATTAGAAAATTTATTATTGTTGAGTGTCATAGTAAGATTAGGGTTCCGATAGGTTGTAGTGTTCTGATAGGACTAGTGTTTCCATAGGTTGAAGTATCCTAGTAGAATTATGGTTTTAGTATGAGATTATTGTTTTGCCCTTTGCTATATGCAACCATTTTACTCGTTACTCTATCTTATTTATGAAATTACCTTCTGGCCCTTGAAGGGTTTCCATGTGTCATTATGTTATTGGTTGATGAATTTTCTCCTACATCAAATGACATCCACTTCCTTGAGTGTAGTTCTGCAATTAAGGAAATAGTTATTGGTATGCGCGTAAGTGAGAGTTCTTGAATTGACCTCTTTGTGTTTTGAACCCTAGAAATGCATGGTATTTTTTATTTTTTATATTTGATTAGAGTACTGAGCTTAGGTTTGATATTTTTGAACTTTAATTACAAAGTCATTCACGGACTTGGGGATCAATATTTTTTTTTAACTTTAGGTATAAAGTTGTCCACGAACTCGGGGCCTTAGATCGGTATTTTAGGACTTCAGGTACCGAGTCGTCTAGAGACTCAAGGCCTTGGGCTTGGTATTTTGGAACTTTGGGTACCAAGCCATCGAGGGACCCGTGGCTCTAGGCTGTATGTTTTTTAACTTTAGGTATCAATCCGTCCAAGGACTTAGAGCCCAAAGCTCGATATTTTGAAACTTTAGTTACCGAGCCGTTCAGGGACTCAGGTCATTAGGCTTGGTATTTTGGAACTTTAGGTACCAAGTTGTCCAGGGACTCGAGGCCCTAGCTTCGGTGTTTTTGAACTTTAGGTACCGATTTGTCCAAGGACTCTCAGTATTTTGAAACTTTAAGTATTGAGTTATCTATGTACAATGGGCTATAGGTTCGGTATTTTGGAACTTTATGTACCAAACCGTCCAGGGACTTGGGGCCTTGGGCTTGGTATTTTTGAACATTAGGTAATGAGCTGTCCAAGGACTCGAGGCCCTGGGCTCGGTTTTTTGGTTTTTTTGGGTTGCATTTGCGATGTTTCTTATGGATAAATACTAAGGCTTTGTCCTTTGAAAAACTTTTTTTGAGCTTGTTATGCTTGTAAGAAGGCTATAGGCTTGCCCAAAAGGCTAACTTGGCGTGGGAAATGCTCACTAGCCATGGGAAGTGGACCGAGCCCATTAAGAGCTTAAAGATCAGGGCTCAGTCTTTTTGCTTTGAAAGTATCGAGGCTTATCAAAGCTTAGGGCTTTTGGCTTGGTCTTTTTGTGAAAGGCTCCCATCAAACTTCTAGCATAAAAGTATAGAGGAGAAGAATAGCTCGGGTTTTCCTCCTCAGAGTTTTGATGAAAAATATACAGAGAAGAGGAATAACTCAGGGCTCCCTTATCGAGGTTTCTGTGAAAAATATATCGAGGAGAAGAATGGCTCAAGACTCCATCCTTAGAGTTTTAGTGAAAAAATATCTGAGAGTGAGAGGTGTTCAGGGTATTCTCCTCATGATTTTGCTAAAAAAGTGTGTTGAGGGTAAGGATTGCTCAAGGTAATTCCCTTAAGCTTTTGACTGAAAAATGTCGAGGGTAAGCGGTGCTCGGGACACTCTCATCGAGATCTTGAATTTATTACGTTCTTAGGGGCTCAATATATTCCCTTGGTATGTTTAGAGGCTTTCTTGCTCGGGACAAGTTCGAGACTTTCTTGCTCAGAGTAGGTCCGAGGCTTTCTAGTTGAGAGTTTTTTTTGGTGGAAATTAGACGTCCAACTAGTGTTCTTGAAGTTCTTATTGAGAATGGTTGAGGGTTAGAAATGCTCGGGGCATTGACTTAGGGCTTTTAAATAAAAGATGGTTGATGAGGTGTAATGTTCAAGGCATTATACTTGGGCTTTTGTGTAAAAAATGATTGAATAGGTGAACTGCTCGAGGTGACTTCTTGGGTCTTTTGGAGAAAATTTATTGAGGAGCTAAGGTGTTCAAGCTGTCATTTTCAGGTTTTTAGAAATGATGTGCGTAGGAGCTGAAACATTCAGGACACTATCATCGGGCTCTTGGATAAAAGGTACTGAAGAGCTAGGGCACTTGGGTTACTGTCTTGAGCTTTTTGGCTTGAGAGCTTTATCCAAGTCCTTTTCTATGCTTAAGAGTGTGTTGGCTGTTTAGCTTTAGGATGTTTATATCCTACGATGATAGGCCATCGAAGGTGAGAAAGAGATCCTCATATAAGTTTTTGGCGTTGGTTGGAAAGTTCCTGCCTATCGAGTCACACGGCTAGGTTAGGCACCATCTGAATAAGATCCAGGAATTGCTCTTGGATGACTAGGGTATATGGTATGATTTGTGGTAGACAGTGAAATTGTTTGCTTAAGACCATTGGTATGGCTCCGATTGTCTCTCGGAATGATTGAAGTGCTCGTGAATTTTCTCGTTCTAGTATAAGTTGAGGATTTATACCTGGGATTATTTCCTTAGGGACATAAAGAAAAGATGTGATCAATTAATTGTCTTCTATTTTTCTTGAAGAAAATGGGTTAAGTAGTTGAGGCATTTAGGTCAGTGTCTTTAAGAGACCCTCAAAGAATAGGAAAGACCCCCGATTAGCTATTGTTCAACTCTCTGAGGTATACTTAGGTCTTTGATGCCTCGAGAGTGAGGGCTTGTGCCTCAAGGATAAAGGCTTGTTGCGTCAAAGATGATGATTTTGGGGTGCTAGAGATGCCGACTTTAGTGCGTCAAGGATGGCGGCTTTGGTGGGGCAATGGCTGATGGATTTTAATGCTACAATGGTTGACGACTTCACTGAGTCAGAAATGATGACTTTGGTGAGTCGGTGATGCCAACTTTAGTACATCATTGGTTGATGGCTTTGGTGAGTCGGAGACGACGACTTCTGTGTGTCATTGATTGATGGCTTTGATGTGTCATTGGTTGACGGCTTTAGGGTGTCAAGAATGATGAATTTAAGCGTCGGGGATGACGAATTTAGGCGTCGGGGACAACGAATTTGGTGCGTTAATGGCTGACGGCTTTGGTGCGTGGATGACTATGACTTTAGTGCTAACTTTGGTGCGTAATTAGTTGATGCCTTTCAATGTGTCAGTGGCTAGTGGTTTTCGTGCGTCAGTGACGATGACTTTGGTGCTTCATTGGCTGACATCTTTGGTACGTTATTGGTTGACAGCTTTCAATGCGTCATTGGTTGATGATTTTAGTGCGTCATTAGTTGACATTTTTTATTGCGTCATTGGCTAACAGCTTTGGTGCATCATTCGCTAACATCTTTTAATGCATCATTGGTTGACAGATTTGGTGCATCATTGGCTGATAACTTTCAATGAGTCATAAGCTAACGCCTTTGGTGCGTCATTGGCTGTGACGCCTTTCAATGCATCATTGGCTGACGACTTTCAATGTGTCATTGGCAGACTGCTTTGGTGCATCGTTAGCTGACGCATTTTAATGAATAATTATCTTACGACTTTAGTGCGTAATTGGCTAATAGTTTTGGGGGTCTTAACCTGGTGTTTTGGATGAAATCCTACCAAGTTTTATTTGTTGAGGTCGTTTGTAATCATATTTCATTTTAGTTTCTCAGTGTGGTTTTCATGGGTGGCCTTGATTTTTGGATTTTGCTTAGAAGTGTAGTGCTTATAACAACGTAATTTGAATGAAAACTTGATAGTACATGAAGTAAAGAAATATCATACCTTATTGTGAACGATCATGATGTTTTCTGGTTATTTGAGCTCCATTGGTTCGGGTTTAGGGCATGTTTGAGGCCCTTTAATGAAGAAATAACATTTTTTTTATCGCTTGTAAGAAACTAGCTTGAAAAAGTCAAATTTTAAAATTCTGATCTGTTATGGAAAGAAGAGGCTGAAAAACATTAGGAACCAGATTGGTCAGGTCTGAAATCAAGCTTGAGGTTGGTGAACCAACTGGTTAAATTAGATGTTTTGTGAAGAAACTTATCGTTTAAAGTAGAATTTGGAAATTCTGAATCCGGTTCATTTGAATTTGGAAAGAGCAAGCTAAAAAACCTTGGAAATTTGTTCGATTAACTCTGAAATCGAGCTTGTAGTAGGTGAACCGACTGGTCAAATACGAGTCAAAGTAGATGATTTGTGAAGAAACTCATCTTTTAAAGAAGAATCTTAAAATTTTGAGTATGGATTTGAAAACAGTAGGTCATAAAACCTTAGAAATTAGTCTTGTTGGATCTGAAACTGAGTCTAAAATAACTAAATCAGTTGGTTAAAAGGGTGAACCGAGGGTCAAACCTTATTGAACCAGTTGGTTTGAGTCAACGGATTGGGTGCCTAGGTGGTGTTGATGTGGCACTGACTGGGCACTTAGATGGCATTGATGTGGCGTTGATTGGGCGCCAAAGTGCTGTTAATATGGAGATGACTAGAGTTGACGTGTCATTGACTGGGCACTATGGTGGCACTGACTAGGGTGCTAATTTGGCATTGATTAAGCGCTTATTTGGCGTTAATTAGCCAGCAAGGGCTTAACATGTGACAATAGTTATTATCTTTGAAGATATGATGAAAATATGAGGAGCCAATGTAAAAATGACACATGGCAGAGGTATATTTGAAAAGATAAATAACAATTTGGTATGTCTAATGAGATATAAACATGTGGCTGTGGCATATTTGGAGAGAATAAGTAATTTGGTTGTCTAATAAGATATGGACATGTGGCAATAGCATATTTGAGGACGTACGAAGAATTTGTGTGTCTAATGAGATATGGACATATGGCAAGAGCTTGCTTTTAATTCAGATTGTTGACCAATAGTAGTGATTTCGTCTGTTGGTTTGACTTGGCGTTTACAGTCGGTCGAATAACCGGTTTGCCAGTGGTCAAAGAATCAGTTTACCTTGAAATTTTATCGGCATGTTGGGGGAGGTTTTCGAGACACTGCGGTGGTGGTGATGACTTTTAGTCGTCGAATTTTTGCAAATCTGCTGTCAAAATTTCATTTTTTTTGGTTGAGATATGATTTGGCCCACGGTGTTGCTCTGACATCCCGTCATCGTGAA
Source organism: Bretschneidera sinensis (assembly GCA_023935145.1). Classification (NCBI taxonomy): domain Eukaryota; kingdom Viridiplantae; phylum Streptophyta; class Magnoliopsida; order Brassicales; family Akaniaceae; genus Bretschneidera; species Bretschneidera sinensis. The sequence continues at coordinate 119,691,398 of CM043700.1, forward strand.
ATTTTGCATGGTGGTAGATATGGAGGTGACGAACTCAGTGGTGCACATCATTGGATTTTTGGCTGTCGAATCATCGTGGATCTTGATTGTCGGGTATTCACTGATCTGAAAGATAAGATCCGATTTTTAGCGATATTTGCAGGGCATGTTTTCTTAGATTTGATGAGATTTGAAATATTTTGTAGCAACGAATCGATGACTCATTTGTATCGGTATCTTTAGATAATATTTTTGTCATTTCCCACTAACGACACCATTCTGTTGATGCCAAAAATCTACCATACGAGCTCACGGACCCCTGCACATATGAAAAACACGTGGTCCCCTAGAGGTTGTTCCCCGAGGGGACTCTCCGATGCCCAAGTCAGTGATTTACAAGAATAATCAGAGAATAAAATGGTTAGAGAGCTATGTCATTATAAATTATTTGTACCTGTGACAATGGGAGCTCTATTTTTTTTTAAATAGATTCTTGGAGTATAGTCAAATTAGGAAAGTTATTAATGATGAGTGTTATAGTAAGATTAGGGTTCCCATAGGCTGCAGTGTTTTAATAGGACTAGGGTTTCCATAGGCTGGAGTGTTCTGATAGAATTAAGGTTTTCATAGAGTGGAGTGTCCTAGTAGAATTAGAGTTTTGATGTGAGATTACCGTGTTGCCTTTTGTCACATGTAACCATTTGATCGGTTATTCTGTCTTATTTATAAAATTATATTTTTGCTCTTGGTGGGTGCTACATGTCATTACATTATTGATTGGAGAATTTTCCCTCTATATCACCACTTTAAGTGGATAATATGATTGTAGTGTGGGGTAATTAGTAATGATATTGTGGGTGAACTTGTATTGTATTCAAATCAATTATAGTTCTTGTATATGAAATTGCTTCAATAAAAAAATATTCTATTTTAATCAAGTGGGTCGCTAATTTGGTAATTTCGTCAAGTTAAAAATAGAAATCTAAGGACAAGGATGAAATAGAGATAAATTTAAAATTATTAGGAAGACCATGCTTAAATTGAATCTTCCGAGATGAAATTAAATAAGTTGTCAAACATTCTGGATGAAAGGTTGACCTTTTCTCACTACAAGTAAGGTCAATTTAAGAATTTTTTATTCCAATTTTTTTGAAGGATTTTTTATTCCCTTTTAGAGGGGTGGGAATTATTGAAATTTTCAAGTCATTTTGATTATAATTATATTACAATTTGCATTATATTCAATGTAGAAAATGTTCATGTGAAGTGTTTACGCATAAGTAAGTTGACAATTCTATACATCATATTCATCACGTACATGGAAATTGAGTTGATGATGTGGTAGCCAGTGACCGGAAAACTAAGATATGTCGACACTAAAATATAATTTTGATCAATATATACTTGGTCAATATTCATCACTTACATGGTAATTGGGTTGATGGTGTAGTAGCCCATGACTAGAAATGTTCAAAACTAATATATGTTGACAGTGAAATATAATTTTGATTTATACTTAGTTAATATTTATTTTATTTGGATTTGGGTATGAGTGTTAAGCATGGATACGTGTTCAACTATATGATTAATCTATTTTAATAAATTTTTTTTTAATTTAAAATGTTCAAATGCTATACTCTCTTTTAAGTGTCAAGAATTCAGCACAAATATGACAGGATAAAATGAAAAGGCCATATAATATAAATCAATATTCATGGTAATTGAATTGATGGTGCAGGTGACTAGAAAAAAAATTAAGATAGTACGTTAATTAGCAGAAGAATGGTTATAGGAGAATCTAACCTCCATTTTAAGATTCCAGTAAAATAGCTCCAATCTGCGTTTAAGAACCGTTATACTTTGCTAACAGTAATTTCTTTAGCCGAAAGTTCTGCTCATTTGCGTAAGATTTTTTTTATTTCTTTTCAATAAAGACAAAATCTCTGCGGAAAGCCAACTTAAATAATTTGTTTTCTTAATTAAGTACTCCTTTTTGTTCATTCAAAGTAGAAAATCTGAAAAGCAAAATGTCCAGAGTCTTCTCTTTTTTCTTGCTTATGCTATTGTTGATGGGATCAAAAGTTAAAGCAAAAGGAGAGGACAACTGCCCATTGACTCACCAGATTATTGGGAATATTGGTGGTCTTATTCATAATAGCTCTCGGGTAGGCAAGGAGCAGAAGACAGCCATGGAAATAGCTATCCATGATTTTCATGGCTCAAGTAATTGTTCTATGCAACTAGTTTTGAACTTTGATGATTCTCATGGGAACACAGCTCGAGCAGCTTCTGCTGGTAAATTCTGACTTTTAACATAGAAAAGCAAATCTTACCTATTAATTGTTTGGGCTGATGCATTGATATAGCATTACCAAGAATGAAACAGCAACATTCTCTCTCGCTTGTTTCCAACTACAAATTGAATGAAGGTTGCTTCAACTTTCATATAAAATAAAAAATGAAGGTTTAAACAACATTACTTTAACGGTTACAAAAAAATTGCTATGCCAATTTGCACGGTCATGTTAGGAATCTCTCTCGATCAGCCCCATGCTACTGTCGAAATTTTGATAGTCAAATTTTGTCATGGCATGGTCTTGTTGGTTACCGTATGCCTAGTTATATACCCAATATTTAAAATTCCTGGTCCTCTACTCATTCCAATTGTTTTTTGGTTTCAGTTTATTAGGTTGTGTTTGTTTGTACTTAATGGTATCACATATGAATCGGTAAATGTGGTGTTATTAAATTAGTTTGTTTTTACATTTTAATGGCACTTAATGAATCTTACTGAATCAAGCTTAAAATTGAATCTAAATACCATTTAGATGGTATTTTGGAGAAAATACCTACACTATATTATCAAAATATCACAAATACCCTCTCATCACCAAAACTCATATTTAAAAAATGTTTGCCTCCAAGCCAGTTGTCGCCACCAATGGCACCACTGCCTCCACCACTGTTAATGGAACCACCACCGTTAATGGAACCACCACCGTTAATGGAATCACTATCCCCAACAATCTCACAGCCACCAAACCCCACCTCTACAACACTGCAGCCGTTAATGGAACCACTGCCCTTCTTGTTAATCTTAACGAGAGCTCTCAGCTTCAACATAAACGACATCGTTTATTTATTTTGCGTGTAGACCAAAGCTTTGTCTTCAGCGCTAGTAAGCTTTATACCAAAACCCTTCAACGCCGTCATGAAAACCGTCACTTTGTTTGTCGGCTCATAAAACACCGGCAACGCACCGTTACACATCTCGACGTCGTCATAATAAATCTTTATAGAGCTTCATTTCTCGTAGTATATCTCGATTTTATTGTTAGGGTTTGTAGCTATCATTGTGATGTCAAATTCAAGGGAGATCAAGACAGTGACATTAGGTTGAATCCCTTGATGGAGACGTCGTCGATGGTGTAGTTCGGAGCCTTCGGTCGGAAAACAAGGTAGAGGATTCTGACGGCGGCTTCGACGAGGACGGTGAGAATTAGGAGTGATGCGAGAAAAAGCAAATATAGCGGCAACAACGACTATGGCGGGGTTTACGGCGAGTGAGGTGCTCGTACGATGGGAGTTATCCAGAGGAGGGACTCGGTAGACCTGAACTTTTGGGATCTAGGCGAGAGAGAGAGAGAGTCGGTAGACCTGATCTTTTGGGATCTAGGCGAGAGAGAGAGAGTTTCACCAAAAAAAATTCTTTTCCTTTGAGTTTTCTTTTTTATCTCTCTAGCAAAGCGTGAAAGAAATAAGCATTAAATTAATTTTATTGGTGAATTATTTTTAATTTTTAATCGATTTTATTGACTATTTAAGCAATAACTAATATGTATTCATTAATAATTCAGTTTATTTTATTTTTAAATTGGTTATTTAAATAAACTAGGATTATGGTTCAGTCCATTTAAAAATAAAATCAATTGAGAATATTTTTTTTGATGAAACATGCAAACTTTATTCAAATCAGTAGCTGACTTTTATTTGCAACAAAGTCATATTCTTAACAGTTAAGAGAGTTAAAAAGAGAAAATACATATATTCAGATATTTCAATCAGTTAAGTTATCAAATGGTCTAAACACTTAACAATTTAAGCATTCAGACACGATTTTTTTATTAATTCAACACTATTCAAATTATTATTCAGTATTAAACACTTATGACGTAAAAATACAAACGCTGCCTATAAGTCACCCTCCTCCAATCACTAATGTTCCATCTGGCTGGTACTAGTTGGCTGTTGCAGTAATCCAAAATTAATATCTTATGATGTCATTTTCAGCAATCAAGCTCATTGGTAGCAAGCATGTGCAAGCCATCGTTGGAACAATAACAATGCAAGAAGCAGCTCTAGTCACTGAGGCAGATAATACCACCAAAGATATCCCCATCATGTCCTTAACTTCACCTTCCATAACCCCACCATTAATAATGCCAAATCAGTCCCCCTTTTTTATCCAAATGGCTGATGATATTTCTGTACACATGCAATGTTTATCTGCCATTATAGGCCACTTCGGGTGGCGAAAGGTCACTGCAATTTACGAGCAGAAAAATGGTCTCTCCATTGATTATGGACACTTACCTCTCTTCTCTAATTCACTTCGAAGAGTTGATTCAGAGATTGAAAACCACTTAGCTTTACCCCCTTTATCCTCACTCTCTGACCCAAAATCTACTATAGAAGAAGAGCTTAGGAAACTGAAGAGCAAGAGCAACCGGGTGTTCATAGTAGTTCAATCTTCTTTAGAGTTAGCTATCTTGCTCTTTGAGAAGGTGAAGCAATTAAACATGATGCAGAAAGGTTATGTCTGGATTGTCACAGATGAGATAGCAAGCCTTCTTGATTCTGTTGATTCCTCTGCTTTGTACAACATGCAAGGTGTACTTGGTTTCAAAACCAGCATTGCAGAATCTAGAAACTCCTATAGAGAATTTAAAACAAAATTCCGAAGAACCTATGGCTTAAGATACCCTGATGAAGAAGAGTATTCAAACCCGAGTATTTTTGCTCTTCGAGCTTATGATGCAACTCGGACCATAGCTCAAGCCATGGTGAAATCAGGAACAGAGATTTCCTACAAAAAACTATCCGAAAACATATTATCCAGCGACTTTGAAGGTCTTAGTGGAAATATGAGATTCAAAAATGGGAAATTAGCAGAATATCCAACATTTCAGATCATTAACGTGGTGGGCAAAAGCTACAAAGAGACAGCATTTTGGTCACCAGAATTTGGGTTCTTAGAGAATCTCAACAAAGACGATAGGGTAAACACAAGCTCTGATAATCACAACAGTTCTGTCAAAGAATTGGGTCCGATTTCTTGGCCTGGTGGCCTGCAAATTGTTCCAAAGGGTTGGAGTTTGAGCGATGAGGAGAAACTATTAAAGATAGCGGTTCCAGCAAATGGAGCCTTTAATCAATTTGTGAGAGTCAATTATGACCAGAACAAGAATGGTACGCATGTCACTGGATTTTCAATCAAAGTGTTTGAAACAGTGGTGAAGCGTCTGCCTTATCACTTGCGTTATGAGTTAGTTCCCTTCTATGGTTCGTATGACGACATGGTGCAGGAAGTGTATCAAAAGGTTTGCTCTCTCTGACTATTAAAATTTGAAATTCCTTATGAAACAAGACTTTTGAATACTAAAGTAATTGAATTCATTTGAAATAGGTCTACGATGGAGCTGTTGGTGATATAGGAATAATAGCAAATCGATATCAACATACAGAATTTTCACAACCATACGTGGAATCTGGACTTGTGATGATAGTCACTGCAAAACCAGATAACTCTAAAGAAACATGGATGTTCATAAAGACCTTTACAAGAAGAATGTGGCTGCTAATGGTAGTCATGCACATGTTCATCGGTTTTGTTGTCTGGTTAATTGAACATGAGGACAACTCTGATTTCAAGGGCCTTGGGGCCATGCTTTGGTTTTCCCTCACTCTGCTATTCTTTGCACAAAGTAAGTTCAATTAGCTAGTTAGCTTAATTTCGTGAAGTCAATTCATCTCAAGGCTGTGTTTAGTAGAGAAAGTGATCATGTAAACACGGACAATTTAAAGTTGATTTTGATTAGTTTTTTTTAGTATTATATTGTAAATTTTGTCATCTGATTTTCTTTTTGTAGCTCTAATGCCTGCTAGTAGGACCGTCAATCACACATTTGATTCATTATAATTCCTGAAAATATTTACAATTTGCAGGAGAACCACTAAGAAGCAATTGGTCTCGCTTAGTGTTAGCACCATGGTTATTCGTGATTCTAATAGTAACGGCAAGTTTCACTGCAAGCCTCTCCTCCATGATGACTGTTTCACGCCTCCAACCATCTGTGTTAGATATCGAAACACTTCTGAAAACGAATGCAGTTGTTGGTTGTAATGGAAATTCATTCATTGTGAAGTACTTGAATCATGTTTTAAGCTTTAAGCAAGAGAACATCAAGAAAATTTATTCGATGAATGATTACCCTGAGGCCTTTGAGAGTGGAAAAATTGCAGCAGCTTTCTTTCTTGCCCCTCATGCAGAAGTCTTCCTCGCAAAATACTGCAGAGGCTACATCAGAACAGGATCGTCTTTCAAGCTAGGCGGTTTAGGCTTTGTAAGTTTTCTTCTCATCATTTGTCCTTTAATCGTTTCAGTCAAAAGCACTGTTTCCTAATCCTGCACTATTGCCTCTAACCTTAAATATTATGCATTTTTTGCTTTTGTGTCTTAGGTGTTTCAAAAGGGTTCTCCTTTAGCTTATGACATTTCGGAGGAAATCCTTAAAGCAACAGAAAGTGGAGATATAAGGAAATTAGAGGAAGATATGCTCTCCTCTTATAACTGTTCTTCCGGAAACATTATCGATAACCCAAGTTTAGGTCCTCAGCCTTTCGTTGGCCTCTTTTTCATTTCAGGTGGTGTTTCAGCATTTGCATTCTTAGTTACTGCTATGCGCCTAGCAGAGAGGCATCTAGAGATTTTTAGCTTCATACAAGCGACATTAACAAAATTTTGGAGATGGGCATATACGTTTCTTAATCGATGCTGCCTAAATGTTGCATATCAGTTGACAAGAACAGGCTCCATAACTGAAACAAATAACCAACAGGAGAGGATTGGTGACATAGAGCAAACTTCAATGAATGTTGAAATTGTAGTTTCTTCCCATCTGCAAAGCTAGTTTGATGGTGGTTGTAGATTTGTAGTGTATATCTTCTATCCCTCTACATACCCTCTTATTGGATCATAGGACAGTGCAAATAAGATTCATTACATCAATCTTCACTTTTGAACCCATTTTAATTAAGTCTCCAAGTCCAATGTTTTAACCTTTAACAAGTCAAATACTTAGACACGTATCTCTATCTGATCTCTTTCCCGAGTCTATGTAACATGGTCTTGAATTGTATGAAAAAACTATGTATTCGAGTTAAAAAATATTCATATAATTCTTATCATTTTAAAATTCTAACATTGAAATTACCAGCATAATCACAACCATATTCAATTCAAATAGTTCATCATGAATTCCATTTCAATTATTTAATTTTTAACATGTAGAATACTTACATTGTTGGGATGAATGTAAAAAAAAAAATCATGAGACTACTCTTTTGGAAATATGTTAAATTTTTAACATGTAGAATACTTACATTATTGGGATGAAAAAAAATCATGTTTGACATTAAGAGATAATTAAAAAATCATATATTATTCAAATTTTGTAAGAAAATTAAGTGTCATTATTCTTATAAAGAAAATTGAAGGATCTTGATCCTTTAGATATTCAGCAATATGTAATAGAATCATGATTGCCATTAAGAGATAATTAAATTATATAAAATTTAATATTATTGATTAATAAAATTGCAATACTAATTACAAAGTTAAATTTTGGTATAGAAATAACAAAACGAATATAGTAACAATATGTTATCACTTTACTGTTATGAGGATCAAGCCATGAAAACAATTTTTTGGGTATTTGGATGAAAAAGTCACTCATCCAAGGAAAAAATGACAAATAGAATTATGGAATGAAAATGGTAACAAAATTTTACTCTCACTTACCAGAAAAACTTATATAGAATTAAAGAATAGAAGAGTAACGATGAAGGCTACACGGTTTAAAGGACAAAACATCGATAAGGAACAGAAAAATGATTGAAGCTATCAATGAAATTGAGACTAAACCATAAAGTTAGATGAGACTAAAAGTTGATAATATATGTGAATTAATTGATTGAAGCTATCAATGAAATTGAGCCCAAAATATGACCCCACACTTTAATCATCTGTATCATCAGATTGCTACTAAACACTAGTTGCTTTATTACTATAAATATCAATGAGAGAGAGAGCAACACTATAATTCATTGAATCACAATTCATCAAACATGCAATAGACAATCCCTTTTCAATATAATCTTTGCTAACTCTGAAACAACGAAAGTATATCAAGTATCCCAACCTACACAAGTTATTTAAAAATAAAATGTAATAGTGACTAAAAATTAAAAGGCAAATCTTTTTAGTATAGTTTTTTGCACAGTAAAGAAATGAAAACAAAGAAAGAATAAGTCCTAAAAAATTTATAGCTGATAACCTCCATACAATTCATAATTATTTAATTGATCCCCGAACATGCCTATAGTCAACATGGAAATCAAATGTTCAAAAGACAATTGTAAAGTAAATTAGATTAAACTACCAAACAGAAGCAATAACAGGGCACTAACACAATTGATTAGTAGCTCAAAGCCTCAGATAAAGGAAGTATAAAATCATTTTTTAATTAACCATCATATGCCCAAATGGCATTGGTTCCATTGTAACAAATTCTGAGACTGAGTATGAGGTTGAGGTTGAGGTTGAGGTTGAGGTCTTCTTGGGGTGCACTCAATGAAGGGCTGGCTTGATACCCAGTTGTCACTCCAGAATCTAACTTTCTTTCCATAGCCAACTCACCATAACATGCATTGTTCAGTAAATCATTTCCTCTGCACATGTTTTTCCATGTAAAGGAGTCGTGACATTATGTCTTCTGGCATCCACACTGACTTAATCCAACCAGAAACTGGCTCAAAAACTGACTTATCTGCAAAGTCTTCCCCTCCCTCTATTCCTCTCTCAACCTCTCACAACCACCATGTAAATCATAAGGCACACATGATATAATCACAACCCACACAGTATCCTTCCTTTTCAGCTCTCTTTGTTAACGGGTAGGTACCCTACAAAGTCCTAGCCTCATTTTTCTTCTTTCTATTTCACTTTCCTTTTCAGCACTCTTTTTCTGTCTCCTTTGTTCTTCATTATTTACAAACCCAATAGGAGACTCTTTAGATTACAAACCCTTTCTACTAACCTTTCCTTCAAATCCATCATCCCCAGAAAAAGAAAAGAAAAAATCTATTTCTATATCTTTTGCTGAATTATTTTTTCTTTTATTAATCTAACTTAAAGTAGTAGTAGTAGTAGTAGGCTCTGCAATTTCATTACCTTTTATTTCTATCAACCGTAGAGGTATCCTAGTAAAGAGCCTAGATTTTCTTCCCCTCCCTCTTTTCCTCTCTCCCTCTCACAACAACCATGCAAATCATAAGGTGCTCATGATATAATCACAACCCACACAGTATCCTTCCTTTTCAGCTCTTTTTGTTGAAGAGTAGGTACCCTACCTTCAAAGTCTTCGCCCCATTTTTCTATTTTGTCTATTTCACATTCCTTTTCAGCTCTCACTTTCCCTCTCCTTTGTTCTTCTTCATTTACAAATCCAATAGGAGATTTTTTTGTCCACAACTAAGAACGTAGAGAGAAGAGAACTGACACAGAGAAAGAGAGAGAGAGAGAGTATTTGCAAGCTATTCCCTATGTTAATTAATTTTTAGATGCCTACATGGTGATGATCTAGAATTTTGAGGGAAGTTATAGTGAGTTTGGGTAAAGAAAGAGGGAGGTTACTGTGGGCAACAGTGAAGTCACAAACAGATCAATGATACCCAAAAAACAAACTCAAAAAATAAAATATAACAGGGTCAAAATTCACACAAACTTTAGATCCAAACGAAAATATCTAAGATCTCATCCTTGCTGGGTTTCAAACAGAAGAGAGTAGACAGAATAAATATGGGGAATGCCTTAACTACTATGAATGACAATACAAACAAAGTTACCAGCAAAGGCCAAAAATCATTGATCAAATGTGACAAAACAAAGCATTAAAGCATAAAACATCCTCCATTGGAGGAGGACATATTCAGCAATTCAAAAGGTATACTTAAAGTTGCCTCAAAAAAGTTCAATTAATACATATTGAACATCTGTAATCATTTGTCATTGCAGTTTACATGTGAAAAAAAACTCAAAATGTAATCAGAACTTGCACATTTTACAAACGCTTCTATTCTTTGAGGCACAGTATCACCACACCCATGAGGGTAGTCAAGTGCGAGAGAGCAGAGCTATGCTCTATGAGGTGTTTTTTCCAACAACTATTTTGCAAGAGTAACCTCTGGGCTGATGAATTTATGGGCCTGTACTGGCCCAAATATCTCTGCTTTTTTAGCCCATTACAAGTTGTCCATCTCAATTTTCCAATGTTCCTGTTTTTGTGGGGGGCAATTATTCCAAATTGCAATGAAGCTTCATAGTAGAAACTTCGATTGTGATACAAATTTGCAATATCTTCGTAGAACATATAATTTTAATCTATTCATCGGTCAATATTCATCTACTTGGTCGTCACACCAGTATTCAAACTTAAAAAAATTTCAAACTTTTTGCTTCTGATTCTACCATGTTATTTTAGCTCATACAAATGACAAATTCAAGCAATAAGAACAAAACTAAATATCCTCATCATACAATGAACAATGTGGTGGACAAGTTGAAAATAATACCCTCATCCATTCCGCCTACGCCGGCGGAAATGTCTGAGAATGAAGGTGTCGGCATATAGGGGATAGTTCTTCCTAATCAGACCCTTTATGCATTTCCAATATGAAAAGTCAACTAATTCTCCATCTCTTCGAACTATGAACAAACATCGAGAGCCTTCAAAATCAGGATGATACCCAACCTGTCAACCAAAGACAAGAAATATACATCAATTATAAATCCAATACAAGTGATTAACAAATATTTGCATAAAAAATCCAGACCCAAGAAATTGATAAGAAAAGAGAACACAAATAAAGTGATGAACAAGCTATATCTTTTTATAACCAGTTACTAATACTGACATATGAAGATAAGTTCACATGTCAATAGAAATATGGATAATGTGGATGCTACAATACACATCCCTAGTTATGGAATGAGAATCCTATATACATAAGCCACATGACACTCAAGGCTCAAGCTTTTCTAGACTTGCATTGGCTTGATCATGAAATGTGAAGAAACAACAATCCATGAATGAATTAGATGTGGAAAAAAATAAGTTTAACTGATAGCACTATGGATAAGAAAGGAGAAATTTAAGATAATTAGAAAAGGAAGAATTCTGAAGCAATAATAAGACGTGGATACTTGATCAACAAAGAAACTATAAGTATACAACATAAACAATCCAACTTGATTTTAAGTCCATTAACTGGCACCCGCAGTTGGAAGGGCAAACAGTTCACTACATACAGCTAACCTAACTTCCATCAATAAAAAGTTACTGACGCATCTATAAGAAAGAATTAAATTAAGTGATTATCTAACCCTTAAAAGTAGCTCCAAAGTGTACACATTTCAACTTTTGAGTAAGCAATAGAAGAGTTTACCAGGGGCATGCCTATTCAGCTGTTTCCAATGCTAATAAGCTAAGGCCAAATATGGAAAAGCATATGAATAGGTGACAATACAGCATGGATAAAAAAAAGCTAGCAAATGTAACATGTAAAAATTTTCAGAACTTTTGAAATAACCATGAAGAAGAAATTTATCAAAATTGATTAGGAGAAGAGTTCTGTTGGATATAGTCAGGAAATAATAATTTTGGTGCCCAAAGGACAACATATTTAGCAAGGTTGAGGCTAATGGAAGAGATCTCAGTACATGTCCTTTTTCTAAGAGTGAGAGAGTGAGACACATACTGTAATGTAGTCTATTCCACACCCACTCTTCTTTTCAAACTCCGGATGATATGGAAGCAACCTCTGAAGAATCGTTCTCTCGTGCTCAGGTGTTAATCTAACTCCACTTTCGTATCTGCAACAGGATATTCCACGCACATGATGATAATTAGTGTGACAACGACAAAATCACATAATAATTACGGTAACCACATTATAGTCTAGTTACTAAACCTAAATGTTTCTTTAGAAAAGAGTCTGAGGACCAATGAGCCACCATGGAGAAGCAGCGTAATAAAATTAAATGTGACTTGTTACCCAAGGATGTGAAGAAGGATAAATGGTCAGCTAGTTCCTAGCACCCATGTATATTCAAGTTGAGGAAATGCAAACAACAAATGACATTAAAAAACTGGGTTAAAGGCTAGGCATGTGCCAATAACGGGTCTGAGTGTATGAACACTTTGATAATGAAGCTCAGTGATTACATTATTTGTCAAGCCCCTTCAAATTGGGACACTACAAGCAACTTGTTAAATAACCCCACGTCAACACATCCTTAAATCATGAATTTGTATTTCTTTTTATGTAGATCCCCATGGGCACGAATACTACTAAAATGGACTAACCCCAGGCCAAGAAACAAAATAAGACAAGGAGAATGAAGAACCAGAACATGAGGCCTCTAGTCCAGCAATAAACAAAACCAGAAGGTATATAGAACAGTACTAATATACGTTATTATGGCAAAAGGAGCAGAAAAGGGATAGCAAATTGTACACTGAGATATGAGAATTGAGATGCAGAAACCCTAAATTTTTCCTCAAATTCTTCAACAATTCATTGATTATCGTTCTTTATTCACAAACGATGTGGTCAACAGAATGGAATAGATACATTCAATTGATGGCATATAAATTAAGGAAAAAAGGAGAGGGGTTGAAAAAACCAAAGCATTACTTACTTGTCGGAGTGAAGAATCATCCTAACAAAGCCAACAAGCGGAACAGTGTCCTCCAGAATTTGATCCTCCCAATCAATCCACTCCTCTACTTCACTCTCCGTGAAATTTTCCTTCCCTTCGTTGCCATCGTATTCTTCTGGAATTCCATCCAAGTCCTTCTCCGGTAATATACTCGGTTTCCTCAGCAAATTAAAGCCGTGCGATTCTGTGTTCCCGATTTTACCACCGTCTGATCCGGTTCTCAGGGCACAAAGACGAATCTGAAGTAGCAACGTCGTTTTGTAGTGTGGGAAAGATAAGATAACTGGAGACGAAGAGAGTGAGATAAGGCAAGAGTGACGATGAATATACGGTGGTGGCTTAGACATGGAAGCCATGGTCATGCCCGATGTCAATAACTTGTTTGAATGCTTCAGTTACAGTCAGAAAACATAGTTCTGCTCTCTCTACAAATTTGGAGACCCTCTTTCAACTAGCAACACGTTTGAAAAAGATCTGAAGCAGTTAACGGTCACAGTATCACCACACCCATGAGAGTAGTCGAGTGCGAGAGAGCAGAGCTGAGGTGTTTTTTCCAACAACTATTTTGCAAGAGTAACCTCTGGGCTGATGAATTTTTGGGCCTGTACTGGCCCAAATATCTCTGCTTTTTTAGCCCATTACAAGTTGTGCATCTCAATTTTCCAATGTTCCTGTTTTTGTGGGGGGCAATTATTCCAAATTGCAATGAAGCTTCATAGTAGAAACTTCGATTGTAATACAAATTTGCAACATCTTCGTAGAACATATAATTTTAATCTATTCATTGGTCAATATTCATCAGATTTGAAGTAAGAGAAGAATCTAACCTCCAGTTTGAAATTCCGACTTGCGTTGAAGACACGCTATAATAATTAATTACCAAACCGACATTTCTTCAACCGAAAGTTCTACTAATTTAGAAACGTTCTTTTTTATTATTATTATTTATTTTGCTGGGTCAAAATCTGTTAATTCATTCATTTTCTCATTATTCTATTTTTGACATCAATCATTCTTCTATATTAATTAACCCTCTTTTGCTCATTCAAAATATCCAAACCAAAAATGTCTACTGCCCTCTCTTTTTTCTTGTTTATGCTATTGTTGGTGGGATCAAAAGCTAACGCCAATGATGGAGAGGACAACTGTCCATTGACCCACCACACTATAGGGAATATTGGTGGTGTTCTTCATTATAGCTCTCATGTAGGCAAAGAGCAGAAGATAGCCATGGAAATCGCTATCCAAGATTTTCATGCCTCAACTTGTTCTACGCAGCTGGTTTTCCACCTGGATGATTCATATGGGGACTCAGCTGGAGCAGCTTCTGCGGGTAATTAAATCTGGCTTTGCCCTCTAGCAACATTAGATAACAGCCAATATTTTAACATAAATTTTTTATATATAGCCAATAATAAATCTTATCCAATCACTCATGTTCCCATTTGATTGTACAAATCAAAATTTATATCCTAATGTTGTTCACTGCAGCAATCAAGCTCGTTGGTAAAAAGCATGTACAAGCCATCGTTGGAACAATAACAATGCAAGAAGCAGCTCTAGTCACTGAGGTAGATAATACCACCAAGGATATCCCCATCATGTCCTTAACTTCACCTTCCATAACCCCACCATTAATAATGCCAAATCAATCCCCCTTTTTTATCCAAATGGCTGATGATATTTCTGTACACATGCAATGTTTATCTGCCATTATAGGCCACTTCAGGTGGCGAAAGGTTACGAACAGAAAAATGGTCTCTCCATTGATTCTGGACACTTAACTCTCTTCTCTGATTCACTTCGAAGAGTTGATTCAGAGATTGAAAACCACTTAGCTTTACCCCCTTTATCCTCACTCTCTGACCCAAAATCTACTATAGAAGAAGAGCTTAGGAAACTGAAGAGCAAGAGCAACAGGGTGTTCATAGTAGTTCAATCTTCTTTAGAGTCAGCTATCTTGCTCTTTGAGAAGGTGAAGCAATTGCACGTGATGCAAAAAGGTTATGTGTGGATTGTCACAGATGAGATAGCAAGCCTTCTTGATTCTGTTGATTCCTCTGCTTTGTACAACATGCAAGGTGTACTTGGTTTCAAAACCAGCATTGCAGAATCTATGGCTTAAGATACCCTGATGAAGAAGAGTATTGGAACCCGAGTATTTTTGCTCTTCGAGCTTATGATGCAACTCGGACCCAAGCTCAAGCCATGTATAAATCAGTAACAGAGATTTCCTTCAAAAAACTATCTGAAAACATATTATCCAGCGACTTTGAAGGTCTTAGTGGAAAAATGAAATTCAAAAATGGGAAATTAGCAGAATATCCAACATTTCAGATCATTAACGTGGTGGGCAAAAGCTACATAGAGATAGCATTTTGGTCACCAGAATTTGGGTTCTCAGAGAATCTCAACAGAGACGATGGGGTAAACATAAGCTCTGATAATCACAACAGTTCTGTCAAAGAATTGGGTCCAATTTATTGGCCTGGTGGCCTGCATATTGTTCCAAATGGTTGGAGTTGGAGCGATGAGGAGAAGCCATTGAAGATAGGGGTTCCAGCAAAGGGAGCCTTTAATCAATTTGTGAAAGTCAGTTATGACCAGAACAAGAATGGTACGCATGTCACTGGATTTTCAATTAACGTGTTTGATACAGTGGTGAAGCGTCTGCCTTATCACTCACCTTATGAATTAGTTCCCTGCTATGGCTCATATGAAGACCTGGTGCAGCAAGTATATAACAAGGTCTGCTTCTTTTTTCTTCGTTGCTCAACTCAAGCAACATTTTGTCGTATTTTAATAGAGCAAAAATAGGGAACATCCGATTTTGACACCATGCCAGTAGACTAGTAACCTTACGATATCTGTAAGAGCTTAATTAGTAAATGATCATTTTAACCTTAAAAAATGATGGGATTATGAGTTTTGATTGGTTTTGTGGTAAGGTGGCTGCTTTTGGTGTTCCCCTGGCATTACTCAATTTTAAAGTTACCTTAACAATTTTGGTTCGAGCCCTGATAGTGGGACACTCATGGATGCACCCCTTTCAGTAACTTTCTTATACAACCAATCAAATTCAAAAGATCCCACTTGTTATAGTATTTTTTTAAATGGTAAATTGTCATTTTAAAAATCAAGCTTTACAGATGTCAACTCTTTACATGTCAATCTTTTGGGTGGCACGGATGTGTGACAAACTTGAGTGACCAAACATTTTTACTCATTTTGGCTCCTATTGTTAAAGATGCATTGCACGACATTTTTCAATATTGAAGTTAATGAATTCATTTGAAACAGGTCCTCGACAGAGCTGTTGGTGATATAGGAATATTAGCAGATCGGCATCAATATGTAGAATTCTCACAACCGTACGTGGAATCTGGACTTGTGATGATAGTCACTGCATGCTCATAGATTTTGTCATTTTGATCGTTCACTGCAGTTCTTGTAATATTTACAATCTAATAGTGACGACGAGTTTCATAGCAAGTCTCTCTTCCATGTTGACTATTTCACAGCTCCATCCCTCTGTGTTAGACATTGAAAACTCATTCATTGTGAAGTACTTAATTAGTAAATGATCATTTTAACCTTAAAAAATGATGGGATTATGAGTTTTGATTGGTTTTGTGGTAAGGTGGCTGCTTTTGGTGTTCCCCTGGCATTACTCAATTTTAAAGTTACCTTAACAATTTTGGTTCGAGCCCTGATAGTGGGACACTCATGGATGCACCCCTTTCAGTAACTTTCTTATACAACCAATCAAATTCAAAAGATCCCACTTGTTATAGTATTTTTTTAAAAGGTAAATTGTCATTTTAAAACTCAAGATTTACAGATGTCAACTCTTTACATGTCAATCTTTCGGGTGGCACAGATGTGTGACAAACTTGAGTGACCAAACATTTTTACTCATTTTGGCTCCAATTGTTAAAGATGCATTGCACGACATTTTTCAATATTGTAGTTAATGAATTCATTTGAAACAGGTCCTCGACGGAGCTGTTGGTGATATAGGAATATTAGCAGATCGGTATCAATATGTAGAATTCTCACAACCGTACGTGGAATCTGGACTTGTGATGATAGTCACTGCAAGACCAGATAACTCTAAAGAAACATGGACGTTCATAAAGGCCTTTACAAAAAGAATATGGCTGCTAATTGTAGCAATGAACATGTTCATCGGTTTTGTTGTCTGGTTAATTGAAAATGGAGACAACTCTGAATTCAATGGCTTTGGCACCATGCTTTGGTTTTCCGTCACTGTGCTACTCTTTGTGCAAAGTAAGTTCTTGTAACGAGCATGTTCATAGATTTTGTCATTTTGATCGTTCACTGCAGTTCTTGTAATATTTACAATTTGCAGGAGAACCACTAAAAAGCAATTGGGCTCGATTAGTGTTGGCACCATGGTTATTTGTGTTTCTAATAGTGACGACGAGTTTCATAGCCAGTCTCTCTTCCATGTTGACTATTTCACAGCTCCATCCCTCTGTGTTAGACATTGAAAACTCATTCATTGTGAAGTACTTAATTAATGCTTTAAAATTTAAGCCGGGGAACATCAAGCAAATTTATTCTATAGATGATTACCCTGAGGCCTTTGCGAGTGGAGAAATTGCAGCAGGTTTCTTTGTTATCCCTCATGCAAAAGTTTTCCTCGCAAAATATTGCAAAGGCTACATCATAACAGGACCGTCTTTCAAGCTAGGCGGTTTAGGCTTTGTGAGTTTTCTTCTCATCATTTTCTTGTAGTCATTTTAGTCAATGCATTGTTTCTTATAAGTCTTCCACTATCACCTATAACCTTAAATGTTTCGCATTTTCGCTTTTGTGTTTTAGGCGTTTCAAAAGAGCTCTCCTTTAGCTCATGACATTTCGGATGAAATTCTCAAAGCAACAGAGAAATGGAGAAATAAGGCAATTAGAGGAATATATACTCTCCTCTTATAACTGTTCCTCTTCAGAAAACATAATCAATAACCCAAGTTTAGGTCCTCAACCTTTTGCTGGCCTATTTTTCATTTCAGGTGGTATTTCAGCATTTGCATTCTTAGTTACTGCTATGCGCCTAGCAGAGAGGCATCTAGAGACTTATAGCTTCATACAAGCAACGTTAAGAAAAACTTGGAGATGGGCATACACGTTTCTCAGTCAGTGTTGCCTAAATGTTGCATGTCAGTTGACAAGAACAAGAAGCTCTATAACAGAAACAAATAACCAACAGGAGAGGATTGATGACATAGAGCAAACTTCCATGAATGTTGAAATCGTAGTTTCTTCCCACCTGCAAAGATAGTGTGATGTTGCTTGTAGTGTATAATTGTATATACTAATGTTTTTTCTGTTCAACTGTAAAATATGTTGGCTTACATGCTTACTTATTAGAAGCATACAAGAATATTGTGTTGTAATTTACCTTTTTATTCACTAATGGGATGCTGCAAATCGATTACTTAATAACAATTTGAGAAAAAGGTAAATTTATCTTCTAGATTTCACGATTGAGTCAATTTAACATTAAATTTTGAGATAGTGTCGATTTGTCCCGTAGTCTTATTTTTTAGATCAATTGGACGTTTTGTTCAATTGGATCGTTAAGAGGCATATAAAAGACATGACAAGCTTTGTTTTTCAGGTCAATTTGCCATTGAGCCTTATTTTTCAGGTCAATTTACTCGTGTTTGGTAGGCTTGGCATGCCTTTCAAGTGCATCTTCACAATCTAATTTGATAGAAAGTCTAATTGACCTGAAAAATAAGACTCATGACAAATTGACACTCTCAAAACTTATGGTCAAATTGACTTAATGTTGAAATATTGAGGATAAATTTATTTTTTTCCCTAACAAATTTTTTTTTGAAGGGAGATGGTGGAGTTCTTATCAACACTGTGTGAGTGCACTCACACGTGGGCAAGACACAATTACTAATTCATGTCATATCACTAAACAATTTATGTTTATGCTTCATCCAATAACTACGAGAGAATTCAAACTCAAACACTCCTGACGAGGAGAATAAATCTTAACCATCCGTTAAAACTTAATTGTTATACAATCTTTTTTATATGCAATTTTTGGTGTGTTTGTACTACATGGCCTTTGATTATGCCCAAAGTATAACACAGTAGTTGTAGCACAGCTTTGGGGTGTCGATTCCATAGGGAAACAAGTTAATTACAAGAGAAGATGTAATCCTTAACACGAACGATAAAAGTTGAACGAGAGAATTTGAATAATAAAGTAAAGTGATATGAGAATTGTGTAATTGTAATGAAAACTATAATAGAAGCAACAAGGTTTCGGGAATCCTCCCTAGGTTTGTTGCCTTATTCCAATCTCAATTCAGTTGTTTTTATCTCGATTGCAAGTTTCACATCCCAAACAAGCAATCGACAAATATTCAATCAAAGCACATATATAAACCCTAATACAATTGTTATGAAATACTCTTTACTTTCAAGCACACATGACCTAACTTATAGATTATCAAGAAAGGACAATATATCATAATGATAATACTACAGTAATGGACAAATCTATAAGAGAAATCTACCGGACTCAATCACACCTCAACAACATCACATAAGAAGAACATGACTAGACTTATATGGGGGAGAAAGATGCAATCACTGGATTAAGGGGAAATCTTCTAATTAGATAAAAAAGTAAATCATAACAATGTTTAATGAAAATAAATCTATACTACAACTGAATCAAGAAAAGAAAATAAGAACAACTACACCTAGGGATTCATCCCTTTGCCTTGCTTTGAGATTAGTTGGCCATGGGGCTCATGCTTCCTTGAGTTACCTCCGGCCTCTCAATGATCTCCCCCTTGGTAGCAAAGCTTAGGAGATTCCTCAGCTTGCCCTCCAAAAGTTCTCCAGATTCCTCCTAAAGGCCCTCTGGATCTGATCCCAGTTCATTCCAAAGCTGAAGTGGAGAGGGGCTTTTATAGGAAAACTCCCGGAGTGCAATGTGTTTCCATTCCGATGTGGGATAGTGCCTGTGTGCGCTCAATCGCAGCATGGTGTGATCGAGCATACTATGGTGTGCTGCAAGGTATTTTTGACCGATGTGGGATGTCGCGAGTGCACACTTGCGATCGATCGTAGGCCTGGTGCGCTCGAGCGCACTAGGCATCTTTCAGCTTGACCTTCGTCTACTAAAACTGCCATAACTTTCTCTAGAAAAATCATTTTTACGAGCCGTAAAATTCTCCAGAAAATAGACTTCCAGATCTTTCTAAGCATATATGGATCATCTCTTGGTTCTTCTTACATAAATACAGTTTTAATTTACAAAAATGATTGATCTGTACGAGAAATTATGGCAATTTAGTGAAACTCCTTTCCAAGTGCTTGTGAACCTTCACTTCGGTGATCATCGAGTCATTGTGCTAAAAGAAATGATAGGTTTTCCATTTTTTTGAACTTAAAGTACCTGAAAATACATCGAAATAGATCAATGATCCATGAATGACACTTTAGAGTTGTTAAGGTATAAAAGTGCAATTCAAACCTAGATCAACCCTAAAATGCTAACAATTAAGTACTGTTAAGGTGCATTTTATGACTCTTATCACAACTCCCAACTAGCTTATTGCTAGTTCCTAGCAATTCAAGGGAAAACGAGAAATAAATTCTATGATAGGAATCAAAAGAAGGTAAAACAATGCTAGTGTTAAACAAGGAGCAATTCACATTTTTTTCTCAGAAATTGCACATAATACGCAACACATAGAATCATTAAATATCACTTAAGTCCAAAAGTAATCCTAGCATCAATCTTAAAATCGTTATTGACTCTTATCATCCATCTTACCACAATTCATTAATTCGAACACCCGGATGACTTTATGCATAACATTCATGAATACAAGACTTGGCCTCTAAAAACATAATAAATTGCGTGACATCAATCACAAAAACAAGCTCCATAGGCTCACTTTTCAAATCACTCTCCACTATTGTAGAAAAATTACACTACATTGGATCAATAGGTCTTTAATAAGCTTGTAACGTTAGGCTAAGGTAAAGGTTAAGAAAGAACGAGAAGGATTCACAAGTAAAAGAACTCAATCTCTTAGTTTTAAACACAACCACTTTAAACACTTGATAACCTTACTTCAACACCAAACTCCTTCAACCATTTTTTTATAAGAGTATATCTCTCAATAAGTCACCACTTTTCTTTTCTTTTTTTTCTTTCTTTGCCATAATTCACTTATCTTTTTCTTTTCTATTGTATTTTAGCATAAGACCATTCACCTCATTTTCCATTTTTTTTTTCTTTTCTTTTCCACAACCCCCAACTTATCTCCTTTAATGTACTTGGGTTGTGGTATATATATATATATATATATATATATATATATATATATATATATATATATATATATATATATATATATATATATATATATATATTTCTATCCTTACTCCTTTTAAGTGCTTCTCAACAAATGTGTATAATTAAGTTCTTTTAAAAGAAAGGTAAGGATAAAATATTTTTAGGCTCATGAAGGTGAGTGAATGGGCTATTGAAAGAAACAAGACTCAAACTCTTTTTCAAGAAAAAGCTCAAATAGGTGACTAGCGATAAATATAGCAATGGTAGGTTTGAAAGGCTCAAACGGTTCAAAAATGGCCTATATCATGTCCTAAGTAATGTGCATTCTAGGAATTCCTCAAATGATTATCAAATAAGTTCTAGAGATTGTCGAGACCACAAAAGTATTCACAAAACAATCACACATAAAACTTCTTTAAATGTTTTAGAATAATCATACAATCTTACCGCAAACTAGAATTTCAAACCAAATGAAGATTGATACTTAAATTATTTTCAAATTGAAGCAAGATTTAATTTCTTCTAAGTGCTATATACTATCTCAATTAAGCTCATATCATTGACATGTGAATTAACTTTAAGGCTAACATCAAACATGCTAAAAGCAAACAAAAAAGGAAAATGACACCAAGCAGTTCAATGGTATGCAATAAGAAATGTGTTTCCTCCACCCCCCAACTTAAGATAAGCATTGTTCTCAATGTAAAAGCAAAAATTAAGGAAACTCCCTTTTTAATCAAAGGTGCGTGGAGCTGAAAATTGTACACGATCAATTGAACTGATGCGCATGTTTGTCCCTGAAAAAGAAATACAAAAGTAAAACTAGAAAACAGCAAAATAATAATAATAAACAAGAAAAAGAAATATGAAAAACAGTAAAAATAAAAGGATATGTTGTGGGTTGCCTCCCATGAGCGCTAAGTTTTACGTCTTCAGCCAGACGCTCTTATTTCCTCCTAAAAAAACATAGGTTGAATGCACCAGCCACTGCTTCACTGCCAAATTCAGTGCTTGTATGCTTTGGAGAGGCCTCAAGGATGTCATCAGTAATATCCACAAATTCTGGCTCAATATATGCTCTTGTGAAGCCATGGGTGAGGGTGGACTCCAATGGATTAAGGTGCTGGACCTTTTCCATGAATGAGTCAATCATGTATGCTTGGTGACTTTCGTCCACATCCTCTGATTTTTTCGTTGTTGGGATGTGTAATAACTTACCACTTAGTGTCTTAATGGCATTCACCCCCTTCAAATTCTGTTGCGCTAGGTGCTGACCATGGGATGTGGACTGAGCTTGAGAAGAGAACTTACCTCGCTCAGTCACACTCAAGTAGCTCATTAACTTGGATATTTGGCTCTTTATCTCTTTATTTTCTTCAACAGCCTGCGTAATTAAAGATTCAAGTATTTGATTAGTCTTACCCTGTGCCTCAATAAAAGTATGTAAAGTGTCTTCTAAAGAACTCCTAGAAGATACAAGTGCATGATATGGTTCAAGATATGGTGCAGGGGTTTGTGCAAGCTGTTGGTTTTCAGACTTCCAACTGAAATTGGGGTGATTTCGCCATCCCGGATTATAAGTATCAGAGAAGGGTGCCAAAGACTTCTTGTACATGCCTAAGCATTACATTGTTCCTCATATATCCCTCTCATCTCAGCAAATGTGGGGCACTCTTGGGCGAGATAATCTACCCCGCCACACACAAAACATGGTTTCAAAGACGCTGCATGATTAGCTACTTGTGTTGGCTTTGAGCTTTTAGTCTTTAACACCTCTAGTTCCCTAGTGAGCATCTCGACCTTAGCCTTAAGGTTATCCTCTTCCCTAAGATGGTAAATTCCACCACCATTTGGGTGCCTTATAGGTCGTGACCTATTTGTGCTTCCAGTAGCACTAGGTCCAGTCCAAGTGTGAGTTTTTTCAGCAAGCTCATTGAAATACTCTATGGCCTCATCAGGATCTTTCTCCAAGAATTCACCATTACAAATCATCTCTACAAATTGGCGCTCTCTATATGTAAGTCCCTCATAAAAATAGCTTTCCAAGCGCCAACTCTCATACCCATGGTGAGGGCACATACTCAATAACTCCTTAACTCTCTCCCAAGACTGATACAAAATCTCGCTGTCCTTTTGTGCAAAGGTGGAGATTTGCCTTTTGATGAGCAAAAAATATTGCATATTTTGGCTACTTAATTTAAATTTTTTAACTTAGGAATTTGTTACTATGAGTTGTTTTCATTGTTTTTCAGGTTTACAAGCACCAAGAAAGGAGTTTCACTAAATTGTCAGAATTGCCTGTACAGATCAATCATCTTTGAAAATTAAACTGTATTGATGCAAGAAGAACCAGGAGATGAACCATATATGCTTAGAAAGATTCGGAAGTCTATTTTTTGGAGAATTTTACTGCTTGTAAAAAGGATTTTTCTAGAGAAAGTTATGGCAGTTTTAGTAGACAAAGGTCAGGCTGTGCGGGATTTTAGTGTGAGCTGAAGTTTTGAAGGGCATGTGAAGGCTTAAATCCCACATTCCACATCGGTTAGAAACATATTTCTATATCCCACATCCCACATCGGATTGGAAACACATTGCACTCGTGGTATTTGCCTATATAAGACCCAATCCACGTCAGTTTTAGGCATCATCGAAAAATCTGAGATCATCAGAAAGTGAATCCAGAGGGCTTTTAGGAGCAATCCATAAGGCCCTTAGGAGGAATCCGAAGTGAAATTCATGGGCCATTTGGTGTAATCCAGTGGACATCTGCTGGCATTCTAGTGGACCCTGAAGGCTTTGCTACCACGAGGGGAAGCGCCGCCCAACAGCGAGTGGAATTTCTACCATTTATAGTAATTTATTTATTTTGATTTAGTTTTAAAGTTTAATGTTTAGCACTTGTATTGTGAACTTTAGTTTCATAATTATGAGAGGTTAAAATCTTCAGCTAAGGTTGAAGATGAAGCCTTTCATTTGTTTAGCATTATATTTTCAGATTTGCGCATAACAATTATGATGTTTTTAGTATAAATGTTCTGTTCAATTATTTGAGCAGATCTTATGATTGATTGCTTTTAATTGTTAAATTGGATATTCCTTGTGTTTCATCTGATGGATACATTGAATCGTTTTCGATTAAATTGGATTTCTTTTGTGATTTGTTAAAAGCGGATACATTGGATGCTTTTGGTTTGATTGGGATATTCGTTGTTTTTTGTTTAAAGTTGGATTCATAGAATTTTTTGATTACTTTTATAGAACATGAAAATATATGCTTTACTTTGGTGGGGTGGATTCAGACACCTTAGTTTATATATCATTTGCTTTAAAAACAATTAAGTTTAAGTTTATATTTCTTTGCACAATATAATACAAAACTTGGAACTAGGTTAAAATCAAAAACTTGTTGTGAGTTTTAAATTACTTGCAAGCGCATGAGTCGTTTGCAATATAGTGTTGTGTAAGTGCGAGGTCGAATCCACAGAGAATTACGTTGTGAAAATATTTTTATCTAAACTAAGTCTATTTTAACCTAGTTCCAAGTTTTGTATTATATTGTGCAAAGAAATATAAACTTAAACTTAATTGTTTTTAAAGCAAATGATATATAAACTAAGGTGTCTGAATCCACCCTACCAAAGTAAAGCATATATTTTCATGTTCTATAAAAGTAATCAAAAAATTCCATGAATCCAACTTTAAACAAAAAACAACAAATATCCCAAATAAACCAAAATCATCCAATGTGTCCACTTTTAACAAATCACAAAGGAAATCCAATTTAATCGAAAACGATTCGATGTATCCATCAGATGAAACACAAGGAATATCCGATTTAACAATTAAAAGCAATCAATCATAAGATCTACTCAAATAATTGAACAGAACATTTATACTAAAAACATCAGAATTGTTATGCGCAAATCTGAAAATATAATGCTAAACAAAGGAAAGGCTTCATCTTCAACCTTAGCTGAAGATTTTAGCCTCTCATAATTATGAAACTAAAGTTCACAATACAAGTGCTAAACATTAAACTTTAAAACTAATAAAAAGAAATAAATTACTATAAATGGGAGAAATTCCACTCGTTGTTGGGCGGCGCTTCCCCTCGCGGTAGCAAAGCCTTCGGGGTCCACCAGAATGCTAGCAGATGTCCACTGGATTACACCAAATGGCTCAGGAATTGCACTTCGGATTCCTCCTAAGGGCCCTATGGATTGCTCCTAAAGGCCCTCTGGATTCACTTTATGATGATCTCAGATTTTTCGATGATACCTAAAGCTGAAGTGGAGTGGGTCTTATATAGGCAAATACCACGAGTGTAATGTGTTTCCAATCCGATGTGGGATGTGGAATATAGAAATATGTTTCCAACCGATGTGGGATATGGGATTTAAGCCTTCGCATGCCCTTCAAAATTTCAGCTCACGCTGAAATCCCGGACAGCCCGCACAGCTTGACCTTTGTCTACTAAAACTGCCATAACTTTCTCTAGAAAAATCTTTTTTACGAGCAGTAAAATTCTCCAAAAAATAGACTTTCGGATCTTTATAAGCATATATGGTTCATCTTCTGGTTCTTCTTGTATCAATACAGTTTAATTTTCAAAGATGATTGATATGTACGGGCAATTCTGGCAATTTAGTGAAACTCCTTTCTTGGTTCTTGTAAACCTGAAAAACAACGAAAACAACTCAAAGTAATAAATTCTTAAGCTAACAAATGTAAATTAAGTAGCCAAAATATGCAATATTTTTCACTCATCAAATACCCCCAAACTTACATTTTGCTAGTCCCTTAACAAAACAAAATAAATAAAAAAAACTAAATGGAAAACAAATAACATAAAGATAAGTTCATTACTCATGGTATCCAAAAATTTAAGGAGCACTTAAAATCATAAAATTCATTCATAAGCAAGCTTAATCTAACCCATCTTCACAATGAATAAGAATTTAAAATCTAATTACTTACAAGAGGCATGCTAAGACATCACAAGCTTGAATCAGTGTAAAGTGAATTAGCATATATTGATGAGGTTTCCAAATACGTTCAATGTACAATGTTTCCACATCTCAAGATTCACAGAATTTCTCATCAGAATGAACAACGATAGCATAGTTTTATTTTATTTTTCCTTTTTTTATAAAGCTCTGCTATGTTTAGTTCCCTTAAGCTTTCTAATTGACCCATGTAATGAGTGTTGAGTCAATGACTCCCAAACCAGATGGTTTTAGGGTATTAGGTGTAAAGATACCCCTAAGAACTTACTAACTCGAGTAAAAAAGGCTACAAAACTAAACTGGCCTTAATACTACCAAGAAAAATTTTTACCTTTTGACGTGAGCACTCACTGCTTACTGAGGCAAGAGGTCCAGTTACTCAGCGGAAAGTTTCGGAATGATCATTATGAATAAAGTTCTCACCTTTTGATATGAACACTCACTGCTTACTGAGGCAAGAGGTCCAGTTACTCAGTGGAAAGTTTATTGATGATGATCATTATTTTTCTTTTTTTTTTTGCTTTTCTATGCCCAAGTGTTAATCCCACAAGTCATCATGTTTCAGTTAAGTCAAGGAAATATACACATTGAAATCGCATGTCATACCTCACACAAATATGTGCTAATGTACTCGTGTTAGATTGGCTTAAACATATGAATTCTCAAATGCTCAAAGTAAGTAACAAAGTTTTAAAACTCTATCATCAAATCATGTGTTCAAAATTTTAAGCTCACCAATGAAATCACATCACAATATTTGTTTAGATCAACTAAAATTTCAAAATAACATGAGCATGCATTTTTTTTTTTTTTTTTTAAATGAAAAAAAACAACAACAAATTAGGACAAAGTGTGTGTAATGTGTCTCCCATACTCCCAAACTTAAATTATACGTTAACCCCAATGTGTGAATAATATGGAAAAAGCTGACCTGGGATATGAAGAGCTATCTGGACTTGGTATGGCTCATAGCATACCCCCAAACTTGAAGTCCCTGAAAAATAACTAGAAAACAAAAAATACTGGAAACAAACATTAATCATAAATATGTAAAATAATAAATAAACATAAAGGATATGCTGTGGGGTGCCTCCCATGAGCGCTAAGTTTAACGTCTTCAGCCAGACCCAACATTAGTAATCGTGCCTAGCTAAACGCTCCACCATCTGATCAATAAATGGGAGTGGAAAATGATCCTTCCTTGTGGTAGCATTCCACTTACGATTTGATGAATTTCTCACTGCAAACTGTTTCTTCGGGTTAGGCTCAGGTTGACTGGGGAATCTTCCCTTCTCTCCTTCACCCAAATGACTTACGATTTGACCCATTTAACTCTCTAGCTTGGCAATCACTTGGGTGTTTACTATTGTTGCACTCCTTACTTCGCTTATAGATTGGCCGGTCATCTTCCTGAAATCATTGAGGGCATCCTCCAATGACTGTGAAATCGATGCTTGAGCTTGAATGGGAGCTTGGTAAGCGGGTGATGGTGCTGGATAGGCTGAGTGACCATAACTTGGAACTGATGGAGGAAATTCAGAAGGGTATTGATTGTGAGCATGATAAGGGGCTCTTCTCTGATGCATCAATTGGTTCTGCGTCCATGAAAAATCAGGGTTGTTTTGCCACCCTAGATTGTACGTCTCGGAGTAAGATCCATTTGATTGCCACCAATAGTCATTGAAAGTGTTTATTTGTTCCATAGGATACTCGACAAAAGCCGGTGTAGATGGACAATTCTGTGCTAAATGCATAGGACTAGCCCAGATGGAACAACTATCAACATTGAATGTATTGGTTGTATTGATGGACTGGTCGGTCATTTTCATGAAATCCTTGAGGGCGTCCTCTAAAGACTGTGAAACAGGCGCTGGATTCATCCACATTTTTTTTTTATATATTTTTATTTTTGGGCAAATGCAAATAAACTAAATTAAAATTAAAATTAAAAAAAAACAAAAATGCTAACTAAACTAGTAGAAAAATAAAATTAATTTAGACAAAAATTTCACAAACCAAACAACTCCTCGGCAACGGCGCCAAAAACTTGTTCTGAGTTTTAAATTACTCGCAAGCGCACGAGTCGTTTGCAATATAGTGTTGTGCAAGTGCGAGGTCGAATCCACAGAGAATTGCGTTGTGAAAATATTTTTATCTAAACTAAGCCTATTTTAACCTAGTTCCAAGCTTTGAATTGTCTTTTGCAAAACAAATATAAACTAAATTAAATTGATTTAAAGACTAATGATAAAAACACTAAGGTTTCTGAATTCACCCCACCAAAGTAAAGCATATATCTTCATGTTCTATATAAAAATAATCTATCAAAACATTCCATGAATCCAACTTTAAACAAATCACAACAAATATCCCAATTAAACCAAAACAATCCAATGTATCCGCTTTTAACAAATCACAAAGGATATCCAATTTAATCAAAAACGATTCGATGTATCCATCAGATGAAACACACAGAATATCCAACAAAACAATTTAAACTCAATCAATCATAAAATTTTACTCAAATAATTGAATAGAACATTTATACTAAAAAACATCAGAATTGTATAAACAAATCTGAAAATATTATGCCAAACAACGGCGAGGCTTCATCTTCAACCTTAGCTGAAGATTTTAGCCACTCATAATCATGAAACTAAAGTTCACAATAACAGTGCTAAACATTAAACTTTAAAACTAACAAAAGCAGTAAATTAAAAACTGACTATACATGGGGAGAAATTCTACTCGTTGTTGGGCGGCGCTTCCCCTCATGATAGCAAAGCCTTCGGAGATCCACCAGAATGCTAGTAGAAGTCCTCTAAATTGCACCAAAATGGCACTTGGATTGCTTATTAAAGATAAAGTGAAGAGGGGCTTATATAGGGAAACATCACAAGTGCAATGTGTTTCCAATCCGATGTGGGATACTGCAGATTCCAGCTTTTGCTCTTTGACCTTTGTCTACTAAAACTGCATAACTTTCTCTAGAAAAATCATTTTATTGATCTATAAAATTCCCCAGAAATTAGACATCCGGATCTTTCCAAGCATATATGGCTCATCTCCTGGTTCTTTTTGAATCAATACAGTTTAATCCTCAAAAAATGGCTGATCTGTACGAACAATTCTGGAAATTTAGTGAAACTCCTTTCCAAGCTTGTAAACCTGTAAAACAACGAAAAACAACTCAAAGTAACAAATTCCTGAGCTAACAAATGTAAATTAAGTGGGCAAAATATGCAATATTTGGCACTCATCACCTTTTAAAAGCATTGGTCTTATGTTGGGGAAAGTATTTATTAAAGAAGACCTGAGTCATCTCAGTCCACGACCCAATAGATCGTGGTCTAAGTGAGTATAGCCAACTCTTAGCTCTATCTTTCAAAGCGAAAAGAAAGAACTTAAGTTTCACAATGTCATGAGTTTCATCTTGACTATGACAAGTCGCAACTATTTCCTCAAACTCTCTAATGTGCACATATGGATTTTCATTATCCAAGCCATGAAATGTAGGGAGTAACTGTATCATCCCTGTTTTAAACTCTAGGTGACAAGTATTGGCTGGAAACATGATGCATGATGGTGTGGCTGTGCGTGTAGGGTGGAGGTAATCCTGAAGTGTCCTAGCAACATTCTAATTAGGGTTATCAGCCATGTTAAAATCCTCTAAATTCTCTAATGGAGGTACACTATGGTTTGATCTAGGCGAAGTTTTACTAACGGATGTGGAAGGAGAGGGTAATTCTATTTTTAGGTCCTCTAAAGAATCTACCTCGCAAATCTCTCGATCTAAGCATACACCAAATGAATCAGAGAGGAAATAAATAAAACAGAAATAAAAAAAATCAGAAAATCAAAACTTAGAAAAAAGAAAAATAATAAAAAAAATACTATAAAAAGAAAGAAGGAAAAAAAATTGCAGCAAGCTAAAAGAAGGAACGAAGTTACCACCTTTATAGTTGCTGAAAAGAAAAACTATTTACAATTCTTCTACCGTCTTCTTTGAACTTAAGAGCGTTTCCCCGGCAACGACGCCAAAATTTAATTACGCCCAAAGTATAACACGGTAGTTGTAGCACAGCTTTGGGGTGTCAATTCCACAGGGAAACAAGTTAATTACAAGAGAATATGTAATCCTTAACATGAATGATAAAAGTTGAACAAGAGAATTTGAATAATAAAGTAAAGTGATATGAGAATTGTGTAATTGTAATGAAAACTATAATAAAAGCAACAAGGTTCCGGGAATCCTCCCTAGGTTTGTTGCCTTATTCCAATTTCAATTCAGTTGTTTTTATCTCGATTGCAAGTTTCACATCCCAAACAAGCAATCGGCAAATATTCAATCAAAGCACATATATAAACCCTAATGCAATTGTTATGAAATACTCTTTACTTTCAAGCACACATGACATAACTTATAGATTATCAAGAAGCGATAATATATCATAATGAAAATACCGCAGTAATGGATAAATCTATAAGAGAAATCTACTGGAATCAATCACACCTCAACAACATCACATAAGAAGAGCATGACTAGACTTATATGGTAGAGAAATATGCAATCACTGGATTAAGGGGAAATCTTCTAATTAGATAAAAAAATAAATCCTAACAATGTTTAATGAAAATAAATCCATACTACAACTGAATCAAGAAAAGAAAATAAGAACAACTACACCTAGGGATTCATCTATTTGCCTTGCTTGGAGATTAGTTGGCTATGGGGCTCATGCTTCCTTAAGTTGCCTCCGGCCTCTCAATGATCTCCCCCTTGGTAGCAAAGCTTCGGAGATTCCTCAGCTTGCCCTCCAAAAGTTCTCCAAATTCCTCCTAAAGGCTCTCTGGATTGCTCCTAAAGGCCCTATGGATCTGATCCCAGTTCATTCCAAAGCTGAAGTGGAGAGGGGCTTTTATAGGGAAACTCCCGGAGTACAATGTGTTTCCATTCCGATGTGGGATACTGCCTGTGTGCGCTCGATCATAGCATGGTGCAATCGAGCGCACTATGGTGCACTGCAAGGTATTTCTGACCAATGTGGGATGTCGCGAGTGCACACTTGCGATCGATCGCAGGCCTGGTGCGCTCAAGTGCACTAGGCATCTTCCAGCTTGACCTTCGTCTACTAAAACTGCCATAACTTTCTCCAGAAAATAGACTTCCAGATCTTTCTAAGAATATATGGCTCATCTCCTGGTTCTTCTTGCATTAATACAGTTTTAATCTACAAAAATGATTGATCTGTACGGGCAATTCTGGCAATTTAGTGAAACTCTTTTCCAAGTACTTGTGAACCTTCACTCCGGTGTTCATCGAGTCATTGTGCTAAAAGCAATGATAGCTTTTCCATCTCTTTTGAACTTAAAGTACCTGAAAATGAATCGAAATAGATCAATGATCCAAGAATGACACTTTAGAGTTGTTAAGGTATAAAAGTGCAATTCAAACCTAGATCAACTCTAAAATGCTAACAATTAGGTACTGTTAAGGTGCATTTTATGACTCTTATCAGCCTTATAATTATGAGATGTAAAACATAAAGAAATCATACCTTAAATAGTTTAGGCTCACAACTGAGTTGCTGGTATCTTTGTTTAAAATATGCTTAAGAACCGCTCTATCTTCTTTTTATTCTTCTCTTCATTTTTTGGTTGTAACTTGATTGTGTAAATTAAGGGATTAATTCCTTGAATCTTATATATTTCCAATGTGAAACTTGCAGAACAAAAACTCAAAATGTTAACAATCATAAGCATGATTTTGTATAGAAATAATTAAGGATCTCTTGTTATTTTTTTTTTAAATTTGAAATTCATCTCAATAAATATCAGATTTCACACACACTAAACTATATTGATCATTTCTTGAAATTCTCCTCAATAAATGCAATAGTGATAGTGAATACATGGTGTGGCTTAGATATTGAAGCCATGGTCATTCCCTGTTAGCTTGGTATGGGATTTCTTGTTATATAAACAGTTGATATAAGCAACTCAAACATAATAGTCTCGTTAGTCACTTTTATACTTTTAATTCTCAGTATGTTGTAATATGATCGATAAAGATAGGCAAATAAAATGGCAAAATAGAAATCAAAACAACCACACACAAGAAAAAAAAACACAATATTTATGTGATTCGGCTAAGACTACGTTCACAGGTGAGAGCAGAGAGAAATTCACTATAAAAAAATGAAAGGTACAAAGTCTAGTCTTCAATCGTTTTTCAAAACCCTAACAATACCTTTATATAGTACGTTACAAAACAGGTAAAAAATATTCTCAATTTTCTTTCCTTCAAACAACTTAAAATTTTTGGGTAAGAAGTGAGTCTTTAGGTTGAACAGAAATGCAAGATATCCATGGTTGAAGAAAAACTGAAGCAGTTAAAGGTCAAGAACACCACACCCATGGTTAAAGGTGACAAAATTTGATCCTACCTGAAAAGAAAACCTGCTTGCAAAGCCACTTGTGGAAATCAAAAATATTAAAAGAATTTAACCTAAACCCAAGTGAACTGAAACCCAAAATGACTCGAGCTCCAAATGGGACAAACACCACTTGACTCGACCCCGAGATAATCCACACTCGAATTTAACCCGATCCTAAACCCGTGATAACACAAATTTGAAACCTGAACTCACTTTTTTTTTTTTAATTAATAATGGTCAAGTAGATGATATTGTCTCATATCATGAATATATATGAAATGAAGAAGAATGAATACTGAAGTTTACTTAATATAAACATCATTTTAGGTTGCTCTTTTTACAACTACCAATTTTCCAACATATATGGCTTTATAAGTTATTGATAACATACCATTTCGATAAAGCTCTCAATTAATTTTGATATTAACTTGATAAGTTAAAAATTAAAAATGATATTATTCATTTAAATTTATAATTTTCACATAAATAAAATGTGTGCATCACAAATCTGAACAAAGATTAAAAAATAAATCCAATTCATAAGATATAAAACATTGCTATATACTTTAAAAATCAAACTATAGCAACGTTATTTCCAAGAAACTCTTTAAATATAATTTTGTGTTTTGAGTTTGCTAATGTACAATAAGTCGATCAATAAACCATATCTTTAGTTAAAAGAAAGCAATAAGTAAAGCAACTATATTTTTAATACGTCAATAATGTAAGTGATTGTATTTTTTCTCTTATACAATAATTGAAGAGATTAATTTGTTACTCTTATACAATAATGTAAGTGATTAAATTTTTTTCCATGGGTTAGATTTAAAACATATTAGCAGAAGAAAAATTAAGAACATAACTTCTTTGTGTTAAATTATGTTAATTAACCTGTTTCACAATCTTAATTACATTATAATTACACTAACTTAGTAGGTTAACTTGAACATAAATAAGAGAGAAATGAAATCACCACTAAAACTTGATTTAGTATGATTTTCGGGTTAACCCAAAAATCACCTGAAACCTTAAGAGACTTGACTCCAACGACCTAAATACGACTCGATTTGAAACTGAACTTAACTCGGTATTAGTAACACATGTTTTTCAATGATTCGAACTCAAACACGACTCAACTCATACTCGAACCCATATCAATACAAGTTGCCCCACGCATCCTGAAATGACATGTCTTGAACGATTCAAGATTTGTCAATCACACGAATTATAAATGGAAAGAAAAGAAGACAAGATTTACCCAGGTTCACCCAAGAATAGGGCTATGCCCTACCAGAAGCTTCTTATTATCAACCTCATAAATCTCTTTGTTACAATGTATGCTCAGTACATAAAGAGTATTTATATGCAACTTAAGACGTCCTAATTATGGTCTAATTAAGATTTCCGTTATGCTGCAGAACTACGACTTTTCATGGGCTCAAGCCCAATTCTCCAAGCAAAAAACTAGGCCCAACTCTTGCACATGACCTAAAAGTTTCGGGGGCGTTGCCCCCTAACCTTTGCCAACTCACCGGGGAGCAGGACCCCGTGTTCGCCTGGGGTTCTACAGATCTGGTCCCGTGAAGTATGCACCAACTCTAACAATCTCTCACTTGGTAAATACTTCACACACATGGAAAACTTCCCAATACTCTACTTCTTTAAGCCCATCTCAGTAGTACACCACTCAAACTTTGCTAGACTAACTGCTTTAGTCAAGAAATCTACGTTGTTCACTACTGTATCGACTTTCTCCAAGATTATCACATTTTCTTCAATCTTTTCCCGGATGAAGTGATATTGGATATCAATGTGCTTCGTCTGTGAATGAAATGCAGGATTCTTTGCTAAGAAGATAATACCTTGATTGTCATATTTCACCTTCACTGCTTTTTGTTTAAACCTAAGCTCAACACACAACCTTCCAACATGAGTTATTGCCATATACTCTGCTTCTGTAGATGAAAAGACAACAACACTTTGTCTTTTGCTCATCCAACTCATTGCCCCACCAAACAGATTGAACATATACCCGCTTATAGACCTCCTACTATTAATGTATCTTTTCCAGTCAGCATCAACTGATCCTACAATATCAAGATTCTTCTTACCTCCCATATCCTTCATAACATAATGCAAACTCTGATGTGCCACGAAGATATCTAAGAACTCTCTTAATTGCAGTCTTATGCTCTTTCGCAGGATTAGACATATATTTACTTAACACTCCCACTGCTTGGACAATATCTGGTCTCGTACACACCATGACGTACATCAAGCTTCCAACCGCACTAGCACAAGGTATGTGCGCCATATATTCATCTTCTTCTTTCTTCTTTGGACATTGTTCTGCAGATAACTTGGTTCTCAAAGGCATTAGAGTCCCTACCGGCTTGCTGTCAGACATGTCGAATTTCTTCAACACTTCTTCAATATACTTTTTCTGACTTAGCCAGAGTTTTTGATTTTTATGATTCATCTTTATCTGCATGCCCAAGATAAAGTTTATTGTCCCTAGGTCTTTCATGTCAAACTACTTTGCCAACAATGCCTTCACAGTACTAATCATCTTTATGTTATTTCCAATCAGCAGCATATCATCCACACACAAGGTTAAAATGACAAAATCAACCCCTAATCTTTTCATGTAGACGCAGTGATTAGCATAGCTGCGAGTGAACCCGAGCTAAATGGCATATGTATCAAACTTCTGGTACCACATCCATGGTGACTACTTTAGTCCGTACAAAGACTTCTTCAGTTTACAAACCGGCTCTCCCTTGCCTTTGCTCACAAAGCCTTCAGGCTGTTTCATGTAAATTTCCTCCTCTAAGTCCCCATGAAGGAAAGTTTTCTTCATATCTAGTTGTTCAACCTCTAGATCATAAACAACTGCCATAGATAAGACAAATCTCTGTCGGTTTGACTGGGCATTTGTCGTCGATCGAATAACTGGTTTGCTTGAGACCGAAAAATCGGTCCTTGAAATTTTATCGGCATATTGGGGGAGGTTTTCGAGACACACTGCGGTGGTGGTGATGACTTTTAGTCGTCGGATTTTTTCAAATCTACTGTCAAAATTCTGTTTTTTTTCGGTTGAGATATGATTTGGTCCATAGTGTTGCTCTAACGTCCAATCGTCGTGAAATTTTGCATGGTGTTAGATATGGAGGTGACGAACTCAGTGGAGCACATCATTGGATTTTTGACTGTTGAATCATCTTGGATCTTGATTGTCGGGCTTTCACTGATCTGAAAGAGAAGATCCGATTTTTAGTGATATTTGCGGGACATGTTTTCTTAGATCTGTTGAGATTTGATATATTTTGTAGCAATGAATCGATGACTCATTTGTATCGGCATCTTTAGATAATATTTTTGTCATTTCCCACTAGCAACACTATTCTTTTGATGCCAAAAATCTACCATATGAGCTCACAGACCCCTGTACAAATGTAAAACACGTAAACTATAAGGTCCCTCGAAGGTTATTCCCCGAGGGGACTCTCCGATACCCAGGTCAGTGATTTAAAAGAATAATAAGAGAATAAAAAGGTTAGAGAGCTGTGTTATTATAAATTATTTGTACCTATGACAATGAGAGCTCTTTTTTTATAGATTCTTGGAGCAGAGTCAAATTAGGAAAGTTATTAATATTGAGTGTTATAGTAAGATTAAGGTTCCCGTAGGCTGCAGTGTTCTTATAGGACTAGGGTTTCCATAGGCTGGAGTGTTCTGATAGGATTAAGGTTTTCATAGAGTGGAGTGTTCTAGTAAAATTAGAGTTTTCATGTGAGATTACCGTTTTGCCTTTTACCACATGTAACCATTTGACTGGTTATTCTGTCTTATTTATAAAATTACATTCTTGCTCTTGGAGGGTGCCATATGCCATTACGTTATTGATTGAAGAATTTTCCCCCTATATCACCACTTTAAGTGGATATTATTGTTGACCCTCACCCATATTTTAATGATGACAAAACACAACTGCTATTATTCTAACAATTCAAACTAAGTGTAGTAAACAACAAAAGCATTCAACTAAGGATTAAAGTGCAAGAACTCAAACCGAATCAAACTATCAAGTGAAGACTGAAGAACTAGTATAGGTTTAAAGTATTAGAACCATTGTAAGTCCCACTTATACATTGTAATAGCTTGTTCAATGGCTCGAACACAAAAGGTTTTCTAAATCGATCATTTTAAAACAAACATTTTAAGTTAAAACAGAAAAACTGGGTTGGAAGACAACCTAGTTGACTGGGTACATATACCAGTCGAGTGGTATATGAGACAGTATGTCTCCAGTCGACTGGGTTAGTCATATCAGTCGACTGTTAAAATGGACAGTAAGTTCCCAGTCGACTGGATGAAAAATACCAGTCGACTGGTACCTCAAAAATTTTGAAAAGGAGATTTTTCAAGAGAACCCAGTCGACTGGTATCACGACTTAGTCGACTGGTAGTTTAAAAATATGATCGTTGGACACCAAATCTGAACGTTTTAAAAGCAAATCTTTTTCAAATTAAAGTTAAAACGACCATATTATTTGATGGCTATATAAACCCATTCTATTGAGCTTTCAATACAGAGCTGCACATATTCAAAAAGAGTTGATCTTACAAAATCAAGTTATTATACTCTTTGAAACACAAAAAGCTTTGAAATATTCTTGTTGAGCCATTCTTCAAGCTTTACTTTGAAAGAGAGACATTATTCAGTTGTATAAGCTTCTATTTACTGTTTCTCTACCATTTACTTTACAACATCTTTTGTAAAAGGATTACTTCCGAAAGGAAGGGGATAGCTTTCGAGAGGAAGGGGATAGCTTTCGAGAGGAAGGGATTGTAAGGTTTATACAACACCGGGAAAGTTGTACGACTAAGTTACTTAGTGGATTACTTCAAGGAGGTTCCTTGAAGAGAGTGGACGTAGGGTCGGAACGAATTCGATATTGCCGAACCACTATAATCTGAGTTTGCATCCTCTACTCTCAAACTCTTTATTTACAGCACATTACTTGTCTTAATTGTTTGCCGCTTTTACGTTTTTATAAACTTGTATTAATTCCGCAAAAAGTTTTAAAAACCCAATTCACTCCCCCTCTTGGGTTGA
This sequence comes from Bretschneidera sinensis, assembly GCA_023935145.1. NCBI lineage: Eukaryota > Viridiplantae > Streptophyta > Magnoliopsida > Brassicales > Akaniaceae > Bretschneidera > Bretschneidera sinensis. The sequence goes on from CM043700.1 coordinate 119,729,361, forward strand.
AACCTCGATCTACAATTATGATAGTATTGTGGGGTAATTAGTAATGATATTGTGGGTGAACTTATATTGTATTCAAATCAATTATAGTACTTGTATATGAAATTGCTTCAATAAAAAAATATATTCTATTTTAATCAAGTGGGTCGCTAATTTGGTAATTTCGTCAAGTTAAAAATAGAAATCTAAGGACAATGATCAAATAGAGATAAATTTAAAATTATTAGGAAGACCTTGTTTAAATTGAATCTTCCAAAATGAAATTAAATAAGTTGTCAAACATTCTGGATGAAAGGTTATCTTTTCTCACAACAAGTAGGGTCAATTTAAGAATTTTTTATTCCAATTTTTTTTTGAAGGATTTTTTATTCCGTTTTTGAGGAGTGGAAATTATTGAAATTTTCAAGTCATTTTCATTAAAATTATATTACAATTTGCATTATATTCAATGTAGAAAATGTTCATGTTAAGTGTTTACGCATAAGTTGACAATTCTACAGGTCATATAATTTTGTTGGTCAATATTCATCACGTACATGGAAATTGAGTTGATGATGTGGTAGCCAGTGACCGGAAAACTAAGAAATGTTGACACTGAAATATAATTTTGATCCATACTTGGTCAATATTCATCACTTAAATGGTAATTGGGTTGATGGTGTTGTAGCCCATGACTAGAAAACTAAGATATGTTGACATTGAAATATAATTTTGATCTCTACTTAGTTAATATTTATTTTATTTGGATTCGGGTTTAAGTGTTAAACACGGATACGTGTCCGAATATCGAACTAATCTATTTTAATAATTTTTCGTAAATTTTTCTTTAATCTAAAATGTTCAAATGCTATACTCTCTTTCAAGTGTCGAGAATTCAACACAAATATAATTGGATATAGTGAAAAGTCTATATAATATAAATCAATATTCACTTACATGGTGTAGGTGACTAGAAAAAAATTAAGATAGTACGTTAATTAGCAAAAGAATGTTTATAGGAGAATCTAACCTCCATTTTAAGATTCCTAGAAAAATAGCTTCAATCTGCGTTGGAGAACCGTTATACTTTGCTAACAGCAATTTCTGAAGCCGAAAGTTCTTCTCATTTGCGTAAGATTTTTTTTCTTTCTTTTGGATCAAGTCAAAATCTCTACGGTAAGTCTGAATATACTATATATCTTAGTTTGGATCAACTCATTCATACTCTAAATTTTCTTTTTCTTGCTTAAATCATTTGTTTTCTTAATTAAGTACTCCTTTTTGTTCATTCAAAGTAAGAAAATCTGAAAAGCAAAATGTCTAGAGTCTTCTCTTTTTTCTTGCTTATGTTATTGTTGATGGGATCAAAAGCTAAAGCAAAAGTTGAGGACAACTGCCCATTGACTCACCGGATTATAGGGAATATTGGTGGTCTTATTCATAATAGCTCTCGGGTAGGCAAGGAGCAGAAGACAGCCATGGAAATAGCTATCCATGATTTTCATAGCTCAAGTAATTGTTCTATGTAACTAGTTTTGAACTTTGATGATTCTCATGGGAACTCAGCTCAAGCAGCTTCTGCTAGTAAATTCTGACTTTTAACGTAGAAAAGCAAATCTTACCTATTAATTGTTTGGGCTGATGCATTGATATAGCATTACCAAGAATGAAACAGTAACATTCTCTCTCGCTTGTTTCCAACTACTAATTGAATGAAGGTTTCTTCAACTTTCATACAAAATAAAAAATAAAAAATGAAGGTTTAAACAACATTACTTTAACGGTTACAAAAAAATTGCTATGCCAATTTGCAAGGTCAGGTTAGGAATATCTCTCGATCAGCCCCATACTACTGTCGAATTCGGCCAATTTTGATAGTCAAATTCTGTCATGGCATGATCTTGTTGGTTACTGTATGTCTAGTTATACCCAATATTTAAAATTCCTGGTCCTCTACTCATTCCAATTGTTTTTTGGTTTCAGGTTATAAGGTTGTGTTTGTTTACATTTAATGGATCACTTAATGAATCTTACCAATCAAACCTAAAATTGAATCTAAATACCATTTAGATGGTATTTTGGATAAAAATACCTACTCTATATTACTAAAATATCACAAATACCCTCTCATCACCAAAACTCATCTATTAAAAAAGTTTGCTTCCAAACCAGTTGCCGCCACCAAGGCACCACTGCCTCCGCCATCGTTAATGGAACCACCACCGCCACCACTGTTAATGGAATCAACATCCCCAACAACCTCACAGCCACCAAACCCCACCTTCACAATGCTCCAATCGTTAATGGAACCACTGGCCTTCTTGTTAATCTTAACGAGAGCTCTCAGACCAAAGCTGTGTTCAACACTAGTTAGCTTTATATCGGACCCCTTCAACGTCGTCATGAAAACCGTCACTTTGTTTGTCGGCTCATAAAACACTGGCAACTCACCGTTACATAGCTCGATGTCGTCGTAATAAATCTTTGCGGAGCTCCCTTTCTCGTAGTATATCCCAATTTTGTTGTTAGGGTTTGTAGCTATCATTGTGATGTCAAATTCAGCGGAGATCAAGACAGTGACATTAGGTTGAATCCCTTGATGGAGACGTTGTCGATGGTGTAGTTCGGAGCTCCCAGTCGAAAACAAGGTAAAGGATTCTAACGGGGCTCTGATGACGACGGTGAGAATGAGAATTGTGACGCGAGGAAGAAGCAAAGACAGTGGCAACAATGACTATGGTGGGGTTTACGGCGAGTAAGGTGCTCATACGACGGGCATTCTCCGGAGGAGGGACTCGGTAGACTTGATCCTTTGGGATTTAGACGAGAGAGAGATAGTTTCACCAAAAAATAATAAATTCTTTTCCTTTGGGTTTTCTTTTTTCTCTCTCTAGCAAAGCGTGAAAGAAATAATAATTAAATTAATTTTATGATGAATTATTTTTAATTTTATTGACTATTTAAGCATTAAGTAATATGTATTCATTAATAATTCAGTTTATTTTTATTTTTAAATTGGTTATTTAAATAAACTAGGATTATAGTTCAATCTGTAAAAAAAATAAAATCAATTGAGAATATTTTTGTAATGAAACATATAAATTTTATTTAAATCAGCAGCTGACTTTTATTTGCAACAAAGTCACGTTCTTAATAGTTAAGAGTGTTAAAAAAAAAATATACATTCAGATATTTCAATCAATTCAATTATCAAATAGTCTAAACACTTGACAATTTAACATTTAGACACCACTTTTTATTAGTTCAAAGCCATTCATATGATCTTTCATTATTAAGCATTTATGACATAAAAAACGAACACCACTTATAAGTCACCCTCCTCCAATCACTAATGTTCCATCTAGCTGGTACTTGTTGGCTGTTGCACTAGTCCAAAATTAATATCTTATGATGTCATTTTCAGCAATCAACCTCATTGGTAGCAAGCCTGTGCAAGCCATCGTTGGAACAATAACAATGGAAGAAGCAGCTCTAGTCACTGAGGTAGATAATGCCACCAAAGATATCCCCATCATGTCCTTAACTTCACCTTCCATAACCCCGCCATTAATAATGCCAAATCAATCCCCCTTTTTTATCCAAATGGCTGATGATATTTCTGTACACATGCAATGTTTATCTGCCATTATAGGCCACTTCAGGTGGCGAAAGGTCACTGCAATTTACGAACAGAAAAATGGTCTCTCCATTGATTATGGACACTTAACTCTCTTCTCTGATTCACTTCGAAGAGTTGATTCAGAGATTGAAAACCACTTAGCTTTACCCCCTTTATCCTCACTCTCTGACCCAAAATCTACTATAGAAGAAGAGCTTAGGAAACTGAAGAGCAAGAGCAACAGGGTGTTCATAGTAGTTCAATCTTCTTTAGAGTTAGCTATCTTGCTCTTTGAGAAGGTGAAGCAATTACACATGATGCAAAAAAGGTTATGTGTGGATTGTCACAGATGAGATAGCAAGCCTTCTTCATTCTGTTGATTCCTCTGCTTTGTACAACATGCAAGGTGTACTTGGTTTCAAAACCAGCATTGTAGAATCTAGAAACTCCTATAGAGAATTTAAAACTAAATTCCGAAAAACCTATTGTTAGAACTTAAATATAATCTAAACATGCTAAACAACTTAAATAGCATATAGATTAAATGCGGAATTATAAAGACCATAAACATACCTTCGGCCATTGAAGCTTTTCGCTTACACAATCCACTATTCTCTCGATATTGGTTCTTCTAGACTCTCAGTATTCTCTTCAATTTGATGGTGTATGAAAGAAAAATGAGTAGTACCGAGTCTAGGGACCAAACCTGTATTTATACATGTTCTTCCATCAAGAACTTCTTTGTGTTAAATTATGTTAATTAACCTATTTCACAATCTTAATTACATTAAAATTAAACTAACTTAGTAGGTTAAATTGAACATAAATAAGAGAGAAATGAAATCACCATTAAAACTTGATTTAGCATGATTTTTGAGTTAACCCAAAAATCACCCAAAACCTGAAGAGACTTGACTCCAACGACCTAAATACGACTCGATTTGAAACTGAACTTAACTCGGTATGAGTAACACATGTCTTTCAATGATTTGAACTCAAACAAGACTCGACTCGTACTCGAACTCATATAAATACAGCCCCACGCATCTTGAAATGACATGTCTTGAACGATTCAAGATTTGTCAATCACACGAATTATAAATAGAAAGAAAAGAAAACAAGATTTACCAAGGTTTACCCAAGAATAAGGCTACGTCCAGCCAGGAGTTTCTTATTATCAACCTCACAAATCTCTCTATTACAATGTATGCTCAGTACATAAAGAGTATTTATATGCAACTTAAGACGTCCTAATTAGGGTCTAGTTAAGATTTCCATTATGCTGCAGAACTACGGCCCTTCATGGGCCCAAGCCTAATTCACCAAGCAAAAAACCAGGCCCAACTCATGTACATGGCCTAAACGTTTCGGGGGTGCTGCCCCCTAACCCCTACTCGCTCACCGGGGAACGGGACCCCGTATTCGTCCAGGGTTCTACAGATCTGGTCTCGTGAAGTATGCACCAACTCTAACAATCACTCACTTGGTAAATACTTCACACACATGAAAAACTTCCCAATACTCTGTTTCTTAAAGCCCATCTCAGTAGCACACTACTCAAACTTGGCAAGACTAACTGTTTTAGTCAAGAAATCTGCGTTGTTTACTGTTGTATTGACTTTCTCCAAGATTATCACATTTCTTCAATCTTTTCCTGGATGAAGTGATATTGGATATCAATGTGCTTCGTCTGTGAATGAAATGCAGGATTCTTTGCTAAGAATATAACACCTTGATTGTCACATTTCACCTTCACTGCTTTTTGTTTAAACCCAAGCTCAGCACACAACCTTTGAAGCTAAACCACTTCCTTTCCAACATGAGTTATTGCCATATACTATGCTTTTGTAGATGAAAGAGAAACAACACTTTGCCTTTTGCTCATCCAACTCACTGCCCCACCAAACAGATTGAACACATACCCGTTTGTAGACCTTCTACTATTAATGTTTTATTTCCAGTCAGCAGCAACTGATCCTATAATATCAAGATTCTTCTTACCTCCAATACCTCCATAACATAATCCAAACTCTGACATGCCACGAAGATATCTAAGAACTCTCTTAATTGCAGTCCTATGCTCTTTCCCAGGATTAGACATATATCTACTCAATACTCTCACTACTTGGGCAATATCTGGTCTTGTACACACCATAGCGTGCATCAAGCTTCCAACTGCACTAGCATAAGGTATGTGCGCCATATCTTCAGCTTCTTCCTTCGTCTTCGGACATGTTCTGCAGATAACTTGGTTCCCAATGACATGGGAGTCCTTACCGGCTTGCTGTCAGACATGTTGAATTTCTTCAACAGTTCTTCTGACTTAGCCAGAGTTTTCGATTTTCACGATCCCTCTTTATCTGCATGCACAAGATAAAGTTTACTGGCCCAGTGCTAATCATCTTCTTATTATTTTCAATCAACAGTATATCATCCACATACAAGGTTAAAATGACAAAATCAACCCCTAACCTTTTCATGTAGACTCAGTGATCAGTATAGCTGTGAGTGAACCCGAACTGAATGACATATGTATCAAACTCTGGTACCATATCTGTGGTGACTGCTTTAGTCCGTACAAAGACTTCTTCAATTTACAAACCAACTCTTCCTTGCCTTTGCTCACAAAGCCTTTGGGCTATTTCATGTAAATTTCCTCCTTTAAGTCCCTATGAAGGAAAGCTGTCTTCACATCTAGTTTCTCAACCTCTAGATCATAAGCAACTACCATAGATAAGAAACATCTAATAGATGTCAACTTTGCTACCGAGGAAAATATCTCACCATAGTCAATTCCCTCTATTTGCGAGTACCTTTTTGCAACCAAACGTGCCTTATACTTTTCTACCATTCCATTTGCATTTGTTTTCTTCTTGAAAATCTATTTACACCCAATTGTCTTCCCATCTTTAGGCAATTTCACAAGGCTCCATGTTTCATTATTATCTAGTGCCTGCATCTTCTCTTTCATAGCATCCTCCCACAGATTTGCATCCTCCGAGGTCATTGCCTCTTTCACTGTGCTAGGATAATCACTAGTAATATTTAAAGCATATAATGCACTGTAAGCACTATGGGAATACCTAATGGTTGGTCTCCTAACCCGTGTCGATCTCCTTATGACAAGCGTGGTCTCTACCTCCAAGCTAGCATCTGAATCCTCATCTTCTACATTTTAAATTACTCGTAAGCGTATGAGTCGTTTGCAATATAGTGTTGTGCAAGTGTGAGGTCGAATCCACAGGGAATTGCGTTGTGAAAATGTAATTTTATCTAAACTAAACATATCTTAACCTAGTTCCGAGTTTTGAATTACATGTTGCAAAACAAATAAAAAGTAAACTAAATTGATTTAAAACTAATAATAAAGACACTAAGGTTTCTGAATCCACCTCACCAAAGTTAAGCATATATCTTCATGTTCTAAAAATAGTCTATCAAAACATTCCATGAATCCAACTTAAAACAAAAAACAACAAATATCCCAATTAAACCAAAAGCATCCAATGTATCCACTTTTAACAAATCACAAAGAAAATCCAATTTAATCAAAAACAATTTGATGTATCCATCAGATAAAACACATGGAATATCCAACAAAACAATTTAAACGCAATCAATCATAAGGTTTTATTCAAATAATTGACAGAACATTTATACTACAAAAAAAATCAGAATTGTATAAACAAATCTGAAACTATTATGCCAAACAACGACGAGGCTTCATCTTCAACCTTAGTTGAAGATTTTAGCCACTCATAATCATAAAACTAGAGTTCATAATAAAAGTACTAAATATTAAACTAAAAAAAGCAGTAATGTAAAACTGACTATACATGGGAGAAATTCCACTCGCTGTTGGGCGGTGCTTCCCCTCGTGGTAGCAAAGCCTTCGGGATCCACCAGAATACTAGCAGACGTCCACCAGATTACACCAAATGGCACCAGGAATTGCACACTAAAGATGAAGTGAAGATGGGCTTATATAGGGAAATACCACGAGTGCATTGTGTTTCCAGTCCGATGTGGGATACTGCAGATTTCAGCTTTTGCTCTTTGACCTTTGTCTACTAAAACTGCTATAACTTTCTCTAGAAAAATCATTTTATTGATCTGTAAAATTTCCTAGAAAATAGACATTCGGATCTTTCCAAGCATATATGGCTCATCTCCTAGTTCTTCCTGAATCAATACAGTTTAATCCTAAAATATGGATGATCTGTACGAGCAATTCTGGCAATTTAGTGAAACTCCTTTCCAAGCTTGTAAACCTGTAAAACAACGAAAAACAACTCAAAGTAACAAATTCCTAAGCTAACAAATGTAAATTAAGGGGCTAAAATATGCAATATTTGGCACTCATCACTACATCAGAAACATGAATATCTTGCTCAGACCCAACTGACTCAATATCTAAAGTATCTAGTACAGTTTGTGGGGTAGTCTCCCACTCTTTATCTCTCGGGCTAAGATCAATTTGAACCTATTTTGGCTGTTCTTGTACATTTTGGACAGCTACCACATCCCTTTGTGTTTCCCTGAATATGACATCTCTGCTATAAACTGTACTCTTGTTTTCTGGATTCCATAACTTGTACCCCTTGACCCCATTCTTATAACCAATGAAGATGCACTTCACTAATTTGTTGTCAAGTTTGTTCCTATTTTCTTTTGGCACATGTATATAAGCATCACAACCAAACACCCTAACATGATCCAAACTCGGCTTTTTCCGAATAATGCCTTAAACGGTGTCTGATCCTATAAAGCTGATGTAGGTGACCTGTTCTTCAGATAACATGCCGTAGCTATAGCCTCTGCCCAGTACTCTAGCTCCAAGCCTGCACAACTCAACATACTCATCGATTTCTCCATGAGTGACCGATTGAGTCTCTCAGCCACTCCATTCTATTGAGGTGTATATGAAGTTGTTTTCTATCTTGCAATGTCGTTTGCCATACAGAATTGCTCAAACTTGTCTGAGCAAAATTTCTCTCCATTAACTGTTCTTAGTACCTTTATCTTTTTTTCCATTTGATTTTTTACCAATGCTTTAAACTCATGGAACTTATCAAACGCTTCAACTTTACTCTTAATGAAATAAATCCATGCATACCTTGAAAAATCATCAATAAAAGAGACATAATACATTGATTTTCCAAGAGATTAGACCAGAACTGGCCTAAACACATCACTATCTATTAAATTCAGTATACTTTTTACCCTCATGCTAGAAGACTTAAAACTCATACGGTTCTGCTTGCCATGTAGAAATGCTCACAGAAACCGAATTCCATGGAGCAATCTGGGACTCCCTTCACCATCTGCTTTGACGATAAATTAGATAGTCTTTTTTCATCGATATATCCATGCCTTTGATGCTACAACATAGATGGCGTCACCTTATCATCAGTCACTTTCTCAAAGATAAACCTCCATTGCACTGACTTTGTACTGTATTTCCCAACAGCTTGTACAACTTACCATACTGAACACCTCGTACAATTACTAACGATCCATGAGTCATCTTGCACGAATTTTTGTCACAGCTGAGATTCACTCTCCCATCTGCCATATTGCTGACTGATATTAGGTTCCTACTGAGACCCGAATATGCATCATACTTAGAAGTGTTTTGACTGTCCCATCATTCATCCTCAACTTTACCTTCCCATGACCAATAATTTTCACCGGAGAGTTATCTCCCAATAAAATGTTTCCCCCATCAAAGGTTTCATATTCATGAAACCAATCCCTGTGAGGTGTCATGTGAAATGATGCTTTTATGTCAATTATCTAAACACTTTGATCTGATTGAGCCAAATATGATGCTATATTTAAGTCACCAGCATCATTATAATACTAGTTCTTGTTACCTTAAGCTGATATCTCACCTGTTTTCTTTTTAGGGTTTATATTCTTACTTCTGCGCTCATTCTTTAGATGCCCAGGCTTCCTACACTTCCAACACTTTAACCCAGATTTATCCCTACTTTTTGATCTTCCTCTGAACTTGGGTTTATCACCAGAACACTTATAGCCTTTATCATGGGTTCACTCTCTCATAGATAAGGCCTCATTTGACAAGTTCTCTGTACCTTGCTGCCTCATCTCCTCAGACAATAGAGCTACCACGACATTCTTAAAAGACATATTAGTACCAATCGCAACTATCAAGTTATCCCACGAATCAGGCAGTGAACAAAGCAGTGTAATAGCCTTATCATCATCCATTACATCAATACTAATAGATAATAAGTGACCTATCAAAGTGTTGAACTCATGTAGATGAACAGAGAAAGAATTACCCTCAGTCATCTGAAGGTTGTACAGCTTCTTCCGCAGAAACAATTTGTTTACCAAAGATTTACTCTGATAAAGGCTTTCCAGCTTCTTCCAGAGACCTTTCACAGTCTTTTCTCTAGAAACGTTTATTAGGACAGAATAGGCCAAGCACAGCTGAATCAGACTTCGTGTCTTCCGATGAAGTTTCTCCCACTCCGTGATGGTCACTGAAGATGATGTCGAAACCAACACCGATGATGCCTCTGTCGTAAACGCTGTACTCTTCAATATCTCATTGACTATCACTATCCACAGATCTCTATCCACGAGTAGATCCTCTATCTTCAGTTTTCATACCTCGAAGCTCTTCCCTCCGAACTTCTCAATTTCATTTTGTGATCCAATCGACATCTCTGATCGTTAATCCTCGAACACAAGGCTCTGATACCAATTGAATGATTTGAGATTTGTCAATCACATGAATTATAAACAGAAAAAAAATAATACGAAATTTACCCAGGTTCACCCAAGAATAGGGCTACGTCCTGCCAAAAGTTTTTTTATTATCAACCTCACAAATCTCTCTGTTACAATGTATGCTTAGTAAATAAAGAGTATTTATATGCAACTTAAGACGTCATAATTAGGGTCTAATTAAGATTTTCGTTATGCTGCAGAACTATGGCTCTTCATGGGGCCCAAACCGCCAAGTAAAAACCAGGCACAACTCATGTATATGGCCTAAAACCAAGACCCTCATGTTTATTCGAGGTTCTACAGATTTAGTCCTGTGAAGTATGCATCAACTCTAACATGTCTTGGATCTGTTTGCCACCTTTAATCATGACTATGAGTAGTGCAGTGTCGTTGAAATCTTGCCAAATAATATAAAACGCAAGACTAATATTTGACCACTTTTCAATATTGAGGGGCTTATATGGGCATAAAATTTCACTACTTTTTTTTTGGACTCTATACCACTTTTCAATATAGAGATTTGATCATCTATTTGATTTTGTCTTTAAAGTTTCAATTTAAGCAATATATTCTTTATAGTTTCAAAATCTAGTCAACTTCTCTACTAACCTCATATTTTTATCAAGAACTTAATAGAAGTCCATCATAAACTCTTATTTGGTCAATTTGAAAGCTGACTTGGCTAAAATGAAAACATTATGAAGAAATTTATCTTCATATCACGTATACGTGTCAATAAATGGTTCAGGGTTTTATTTGACGCAGAATAAAGTGTATGACATTTTATTTTAACTTGAATCATGTGTGTTTAAGTGAAAAAATTCTCTTTTATAAAAATCCAAATTAGTTCAACTTTAATCGGCATGTAACTTGTTTGTCCAATTATGTATTGGTTATTTTTCCAACTTGTTGATGCCGAAAATCTGTCAGACGAGCTCACGGACCCTAGTGCACATGAAAAACATGTAAACAAAAAAGTCCCCAAGGGGTTATACCCCGAGGGAGACTCTCCAAAGCCTAAGTCAGTGATCTAAAAGAATAATCAGAGAATAAAAAAGCTAGAGAGTTGTGTGATTATAAGTTGTTTGTACCTGTGATAATGAAAGCCCATTTTTTTAGAGTCTTGGAGTAGATTTCAATTAGAAAATTTATTATTTTTGAGTGTCATAGTAAGATTAGGGTTCCGATAGGTTGTAGTGTTCTGATAGGACTAGTGTTTCCATAGGTTGGAGTATCCTAGTAGAATTATGGTTTTAGTATGAGATTATCATTTTGCCCTTTGCTATATGCAACCATTTTACTCGTTACTCTATCTTATTTATGAAATTACCTTATGGCCTTTGAAGGGTTGCCATGTGTCATTATGTTATTGGTTGATGAATTTTCTCCTACATCAGATGACATCCACTTCCTTGAGTGCAGTTCTGTAATTAAGGAAATAGTTATTGGTATGCGCGTAAGTGAGAGTTCTCGAATTGACCTCTTTGTGTTTTGAACCCTAGAAATGCATGGTGTTTTTTATTTTTTATTTTTTATATTTGATTAGAGTACTGAGCTTAGGTTTGATATTTTTGAACTTTAATTACAAAGTCATTCACGGACTCGGGGATCAATATTTTTTTTTTAACTTTAGGTATAAAGTTGTCCACGAACTCGGAGCCTTAGATCAGTATTTTAGGACTTCAGGTACCGAGTCGTCTAGAGACTCAAGGCCTTGGGCTTGGTATTTTGGAACTTTGGGTACCAAGCCATCGAGGGACCCGTGGCTCTAGGCTGTATGTTTTTTAACTTTAGGTATCAATCCGTCCAAGGACTTAGAGCCCAAAGCTCGATATTTTGGAACTTTAGTTACCAAGCCGTTCAGGGACTCAGGTCATTAGGCTTGGTATTTTGGGACTTTAGGTACCAAGTTGTCCAGGGACTCGGGGCCCTAGCTTCGGTGTTTTTGAACTTTAGGTACCGATTTGTCCAAGGACTCTCAGTATTTTGAAACTTTAAGTATTGAGTTATCTATGTACAATGGGCTATAGGCTCGGTATTTTGGAACTTTATGTACCAAACCGTCCAGGGACTTTGGGCCTTGGGCTTGGTATTTTTGAACATTAGGTAATGAGCTGTCCAAGGACTCGAGGCCCTGGGCTCGGTTTTTTGGTTTTCTTGGGTTGCATTTGCAATGTTTCTTATGGATAAATACTAAGGCTTTGTACTTTGAAAAACTTTCTTTGAGCTTGTTATGCTTGTAAGAAGGCTATAAGCTTGCCCAAAAGGCTAACTTGGCGTGTGGGAAAGGCTCACTAGCCATGGGAAGTGGACCGAGCCCATTAAGAGCTTAAAGATCAGGGCTCAGTCTTTTTGCTTTGAAAGTATCGAGGCTTACCAAAGCTTAGGGCTTTTGGCTTGGTCTTTTTGTGAAAGGCTCCCATCAAACTTTTAGCATAAAAGTATAGAGGAGAAGAACAGCTCAGGTTTTCCTCCTCAGAGTTTTGATGAAAAATATACAGAGAAGAGGAATAGCTCAGGGCTCCCTTATCAAGGTTTCTGTGAAAAATATATTGAAGAGAAGAATGGCTCAAGACTCCATCCTTAGAGTTTTAGTGAAAAAATATCCGAGAGTGAGAGGTGTTCAGGGTATTCTCCTCATGATTTTGCTAAAAAAGTGTGTTGAGGGTAAGGATTGCTCAAGGTAATTCCCTTAAGCTTTTGACTGAAAAATGTGGAGGGTAAGAGGTGCTCGGGACACTCTCATCGAGATTTTGAATTTATTACGTTCTTAGGGGCTCAATATATTCCCTTGGTATGTTTAGAGGCTTTCTTGCTTGGGACAGGTTCGAGACTTTCTTGCTCAGAGTAGGTCCGAGGCTTTCTAGTTGAGAGTTTTTTTTGGTGGAAATTAGACGTCCAACTAGTGTTCTTAAAGTTCTTATTGAGAATGGTTGAGGGTTAGAAATGCTCAGGGCATTGACTTAGGGCTTTTAAATAAAAGATGGTTGATGAGGTGTAATGTTCAAGGCATTATACTTAGGCTTTTGTGTAAAAAAATGATTGAAGAGGTGAACTGCTCGAGGTGACTTCTTGGATCTTTTGGAGAAAATGTATTGAGGAGCTAAGGTGTTCATGCTGTCGTTTTCAGGTTTTTAGAAATGGTGTGCGTAGGAGCTGAAACATTCAGGACACTATCATCGGGCTCTTGGATAAAAGGTACTGAAGAGCTAGGGAACTTGGGTTACTGTTTTGAGCTTTTTGGCTTGAGAGCTTTATCCAAGTCCTTTTCTATGCTTAAGAGCGTGTTGGCTGTTTAGCTTTAGGATGTTTATATCCTACGATGATAGGCCATCGAAGGTGAGAAAGAGATCCTCATATAAGTTTTTGGCGTTGGTTGGAAAGTTCCTGCCTATCGAGTCACACGGCTAGGTCAGGCACCATCTGAATAAGATCCAGGAATTGCTCTTGGATGACTAGGGTATATGGTATGATTTGTGGTAGACAGTGAAATTGTTTGCTTAAGACCATTGGTATGGCTCCGATTGTCTCTCAGAATGATTGAAGTGCTCGTGAATTTTCTCGTTCTAGTATAAGTTGAGGATTTATACCTGGGATTATTTCCTTAGGGACATAAAGAAAAGATGTGATCAATTAATTGTCTTCTATTTTTCTTGAAGAAAATGGGTTAAGTAGTTGAGGCATTTAGGTCAGTGTCTTTAAAAGACCCTCAAAGAATAGGAAAGATCCCCGATTAGCTATTGTTCAACTCTCTGAGGTATACTTAGGTCTTTGATGCCTCGAGAGTGAGGGCTTGTGCCTCAAGGATAAAGGCTTGTTGCGTCGAAAATGATGATTTTGGGGTGCTAGAGATGCTGACTTTAGTGCGTCAAGGATGGCGGCTTTGGTGGGCCAATGGCTGATGGATTTTAATGCTACAATGGTTGACGACTTCACTGAGTCAGAAATGACGACTTTGGTGAGTCGGTGATGCCAACTTTAGTACATCATTAGTTGATGGCTTTGGTGAGTCGGAGACGACGACTTCTGTGTGTCATTGATTGATGGCTTTGATGTGTCATTGGTTGACAGCTTTAGGGTGTCAAGGATGACGAATTTAAGCGTCGGGGATGACGAATTTAGGCGTCGGGGACAACGAATTTGGTGCGCTAATGGCTGACGGCTTTGGTGCGTGGATGACTATGACTTTAGTGTCGACTTTGGTGCGTAATTAGTTGATGCCTTTCAATGTGTCAGTGGCTAATGGTTTTCGTGCGTCAGTGACGATGACTTTGGTGCTTCATTGGCTGATATCTTTGGTACGTTATTGGTTGACAGCTTTCAATGCGTCATTGGTTGATGATTTTAGTGCGTCATTGGCTAACAGCTTTGGTGCATCATTCACTAACATCTTTTAATGCATCATTGGTTGACAGATTTGGTGCATCATTGGCTGATAACTTTCAATGAGTTATAAGCTAACGCCTTTGGTGTGTCATTGGCTGTGACGCCTTTCAATGCATCATTGGCTGACGACTTTCAATGTATCATTGGCAGACTGCTTTGGTGCATCGTTAGCTGATGCATTTTAATGAATAATTATCTTACGACTTTAGTGCGTAATTGGCTAATAGTTTTGAGGGTCTTAACCTGGTGTTTTTGATGAAATCCTACCAAGTGTTATTTGTTGAGGTCGTTTGTAATCATATTTCATTTTAGTTTCTCAGTGTGGTTTTCATGGGTGGCCTTGATTTTTGGATTTTGCTTAGAAGTGTAGTGCTTATAACAACGTAATTTGAATGAAAACTTGATAGTACATGAAGTAAAGAAATATCATACCTTATTGTGAACGATCATGATGTTTTCTGGTTATTTGAGCTCCATTGGTTCGGGTTTAGG
Organism: Bretschneidera sinensis; assembly: GCA_023935145.1. Lineage (NCBI taxonomy): Eukaryota > Viridiplantae > Streptophyta > Magnoliopsida > Brassicales > Akaniaceae > Bretschneidera > Bretschneidera sinensis. Next base: position 119,744,596 of record CM043700.1, read on the forward strand.
GCATGTTTGAGGCCCTTTAACGAAGAATAACATTTTTTTTATCGCTTGTAAGAAACTAGCTTGAAAAAGTCAAATTTTAAAATTCTGATCTGTTATGGAAAGAAGAGGCTGAAAAACATTAGGAACCAGATTGGCCAGGTCTAAAATCAAGCTTGAGGTTGGTGAACCAACTGGTTGAAGTAGATGTTTTGTGAAGAAACTTATCGTTTAAAGTAGAATTTGGAAATTCTGAACCCGGTTCATTTGAATTTGGAAAGAGCAAGCTAAAAAACCTTGGAAATTTGTTCGATTAACTCTGAAATCGAGCTTGTAGTAGGTGAACCGACTGGTCAAATACGAGTCAAAGTAGATGATTTGTGAAGAAACTCATCTTTTAAAGAAGAATCTTAAAATTTTGAGTATGGATTTGAAAACAGTAGGTCATAAAACCTTAGAAATTAGTCTTGTTGGATCTGAAACTGAGTCTAAAATAACTAAATCAGTTGGTTAAAAGGATGAACCGAGGGTCAAACCTTATTGAACTAGTTGGTTTGAGTCAACGGATTGGGTGCCTAGGTGGTGTTGATGTGGCACTGACTGGGCACTTAGATGGCATTGATGTGGCGTTGACTGGGCGCCAAAGTGCTGTTAATATGGAGATGACTAGAGTTGACGTGTCATTGACTGGGCGCTATGGTGGCACTGACTAGGGTGCTGATTTGGCATTGATTAAGCGCTTATTTGGCGTTAATTAGCCAGCAAGGGGTTAACATGTGACAATAGTTATTATCTTTGAAGATATGATGAAAATATGAGGAGCCAATGTAAAAATGACACATGGCAGAGGCATATTTGAAAAGATAAATAACAATTTGGTATGTCCAATGAGATATAAACATGTGGCTGTGGCATATTTGGAGAGAATAAGTAATTTGGTTGTCTAATGAGATATGGACATGTGGCAATAGCATATTTGAGGACGTACGAAGAATTTGTGTGTCTAATGAGATATGGACATATGGCAAGAGCTTGCTTTTAATTCAGATTGTTGACCAATAGTAGTGATTTCGTCTGTTGGTTTGACTTGGCGTTTGCAGTCGGTCGAATAACAAGTTTGCCAGTGGTCAAAGAATCAGTTTACCTTGAAATTTTATTGGCATGTTGGGGGAGGTTTTCGAGACACTGCGGTGGTGGTGATGACTTCTAGTCGTCGAATTTTTGCAAATCTGCTGTCAAAATTTCGTTTTTTTGGTTGAGATATGATTTGGCCCACGGTGTTGCTCTGACGTCCAATCGTCGTGAAATTTTGCATGGTGGTAGATATGGAGGTGACGAACTCAGTGGTGCACATCATTGGATTTTTGGCTGTCGAATCATCGTGGATCTTGATTGTCGGGTATTCATTGATCTGAAAGATAAAATCCGATTTTTAGCGATATTTGCAGGGCATGTTTTCTTAGATTCGATGAGATTTGAAATATTTTGTAACAACGAATCGATGACTCATTTGTATTGGCATCTTTAGATAATATTTTTGTCATTTCCCACTAACGACACCATTCTGTTGATGCCAAAAATCTACCATACGAGCTCACGGACCCCTGCACATACGAAAAACACGTAAACTATAAGGTCCCCTAGAGGTTGTTCCCCGAAGGGACTCTCCGATGCCCAAGTCAGTGATTTACAAGAATAATCAGAGAATAAAATGGTTAGAGAGCTATGTCATTATAAATTATTTGTACTTGTGACAATGGGAGCTCTATTTTTTTAAATAGATTCTTGGAGTATAGTCAAATTAGGAAAGTTATTAATGATGAGTGTTATAGTAAGACTAGGGTTTCCATAGGCTGGAGTGTTATGATAGAATTAAGATTTTCATAGAGTGGAGTGTCCTAGTAGAATTAGAGTTTTGATGTGAGATTACCGTTTTGCCTTTTGCCACATGTAACCATTTGGTTGGTTATTCTGTCTTATTTATAAAATTATATTTTTGTTCTTGGTGGGTGCTACATGTCATTACATTATTGATTGGAGAATTTTCCCTCTATATCACCACTTTAAGTGGATATTATGATTGTAGTGTGGGGTAATTAGTAATGATATTGTGGGTGAACTTGTATTGTATTCAAATCAATTATAGTTCTTGTATATGAAATTGCTTCAATAAAAAAATATTCTATTTTAATCAAGTGGGTCGCTAATTTGGTAATTTCGTCAAGTTAAAAATAGAAATCTAAGGACAAGGATGAAATAGAGATAAATTTAAAATTATTACGAAGACCATGCTTAAATTGAATCTTCCGAGATGAAATTAAATAAGTTGTCAAACATTCTGGATGAAAGGTTGACCTTTTCTCACTACAAGTAAGGTCAATTTAAGAATTTTTTATTCCAATTTTTTTGAATGATTTTTTATTCCCTTTTTGAGGGGTGGGAATTATTGAAATTTTCAAGTCATTTTGATTATAATTATATTACAATTTGCATTATATTCAATGTAGAAAATGTTCGTGTGAAGTGTTTACGCATAAGTAAGTTGACAATTCTATACATCATATTCATCACGTACATGGAAATTGAGTTGATGATGTGGTAGCCAGTGACCGGAAAACTAAGATATGTTGACACTAAAATATAATTTTGATCAATATATACTTGGTCAATATTCATCACTTACATGGTAATTGGGTTGATGGTGTAGTAGCCCATGACTAGAAAACTAATATATGTTGACAGTGAAATATAATTTTGATTTATACTTAGTTAATATTTATTTTATTTGGATTCTAGTATTAGTGTTAAACACGGATACGTGTCTGAATATCAAACTAATTTATTTTAATAAATTTTCGTAAATTTTTTTTTAATTTGAAATGTTCGAATGCTACACTCTCTTTTAAATATTGAGAATTCAACATAAATATAATCGGATAAAGTAAAAAGTTAATGTTGGAAATCACCTTGACAAGATGCCCAGGTGGTGATCTTCCAAACACCCAAGTCTTGAATGACTTGTAGAAAGAATTTCAGCAATCGAACTCAAGAACAGAAAATCAAAGAAAGAAAGAAGACAAGTAATTTGTTGTCGAGGTTCGGCAATGTGCCTACGTCCCCGTGAGTTCCTCCGAACTCTCTGCACTATCTCAATGGTTCTTACAAAGTTACAGCAATCCCCTTCAAGAATCCAAGTTCTTGAAGAAACAAGAAGAGAAGGAAGAAGATGAGAACTCAACAGTGTTCTCTAATCTAATCTATACTCTCTCTATCTAATTACAACCAGCCTCACTACAAGAGTCCCTCTTGTGTTTATGTCTCTCTACACAATTCTCTCTTAGTGTTTACAATGATCTCACAATGTCACAAAACTCTCTTGTATGTGTGTTTTTGTATCTTGTATTATCTTATGAAATGAGGCCTTGAGAACCCCTTTTATAGCCTCTTAATTCTTGGACATTCTTGTGAGTCATTATCCTCCCTTTGATCATGTTCTTCCTTTAATCTCAGCCCTACATCACTCTCCAAGTGATGCTGTGTGTTTTGGTGTGGTACTGTGTGCTGCGGCGTGACCTGATGCTGCAGCCACCTGATGCTGTGCGCACACCTCCAGCCTGTGGGCAGAAACTTCCACAGCAGTGTGCCTGACCTTCCTATGCTCAAAATTGAAGCACACACATGTGTGCAACCTTATAACTTGCTGAAATTTGATATCCCACAATTGGTTTGGACATTAACCAAAATTAGACCATGTTTGGACATGTTTGAAACTTAGGCAAATAACAACAATCTCTACCTTTGTCTAAGTGTTCAAAAAAAAAAAAACAAAACCTGAACCATTGTGCAGAAAGTTTCGGGATCCAAACTCATATTGAGTTACCAATTAACCCACTCCAATCCTAATTAATTTAAGGCAATGATTGAACTTACTTAGAGGTAAGACTTTAGTACCCAAGTCAGCAGGATTTTCTTCCGTGGCAACCTTGTCCACATGGATGCATCCTTTCGTAACATTTTCCCGAATGAAATGATACCAAACATCCATGTGCTTTGTCCTCTCATGAAACACTGGATTTTTACACAAGTGCAAGGCACTTTGACTATCCGAAAATACCACAACCTGCTCATCCAGTACCTTCAACTCTTCAAGCAACCCTTTGCACCACATAGCTTCCTTAATGGCCTCTGTAGCAGCTATGTACTCAGCCTCGGTTGTTGAGAGTGCTACCACTGGCTGCAACTGAGCCTTCCAACTTACACAACTTCCATTTAAGTTGAAGAAGTAGGAGGTAATCGATCTCCTTTTATTCCGGTCTGCTCCATAGTCCGAATCTGCAAACCCTTCAATGCAGATTGCATTACCCCTCTTCTCATACACAAGCCCTACTTCTGGGCTTCCCTTCAAATACCTTAGCAACCACTTCATCCCAATCCAATACTCCTTTTCGGGATTACTCATAAACCTGCTGAGAACACTCATTGCATAAGCAATGTCCGGTCTAGTGCTCACCATGGTGTACATAACAGAACCAACAGCACTAGAGTAAGGGACTTTCTCCATTTCCTTCTTCTCCGCCTTCGATCTTGGACATTGATCGCTAGAGAATTTGAAATGACCAACAAGTGGAACCTTCACTGGTTTGCTATTTTCCATAGAGAATTTAGATATCATCTTCTCTATGTAGGAAGTTTGAGAGATCTTCAATCTGTTTCTCTCCCTTTCCCGGATGATAAACATCCCAAGGATCTTCTTTGCATGGCCAAGATCCTTCATCTCAAACTCTTCACTAAGTTGAGCCTTTAATTTCTTTATCTTCTCCATGCTGCTCCCAACCAGCAACATGTCATCAACATAGATGAGGATGATCACCATCTCCTCAATCTTTTGCCCCTTATAGTACAAGCAAGAATCATAGCAGCTCCTCATGAAACCCAAGCTAATTACAAAGGAATCAAACCTTTTGTTCCACTGCCGAGGTGATTGCCTCAAGCCATAGAGAGACTTCTTCAATTTGCACACTAGCTCTCCCTGCCTTCCTTCCTCATAGCCTTCGGGTTGCCTCATGAAAATGGTCTCATCGAGCTCTCCATGCAAGAATGCAGTCTTCACATCCATTTGCTCGATTTCCCAATTAAATTGGACCACTAATGCTAACATCATCCGTATTGTCTTGTACTTCACAACCAGTGAGAAGATTTCGGTGAAATCTATGCCTTCTTTTTGTGTGAACCCCTTTGCCACCAGCCTGGCCTTACATCGGACTTCATCCCTCGGAGTATTCCCTTCTTTGATCTTGTAGAGCCACCTACAATCCACCACTCTCTGTTTTTCTGGTTTTGGCACTAGCTCCCAAGAGTTGTTCTTCATCAAAGAATCCATTTCTTCCTCCATAGCCAGCTGCCACTTTGACGAATCCTTACACTCCATGGCATCCGTGTAAGTTTCTGGTTCAGCCATCCCTCCTTCTATCCAAGGAGCTGCTGCATCTACAGCATTTGCAAACCCATATCTCAAGGGTGGTCTAACCACTCTTCTTTCCCAGTCTCTTATGAGCTGGTAGTTATTTACTGCATCAACTACTTCTTGTTCAGCCTCTTCTTGAGTTTCTTGAGCTTCTTGGCCTTCTTCCAAGGGCTCTACCTGGTCCGAACCCTCTTGCCTCCTCTGCTCTACCTGAACCGAGTGCTCTTTGATGTGATGCTCAACAATTTCTGAATTGGTTTGCTCACTAGCCCCTACAGGGTTAGTTTTCTCCAAGTAGGGAAATAATAATTCATTAAAAACAACATCCCTACTTATAATCAGTTTCATGCCCTTCTTTTCTAAGGACCACAACCTATATCCCTTAACCTTATCACCATATCCTAGAAATACACATTTTCTAGACCTAGGGTCAAGTTTATCCTCCTTTTGGTGTGCATATGCTGCACATCCAAAAGTCCTAAGGTTTCTTAATTCAGGGGGTTTTCCACTCCACATCTCCATGAGAGTCTTGAGCTCTATTGCTCTAGAGGGTGATCTATTCACCAAGTTTGCAGCTGTAGCTACAGCTTCTCCCCAAAAATATTTTGGTAACCCGGATCCTATTAGCATGCACCTAACTTTTTCTATAAGGGTTCGATTCATTCTTTCAGCAACTCCATTTTGCTGGGGTGTTTTTGCAACCGTTCTATGTCTTAGAATGCCATTTAATTCACAGAATTTATCAAAATCCTTGTTGCAAAATTCTAAGCCATTATCGGTTCTTAAAGCTTTAACTACCCTACCAGTTTGGGTTTCCAACAATTTCTTCCACACAAAAAATTTATTCAAGGCATCCGATTTATTCCTAAGCAAATAAATCCACACTCTTCTTGAATAATCATCAATTAAAGACAGAAAGTAAAAGTTACCTCCCTGTGTTGGTGTTCTTGCTGGTCCCCAAAGGTCCGAATGAATGTAATCAAGAATCCCCTTAGACTTGTGCACTCCGTTGTTGCTTCCCAAGAATGCAACTCTCACAGAAATCCAGTTTTTCTACTTTGTCACCACCAAGTAGACCTTCCTTGCTAAGCACTTGCAGGCCTTTTTCGCTCATGTGTCCCAAGCGAGTGTGCCAAAGGGCTGCCTTATCCAGCTCAGCCATCAAGCTTGCTGCTTGATCATTGGTTTCTGTTTCTCCGATCATCTCATAAAGTCCATCATTTCTTGCTGCCTTGATCACTACCAAAGATCCCTTGGCTATCTTGATCTTTCCTCCCTCTAATTTGCATGTGTACCCCATGGAGTCCAGCTGCCCCAATGAGATCAAGTTCCTCTTCAAGTCTGGAAGATATCTTACATTTCGCAGCAGCCTTATGACTCCATCAAACATCCTCAATTGGATGTCTCCAATCCTTCTCACTTGGCAAGAATTGTCATTCCCCAAGAAGACTCTTCCCTCATTGATCTCCTTGAAATTCTTGAACCATTCTTTGTGAGGGCACATATGATAGGTGCACCCGGAGTCAAGAATCCACTTTCCACTGCCTTGCCTCCTGCTCACATTTGAGCATGCAACAAGAACATCTTCTTGCTGTTCTCCTTTGGCAACCGAAGCCTCTCCATTGTTGGTATGACTTCTCCTCTCATCCCATATCCTCTTCTTGCAATCTTTCTTGAAATGGCCCTCCTTGTTGCAGTAGAAGCATCTCTTTCCTCCTCCATATCTTGTCTTGGAGTGATATCTCCCATGGCTTTGCCCTCTACCTCTTGATTTCTCCCGGTAGCTGCCATAAGTGCTACTGCCATTCCGAGCTGCTGGCCTTCCTCTTACAAACAGCCCTTCACCACTTGATGCCTCCTTCATCTTGGCTTTGAAATCATGTGCCCTTATGGAATTGATCACAATCTCCTTTGTCAAAGAATCCCTTCCATACTCAATTGCATTAATCAAATTATCAAAGCAATCTGGAAGTGAATTTAATAAAATGACAGCCAATTGTTCATCCGGAAAAGTAATGCTACAGCTATTCAAATCTTGAACTAGCTTGTTAAAGACATCAAGATTATCTTGCAACTCCTTACTAGGGTCCATTTTAAAAGCAAAGATTCTTTTAAGAAGATAAATTTTGTTAGGAAGAGTTTTGGTAAGAAACAACTTATCTAGTTTCTTCCATATGACAGCCGGATCCTCCGAGTCTCCGCACTCCCTTGTGATACTATCCGACATGTGCAAGAAAATGGTGCTGTAGGCCATCTTCTTCGTCTCGGTCCGCTGGTCCTCCGTGATACTTGCTGGAAAAGCATCATCTTCTCCAATAGCCAAGTCCACTTTTTGCTGCATTAGAACCGCCTTGATCTTCCGCTTCCATAGGGTAAAGTCCCCCTTTCCATCAAACTTCTCCACACAGAAATTTGAAGCCATCTTTTGCGGACAAGATCCCAGATTTGTGCACTAACCACAACTACTTTCTTTAACCTCAAGAACACAGATCGAAGATGGATCTTTAACACCGTTATTGAATCAACCTTCAAGAACACGACCGGATCTTGATCTTTAACCGTTCTTGATTCACCCAAGAAGTTTGCTCTTTGATTCTTGGAGTCTTGTCTCCGTACCTTCTACTTCTTGTTCCGATAACCAGCTGCTGTGCTCTGATACCACTATTGGAAATCACCTTGACAAGATGCCTAGGTGGTGATCTTCCAAACACCCAAGTCTTGAATGACTTGTAGAAAGAATTTCAGCAATCGAACTCAAGAACAGAAAATCAAAGAAAGAAAGAAGACAAGTAATTTGTTATCGAGGTTCGGCAATGTGCCTACGTCCCCGTGAGTTCCTTCGAACTCTCTGCACTATCTCAATGGTTCTTACAAAGTTACAGCAATCCCCTTCAAGAATCCAAGTTTTTGAAGAAACAAGAAGAGAAGGAAGAAGATGAGAACTCAACAATGTTCTCTAATCTAATCTATACTCTCTCTATCTAATTACAACCAGCCTCACTACAAGAGTCCTTCTTATGTTTATGTCTCTCTACACAATTCTCTCTTAGTGTTTACAATGATCTCACAATGTCACAAAACTCTCTTGTATGTGTGTTTTTGTATCTTGTATTATCTTATGAAATGAGGCCTTGAGAACCCCTTTTATAGCCTCTTAATTCTTGGACATTCTTGTGAGTCATTATCCTCTCTTTGATCATGTTCTTCCTTTAATCTCAGCCCTACATCACTCTCCAAGTGATGCTGTGTGTTTTGGTGTGGTGTTGTGTGCTGCGGCGTGACCTGATGCTGTAGCCACCTGATGCTGTGCGCACACCTCCTGCCTGTGGGCAGAAACTTCCACAGCAGTGTGTCTGACCTTCCTATGCTCAAAATTGAAGCACACACATGTGTGCAACCTTATAACTTGCTGAACTTTGATATCCCACAATTGGGTTGGACATTAACCAACCTTAGACCATGTTTGGATGTGTTTGAAACTTAGGCAAATAACAACAGTTCATATAATATAAATCATTATTCATCACGTACATGATAATTGGGTTGATGGTGTAGGTGACTAGAAAAAAAAATTAAGATAGTACGTTAATTAGCAGAAGAATGGTTATAGGAGAATCTAACCTCCATTTTAAGATTCCTAGTAAAATAGCTCCAATCTGCGTTGAAGAACCGTTATACTTTGCTAACAGCAATTTCTGTAGCCGAAAGTTCTTCTCATTTGCGTAAGATTTTTTTTCTTTCTTTTGGATCAAGTCAACATTCATCACTTACATGGTAATTGGGTTGATGGTGTAGTAGCCCATGACTAGAAAACTAAGATATATTGACACTAAAATATAATTTTGATCAATATATACTTGGTCAATATTCATCACTTAATCGGTAATTGGGTTGATGGTGTAGTAGCCCATGACTAGAAAACTAAGATATGTTGACAATGAAATATAATTTTGATTTATACTTAGTTAATATTTATTTTATTTGAATTTTGGTATGAGTGTTAAACACGGATACGTGTTCGAGTATATGATTAATCTATTTTAATAAATTTTCGTAAATTTTCTTTTAATTTGAAATGTTCAAATGCTATACTTTCTTTCAAGTGTCGAGAATTCAGCACAAATATGATAGGATAAAATGAAAAGGCCATATAATATAAATCAATATTCTGATAGGACTAGGGTTTTCATAGCGTGGAGTGTTCTAGTAGAATTAGAGTTTTGATGTGAGATTACCGTTTTGCCTTTTGCCACATGTAACCATTTGACTGGTTATTCTGTCTTATTTATAAAATTACATTCTTGCTCTTGGAGAGTGCCACATGTCATTACGTTATTGATTGGAGAATTTTCCCCCTACATCACCACTTTAAGCAGATATTATGATGGTATTGTGGGGTAATTAGTAATGATACTGTGGGTGAACTTATATTGTATTTAAATCAATTATAGTATTTGTATATGAAATTGCTTCAATAAAAAAAAATTCTATTTTAATCAAGTGGGTCACTAATTTGATAATTTCGTCAAGTTAAAAATAGAAATCTAAGGACAATGATGAAATAGAGATAAATTTAAAATCATTAGGAAGACCTTGTTTAAATTGAATCTTCCGAGATGAAATTAAATAAGTTGTCAAACATTCTGGATGAAAAGGTTAACCTTTTCTCACTACAAGTAGGGTCAATTTAAGACTTTTTTATTCCAATTTTTTTAAAGGATTTTTTACTCCGTTTTTGAGGGGTGGGAATTATTGCAATTTTCAAGTCATTTTGATTATAATTATATTACAATTTGCATTATATTCAATGTAGAAAATGTTCATGTTAAATGTGTACGCATAAGTAAGTTGACAATTCTATAGATCATATAATTTTGTTGGTCAATATTCACGTGCATGGAAAATTGAGTAGATGATGTGGTAGCCAGTGACCGGAAAACTAAGATATGTTGACACTGAAATATAATTTTGAATCTTTGATCCATACTTGGTCAATATTCATCACTTACATGGTGGTAGATATGGAGGTGACGAACTCAGTGGTGCACATCATTGGATTTTTGGCTGTCGAATCATCGTGGATCTTGATTGTCGGGTATTCATTGATCTGAAAGATAAGATCCGATTTTTAGCGATATTTGCAGGGCATGTTTTCTTAGATTTGATGAGATTTGAAATATTTTGTAACAACGAATCGATGACTCATTTGTATCGGCATCTTTAGATAATATTTTTGTCATTTCCCACTAACGACACCATTCTGTTGATGCCAAAAATCTACCATACGAGCTCACGGACCCCTGCACATATGAAAAACATGTAAACTATAAGGTCCCCTAGAGGTTGTTCCCCGAGGGGACTCTCCGATGCCCAAGTCAGTGATTTACAAGAATAATCAGAGAATAAAATGGTTAGAGAGCTATGTCATTATAAATTATTTGTACCTGTGACAATGGGAGCTCTATTTTTTTAAATAGATTCTTGGAGTATAGTCAAATTAGGAAAGTTATTAATGATGAGTGTTATAGTAAGATTAGGGTTCCCATAGGCTGCAGTGTTTTAATAGGACTAGGGTTTCCATAGGCTGGAGTGTTATGATAGAATTAAGATTTTCATAGAGTGGAGTGTCCTAGTAGAATTAGAGTTTTGATGTGAGATTACCGTTTTGCCTTTTGCCACATGTAACCATTTGATCGGTTATTCTGTCTTATTTATAAAATTATATTTTTGCTCTTGGTGGGTGCTACATGTCATTACATTATTGATTGGAGAATTTTCCCTCTACATCACCACTTTAAGTGGATATTATGATTATAGTGTGGGGTAATTAGTAATGATATTGTGGGTGAACTTGTATTGTATTCAAATCAATTATAGTTCTTGTATATGAAATTGCTTCAATAAAAAAATATTCTATTTTAATCAAGTGGGTCACTAATTTGGTAATTTCGTCAAGTTAAAAATAGAAATCTAAGGACAAGGATGAAATAGAGATAAATTTAAAATTATTACGAAGACCATGCTTAAATTGAATCTTCCGAGATGAAATTAAATAAGTTGTCAAACATTCTGGATGAAAGGTTGACCTTTTCTCACTACAAGTAAGGTCAATTTTAGAATTTTTTATTCCAATTTTTTTGAAGGATTTTTTATTCCCTTTTTGAGGGGTGGGAATTATTGAAATTTTCAAGTCATTTTGATTATAATTATATTACAATTTGCATTATATTCAATGTAGAAAATGTTCATGTGAAGTGTTTACGCATAAGTAAGTTGACAATTCTATACATCATATTCATCACGTACATGGAAATTGAGTTGATGATGTGGTAGCCAGTGACCTGAAAAATAGGATATGTTGACACTAAAATATAATTTTGATCAATATATACTTGGTCAATATTCATCACTTACATGGTAATTGGGTTGATGGTGTAGTAGCCCATGACTAGAAAACTAATATATGTTGACAGTGAAATATAATTTTGATTTATACTTAGTTAATATTTATTTTATTTGGATTCTAGTATTAGTGTTAAACACGGATACGTGTCTGAATATCAAACTAATTTATTTTAATAAATTTTCGTAAATTTTTTTTTAATTTGAAATGTTCAAATGCTACACTCTCTTTTAAATATTGAGAATTCAACATAAACATAATCGGATAAAGTAAAAAGTTCATGTTGGAAATCACCTTGACAAGATGCCCAGGTGGTGATCTTCCAAACACCCAAGTCTTGAATGACTTGTAGAAAGAATTTCAGCAATCGAACTCAAGAACAGAAAATCAAAGAAAGAAAGAAGACAAGTAATTTGTTGTCGAGGTTCGGCAATGTGCCTACGTCCCCGTGAGTTCCTCCGAACTCTCTGCACTATCTCAATGGTTCTTACAAAGTTACAGCAATCCCCTTCAAGAATCCAAGTTCTTGAAGAAACAAGAAGAGAAGGAAGAAGATGAGAACTCAACTAATTTATTTTAATAAATTTTTGTAAATTTTTTTTTTAATTTGAAATGTTCAAATGCTACACTCTCTTTTAAATATTGAGAATTCAACACAAATATAATCGGATAAAATAAAAAGTTCATATAATATAAATCATTATTCATCACGTACATGATAATTGGGTTGATGGTGTAGGTGACTAGAAAAAAAAATTAAGATAGTACGTTAATTAGCAGAAGAATGGTTATAGGAGAATCTAACCTCCATTTTAAGATTCCTAGTAAAATAGCTCCAATCTGCGTTGGAGAACCGTTATACTTTGCTAACAGCAATTTCTGTAGCCGAAAGTTCTTCTCATTTGCGTAAGATTTTTTTTCTTTCTTTTCAATAAAGACAAAATCTCTTACATGGTAATTGGGTTGATGGTGTAGTAGCCCATGACTTGAAAACTAAGATATATTGACACTGAAATATAATTTTGATCAATATATACTTGGTCAATATTCATCACTTACATGGTAATTGGGTTGATGGTGTAGTAGCCCATGACTAGAAAACTAAGATATATTGACACTAAAATATAATTTTGATCAATATATACTTGGTCAATATTCATCACTTACATGGTAATTGGGTTGATGGTGTAGTAGCCCATGACTAGAAAACTAAGATATATTGACACTAAAATATAATTTTGATCAATATATACTTGGTCAATATTCATCACTTACATGGTAATTGGGTTGATGGTGTAGTAGCCCATGACTAGAAAACTAAGATATGTTGACAATGAAATATAATTTTGATTTATACTTAGTTAATATTTATTTTATTTGAATTTTGGTATGAGTGTTAAGCACGGATACGTGTTCGAGTATATGATTAATCTATTTTAATAAATTTTCGTAAATTTTCTTTTAATTTGAAATGTTCAAATGTTATACTCTCTTTCAAGTGTCGAGAATTCAGCACAAATATGACAGAATAAAATGAAAAGGCCATATAATATAAATCAATATTCATGGTAATTGAATTGATGGTGCAGGTGACTAGAAAAAAAATTAAGATAGTACGTTAATTAGCAGAAGAATGGTTATAGGAGAATCTAACCTCCATTTTAAGATTCCTAGAAAAATAGCTCCAATCTGCGTTGAAGAACCGTTATACTTTGCTAACAGTAATTTCTTTAGCCGAAAGTTCTGCTCATTTGCGTAAGATTTTTTTTTATTTCTTTTCAATAAAGACAAAATCTCTGCGGAAAGCCAACTTAAATAATTTGTTTTCTTAATTAAGTACTCCTTTTTGTTCATTCAAAGTAGAAAATCTGTAAAGCAAAATGTCCAGAGTCTTCTCTTTTTTCTTGCTTATGCTATTGTTGATGGGATCAAAAGTTAAAGCAAAAGGAGAGGACAACTGCCCATTGACTCACCAGATTATTGGGAATATTGGTGGTCTTATTCATAATAGCTCTCGGGTAGGCAAGGAGCAGAAGACAGCCATGGAAATAGCTATCCATGATTTTCATGGCTCAAGTAATTGTTCTATGCAACTAGTTTTAAACTTTGATGATTCTCATGGGAACACAGCTCGAGCAGCTTCTGCTGGTAAATTCTGACTTTTAACATAGAAAAGCAAATCTTACCTATTAATTGTTTGGGCTGATGCATTGATATAGCATTACCAAGAATGAAACAGCAACATTCTCTCTCGCTTGTTTCCAACTACAAATTGAATGAAGGCTGCTTCAACTTTCATATAAAATAAAAAATGAAGGTTTAAACAACATTACTTTAACGGTTACAAAAAAATTGCTATGCCAATTTGCACGGTCATGTTAGGAATCTCTCTCGATCAGCCCCATGCTACTGTCGAAATTTTGATAGTCAAATTTTGTCATGGCATGATCTTGTTGGTTACCGTATGCCTAGTTATATACCCAATATTTAAAATTCCTGGTCCTCTACTCATTCCAATTGTTTTTCGGTTTCAGTTTATTAGGTTGTGTTTGTTTGTACTTAATGGTATCACATATGAATCGATAAATGTGGTGTTATTAAATTAGTTTGTTTTTACCTTTTAATGGCACTTAATGAATCTTACTGATCAAGCTTAAAATTGAATCTAAATACCATTTAGATGGTATTTTGGAGAAAATACCCACACTATATTATCAAAATATCACAAATACCCTCTCATCACCAAAACTCATATTTAAAAAATGTTTGCCTCCAAGCCAGTTGTCGCCACCAATGGCACCACTGCCTCCACCACTGTTAATGGAACCACCACCGTTAATGGAATCACTATCCCCAACAATCTCACAGCCACCAAACCCCACCTCTACAACACTGCAGCCGTTAATGGAACCACTGCCCTTCTTGCTAATCTTAACGAGAGCTCTCAGCTTCAACATAAACGACATCGTTTATTTATTTTGCGTGTAGACCAAAGCTTTGTCTTCAGCGCTAGTAAGCTTTATACCAAAACCCTTCAACGCCGTCATGAAAACCGTCACTTTGTTTGTCGGCTCATAAAACACCGGCAACTCACCGTTACACATCTCGACGTCGTCATAATAAATCTTTATAGAGCTTCATTTCTCATAGTATATCCCGATTTTATTGTTAGGGTTTGTAGCTATCATTGTGATGTCAAATTCAGGGGAGATCAAGACAGTGACATTAGGTTGAATCCCTTGATGGAGACGTCGTCGATGGTGTAGTTCGGAGCCTTCGGTCGGAAAACAAGGTAGAGGATTCTGACGGCGGCTTCGACGAGGACGGTGAGAATAAGGAGTGATGCGAGAAAAAGCAAATATAGCGGCAACAACGACTATGGCGGGGTTTACGGCGAGTGAGGTGCTCGTACGATGGGAGTTATCCAGAGGAGGGACTCGGTAGACCTGAACTTTTGGGATCTAGGCGAGAGAGAGAGAGAGTCGGTAGACTTGATCTTTTGGGATCTAGGCGAGAGAGAGAGAGTTTCACCAAAAAAAATTCTTTTCCTTTGAGTTTTCTTTTTTATCTCTCTAGCAAAGCGTGAAAGAAATAAGTATTAAATTAATTTTATTGGTGAATTATTTTTTATTTTTAATTGATTTTATTGACTATTTAAGCAATAACTAATATGTATTCATTAATAATTCAATTTATTTTATTTTTAAATTGGTTATTTAAATAAACTAGGATTATGGTTCAGTCCATTAAAAAATAAAATCAATTGAGAATATTTTTTTGATGAAACATGCAAACTTTATTCAAATCAGTAGCTGACTTTTATTTGCAACAAAGTCATGTTCTTAACAGTTAAGAGAGTTAAAAAGAGAAAATACATATATTCAGATATTTCAATCAGTTAAGTTATCAAATGGTCTAAACACTTAACAATTTAAGCATTCAGACACAATTTTTTTATTAATTCCACACTATTCAAATTATTATTCAGTATTAAACACTTATGACGTAAAAATACAAACGCTGCCTATAAGTCACCCTCCTCCAATCACTAATGTTCCATCTGGCTGGTACTAGTTGGCTGTTGCAGTAATCCAAAATTAATATCTTATGATGTCATTTTCAGCAATCAAGCTCATTGGTAGCAAGCATGTGCAAGCCATCGTTGGAACAATAACAATGCAAGAAGCAGCTCTAGTCACTGAGGCAGATAATACCACCAAAGATATCCCCATCATGTCCTTAACTTCACCTTCCATAACCCCACCATTAATAATGCCAAATCAGTCCCCCTTTTTTATCCAAATGGCTGATGATATTTCTGTACACATGCAATGTTTATCTGCCATTATAGGCCACTTCGGGTGGCGAAAGGTCACTGCAATTTACGAGCAGAAAAATGGTCTCTCCATTGATTATGGACACTTATCTCTCTTCTCTAATTTACTTCGAAGAGTTGATTCAGAGATTGAAAACCACTTAGCTTTACCCCCTTTATCCTCACTCTCTGACCCAAAATCTACTATAGAAGAAGAGCTTAGGAAACTGAAGAGCAAGAGCAACCGGGTGTTCATAGTAGTTCAATCTTCTTTAGAGTTAGCAATTGAACATGATGCAGAAAGGTTATGTCTGGATTGTCACAGATGAGATAGCAAGCCTTCTTGATTCTGTTGATTCCTCTGCTTTGTACAACATGCAAGGTGTACTTGGTTTCAAAACCAGCATTGCAGAATCTAGAAACTCCTATAGAGAATTTAAAACTAAATTCCGAAGAACCTATGGCTTAAGATACCCTGATGAAGAAGAGTATTCAAACCCGAGTATTTTTGCTCTTCGAGCTTATGATGCAACTCGGACCATAGCTCAAGCCATGGTGAAATCAGGAACAGAGATTTCCTACAAAAAACTATCCGAAAACATATTATCCAGCGACTTTGAAGGTCTTAGTGGAAATATGAGATTCAAAAATGGGAAATTAGCAGAATATCCAACATTTCAGATCATTAACGTGGTGGGCAAAAGCTACAAAGAGACAGCATTTTGGTCACCAGAATTTGGGTTCTTAGAGAATCTCAACAAAGACGATAGGGTAAACACAAGCTCTGATAATCACAACAGTTCTGTCAAAGAATTGGGTCCGATTTCTTGGCCTGGTGGCCTGCAAATTGTTCCAAAGGGTTGGAGTTTGAGCGATGAGGAGAAACTATTAAAGATAGCGGTTCCAGCAAATGGAGCCTTTAATCAATTTGTGAGAGTCAATTATGACCAGAACAAGAATGGTACGCATGTCACTGGATTTTCAATCAAAGTGTTTGAATCTGCCTTATCACTTGCGTTATGAGTTAGTTCCCTTCTATGGTTCGTATGACGACATGGTGCAGCAAGTGTATCAAAAGGTTTGCTCTCTCTGACTATTAAAATTTGAAATTCCTTATGAAACAAGACTTTTGAATACTAAAGTAATTGAATTCATTTGAAATAGGTCTACGATGGAGCTGTTGGTGATATAGGAATAATACCAAATCGATATCAACATACAGAATTTTCACAACCATACGTGGAATCTGGACTTGTGATGATAGTCACTGCAAAACCAGATAACTCTAAAGAAACATGGATGTTCATAAAGACCTTTACAAGAAGAATGTGGCTGCTAATGGTAGTCATGCACATGTTCATCGGTTTTGTTGTCTGGCTAATTGAACATGAGGACAACTCTGATTTCAAGGGCCTTGGGGCCATGCTTTGGTTTTCCCTCACTCTGCTATTCTTTGCACAAAGTAAGTTCAATTAGCTAGTTAGCTTAATTTCGTGAAGTCAATTCATCTCAAGGCTGTGTTTAGTAGAGAAAGTGATCATATAAACACGGACAATTTAAAGTTGATTTTGATTAGTTTTTTTTAGTATTATATTGTAAATTTTGTCATCTGATTTTCTTTTTGTAGCTCTAATGCCTGCTAGTAGGACCGTCAATCACATAATTGATTCATTATAATTCCTGAAAATATTTACAATTTGCAGGAGAACCACTAAGAAGCAATTGGTCTCGCTTAGTGTTAGCACCATGGTTATTCGTGATTCTAATAGTAACGGCAAGTTTCACTGCAAGCCTCTCCTCCATGATGACTGTTTCACGCCTCCAACCATCTGTGTTAGATATCGAAACACTTCTGAAAACGAATGCAGTTGTTGGTTGTAATGGAAATTCATTCATTGTGAAGTACTTGAATCATGTTTTAAGCTTTAAGCAAGAGAACATCAAGAAAATTTATTCGATGAATGATTACCCTGAGGCCTTTAAGAGTGGAAAAATTGCAGCAGCTTTCTTTCTTGCCCCTCATGCAGAAGTCTTCCTCGCAAAATACTGCAGAGGCTACATCAGAACAGGATCGTCTTTCAAGCTAGGCGGTTTAGGCTTTGTAAGTTTTCTTCTCATCATTTGTCCTTTAATCGTTTCAGTCAAAAGCACTGTTTCCTAATCCTGCACTATTGCCTCTAACCTTAAATATTATGCATTTTTTGCTTTTGTGTCTTAGGTGTTTCAAAAGGGTTCTCCTTTAGCTTATGACATTTCGGAGGAAATCCTTAAAGCAACAGAAAGTGGAGATATAAGGAAATTAGAGGAAGATATGCTCTCCTCTTATAACTGTTCTTCCGGAAACATTATCGATAACCCAAGTTTAGGTCCTCAGCCTTTCGTTGGCCTCTTTTTCATTTCAGGTGGTGTTTCAGCATTTGCATTCTTAGTTACTGCTATGGGCCTAGCAGAGAGGCATCTAGAGACTTTTAGCTTCATACAAGCGACATTAACAAAATTTTGGAGATGGGCATATACGTTTCTTAATCGATGCTGCCTAAATGTTGCATATCAGTTGACAAGAACAGGCTCCATAACTGAAACAAATAACCAACAGGAGAGGATTGGTGACATAGAGCAAACTTCAATGAATGTTGAAATTGTAGTTTCTTCCCATCTGCAAAGCTAGTTTGATATTGTAGTGTATATCTTCTATCCCTCTACATACCCTCTTATTGGATCATAGGACAGTGCAAATAAGATTCATTACATCAATCTTCACTTTTGAACCCATTTTAATTAAGTCTCCAAGTCCAATGTTTTAACCTTTAACAAGTCAAATACTTAGACACGTATCTGTATCTGATCTCTTTCCCGAGTCTATGTAACATGGTCTTGAATTGTATGAAAAAACTATGTATTCGAGTTAAAAAATATTCATACAATTCTTATCATTTTAAAATTCTAACATTGAAATTAGCAGCATAATCACAACCATATTCAATTCAAATAGTTCATCATGAATTCCACTTCAATTATTTAATTTTTAACATGTAGAATACTTACATTGTTGGGATGAATGTAAAAAAAAAAATCATGAGACTACTCTTTTGGAAATATGTTAAATTTTTAACATGTAGAATACTTACATTATTGGGATGAAAAAAAATCATGATTGACATTAAGAGATAATTAAAAAATCATATATTATTCAAATTTTGTAAGAAAATTAAGTGTCATTATTCTTATAAAGAAAATTGATGGATCTTGATCCTTTAGATATTCAGCAATATGTAATAGAATCATGATTGACATTAAGAGATAATTAAATTATATAAAATTTATTATTATTGATTAATAAAATTGCAATACTAATTACAAAGTTAAATTTTGGTATAGAAATAACAAAACGAATATAGTAACAATATGTTATCACTTTACAGTTGTGAGGATCAAGCATGAAAACAATTTTTTGGGTATTTGGATGAAAAAGTCACTCATCCAAGGAAAGAATGACAAATAGAATTATGGAATGAAAATGGTAAAAAAATTTTACTCTCACTTACCAGAAAAACTTATATAGAATTAAAGAATAGAAGAGTAACGATGAAGGCTACACGGTTTAAAGGACAAAACATCGATAAGGAACAGAAAAATGATTGAAGCTATCAATGAAATTGAGACTATACCATAAAGTTAGATGAGACTATAAGTTGATAATATATGTGAATTAATTGATTGAAGCTATCAATGAAATTGAGCCCAAAATATGACCCCACACTTTAATCATCTGTATCATCAGATTGCTACTAAACACTAGTTGCTTTATTACTATAAATATCAATGAGAGAGAGAGCAACACTATAATTCATTGAATCACAATTCATCAAACATGCAATAGACAATCCCTTTTCAGTATAATCTTTGCTAACTCTGAAACAACGAAAGTATATCAGGTATCCCAACCTACACAAGTTATTTAAAAATAAAATGTAATAGTGACTAAAAATTAAAAGGCAAATCTTTTTAGTATAGTTTTTTGCACAGTAAAGAAATGAAAACAAAGAAAGAATAAGTCCTAAAAAATTTATAGCTGATAACCTCCATACAATTCATAATTATTTAATTGATCCCCGAACATGCCTATAGTCAACATGGAAATCAAATGTTCAAAAGACAATTGTAAAGTAAATTAGATTAAACTACCAAACAGAAGCAATAACAGGGCACTAACACAATTGATTAGTAGCTCAAAGCCTCAGATAAAGGAAGTATAAAATCATTTTTTAATTAACCATCATATGCCCAAATGGCATTGGTTCCATTGTAACAAATTCTGAGACTGAGTATGAGGTTGAGGTTGAGGTTGAGGTCTTCTTGGGGTGCACTCAATGAAGGGCTGGCTTGATACCCAGTTGTCACTCCAGAATCTAACTTTCTTTCCATAGCCAACTCACCATAACATGCATTGTTCAGTAAATCATTTCCTCTGCACATGTTTTTCCATGTAAAGGAGTCGTGACATTATGTCTTCTGGCATCCACACTGACTTAATCCAACCAGAAACTGGCTCAAAAACCGACTTATCTGCAAAGTCTTCCCCTCCCTCTATTCCTCTCTCAACCTCTCACAACCACCATGTAAATCATAAGGCACACATGATATAATCACAACCCACACAGTATCCTTCCTTTTCAGCTCTCTTTGTTAACGGGTAGGTACCCTACAAAGTCCTAGCCTCATTTTTCTTCTTTCTATTTCACTTTCCTTTTCAGCACTCTTTTTCTCTCTCCTTCGTTCTTCATTATTTACAAACCCAATAGGAGACTGTTTAGATTACAAACCCTTTCTACTAACCTTTCCTTCAAATCCATCATCCCCAGAAAAAGAAAAGAAAAAATCTATTTCTATATCTTTTGCTGAATTATTTTTTCTTTTATTAATCTAACTTAAAGTAGTAGTAGTAGTAGGCTCTGCAATTTCATTACCTGTTATTTCTATCAACCGTAGAGGTATCCTAGTAAAGAGTCTAGATTTTCTTCCTCTCCCTCTTTTCCTCTCTCCCTCTCACAACAACCATGCAAATCATAAGGTGCTCATGATATAATCACAACCCACACAGTATCCTTCCTTTTCAGCTCTTTTTGTTGAAGAGTAGGTACCCTACCTTCAAAGTCTTCGCCCCATTTTTCTATTTTGTCTATTTCACATTCCTTTTCAGCTCTCACTTTCCCTCTCCTTTGTTCTTCTTCATTTACAAATCCAATAGGAGATTTTTTTGTCCACAACTAAGAACGTAGAGAGAAGAGAACTGACACAGAGAAAGAGAGAGAGAGAGAGAGTATTTGCAAGCTATTCCCTATGTTAATTAATTTTTAGATGCCTACATGGTGATGATCTAGAATTTTGAGGGAAGTTATAGTGAGTTTGGGTAAAGAAAGAGGGAGGTTACTGAGGGCAACAGTGAAGTCACAAACAGATCAATGATACCCAAAAAACAAACTCAAAAAATAAAATATAACAGGGTCAAAATTCACACAAACTTTAGATCCAAACGAAAATATCTAAGATCTCATCCTTGCTGGGTTTCAAACAGAAGAGAGTAGACAGAATAAATATGGGGAATGCCTTAACTACTATGAATGACAATACAAACAAAGTTACCAGCAAAGGCCAAAAATCATCTAACCCATTAGGATATAAATTAAGAGATTATCTAACCCATAAAAGTAGCTCCAAAGTGTACACATTTCAACTTTTGAGTAAGCAATAGAAGAGTTTACCAGGGGCATGCCTATTCAGCTGTTTCCAATGCTAATAAGCTAAGGCCAAATATGGAAAAGCATATGAATAGGTGACGATACAGCATGGATAAGAAAAAGCTAGCAAATGTAACATGCAAAAATTTTCAGAACTTTTGAAATAACCATGAAGAAGAAATTTATCAAAATTGATTAGGAGAAGAGTTCTGTTGGATATAGTCAGGAAATAATAATTTTGGTGCCCAAAGGACAACATATTTAGCAAGGTTGAGGCTAATGGAAGAGATCTCAGTACATGCCCTTTTTCTAAGAGTGAGAGAGTGAGACACATACTGTAATGTAGTCTATTCCACACCCACTCTTCTTTTCAAACTCCGGATGATATGGAAGCAACCTCTGAAGAATCGTTCTCTCGTGCTCAGGTGTTAATCTAACTCCACTTTCGTATCTGCAACAGGATATTCCACGCACATGATGATAATTAGTGTGACAACGACAAAATCACATAATTATTACGGTAATCACATTATAGTCTAGTTACTAAACCTAAATGTTTCTTTAGAAATGAGTCTGAGGACCAATGAGCCACCATGGAGAAGCAGCGTAATAAAATTAAATGTGACTTGTTACCCAAGGATGTGAAGAAGGATAAATGGTCAGCTAGTTCCTAGCACCCATGTATATTCAAGTTGAGGAAATGCAAACAACAAATGACATTAAAAAACTGGGTTAAAGGCTAGGCATGTGCCAATAACGGGTCTGAGTGTATGAACACTTTGATAATGAAGCTCAGTGATTACATTATTTGTCAAGCCCCTTCAAATTGGGACACTACAAGCAACTAGTTAAATAACCCCACTTCAACACATCCTCAAATCATGAATTTGTATTTCTTTTTATGTAGATCCCCATGGGCACGGATACTACTAAAATGGACTAACCCCAGGCCAAGAAACAAAATAAGACAAGGAGAATGAAGAACCAGAACATGAGGCCTCTAGTCCAGCAATAAACAAAACCAGAAGGTATATAGAACAGTACTAATATACGTTATTATGGCAAAAGGAGCAGAAAAGGGATAGCAAATTGTACATTGAGATATGAGAATTGAGATGCAGAAACCCTAAATTTTTCCTCAAATTCTTCAACAATTCATTGATTATCGTTCTTTATTCACAAACGATGTGGTCAACAGAATGGAATAGATACATTCAATTGATGGCATATAAATTAAGGAAAAAAGGAGAGGGGTTGAAAAAACCAAAGCATTACTTACTTGTCGGAGTGAAGAATCATCCTAACAAAGCCAACAAGCGGAACAGTGTCCTCCAGAATTTGATCCTCCCAATCAATCCACTCCTCTACTTCACTCTCCGTGAAATTTTCCTTCCCTTCGTTGCCATCGTATTCTTCTGGAATTCCATCCAAGTCCTTCTCCGGTAAGATACTCGGTTTCCTCAGCAAATTAAAGCCGTGCGATTCTGTGTTCCCGGTTTTACCACCGTTTGATCCGGTTCTCAGGGAACAAAGACGAATCTGAAGTAGCAACGTCGTTTTGTAGTGTGGGAAAGATAAGATAACTGGAGACGAAGAGAGTGAGATAAGGCAAGAGTGACGATGAATATACGGTGGTGGCTTAGACATGGAAGCCATGGTCATGCCCGATGTCAATAACTTTTTCAATGCTTCAGTTACAGTCATAAAACATAGTTCTGCTCTCTCTACAAATTTGGAGACCCTCTTTCAACTAGGAACACGTTTGAAAAAGATCTGAAGCAGTTAACGGTCACAGTATCACCACGCCCATGAGAGTAGTCAAGTGCGAGAGAGCAGAGCTATGCTCTTTGAGGTGTTTTTTCCAACAACTATTTTGCAAGAGTAACCTCTGGGCTGGTGAATTTATGGGCCTGTACTGGCCCAAGTGCGAGAGAGCAGAGCTATGCTCTTTGAGTTGTCCATCTCAATTTTCCAATGTTACTGTTTTTGTGGGGGGGCAATTATTCCAAATTGCAATGAAGCTTCATAGTAGAAACTTCGATTGTGATACAAATTTGCAATATCTTTGTAGAGTATAATTTTAATCTATTCATCGGTCAGTATTCATCAGATTTGAAGTAAGAGAAGAATCTAACCTCCAGTTTCAAATTTCGAGTTGCGTGAAGATACGCTATAATAATTAATTACCAAACCGGCATTTCTTCAGCCGAAAGTTCTACTAATTTGAAAATGTTTTTTTTTTTTATTATTATTATTTATTTTGCTGGGTCAAAATCTGTTAATTCATTCATTTTCTCATTATTCCTCTTTTGCTCATTCAAAATATCCAAACCAAAAATGTCTACTGCCCTCTCTTTTTTCTTGTTTATACTACTGTTGGTGGGATCAAAAGCTAACGCCAATGATGGAGAGGACAACTGTCCATTGACCCACCACACTATAGGGAATATTGGTGGTGTTATTCATTATAGCTCTCATGTAAGCAAACAGCAGAAGATAGCCATGGAAATCGCTATCCAAGATTTTCATGCCTCAACTTGTTCTACGCAGCTGGTTTTCCACCTGGATGATTCATATGGGGACTCAGCTGGAGCAGCTTCTGCTGGTAATTAAATCTGGCTTTGCCCTCTAGCAACATTAGTTAACAGCCAATATTTTAACGTAAATTTTTTATATATAGCCAATAATAAATCTTATCCAATCACTCATGTTCCCATTTGATTGTACTAATCAAAATTTATATCCTAATGTTGTTCACTCCAGCAATCAAGCTCGTTGGTAAAAAGCATGTACAAGCCATCGTTGGAACAAGAACAATGCAAGAAGCAGCTCTACTCACTGAAGTAGATAATACCAAGGATATCCCCATCATGTCCTTAACTTCACCTTCCATAACCCCACCATTAATAATGCCAAATCAATCCCCCCTTTTTTTTATCCAAATGGCTGATGATATTTCTGTACACATGCAATGTTTATCTGCCATTATAGGCCACTTCAGGTGGCGAAAGGTCACTGCAATTTACGAACAGAAAAATGGTCTCTCCATTGATTCTGGACACTTAACTCTCTTCTCTGATTCACTTCGAAGGGTTGATTCAGAGATTGAAAACCACTTAGCTTTTACCCCCTTTATCCTCACTCTCTGACCCAAAATCTACTATAGAAGAAGAGCTTAGGAAGCTGAAGAGCAAGAGCAACAGGGTGTTCATAGTAGTTCAATCTTCTTTAGAGTTAGCTATCTTGCTCTTTGAGAAGGTGAAGCAATTGCACATGATGCAAAAAGGTTATGTGTGGATTGTCACAGATGAGATAGCAAGCCTTCTTGATTCCTCTGCTTTGTACAACATGCAAGGTGTACTTGGTTTCAAAACCAGCATTGCAGAATCTAGAAACTCCTATAGAGAATTTAAAACTAAATTCCGAAGAACCTATGGCTTAAGATACCCTGATGAAGAAGAGTATTCGAACCCGAGTATTTTTGCTCTTCGAGCTTATGATGCAACTCGGACCATAGCTCAAGCCATGGAGAAATCAGGAACAGAGATTTCCTTCAAAAAACTATCTGAAAGCATATTATCCAGCGACTTTGAAGGTCTTAGTGGAAATATGAGATTCAAAAATGGGAAATTAGCAGAATATCCAACATTTCAGATCATTAACGTGGTGGGCAAAAGCTACATAGAGATAGCATTTTGGTCACCAGAATTTGGGTTCTCAGAGAATCTCAACGGAGACGATGGGGTAAACATAAGCTCTGATAATCACAACAGTTCTGTCAAAGAATTGGGTCCAATTTATTGGCCTGGTGGCCTGCATATTGTTCCAAATGGTTGGAGTAGGAGCGATGAGGAGAAGCCATTGAATATAGGGGTTCCAGCAAAGGGAGCCTTTAATCAATTTGTGAAAGTCAGTTATGACCAGAACAAGAATGGTACGTATGTCACTGGATTTTCAATTAACGTGTTTGATACAGTGGTGAAGCGTCTGCCTTATCACTCACCTTATGAATTAGTTCCCTGCTATGGCTCATATGAAGACCTGGTGCAGCAAGTATATAACAAGGTCTGCTTCTTTTTTCTTCGTTGCTCAACTCAAGCAACATTTTGTCGTACTTTAATAGAGCAAAAATAGGGAACATCCGATTTTGACACCATGCCAGTAGACTAGTAACCTTACGATATCTGTAAGAGCTTAATTAGTAAATGATCATTTTAACCTTAAAAAAAAACGATGGAATTATGAGTTTTGATTAGTTTTGTGGTAAGGTGGCTGCTTTTGGTGTTCCCCTGGCATCACTCAATTTTAAAGTTACCTTAACAATTTTGGTTCGAGCCCTGATAGTGGGACACTCATGGATGCACCCTTTTAGTAACTTTTTTATACAACCAATCAAATTCAAAAGAACCCACTTGTTATAGTATTTTTTTAAAAGGTAAATTGTCATTTTAAAACTCAAGCTTTACAGATGTTAATTCTTTACATGTCAATCTTTCGGATGACACGGATGTGTGACAAACTTGAGTGACCAAACATTTTTACTTATTTTGACTCCTATAAACTTGATTCTATTTTAATTTTCAAATAGAAACGATCACGATCCCTTTATACCTAGTGCATTTACTTCCTTACATTTAAATGAAGTCTCAAATAGCTCATTGATCTGAATAATCAATTAAAAAGTCAACATTTGGCATGCGTGTGGCACTTGCAAACACCTCACTTAGCTCTAAAATGGGGCATAGTACTTTTAAGGAGAATGTGATAATGATAAAGTTTGAAAACTATGTTTATAGTGGACAGATGAATGAAAATGTTTCAAAAAATTGATAATTTTTTATGGAAAAGTACTAGAATACCTATTTTAGAGTCTAAATCATGTCTATGTAGTGTCTACAAATATCACACACAAGTAAAATGCTAACTTTTTGATTGATTACCTAGATAAAGGAGCTATTTGAGACTTGGAAGGATAAATTGATCAAAGTTTAAAGTGCAAAGACCATATTGAGATTGTGAATAAAATGAAAAGAGGGCATTCTCGTATTGCTAGAGAGATCTCTGTTTGAAAAATTTTTACTTAGTAAAATGTCAAAAAAAATACATGACTTAAATATCTATCTTACTCTTAAATAAAAATAAAATATATGTATATATTTTTTTATATAATTTAATGATAATATAAATTTCTGTGTCATGTATCTATCATGATACTGTACCAAATAAAAATTTCTTTTATTTTTACCACTCTTTTCTAACATCCTAAATAATCAATTGATAATTGAACGTCACTTGTAAAAACATGGTTGATAAATTATCATTTTAACATTGAGAAATTCATTGTTTAACGTTATAGCAAGTGAGCTATAGCTTTTTATCGCTTTTTATCGGATGTTGGTGTGAATGTAAAAAGGTTGAAAAGACTGGTGTTCTTATATATTTGCTGGGGGCATTGACATAAAAACCCTAAATATTATGCAATGAAATATCTAAAACTCTTTTGACCAGTGTATAAGAAGGAAAGGAAGGGTACTCATATTGAAATGTGAGTGAGAAAAAAGCACAAAAAGACAAAATTTCTTCACTGCCTAATTAACCAATCAAGCATTTACATACGTACATGGAGCTTTCTGATTGTCAACTATTTAAAGATGCATTGCACTACATTTTTCAATACTGAAGTAAATGAATTCATTTGAAACAGGTCCTCCACGGAGCTGTTGGTGATATAGGAATATTAGCAGATCGGTATCAATATGTAGAATTCTCACAACCGTACGCGGAATCTGGACTTGTGATGATAGTCACTGCAAAACCGGATAACTCTAAAGAAACATGGACGTTCATAAAGGGCTTTACAAAAAGAATGTGGCTGCTAATTGTAGCAATGAACACGTTCATCGGTTTTGTTGTCTGGTTAATTGAACATGGAGACAACTCTGAATTCAATGGCTTTGGCACCATGCTTTGGTTTTCCGTCACCGTGCTACTCTTTGTGCAAAGTAAGTTCTTGTAACGAGCATGCTCATAGATTTTGTCATTTTGATCGTTCACTGTAGTTCTTGTAATATTTACAATTTGCAGGAGAACCACTAAAAAGCAATTGGGCTCGATTAGTGTTGGCACCATGGTTATTTGTGATTCTAATAGTGACGGCGAGTTTCACAACGAGTCTCTGTTCCATGTTGACTATTTCACAGCTCCATCCTTCTGTGTTAGACATTGAAACGCTTCAGAGAACAAATGCAGCTATTGGTTGTAATGAAAACTCATTCATTGTGAAGTACTTAATTAATGTTTTAAAATTTAAGCCGGAGAACATCAAGCAAATTTATTCTGTAGATGATTACCCTGAGGCCTTTGCGAGTGGAGAAATTGCAGCAGGTTTCTTTGTTATCCCTCATGCAAAAGTTTTCCTCGCAAAATACTGCAAAGGCTACATAATAACAGGACCGTCTTTCAAGCTAGGCGGTTTAGGCTTTGTGAGTTTTCTTCTCATCATTTTTCCTGTAGTCATTTTAGTCAATGCATTGTTTCTTATAAGTCTTGCACTATCATCTATAACCTTAAATGTTTCGCATTTTTGCTTTTGTGTTTTAGGCGTTTCAAAAGGGTTCTCCTTTAGCTCATGACATTTCGGATGAAATCCTCAAAGCAACAGAAAATGGAGAAATAAGGCAATTAGAGGAATATATACTCTCCTCTTATAACTGTACCTCTTCAGAAAACATAATCAATAACCCAAGTTTAGGTCCTCAACCTTTTGCTGGCGTATTTTTCATTTCAGGTGGTATTTCCGCATTTACATTCTTAGTTACTGCTAAGCGCCTAGCAGAGAGGCATCTAGAGACTTATAGCTTCATACAAGCAACGTTAAGAAAAACTTGGAGATGGGCATACACGTTTCTCAGTCAGTGTTGCCTAAATGTTGCATATCAGTTGACAAGAACAAGAAGCTCTATAACAGAAACAAATAACCAACAGGAGAGGATTGATGACATAGAGCAAACTTCCATGAATGTTGAAATCGTAGTTTCTTCCCACCTGCAAAGATAGTGTGATGTTGCTTGTAGTGTATAATTGTATATACTAATGTTTTTTTCTGTTCAACTGTAAAATATGTTGGCTTGCATGCTTACTTATTAGAAGCATACAAGAATATTGTGTTGTAATTTACCTTTTTATTCACTAATGGGATGCTGCAAATCGATTACTTAATAACAATTTGAGAAAAAGGTAAATTTATCTTCTAGATTTCACGATTGAGTCAATTTAACATTAAGTTTTGAGATAGTGTCGATTTGTCCCGTAGACTTATTTTTCAGATCAATTAGATGTTTTGTTCAATTGGATCGTTAAGAGACACATAAAAGACATGACAAGCTTTGTTTTTCAGGTCAATTTGCCTTTGAGCCTTATTTTTCAGGTCAATTTACCCGTGTTTGGTAGGCTTGGCATGCCTTTCAAGTGCATCTTCACAACCTAATTTGATAGAAAGTCTAATTGACCTGAAAAATAAGACTCATGACAAATTGACACTCTCAAAACTTATGGTCAAATTGACTTAATGTTGAAATATTGAGGATAAATTTATTTTTTTCCTAACAATTTTTTTTTTAAGGGAGATGGTGGAGTTCTTATCAACATTGTGTGGTGCACTCACACGTGGGCAAGACACAATTACTAATTCATGTCATATCACTAAACAATGTATGTTTATGCTTAATCCAATAACTACGAGAGAATTCAAACTCAAACACTCTTGACGAGGAGAGTAAATCTCAACCATCCGCTAAAACTTAATTGTTATACAATCTTTTTTATATGCAATTTTCGGTGTGTTTGTACTACATGGCCTTTGATTACGCCCAAAGTATAACACGGTAGTTGTAGCACAGCTTTGGGGTGTCGATTCCACAGGGAAACAAGTTAATTACAAGAGAAGATGTAATCCTTAACACGAACGATAAAAGTTGAACGAGAGAATTTGAATAATAAAGTAAAGTGATATGAGAATTGTGTAATTGTAATGAAAACTATAATAGAACCAACAAGGTTCCGGGAATTCTCCCTAGGTTTGTTGCCTTCTTCCAATCTCAATTCAGTTGTTTTTATCTCGATTGCAAGTTTCACATCCCAAACAAGCAATCGGCAAATATTCAATCAAAGCACATATATAAACCTTAATGCAATTGTTATGAAATACTCTTTACTTTCAAGCACACATGACCTAACTTATAGATTATTAAGAAACGACAATATATCATAATGACAATACTACAGTAATGGACAAATTTATAAGAGAAATCTACCGGACTCAATCACACCTCAATAACATCACATTAAGAAGAGCATGACTAGACTTATATGGGGGAGAAAGATGCAATCATTGGATTAAGGGGAAATCTTCTAATTAGATAAAAAAGTAAATCATAACAATGTTTAATGAAAATAAATCCATACTACAACTGAATCAAGAAAAGAAAATAAGAACAACTATACCTAGGGATTCATCCATTTGCCTTACTTGGAGATTAGTTGGCCATGGGGCTCATGCTTCCTTGAGTTGCCTCCGGCCTCTTAATGATCTCCCCCTTGGTAGCAAAGCTTCGAAGATTCCTTAGCTTGCCATCCAAAAGTTCTCCAGATTCCTCCTAAAGGCCCTCTGGATCTGATCCCAGTTCATTCCAAAGCTGAAGTGGAGAGGGGCTTTTATAGGGAAACTCCCGGAGTACAATGTGTTTCCATTCCGATGTGGGATAGTGCCTGTGTGCGCTCGATCGCAGTATGGTGTAATCGAGCATACTATGGTGCGCTACAAGGTATTTTTGACCGATGTGGGATGTCACGAGTGCGCACTTGCGATCGATCGCAGGCCTGGTGCGCTCGAGCGCACTAGGCATCTTCCAGCTTGACCTTCGTCTACTAAAACTGCCATAACTTTCTCTAGAAAAATAATTTTTATGAGCCATAAAATTCTCCAGAAAATAGACTTCTAGATCTTTCTAAGCATATATGGCTCATATCTTGGTTCTTCTTACATCAATATAGTTTTAATTTACAAAAATAATTGATCTGTACGGGCAATTCTGGCAATTTAGTGAAACTCATTTCCAAGTGCTTGTGAACCTTCACTCCGGTGTTCATCGAGTCATTGTGCTAAAAGAAATGATAAGTTTTCCATTTTTTTGAACTTAAAGTACCTGAAAATACATCGAAATAGATCAATGATCCATGAATGACACTTTAGAGTTGTTAAGGTATAAAAGTGCAATTCAAACCTAGATCAACCCTAAAATGCTAACAATTAAGTACTGTTAAGGTGCATTTTATGACTCTTATCACAACTCCCAACTAACTTATTGCTAGTCCCTAGCAATTCAAGGGAAAACGAGAAATGAATTCTATGATAGGAATCAAAACAAGGTAAAACAATGCTAGTGTTAAACAAGGAGCAATTCACATTTTTTTTCTCAGAAATTGCACATAATACGCAACACATAGAATCATTAAATATCCAAGCATTAATCTTAAAATTGTTATTGACTCTTATCATCCATCTTACCACAATTCATTAATTCGAACACCCGGATGACTATGCATAACATTCATGAATACAAGTCTTGGCCTCTAAAAACATAATAAATTGCGTGACATCAATCACAAAAACAAGCTCCATAGGCTCACTTTTCAAATCACTCTCCACTATTGTAGAAAAATCACACTACGTTGGATCAATAGGTCTTTAATAAGCTTGTAACGTTAGGCTAAGGTAAAGGTTAAGAAAGAACGAGAAAGATTCACAAGTAAAAGAACTCAATATCTTAGTTTTAAACACAACCGCTTTAAACACTTGATAACCTTACTTCAACACCCAACTCCTTCAATCATTTTTTTATAAGAGTATATCTCTCAATAAGTCACTACTTTTTTTTTTTTCTTTCTTTGCCATAATTCACTTATCTTTTTCTTTTCTTTTGTATTTTAGCATAAGACCATTCACCTCGTTTTCCATTTTTTTTTCTTTTCTTTTCCACAACCCCCAACTTATCTCCTTTAATGTACTTGGGTTGTGGTATATATATATATATATATATATATATATATATATATATATATATGTCCATCCTTACTCCTTTTAAGTGCTTCTCAACAAATGTGTATAACTAAGTTCTTTTAAAAGAAAGGTATGGATAAAATATTTTTAGGCTCATGAAGGTGAGTGAATGGGCTATTGAAAGAAACAAGACTCAAATTCTTTTTCAAGAAAAAGCTCAAATAGGTGACTAGTGATAAATATAGCAATGGTGGGTTTGAAAGGCTCAAACAGTTCAAAAATGGCCTATATCATGTCCTAAGTAATGTGCATTCTAGGAATTCGCTTCAAATGATTATCAAATAAGTTCTAGAGCTTGTAGAGACCGCAAAAGTATTCACAAAACAATCACATATAAAACATCTCTAAATGTTTTAGACTAATCATACAATCTTACCGTAAACTAGAATTTCAAACCAAATGAAGATTGATACTTAAATTATTTTCAAACTGAAGCAAGATTTAATTTCTTCTAAATGCTATATGCTATCTCAATTAAGCTCATATCATTGACATGTGAATTAACTCTAAGGCTAACATCAAACATGCTAAAAGCAAACAAAAAGGGAAAATGACACCAAGCAGTTCAATGGTATGCAATAAGAAATGTGTTTCCTCCACCCCCAACTTAAGATAAGCATTGTTCTCAATATAAAAGCAAAAATTAAGGAAACTCCCTTTTTAACCAAAGGTGCGTGGAGTTGAAAATTGTGCACGACCAATTGAACTGATGCACATGTTTGTCCCTGAAAAAGAAATACAAAAGTAAAACTGGAAAACAGCAAAATAATAATAATAAACAAGAAAAAGAAATATGAAAAACATTAAAAATAAAAGGATATGTTGTGGGTTACCTCCCATGAGCGCTAAGTTTTACGTCTTCAACCAGACGCTCTTATTCCCTCCTAGAAAAACATAGGTTGAATGCACCAGCCACTGCTTCATTGCCAAATTCAGTGCTTGTATGCTTTGGAGAGGCCTCAAGGATGTCATCAGTAATATCCACAAATTCTGGCTCGATATATGCTCTTGTGAAGTCATGGGTGAGGGTGGACTCCAATGGATTAAGGTCCTGGACCTTTTCCATGAATGAGTCAATCAAGTATGCTTGGTGGCTTTCGTCCACATCCTCTGATTTTTTCGTTGTTGGGATATGTAATAACTTATCACTTAGTGTCTTAATGGCATTCACCTCCTTCAAATTCTGTTGTGCCAGGTGCTGACCATTGGATGTGGACTGAGCTTGAGAAGGGAACTTACCTCGCTTAGTCACACTCAAGTAGCTCATTAACTTGGACACTTGACTCTTTATCTCTTTATTTTCTTTAACAGCCTGCGTAATTAAAGATTCAAGTATTTGATTAGTCTTACCCTGTGCCTCAATAAAAGCATGTAAAGTGTCTTCTAAAGAACTCCTAGAAGATACAAGTGCATGATATGGTTCAAGATATGGTGTAAGGGTTTGTGCAAGCTGCTGGTTTTCAGACTTCCAGCTGAAATTGGGGTGATTTCGCCATCCCGGATTATAAGTATCAGAGAAGGGTGCCAAAGGCTTCTTGTACATGCCTAAGGCATTACATTGTTCCTCATACATCCCTCTCATCTCAGCAAATATGGGGCACTCTTGGGCGAGATGATCTACCCCGCCACACACAAAACATGGTTTCAAAGACGCTGCATGATTAGTTACTTATGTTGGCTTTGAGCTTTTAGTCTTTAACACCTCTAGTTCCCTAGTGAGCATCTCGACATTGGCCTTAAGGTTATCCTCTTCCCTAAGATGGTAAATTCCACCACCATTTTGGTGCCCTATAGGTCGTGACCTATTTGTGCTTTCAGTAGCACTAGGTCCAGTCCAAGTGTGTGTTTTTTCAGCAAGCTCATTGAGGTACTCTATGGCCTCATCAGGATCTTTCTCCAAGAATTCACCATTACACATCATCTCTACAAATTGGAACTCTCTATATGTAAGTCCCTCATAAAAATAGCTTTCTAAGTGCCAACTCTCATACCCATGGTGAGGGCACATACTCAATAACTCCATAAATCTCTCCCAAGACTGATACAAAGTCTCACTGTCCTTTTGTGCAAAGGTGGAGATTTGCCCTTTGATGAACGAAAAATATTGCATATTTTGGCTACTTAATTTACATTTGTTAGCTTAGGAATTTGTTACTTTGAGTTGTTTTCGTTGTTTTTCAGGTTTACAAGCACCAAGAAAGGAGTTTCACTAAATTGCCAGAATTGCCCGTACAGATCAATCATCTTTGAAAATTAAACTGTATTGATGCAAGAAGAACCTAGAGATGAACCATATATGCTTAGAAAGATCCGGAAGTCTATTTTTTTGGAGAATTTTACTGCTCGTAAAAATGATTTTTCTAGAGAAAGCTATGACAGTTTTAGTAGACAAAGGTAAGGCTGTGCGGGTTGTGCGGGATTTCAGTGTGAGCTGAAGTTTTGAAGGGCATATGAAGGCTTAAATCCCACATTCCACATCGGTTGGAAAAATATTTCTATATCCCACATCCCACATCAGATTGGAAATACATTGCACTCGTGGTATTTGCCTATATAAGACCCACTCCACTTCAGCTTTAGGCATCATCGGAAAATCTGAGATCATCAGAAAGTGAATCCAGAGGGCCTTTAGGAGCAATCCATACGGCCCTTAGGAGGAATCCGAAGTGCAATTCCTGGGCCATTTGGTGTAATCCAGTGGACATCTGCTGGCATTCTGGTGGACTCTGAAGGCTTTGCTACCATAAGAGGAAGCGCCGCCCAACAGCGAGTGGAATTTCTCCCATGTATAGTAATTTATTTATTTTTATTTAGTTTTAAAGTTTAATGTTTAGCACTTGTATTGTGAACTTTAGTTTCATAATTTTGAGAAGCTAAAATCTTCAGCTAAAGTTGAAGATGAAGCATTTCCTTTGTTTAGCATTATATTTTCATATTTGCGCATAACAATTCTGATGTTTTTCTTATTTGAGTAGATCTTATGATTGATTGCTTTTAATTGTTAAATTGGATATTCCTTGTGTTTCATCTAATGGATACATCGAATCATTTTCGATTAAATTGGATTTCCTTTGTGATTTGTTAAAAGCGGATGCATTGGATGCTTTTGGTTTGATTGGGATATTCGTTGTTTTTTGTTTAAAGTTGGATTCATGGAATTTTTTGATTACTTTTATAGAACATGAAAATATATACTTTACTTTGGTGGGGTGGATTCAGACACCTTAGTTTATATATCATTTGCTTTAAAAACAATTAAGTTTAAGTTTATATTTCTTTGCACAATATAATACAAAACTTGGAACTAGGTTAAAATCAAAAACTTGTTGTGAGTTTTAAATTACTCGCAAGCACACAAGTCGTTTGCAATATAGTGTTGTGTAAGTGCGAGGTCTAATCCACAGGGAATTGGGTTGTGAAAATATTTTTATCTAAACTAAGTCTATTTTAACCTAGTTCCAAGTTTTGTATTATATTGTGCAAAGAAATATAAACTTAAACTTAATTGTTTTTAAAGCAAATGATATATAAACTAAGGTGTCTGAATCCACCTCACCAAAGTAAAACATATATTTTCATGTTCTATAAAAATAATCAAAAAATTCCATGAATCCAACTTTAAACAAAAAACAACAAATATCCCAATCAAACCAAAATCATCCAATGTATCCGCTTTTAACAAATCACAAAGGAAATCCAATTTAATCGAAAACGATTCGATGTATCCATCAGATGAAACACAAGGAATATCCAATTTAACAATTAAAAGCAATCAATCATAAGATCTACTCAAATAATTGAACAGAACATTTATACTAAAAACATCAGAATTGTTATCCGCAAATATGAAAATATAATGCTAAACAAAGGAAAGGCTTCATCTTCAACCTTAGCTGAAGATTTTAGTCTCTCATAATTATGAAACTAAAGTTCACAATGCAAGTGCTAAACGTTAAACTTTAAAACTAAATAAAAAGAAATAAATTACTATAAATGGGAGAAATTTCACTCGTTGTTGGGTGGTGCTTCCCCTCGCAGTAGCAAAGCCTTCATGGTCCACCAGAATGTTAGCAGATGTCCACTGGATTACACCAAATGGCTCAGGAATTGCACTTCGGATTCCTCCTAAGGGCCCTATGGATTGCTCCTAAAGACCCTCTGGATTCACTTTATGATGATCTCAGATTATCCGATGATACCTAAAGCTGAAGTGGAGTGGGTCTTATATAGGCAAATACCACGAGTGCAATGTGTTTCCAATCTGATGTGGGATGTGGGATATAGAAATATATTTCCAACCGATGTGGGATATGGGATTTAAGCCTTCACATACCTTTCAAAACTTCAGCTCACGCTGAAATCTCGCACAACCTGACCTTTGTCTACTAAAACTGCCATAACTTTCTCTAGAAAAATCCTTTTTACGAGCAGTAAAATTCTTCAAAAAATAGACTTCCTTCTAAGCATATATGGTTCATCTCCTGGTTCTTCTTGTATCAATACAGTTTAATTTTCAAAGATAATTTATCTGTACGGGCAATTCTGGCAATTTAGTGAAACTCCTTTCTTGGTGCTTGTAAACCTGAAAAACAACGAAAACAACTCAAAGTAATAAATTCCTAAGCTAACAAATGTAAATTAAGTAGCCAAAATATGCAATATTTTTCACTCATCAAACACCCCTAAACTTACATTTTGCTAGTCCCTTAACAAAACAAAATAAAAAAAAAAAACTAAATGGAAAACAAATAACATAAAGATAAGTTCATTACTCATGGTATCCAAAAATTTAAGAAACACTCAAAATCATGAAATTCATTCTTAAGCAAGCTTAATCTAACCCATCTTCACAATGAATAAGAATTTAAAACCTAATTACTTACAAGAGACATGCTAAGACATCACAAGCTTGAATCAGTGTAAAGTGAATTAGCATATACTGATGAGGTTTCCAAATACGTTCAATGTACAATGTTTTCACATCTTAAGATTCACAGAATTTCTCATCAGAATGAACAACGATAGCATAGTTTTATTTTATTTTATTTTATTTTATCTTTTTTTTATAAGGCTCTGCTATGTTTAGTTCCCTTAAGCTTTCTAATTGACCCATGTAACGAGTGTTGAGTCAATGACTCCCAAACCAGATGGTTTTAGGGTATTAGGTGTAAAGACACCCCTAAGAACTTACTAACTCGAGTCAAAAAGACTACAAAACTAAACTGGCCTCAATACTACCAAGAAAATTTTTTACCCTTTGACGTGAACACTCACTGCTTACTGAGGCAAGAGGTCCAGTTACTCAGCGAAAATTTTTGCAATGATCATTATGAATAAAATTCACACCTTTTGGCGTGAACACTCACTGCTTACTGAGACAAGAGGTCCAGTTACTCAGTAGAAAGTTTATTGATGATGATCATTATTTTTCTTTTTTTCTTTTTTATTTTTTTTATTTTTAGTTTTTGCTTTTCTATGCCCAAGTGTTAATCCCACAAGTCATCCAGTTTCAGTTAAGTCAAGGAAATATACACATTGAAATCGCATGTCATACCTCACACAAATGTGCTAATGTACTCGTGTTAGATTGGCTCAAACATATGAATTCTCAAATGCCCAAAGTAAGTAACAAAGTTTTAAAACTCTATCATCAAATCATGTGTTCAAAATTTTAAGCTCACCAATGAAATCACATCACAATATTTGTTTAGATCAATTAAAATTTCAAAATAACATGAGCATGCATTTATCTTCTTTTTTTTTTAAATGAAGAAAAACAACAACAAATTAGGACAAAATGTGTGTAATGTGTCTCCCATACCCCCAAACTTAAATTACACGTTGACCCCAATATGTGAATAATATGGAAAAAGCTGACCTGGGATATGAAGAACTATCTGGACTTGGTATGGCTCATAGCATACCCCCAAACTTGAACTGAAGTATGCGTTGTCCCTGAAAAATAACTGGAAAACAAAAAATACTGGAAACAAACATTAATCATAAATATGTAAAATAATAAATAAACATAAAGGATATGCTGTGGGGTGCCTTCCATGAGCGCTAAGTTTAACATCTTCAGCCAGACCCAACATTAGTAATCGTGCCCAGCTAAACGCTCCACCATCTAATCAATAAATGGGAGTGGAAAATGATCCTTCCTTGTGGTAGCATTCCACTTACGGTAATCTAGACACACTCTCCATCCTGATTGCACACGAATTGGAACCAACTCGTCGTCTTTATTTATCACTACCGTCAATCTAGCCTGTTTTGGCACGACATGAATCAGGCTCACCCACTCGCTATCAAAGATTGGATAAATGATCCCTACATCCAACAACTTTATCACTTCAGTCCTCACAACCTCTTGTATAACTGGGTTGAGCCTTCTTTGTGGCTCCCTTGATGGCTTGGCATGCTCCTCCAAATATAACTTGTGCATCACCACCGAGGGGTTGATCCCCTTGATATCCTCAATAGTCCAGCCGATAGCTTTGCTTTCTTAAAGCGTCCAATAATTTATCCACTTGAGCATCAACCAAATCTGAAGCTATAATCAGAGGCAAAGAATCTGCTGGACCTAGGAACTTATACTTAAGATTGTCCGGTAAAGGCTTAAGTTCATTCTTGAGGGGTTCAGGTGTTGTGGTCTCCTCTGTCTCATTGTTCTTCTGAGGAGCAGACTCCAAAGTAGCATTTGCTTGCTCAAACAACTTATCCAAATCCAAATCCTCTTCAAACTTAGCAAAACATGCCTCTAAGGGGTCCTCAATGTGGGATTCATCCATAGTCTCCTCCGTCTCACTGCTTTTCTAAGGAGCAGACTCCAAAATGGCATTCGCTTGCTCAAGTAACTTATCTAAATCCAAATTCTCTCCAAACTGAGCAAAGTATGCCTCCAGAATGTTCTCAGACTCCCCTCATTTCTTGGGCTCTTGTAATCTCTCAGGTTAAGGCGCTTTAGGTACAAACGACCTAGGGAGAGCCTTAATAATAGGTGTGGCTGTAGATGGCTTAGCATATCTCTTTTCCTTATTGCCACTTTCTTGCCCCTGTTGCATAGCTGGGTTATCTTCCACTTGATTGTCCACTTGTCTCCCAGACCTCAATGGGACAATCAGTTGCACTTGTTCCTGCCCGTGCATAGGAGTTGATGAATTTCTCACCGCAAACTATTCCTTCGGGTTAGGCTCAGGTTGACTGGGGAATCTTCCATTCTCTCCTTCACCCAAGTGACTTGCAATTTGACCCATTTGACTCTCTAGCTTGGCAATCACTTGGGTGTTTACTATTGTTGCACTCTTTACTTCGCTTATAGATTGACTGGTCATCTTCCTGAAATCATTGAGGGCATCCTCCAATGACTGTGAAACCGACACTGGCGCTTGAATGAGAGCTTGGTAAGCGGGTGATGGTGCTGGATAGGCTGAGTGACCATAACTTAGAACTAATGGAGGAAATTCGGGAGGGTATTGATTGTGAGCATGATAAGGGGCTCTTCCCTAATGCATCAATTGGTTCTGCGTCCACGAAAAATCAGGGTCGTTCTGCCACCCTGGATTGTACGTCTCGGAGTAAGATCCATTTGATTGCCACCAATAGTCATTGAAAGTGTTTATTTGTTCCATAGGATACTCGACAAAAGCTGGTGTATATGGAAAATTCTGTGCTAAATGCATAGGACTAGCACAGATGGAACAACTATCAACATTGAATGTATTGGTTGTATTGATAGACTGGCCGGTCATCTTCAAGAAATCCTTGAGGGCATCCTCTAAAGACTGTGAAACAGGCGCTGGATTCATCCATTATTTTTTTATATATTTTTATTTTTGGGCAAATGCAAATAAACTAAATTAAAATTAAAAAAAAAAACAAAAATGCTAACTAAACTAGTAGAAAAATAAAATTAATTTAGACAAAAATTTCACAAATCAAACAACTCCCCGGCAACGGCGCCAAAAACTTGTTGTGAGTTTTAAATTAGTCGCAAGTGCACGAGTCGTTTGCAATATAGTGTTGTGCAAGTGCGAGGTTGAATCCACAGAGAATTGCATTGTGAAAATATTTTTATCTAAACTAAGCCTATTTTAACCTAGTTCCAAGTTTTGAATTGTCTTTTGCAAAACAAATATAAACTAAATTAAATTGATTTAAAGACTAATGATAAAAACACTAAGGTTTCTGAATCCACCCCACCAATGTAAAACATATATCTTCATGTTCTATATAAAAATAATCTATCAAAACATTTCATGAATCCAACTTTAAACAAATCACCACAAATATCCCAATTAAACCAAAACAATCCAATGTATCCGCTTTTAACAAATCACAAAGGATATCCAATTTAATCAAAAACGGTTCGATGTATCCATCAGATGAAACACACAGAATATCCAACAGAACAATTTAAACTCAATCAATCATAAGATTTTACTCAAATAATTGAACATAACATTTATACTAAAAAACGTCATAATTGTATAAACAAATATGAAAATATTATGTCAAACAACAGCGAGGCTTCATCTTCAACTTTAGTTGAAGATTTTAGCCACTCATAATCATGAAACTAAAGTTCACAATAACAGTGCTAAACATTAAACTTTAAAACTAACAAAAGCAGAAAATTAAAAACTGACTATACATGGGGAGAAATTCCACTCACTGTTAGGCGGCGCTTCCCCTCATAATAGCAAAGCCTTCGGAGATCCACCAGAATGCTAGTAGAAGTCCTCTAAATTGCACCAAAATGGCACT
This sequence comes from Bretschneidera sinensis, assembly GCA_023935145.1. NCBI lineage: Eukaryota > Viridiplantae > Streptophyta > Magnoliopsida > Brassicales > Akaniaceae > Bretschneidera > Bretschneidera sinensis. The sequence continues at coordinate 119,785,375 of CM043700.1, forward strand.
TGGATTGCTTATTAAAGATAAAGTGAAGAGGGGCTTATATAGGGAAATATCACAAGTGCAATGTGTTTCCAATCCGATGTGGGATACTGCAGATTCCAGCTTTTGCTCTTTGACCTTTGTCTACTAAAACTGCATAACTTTCTCTAGAAAAATCATTTTATTGATCTGTAAAATTCCCCAGAAATTAGACATCCGGATCTTTCCAAGTATATATGGCTCATCTCCTGGTTCTTTCTGAATCAATACAGTTTAATCCTAAAAAATGGTTGATCTGTACAAGCAATTCTGGCAATTTAGTGAAACTCCTTTCCAAGCTTGTAAACCTGTAAAACAATGAAAAACAACTCAAAGTAACAAATTCCTGAGCTAACAAATGTAAATTAAGTGGGCAAAATATGCAATATTTGGTACTCATCACCTTTTTAAAGCATTGGTCTTATGTTGGGGAGAATATTTATTAAAGAAGACCTAAATCATCTCAGTCCACGACCCAATGATTGTGGTCTAAGTAAGTATAGCCAACTCTTAGCTCTATCCTTCAAAGTGAAAGGAAAGAACTTAAGTTTCACAATGTCATGAGTTTCATCTTGACTATGACAAGTCGTAACTATTTCCTCAAACTCTCTAATGTGCACATATGGGTTTTCATTATCCAAGCCATGAAATGTAGGGAGTAACTGTATCATCCCTGTTTTAAACTCTAGGTGGCAAGTATTGTCTGGAAACATGATGCATGATGGTGTGGTTGTGCGTGTAGGGTGGAGGTAATCCTAAAGTGTCCTAGCAACATTCTAATTAGGGTTATTAGCCATGTTAAAATCCTCTAAATTCTCTAATTGGGGTGCACTATGGTTTGATCTAGGTGAGGTTTCACTAACGGATGTGGAAAGAGAGAGTAATTCTATTTTCGGGTCCTCTAAGGAATCTACCTCGCAAATCTCTCGGTCTAAGCATACACCAAATGAATCAGAGAGGAAATAAATAAAACAGAAATAAAAAAAATCAGAAAATCAAAACTTAGAAAAAAGAAAAATAATAAAAAAAAATTACTATAAAAAGAAAGAAGGAAAAAAAATTGCAGCAAGCTAAAAGAATGAACGAAGTTACTGCCTTTACAGTTGCTGAAAAGAAAAACTATTTACAATTCTTCTACCGTCTTCTTTGAACTTAAGCGCGTTTCCCCGGCAACGGCGCCAAAATTTGATTACGCCCAAAGTATAACACGGTAGTTGTAGCACAGCTTTGGGGTGTTAATTCCACAGGGAAACAAGTTAATTACAAGAGAAGATGTAATCCTTAACATGAATGATAAAAGTTGAACAAGAGAATTTGAATAATAAAGTAAAGTGATATGAGAATTGTGTAATTGTAATGAAAACTATAATAAAAGTAACAAGGTTCCAAAAATCCTCCCTAGGTTTGTTGCCTTATTCCAATTTCAATTCAGTTGTTTTTATCTCGATTACAAGTTTCACATCCCAAACAAGCAATCAACAAATATTCAATCAAAGCACATATATAAACCCTAATGCAATTGTTATGAAATACTCTTTACTTTCAAGCACACATGACCTAACTTATAGATTATCAAGAAGCGACAATATATTATAATGAAAATACCGCAGTAATGGACAAATCTATAAGAGAAATCTACCGGAATCAATCACACCTTAACAACATCACATAAGAAGAGCATGACTAGACTTATATGGGGGAGAAATATGCAATCACTGGATTAAGGAGAAATCTTCTAATTAGATAAAAAAAAATAAATCATAACAATGTTTAATGAAAATAAATCCATACTACAACTGAATCAAGAAAAGAAAATAAGAACAACTACACCTAGGGATTCATCTCTTTGCCTTGCTTGGAGATTAGTTGGCTATGGGGCTCATGCTTCCTTGAGTTGCCTCCAGCCTCTCAATGATCTCCCCCTTGGTAGCAAAGCTTCGGAGATTCCTCAGCTTGCCCTCCAAAAGTTCTCCAAATTCCTCCTAAAGGCCCTCTGGATTGCTTCTAAAGGCCCTATGGATCTGATCCCAGTTCATTCCAAAGCTGAAGTGGAGAGGGGCTTTCATAGGGAAACTCCCGGAGTGCAATGTGTTTCCATTCCGATGTGGGATACTGCCTGTGTGCACTCGATCATAGCATGGTGCAATCGAGAGCACTATGGTGCACTGCAAGGTATTTCTGACCGATGTGGGATGTCGCGAGTGCACACTTGCGATCGATCGCAGGCCTGGTGCGCTCAAGCGCACTAGGCATCTTCCAGCTTGACCTTCGTATACTAAAATTGCCATAACTTTCTCCAGAAAATAGACTTCCGGATCTTTCTAAGAATATATGGCTCATCTCCTGGTTCTTCTTGCATTAATACAGTTTTAATTTACAAAAATGATTGATCTATACGGGCAATTCTGGAAATTTAGTGAAACTCTTTTTCAAGTGCTTGTGAAACTTCACTCCGGTATTCATCGAGTCATTGTGCTAAAAGCAATGATAGCTTTTCCATCTCTTTTGAACTTAAAGTACCTGAAAATGTATCGAAATAGATCAATGATCCAAGAATGACACTTTAGAGTTGTTAAGGTATAAAAGTGCAATTCAAGCCTAGATCAACTCTAAAATGCTAACAATTAAGTACTGTTAAGGTGCATTTTATGACTCTTATCAGCCTTATAATTATGAGATGTAAAACATAAAGAAATCATACCTTAAATAGTATAGGCTCACAACTGAGTTGCTGGTATCTTTGTTTAAAATATGCTTAAGAACCGTTCTATCTTCTTTTTATTCTTCTCTTCATTTTTCGGTTGTAACTTGATTGTGTAAATTAAGGGATTAATTCCTTGAATCTTATATATTTCCAATGTGAAAATCGCAGAACAAAAACTCAAAATGCTAACAATCATAAGCATGATGTTTGTAGAGAAATAATTAAGGATCTCCCTTTTTTTTTTTTAATTTGAAATTCATCTCAATAAATATCAGATTTCACACACACTAAACTATATTGATAATTTCTTGAAATTCTCCTCAATAAATGCAATAGTGATAGTGAATACATGGTGTGGCTTAGATATTGAAGCCATGGTCATTCCCTGTTAGCTTGGTCTGGGATTTCTTGTTATATAAACAGTTGATATAAGCAATCTCAAACATATTAGTCTCGTTAGTCACTTTTTTACTTTCAATTCTCAGTATGTTGTAATATGATTGATAAAGATAGGCAAATAAAATGGCAAAATAGAAATCAAAACAACCACACACAAGAAAAAAAAACAATATTTATGTGATTCGGCTAAGACTACGTTCACAGGTGAGAGCAGAGAGAAATTCACTATAAAAAAAATAAAAGGTACAAAGTCTAGTCTTCAATCGTTTTTCAAAACCCTAACAATACCTTTATATAGTACGTTACAAAACAGGTAAAAAATATTCTCAATTTTCTTTCCTTCAAATAACTTAAAATTTTTGGGTAAGAAGCGAGTCTTTAGGTTGAACAGAAATGCAAGATATCCATGGTTGAAGAAAAACTGAAGCAGTTAAAGGTCAACAGCACCACACCCATGGTTAAAGGTGACAAAATTTGATCCTACCTGAAAAGAAAACCTGCTTGCAAACCCACTTGTGAAAATCAAAAATATTAAAATAATTTAACCTAAACCCAAGTGAACTGAAACCCAAAATGACTCGAGCTCCAAATGGGACAAACTCCACTTGATTCGACCCCGAGATAATCCACACTCGAATTCAACCTGATCCTAAACCCATGATAACACGAATTTGAAACCTGAGCTCACTTTTTGTTTTTAATTAATAATGGTCAAGTAGATGATATTGTCTTATATCATGAATATATATGAAATGAAGAAGAATGAATACTGAAGTTTACTTAATATAAACATCATTTTAGGTTACTCTTTTTACAACCACCAATTTTCCAACATATATGGCTTTATAAGTTATTGATAACATATCATTTCGATAAAGCTCTCAATTAATTTTGATATTAACTTGATAAGTTAAAAATCAAAAATTATATTATTCATTTAAATTTATAATTTTCACATAAATAAAATGTGTGCATCACAAATCTGAACAAAGATTAAAAAATAAATCCCATTCATAAGATATAAAACATTTCTATATACTTTAAAAATCAAACTATAGCAACGTTATTTCCAATAAACTCTTTATATATAAGTTTGTGTTTTGAGTTTGCTAATGTACAACAAGTCGATCAATAAACCATATCTTTAGTTAAAAGAGAGCAATGAGTAAAGCAACTATATTTTTAATACGTCAATAATGTAAGTGATTGTATTTTTTCTCTTATACAATAACTGAAGAGATTAATTTTTTACTCTTATACAATAATGTAAGTGATTAAATTTTTTTCAATGGGTTAGATTTAAAACATATTAGCAGAAGAAAAATTAAGAACATAACTTCTTCGTGTTAAATTATGTTAATTAACCTGTTTCACAATCTTAATTACATTATAATTACACTAACTTAGTAGGTTAACTTGAACATAAATAAGAGAGAAATGAAATCACCACTAAAACTTGATTTAGTATGATTTTCGAGTTAACCCAAAAATCACCTGAAACCTTAAGAGACTTGACTCCAACGACCTAAATACAACTCGATTTGAAACTGAACTTAACTCAGTATTAGTAACACATGTTTTTCAATGATTCGAACTCAAACACGACTCGACTCATACTCGAACGCATATCAATACAAGTTGCCCCACGCATCCTAAAATGGCATGTCTTAAGCGATACAAGATTTGCCAATCACACGAATTATAAACGGAAAGAAAAGAAGACAAGATTTACCCAGGTTCACCCAAGAATAGGGCTATGTCATACCAGAAGCTTCTTATTATCAACCTCACAAATCTCTTTGTTACAATGTATGCTCGGTACATAAAGAGTATTTATATGAAACTTAAGATATCCTAATTAGGGTCTAATTAAGATTTCCGTTATGCTGCAGAACTATGGCTTTTCATGAGCCCAAGCCCAATTTTCCAAGCAAAAAACTAGGCCCAACTCTTGCACATGACCTAAAAGTTTCGGGGGCGTTGCCCCCTAACCCTTGCCAGCTCACCGAGGAGGAGGACCCTGTGTTCGCCTGGGGTTCTACAGATCTGGTCCCTTGAAGTATGCACCAACTCTAACAATCTCCCACTTAGTAAATACTTCACACACATGGAAAACTTCCCAATACTCTACTTCTTTAAGCCCATCTCAGTAGTACACCACTCAAACTTTGCTAGACTAACTGCTTTAGTCAAGAAATCTACGTTGTTCACTGCTGTATCGACTTTCTCCAAGATTATCACATTTTCTTCAATCTTTTCCTGGATGAAGTGATATTGGATATCAATGTGCTTCGTCTGTGAATGAAATGCAGGATTCTTTGCTAAGAAGATAATATCTTGATTATCATATTTCACCTTCACTGCTTTTTGTTTAAACCCAAGCCCAGCACACAACCTTCCAACATGAGTTATTGCCATATACTCTGCTTCTGTAGATGAAAAGACAACAACAATTTGTCTTTTTCTCATCCAACTCATTGCCCCACCAAACAGATTGAACACATACCCGCTTGTAGACCTCCTACTATTAATGTCTCCTTTCCAGTCAGCATCAACTGATCCTACAATATCAAGATTCTTCTTACCTCCCATACCTTCATAACATAATACAAACTCTGACGTGCCACGAAGATATCTAAGAACTCTCTTAATTGCAGTCTTATGCTTTCACAACCACCATGTAAATCATAAGGCACACATGATATAATCACAACCCACACAGTATCCTTCCTTTTCAGCTCTCTTTGTTAACGGGTAGGTACCCTACAAAGTCTTAGCCTCATTTTTCTTCTTTCTATTTCACTTTCCTTTTCAGCACTCTTTTTCTCTCTCCTTTGTTCTTCATTATTTACAAACCCAATAGGAGACTGTTTAGATTACAAACCCTTTCTACTGACCTTTCCTTCAAATCCATCATCCCCAGAAAAAGAAAAGAAAAAATCTATTTCTTTATCTCTTGCTGAATTATTTTTTCTTTTATTAATCTAACTTAAAGTAGTAGTAGTAGTAGGCTCTGCAATTTCATTACCTGTTATTTCTATCAACCGTAGAGGTATCCTAGTAAAGAGCCTAGATCTTCTTCCCCTCCCTCTTTTCCTCTCTCCCTCTCACAACAACCATGCAAATCATAAGGTGCTCATGATATAATTACAACCCACACAGTATCCTTCCTTTTCAGCTCTTTTTGTTGAAGAGTAGGTACCCTACCTTCAAAGTCTTCGCCCCATTTTTCTATTTTGTCTATTTCACATTCCTTTTCAGCTCACACTTTCCCTCTCCTTCGTTCTTCTTCATTTACAAATCCAATAGGAGATTTTTTGGTCCACAACTAAGAATGTAGAGAGAACTATTCCCTATGTTAATTAATTTTTAGATGCCTAGATGGTGATGATCTAGAATTTTGAGGGAAGTTATAGTGAGTTTGGGTAAAGAAAGAGGGAGGTTACTGAGGTTACAGGGTCAAAATTCACACAAACTTTAGATCCAAACGAAAATATCTAAGATCTCATCCTTGCTGGGTTTCAAACAGAAGAGAGTAGACAGAATAAATATGGGGAATGCCTTAACTACTATGAATGACAATACAAACAAAGTTACCAGCAAAGGCAAAAAATCATTGATCAAATGTGCAAAACAAAGCATTAAAGCATAAAACTTCCTCCATTGGAGGACATATTCAGCAATTCAAAAGGTATACTTTAAGTTGCCTCAAAAAAGTTCAATTAATACATATTGAACATCTGTAATCATTTGTCACTGCAGTTTACATGTGAAAAAAAACTCAAAATGTAATCAGAACTTGCACATTTTACAAACGCTTCTATTCTTTGAGGCACAGTATCACCACACCCATGAGGGTAGTCAAGTGCGAGAGAGCAGAGCTATGCTCTATGAGGTGTTTTTTCCAACAACTATTTTGCAAGAGTAACCTCTGGGCTGATGAATTTTTGGGCCTGTACTGGCCCAAATATCTCTGCTTTTTTAGCCCATTACAAGTTGTGCATCTCAATTTTCCAATGTTCCTGTTTTTGTGGGGGGCAATTATTCCAAATTGCAATGAAGCTTCATAGTAGAAACTTCGATTGTAATACAAATTTGCAACATCTTCGTAGAACATATAATTTTAATCTATTCATTGGTCAATATTCATCAGATTTGAAGTAAGAGAAGAATCTAACCTCCAGTTTGAAATTCCGACTTGCGTTGAAGACACGCTATAATAATTAATTACCAAACCGGCATTTCTTCAACCGAAAGTTCTACTAATTTGGAAACGTTCTTTTTTATTATTATTATTTATTTTGCTGGGTCAAAATCTGTTAATTCATTCATTTTCTCATTATTCTATTTTTGACATCAATCATTCTTCTATATTAATTAACCCTCTTTTGCTCATTCAAAATATCCAAACCAAAAATGTCTACTGCCCTCTCTTTTTTCTTGTTTATGCTATTGTTGGTGGGATCAAAAGCTAACGCCAATGATGGAGAGGACAACTGTCCATTGACCCACCACACTATAGGGAATATTGGTGGTGTTCTTCATTATAGCTCTCATGTAGGCAAAGAGCAGAAGATAGCCATGGAAATCGCTATCCAAGATTTTCATGCCTCAACTTGTTCTACGCAGCTGGTTTTCCACCTGGATGATTCATATGGGGACTCAGCTGGAGCAGCTTCTGCTGGTAATTAAATCTGGCTTTGCCCTCTAGCAACATTAGATAACAGCCAATATTTTAACATAAATTTTTTATATATAGCCAATAATAAATCTTATCCAATCACTCATGTTCCCATTTGATTGTGTTAAGGTTTAAGAGAGGAAGTAAGACAATACAAAGAAGAGAATTGTATTGAATGGTGTGATTTACTTACAAGTGAGCTATCCTATTTATAGGAGCCAATAAGAGAGCCAAAGATATACACAACCAATGTGGGATTAAACTAACTAAGCAATAACTATGCTATACATAATCTAACAGCCCCCCTCAAACTCAAGGTGGAATATGAGAAACCAACTTGAGTTTGAAAACAAGATCACGAAAACGCCCTGGAGGATGTGACTTGGTAAAGATGTATGCGAGCTGATCTTTGGATGTGACAGAATGAAGCTGTAGGGAGCCTTGAAGAAGATGATGACGGATAAAATGACAATCAATCTCAATATGTTTGGTCCGTTCATGAAACACATCATTATGAGCAATCTGAATAGCACTTCTATTGTCACAGTATACAGGAGTGGCAGCAGAAAGTGATACACCCATATCTTGTAACAACCATCGTAACCAAAGAAGCTCAGAGGTAGTGTCAGCTAAAGCACGATATTCTGCCTCTGTACTAGATCGAGCAACAACAGTTTGTTTCTTACTACGCCAAGAGATAAGAGATGTGCCAAGTAGGAAACAATAACCGGTGGTAGAACGACGATCTGTAGGATCACCTGCCCAATCTGCATCGGTATAAGCACACAACTGAAGAGGAGACTTAGAGGAGAAAAAGAGCCCATGAAACAATGTCCCCTTTAGGTAACGAAGGATGCGAAGAACAGCAGCAAAATGAGTAGAGCGAGGAGCAGCCATAAACTGACTCACCTGATGGACAGCATACGAGATATCAGGTCGAGTAACAGTAAGGTAGACAAGACTGCCAACCAAATGTCGATATAAAGTAAAATCACGAAGAAGTTCGCCGTCATGGGGTGTAAGACGAGCATTAAGCTCAATTGGTGTGTCAACAACCTTACTGTCTGTGAGATTTGCCCGAGAAAGCATATCAGAGATATATTTGGCTTGTGTCAAATAATAACCATCAGAAGAAGATGAAATCTCAAGACCAAGAAAATAGTTGAGAGGACCAAGATCTTTCATCTCAAAATGTTGATTGAGAAACTGTTTAAGTTCCTGAATACCAATGGGATCATCCCCGGTGATAATCATGTCATCAACATATAACAGAAGAAGTATGATGCCCCGGTCTGTGCAGCGGACAAACAAAGCTGAATCATAGGAGCTGATGGAATATCCAAGGCTAGACAAAGTGTTGCTAAACTTAGCAAACCATGCTCGAGGAGCCTGCTTAAGTCCATACAGAGCTCGACGAAGACGACATACCTTGTTTGTTGGATTAGATAGTCCAGGAGGTGGTTGCATATAGACTTCTTCATTAAGATCACCATTAAGGAATGCATTTTTAACATCCATTTGAAAAAGTGACCAATGGCGAGAGGCTGCAACAGCTAGCAAAGCACGCACAGAAGATAGACGAGCAACTGGAGCAAAGGTCTCCTCATAGTCCACACCATACTCCTGAGTAAAACCCCTGGCAACAAGTCGAGCCTTGTACCTGTCAACAGTACCATCTGAACAAGTCTTAATTTTGTAAACCCATTTACTGCCAACCACAGACTTTCCAGGAGGCAAGTCAACCAAATCCCATGTATTATTCTTGTGTAAAGCATCAAGTTCCTCTTTCATCGCAGTCTGCCAAAAAGGGTTAGTGGAAGCCTCATGATAGGAGTGGGGCTCATGTAAAGTAGCTAAAGCATGAAAGCAATGAAAATTCTGGAGATGGGATGGAAGAGATCTTACTCTGGTGGATCGGCGAAGGTCTGGAGAGGAAGTGTGAACATGATCCTCATACATAACAGACCCTGGGGGCTCAGGTGAAGTGACTTCGAGAGTATCAGGTGGGGTGGAATCAAGAGTATTAGGTGAGGAAGACTCGGGTAAGACATTACTAGTGTGAGGTGAGGGAAACTCGGGCAAGACATCACTAGTGTGAGTAGGAGAAATAGGAGGCTCCATAAGTGTGGTAAAAGGAGGAAAAGATGGCATGCTGAATTTTCCAATTTCATGAAATAGTCTATGCTCCCAGAAAACTACATGACGGGAAATGCGAAGACGACGAGACACAGGATCATAACACCGATAGCCTTTTTGTTCAATTCCATATCCAAGAAAGCAACACATCCGAGAACGAGGCTCAAGTTTGGTGCGCTCATGAGGTTGGAGTAAAACAAAACAAGTAGAACCAAACACACGAAGATGGTGGTATGAAGGAACATAGCCAAACAACCGCTCGTAAGGAGTGCAATTATCAAGGATAGGGGTAGGCAGCCTATTGATCGTGTAAATAGCCGTTAGAGTGGCTTCACCCCAAAATGGGGTAGGAACAGATGTGGAAATGAGGAGGGCTAGAACAGTGTCTAAAATGTGCCTAAGTTTACGTTCAGCTCGACCATTTTGTTGTGAAGTGCCAGGACATGACAAGTGAGGAACAGTGCCATAACTTTTTAGGATGTCTTTAAAAGCATGTTGAGTATATTCTAAAGCATTATCAGAACGAAAAGCTTTGATAGGTTTTGAAAATTGGGTTTCAATCATTTTAGCAAAAGTACGATAAATATCCAATAATTCAGAACGAGATTTCATTAAAAATACCCAAGTGTAACGAGAGAAATCATCAACAAAAATTACAAAATAGCGTGAACCACTCATACTAGCAACGGGAGAAGGTCCCCAAACATCAGAATGAATTAAATCAAACGAAGCAGTAGCATGAGACTCACTATTATTAAAAGGCAAAGCCGGCTGTTTTCCAAGTTGACACGAAATACAATCAAAAGAACTTTTAGACACTGACCCTAACAACCCCTTTGAAGCTAAAAGTTGTACCCGAGATGCAGATGCATGACTAAGACGTGAATGCCAAAGTGTAAGGGATGGTGGTGACAATGAGGCAGCAGCAGAGACGTTAGAGGCGGGAAGGTTGGGCAGGTGTAAGGATGAGAGTTCGAACATGCGCCCAATTCTACGCCCGGTCCCAAGGGTCTGACCAGTACGAGGATCCTGCACATTCACACCAGAAAAGTCAAAGATAATTCTATATCCAAGTTCACATATTTGCCCAACGGAAAGAAGATTATAAGATAATTCTGGCACATGAAAAACTTCAGGAATAGAAAGAGAACGACTATTGATGGTGCCTATAGTTTTAACAGTCATAGTGGAGCCATCAGCTGTGCGAATGAATGAGGAATGAGGCGAAGGTACAGATGTAGTAAATGAAGCTGGGAAAGGTGTCATATGGTTGCAACAAGCGGAATCAAAAAGCCAAGAGGCAGAATTACCTGGCAGGATTGAGAGGGCAGAAGAAGATGCATTACCAGAACGAGACTGGATGACCTGATTAACTATTGCCTCGAAGTCAGTTGCAGATAAGGTGACAGTAGAACCTGATGACCCGTTAGAGAGTGCAACTGAAGATGAAGCTGTAGTCGCAGATGGATATGGAACAACTGTAGAGAGAGTGCTCTCAGGATGAGCAACTGCTGCAGTGGGAGCATTGGATCTTCCCCTTTGCCAACATTTATCAATAGTGTGCCCTCGACGTTTACAAAAACGACAGAAATTGTTGTCACGAGGCTTAGGAGAAGGTCGAGGAGCACCAAACCTGTCAGAATGCTTTGGCTGAAATGATGAAGAACTAGATAATGGAGCAGCCAACACTGAAGGACTATGTTGAGAGTGCATAGTCTGTGATCTGCTTTCTGCACGAACAAGTTCAAAGATAGCATTGTCCAAAGTAGGGAGAGGAGAGCGATGTAAAAGTTGCACACGAATAGGCTCAAAATCATCACGTAATGCCATAAGAAAATGGTGAAGACGATGTTGATCCCTTCGTTCAGCATACATTTTGGCATCTGTAGGATCCTTCCAAATAGGATCAGAGAGATCAATTTGATTCCATAAGAATTGCATGCGAGCAAGAAAATCATTAATACTCTGCCCCGGTTCTTGCTTCAGACAGAAGAGCTCAAACAAGAGCTGATATTCTCGAGCACCATCAACAGCAGAATAACGAGAAGCAAGCATATCCCAAGCACCCTTAGCTTCATCAAAGCTACCAAATAGGGCAGAAATAGATGGAATAGTAGTATTACGAAACCATGTGAGAATTTGATGATGATTACTTTCCCAATCAATGAGACGAGTGAGAAGAGCATCATTAGTTTCAGTAGCCCCTTTAACTGGCTTCTCGACAATACCAACCACGTAAGACCAAAGCTTACGACTTTTGAGGAAACTACGCATAGATTGAGACCAAACAATATAATTTGTACCATCCAATATAGACTGAACATGACGAAAAATATCTTTTTCTGCCATCTGGTCAAATCTGGTTGTCGGTCAACGGTCAACGGTTGAATAGTGACGTCGATGGAGCAGCGGTTGAGATGACGTCGATGGAGAATGAGACTCCGACTATAGTGGTGACCCGACAGACAAGAAAAGGATATTCAAGAAGTTTTTCTGATGTGAAGGATCCACTAATAGTGGCAATCACAGAGCATACTCAACTCTTAATATACCGACAACCTTAAAGAAGTTTTTCTGATGTGAAAGATCCACTAATAGTGGCAATCACAGAGCATACTCAACTCTTAATATACCGAGAACCACGAAGGCTCTGATACCATGTTAAGGTTTAAGAGAGGAAGTAAGACAATACAAAGAAGAGAATTGTATTGAATGGTGTGATTTACTTACAAGTGAGCTATCCTATTTATAGGAGCCAATAAGAGAGCCAAAGATATACACAACCAATGTGGGATTAAACTAACTAAGCAATAACTATGCTATACATAATCTAACAGATTGTACAAATCAAAATTTATATCCTAATGTTGTTCACTGCAGCAATCAAGCTCGTTGGTAAAAAGCATGTACAAGCCATCGTTGGAACAATAACAATGCAAGAAGCAGCTCTAGTCACTGAGGTAGATAATACCACCAAGGATATCCCCATCATGTCCTTAACTTCACCTTCCATAACCCCACCATTAATAATGCCAAATCAATCCCCCTTTTTTATCCAAATGGCTGATGATATTTCTGTACACATGCAATGTTTATCTGCCATTATAGGCCACTTCAGGTGGCGAAAGGTTACAGCAATTTACGAACAGAAAAATGGTCTCTCCATTGATTCTGGACACTTAACTCTCTTCTCTGATTCACTTCGAAGAGTTGATTCAGAGATTGAAAACCACTTAGCTTTACCCCCTTTATCCTCACTCTCTGACCCAAAATCTACTATAGAAGAAGAGCTTAGGAAACTGAAGAGCAAGAGCAACAGGGTGTTCATAGTAGTTCAATCTTCTTTAGAGTCAGCTATCTTGCTCTTTGAGAAGGTGAAGCAATTGCACGTGATGCAAAAAGGTTATGTGTGGATTGTCACAGATGAGATAGCAAGCCTTCTTGATTCTGTTGATTCCTCTGCTTTGTACAACATGCAAGGTGTACTTGGTTTCAAAACCAGCATTGTAGAATCTATGGCTTAAGATACCCTGATGAAGAAGAGTATTCGAACCCGAGTATTTTTGCTCTTCGAGCTTATGATGCAACTCGGACCAAAGCTCAAGCCATGTATAAATCAGGAACAGAGATTTCCTTCAAAAAACTATCTGAAAACATATTATCCAGCGACTTTGAAGGTCTTAGTGGAAAAATGAAATTCAAAAATGGGAAATTAGCAGAATATCCAACATTTCAGATCATTAACGTGGTGGGCAAAAGCTACATAGAGATAGCATTTTGGTCACCAGAATTTGGGTTCTCAGAGAATCTCAACAGAGACGATGGGGTAAACATAAGCTCTGATAATCACAACAGTTCTGTCAAAGAATTGGGTCCAATTTATTGGCCTGGTGGCCTGCATATTGTTCCAAATGGTTGGAGTTGGAGCGATGAGGAGAAGCCATTGAAGATAGGGGTTCCAGCAAAGGGAGCCTTTAATCAATTTGTGAAAGTCAGTTATGACCAGAACAAGAATGGTACGCATGTCACTGGATTTTCAATTAACGTGTTTGATACAGTGGTGAAGCGTCTGCCTTATCACTCACCTTATGAATTAGTTCCCTGCTATGGCTCATATGAAGACCTAGTGCAGCAAGTATATAACAAGGTCTGCTTCTTTTTTCTTCGTTGCTCAACTCAAGCAACATTTTGTCGTATTTTAATAGAGCAAAAATAGGGAACATCCGATTTTGACACCATGCCAGTAACTAGTAACCTTACGATATCTGTAAGAGCTTAATTAGTAAATGATCATTTTAACCTTAAAAAATGATGGGATTATGAGTTTTGATTGGTTTTGTGGTAGGGTGGCTGCTTTTGGTGTTCCCCTGGCATTACTCAATTTTAAAGTTACCTTAACAATTTTGGTTCAAGCGCTGCTAGGGGGACACTCATGGATGCACCCCTTTCAGTCACTTTCTTATACAACCAATCAAATTCAACTCTTTACATGTCAATCTTTCGGGTGACACAGATGTGTGACAAACTTGAGTGACTAAACATCTTTACTCATTTTGGTTCCTATTGTTAAGATACATTGCACGACATTTTTCAATATTGAAGTTAATGAATTCATTTGAAACAGGTCCTCGACGGAGCTGTTGGTGATATAGGAATATTAGCAGACCGGTACCAATATGTAGAATTCTCACAACCGTACGTGGAATCTGGACTTGTGATGATAGTCACTGCAAAACCAGATAACTCTAAAGAAACATGGACGTTCATAAAGGCCTTTACAAAAAGAATGTGGCTGCTAATTGTAGCAATGAACATGTTCATCGGTTTTGTTATCTGGTTAATTGAACATGGAGACAACTCTGAATTCGAGGGCTTTGGGACCATGCTTTGGTTTTCCGTCACTGTGCTACTCTTTGTGCAAAGTAAGTTCTTGTAACGAACATGTTCATAGATTTTGTCATTTTGATCGTTCACTCCAGTTCTTGTAATATTTATAATTTGCAGGAGAACCACTAAAAAGCAATTGGGCTCGATTAGTGTTGGCACCATGGTTATTTGTGATTCTAATAGTGACGGCGAGTTTCACAGCAAGTCTCTCTTCCATGTTGACTATTTCACAGCTCCATCCCTCTGTGTTAGATATTGAAACGCTTCAGAGAACAAATGCAGCTATTGGTTGTAATGAAAACTCATTCATTGTGAAGTACTTAATTAATGTTTTAAAATTTAAGCCGGAGAACATCAAGCAAATTTATTCTGTAGATGATTACCCTGAGGCCTTTGCGAGTGGAGAAATTGCAGCAGGTTTCTTTGTTATCCCTCATGCAAAAGTTTTCCTCGCAAAATACTGCAAAGGCTACATCATAACAGGACCGTCTTTCAAGCTAGGCGGTTTAGGCTTTGTGAGTTTTCTTCTCATCATTTTTCCTGTAGTCATTTTAGTCAATGCATTGTTTCTTATAAGTCTTGCACTATCATCTATAACCTTAAATGTTTTGCATTTTTGCTTTTGTGTTTTAGGCGTTTCAAAAGGGTTCTCCTTTAGCTCATGACATTTCGGATGAAATCCTCAAAGCAACAGAAAATGGAGAAATAAGGCAATTAGAGGAATATATACTCTCCTCTTATAACTGTTCCTCTTCAGAAAACATAATCAACCTTTCGCTGGCCTATTTTTCATTTCAGGTGCTATTTCAGCATTTGCATTCTTAGTTACTGCTATGCGCCTAGTAGAGAGGCATCTAGAGACTTATAGCTTCATACAAGCAACATTAAGAAAAACTTGGAGATGGGCATACACGTTTCTCAGTCAGTGTTGCCTAAATGTTGCATATCAGTTAACAAGAACAAGAAGCTCTATAACAGAAACAAATAACCAACAGGAGAGGATTGATGACATAGAGCAAACTTCCATGAATGTTGAAATCGTAGTTTCTTCCCACCTGCAAAGATCGTGTGATGCTGCTTGTAGTGTATAATTGTATATACTAATGTTTTTTCTGTTCAACTGTAAAATATGTTGGCTTGCATGCTTACTTATTAGAAGCATACAAGAATATTGTGTGTAATTTACCTTTTTATTCACTAATGGGATGTTGCAAATCGATTTAACAATTTGAGAAAAAAAAAGTAAATTTATTTTCTAGATTTTACGATTGAGTCAATTTAACATTAAATTTTGAGATAGTGTCGATTTGCCCCGTAGTATTATTTTTTAGATCAATTGGACGTTCTGTTCAATTGGATCATCAAGAGGCAAATAAAAAACATGACAAACCTTGTTTTTCAGGTTAATTTGCCATTGAGCCTTATTTTTCAGGTCAATTTGTCATCGAACTTTATTTTTCAGGTCAATTTACTCGTGTTTGGTAGGCTTGGCATGCCTTTCACGTGCATATTCACAATCTAATTTAACATAAAGTCTGATTGACCTAAAAAATAAGATTCATGGCAAATTGACACTATCAAAACTTATTGTCAAATTGACCCAATGTTAAAATATTGAGGATAAATTTATTTTTTTTCCTTAAATTTTTTTTTGAAAGAAGAGGTGGAAATCTTATCAACGTTGTGTGAGTGCACTCACATGTATGGAAGACACAAGTGCTAATTCATGTCATATCACTAAACAATGTTTGTTTTTGCTTCATCCCATAACTACGAGAGAATTCGAACTTAAACACTGTTGACGAGAAGAGTAAATCTCAACCACCCGCTAAAGCTTAGTTGTTATACAATCTTTTTTATATGCAATTTTCGGTGTGTTTGTACTACATGGCCTTATAATTATGAGATGTAAAACATAAAGAATCATACCTTAAATATTATAGGCTCACAACTGAGTTGCTGGTATCTTTGTTTAAAATATGCTTAAGAACCGCTCTATCTTCTTTTTATTCTTCTCTTCCTTTTTTGGTTGTAACTTGATTGTGTAAATTGAGGGATTAATTCCTTGAATCTTATATATTTCCAACGAGACCATGGCTTAGATATTGAAGCCATGGTCATTCCCTGTTAGCTTGGTCTGGGATTTCTTGTTATATAAACAGTTGATATAAGCAATCTCAAACATAATAGTCTCGTAAGTCACTTTTATACTTTCAATTCTCAGTTTGTTGTAATATGATCAATAAAAATAGGCAAATAAAATGACAAAATAGAAATCAAAACAACCACACACAAGAAAGAAAACACAATATTTATGTGATTCGGTTAAGACTACATTCACGGGTGAGACCAGAGAGAAATTTACTATAAAAAAAATGGAAGGTAAAAAGTCGAGTCTCCAACCGTTTTTCAAAATCCCAACAATACCTTTATATAGTAGGTTACAAACGGGCCAAAAATATTCTCAATTTTCTTTTCTTCAAAGCGCTCAATTTTTTTGGGTAAGAAGCGAGTCTTTAGGTTGAACAAGAATGCAAGATATCTCAACACACTCATATACATGGTTCTGAACTCTATAAGAATCTGGAGGTCTGCTTTTCAACTCCGAATGGTTGAAGAAAAACTGAAGCAGTTAAAGGTCAACAACACCACACCCATGGTTAAAGGTGACAAAATTTGATCCGACTTGAAAAGAAAATCTGCCTGCAAACCCACTCGTGGAAATCAAAAATATTAAAGTAATTTAACCTAAACCCAAGTGAACTGAAACCCAAAATGACTCGAGCTCCAAATGGGACAAACACCACTTGACTCGACCTCGAGATAACCCACACTCGAATTCAACCCGATCCTAAACCCGTGATAACACGAATTCGAAACCTGAACTCACTTTTTCTTTTTTTTTTAATTAATAATGGTCAAGTAGATGATATTGTCTCATATCATGAATATATATGAAATGAAGAAGAATGAATACTGAAGTTTACTTAATAAAAACATCATTTTAGGTTGCTCCTTTTACAACTACCAATTTTCCAACATATATGGCTTTATAAGTTATTGATTACATACCATTTCGATAAAGCTCTCGATTAATTTTGATATTAACTTGATAAGTTAAAAATTAAAAATTATATTATTCACTTAAATCTATAATTTTCACATAAATAAAATGTGTGCATCACAAATCTGAACAAAGATTAAAAAAGAAATCTCATTCATGAGATATAAAACATTTCTATATACTTTAAAAATCAAACTATAGCAACGTTATTTCCAATAAACTCTTTAAATATAATTTTGAGTTTTAAGTTTTGAGTTTGCGTAGTACAATAAGTTGATCAATAAATCATATCTTAAGTTAAAAGAAAGCAATAAGTAAAGCAACTATATTTTTAATACGTCATTAATGTAAGTGATTGTATTTTTTTCTTCTCTTATACAATAATTGAAGTGATTAATTTGTTACTCTTATACGATAATGTAAGTGATTAAATTTTTTTTCCATGGGTTAGATTTAAAACGTATTAGCAAAAGAAAAATTAAGAACAAAACTTCTTTGTGTTAAATTATGTTAATTAACCTGTTTCACAATCTTAATTACATTACAATTAAACTAACTTAGTAGGTTAAATTGAACATAAATAAGAGAGAAATGAAATCACCATTAAAACTTGATTTAGTATGATTTTTTAGTCAACCCAAAAATCACCCAAAACCTGAAGAGACTTGACTCCAACGACCTAAATACAACTCGATTTGAAACTGAACTTAACTCGGTATGAGTAACACATGTCTTTCAATGATTTGAACTCAAACACGACTCGACTTGTACTCGAACTCATATAAATACAGCCCTACGCATCCTGAAATGACATGTCTTGAACGATTCAAGATTTGTCAATTACACGAATTATAAACAGAAAAAAAAGAAAACAAGATTTACCCAAGTTCACCTAAGAATAAGGCTACGTCATGCCAGGAGTTTCTTATTATCAACCTCACAAATCTCTCTATTCTAATGTATTCTCAGTACATAAAGAGTATTTATATGCAACTTAAGACGTCCTAATTAGGGTCTAATTAAGATTTCCATTATGCTGCAGAACTACGGCTCTTCATGGGCCCAAGCCTAATTCACCAAGCAAAAAACTAGGCTCAACTCATGTACATGGCCTAAAAGTTTCGGGGGCACTGCCCCCTAACCCCTGCTCACTCACCGGGGAACAGGACCCCCGTGTTCATCCAGGGTTCTACATATCTGGTCTCGTGAAGTATGCACCAACTCTAACAATCTCCCACTTGGTAAATACTTCACACACATGGAAAACTTCCCAATACTTTATTTCTTAAAGCCCATCTCAGTAGCACACTACTCAAACTTTGCAAGACTAACTGCTTTAGTCAAGAAATCTGTGTTGTTCACTGCTGTATTGACTTTCTCCAAGATTATCACCTTTTCTTCAATCTTTTCCTGGATGAAGTGATATTGGATATCAATGTGCTTCGTCCGTCAATGAAATGCAAGATTCTTTGCTAAGAAGATAACACCTTGATTGTCATATTTCACCTTCACTGCTTTTTGTTTAAACCCAAGCTCAACATACAACCTTTGAAGCCAAACCACTTCCTTTCCAGCATGAGTTATTGCCATATACTCTGCTTTTGTAGATGAAATAGCAACAACACTTTGCCTTTTGCTCATCCAACTCACTGCCCCACCAAACAGATTGAACACATACCCGTTTGTAGACCTCCTACTATCAATGTTTCATTCCCAGTCAGCATCAACTGATCTTACAATATCAAGATTCTTCTTACCTCAATAACATAATCCAAACTCTGACATGCCACCAAGATATCTAAGAACTCTCTTGATTGCAGTCTTATGCTCTTTCCCAGGATTAGATATATATCTACTCAATACTCTCACTACTTGGGCAATATCTGGTCTTGTACACACCATGGCATACATCAAGCTTCCAACCGCACTAGTATAAGGTATGTGCGCCATATTTTCAGCTTCTTCCTTCGTCTTTAGGCAATTTCACAAGGCTCCATGTTTCATTATTATCCAGTCCCTGCATCTTCTCTTTCATAACATCCTCCCACAAATTTGCATCCTCCGAGGTCATTGCCTTTTTCACTGTGCTAGGATAATCACCAGTAATATTTAAAGCATATAATGCACTGTAAGCACTATGGGAAAACCTGATGGTTGGTTTCGTAACCCGTATCGATCTCCTTATGACAAGCATGGTCTCTACCTCCAAGCTAGCATCTGAATCCTCATCTTCTACATTTTAAATTACTTGTAAGCGTACGAGTCGTTTGAAATATAGTGTTGTGCAAGTGCGAGATCGAATCCACAGATAATTGCGTTGTGAAAATGTAATTTTATCTAAACTAAACTTATCTTAACCTAGTTCTGAGTTTTGAATTATATGTTGCAAAACAAATAAAAAGTAAACTAAATTGATTTAAAACTAATAATAAAGACACTAAGGTTTCTGAATCCACCTCACCAAAGTTAAGCATATATCTTCATGTTCTAAAAATAGCCTATCAAAACATTCCATGAATCCAACTTTAAACAAAAAACAACAAATATCCCAATTAAACCAAAAGCATCCAATGTATCCACTTTTAACAAATCACAAAGGAAATCCAATTTAATCAAAAATAATTTGATGTATTAATCAGACGAAACACACAGAATATCCAACAGAACAATTTAAACGCAATCAATCATAAGATTTTACTCAAATAATTGACAAAACATTTATACTAAAAAAAATCAGAATTGTTTAAACAAATCTGAAACTATTAGGCCAAACAACGGCGAGGCTTCATCTTCAACCTTAGTTGAAGATTTTAGCCACTCATAATCATGAAACTAGAGTTCATAATAAAAGTACTAAACATTAAACTAAAAAAAGCAGTAAATTAAAACTGACTATACATGGGAGAAATTCCACTCGTTGTTGGGTGGCGCTTTCCCTCGTGGTAGCAAAGCCTTCGGGATCCACCAGAATGCTAGCAGACGTCCACCAGATTACACCAACTGGCACCAGGAATTGCACACTAAAGATGAAGGGAAGAGGGGCTTATATAGGGAAACACTACGAGTGCATTGTGTTTCCATTCCGATGTGAGATACTGCAGATTTCAGCTTTTGCTCTTTGACCTTTGTCTATTAAAACTGCCATAACTTTCTTTAGAAAAATCATTTTATTGATCCGTAAAATTTCTCAAAAAATAGACATCCGGATCTTTCCAAGCATATATGGCTCATCTCCTGGTTCGTTCTGAATCAATACAGTTTAATCCTAAAAAATGGCTGATCTGTCACGCTGAAATCATGCACAGCACGACCTTTGTCTACTAAAACTGTCATAACTTTCTCTAGAAAATCATTTTATTGATCTGTAAATTCTTCAGAAAATAGAAATTCGGATCTTTCCAAGCATATATGGCTCATTTCCTAGTTCTTCCTGAATCAATACAGTTTAATCCTAAAAAATGGTTGATCTGTACGAGCAATTCTGACAATTTAGTGAAACTCCTTTCCAAGCTTGTAAACCTGTAAAACAACGAAAAAAAAGTCAAAGTAACAAATTCTTAAGCTAACAAATGTAAATTAAGGAGCCAAAATATGAAATATTTGGAACTCATCAAATATCCCCAAACTTACATTTTGCTAGTCCCTTAGCAAAACAAAATAAAAAACTAAATAAAAAACAAAGAACATAAAGATAAGTTCATCACTCATGGTATCCAAAAATTTAAGGAGCACTCAAAACCATGATATTCATTCATGAGCAAAAATTTAAAACCTAGTTACTCACAAGAGGCAGGCTAAGACATCACAAGCTTGAATAAGTGTAAAGTGAATTTAGCATATACAGATGAGGTTTCCAAATAACTTCAATGTACAATGTCTCTATGTCTCAAGATTCACAGAATTTCTCATCAGAATGAACAACGATGACATAGTTTTATTTTATTTTTTTATATAAGGCTCTGCTATGTTAAGTTCCTTTAAGCTTTCTAATTGACCTATGTAGCGAGTGTTGAGTCAATGACTCCCAAACCAGATGATTTTAGGGCATTAGGTGTAAAGACACCCCTAAGGACTTACTAACTCGAGTAAAAAAGGCTACGAAACTAAACTGGCCTAACTGTTACCAAGTAAAATTCTCACTTTTTGACGTGAACACTCACTGCTTACTGAGGCAAGAGGTCCAGTTACTCAGCGAAAATTTTCGCAATGATCATTATGAATAAAATTTTCACCTTTTGACGTGAACACTCATTGCTTACTGAAGCAAGAGGTCCAGTTATTCAGTGGAAAGTTTATTGATGATGATCATTATAAATATTAATAGTATTATTTTTTTTCTCTATGCCCAAGTGTTTATCCAACAAGTCATCCGGTTTCAGTTAAGATAAGGAAACATATACATTAAAATCACATGTCATACCTCACACAAATATGTGCTAATGTGCTCGTGTTAGATTAGATCAAACATGTGAATTCTCGAATGCCTAAAGAAAGTAACTAAAGTTTAAAACTCTATCATAAGATCATGTGTTCAAAATTTTAAGCTCACCAATGAAATTACATCACAATTTTTCAGATCAGCCAAAATTTTCAGACGAACATGAATACATATGCATTTGTCTTCACTAAGAAAAAACAACAACAAATTAGGACAAAGTGTGTGTAACGTGTCTCCCATGCCCCCAAACTTAATTTACACATTATCCCTAATGTGTGAATAATATGGAAAGAGCTAACCTGGGAGATGGAGAACTGGCTGGATTGGTATGGCTCATAGCATACCCCCAAACTTGAACTGAAGTATGTGTTGTCCTTGAAAAATAAAGACTGGAAAATAAAAAATACTGGAAACAAACATTAATCATAAATATGTAAAATAATAAATATACAGAAAGGATATACTATGGGGCGCCTCCCATGAGCGCTAAGTTTAACGTTTTCAGCCAGACCCAACATTAGTAATCGTGCCCAGCTAAACACTCCACCATCTGATCAATAAATTGGAGTGAAAAATGATCATTCCTTGTGGTAGCATTCCACTTATGGTAGTCTAGACACACTCTCTATCCTGATTGCATACGAGTTGGAACCAACTCGTCGTCTTTATTTATCACTACCGTCAATCTAGCCTGCTTTGGCACGACATGAATCGGGCTCACCCACTCGCTATCAAAGATTGGATAAATGATCCCTTCATCCAACAGCTTTATTACTTCAGTCCTTATAACCTCCTGTATAGCTGGGTTGAGCCTTCTTTGTGGCTCCCTCGATGGCTTAGCATTCTCCTCTAAATGTAACTTGTGCATCACCACCGAGGGGCTGATCCCCTTGATATCCTCAATAATCCAGCCGATAGCTTCATTGTGCTATCTTAAAACGTCCAATAATTTATCCACTTGAGCATTAACTAAATCTGAAGCTATAGCCAGAGGCAAAGAATCTACTGGACCTAGCAACTTATACTTAAGATTGTCCGATAAAGGCTTAAGTTCCTTCTTAAGGGGTTCAGGTGTTGTGGTCTCTTCCATCTCACTGCTCTTCTGAGGAGCAGACTCCAAAGTAGTATTTGCTTGCTCAAACAACTTATCCAAATCCAAATCCTTTTCAAACTGAGCAAAGCATGCCTCCAGGGGGTCCTCAATGCGGGATTCATCCACAGCATCCTCCATCTCACTGCTCTTCTGAGGAGTAGACTCCAAAATGGCATTCACTTGCTCAAGTAACTTATCTAAATCCAAATCCTCTCCAAACTAAGCAAAGCATGCCTCTAGAATGTCCTCAGACTCCCCTCCTTTCTTGGGCGCTTGTAATCTCTCAGGGTAAGGTGTTTTAGGTACAAACGACCTAGGGAGATCCTTAATAATAGGTGTGGCTGTAGATGGCTCAACATCTCTCTTTTCTTTGTTGCCACTTTCTTGCCCTTGTTGCATAGTTGGGTTCTCTTCCACTTGATTTTCCACTTGTCTCACAGACCTCAATGTGGCAATCGATTGCACTTGTTCCTATCCGTGCGTAGAAGTCAATGAATTTCCCACTGCAAACTGTTCCTTCGGGTTGGGCACAGGTTGACTAGGGAACTTTCCCTTCTCTTCTTCACCTACATTACTTACGATTTGATCCATTTGACTCTCTATCTTAGCAATCGCTTGGGTGTTTACTATTTATGCACTCCTTATTTCGCTTATGGATTGGTCGATCATCTTCCTGAAATCATTGAGGGCGTCCTCCAATGACTGTGAAACCGATGCTGGCGCTTTAGTGGGAGTTTGGTAAGCAGGTGATGGTGCTGGATGGGCTGAGAGACCATAACTTGGAATTGGTGGAGGAAATCCGGGAGGGTATTGATTGTGAGCATGATGAGGGGGCTCCTCCCTGATTTATTAGTTGGTTCTACTTCCATGAAAAATTAGGGTGGTTCCACAACCCTGGATTGTACGTCTCGGAGTAAGATCTATTTGATTGCCACCGATAGTCATTGAAAGCATTTATTTGTTCCATGGAATACTCGGTAAAAACCGGCATAGATGGACAATTATGTGCTAAATGCATAAGGCTAGCACAGATGGAACAACTATCAATATTGAATGTATTGGTTGCACTGATGGATTGGACGGTCATCTTCATGAAATCCTTGAGGGTATCCTCTAAAGACTGTGAAACCAGCTCTGGATTCATCCACATTTTTTTATTTTTTATGGCAATTGCCAATAGAAACAAATAAACTAAAATAAAATTGCAAAAGAAAAATAAAACAAAAATACTAACTAAACTAGTAGAAAAATAAAATTAATTTAGACAAAAATTTCACAAACAAAACAATTCCCCGGCAACGACGCCAAAAACTTGTTATGAGTTTTAAATTACTCGCAAGCGCACGAGTCGTTTGCAATATAGTGTTTTGCAAGTGCAAGGTCGAATCCACAGGGAATTGCGTTATGAAAATGTAATTTTATCTAAACTAAACTTATCTTAACCTAGTTCCGAGTTTTGAATTAAATGTTGCAAAAAAAAAAAAAACTAAACTAAATTGATTTAAAACTAATAATAAAGACACTAAGGTTTCTGAATCCATCTCACCAAAGTTAAGCATATATCTTCAGGTTCTAAAAATAGCCTATCAAAACATTCTATGAATCCAACTTAAAACAAAAAAACAACAAATATCTCAATTAAACCAAAAGCATCCAATGTATCTGCTTTTAACAAATCACAAAGAAAATCCAATTTAATCAAAAACAATTTGATGTATCCATCAGATGAAACACACAGAATATTCAATAAAATAATTTAAACGCAATCAATCATAAGATTTTACTCAAATAATTGACAGAACATTTATACTAAAAAAACATCAGAATTGTATAAACAAATCTGAAACTATTATGCCAAACAACGGCGAGGCTTCATCTTCAACCTTAGTTGAAGATTTTAGCCACTCATAATCATAAAACTAGAGTTCATAATAAAAGTGATAAACATTAAACTAAAAAAGTAGTAAATTAAAACTGACTACACATGGGAGAAATTCCACTCGTTGTTAGGCGGCACTTCCCCTCGTGATAGCAAAGCCTTCGGGATCCACCAGAATGCTAGCAGACGTCCACCGGATTACACCAAATGGCACAAGGAATTGCACACTAAAGATGAAGTGAAGAGGGGCTTATATAGGGAAACACCAAGAGTGCACTGTGTTTCCAATCCGATGTGGGATACTGCAGATTCCAGCTTTTGCTCTTTGACCTTTGTCTACTAAAACTTCCATAACTTTCTCTAGAAAAATCGTTTTATTGATCCATAAAATTTCATAGAAAATAGACATTCGGATATCTCCAAGCATATATGTTTCATCTCCTGGTTCATCCTGAATCAATACAGTTTAATCCTAAAAAATGGCTGATCTGTCACGCTGAAATCATGAACAGCCTGACCTTTGTTTACTAAAACTGTCATAACTTTCTATAGAAAAATCATTTTATTGATCCGTAAAATTCCCCAGAAAATAGACATCCGGATATTTCCAAGAATATATGGCTCATCTCTTGGTTCTTCCTAAATCAACACAGTTTAATCCTAAAAAATGGCTGATCTGTACGAGCAATTCTAGCAATTTAGTGAAACTCTTTTCCAAGCTTGTAAACCTGTAAAACAACGAAAAACAACTCAAAGTAACAAATTCCTAAGCTAACAAATGTAAATTAAGGGGCCAAAATATGCAATATTTGGCACTCATCACTACATCAGAAACATGAATATCTTGCTCAGAACCAACTGACTCAATATCTAAAGTATCCGGTGCAGTTTGTGGGGTAGTCTCCCACTTTTTATCTCCCGGGCTAAGATCAATTTGAACATGTTTTGACTGTTCTTATACATCTTGGACAACCACCACATCCCTTTATGTTTCCCTGAACATGATATCTCTGCTATAAACTATACTCTTATTTTCTAGATTCCATAACTTGTACCCCTTGACCCCATTCTTATAACCAATGAAGATGCACTTCACTACACTACAAGATAATTGACATTTGTTGGCACTTTATTTCCAGTGCTTCTTAAAAACGCCGCAATATAATAACCACCGATGCTTCTTTTGTGGCACTTCCTTGAAGTGCCGCAATATACAAAGAACATATAACGGCGCTTCAAAGCGCCGTTATATATGAATCTTAATACGTATAGCGGCGCTTTGAAGCGCCGCAATATACCGGCGCTTCAAAGCACCAGAATATGAAATGGGTTTCAAGCATATTCCGGCACTTTAAAGTGCCAGTATTTTCTGGTGCTTTAAAGCACCGAAATATGCTCATTTGCATATATCGACGCTTCAAAGCACCGGAATATGAAATGGATTTCGTCCATATTCTGGCGCTTTGAAGCACCAGAATATGTTAAAAATTTCTCATATATAAGCCTGCCGCACCCTGTAATTTTTTCCCCCAAATTTTTTTCCATGCTCCACCGCACCAACCCCAAAATTTTTGGCTGTCGCCCTTAATTCGCTCTCCATAATATTTTTCAGTAATCACCTGTAATTGTTCCTTTACTTGTATGCTAGTGGTCTTTTTAATTTAGTCCTATTAGTTTAACCCATGGAAGGAAAAAAATTATATTGTTGTGTGTTTTTCCCCTTTCCTCTCTTTTTTATTTTGCAGTTTGCTGGATTTGATCCTTTTGAGAAGTCTACATATTTCAGGCCCTTCTTTGATTTGGGACAGTTCAGTCAATGTGTTTATTAACTACAAAACAGAATCGATTCAAGCAACAGGTTTGGCCCCAGAGAATGCACCAAGAGGAAGAAGAGATATTTGCATTTACAATGGTTCAGGTTTGGTCATTGCACATTTTTATGGATTGTTTATAAGAACATCCCATATTCTCTTTTGAGACTTCTAAGCCAATCTCTCAAGACATTTTCCTCCCATAGCAAGTTCATATTGTACATAATTGTAAGTCAGTTTAAAGTGTAAATTGAGGATTGCTTAGTTAAGATATTTCTATGTTTATTTTTGTGGCTATTTTGTACTTGTCTACTGTGTTTGGTTGCCGAGAAAAGGGAAGAAGATGGAGGAATTTTTTTTTTGTTTATGCTGCTTATATTGCGACGCTTTTAAGCGCCGGTATATAGCGGCGCTTTTAAGCGCCAGTATATAGTGGCGCTTAGAAGCGCTGAAAAAAGATGCATAATGCGGCGCTTTCTGTAAGCGCTGGTATTTGCGCTTCGACACTATACATAACAGCACTTTATCCGGCGCTTGAAATAAGCGCCGGTAATGCATATTTCGGCACTTTAAAGCGCCAAAATATGCAAAAAAAAAAACACTGGCGATGACCTTTTATCTTGGAGTGCTAATTTGTTGTCAAGTTTATTCCTCTTTTCTTTTGGCACATGCATATAAGCATCACACCCAAACACCCTAACATGAGTCAAACTTGGTTTTTTCCCAAATAATGCCTCAAATGGTGTCTAATCCTATAAAGCTGATGTAGGTGTCCTATTCTTCAGATAACATGTCGTAGCTATAGCCTCTGCCCAGAACTCTGGATTTAAGTCTGCATAACTCAATATACTCATCGATTTCTCCATGAGTGACCGATTGAGTCTCTCGGCCACTCCATTCTGTTGAGGTGTATATAGAGTTATTTTCTATCTTGCAATGCCGTTTGCCACACAGAATTGCTCAAACTTGTCTGAGCAAAATTCCCCTCCATTATCTGTTCTCAGTACCTTTATCTTTTTTTTTTATTTGATTTTTTACCAATGCTTTAAACTCACGGAACTTATCAAATGCTTCAGCTTTACTCTTAATGAAATAAATCCATGCATACCTTGAAAAATCATTAATAAAAGAGACATAATACCTTGATTTTCCAAGAGATTAGACTAGAACTGGCCTAAACACATCACTATGTATTAAATCCAGAATATCTTTTACCCTAATGCTAGCGGACTTAAAACTCACACGGTTCTACTTGCCATGTAGACAATGCTCACAGAAACCGAATTCCATGGAGCAATCTGGGACTCTCTTCACCATCTACTTTGACGATAAATTAGATAGTCCTTTTTCATTGATATGTCCAAGCCTTTGATGCTACAACATAGATGATGTCGCCTCATCATCAGTCACTTTCTCAAAGATAAAACCTCAATTGCATTAACTTTGTACTGTATTTCCTAACAGCTTGTACAACTTACCATACCGAACACCTTGTGCAATTACTAACGATCCATGAGTCATCTTGCACGAATATTTGTCACAGCTGAGATTCACTCTCCTATCTGCCATATTGCTGACTGATATTAGGTTCCTACTAAGACCCAGAATACGCATCACACTTAGAAGTGTTTTAACTGTCCCATTATTCATCCTCAACTTTACCTTCCCACAACCAATAATTTTCACCAGAGAGTTATCTCCAAATAAAACGTTTCCCCCATCAAAGGTTTCATATTCATAAAACCAGTCCCTGTGAGGTGTCATGTGAAAGGATGCTCTTATGTCAATTATCTAAACACTTTGATCTGATTGAGCCAAACATGATGCCATATTTAAGTCACCAGCATCATTATAATGCTAGTTCTTGTTACCTTAAGCTGATATCTCACCTGTTTGCTTTTTAGGGTTCATACTCTTACTTCTGCGCTCCTTCTTTAGATGCTCAGGCTTCCTACACTTCCAACACTTTAACCCAGATTTATCCCTACTTTTCGATCTTCCCTTGAACTTGGGTTTATCACCAGAACACTTATAGCCTTTATCATGGGTTCACTTTCTCATAGATAATGCCTCATTTGACAAGTTCTCTGTACCTTGCTGCCTCATCTCCTCAGACAATAGGGCTGCCACGACATTCTCAAAAGACATATTAGTTGTACCACCACCAATCGCAACTATCAAGTTATCCCATGAATCAAGCGGTGAACAAAGCAACATAATAGCCTTATCATCATCCATCACATCAATACTAATAGATAATAACTGACCTATCAAAGTGTTGAACTCATGTAGATGAACAGAGAAAGAATTACCCTCAATCATCTGAAGGTTGTACAGTTTCTTCTGCAGAAACAATTTGTTTACCAAAGATTTACTTTGATAAAGGCTTTCCAGCTTCTTCCAGAGATCTTTCACAGTCTTTTCTATAGAAATGTTTATTAGGACAGAATAGGCCAAGCATAGCCAAATCAGACTTCGTGTCTTCCGATCGAGTTTCTCCCACTCTGTGATGGTCACTGAAGATGATGTCGAAACAAACACCGACGATGCCTCTGCCGTGAACGCCATACTCTTCAGTATCTTATTGACTATCACTATCCACAGATCCTTATCCATGAGTAGATCCTTTATCTTCAGTTTTTATAACTTGAAGCTCTTCCCTCCGAACTTCTCAATTTCATTTTGTGATCCAATCGACATCTCTGATCGTTAATCCTCGAACACAAGGCCTGATACCAATTGAATGATTTGAGATCTATCAATCACATGAATTATAAACAGAAAGAAAAGAATACAAGATTTACCCAAGTTCACCCACGAATAGGGCTACATCATGTCAAAAGTTTCTTATTATCAACCTCACAAATCTCTCTGTTACAATGTATGCTTAGTAAATAAAGAGTATTTATATGCAACTTAAGACGTCCTAATTAGGGTCTAATTAAGATTTTCATTATGCTGCAGAACTATGGCTCTTCATGGGCCCAAGCCCAAACCGTCAAGTAAAAAACCAGGCACAACTCATGTACATGGCCTAAAATCAGGACCCTCATCTTCGTTCGGGGTTCTACAGATTTAGTCCTGTGAAGTATGCACTAACTCTAACATGTCTTGGATCTGTTTGCCACCTTTAATCATGACCATGAGTAGTGCAGTGTTGTTAAAATCTTGCCAAGTAATATAAAATGCATGACTAATATTTGACCACTTTTCAATATTGAGGGGCTTATATGGGCCCGAAATTTCACTACTTTTTTTTTTTGGACTCAATACTACTTTTCAATATAGAGATTTGATCATCTATTTGATTTTGTCTTTGAAGTTTCAATTTAAGCAATATATTCTTTATAGTTTCAAAATCGAGTCAACTTCTCTACTAACCTCATATTTTTATCAAGAACTTAATAGAAGTCCATCATAAACTTTGATTTGGTCAATTTGAAAGCTGACTTGGCTAAACTGAAAACATTATGAAGAAATTTATCTTCATATCACGTATACGTGTCAATAAGTGGTTTAGGGTTTTATTTGACGCAGAATAAGTGTATGACATTTTATTTTAACTTGAATCATGTGTGTTTAAGTGAAAAAATTCTCTTTTATAAAAATCCAAATTAGTTCAACTTTAATCGGCGGGTAACTTGTTTGTCCAATTATGTATTGGTTATTTTTCCAACTTGTTGATACCGAAAATCTGTCAGACGAGCTCACAGACCCTAGTGCACATGAAAAACACGTAAACAAAAAAGTCCCCCAGGGGTTATGCCCCGGGGGAGACTCTCTGTAGCCCAAGTCAGTGATCTGAAAGAATAATCAGAGAATAAAAAAGCTAGAGAGTTGTGTGATTATAAGTTGTTTGTACATGTGACAATGAAAGCCCTTTTTTTTAGAGTCTTGGAGTATATTTCAATTAGAAAATTGATTAATGTTGAGTGTTATAGTAAGATTAGGGTTCCGATAGGTTGTTGTGTTCTGATAGGACTAGTGTTTCCATAGGTTGGAGTATCCTAGTAGAATTATGGTTTTGGTATGAGATTATCGTTTTGTCCTTTGCTATATGCAACCATTTTACTCGTTACTCTATCTTATTTATGAAATTACCTTCTGGCTTTTGAAGGGTTGCCATGTGTCATTATGTTATTGGTTGAGGAATTTTCTCGTACATCAGATGCTATCCACTTCCTTGAGTGCAGTTATGCAATTAAAGAAATAGTTATTGGTATGCGCGTAAGTGAGAGTTCTTGAATTGACCTCTCTGCGTTTTGAACCCTAGAAATGCACGGTGTTTTTTTTTTATATTTGATTAGAGTACTGAGCTTAGGTTTGATATTTTTAAACTTTAATTACAAAGTCATTCACGGACTCAGGGATCGTTATTTTTTTTTAACTTTAGGTATCAAGTTGTCCACGAACTTGGGGCCTTAGATCGGTATTTTAGGACTTTAGGTACCAAGTCGTCTAGAGACTCAAGGCCTTGGGCTTAGTATTTTGGAACTTTGGGTACCAAGCCATCGAGGGACCCGTGGCTCTAGGCTGTATATTTTTTAACTTTAGGTATCAATCTGTCCAAGGACTTAAAGCCCAAAGCTCGATATTTTGGAACTTTAGTTACTGAGCCGTTCAGGGACTCAGGTCATTTGGCTTGGTATTTTGGAACTTTAGGTACCAAGTTGTCCAGGGACTCGGGGCCCTAGCCTCGGTGTTTTTGAACTTTAGGTACTGATTTGTCCAAGGACTCTCGGTATTTTGAAACTTTAAGTATTGAGTTGTCTATGGACAAGGGGCTATAGGCTCGGTATTTTGGAAGTTTATGTACCAAACTGTCCAGGGACTTGGGGCCTTGGGCTTGGTATTTTTGAATATTAGGTAATGAGCTGTCCAAGGACTCGAGGCCCTGGGCTCGGTTTTTTGGTTTTCTTGGGTTGTATTTGCTATGTTTTTTATGGATAAATACTAAGGCTTTGTACTTTGAAAAACTTTCTTTGAGCTTGTTATGCTTGTAAGAAGGCTATAGGCTTGCCCAGAAGGCTAACTTGGCGTGGGAAAGGCTCACTAGCCATGGGAAATGGACCGAGCCCATTAAGAGCTTAAAGATCAGGGCTCAGTCTTTTTGCTTTGAAAGTACCGAGGCTTACCAGAGCTTAGGGCTTTTGGCTCAGTCTTTTTATGAAAGGCTCCCATCAAACTTTTAGCATAAAGGTATAGAGGAGAAGAATAGCTCGGGTTTTCCTCCTCAGAGTTTTGATGAAAAATATACAGAGAAGAGGAATAGCTCAGGGCTCCCTTATCGAGGTTTCTGTGAAAAATGTGTCGAGGAAAAGAATGGCTCAAGACTCCATCCTTAGAGTTTTAGTGAAAAAAATATCCGAGAGTGAGAGGTGTTCGAGGTATTCTCCTCATAATTTTGCTAAAAAAATGTGTTAAGGGTAAGAATTGCTCAAGGTAATTCCCTTAAGCTTTTTACTGAAAAATGTTGAGGGTAAGAGGTGCTCGGGACACTCTCATCGAGATTTTGAATTTATTACGTTCTCAAGGGCTCAATATATTCCTTTGGTATGTTTAGAGGCTTTCTTGCTCGGGACAGGTTTGAGATTTTCTTGTTCAGAGTAGGTCCGAGGCTTTCTAGTTGAAAGTTTTTTTTTTGGTGGAAATTGGACGTCCAACTAGTGTTCTTGAAGTTCTTATTAAGAATGGTTGAGGGTTAGAAATGCTCGGGGCATTGACTTAGGGCTTTTAAATAAAAGATGGTTGATGAGGTGTAATGTTCAAGGCATTATACTTGGTCGATGAGGTGTAATGCTCGGGGTATATGGTATGATTTGTGGTAGACAGTGAAATTGTTTGCTTAAGACCATTGGTATGGCTCTGATTTTCTCTCGGAATGATTGAAGTGCTCGTGAATTTACTCGTTCTGGTATAAGTTGAGGATTTATACCTGGGATTATTTCCTTGGGGACATAAAGAAAAGATGTAATCAATCAATTATCTTCTATTTTTCTTGAAGAAAATGGGTTAAGTAGTTGAGGCATTTGGGTCAGTGTCTTTAAGAGACCCTCAAAGAATAGGAAAGACCCCTGATTAGCTGTTGTTCAACTCTCTGAGGTATACTTAGGTCTTTGATGCCTCGAGAGTGAGGGCTTGTGCCTCAAGGATAAAGGCTTGTTGCGTCGAAGATGATGATTTTGGGGTGCTAGAGATGCCGACTTTAGTGCGTTAAGGATTGCGACTTTGGTGTGCCAATGGCTGACGGATTTTAATGCTACAATGGTTGATGACTTCACTGAGTCAGAAATGACGACTTTGGTGAGTCGATGATGCCAACTTTAGTACATCATTGGTTGATGGCTTTGGTGAGTCGGGGACAATGACTTCTGTGTGTCATTGATTGATAGCTTTGATGTGTCATTGGTTGACGGCTTTAGGGTGTCAAGGACGACGAAATTTAAGCGTCGGGGATGACGAATTTAGGCATTGGGGACAACAAATTTGGTGTGTTAATGGCTGACGACTTTGGTGCGTGGATGACTATAACTTTAGTGCCGGCTTTGGTGCGTAATTAGTTGATGCCTTTCAATGTGTCAGTGGCTAATGGTTTTCGTGCATTAGTGACGATGACTTTGGTGCTTCATTGGCTGACATCTTTGGTACGTTATTGGTTGACAG
Source organism: Bretschneidera sinensis (assembly GCA_023935145.1). NCBI lineage: Eukaryota > Viridiplantae > Streptophyta > Magnoliopsida > Brassicales > Akaniaceae > Bretschneidera > Bretschneidera sinensis. Next base: position 119,819,145 of record CM043700.1, read on the forward strand.
CTTTCAATGTGTCATTGGTTGATGATTTTAGTGCATCATTAGCTGACATTTTTTATTGCGTCATTGGCTAACAACTTTGGTGCGTCATTCACTAACATCTTTTCATGCATTATTGGCTGACAGATTTGGTGCATGATTGGCTGATGACTTTTAATGAGTCATAGGCTAATGCCTTTGGTGCGTCATTGGCTGTGACGCCTTTCAATGCATCATTGGCTGACGACTTTCAATGTGTCATTGGCTGACTGCTTTGGTGCATCGTTAGCTTATGCATTTTAATGAATAATTATCTTACGACTTTAGTGCATAATTGGCTAATAGTTTTGGGGGTCTCAACCTGGTGTTTTGGACGAAATCCTACCAAGTGTTATTTGTTGAGGTCGTTTGTAATCATATTTCATTTTAGTTTCTCAGTGTGGTTTTCATGGGTGGCCTTGATTTTTGGATTTTGCTTAGAAGTGTAGTGCTTATAACAACGTAATTTGAATGAAAACGTGATAGTACATGAAGTAAAGAAATATCATACCTTATTGTGAATGATCATGATGTTTTCTGGTTATTTGAGCTCCACTGGTTCGGGTTTGGGGCATGTTTGAGGCCCTTTAACGAAGAAATAACAGTTTTTTTTATCGCTTGTAAGAAACTAGCTTGAAAAAGTCAAAATTTAAAATTCTGAGATCTGTTATGGAAAGAAAAGGCTGAAAAACATTAGGAACCAGATTAGCCAGGTCTGAAATCAAGCTTGAGGTTGGTGAACCAACTGGTTGAAATAGATGTTTTGTGAAGAAACGTATTGTTTAAAGTAGGATTTGAAATTCTGAATCCGGTTCATTTGAATTTGGAAAGAGCAAGCTAAAAAACCTTGGAAATTGGTTCGATTAGCTCTGAAATCGAGCTTGTAATAGGTGAACCGACTGGTCAAATATGAGTCAAAGTAGATGATTTGTGAAGAAACTCATCTTTTAAAGAAGAATCTTGAAATTTTGAGTATGGATTTGAAAACAGTAGGTCATAAAACCTTAGAAATTAGTCTTGTTGGATCTGAAACTGAGTCTAAAATAACTAAATTGGTTGGTTAAAAGGGTGAACCGAGGGTCAAACCTTATTGAACTAGTTGGTTTGAGTCAATGGATTGGGTGCCTAGGTGGTGTTGATGTGGCACTGACTGGGCATTTAGATGGCGTTGATGTGGCGTTGACTGGGCGCCAAAGTGGTGTTAATATGGAGATGACTAGACATTGATGTGTCACTGACTGGGCACTATGGTGGCACTGACTAGGGTGCTGATTTGGCATTGATTAAGCGTTGATTTGGCGTTAATTAGCCAGCGAGGGGTTGATATGTGACAATAGTTATTATCTTTGAAGATATTATGAAAATCTGAGGAGCCAGTGTAAAAATGACACATGGCAGAGGTATATTTGAAAAGATAAATAACAATTTGGTATGTCCAATGAGATATAAACATGTGGTTGTGGCATATTTGGAGAGAATAAGAAATTTGGTTGTCTAATGAGATATGGACATGTGGCAATAGCATATTTGAGGACGTACAAAGAATTTGTGTCTAATGAGATATGGACATATGGCAAGAGCTTGCTTTTAATTCAGATTGTTGACCAATAGTAGTGATTTCGTCTGTCAGTTTGACTGTGCGTTTGCAGTCGGCCGAATAACCGGTTTGCCAACGGTCGAAGAATCAGTTTGCCTTGAAATTTTATCGGCATGTTGGGGGAGGTTTTCGAGACACTGCGGTGGTGGTGATGACTTTTAGTCGTCGGATTTTTGCAAATCTGCTGTCAAAATTCCGTTTTTTTTGGTTGAGATATGATTTGGCCCACGGTGTTGCTCTGACGTCCGATTGTCGTGAAATTTTGCATGGTGGTAGATATAGAGGTGACGAACTCAGTGGTGCACATCATTAGATTTTTGGTTGTCGAATTATCGTGGATCTTGATTGTTGGGTTTTCACTGATCTGAAAGAGAAGATCCGATTTTTAGCGATATTTGCAGGAAATGTTTTCTTAGATTTGATGAGATTTGAAATATTTTGTAGCAACGAATCGATGACTCATTTGTATCAGCATCTTTAGATAATATTTTTGTCATTTCCCACAAACGACGACATTCTATTGATGCCAAAAATCTACCATACGAGCTCATGGACCCTTGCACACATGAAAAACACATAAATTATAAGGTCCCCCGGAGGTTATTCCCCGAGAGGACTCTCGGACGCCCAAGTCAGTGATTTAAAAGAATAATTAGAGAATAAAAGGGTCAGAGAGTTATGTCCTTATAAATTATTTGTACTTGTGACAATGAGATCTTTTTTTTTATAAATTCTTAGAGTAGAGTCAAATTAGGAAAGTTATTAATGTTGAGTGTTATAGTAAGATTAAGGTTCCCATAAGCTGTAATATTCTGATAGGACTAGGGTTTTCATAGCGTGGAGTGTTCTAGTAGAATTAGAGTTTTGATGTGAGATTACCGTTTTGCCTTTTGCCACATGTAACCATTTGACTGGTTATTCTGTCTTATTTATAAAATTACATTCTTGCTCTTGGAGAGTGCCACATGTCATTACGTTATTGATTGGAGAATTTTCCCCCTACATCACCACTTTAAGCAGATATTATGATGGTATTGTGGGGTAATTAGTAATGATACTGTGGGTGAACTTATATTGTATTTAAATCAATTATAGTATTTGTATATGAAATTGCTTCAATAAAAAAAAATTCTATTTTAATCAAGTGGGTCACTAATTTGATAATTTCGTCAAGTTAAAAATAGAAATCTAAGGACAATGATGAAATAGAGATAAATTTAAAATCATTAGGAAGACCTTGTTTAAATTGAATCTTCCGAGATGAAATTAAATAAGTTGTCAAACATTCTGGATGAAAAGGTTAACCTTTTCTCACTACAAGTAGGGTCAATTTAAGACTTTTTTATTCCAATTTTTTTAAAGGATTTTTTACTCCGTTTTTGAGGGATGGGAATTATTGCAATTTTCAAGTCATTTTGATTATAATTATATTACAATTTGCATTATATTCAATGTAGAAAATGTTCATGTTAAATGTGTACGCATAAGTAAGTTGACAATTCTATAGATCATATAATTTTGTTGGTCAATATTCACGTGCATGGAAAATTGAGTAGATGATGTGGTAGCCAGTGACCGGAAAACTAAGATATGTTGACACTGAAATATAATTTTGAATCTTTGATCCATACTTGGTCAATATTCATCACTTACATGGTGGTAGATATGGAGGTGACGAACTCAGTGGTGCACATCATTGGATTTTTGGCTGTCGAATCATCGTGGATCTTGATTGTCGGGTATTCATTGATCTGAAAGATAAGATCCGATTTTTAGCGATATTTGCAGGGCATGTTTTCTTAGATTTGATGAGATTTGAAATATTTTGTAACAACGAATCGATGACTCATTTGTATCGGCATCTTTAGATAATATTTTTGTCATTTCCCACTAACGACACCATTCTGTTGATGCCAAAAATCTACCATACGAGCTCACGGACCCCTGCACATATGAAAAACATGTAAACTATAAGGTCCCCTAGAGGTTGTTCCCCGAGGGGACTCTCCGATGCCCAAGTCAGTGATTTACAAGAATAATCAGAGAATAAAATGGTTAGAGAGCTATGTCATTATAAATTATTTGTACCTGTGACAATGGGAGCTCTATTTTTTTAAATAGATTCTTGGAGTATAGTCAAATTAGGAAAGTTATTAATGATGAGTGTTATAGTAAGATTAGGGTTCCCATAGGCTGCAGTGTTTTAATAGGACTAGGGTTTCCATAGGCTGGAGTGTTATGATAGAATTAAGATTTTCATAGAGTGGAGTGTCCTAGTAGAATTAGAGTTTTGATGTGAGATTACCGTTTTGCCTTTTGCCACATGTAACCATTTGATCGGTTATTCTGTCTTATTTATAAAATTATATTTTTGCTCTTGGTGGGTGCTACATGTCATTACATTATTGATTGGAGAATTTTCCCTCTACATCACCACTTTAAGTGGATATTATGATTATAGTGTGGGGTAATTAGTAATGATATTGTGGGTGAACTTGTATTGTATTCAAATCAATTATAGTTCTTGTATATGAAATTGCTTCAATAAAAAAATATTCTATTTTAATCAAGTGGGTCACTAATTTGGTAATTTCGTCAAGTTAAAAATAGAAATCTAAGGACAAGGATGAAATAGAGATAAATTTAAAATTATTACGAAGACCATGCTTAAATTGAATCTTCCGAGATGAAATTAAATAAGTTGTCAAACATTCTGGATGAAAGGTTGACCTTTTCTCACTACAAGTAAGGTCAATTTTAGAATTTTTTATTCCAATTTTTTTGAAGGATTTTTTATTCCCTTTTTGAGGGGTGGGAATTATTGAAATTTTCAAGTCATTTTGATTATAATTATATTACAATTTGCATTATATTCAATGTAGAAAATGTTCATGTGAAGTGTTTACGCATAAGTAAGTTGACAATTCTATACATCATATTCATCACGTACATGGAAATTGAGTTGATGATGTGGTAGCCAGTGACCGGAAAAATAGGATATGTTGACACTAAAATATAATTTTGATCAATATATACTTGGTCAATATTCATCACTTACATGGTAATTGGGTTGATGGTGTAGTAGCCCATGACTAGAAAACTAATATATGTTGACAGTGAAATATAATTTTGATTTATACTTAGTTAATATTTATTTTATTTGGATTCTAGTATTAGTGTTAAACACGGATACGTGTCTGAATATCAAACTAATTTATTTTAATAAATTTTCGTAAATTTTTTTTTAATTTGAAATGTTCAAATGCTACACTCTCTTTTAAATATTGAGAATTCAACATAAACATAATCGGATAAAGTAAAAAGTTCATGTTGGAAATCACCTTGACAAGATGCCCAGGTGGTGATCTTCCAAACACCCAAGTCTTGAATGACTTGTAGAAAGAATTTCAGCAATCGAACTCAAGAACAGAAAATCAAAGAAAGAAAGAAGACAAGTAATTTGTTGTCGAGGTTCGGCAATGTGCCTACGTCCCCGTGAGTTCCTCCGAACTCTCTGCACTATCTCAATGGTTCTTACAAAGTTACAGCAATCCCCTTCAAGAATCCAAGTTCTTGAAGAAACAAGAAGAGAAGGAAGAAGATGAGAACTCAACTAATTTATTTTAATAAATTTTTGTAAATTTTTTTTTTAATTTGAAATGTTCAAATGCTACACTCTCTTTTAAATATTGAGAATTCAACACAAATATAATCGGATAAAATAAAAAGTTCATATAATATAAATCATTATTCATCACGTACATGATAATTGGGTTGATGGTGTAGGTGACTAGAAAAAAAAATTAAGATAGTACGTTAATTAGCAGAAGAATGGTTATAGGAGAATCTAACCTCCATTTTAAGATTCCTAGTAAAATAGCTCCAATCTGCGTTGGAGAACCGTTATACTTTGCTAACAGCAATTTCTGTAGCCGAAAGTTCTTCTCATTTGCGTAAGATTTTTTTTCTTTCTTTTCAATAAAGACAAAATCTCTTACATGGTAATTGGGTTGATGGTGTAGTAGCCCATGACTTGAAAACTAAGATATATTGACACTGAAATATAATTTTGATCAATATATACTTGGTCAATATTCATCACTTACATGGTAATTGGGTTGATGGTGTAGTAGCCCATGACTAGAAAACTAAGATATATTGACACTAAAATATAATTTTGATCAATATATACTTGGTCAATATTCATCACTTACATGGTAATTGGGTTGATGGTGTAGTAGCCCATGACTAGAAAACTAAGATATATTGACACTAAAATATAATTTTGATCAATATATACTTGGTCAATATTCATCACTTACATGGTAATTGGGTTGATGGTGTAGTAGCCCATGACTAGAAAACTAAGATATGTTGACAATGAAATATAATTTTGATTTATACTTAGTTAATATTTATTTTATTTGAATTTTGGTATGAGTGTTAAGCACGGATACGTGTTCGAGTATATGATTAATCTATTTTAATAAATTTTCGTAAATTTTCTTTTAATTTGAAATGTTCAAATGTTATACTCTCTTTCAAGTGTCGAGAATTCAGCACAAATATGACAGAATAAAATGAAAAGGCCATATAATATAAATCAATATTCATGGTAATTGAATTGATGGTGCAGGTGACTAGAAAAAAAATTAAGATAGTACGTTAATTAGCAGAAGAATGGTTATAGGAGAATCTAACCTCCATTTTAAGATTCCTAGAAAAATAGCTCCAATCTGCGTTGAAGAACCGTTATACTTTGCTAACAGTAATTTCTTTAGCCGAAAGTTCTGCTCATTTGCGTAAGATTTTTTTTTATTTCTTTTCAATAAAGACAAAATCTCTGCGGAAAGCCAACTTAAATAATTTGTTTTCTTAATTAAGTACTCCTTTTTGTTCATTCAAAGTAGAAAATCTGTAAAGCAAAATGTCCAGAGTCTTCTCTTTTTTCTTGCTTATGCTATTGTTGATGGGATCAAAAGTTAAAGCAAAAGGAGAGGACAACTGCCCATTGACTCACCAGATTATTGGGAATATTGGTGGTCTTATTCATAATAGCTCTCGGGTAGGCAAGGAGCAGAAGACAGCCATGGAAATAGCTATCCATGATTTTCATGGCTCAAGTAATTGTTCTATGCAACTAGTTTTAAACTTTGATGATTCTCATGGGAACACAGCTCGAGCAGCTTCTGCTGGTAAATTCTGACTTTTAACATAGAAAAGCAAATCTTACCTATTAATTGTTTGGGCTGATGCATTGATATAGCATTACCAAGAATGAAACAGCAACATTCTCTCTCGCTTGTTTCCAACTACAAATTGAATGAAGGCTGCTTCAACTTTCATATAAAATAAAAAATGAAGGTTTAAACAACATTACTTTAACGGTTACAAAAAAATTGCTATGCCAATTTGCACGGTCATGTTAGGAATCTCTCTCGATCAGCCCCATGCTACTGTCGAAATTTTGATAGTCAAATTTTGTCATGGCATGATCTTGTTGGTTACCGTATGCCTAGTTATATACCCAATATTTAAAATTCCTGGTCCTCTACTCATTCCAATTGTTTTTCGGTTTCAGTTTATTAGGTTGTGTTTGTTTGTACTTAATGGTATCACATATGAATCGATAAATGTGGTGTTATTAAATTAGTTTGTTTTTACCTTTTAATGGCACTTAATGAATCTTACTGATCAAGCTTAAAATTGAATCTAAATACCATTTAGATGGTATTTTGGAGAAAATACCCACACTATATTATCAAAATATCACAAATACCCTCTCATCACCAAAACTCATATTTAAAAAATGTTTGCCTCCAAGCCAGTTGTCGCCACCAATGGCACCACTGCCTCCACCACTGTTAATGGAACCACCACCGTTAATGGAATCACTATCCCCAACAATCTCACAGCCACCAAACCCCACCTCTACAACACTGCAGCCGTTAATGGAACCACTGCCCTTCTTGCTAATCTTAACGAGAGCTCTCAGCTTCAACATAAACGACATCGTTTATTTATTTTGCGTGTAGACCAAAGCTTTGTCTTCAGCGCTAGTAAGCTTTATACCAAAACCCTTCAACGCCGTCATGAAAACCGTCACTTTGTTTGTCGGCTCATAAAACACCGGCAACTCACCGTTACACATCTCGACGTCGTCATAATAAATCTTTATAGAGCTTCATTTCTCATAGTATATCCCGATTTTATTGTTAGGGTTTGTAGCTATCATTGTGATGTCAAATTCAGGGGAGATCAAGACAGTGACATTAGGTTGAATCCCTTGATGGAGACGTCGTCGATGGTGTAGTTCGGAGCCTTCGGTCGGAAAACAAGGTAGAGGATTCTGACGGCGGCTTCGACGAGGACGGTGAGAATAAGGAGTGATGCGAGAAAAAGCAAATATAGCGGCAACAACGACTATGGCGGGGTTTACGGCGAGTGAGGTGCTCGTACGATGGGAGTTATCCAGAGGAGGGACTCGGTAGACCTGAACTTTTGGGATCTAGGCGAGAGAGAGAGAGAGTCGGTAGACTTGATCTTTTGGGATCTAGGCGAGAGAGAGAGAGTTTCACCAAAAAAAATTCTTTTCCTTTGAGTTTTCTTTTTTATCTCTCTAGCAAAGCGTGAAAGAAATAAGTATTAAATTAATTTTATTGGTGAATTATTTTTTATTTTTAATTGATTTTATTGACTATTTAAGCAATAACTAATATGTATTCATTAATAATTCAATTTATTTTATTTTTAAATTGGTTATTTAAATAAACTAGGATTATGGTTCAGTCCATTAAAAAATAAAATCAATTGAGAATATTTTTTTGATGAAACATGCAAACTTTATTCAAATCAGTAGCTGACTTTTATTTGCAACAAAGTCATGTTCTTAACAGTTAAGAGAGTTAAAAAGAGAAAATACATATATTCAGATATTTCAATCAGTTAAGTTATCAAATGGTCTAAACACTTAACAATTTAAGCATTCAGACACAATTTTTTTATTAATTCCACACTATTCAAATTATTATTCAGTATTAAACACTTATGACGTAAAAATACAAACGCTGCCTATAAGTCACCCTCCTCCAATCACTAATGTTCCATCTGGCTGGTACTAGTTGGCTGTTGCAGTAATCCAAAATTAATATCTTATGATGTCATTTTCAGCAATCAAGCTCATTGGTAGCAAGCATGTGCAAGCCATCGTTGGAACAATAACAATGCAAGAAGCAGCTCTAGTCACTGAGGCAGATAATACCACCAAAGATATCCCCATCATGTCCTTAACTTCACCTTCCATAACCCCACCATTAATAATGCCAAATCAGTCCCCCTTTTTTATCCAAATGGCTGATGATATTTCTGTACACATGCAATGTTTATCTGCCATTATAGGCCACTTCGGGTGGCGAAAGGTCACTGCAATTTACGAGCAGAAAAATGGTCTCTCCATTGATTATGGACACTTATCTCTCTTCTCTAATTTACTTCGAAGAGTTGATTCAGAGATTGAAAACCACTTAGCTTTACCCCCTTTATCCTCACTCTCTGACCCAAAATCTACTATAGAAGAAGAGCTTAGGAAACTGAAGAGCAAGAGCAACCGGGTGTTCATAGTAGTTCAATCTTCTTTAGAGTTAGCAATTGAACATGATGCAGAAAGGTTATGTCTGGATTGTCACAGATGAGATAGCAAGCCTTCTTGATTCTGTTGATTCCTCTGCTTTGTACAACATGCAAGGTGTACTTGGTTTCAAAACCAGCATTGCAGAATCTAGAAACTCCTATAGAGAATTTAAAACTAAATTCCGAAGAACCTATGGCTTAAGATACCCTGATGAAGAAGAGTATTCAAACCCGAGTATTTTTGCTCTTCGAGCTTATGATGCAACTCGGACCATAGCTCAAGCCATGGTGAAATCAGGAACAGAGATTTCCTACAAAAAACTATCCGAAAACATATTATCCAGCGACTTTGAAGGTCTTAGTGGAAATATGAGATTCAAAAATGGGAAATTAGCAGAATATCCAACATTTCAGATCATTAACGTGGTGGGCAAAAGCTACAAAGAGACAGCATTTTGGTCACCAGAATTTGGGTTCTTAGAGAATCTCAACAAAGACGATAGGGTAAACACAAGCTCTGATAATCACAACAGTTCTGTCAAAGAATTGGGTCCGATTTCTTGGCCTGGTGGCCTGCAAATTGTTCCAAAGGGTTGGAGTTTGAGCGATGAGGAGAAACTATTAAAGATAGCGGTTCCAGCAAATGGAGCCTTTAATCAATTTGTGAGAGTCAATTATGACCAGAACAAGAATGGTACGCATGTCACTGGATTTTCAATCAAAGTGTTTGAATCTGCCTTATCACTTGCGTTATGAGTTAGTTCCCTTCTATGGTTCGTATGACGACATGGTGCAGCAAGTGTATCAAAAGGTTTGCTCTCTCTGACTATTAAAATTTGAAATTCCTTATGAAACAAGACTTTTGAATACTAAAGTAATTGAATTCATTTGAAATAGGTCTACGATGGAGCTGTTGGTGATATAGGAATAATACCAAATCGATATCAACATACAGAATTTTCACAACCATACGTGGAATCTGGACTTGTGATGATAGTCACTGCAAAACCAGATAACTCTAAAGAAACATGGATGTTCATAAAGACCTTTACAAGAAGAATGTGGCTGCTAATGGTAGTCATGCACATGTTCATCGGTTTTGTTGTCTGGCTAATTGAACATGAGGACAACTCTGATTTCAAGGGCCTTGGGGCCATGCTTTGGTTTTCCCTCACTCTGCTATTCTTTGCACAAAGTAAGTTCAATTAGCTAGTTAGCTTAATTTCGTGAAGTCAATTCATCTCAAGGCTGTGTTTAGTAGAGAAAGTGATCATATAAACACGGACAATTTAAAGTTGATTTTGATTAGTTTTTTTTAGTATTATATTGTAAATTTTGTCATCTGATTTTCTTTTTGTAGCTCTAATGCCTGCTAGTAGGACCGTCAATCACATAATTGATTCATTATAATTCCTGAAAATATTTACAATTTGCAGGAGAACCACTAAGAAGCAATTGGTCTCGCTTAGTGTTAGCACCATGGTTATTCGTGATTCTAATAGTAACGGCAAGTTTCACTGCAAGCCTCTCCTCCATGATGACTGTTTCACGCCTCCAACCATCTGTGTTAGATATCGAAACACTTCTGAAAACGAATGCAGTTGTTGGTTGTAATGGAAATTCATTCATTGTGAAGTACTTGAATCATGTTTTAAGCTTTAAGCAAGAGAACATCAAGAAAATTTATTCGATGAATGATTACCCTGAGGCCTTTAAGAGTGGAAAAATTGCAGCAGCTTTCTTTCTTGCCCCTCATGCAGAAGTCTTCCTCGCAAAATACTGCAGAGGCTACATCAGAACAGGATCGTCTTTCAAGCTAGGCGGTTTAGGCTTTGTAAGTTTTCTTCTCATCATTTGTCCTTTAATCGTTTCAGTCAAAAGCACTGTTTCCTAATCCTGCACTATTGCCTCTAACCTTAAATATTATGCATTTTTTGCTTTTGTGTCTTAGGTGTTTCAAAAGGGTTCTCCTTTAGCTTATGACATTTCGGAGGAAATCCTTAAAGCAACAGAAAGTGGAGATATAAGGAAATTAGAGGAAGATATGCTCTCCTCTTATAACTGTTCTTCCGGAAACATTATCGATAACCCAAGTTTAGGTCCTCAGCCTTTCGTTGGCCTCTTTTTCATTTCAGGTGGTGTTTCAGCATTTGCATTCTTAGTTACTGCTATGGGCCTAGCAGAGAGGCATCTAGAGACTTTTAGCTTCATACAAGCGACATTAACAAAATTTTGGAGATGGGCATATACGTTTCTTAATCGATGCTGCCTAAATGTTGCATATCAGTTGACAAGAACAGGCTCCATAACTGAAACAAATAACCAACAGGAGAGGATTGGTGACATAGAGCAAACTTCAATGAATGTTGAAATTGTAGTTTCTTCCCATCTGCAAAGCTAGTTTGATATTGTAGTGTATATCTTCTATCCCTCTACATACCCTCTTATTGGATCATAGGACAGTGCAAATAAGATTCATTACATCAATCTTCACTTTTGAACCCATTTTAATTAAGTCTCCAAGTCCAATGTTTTAACCTTTAACAAGTCAAATACTTAGACACGTATCTGTATCTGATCTCTTTCCCGAGTCTATGTAACATGGTCTTGAATTGTATGAAAAAACTATGTATTCGAGTTAAAAAATATTCATACAATTCTTATCATTTTAAAATTCTAACATTGAAATTAGCAGCATAATCACAACCATATTCAATTCAAATAGTTCATCATGAATTCCATTTCAATTATTTAATTTTTAACATGTAGAATACTTACATTGTTGGGATGAATGTAAAAAAAAAAATCATGAGACTACTCTTTTGGAAATATGTTAAATTTTTAACATGTAGAATACTTACATTATTGGGATGAAAAAAAATCATGATTGACATTAAGAGATAATTAAAAAATCATATATTATTCAAATTTTGTAAGAAAATTAAGTGTCATTATTCTTATAAAGAAAATTGATGGATCTTGATCCTTTAGATATTCAGCAATATGTAATAGAATCATGATTGACATTAAGAGATAATTAAATTATATAAAATTTATTATTATTGATTAATAAAATTGCAATACTAATTACAAAGTTAAATTTTGGTATAGAAATAACAAAACGAATATAGTAACAATATGTTATCACTTTACAGTTGTGAGGATCAAGCATGAAAACAATTTTTTGGGTATTTGGATGAAAAAGTCACTCATCCAAGGAAAGAATGACAAATAGAATTATGGAATGAAAATGGTAAAAAAAATTTACTCTCACTTACCAGAAAAACTTATATAGAATTAAAGAATAGAAGAGTAACGATGAAGGCTACACGGTTTAAAGGACAAAACATCGATAAGGAACAGAAAAATGATTGAAGCTATCAATGAAATTGAGACTATACCATAAAGTTAGATGAGACTATAAGTTGATAATATATGTGAATTAATTGATTGAAGCTATCAATGAAATTGAGCCCAAAATATGACCCCACACTTTAATCATCTGTATCATCAGATTGCTACTAAACACTAGTTGCTTTATTACTATAAATATCAATGAGAGAGAGAGCAACACTATAATTCATTGAATCACAATTCATCAAACATGCAATAGACAATCCCTTTTCAGTATAATCTTTGCTAACTCTGAAACAACGAAAGTATATCAGGTATCCCAACCTACACAAGTTATTTAAAAATAAAATGTAATAGTGACTAAAAATTAAAAGGCAAATCTTTTTAGTATAGTTTTTTGCACAGTAAAGAAATGAAAACAAAGAAAGAATAAGTCCTAAAAAATTTATAGCTGATAACCTCCATACAATTCATAATTATTTAATTGATCCCCGAACATGCCTATAGTCAACATGGAAATCAAATGTTCAAAAGACAATTGTAAAGTAAATTAGATTAAACTACCAAACAGAAGCAATAACAGGGCACTAACACAATTGATTAGTAGCTCAAAGCCTCAGATAAAGGAAGTATAAAATCATTTTTTAATTAACCATCATATGCCCAAATGGCATTGGTTCCATTGTAACAAATTCTGAGACTGAGTATGAGGTTGAGGTTGAGGTTGAGGTCTTCTTGGGGTGCACTCAATGAAGGGCTGGCTTGATACCCAGTTGTCACTCCAGAATCTAACTTTCTTTCCATAGCCAACTCACCATAACATGCATTGTTCAGTAAATCATTTCCTCTGCACATGTTTTTCCATGTAAAGGAGTCGTGACATTATGTCTTCTGGCATCCACACTGACTTAATCCAACCAGAAACTGGCTCAAAAACCGACTTATCTGCAAAGTCTTCCCCTCCCTCTATTCCTCTCTCAACCTCTCACAACCACCATGTAAATCATAAGGCACACATGATATAATCACAACCCACACAGTATCCTTCCTTTTCAGCTCTCTTTGTTAACGGGTAGGTACCCTACAAAGTCCTAGCCTCATTTTTCTTCTTTCTATTTCACTTTCCTTTTCAGCACTCTTTTTCTCTCTCCTTCGTTCTTCATTATTTACAAACCCAATAGGAGACTGTTTAGATTACAAACCCTTTCTACTAACCTTTCCTTCAAATCCATCATCCCCAGAAAAAGAAAAGAAAAAATCTATTTCTATATCTTTTGCTGAATTATTTTTTCTTTTATTAATCTAACTTAAAGTAGTAGTAGTAGTAGGCTCTGCAATTTCATTACCTGTTATTTCTATCAACCGTAGAGGTATCCTAGTAAAGAGTCTAGATTTTCTTCCTCTCCCTCTTTTCCTCTCTCCCTCTCACAACAACCATGCAAATCATAAGGTGCTCATGATATAATCACAACCCACACAGTATCCTTCCTTTTCAGCTCTTTTTGTTGAAGAGTAGGTACCCTACCTTCAAAGTCTTCGCCCCATTTTTCTATTTTGTCTATTTCACATTCCTTTTCAGCTCTCACTTTCCCTCTCCTTTGTTCTTCTTCATTTACAAATCCAATAGGAGATTTTTTTGTCCACAACTAAGAACGTAGAGAGAAGAGAACTGACACAGAGAAAGAGAGAGAGAGAGAGAGTATTTGCAAGCTATTCCCTATGTTAATTAATTTTTTGATGCCTACATGGTGATGATCTAGAATTTTGAGGGAAGTTATAGTGAGTTTGGGTAAAGAAAGAGGGAGGTTACTGAGGGCAACAGTGAAGTCACAAACAGATCAATGATACCCAAAAAACAAACTCAAAAAATAAAATATAACAGGGTCAAAATTCACACAAACTTTAGATCCAAACGAAAATATCTAAGATCTCATCCTTGCTGGGTTTCAAACAGAAGAGAGTAGACAGAATAAATATGGGGAATGCCTTAACTACTATGAATGACAATACAAACAAAGTTACCAGCAAAGGCCAAAAATCATCTAACCCATTAGGATATAAATTAAGAGATTATCTAACCCATAAAAGTAGCTCCAAAGTGTACACATTTCAACTTTTGAGTAAGCAATAGAAGAGTTTACCAGGGGCATGCCTATTCAGCTGTTTCCAATGCTAATAAGCTAAGGCCAAATATGGAAAAGCATATGAATAGGTGACGATACAGCATGGATAAGAAAAAGCTAGCAAATGTAACATGCAAAAATTTTCAGAACTTTTGAAATAACCATGAAGAAGAAATTTATCAAAATTGATTAGGAGAAGAGTTCTGTTGGATATAGTCAGGAAATAATAATTTTGGTGCCCAAAGGACAACATATTTAGCAAGGTTGAGGCTAATGGAAGAGATCTCAGTACATGCCCTTTTTCTAAGAGTGAGAGAGTGAGACACATACTGTAATGTAGTCTATTCCACACCCACTCTTCTTTTCAAACTCCGGATGATATGGAAGCAACCTCTGAAGAATCGTTCTCTCGTGCTCAGGTGTTAATCTAACTCCACTTTCGTATCTGCAACAGGATATTCCACGCACATGATGATAATTAGTGTGACAACGACAAAATCACATAATTATTACGGTAATCACATTATAGTCTAGTTACTAAACCTAAATGTTTCTTTAGAAATGAGTCTGAGGACCAATGAGCCACCATGGAGAAGCAGCGTAATAAAATTAAATGTGACTTGTTACCCAAGGATGTGAAGAAGGATAAATGGTCAGCTAGTTCCTAGCACCCATGTATATTCAAGTTGAGGAAATGCAAACAACAAATGACATTAAAAAACTGGGTTAAAGGCTAGGCATGTGCCAATAACGGGTCTGAGTGTATGAACACTTTGATAATGAAGCTCAGTGATTACATTATTTGTCAAGCCCCTTCAAATTGGGACACTACAAGCAACTAGTTAAATAACCCCACTTCAACACATCCTCAAATCATGAATTTGTATTTCTTTTTATGTAGATCCCCATGGGCACGGATACTACTAAAATGGACTAACCCCAGGCCAAGAAACAAAATAAGACAAGGAGAATGAAGAACCAGAACATGAGGCCTCTAGTCCAGCAATAAACAAAACCAGAAGGTATATAGAACAGTACTAATATACGTTATTATGGCAAAAGGAGCAGAAAAGGGATAGCAAATTGTACATTGAGATATGAGAATTGAGATGCAGAAACCCTAAATTTTTCCTCAAATTCTTCAACAATTCATTGATTATCGTTCTTTATTCACAAACGATGTGGTCAACAGAATGGAATAGATACATTCAATTGATGGCATATAAATTAAGGAAAAAAGGAGAGGGGTTGAAAAAAACCAAAGCATTACTTACTTGTCGGAGTGAAGAATCATCCTAACAAAGCCAACAAGCGGAACAGTGTCCTCCAGAATTTGATCCTCCCAATCAATCCACTCCTCTACTTCACTCTCCGTGAAATTTTCCTTCCCTTCGTTGCCATCGTATTCTTCTGGAATTCCATCCAAGTCCTTCTCCGGTAAGATACTCGGTTTCCTCAGCAAATTAAAGCCGTGCGATTCTGTGTTCCCGGTTTTACCACCGTTTGATCCGGTTCTCAGGGAACAAAGACGAATCTGAAGTAGCAACGTCGTTTTGTAGTGTGGGAAAGATAAGATAACTGGAGACGAAGAGAGTGAGATAAGGCAAGAGTGACGATGAATATACGGTGGTGGCTTAGACATGGAAGCCATGGTCATGCCCGATGTCAATAACTTTTTCAATGCTTCAGTTACAGTCATAAAACATAGTTCTGCTCTCTCTACAAATTTGGAGACCCTCTTTCAACTAGGAACACGTTTGAAAAAGATCTGAAGCAGTTAACGGTCACAGTATCACCACGCCCATGAGAGTAGTCAAGTGCGAGAGAGCAGAGCTATGCTCTTTGAGGTGTTTTTTCCAACAACTATTTTGCAAGAGTAACCTCTGGGCTGGTGAATTTATGGGCCTGTACTGGCCCAAGTGCGAGAGAGCAGAGCTATGCTCTTTGAGTTGTCCATCTCAATTTTCCAATGTTACTGTTTTTGTGGGGGGGCAATTATTCCAAATTGCAATGAAGCTTCATAGTAGAAACTTCGATTGTGATACAAATTTGCAATATCTTTGTAGAGTATAATTTTAAAATTCCTGGTCCTCTACTCATTCCAATTGTTTTTCGGTTTCAGTTTATTAGGTTGTGTTTGTTTGTACTTAATGGTATCACATATGAATCGATAAATGTGGTGTTATTAAATTAGTTTGTTTTTACCTTTTAATGGCACTTAATGAATCTTACTGAATCAAGCTTAAAATTGAGTCTAAATACCATTTAGATACACACACTATATTATCAAAATATCACAAATATCCTCTCATCACCAAAACTCATCTTTAAAAAATGTTTGCCTCCAAGCCAGTTGTCGCCACCAATGGCACCACTGCCTCTGCCACTGTTAATGGAACCACCACCGTTAATGGAATCGCTATCCCCAACAATCTCACAGCCTCCAAACCCCACCTCTATAACATTGCAGTCGTTAATGGAACCACTGCCCTTCTTGTTAATCTTAACGAGAGCTCTCAGCTTCAACATAAACGACATCGTTCATTTGTTTTGCGTGTAGACCAAAGCTTTGTCTTCAGCGCTAGTCAGCTTTATACCGAAACCCTTCAACATCGTCATGAAAACCGTCACTTTGTTTGTCGGCTCATAAAACACCGACAACTCACCGTTACACAGCTCGACGTCGTCATAATAAATCTTTACGGAGCTTCATTTCTCGTAGTGTATCCCGATTTTATTGTTAGGGTTTGTAGCTATCATTGTGATGTCAAATTCAGGGGAGATCAAGACGGTGGCATTAGGTTGAATCCCTTGATGGAGACGTCGTCGATGGTGTAGTTCGGAGCCTTCGGTCGGAAAACAAGGTAGAGGATTCTGACGACAGC
The DNA here is from genome assembly GCA_023935145.1 of Bretschneidera sinensis. Classification (NCBI taxonomy): domain Eukaryota; kingdom Viridiplantae; phylum Streptophyta; class Magnoliopsida; order Brassicales; family Akaniaceae; genus Bretschneidera; species Bretschneidera sinensis. Next base: position 119,836,748 of record CM043700.1, read on the forward strand.
TTCGACGAGGACGGTGAGAATCAGTAGTGATGTGAGAAAAAGCAAATATGGCGGCAACACGACTATGGCGGGGTTTACGGCGAGTGAGGTACTCGTACGACGAGAGTTATCCAAAGGAGGGACTCGGTAAACCTGATCTTTTGGGATCTAGGCGTGAGAGAGAGAGTTTCACCAAAAAAAATTCTTTTCCTTTGAGTTTTCTTTTTTCTCTCTCTAGCAAAGCGTGAAAGAAATAAGCATTAAATTAATTTTATTGGTGAATTATTTTTAATTTTTAATTAATTTTATTAACTATTTAAGCGTTAACTAATATGTATTCATTAATAATTCAATTTATTTTTACTTTTAAATTGGTTATTTAAATAAACTAGAATTATGATTCTGTCTATTGAAAAAAATAAAATCAATTAAGAATATTTTTGTGATGAAATTTGTAAACTTTATTCAAATTAGCAATTGGCTTTTATTTGCAACAAAGTCACGCTCTTAACAGTTAAGAGGGTTAAAAAGAAAAAATACATATATTTAGATATTTCAATCAGTTAATTATCAAATGATCTAAACACTTAACAATTTAAGCATTCAGACATAATTTTTTATTAATTCAATACTATTCAAATTATTATTCAGTATTAAACACTTATGACCTAAAAATACAAAGGCTGCCTATAAGTCACCCTACTCCGATCACTAATGTTCCATCTGGCTGGAACTAGTTGGCTGTTGCAGTAATCCAAAATTAATATCTTATGACGTCATTTTCAGCAATCAAGCTCATTGGTAGCAAGCATGTGCAAGCCATCGTTGGAACAATAACAATGCAAGAAGCAGCTCTAGTCACTGAGGCAGATAATACCACCAAAGATATCCCCATCATGTCCTTAACTTCACCTTCCATAACCCCACCATTAATAATGCCAAATCAGTCCCCCTTTTTTATCCAAATGGCTGATGATATTTCTGTACACATGCAATGTTTATCTGCCATTATAGGCCACTTCGGGTGGCGAAAGGTCACTGCAATTTACGAACAGAAAAATGGTCTCTCCATTGATTATGGACACTTGCCTCTCTTCTCTGATTCACTTCGAAGAGTTGATTCAGAGATTGAAAACCACTTAGCTTTACCCCCTTTATCCTCACTCTCTGACCCAAAATCTACTATAGAAGAAGAGCTTAGGAAACTGAAGAGCAAGAGCAACAGGGTGTTCATAGTAGTTCAATCTTCTTTAGAGATAGCTATGTTGCTCTTTGAGAAGGTGAAGCAATTGAACATGATGCAGAAAGGTTATGTGTGGATTGTCACAGATGAGATAGCAAGCCTTCTTGATTCTGTTGATTCCTCTGCTTTGTACAACATGCAAGGTGTACTTGGTTTCAAAACCAGCATTGCAGAATCTAGAAACTCCTATAGAGAATTTAAAACTAAATTCCGAAGAACCTATGGCTTAAGATACCCTGATGAAGAAGAGTATTCAAACCCGAGTATTTTTTCTCTTCGAGCTTATGATGCAACTCGGACCATAGCTCAAGCCATGGTGAAATCAGGAACAGAGATATCCTACAAAAAACTATCTGAAAACATATTATCCAGCGACTTTGAAGGTCTTAGTGGAAATATGAGATTCAAAAATGGGAAATTAGCAGAATATCCAACATTTCAGATCATTAACGTGGTGGGCAAAAGCTACAAAGAGACAGCATTTTGGTCACCAGAATTTGGGTTCTTAGAGAATCTCAACAAAGACGATAGGGTAAACACAAGCTCTGATAATCACAACAGTTCTGTCAAAGAATTGGGTCCGATTTCTTGGCCTGGTGGCCTGCAAATTGTTCCAAAGGGTTGGAGTTTGAGCGATGAGGAGAAACTATTGAAGATAGCGGTTCCAGCAAACGGAGCCTTTTATCAATTTGTGAGAGTCAGTTATGACCAGAACAAGAATGGTACGCATGTCACTGGATTTTCAATCGAAGTGTTTGAAACAGTGGTGAAGCGTCTGCCTTATCACTTGCGTTATGAGTTAGTTCCCTTCTATAGTTCGTATGACGACATGGTGCAGCAAGTGTATCAAAAGGTTTGCTCTCTCTGACTATTAAAATTTGAAATTCCTTATGAAACAAGACTTTTGAATACTAAAGTAATTGAATTCATTTGAAATAGGTCTACGATGGAGCTGTTGGTGATATAGGAATAATAGCAAATCGATATCAACGTACAGAATTTTCACAACCATACGTGGAATCTGGACTTGTGATGATAGTCCCTGCAAAACCAGATAACTCTAAAGAAACATGGATGTTCATAAAGACCTTTACAAGAAGAATGTGGCTGCTAATGGTAGTCATGCACATGTTCATCGGTTTTGTTGTCTTGTTAATTGAACATGAGGACAACTCTGAATTCAAGGGCCTTGGGGCCATGCTTTGGTTTTCCCTCACTGTGCTATTCTTTGCACAAAGTAAGTTCAATTAGCTAGTTAGCTTAATTTCGTGAAGTCAATTCATCTCAAGGCTGTGTTTAGTAGAGAAAGTGATCATGTAAGCACGGACAATTTAAAGTTGATTTTGATTAGTTTTTTTTAGTATTATATTGTAAATTTTGTCATCTGATTTTCTTTTTGTAGCTCTAATGCCTGCTAGTAGGACCGTCAATCACATAATTGATTCACTATAATTCCTGAAAATATTTACAATTTGCAGGAGAACCACTAAGAAGCAATTGGGCTCGCTTAGTGTTAGCACCATGGTTATTCGTGATTCTAATAGTAACGGCAAGTTTCACTGCAAGCCTCTCCTCCATGATGACTGTTTCACGCCTCCAACCATCTGTGTTAGATATCGAAACACTTCTGAAAACGAATGCAGTTGTTGGTTGTAATAGAAATTCATTCATTGTGAAGTACTTGAATCATGCTTTAAACTTTAAGCAAGAGAACATCAGGGAAATTTATCCGATGGATGATTACCCTGAGGCCTTTGAGAGTGGAAAAATTGCAGCAGCTTTCTTTCATGCCCCTCATGCAGAAGTCTTCCTCGCAAAATACTGCAGAGGCTACATCAAAACAGGACCGTCTTTCATGCTAGGCGGTTTAGGCTTTGTAAGTTTTCTTCTCATCATTTTTCCTTTAATCGTCTCAGTCAAAAGCACTGTTTCCTAATCCTGCACCATTGCCTCTAACCTTAAATATTATGCATTTTTTGCTTTTGTGTCTTAGGTGTTTCAAAAGGGTTCTCGTTTAGCTTATGATATTTCGGAGGAAATCCTTAAAGCAACAGAAAGTGGAGAGATAAGGAAATTAAAGGAAGATATGCTCTTCTCTTGCAACTGTTCTTCTTCCGGAAACATTAACGATAACCCAAGTTTAGGTCCTCAGCCTTTCGTTGGCCTCTTTTTCATTTCAGGTGGTGTTTCAGCATTTGCATTCTTAGTTATTGCTATGCGCCTAGCAGAGAGGCATCTAGAGATTTTTAGCTTCATGCAAGCGACATTAATAAAATTTTGGAGATGGGCATATACGTTTCTTAATCGATGCTGCCTAAATGTTGCATATCAGTTGACACGAACAGGCTCCATAACAGAAACAAATAACCAACAGGAGAGGATTGGTGACACAGAGCAAACTTCAATGAATGTTGAAATTGTAGTTTCTTCCCATCTGCAAAGATAGTTTGATGTTGGTTGTAGATTTGTACTGTATATCTTCTATCCCTCTACATACCCTCTTATTGGATCACAGGCCAATGCATATAAGATTCCTTACATCAATCTTCACTTTTGGACCCATTTTAACTAAGCCTCCAAGTCTAATGTTTTAACGTTTAACAAATCAAATACTTAGACACTTAACATAATCTTGAATTGTATAAAAAAAAAAAAAAAAAAAAACTATGTATTCGAGTCAAAAAAAAAAAAAATGTTTTTGTTTTGTGAAAAAAATTATCATTGATGTTTTCAAATATACATTTATAATTTATTTATATAATATAAATATATATCTAAGCCCCATGAACAAAAAATTTATTTAAAGACAACAACATATTCAAGACCTATTTAATTTTGGTTAAAATAGTACCTGTCTAGTTTTTATTTTCCATTTGCTAATATCTTAAAATAAAATTTAGTTAAAGTTTAGCTTTAAGGTACAAATAATTACAAAAATTGAAGTAGTTGAGAAGCTTTTAAAACATATTTAAGAAATATTTAATGTATAAAAATGATAACGTGATAATATTCATACAATTCTTATCGCTTTAAAATTCTAACATTGAAATTAGCCGCATAATCACAACCATATTCAATTCAAATAGTTCATCATGAATTCCATTTCAATTATTTAATTTTTAACCAGTATTTAATGATTGTAAAAAAAAATCATGAGACTACTCTCTTGGAAATATGTTAAATTTTTAACATGTAGAATACTTACATTATTGGGATGAAAAAAAATCATGATTGACATTAAGAGATAATTAAAAATCATATATTATTCAAATTTTGTAAGAAAATTAAGTGTCATTATTCTTATAAAGAAAATTGATGGATCTTGATCCTTTAGATATTCAACAATATGTAATAGAATCATGATTGACATTAAGAGATAATTAAATTATATAAAATTTAATATTATTGATTATTAAAATTGCAATACTAATTACAAAGTTAAATTTTGGTATAGAAATAACAAAACGAATATAGTAACAATATAGTATCACTGTACTGTTATGAGGATCAAGCCATGAAAACAAATTTTTGGGTAGTTGGATAAAAAAGTCACTCATTCAAGGAAAGAATGACAAATAGAATTAAGGAATGAAAATGGTAACAAATTTTCACTCTCACTTACCAGAAAAACTTAAATAGAATTAAAGAATAGAAGAGTAACGAAGAAGGCTACATTTATTTATTTATTTTTTTTTGGGATAATAGACCATTACGACCGCCCCACAATCCTTGTCCTAAGACTCTGTGGAGGATGTAAATCGTTGGATGTGCAGCGCAGTGGCAGGACTCGAACCCGAGATCTTACGGGAGAACCGCCATCTCGAAGACCGAACTTACCACTGCGCCATCTGCCCTGGGGGGCTAAGGCTACAAGTTTTAATGGACAAAACATAAGGAACAGAAAAATGAAAGAAAAAAATGTGACCAGAAACCATAAAGTTAGATGAGACTAAAAGGTGATAATATATGTGAATTAATTGATTGAAGCTATCAATGAAATTGAAATAAAAAATGACCTCAATTTATTATCACAGCCCACACTAGCCACACTTTAATCATCTGTATCTTCAGATTGCTACTAAACACTAGTTGCTTTATTACTATAAATATCAATGAGAGAAAGAGCCACATAATTCATTGAATCGCCACAGTAACAATTCATCAAACATGCAATAGACAACCCCTTTTCAATATAATCTTTGCTAACTCTGCAACAACGAAAGTATATCAAGTATCCCAATCAACACAAGTTATTTAAAAATAAAATGTAAAAGTGACTATAAAAATTAAAAGGCAAATCTTTTTAGTATAGTTTTTTGCACAGTAAAGAAATGAAAACAATGAAAGAATAAGTTCTAAAAAATTTATGGCTGAAGAGGAGGAAACTATATTCGTAATTATTAAAAAGTTCGTTGATAACCTCCATACAATTCATATTTATTTAATTGATCCCCGAACATGCCTATAGTCAAAATGGAAATCAAAAGTTCAAAAGACAATTGTAAAGTAAATTAGATTAAACTGCCAAACAGAAGCAATAAGCAGTGGGCACTAACACAATTGATTAGTAGCTCAAAGCCTCAAATAAAGGAAGTATAAAATCATTTTTTAACTAACCATCATATGCCTAAATGGCATTGGTTCCATTGTAACAAATTCTGAGACTAAGTATGAGGCTGAGGTTGAGGTCTTCTTGGGAGAGGCTCCCCTCAGTGCACTCAATGAAGGGCTGGCTTGATACCCAGTTGTCACTCCAGAATCTAACTTTCTTTCCATTGCCAACTCGCCATAATATGCATTGTTCAGTAAATCATTTCCTCTAAAGGAGTCGTGACGTTATGTCTTCTGGCATCCACACTGACTTAATCCAACCAGAAACTGGCTCAAAAACGGACTTATCTTCAAATTCTTCCCCTCCCTCTATTCCTCTCTCAACCTCTTACAACCACCATGTAAATCATAAGGCACGCATGATATAATCACAACCCACACAGTATCCTTCCTTTTCAGCTCTCTTTGTTAACGGGTAGGTACCCTACAAAGTCTTAGCCCCATTTTTCTTCTTTCTATTTCACTTTCCTTTTCAGCACTCTTTTTCTCTCTCCTTTGTTCTTCATTATTTACAAGCCCAATAGGAGACTGTTTAGATTACAAACCCTTTCTACTAACCTTTCCTTCAAATCCATCATCCCCAGAAAAAGAAAAGAAAAAATCTATTTCTTTCTCTTTTGCTGAATTATTTTTTCTTTTATTAATCTAACTTAAAGTAGTAGTAGTAGTAGTAGTAGGCTCAGCAATTTCATTACCTGTTATTTCTATCAACCGTAGAGGTATCCTGGTAAAGAGCCTAGATCTTCTTCCCCTCCCTCTTTTCCTCTTTCTCACTCTCACAACGACCATGCAAATCATAAGGTGCTCATGATATAATCACAACCCACACAGTATCCTTCCCTTTCAGCTTTTTTTGTTGAAGGGTAGGTACCCTACCTTAAAAGTCTTCACCCCATTTTTCTATTTTGTCTATTTCACATTCCTTTTCAGCTCTTATTTTCCCTCTCCTTTGTTCTTCTTCATTTACAAATCCAATAGGAGACTTTTTTTGTCCAAAACTAAGAACGTAGAGAGAACTGAGAGAACTGACACAAAGAGAGAGAGAGAGAGAGAGAGAGAGAGAGAGAGAGAGAGAGAGAGAGAGAGAGAGAGAGAGAGAGACTATATGCAAGCTATTGCCACTTAAGTTGTGTTTGTATGATATCAAAATGAGCCGAAAAATAAAACTAAGGTTTATACTTCCCACTGTCAGTAACGTAAATTAACAACACTTCTAAACAAACCCAACACTACATAATAACCACAACTGAATTGATTTCACATTTCTAAACTCATCCCTCACCACAATAAAAAACACCATTTCTTTTCTTAAGCACCGGCATTTCGTCATCAAATGACTCTTTATGCATCAAGAGGTTCACAGAGTATCATAATGAACATACCTAGGGCTGCATTGCCCGTAAATCATAGAACAATATAAGACATGGCCATTGTTGAATTACCTTAGATGCATTCACTGGACTTGAGCATTCAAAACAATCATATTCACTCTCAAAAGTACTGTGGAGTCCGAATCTGCAAAGTATACAAAAAAAACATGGTGACAAGGCAATGAAGATCATTTTTACAATGCAACAAAGATCACAATTACAATGAATTAAAAATTAAAGAGAAATATTGATAATACAGAAAATAGTAGCCAATTTTTTCAGCACACAAACAGAAGCAAGTCAACTGCTGAACTGGCGCCACCACGTCATCATCACGGTCCTATGCGATCAAGGAGTTCTCCATGGTAACTGGGTTTAGATCAAGTTTGATGTCAAAGCCTAGCTTGTTCCCTGTGTTAATTAATTTTTAGATGCCTAGATGGTGATGATCTAGAATTTTGAGGGAAGTGATAGTGAGTTTGGGTAAAGAAAGAGGGAGGTTGCTGGGCAACAGTGAAGTCACAAACAGATCAATGATACCCAAAAAACAAATTCAAAAAATAAAATATAACAGGGTCAAGATTCACACAAACTTTAGATACAAACGAAAATATCTAAGATCTTATCCTTGCTTGGTTTCAAACAGAAGAGAGTAGACAGAATAAATATGGGGAATGCCTTATCTACTATGACTGACCATACAAACAAAGTTACCAGCAAGGGCCGAAAATCATTGATCAAATGTGCAAAACAAAGCATGAAAGCATAAAACATCCTCCATTGGAGGAGGATATATTCAGCAATTCAAAAGGTATACTTTAAGTTTCCTCAAAAAAGTTCAATTAATACATACTGGACATCTGTAATCATTTGTCATTGCAGTTTACACGTGAAAAAAAAAAAAAAAAAAGAAACTCTAAATGTAATCAGAACTTGCACATTTTACAAACGCTTCTATTCTTTTTTATCGATAACAGAAAATATTTATATTCACTTTGACAATCCATATTTTCTCAGCCATCAAACAGATCTCCAAGTGAACAAAATCACAACAAACCTCCAGAATGCAGAATTTCTATCACAAAAATATGCAGAGATAATCGAAGTACAACGCAAACCAGAAAAATCAAAATGAGATGAGACACTGTACACAAACAAACATTTAAACTGAACTTGAATACCATTTTATGCCTTCTCTTGAACTTAAATTGAAACTGTTGGCTTGAAGAGAGAGTTCCAGTTCGCGTTGAAGGTATAGTCCATCTGCGGGTCCCTGGGTTCCGCAGTGGAAAACCCACCACAAATTCTAACAAGATATTAAATAGAAAACACACAGAAAAAAAACCCAGAAACTGTGACTTCAATATGAGAAAATTACTCAAATCTAGAGAAAGAAAACACAACATTAAAACCCTATCAGATCTGGAACAAAATGAATTTTTTTAATAGATCTACAACGAAATAAGTTTGGGCAAATCAACAATCAAGGGATGAAAAGTGCTTCTGAGCATAGTTATCGGATTCCTGTACCCTCTTGAAACCATGATTTGAACATTTCGTTTCTTGGTACATTCGTCTTCCTGATCCTAAAATGGACTATCTAAAACTTTTAGCTTAAAAATCGAAGAAAAAAAAAACTTCTAAACATAAGAAAAGAAGAAAGAATGGACTTACTTCATTTTCATTTTAAAATTGTGTTTTTTAATATTATATTTGTTGATTTTATTATTTTATCAAAATTTTAATATTTTTTAAATTATTATTATACACGCAGTTTTATTCAAATTGTATTCATAAACATATATAATATCTTAATTTTATACATGTACTTGTACATAATATAAACCCTTTAAATTTATCCAACGTAATATAAACTCGTTAAGTTTATTCAACATATTGAATATTGACGTGGTAATGTTCCGCATTCTCATTCCTACATCAAACCATACGTACCAAGTTTCTAGTAACTAGGCTTATGAGATCGCTCACCATGTGAGAGCTTTTGAGATTGCTTCCAGAACGGATGTGTATAGGTCAGTCATTTCTTTGTCTCCTCTTTTCCCCTTTTTTTATCAAGGGCAGTAGACTCCTTCTAATTGGTCAGAAAGCTGCTTCCAAAACTCAAAATAACTCAATCGAACACATACTAAACTCTCACTCTCCTTGAGAGAAGCAAGAGAATGATAGATCATGGGGAAGGAAGAAAATGAGATGCATAAGAAAACTGAAATCTTAATTAATAGATAATTGGTAAGAGAAAGTGGCAGAAGAAGGTAGGTGAATGTTAGCGCAAAGGTCAGAGAAATTTGCGGAGAACACTGGCCACCTCACATACATGCTCGTTAATAGCACGAAGACACCACAACAACTTATTTTCGTCAAGTTTATATATATATATGTATATATATATATATATATAAGAGTGTGAGAGGTAAATGATCCATTAACACCAAGTGTAAGAATAACGTATCTTACATTAATCTATATTTTTTTGTAAGATCCATATTTTACAAAACCAATCACTTTGTTTAATCTTCTATTCATGTAGATCATGCATACAAAATTTCACGTCGATTTAATATTTCTAAGTATTTTTATCTATGTTGCTAAAATTGAATAGAGTTAAAAGATTCAATTGAATGAGTTATATAAATGAAATACTTATACATATCTAATTGATTTGAAATTTTGCATTCATGATCTTGATACACACACACACACACACACAAATATGAAAAAACATCTTTATTCTTACCCCACACACACACAAATTTGAAATTAAATCAAACGGTCGGTTATGAAAAAAACAAAATATCCAAAAAATTATAGTGGTGTAAAACATCTTTATTCTTACCCCACATACACACACACACACACAAATACAAGTAGGCAGAAAAACAGGACAAATAGGCGGAAGGATGGCCGGATAATGAACAAACAGGACACACACACAAAAAAAATACAAGTAGGCGAAACCAAAAAAATAAGTAGGCGAAAGGATGGCCTGATAATGAACAAACAGGTGGAAGGTAGGCGGAAGGATGGCCTGATAATGAACAAATAGGTGGAAGGATGGCCGTAAAAGATAGGTTTTAGTTGAGACCAAAAAAATACAAGTACACACACACACACACATACAATACAAGTAGGCGGAACCAAAAAAATAAGTAGGCGGAAAAACAGGATAAGTAGGCGGAAGGATGGCATGATAATGAATAAACAGGACACACACACCAAAAAAAAAATACAAGTAGGCAGAACCAAAAAAATAAGTAGGGTAGGCGGAAGGGATGGCTTGATAATGAACAAACAGGTGGAGGGTAGGCGGAAGGATGGCCTGATAATGAACAAACAGGTGGAAGGATGGCCATAAAAGATAGGTTTTAGTTGAGACCAAAAAAATACAATTAATCGGAAGGATGGCCTGACAAGTAGTTGAGACCAAAAAAATACAAGTAGGCGGAAGGATGGCCTGATAATGAACAAACAGGTTGAAGGATGGCACCATAAAAGATAGGATTTAGTTGAGACCAAAAAAATACAAGTAAGCGGAAGGATGGCCTGATAATGAACAAACAGGTGGAACGATGGCCTGATAACGAACAAACAGGTGGAGAATCTCAATGTAAAAGAAAGTTCAAAAACGATTTTGGTTACTGTAATTTACAAAGTAAAATTTGTAAAATAATCTTACCATATTAAGGTATACAGAGAGATCAACTATAGATCAAACAATAACGAGTAATACCCATCAGATCCTCTAACTACTTCTACAACAATCAAAAAGAGAAGAGGCCAAAGTTCTCATATTAAGGATTTGAAATGGGAACCAGACCTATGTACCTGCATATAACCATTCTTCTCAAGCCATGACTCTGCTAAGCTTCTTGTTTATCCATGCTATAAAGCTTCTCCCTTTATTTGATGCCACAACACGACTTCAAACTCAATTGTCTTCTTCAAGTTGGATCTTACGATTTTCAGTCATTAGAATATATCATGCTATGTTCATGTGTAGACCAAGAGAGAAAGAGCGCAAGGAAGTTGAGCAAACAAATGTAATCTAAGAGGAATTTTCAAGAACAACAAAGCTAAACACCAACAAAAACATTTCTAACTTCAATACATCTTGTTCAGCGACTAGAATCAGTTTAGTTCTATTAATAATAAAAGATCACAGTGATACTTTAGTTTACCAAAATAAACACAATGCAAGTAAAATTCCTGTATCGATTAATGTATCAACTACCCATCCATTATATATGAGGATAATTGAATAATCAGACCTTTTCTCATCAATTTAAGCTTTTAGGATAATTAGTAATTCAATTATCTCTTCAACATAGTATCAAAGTGAAAGTCCTGTAATCGATTCCTAGAAACCTTGTTTCTCTCTATTGTTGCTCATTAATTTTTCATTCAGCTTACGCGTGATGAGGCGTAGTATAGTATAAAATGATTATTAAGACATTTTTCATTAGTTTAAACTTTTGGGATAATTAATAACCCAATTATCTCTTCAACACATTCCAGTGTAAAGTCAAATGATTATCTCTATCCTTCTTACCTAATAAAAAAGAAATACTAATAATAATCTTAACTACCCACACATTATTTTTTTTTTTCGCTATTTCTAGATCTTCTTGGCCGTGATTGCTTTCGAAATAGGAAATTTAATACTTCAAACATCATTCGCAATAACTACCATAATATTAATCTAAGTTAAACCATTGTTATCCAATTACCTTGAAATTAAGAGGCATGGCAAAGGGTCTCTACGTCTATCATATTATTTTGGAAATTGCAAGTGAAATTTAATAAGAAGAAAAGAGTTCCACTCAAGTCCTCTTCAATGTAATTTACTTTAAACTCAAAGCTTCTACTTTGCATGATAGTGCCTTCTGCAGAGAAAAAGAAATTGTTTCTTGCATAATAAAAAGAATAACCCTTCAATTAATTATGTATAGTGCAAAGAATATTAAAATATGCAACGGAAATAATGATCCTCAATAGTATTTTTTTTTTAGGTTCATTTCCACTGCAAAATAAATCTTTATTGCAATCTAGTAGATTTTACCTTATATCATTGTACATTTTGAAGCGAATTATTTATATCATGATATAAAGAATCAAAATCCAAGGTACAAATGAGTTGAACCACCTGAAATTTGAATAAAGTAATATCTAAAATGGCACAACATTTAAGCCTAAAAAACCAGTAGAAAGTCTTGACTATTGAATGTTAAACAACAAAACAAGTTCAATTATTGAAAATATGGTAAATAGTTATGAACAATTTAACTAGCGTGTAACAATGAAGCCATACACTTTGGCTTGACACATTGTGGTTAATCGTAGTTTGTGTTAAAGTGTGATGTGTGTGTTAGGGTTAGGAGAAAGAATATTAAGGTGAGGAAGGGGAGTTTAGCGGCATATATATATATATATACACACACACACACACACACATACACACACAACACTTTCTCTAATATTGTTTTGCATTGGTTTGACTTTGTCTTTATAATTTAAATTTTGTATTCTTTTGTTTCATTTGAATTTGAAGTTAGTTTAGATAGAGTTGTTGTATTTGAATTTCCTTCTAACCTACTATAAATACTGATCAATGCAAAGTCATTTTGTGTGGCATTTATTTCCTTCACTATCTTTTACATTTCTTTGTATATGGTATCAGAGCACCTACCATCAATGTCTTTCTTTCTTTTCCTTTGACTTTTCCCCTTGCATTATCTCTACTATCTCATTTTCTTCTTTAAGCCACTACAGTCATGACTACAAACAACAATTGGCGTCCATCACAATTCTCTAGATATAGCAACACGGGCTGGCGCCTGTCACTAAACTACAATCGTCGCTCCCCCGCATCATCCAATGCTGGGCCAAACTCCAGTCGAAATGATAGACTTCCTCGTCCCTATCTTGGCCACTACCAAATTTGTAGGATTCAAGGACATACGACCAAGAAGTGTCCATCCTTTCGCCTTGTTCCCATTCAGTCATCCACCATCACAAGTGCTCCGATGACCAACTCTCCAACACCATGGTAGCCTCGAGCACACTTTACTGTGAACATTTCTTCCAACACTCCAACATGGCTACTAGAAAGTAGTGCATCTCATCATGTCACTGTAGACTTAAGCAGTCTATCCTTTCATGCCCCTTACATAGGTTCCGATGACATCATGATCCACTCACACTAGTTTCACTTCTCTTAACACTCCTAGGACCTATTTTCAATTAAATAATGTTTTGTGTACCTAACATGAAGAAAAACTTAATCTTTATTCCACAATTTTGTTTCTCAAATAATGTGTCCATTGAATTCTTACCCTCTTCTTTTCTTGTGAATGAACTGTGCACAAAGGCAACTCTTTTGAAAGGCCAAACGAAGGATGGGGTGTATGAATGTCCATCATCTTCTCTAACAAATTCTCCTATGTTAGCTTTTTCTAGTGTCAAAACAATTTCCTCTGAGTGGCATCATCGATTAGGTCATCCAACATCTCCTATTTTAAATCACACTCTTTCTTATTATCAATTAGACTCATCTATATCACCGTCTTCCAATTTTTTATGTAATACCTGTCACTGTAATAAAAGTCACAAACTTTCCTTTTCTAATTCTTCCCTTATCTCTTCTCAACCACTTGAAATAATTTTCTCTTATGTATGGACTTCACATGTTTTCTCACATGATGGTTTTAAATATTATGTCATCTTTGTTAATCGTTTCACCAAACACATCTGGTTTTATCCACTTAAGCACAAATATGAAGTCAAAGATGTTTTATAAGATTTAAAGCTATTATGGAAAAACACTTCACACTTTATTCGAATAATGGTCGTGAATATTTAGCCTTAGCCAACTTTCTTACTACCAATGGAATCTCTCATCTCATTACTCTCTCATGCCTCAACACCTTTAACCTTTTGTCCTCAATTCTTTCCTACTGCAGTTTATGTAATTAATAGAATGCCAACTCCAACACTTAATCTTTCATTTCCTTTTGAAACCATTTTTGGCACTTCTCCAAACTATTCAAAACTTCGGATCTTTGGATGTTTATGCTACCCTTGGCTTTGCCACTATTCCTCTCACAAACTTGATGGTCACTCTAAACCATATGTCTTTCTAAGCTACTCTCGTACACATAGTGCATATCTTTGTTTCCATTCATCCACATAAAACAAACATGTCTCTAGGCATGTCAAGTTTGTTGAGTTGATGTTTCCATTTCACACCCTATCCATTCACCTTCCTCGTCCACAACTTGATATTGTGTCTACCTGGATTCCTCAGCCTATCACTATTCTATTGCCAGCCATACCTTCGCCAACAGCATCTTCGCCAATAAATGCCACCTCGTCTAACGTGCAACCTATCAGGCAGCCCTAGTGCGTAGTACCAACGCCCTATACTGGACCATTAGCCTAATGCCAAAACACACAACCTTTTCCATCCAATTTAACCACCATTGCACCTTCTCCCAACCCACTACCTCTCACAGTAACCACTTCAAACCCTCAACCTCTCAATCTATTCACACCTACCCAATGATCACAAGAGGCGAAAACATTACCAAACTTATTCAAAAACTAAATCTTTCCACTCAGCTATCTCCAGCCACTAACATAGAGCCCACTATTGCGACCTAAGCCCTCAAGGATCACAAATGGCGTTGGGCTATGTCTGAGGAATATGATGCTCTTGTTGGAAATGGGATATGAGACCTAGTACTTCCTGCTTTTAGTCACAATATAGTTGGTTGTAAGTGGATTTTTCACATTAAACGACACTCTGATGGTTCTATTGATAGGTACAAAGCACATTTAGTATCTAAATGATTTCATCAATGTTCTAGTGTTGATTATCATGTTACCTTTAGCCATGTGGTCATGCCAACTACGGTACACCTTGTTCTTAGTCTTGCTGTTAGTCGTAGATGGTCTCTCCAACAACTTGATATCAATAATGCATTTTTATAAGTTCATATTTCTAAAGACGTCTCTATGTCATAACCACATGGCTTTGTTGATCTTGATAATCCCTTTTATATATGCAAGCTTAAAAAAGTAATTTATAGGCTCAAGCAAGCGCCATGTGCTTGGCACACTGAGCTTCGTAAATTTATTCTTGCTTCGGGTTTTCAAAACTCACTAGTTTATACTTTTCTGTTCATTTTCAACCATGGTGGTCATCTTATATATCTCTTAGTTTATGTGGATGATATCATTATAACTAGTGATAATGATGGTTTTGTTTAACAATTTGACTCTATTATCTCAATAATTTTCTTTGAAAGATATTAGGCAGTTTATCTTATTTTTTAGGTGTGGAAGTCTTATTGCATCCTCATGGTCTTTTGCTCTCTCAAAGACGCTATATAATGGATCTTCTAGCTCGTTCAAAAATGATAGAAGCCAAACTTGTTCTCACACATCTTCCCACTTCACCACTGATCACTTTGAACTCTAATTCTCCATTTTTTGATCCATCTGAATATTGTGCCACTGTTGGGAGCTTACAATATCTATTACTTACTCGGTCGGACATAGCTTTTACCATTAACAAGTTGTCGCAATTTATGCATAAACCAACCTCAAATCATTAGATTCTAATTAAGAGACTTCTCTGTTATCTTTGTGGTTCGGTTAATGAAAGCATACTCCTCTACCGTGATTCACCAATATCTTTACATGCTTTATCTAATGCTGATTGGGTTAGGAACATAGATGATTTCACTTCCACCAATGTATATATTGTTTACCTCGGTCATAATATGATTTTTTGGAGTTCTAAGAAATAATGCTTTGTTGCTCGATCCAGTACTAAGGTCGAGTATCAATCTGTTGCAAATACTGTCGTTGAACTCAACTGGGTGTGCTCTCTCTTTGTTGAACTTGTTGTGTTTCTTTCACATTCACCTGTAATTTACTGTGATAACATTGGGGCCACTAATCTCTGTTCCAACCCAGTTTTCCACTCTAGAATAAAGCACGTGGCTATCAACTTTCATTTTATTCGTGATCAAGTTCAATTGGGATGTCTGCGTGTTGCTTATGTTTCTAGTAAAGACTAGCTTATTGATGTTTTGACAAAGCTCCTATCTAAGACACCATTTCTTACTCTCAAGACTAAGATTGAACTCTCTAATCGAGCTCTATCTTGATGGGGCATGTTAAAGACACTTTCTCTGATATTGTTTTGAATTGGTTTGACTTTATCTTTGTTATTTGAATTTTGTATTCTTCTGTTTTATTTGAATTTGGAGTTAGTTTAGATAGAACTATTGTATTTGAATTTTCTTGTAACCTACTATGAATATTGATCAATACAAAATCATTTTGTGTGGCCTTTATTTCGTTCACTATCTTCTACATTTCTTTATATAATATATATACACACACACATAAAAAAAGGAAAATACAATAATACCCTTACAATAATACAACAATACCACTAATAACCTTAACAGATTAGAGCCTTCCTAATAACCACAATTATATTAAATGACTTTATCTTCAATACTAACCTTAAAAAGTGTTTATATTATCCACTTATGAACAAATCTGAAGTTATAAATGTATTAAGACCAAATTCAAGTGTGAAATGATAAGAAATTACAAACAATCTCATCTACATATTCACTAATACTCATATCTTTTACAATGCTTGCAACATAAGATAGAAATGTGTAGATCAAAAGTATGAGTGGGAACGAGAGTGTGAGAATATATATATATATATATATATATATATATATATATATATATATATATATATAATTTTTGGAGTTATTATCGATCTTAACATTTTTTTGAAAATTGATATTCTCACACTCTCTTAATTATATTCTGAACGATTCGAGACCTATTAATCACACAAATTATAAACAGAAAGAAAAGAAAACAAGATTTACCTAGGTTTACCTAAGAATAGGGCTACGTCCTGCCAGAAGTTTCTTATTATCAACCTCACAAATCTCTCTATTACAATGTATGCTCATTACATAAAGAGTATTTATATGCAACTTAAGACGTCCTAATTAGGGTTTAATTAGGATTTCTATTATGTTGCAGAACTACGGCTCTTCATGGGCCCAAGCTCAAACTGCCAAGCAAAAAATCAGGCCTAACTTATGTACATGGCCTAAAATTTTCAGGGGCGCTGCCTCCTAAGCCCTCACCAAGGAGTGGGACCCCGTGTTCGTCCAGGGTTCTATAGATCTGGTCCCATGAAGTACCAACTCTAACATATTCTAAGTACATTCAAATATACATATCATATAAATACATCTCGGGCTTTTATATCAAAACTCCTTCAAGTTTGGGGCAAGTCTCCAACATCTTCTTGCACTTTCAACTGTGCAAAATAGCACCTTTAGTCCCTCATCCGCTCTTAAATTTAATAGTATTTTTATGAAATACCTATTTTACCTATCAACAAAATTATAAATAAATAAAAATATAAGAATTAGAGAATAATATCTTCCATCCCTACAACAATCATGAGCTGGGTTGCCCACCACCTCCTTCCCAGATCACTACCTAAAGAAACTCCATTCTTTCCTTTCAAAATTGTCTTTTTCCAATCATAATCCACCACCGACTCACCGTCACCCAACCCCACCACCACTACCATGACAAAAATATCAACAAAATATCTCCAAAAATCTCCAAATTTTCCAATCTCTAGCCTACATGCACGCTCACCACCGACCCTGTTAAGATATGCGTCGTAGTCTTTCTCTTTGTCTCACCTCTTCTCTCTCCTCGACTTCTCTTTCTTTCTCTTAGATTATGAGTTTAAGATTTTCGACCAGGACCAATAAAATTTCTTCAACTGATTAAAAATCCAAAAGAAGATTAATAATGGTTGTTTTTTAATTTAGTTATGTTTTATTTTTTGATTGAATTTTGCTATGGATGTATGCTTCAGGTGTAGTGATTTATGTGTTTTTTTTTATTGAATTTGTGTGAATTTTATGATGAATTTATGCTCTAGGTGTAGTGGTTTAAGGGTAAGCATTTTGGTGGTGGAAACAAGTATGTAAGGGAGGTGGTTGTTATGTGTACAATCATGCAACACTGTTCTTTATCTCATTGAGGAGATGAACAAAACCAATATATTTTTAATTTTTTTCTTATTTTGTTGATGCAAAAAATAAGCATTTCGTAAAACTTTGTTAAATTTAACGGTAAATGAGGGACAAATGGTTCTATTTGGGACTATAATGTTTTAGAAGGTGTTATTTTGCACAATTGAAAGTGCAAGGTACTATTAGAGACTTGTCCCAAACTTGAAGGAGTTTTGATATAAAAGTCCATACATCTCTATATATATTACACATATAATATTGGTTGTTTGGGTAATGCTTTAAGTGGCACATAAAGCATTACCCAAACAACGTCTATGAATATATCATAAACTTATACTTCTTATGATAACACTAATAGAATGTAATTAAAAACATTTAGTGGTGTTGTAAGAAGTATACATTTATGATATATTCAAGATGAGGTGTGGGCTTGGTGTGGGGTGCGAGATGATAAGTGCTTAAATATTCATATTTAAGCCCCTTTAATTTACAGCTGTTAAGCTTTTTATTTACGTATTTTAGTATATCCTACTTCATTTTTGTGTTTTCTGTGTTTTTTTTTTATAGGTTCTTGAAGAAAATGTAGCATTTTGGAGCTCTAAGGAAGAAATCTGAAGACCTGGAAATAGCCAAGTGTGATTGAGCGCAAGGTGTCTGTGATCGACGGCACAAGCACTCGTGCGCACACATAGAAGGCTCGAGCTCAACCCTGCACTCAAGCGCAAAAGCATGGGATCGAGCGCACACATGCAGTAAAGCGGCAGAGCCAGTTTTGGAAAGATTGATTCGAGTCTTGTTTTGGAAATTAGGGTTTTGAGATGTCTTTAGAACCTTATAAATAGGCCTGTAAAACATAGAAACTGACTTTTTGATCTTCCTTGAGTTGTAAGCTTTGGAGAGGAATTGATGACTCTTCTCTATAGTATTTTTCGGGTTTATTCTTTTCTACTTATTTTATGTTATGATGATGTTTAGCATAACAAGCATGTGTAACTAACTTTTTAATAGGGCTCGATTGAAGCCCTAATTATGCTTTTCTATATATGAGTATTGTTGCCTTTGTAAATAGCCATGTTATGATGCTTTAATTGATTAATGCCTGTTGTATTGAATTCCTCATATATGTTTGTCTGATCAATGGATGCATGTGGTATGGATTAGTTAGTTAGATCAATTTGGATGACTGAGTCCTGGGTCTGACAATAGTAACAAAAAAAATCGACACCGGGTTCTTGGGTTAATCAACATGGGAAACCAGGAGTATACAATATGCGCTAGGTCTCGTGTGGTTGTCGATTTCCACAAACCTTATGGTCTCTTAAGGAACAACTCAGTATACACCATGCTGAATCCCTTAAGAGAGAAAAGAGTTAGAGTATACACCATTCCTAACTCGTTACTTAGGGAGATCAATAGCTTAAGAAGCGGACCAAGCCCTTAGGTTGACAACCATTAGGTATTCATGGTAGGGCTAAAGCATTGGCACACTACTTATTGGGAAAGTATGATTAGTGGTGGACAACAAAGTCCTATATTCTTATCATTATCAATCTAAACTCAATATTTATTTCTATCATTTTACATTGTGAAACTGATTCTAAAATGAAATTCACCAATCCCTGTGGAGATGATCTCGCATTTGCACACTATGCTACTGTTGACCTTGTACACTTGCAAGTAAAACAAGTTCGATTATTTGGTTAATAATTTAGGTAAATTATCGCACAACAAGTTTTTGGCGCCGTTGCCGGGGATTGTGCTAAATTTCTCTTTAGGATTATTTTTCATTTATTTTTATTTTTATTTTTATTATTCTATTTTATTCTATTTCATCAAAACTTAATCAATTATTTTCATTTTCTTTTCTGATTTAGGTACTGTAGCAGAAGTTCTCTGAGGCACTGTGATCGAGCGCACTCCTTGGTGCGATTGAGTGCATTTGAGGAAAAGGCTACCCGAGCAGCAATGCTGAAACTGCTTCACTAAAGCAGTTTTGCTAATTCGTGCAAGGGCTTCGATCCAAGAATCCCACTTTCTTTCCCCTCGATACAGAGCTTGAGCGGACCATTAGACAAAAGCTTAGAGACAACATTGAGGAGGTAGAAGAAGAATTCAAGGGAGAAGCATCAATGGCGGAACAGCTAGAAAACCAACAACCACCTGAGCGAAGACCTATAAAGCAATCCTTCATCCCACGGAACCTCGACCAGCCATCTTGCATTGCTTATCAACAAGAGGTGGAAGGCAATTATTACATATCTCCACAGATACTCAGTGCATTAACTCACTTTAGGGGTACACCTGCTGAAGATCCACACTTGCACCTTCGGGAATTCTTTGATCTCTGCAAGTTCCAGCATATCCGAGGCCTAGACTAAGAGGGAATTAGGTTAATTCTTTTCCTTTTTTCATTAAAAGATAATGCTAAACTGTGGTACAATTCATTGCCTGCAGTTTCTATCCACACTTGGGAAGAGTTGGCCAGCAAGTTCTTAAGAAAGTTTTTCCTAGCTCAAAAGACAAGACAAATGAGGAAGGAGATTCAATCTTTCCAGCAGAAGGATGAAGACCTATTCTTTGAAGCATTGGGATATTTCAACGAGCTGCTACTCAAATGCCCACATCACAATCTACCTCAGGATGAACTGGTATAAGCTTTTTATAAAGGTTTGAGTGATACTAATAAAAGTATTATAGATTCAGGTTGTGGAGGTATACTGATGGAGAAGAGCAGCGAAGAAGCCATAGAGCTGTTCGAGGCACTAAGTGAGCACACCTAGTAATTCTCCTCTAGAGGTAGACAAGGTATGTATGAGGTGACTCTAAATGGTGGATCCTCTACCCAAATAGATGTTGTGGAAAGGAAACTAGATCTGCTTGTTAAAGCCATGACCACTCAGAATGCCTCACCTAATCCACCAGCTACACCACTCTAGGTATGTGCTATATGTTCTCATTTTGATCATAATATTGAAACATATCCTTTATATTCATCTACAAATCCAGAGCAAGCGAATTATGTGGGACCAAACAACTATCTGCCAAAGAACAATCCCTATGCAAACACTTACAATCCTGGATGGTGAAACTATCCTAATTTCTCTTGGAGCAATAATCAGAATGCCTTGAACCATCAAGGGCAGCAAAGGAACTCCCAGCTAGCAGCTCACTCAGTTCCCGAATCGAAGAAAAGTGACCTAGAAAGTCTTGTGAGGCAATTAGCCACTCAATAACAACAGTTGATGACCTCACAAGATCAATTCATGGCAGATGGAAGGCAATTTCGGACTAAGATAAGACAAACCACTGCAAAACATGAACAAGTCATTCAGAGACTAGAGGTACAAATAGGGCAATTGGCTAAGGAACTGAGTGACAGAAAGCAAGGTGAACTTCCAGGCCAACCATTACCTAATCTAAGAGGACATTAGCAAGTGAATGCTGTAACAACTCTAAAAAATGGTAAGATCATAGGAGCTGATGAGCCTGCACAAGCATCTCCAAATAAAGTGTCGACATCAAAGGTAAGTGAGATGGAGATGGTGAATGCACCACCCTTCCCTCAAAGGTTAGTAAAGCCAAAGAACAAAAATAAAGTGTTTGATATCTTTAAAACTTTGAGAAAGGTAGAGATTAACATTCCTTTATTAGAGGTAATTAAACAAATTCCTGCATATACTAAATTTTTGAAAGATTGTTGCACTAACAAAAGAAAGTTTCAGGAACATAAGACAGTGGCTTTGGCTGAAAAGGTAAGTGTTGTGTTATTAAGAAAACTACCACCAAAACTAAAAGATCCGGGTAGTTTTACCATTCCTTGGAGGATAAGTGACCAGCTATTTGAGTATGCACTATTGGATCTAGGGGTGAGTGTCAATTGGCTGCCATACACTGTATTCAAGACACTAGGTTTGGGGGAGCTTCAACCAACTTCCATCACCTTGCAACTGGCAGACAGAAGCATCAAACGACTAAGAGGTATTCTTGAGGATGTCTTGGTGAAGGTAAGTGAATTTATTTTACCTGCTGATTTTATAGTATTAAATATAAAAGAATGTTCTATGCCATTACCTCTGCCCGTAATCTTAGGAAGACCCCTTATGATAACTGCTGATACAAATATTTGTGTGAAAAAGGGTATTGTCACTATGAAAGTAAATGGTGAGGAGATAGAATTCAAAATATTTGATACATTAAATTCACCTGAAGATGATATGGAATGTTCTAATATCTGCTTGATGCAAGGTGTTGTTAAACAAGTTTTTCAGGTCCATCGCAATGATCCATTGGAGACCACCCTCACCCATAGTGTCACAAGTTTGGATATTGAGCCAGAATATGAAGATGCTACTGATGACATTAATAAAGCTATGCACATCCCTGAGGCCTCTCCAATGCATCCTAGATCGGGTGACAAGAGGCAGTTGCATGTGCATGAGCTGATCAAATTGAGGTATGATAACTATGCAGCAACACCGAGAGCACTTGAGCCACCCGAGGGGGACTTTAAGTACTCTTTGCCAAAAGACTAGCACTAAGCTACTATAGAGAGAGCTTGAGCAGTTCAGAATTTGATAAACATGTAGCTCAAGCACCTCTATTGAGGTTAGTGGTACTGAGGCCACTGAGTACGGTATATTTTTATTTTTGCTTATTGTTTTCACTATTTTAAATTTTTTTAGTTCTTTTTTTAGTTTATTTGATTATCAGTACTTTCTGCCCTTGCGATTAAGTGCACTACACAATGTGCTAGAGCGCACTCTCACCCTGCACTTCATGGCGCGTGAGCGCACCACACCAACACACACATGCGATCGAGCGCATTTTACAATACGATCGAGCGCACTCGGGGTAGAACTCACATGCATATTTTAAGTCAGATTGTCTCTCCCTCACCATACACTCAATCGGACTCTCTCACACTCTCTCTCTCGCACTCTCACTCAACCACAAACATTCGCCCTCCTCAACTCTCACCACTAATTCTCACCATACCACCACCACCACCCTACCACCACAAAACACCACCTCCCCCACTGTACATAACCCTACTTCATTTTTTCCTTCTTCCACTCTGTTTCCCGTTTCCCCCAAAACATTACATATATAAATCTAATTTTCATACATTCTAACAAATATTATTTGCATATACACTTGTTTTCTCGATTATGTGGTTGTTGTGGGCAAATTGCAGGGGGTTAAAACAATTTCAGAATCCTCCCCTGGAGATAGGTTTTTAGGTTGCTCACAACCTGTTTGATCATTTGCCTGACTCAGTACGCTCGAGTGCAAGGCATCTGTGATCGAGCGCAGTACAGTAGTGCGATCAAGCACACATCAGTGTGATTGAGCGTAATTTGGATAGAAACTTGCCCAGGATACGTAAACAGGCAGTCTCCACCTCCCTTGCCTCTAGCAGCCATACCCAGTCATCTCGGCCCAATTTTGAACAAAGAGAGATCTTATTCGAAACTACTTTTAACATTGATACTGACTTCAATAGCTTTGACGCCACTCAATGGGCGGTTCAAGAATTCAAGAACCGGGGACTGAAGAGGTTATTCAAGCCTATTTGTTCGACTGCATACACCCGATTTGTGGTCCAGTTCTGTGAGAACTTATCATTCGACTGCAACAGACCGGGGGTCTATCTTCATCGGTTCATGGGAAGTTTATTGAGGTAACCACTACTGACATAGCTGCTGCTTTTTACTGTTGTGACGAGTCCCCTCCTGAGGACACCCAGATGGAGGAGCAGCCAGAGCCCTTTCCCCTGCCTCATATAATTGAGGACATGTGTGCGGGCCAGTACACTGATCGACATAACAACACTAGGAACCGGTCCAAGTTACCTCCATGACTCTGGCTCGTGGATTCCATCCTCTAGTGAAATGTGTGCCCACTGGGGCACAAGACCCAGATGAGGGACCAGTTCCTCCAGGCCTTATATGCATTCCACAGTGGCAATTGGTATTCCATCCCAGTTGTCATATGGAGCTGGCTCCATAAGTTTTAGGACCACGTCCATGGTCGCCAAACCACCACGGTGAATGCATTGGAGCTCCCTTTTCCTGTTCCTCATCAGGTATATATTCAAAAAGAAGGGGATCAAGGGCTCATCCATTGATGGACTGGAGAGTGACCACCCATTCTTCGAGAAGAGCTAGTGCAGCCTGAGCCAATCCCACATGCCCAGAGGACGCCGAGGGTATGCATCTACTGATGAGTGAGTGAAAGATGATCCCATGGACACCGAGTACCCCACAGAGAGCCATACTTGGGAGAAGGACCAGCCAGACATGGGATCCACCGAGTACCAACACCTTCTCGAGGAGCTATCCTATTTTCGATGTGAGCTCTTTTACATTCGCCTAGAGGATAGGGAGGCGACATTATTCGTACATCAGCGCATCGATGGCTTGGAGGCACGCTTTGGGAGACAGAAGGCGATGCTCTAGGCCATCCTCAATTGACTAACTCTCGCACCCAGTACCTCATCGACTGCACCACCTGGAGATCAGTAGTGAGAGCGGTACCCCGTCTGGCTAAAGACGTAAAACATAATGCTCATGAGAGGCACCCCACAACATATCCTTTTATTTTTAATATTGTTTCACATTTATTGTTAGTATTTACTTTTATAACTGTTTATTATTCATATCACTTGTTTTCCAGTATTACATGTGTTTTTCTTTTTCAGGGACAAAGTGTATGCATCAGTTCAAGTTTGGGGGTGTGCTACACGCCATGCCAGCCATTTAGTTCTCCATCTCCTAGGTCAGATCTTTCCATGTCACTCACACATTGAGAACAATGTGTAAATTAAGTTTGGGGGTATAGAAGACACATTCATACACTCTGTCCCAGTTTTTTTTTAGTATTATTGAAAAGATAAATGCATGATCATTTTCTTTTAAAAATTTTGGTTAATTTAAAACAAATATTATGATAAAACTTCATCAGTAAGCTTAAAATCTAGAACACATAGTCTAATAATAAAGGGTTAAAAGTTTAATTACCTACTTCAAAGCATTTAAGAATTCACAAGTTTGATCTAAATTTGACACGAGCATATTAGCATATAATTGTGTGGGGTATTATATATAATTTTTATGTATATGTTTCCATGACCTAACTGTAATCGGATAACTTGTTAGAAAAACACTTCGGCATAGAGAAATAGAGAAAAAAATGTTTATTGCACAAAAAGAGAAAATAAAATGCTCATAATGATCATTAAATAAAATTTTCACTGAGTAACTAGACCTCTTGCCTCAGTAAGCAGTGAGTGTTCACGTCAAAATGTGGGAATTTTGCTTGGCAGCATCAAGACTAGTTAGTTTCATAGACTTTTTGACTCGAGTTAGTAAGTCCTTAGAAGTGTCTTTACACCTAATGCCCTAAAACCATCTGGTTTAGGAGTCATTGGCTAAACACTCGCTACATGGGTCAACTAGAAAGCTTAATGGAACTCAACATGGCAAAAATCTCATAATAAAAGCAAAAGAAAGAAATAAAACTATACCATTATTGTTCATTATGATAGGAAATTCGATGAATGTTGAGACACTGAAACACTATACATTGGAGTTATTTGGAAGCTTCATCTTTTATGTGCTAATTCACCACACACTAAGTCAGACTTGTGATGCCTTAAACTAGCCTTGTGTAAGTGATTAGAATTTAAAACCCTTATTCATTGTGAAGATGTATTTATATTTTAAGCCTACTCATGAACAAATATCATGGTTTTGCATGCAATCCAAATTTTTAGATATTATGAATGATGAATTTATCTTTAATTTTGTTTTTTAGTTAGTTTTTCGTTCTGTATTGCTAAGGGACTAGCAATATGTAAGCTTGGGGGTGTGATAAGTGCTTAAATATTCATATTTAAGCCCCTTAATTTACAGTTGTTAAGCTATTTGTTTATGTATTTTAGTATATTTTACTTCATTTTTGTGTTTTCTGTGTTTTTTTTATAGGTTCTTGAAGAAAATGAAGCATTTTGGAGCTCTAAAGAAGAAATTTGAATACCTGGAAGTAGCCAAGTGCGATCGAGCGCATGGTGTCTATGATCGAGTGCACAAGCACTCGTGCGCACACTTAGAAGGCTCGAGCATAACCCTGCGCTCGAGCGTAAAAGCATGGGATCGAGCGCACACATGCAGTAAAGCGGCAGAGCCAGTTTTGGAAAGATTGATTCAGGTCTTGTTTTGAAAATTAGGGTCTTGAGGTGTCTTTAGAACCTTATAAATAGGCCTGTAAAACACATAAACTGACTTTTTGATCTTCCTTGAGTTGTAAGCTTTGGAGAGGAATTGACGACTCTTCTCCACAATATTTTTCGGGTTTATTCTTTTCTACTTATTTTATGTTATGATGATGTTTAGCATAACAAGCATGTGTAACTAGCTTCTTAACAGGGCTCAATTGAAGCCCTAATTATGCCTTTCCATAAATGAGTATTATTGCCTTTGCAAATAGCCATGTTATGATGCTTTAATTGATTAATGCATGTTTTATTGAATTCCTCATATATGTTTGTTTGATCAATGGATGCATATGGTATGGATTAGTTAGCTATATCAATTTGGATGATCGAGTCCTGGGTCTGACAATAGTAACAAAAGAAATCCACACTGGGTTAATCAACATGGGAAATCGAGAGTATACAACATGCCCTAGGTCTCATATGGTTGTTGATTTTCACAAACCTTATGCTCTTTTAAGGAACAACTCAGTATACACCATGCTGAATCCCTTAAAAAAGAAAAGAGTTAGAGTATACACCATGCCTAACTCGTTGCTTTGGGAGATCAATAGCTTAAGGAGCGGACCAAGCCCTTAGGTTGACAACCATTAGGTATTCATGGTAGGGCTAAAGCATTGACACATTACTTATTGGGAAAGTATGATTAGTGGTGGATATCAAAGCCCTATGTTCTTATCATTATCAATCTAAACTCAATATTTATTTCTATCATTTTACATTGTGAAACTGGTTCTAAAACGAAATTCACCAATCCCTGTGGAGATGATCTCGTATTTGCACACTATACTACTGTTGACCTTGTGCACTTGTAAGCAAAACAAATTCGATTATTTGCTTAATAATTTAGGTAGATTATCGCACAACACGAGACTCTAAGCTTAGGAAAAGAGCTTACTCCTTGATTTTCTTTCCATTTTTTAAGTTACTTGGCTTGAACGGAATATGAGCGCTTTTGATGGCAAGGAAAAACCACTAGCTGTTACTAAGGATGGGTGGTTATATGCTTTTGGGTTTCGGTTTAAGGGTAATTTCTTTGTAAAAGATAAAGATATTGTAGATTTTTTTTGAGATTCTATCTTGTAGATAGTTTTTTTGGTACTTGGGTGGAATGGTGCCTTTATATATACATTCTTTTACTATCGACAAAAATAATTAGTATGTTTCAGCTAGATTAGTTAGTAAAATCATTTATCATTGCACCAGAGACATGGAATCCAATCTCTCTCACACCAATGATTGGGGATAAGAGAAAGGAGATGGTTACTTTCTGTTGTGTAGCCCATAAACCAATGTACCTCGTGTGAACAAAAAAGAAAGCATAATAATAATAAGTGACTATTCCAACATAAATGAGCAAGCAAATTAATGGTTAAGCATGCATGTCTTTGGCTCATTGGCTTCCAATTTTACCGTTCGATACTCCATAGTTGCCTTTTTAAGTGACTGCTATGAATAGGTGGAGCTTCCACAGATTTATACAACATCTGAACGGTCAACGAATGTAATATGTGATTAGCCAGCCCAATAATCTTTTATCCTACCTTGTAACTATATAAAACATTTATGTTCAATGACAATCTAAATAATGATTTTATTATTTTCATATAAGATAGCTTTCTACGAAAAACAAAAATATTTGAATTGTTTATTTATTTTGCAATACTTCCAAATACATTGTCCCATTTATGATCAATGCATATACCAAAAAGTTCTTCTATCATCCAAATATAAGGCCTAAGTAACTTTTTACATCACAAACAAATCCAAATATATGGTTGAGAGTTGAATGGTTTAGTGATCTTGTAAAGAGCTGGTGGGATGATGCAGTCTTCCATGGTGTTTCTAGCTTTATAGTGACAAAGAAGCTGAAATTTTTTTTAAAAAAAAGTGCAAAATTGGAATAGAAAGTCCTTTGGCAATATTAATTTTACTATTAATGCTCTAATGGGTGAAATTAATGAGCTCGATGAAAAAGAAGTTAGAGAGGGTTTGCTAAAGAGTGATTTGGATAGAAGGACAGATGCAAAAAAGGATTTGGCTAATCTCTTCACCTTGGAGGATATTTCGTGGAGACAGAAATCTAGAGAGTTATGGCTTCGAGAAAGTTATAAAAATACCAAGTATTTCCATCGAATGGCAAATGCTCATAGAAGGTTGAATTTTATTAATTCTATCGAGGTGGAATGTATGATGTTCAAGGAGGAAGGGAACATTAAAGGGTCATTTCTAGTTTTTATGAGAACCTTTATAAGGAGACTTGTGAGATCAGGTCGAACTTGGATGGCTTGGAATTTGCCAGAATAGATGAGTATGGTAGGTGGCTTGAGAGACCTTTTAGTGAGGATGAAATTATTGTAGCTCTGAAAGAGTGTGATAGAGATAAATCCTTGGGTTCTGATGGCTTTACGATGTTATTCATAACCCATAACTAGGAGGTGATTAAAAGGGATGTTATCAGACTTTTTGAGGATTTTCATGCTTCGGGGGAGTTTGTGAGCAGTCTAAATACCACTTTTGTCACTTTGATTCCGAAGAAGAAATAGGCGTATAACCTCAGAGACTTCACATCCATAAGTTTAATGGGTTGCATTTAAAAACTTACTTTGAAGGTAGTAACCTCTAGATTGATAAGAATGCTGAATAAGGTGGTGAGTTCTATGAATAATGCTTTTATAAAGAGAAAGCAAATATTGGATGTGGCTTTGATAGCCAACGAAGTGGTGGATACTCAGTTGAAGATTGGAGGGGGGTCATTGGCAAACTTGATATGGAAAAAGCGTTTGACCATGTATGCTTGAACTTCATCATCTATTTATTAAATTGCATGGGATTTGGGGAGAGATGGCACCAGTGGATTTTTAAGTGCATTTCCTACTTCCTTCTCTATATTGGTTAATGCGTGTCCCTCCGGTTTCTTTTGAGCTTCTAGATGACTAAGACAAGGAGACCCTTTATCTCCGTTCTTATTTTCTTTGGTTATGGAGACTTTAAGCAAAATGCTAGTGAAAGGGGTTGAAATGGGTTTATTGTCCGATGTCAAAGTAGGAGGTGTTGGTGATATTATTAATATTTCCCATCTTCTTTTTGTTGACGATATCACTCAGCTTTTGCATCTTTGGGGAACCCTCATTTGTTTTGAGGCGATGTTGGGTCTTAAGGTGAATCTTGGCAAAAGTGTTCTAATCCTTTTTGGTGGAATTGTTAATGGGAATCTCCTTGCTAGTATTCGAGGTGTCGAATAGGTTCATTTCCTACTATGTACCCTGGTCTCCCTCCTGGACCTACTTTCAAAGGCAAAAGAATTTGGAATTTGGTTGTGGAAAAGTTTAAAAATTGTTTGGCAGGGTGGAAGAATCACTACCTCTCTAAAGGGGGTAGACTCACTCTCATTAAAAGCACTATGTTTAGTTTTTCGATTTATTTTATATCTCTTTTTTCAATCCCTAGCTCAGTGGCCAAGAGATTAGAAAGTATTCAAAGAAGATTCTTTTGGGGTAATACGACAGAGGAGGACAAGTTCCACTTAGTGAATTGGAATTTGGTTAAGCATCCTATAGAGAAAGGTGGTCTTGGAATCAAATCTTTATCTTTGTTTAGTAAAGATCTTCTTGGTCAATGGATTTGGAGGTTCGTTATTGAGGAATATCACTTATGGAGGCAAAATTCAGGATGGCTTTTGATGGTTGGATGTCTAAGGAGCCTCGGGGTCCTTATGGAGTAGGAATTTGGAAATTTATTAGAAAAGGTTGGGAGAAATATGTTAAGATTTGGTTTATAGAATTGTGGGAGACTCTTGGGTGATGGAGGGGTCAATGAGAGATGAAATAGAGACTTGGAGTGGTGTTAGAGCTTCCGAGGAGGTCAAAAAGACCTTAGGGTTAAAGCTTCATAGAGATACTTTCTTGTAGATAGCTTTTGGTATCTTGGCAGCACCCTCTTGGTGCCTTTGAAATGAAATTTTCCTTTATTTATCAAAAAAGAGAGTTTATTGACTTCTTCTAATTATTAATCTTTAAACTTAGTTGAAATATGGACAATCTTAAAACCTTTGATGCATTTTTCAAGTGGAAATTTTAAACACTTTTGTACACTCCAAGCTTGTAACTTTTTTTCATATGATAAAAGTTACACTTTGAAGTTTAGATTTATCATACACTTTTCACATATTCAACTTTGTTATGAAAATATGATATTATTTTGTGCCCCCAAATTAAAATTTTGGTCATGTTCCACCATATTTTCCCTAAATCCAGAGGATTGTGGTGCTAAAACTTCTCCGAGTTCTAGCTAGCCTTTCTTCACCTTGAGTTTTAACCTCAAGAATTCATAAGACAACCTTTTTGAAGCCACATAACTCAATACACTTTCTCTGAAACTCAAACCCACAATGTTATGAAACTTGCAAGGCACTTAACATTATCCCAAAGGTTATCACGCACTGCTCTTGAACCAACTTGAAACATCCCACTGACCTGAATAGCCATGACCACGTTCTAATGGTCCTCATCAGCCCTCATGCCTTTAGATCCCAAAGAGGAACACTTACTCGATTAAGAGCATACGAGTAAAGTCCCATTGGTGCCCTAAGATATCCTAAAAATGCAACAGAGTTATCATCTATGTCAATTCTTAGCTCAATGACCTGAAATCCTACACTGTTTTCCCACTGATGCAAAATTCCCTTTGTCCTTGTGCTACATGTATGGATGATAATCCACCATCATAACTGAGAGCATACCACCCATAAATCCAGCATTCTGTAACCAACTCTCATACCTAACTACATGCACACATGCTGCAAGTCCAATCAAAGATAGTTAATGCACAGCTCAACCATCAATGCATAATGCCTCCCATCATTATGTTGAACACACAGATAATAACCCACAACATAACTGATGATACCTCCACGGGTGTCTCATTGCCACTAAAAAGTTGCACACTACTTGCACACATGATGTTAAGATATATCTGATAGCCCACACAATAGCAGTTGTAAGATCGAAGCCTCAAGCATGGGAGAAGAGAGCAATGTAGTGCATACGAGCCACCTATACTGTCCATAAAGCCCCCCGCTTCATGGAGGATTGAGTCACCCTATGGTGGACCCAAACTCGAACCCCAAGTTTCCTTGGGAGGCTCACTTAGTGCCCACACATAGCTCAAACCATGCCCATCATGCCCTATGTGTGTACACCGGGGGTGGTGGAGAGCCTGACACACTATCCCCCTATAAAGTCTGAAGTCATTTTGAGCATTACTAAAAGGAAACATACCTCATACTTGAGTCATCATAATCCTTTAATCAATCCATTTTCATAATCTACCAAATTTGAGCATACCATATCACTGAGCACATCTTCTAGACATTTCCTAAAATTCCCCATTAATTTTCGGAGTATAAACCACATAATTATGAAACTACCATTGTGCCACACTAGCATACCATTGACACACATCTACTGAACAACCGCCCCACAACTAGGCCATACTTACTGTACAACAGTCACAAAGATCACCACACAGCCCATTCAAAGGTAACTCACGGGTAGCAACCATGTTAAATGGTGCATACCGTGACATTCTCCCCCACTTCATTTTGTCAATGCCATCATCGACATGCAACATAAGAACTAGAGCTAAATTTGCACAGAATACTTTGTGACATCTTCTCATGATCTATGGAGCACCACACATGCTGATCTAAAGCATTGTATTGATTACCCAATGATGACACTTTATCATTCCTCAAAATTGAAACTTGATTCGCAATGGGGTTTACGGCTTTCTTTGCCATACCACAAGGTAAACCTTTAACTTGCCTCAAGTGAAATGCCTTGTCCCTTAACACTCTCGTCCTTCAATCTTATGAGTTGAGCACTTATGCCAACCACACTTTTGTTACACCACTTCACTTGGGTGTGCCCCTCTGGGCGAGGCATTCATGTCAACCACACGCTTATGGCACCACCTATCTTGGGTGTGCCTCTCTGGGTGAGGCACTCACACCAACCACACGCTTGTGGCACCACTTATCTTGGGTGCGCCCCTATGGGCAAGGCTCTCATGCCAACCATATGTTCATGGAACCACTTATCTTGGGTGCACCCCTTTGGGCGAGGCCCTTATACCCACTAAACTCATGATCCCTCCTTTTGGGACTCGAGATGTCTTATGGGTGCACTCAATAAGACAAATTATCAGGTTCCAGCCACAAGGCTTACCCCAACTCAAGCTCCACTGAGTCATTACCAAAATCCAAACTGCTCAAAGAACCTACCACTCAAGGTTCAAAATGTGTTCCTAATCAAGAACTCAAGAACTCAAACTTTGCTGCACGTACACCTACTCTTAGGCAACACAAAGATGTAAGCAATGATGTACCCCTTCGGGTACCAACCGCCCACTAGCGGTACCCCCGCTCTTATTCACTCAGATTTTTAAAATATGCTTACCTTTAGGTCACACCAGGACGCAAGAAGAGTTGCGCTTCTCAAGGTGTGGCTCGCAAGCCAACCATCCTCAACAACATCCTTATTTAGTCCAAATGAAACCCAAATTGTCTCCACTCGTGAAGAACACCATAATGAACATTAAGTTTAGGTTTGAGGAACTCCCCTGCTCAAACTCACAATTCAGGGCAATACTATGCCAAAGGAAACTCTTTTATTAACAAGGCACCTTACTCAAAACTCAAGCTCAAATGTGTCATTTGACACCATGGGTTCCTCCAACTTGTTCACTTTAAAGTTAACCCTTAGATAGGGAAATCCATTTTCCTTCTCAAGATTAAAACCTTTTTCCTCACAAAGAAGTTACCAATCCGTATGCCATAACAATGCGATCGATCTTAGGCCTTCGATGCCTCACAAAGAAAAACATTAACCTAAAATCGAAATAACCAAGCCAACACTCTTTGCTGGAGTCCTCAAAGCTGACACTGAACCAGATGCCAAATCCAATCACAACCAAAGTAATTATCACACCTTGCAGTACCCACACAAACACACAATCAATGTGCTCACTAACTAACTCTCATGTGCAAGTCTACCCTCTAAAACAAACACCTCAGCCCATGCTTGAAAGCTCCCTCATTAAACATGCCCATACGTGTTCCACAAGGGTCTACTCTCCAAAGCTAGCAACCATACGAATGCCTTTTGGTTACATTAGTCAACTGGTTAAGATCACAATATCAAGCCATCATTCAAACTCATGACAAGGCCAAAACGTGCCTCAATTCAAGTGTTGTCATTCTGAATCCTGCCGACTCATGTATACCGCAAAGCCAATAGTTGATACTGTAATCTTGCTTAAGAAAACCAAGATGCTTAAGAAGTCATAACCCACTAATTGATCGAATCCCTTCACATAGTTTCAGACATTTCCTAATTGCCTCAACTCTCTAAGTTTGCAGCGAGCCAAGTACTCCATATTTTTAGGAAAGAACTAGTTCTTTAACTCCCACTTCAAGTCATCCCAAGTGTAGATGGTGCACCTATTGTTTTGGATGTCATCATATCTACCACACCATCATAGTTTAGCATCACCTGACAAAAACATCACTGCCATGGACACTTTTTCCTCCTTAGAAGCTATACGAATAAATCAAAATTACTGCTCCATATAGAAAGAAAATTTTCTAAGGCCTTTGCATCGCAAGCGTCTTCATATCGGTAGGGCTCGTGGACCTTTACCTTTTCTTTGTCTAAGTATCTAGTTCCGTTGTTGCCCATCGCTCACATCAACAAGTTGATCTTGTTATTCAACTCATTAATCTCATTACAGAGGGAGTCCACTGTCTCTTTCACATCATGAGTGAGGGCATTCACTGTGTAACACCCGTGTTCTTAAAGTATGAGTAAAGAAGCAATTTAATAAATATGACATGAAATTAAAATAATATATATATGCGAAGGATTTAGTATTGAATAAAATAATTCTTTTGAAGAAAAAAATCGTGAAAAGTATAAAAGAAAGGAAAAGGAAAAAAAGTTTTGTTAAAAAAAAAGGTTGAAAAACATGGATAACACCTGGAGTCCAGGTGTTGTCACAAAATTGCATGTTTAACATTTGTCTCTAGCATAGACGGTTTTGCATATATATATATATATATATATATATATATATATATATATATATACTTTTTACTTAAATTTTTCTTAGCAAATCTTTGGTTTTCTTACTTCTTCAATACAAACTACTCTATTTGTTTAAACACTTGGGGACCAAAAGAAATATTGAAAGAGCAAAATTTTGAAGGATTTATAGGAGAATTTCATAAAGAATCATGGGAATCACTAAGAAAAACAGAAGGTAATAATGTGAAATTTATTTTTTGAATTTTAGCATACATGAAATTTCCCGGAATTCAAAGTGGGAATTTTCAAAGGGTGTAAATTAGGAAGAGTTGAAGAATAAATTATAAATTTTAATATAAATATTATTTCAGGTGTTGACGAGCAACAACTGAGGGAAATTGATGAGAGGAACGAGAAATGCAAGGAGGTGATCCATGGGTAGCTCTAAGTGCTACATAGTGAGTTAGATTTACTTTAAGTAATCTAGATAAAAATGAAATATCTAGTGATAATATTAAAATAAATTATTAGCTTATGCTTTGGTGGCAGATGAAAAATTGATTGATAGGTATGATAAGAATTTTGGACATGTTGAAAATTATTATGTGAGAAATAATATTTTTGGAATAATAAGTTGATTTAATAATAAAAACTATAAGTGAAATTCTTAATGAGCTATGGTTGATGTTTTGATACGAATTATGAGGAGATGAAATTTAGTGGATCTTGACAAGTTATGATGGGTGATTTGATGTGATTTATGAGGAGAGGAATTTAGTGGAATTTATTTCAATAATAATTTGAGAATAATCAGGATAACCAATTTAAATATTGGAATTCGTGTTTGTTTTTATGTTATTGTTCGTATGCATATTTCATATCATTGTTCATATGCATATGCATAAAATAAAAGAACTGGGAGGGGACTGGTTTAATTGAAAAACCGTGACAGCTGGTATATGCTGGAAATAAAGAAAAACAGTGACAACCGGTATGTGCTGGAAATAAATGAAAACCATGACCGCCGATATATGTTGGAAATATATACCATGACAGCCGATATATGCTGGAAATAAAGAAATGTGAGGGGGCCAGTCTAAGATAAAAACATGTTGACATGTGGGAAGACGTTCCCTAATAATAATTTATGCATTGCATCTGTTTTAAATATTGATTGCATTACTGAAATGCTGAAGTGTTGTTTGTTATTGTGAATTTATTTATAGATGAATGAGTCTCACAAAGAGACAGTTATAGTGAGAAAGAAACATAGAAGTATGATATGATAAGAACCATCTAAATGTAGACTTTATGCTGTCAACCTCATTACGAGGTAATTATAAGATAATTAATGGTCTTAAGGTGAACCAATATATAAGAAGAAGAGATTGGTAGAGAATGAGACTTATGATATATGTAGTGATAGTAGAATGCTATTATCAAATTATGTGAGATAAAATTTATTAAATATTAAAAGACTATTTGTACAAGTTGAATACTTCTAGTAAATTTAATTCACTGAGCTTGTGAAGCTCACCCCTCATTGTACAATGATTTCAAGAAGCAGGTAGGACAAATAGTCTGGTGGGTTGAGAGTCAGACAAAATCATTTCTGTAAGCCATGTACGTGTCAACATCCTCAGACTAATGAGAAAATAAAATAAAAATTTATTTTTAAATATTCATGCATTTTACGTTTATATAATGTTTAAGTCAATATCAGAATGATGTATCTTCCCTGTTGAGGGTTGAGGATTGATGTAAAAATTTCTATTGGTGTTATTTTTATTGTTGCATATATGTGTCGTGCTGGGATTTTCAAAATGTGATGACACCATCTCGGGGGTGGCCAACTCGGGATAGGTCGTTACACACTGCCTCAGAGATTTCACTTTGTGAGGTCTAAAGCTCTATTGACCTCCTATCGAAGGATCTCAAGTTTGACATTAGAGTTTTAAGGGCGCTCATCTTTGCTTCCAACTCTCCTAACCGTTGGGAGTCATCAGTGATATGCAACCACCATGGTTGTGCTATTCCAAATATTTAAGCCATGCTCTTATACCAACTGTCACGGTCCGCCAGATTTTCCTTAAATCCATAGGATCATGCAGCGTTAAATCTTCTCCAAGTTCTAGCCAACCTTTCTTCACCTTGAGTTTTCACCTCAAGAATTCATAAGGCAACCTTTTTGAAGCCATATAACTAAACATACTTTCTCTGAAACTCAAACCTACAATGTCATAAAACTCGCAAGACACTTAACATTTTCCTAGAGGTTATCGTACAATGCTCTTGAACCAACCTAAAACATCCCACTGACCTGAAGAGCCATAAACACATGCTAATGGTCCTTATCAACCTTCATACCTTTAGACTCCAATGAGGAACACTTATCCGATTAAGAGTGATTACGCCCAAAGTATAACGCGGTAGTTGTAGCACAATTTTGGGGTGTCAATTCCACAGGGAGATAAGTGATCTACAAGGGAAGTGTAAACCTTAACACGAACGATAAAATCCAAATAAGTAAATTTGAGTTTTGATAATGAAATAATGTGAAGGAATTATGTAATTATAATGAAGAACATAATAAAGAGATAACAAGGTTCCGGGAATCCTCCCTAGGTTCGTTACCTTGTTCCAATATTGGTTCAATTATTTTTATCTCGATTATAAGTTTCACATCCCAAACAAGCAATTGGCAAATAATCAATCAAAGCATATGAAAATCCTAATGTAATTGCTATGAAATACTATTTACTTTCGATTCAAGCACACATGACCTATCCTATAGATTTATCAAGAAACGACAATATATCTCAATGACAATATCGTAGTACTGGACAAACCTAAAAGATAAATCTACCGAAATCAATCACATCTAAACAACTTGACATAAGAAGAGGATGACTATAGTTATATGGAAGAGAAGGGTGCAATCACTGGATTAAGAAAATCTAAGATAAGAAGAACACAAAGTATAGTTGTCACATGAACCTCAATTCTTCTTGTTTAAGCAAAGAATAAATCATAAACAATGTTTTAACAATAAATCCTTACAACTGAATCAAGAATGAAAATAAGAACAACTACACCTCGGGATTCATCTCTTTGCCTTGCTTGGAGTTTTGTTGGCCATGGGCTCATGCTTGAACACCGTAATGTCGAGCTTTATCCTCCGTTTCCAGCCCTAATGATTGTTCCTTTATCAAACCCTAAGTGATCTATTTCTAATACAAAATGTTCTAGGGTATTTTCGGGTCTAAACTATCACTAAAACCCTAATTAAGAAACAGGGGTTCGTGTGCGCGCCGCACCTCAGCCTTTCCAGGCTGCGGCGCACACCTTTGATCTTGGCTTTCTGGAGTACTGGAGGCCGCGGCACCCCTAGGCCAAGGCCGTGATGCCCAGCTTTGCTTGGATTTGAGGAAGCTTCTGGAGGCCACAACACCCCTTGTACAAGCTGCGACGCACACTGGTTGTCTTGACTTCTCTTCATTTTGTCCTTCTGCAACCACTTCGACACTCCGTTATGCATGGAATCTTCATGCTTTAAACAATGATAGCTTTTCCATCTCTTTTAGACTCAAAGTACCTAAAAATGCACCGAAATAGATCAACGATCCAATAATATCACTTTAGAGTTATTAAGGTATAAAAGTGTAATTCAAATCTTGATCAACCCTAAAATGCTAACAAATAAGTACTGTTAAGATGCATTTTATGGCTCTCATCAAATAGCATATGAGTAAAGTCCCATTGGTACCCCAAGACATCCTAGAAATGCAATAGAGTTGTCATCTATGTCAATTCTTAGCTCAATGACCTGCAATCCATCATACACTGTTTGCCTACTGATGCACAATTCCTTTTGTACTTGTGCTAGACGCATGGATGATAATCCACCATCCTAATTGAGAGCATACCGCCCATAACTCTAGTTTCTTGTAACCATCTCTCAAACCTGACTGCATGCACACAGGCTGTAAGTCTAACTGAAGATAGTCAATGCACAACTCAACCATCAATGCATAATGTCTCCTATCATTATGCTAAACACATAGATAGTAGCCCACAACATAACTGATGATACCTTCACGGGTGTCTCATTGCCACAACAGATTACACACTGCTTGCACACATAGTGTAAAGATATATCTGATAGCCCACACAATAGTGACTGTAAGGTCGAAGCCTCAAACATAGGAGAAGAGCGCAATACAGTGCATACGATCCACCTATTCTATCTATAAAGCTCCCTGCTTCATGGAGGATTGAGTCACCCTATGCTGGCCCCAAACCTATACCCTAAGTTTCTTTTGGAGGCTCTCTTAGTGCCCACACATAGCTCAAACCATGCCCATCATTGCCCATGTGTGTACACCGGGGGTGGTGGAGAGCGTGACACACTGTCCCCCTATAGAGTCTTAAGTCATTCTGAGCATTACCATAAGGAAACATACCTCACGCTTGAGTCATCATAATCCTTTAATAAATCCATTTTCCATAATCTGCTAAATCTAAGCATACTATATCACTTAGCACATCTTCCAGACACTCCCCAAAATTCCCCATTAATTTTTGGAGTATAAACCACATAATTATGAAACTGCCATTATTCCACACTAGCACACCACCGACACACATCTGCTGCACAACCGCCCCACAACTAGGCCACATCGGTTTCACAACAGTCACAAAGATCACAACACAGCCCATTCAAAGGCTAACTCATGGGTAACAACCATGTCAAATGGTGTGTACCGTGACACTCTGTCATTGTTGGTGTTGGGAGGTTAGAAAAAATTATGGGAGTCAAGACTTTGAGTATGACCAAACTATCAAGGTTTAACTATACATGAAGCTTATAAGATCATATTTACTTAAGTTAAGATGTACGATTTATAGGTTTACTTTGTTGTGAAATGTGCAACAATTATGATGAATAATACGAAAAACAAAGAGATAGAGAAAGCAATTAAACACACAGATTTAACGTGGTTCGGCAGTATGCCTACGTCCACGGGAGCAAGCAGCGGCTAAATTTCACTATGTCGAAGTAGGGTTACATCATCATTTGTCACGGGCTACCAGCTTAAGTCACTAACCTTGCGACTTTAGGCTCAGAAACACCTCCATGGAATGCTTAAGTCAGCCTTTCTCTTTGTCACAAGGTCATTTATCAGCATGACACTCGGCCTGTGCGGCACCTTGCCTTTACGAGGATAATCTTCAATCTGTCGGTACTATTTCTCAAGACCAACTGGTTTCATCCTACATTGGGCTCATCAGGGAAGCGACTCCAACCCTCGACCAGTTTGTGCAGGGTGGCCTAACCCTTTTCACACTCCTGCGAGCTCCCGCATTGTTACTCTCCCTTCACAACACGACTCCCCACACCCACTGTGCCTGGAAGCTATCCCCTCCAGTCAATCTCGATTTTAAGGTCGTAACATACTCCCTCCGTTAAAAATCTTGCACACCCTCGTGTAAGCGTACCTTTAGTAACATCTCATCCCAAGACCCACACATCCAACTCCTTACTCCCTGCCTACTTATTCTCTCGACAAGTGCTTGGCGAGCGCGGGCATGCCTTGCCTGCTTGTTTTTCTGACAAATGCTCGGTAAATGCGCGCACGCAGTTGAAGATGTGATACCTACTATGATACCATTTGTCACGAGCTATCAGCTTAAGTCGCTAACCGTGCGGCCTTAGGCTCGAAAACACCTCCGTGGAAGGCCTAAGTCAGCCTTCCTCTTTGTCACAGGGTCATTTATCAGTATGACACTCGGCCTATGCGATGCCCCACCTCTATGAGGACAGCCTTCAATCTGTCGGTACTATTTTTCGAGACCAACTGGTTTCACCCTGCCTTGGGCTCATCAAGGATCCGTTTCGTTCCACTCGGTACGCTATGCTTTCCTCGCTCCACTCCGGCATCAACCTTAATTTCTCTATAAATATGTTCCACTCAATATGAGCCACATAGTACAACAATCTCCACCTTGGCGAATATTCACCCCTTAGGAGAAAAAAATAACCTAGAACTCCACTTGGGACATTAGGTTGGGTCGCCTCCCATCTAGCACCTAGAGACATTAATCAAGTCCAAGCAATGCTTGAACTTATCTGTGGTAACATGCTTTGTCAACATATCTGCTACATTCTCAGAAGTGTGAACTTTTTCAAGCAATAGTTCACCAGAAGAAACCAATTCCCTGATCCTGTGAAACCTCACATCTATGTGCTTGATTCTCGTATGATACACCTGGTTCTTTGCCAAATAAATGGTATTCTAATTATCACAATGCAACTGAACTCCACCTTGCTGAATACCCAGCTCTTTGACTAACCCTGTAAGCCACAAAGCTTCCTTGGCAGCCTCGACCACTGCCATATACTCTGACTTAGCAGTAGATAGTGCAACTAGAGGCTGAACCATAGACCTCCAAAAAATAGCCCCCCCCTGTTGTGCATTTATCTACCTAAATAAATGAGCAAATAATCATACTTGTTTTACTTGCAAGTGCACAAGGTCAACAATAGCATAGTGTGCGAATGCAGGATCATCTTCACAGGTATTGCTAAAGTTCGATTTAGAATAAGTTTCGAAATAATGAAATAAAAACAAGAGAAATAAATATTGAGTTTGAAATAATAAAGATAAAGGCGTAGGGACTTGATATCCACCACTAATCATGCTACCACAATAAAACAGTATGCCAATGCTTTACTCATATCATGAACACCTAATGTTTGTCAACCTAAGGGTATGGTATCTACCTCTTAAGCTATTGATCTCCCCAAGCAACGAGTTAGGCATGGTATATACTCTAACTTTTTTCTCTCTCAAGGGATTCAGTATGGTGTATACTGAGTTCTTCCTTAAGAGAGCATAGGATCTGTGGAAATCGACAACCACACGGGACCTAGGGCATGGTATTTACTCTTGGTTTCCCATGTTGATTAACCCAAGAATCTGGTGTGGATATATTTTATTACTATTGTTGAACCCAGGATTCGGTTATCCAAATTGATTCAACTAACTAATCCATACCACATGCATACGTATGATCAGACACACACATATGAGGAATTTAAATAAAAACAGGTATTAATCAAGTTAAGCAACACAACATGAATATCGCAAAGGTGCCAATACCGAATTATTGGTTAAACATAATTAGGGCTTCAATCAAGCCCTTACTAGGGTTTAGTTACACATGATTGTCTATTATAATCATCATAAAATAAGGGGAAAGAATAAACCCGAGAGAAGAGTCGTCAATTCTCTCTCGAAGCTTACAAATCCAAAAGAAGATTAAAAGATAGATCGTCCCCCTCTTCTATGTTTTTACAAGTGTATATATAGGGGTTGAATAACCTTAGAAGACTCTAGAAACCCTAAACATCCTAAAACAGAAAGCCTCTTCTATTTCCAAAACAGATTTTTTTTGCTGTTTTACTGTTCACGCCCGTACATGTGCGCTTAATCGCATACGTGTTGCGCTCGATCGCAGTGATGCACTCGAGCCTTCTTAGTGTGCGCACAAGCGCTGGTGCGCTTGATCGTACCGGGGCCTGCGCTCGATCGCACTCTAGCCAGCAACTGCTCTAGGATTTCCAGATTTCTTCCTTTAAGTGTTTCTCCAAGACCCTATAAAAGCATGTGAAACATAAAGATGAGGTAAAATGGACTAAATTAACAGAAACTTGGACTTAACAAATGTAAATTAAGGGGCTTAAATATGAATATTTAAGCACCTATCACACCCCCAAACTTACATATTGCTAGTCCCTTAGCAATACAAAACTAAAAAATAAAATGAAACGAATAAAGACACACAGATAAATCCAATATTCATGGTGTCCGTGAAGGTTTATGTATCATACAAAACTATGATGTGCATTCATGAGCGAGCTTAACAAATACAAACACATCTTTGCAATGAATAAGAGTTTTGAACGCTAATCATTTTCATGAGGCTGGTTAAGGCATCACAAGTCTGACTTAGTGTGTGATGAACTAGCACATAAAATATTTTGTTTCTAAATAACTCTAACGCGTAG
Source organism: Bretschneidera sinensis (assembly GCA_023935145.1). Classification (NCBI taxonomy): domain Eukaryota; kingdom Viridiplantae; phylum Streptophyta; class Magnoliopsida; order Brassicales; family Akaniaceae; genus Bretschneidera; species Bretschneidera sinensis. The sequence goes on from CM043700.1 coordinate 119,879,498, forward strand.
TGTTTCGGTGTATCAAGATTCACCAAATTTCCTATCAGAACGAACAACAATGACATAGTTTTTCTTCTTTTCTTTTATTGTGAGATTTTTGCCAAGTGTAGTTCCTTTAAGCTTTCCATTTGACTTATGTAGCGAGTGTTTAGCCAATGACTCCCAAACCAGATGGTTTTAGGGCATTAGGTGTAAAGACACCCCTAAAGACTTACTAACTCGAGGCAAAAAGGCTATGAAACTAACTGGTCTTAATGCTGCCAATCAAAATTCCCAACTTTTGACGTGACACTCACTGCTTACTGAGGCAAGAGGGCCAGTTACTCAATGGAAAGTTCTTTTAATGATCATTATAAGCAAAATTCTCACCTTTTGACGTGAACACTCACTGTTTACTGAGGCAAGAGGCCTAGTTACTCAGTGGAAAGTTTGTTTAATGATTATTAGGAGCACTTTTATTTTTTTTCTTCTCTTTTCGAGAAATAACATTCTTTTTTTTTTTTTTCTATGCCAAAGTGTTTGTCTAACAAGCCATCCAGTTCACAGTCAAGCCGAAGAAACATTCATATTACAATTACCTGTCATATCCCACACAATTATGTGCTAATGTGCTCGTGTTAGTTTAGGTCAAACTTGTGAATCTTTAAATGCCTAAAAGTAAGTGATTAAGGTTTAAAACTTAATTATTAGTCCATATATTCAAGGTTTTAAGCTCATTTATGAAGTCAAATCATATTGTTTTGTTTAGATCACCCAAAAATTTTAGAACAGTATGAACATGTATTTATCTAAAAAAACCTGGGACAAAGTGTGTGAATGCGTCTTCCATACCCTCAAACTTAAATTACACATTATCCCTAATGTATGAATAACATGGAAAGATCTGACATATGAGATGGAAAACTAGTTGGGCCAGTATAACTCATAACACACCCCCAAACTTGAACTGATGCACACATTATCCCTAAAAAAAGAAAAACTAACTTAATGCGGGAAAACAAAAAGTACTAAAAGTAAAAAAATAACAGTAAATATGAAAGACAATAAAAATTAAAGGATAAGCTGTGGGGTGCCTCCAATAAGCACTAAGTTTTACATCTTCAGCCAGATGGGATACCCTCTCACTGCTGGTCTCCAGGAGGTGGGGTCGATGAGATACCGAGTGCGGGAGGTGTAGGTTGACAGTTTAGGCATCATGACAAGTTGCTTTCCAATGTGTGCTCGATCGCACTTATGGCAAAGAGTGCGTACTCAGGGGCCTCAGTGCCACTGACCTCAATAGAGGCGTTTGAGCTACACGTTTATCAAAGTCTGAACGACTCAAGAGCTCTCTATAACAGCTTTAACGTTTAGTCTTTTGGCAGGGAGTACTTAAAGTCCACTGCATGTGGCTCAGGTGCTCTTGTTGCTACTACATACTGGACAGTCTGGGGCACTAAATCTTCATCTCTTGGTTGCACTGTAATTTACGAGTGTGGTGTGACTTTATGTCCATGTACTGTGAATGTCTGATTTCTTGCAGGCAACTGCGGCAATTCCAAGTTTGGTGCCTGAACAATATATGAAAGAAAAGTAGTACTAGTATGCTCAAAAGTTTCAAACGAAGGAGTGAACTTACTTGGATGCTTTAGAGAGTCTTCAAGGAGGTGCACAGCTTCAATGATGTCATCTGTAATATCTTCAGATTCTGGCTTAAGAACCACATCCAAACTTGTGAAGTTGTGGGTGAGGGTGGCCTCCAATGGATCAGTGTGATGGACCTGAAAAACTTGCTTGACAACACTTTGCATCATACATTCATTAAAACATTCATCATCATTATCATCTTGGGGTAATTTCAACGCATCAAATATCTTACATTCTATTATCTCACCATTTACCGTCATACTTACAATACCATTTTTAACATTAATTATTGTGTTAGTAGTTCTCATAAAGGGTCTTCCTAAGATGATGGGCAGAGGTAATGGCATATGGAATTCTTCCATATCTAACACAATGAAGTCAGTAGGCAAAATAAACTCACCTACCTTTACCAAGACATCCTCAAGTATATCTCTAGGTCTTTTGATGCTTCTATATGCCAATTGCAAAGTGATGGAGGTTTATTGAAGCTCCCCCAAACCTAGCTTTTCAACTACTATGTATGGTAGCAAATTGACACTTGCTCCTAAATCCAATAGTGCACGCTCAAAAAACTGGTCACCTATCCTGCAGGGAATGGTAAAACTACCCAGATCTTGTAGCTTTGGTTGTGGTTTTCTTAATAATACCACACTTACCTCTTTAGTTAGAGCTACTGTTTCATGCTCTTGAAACTTTCTTTTATTAGTGCAACAATATTTTAAAGTTTTAGCATAAGCAAGAATTTGTTTAATTGCATCTAATAAGGGAATGTTAATTTCTACTTTTCTCAAAGTTTCAAAAATATCAAACAATTTATCTTTCTTTGGCTTTATTAACCTTTGAGGGAAGAGTGGTACATTCTACTTCTCCATTTCACTTACCTTGGATGTGGATGGCTTAGCAGGAGATTCTTGTGCTGGCTCATTAACTCCTACGACCTTACTATTTCTAAGAGTTGTCACAGCATTTAGTTGCTGGTGTCCTCTCGGATTAGGTATTGGTTGGGCAGGAAGCTCACCTTGCTTCCTTGTACTTAACTCTTTAGCCATTTGCCCCATTTGAACTTCTAGTCTTTGGATTGTTTGCTTGTGCTTTGCAATTGTTTGTCTTTGTGCAGTTTGAATTTGCCTTCCATCTGCCATAAATTGTTCTTGTGACATTATTAGTTACCTTACCATACTCTCTAAGTAACTTGTCTTTGACTCTTGAGCTAGTTGGGCTGCTTGATGGAAGTTCATTTGTTGCCCTTGAAGGTTCAGGGCATTTTGATTGTTGTTCCATGATAGGTTGGGGTGGTTCCGCCATCCAGGATTGTAGGTACTTGCATATGCACTGTTTGGTCCCACATAGTTCACTTGCTCAGGATCTGTAGATGAATATAACTAGAAAGTCTCAATAGCGTGATCAAATTGAGAACATAAAGCACATACTTGGCATTGTGTGGCTTGTGGACTCGGTGAGGCATTCTAAGCAATCATAGCTTTTACAAGCATATCTAGCTTCCTCTCTGTAGCAGCTATCTGAGTTGGAATTCCACCAATTAAGTTAACTTCATACATGCCCTTGCTCTTTACTCCTTGTCTCCCTTTGGATGAGAATTGTTGGGTGTGCTCACTCAATGCTTCAAACAGCTCCATGGCTTCTTCACTGCTTTTCTCCATCAGCACACCTCCACAACCTGAATCAACAATACCTTTATTCATATCATTTAGACCTTCATAAAAGGCTAATACCAGCTCATCTTGAGGTAGGTTATAATGTGGAAATTTGTGAAGCAGCTCATTAAAGTGTCCTCATGCCTAAAAAAAAGGTCTCCATCCCTCTATTGGAAAGATTGAATCTATTTCCTCATTTGTCTCGTCTTTTGAGCTGGAAAGAACTTTCTTAGGAACTTGCTGGCCAAACCCAAGTGTGGATCAAAATTGCAGGCAATGAATTGTACATAGTTTAGGATTATCTTTTAAGGAAAAAGGGAAAAGAATTAACCTGATTCCTTCTTGGTCTAGGCCCTGGATATGCTGGAATTTGCAAAGATCACAGAACTCTCGAAGGTGCAAATGTGGATCCTCATTAGGTGTACCCCTAAAGTGAGTAAGTGCACTGAGTATTTGCGGAGATACATAATAATTTCCTTCCGCCTCAGGTTGATATGCAATACACAATGGCTGGTCGATGTTCCTTGGGATAAATGATTGCTTCATTGGTCTTCGCTTAGGTGGTTGCTAGTTTTCTAGCTGATATGCCATTGATGTTTCTTTCTTAAATCCTTCTTCTACCTCTTTAGAGTTGTCTCTAAGCCTTTTTCAAATTGTCCTCTCAAGCTCTGTATCGAGGGGAAAGAAAGTTGGATGCCTGGAACGAAGCCCTTGCATGAATTAGTAAAAACAACTTCAGTGCAGCAGTTCAACACTGCTGCTTGGGTAGCTTCTGCCTCAAATGCGCTCGATCGTACTTGAGGAGGGCGCTTGATCGCAGTGCACAGATCACTCTGCTGTTGTACCTGAAACAAAACAGAATAGAAAAGGAGAAATAAATTAAGGTTTTGATGAAATAAAAATAAAACTGAACAAAAAACAGAAACTTAGAATTTTTTTTTTATAGATTTTTGATAAAAATAAAATAAAATAAAACTAATGAAAATAATTCTAAAAAGAAATTTAGCACAATCCCTGGAAACGACGCCAAAAACTTGTTGTGCGTTTATCTACCTAAATAAATAAGCAAATAATCGTACTTGTGTTTACTTGCAAGTGCACAAGGTCAACAGTAGCATAGTGTGCGAATGCAAGATCATCTCCACATGGATTGGTAAAGTTCGATTTAGAATTAGTTTCAAAATAATGAAATAAAAACAAGAGAAATAAATATTGAGTTTGAAATAATAAAGATAAAGGCATAGGGACTTGATATCCACCACTAATCATGCTACCACAATAAAACAGTATGCCAATGCTTTACTCATATCATGAATACCTAATGTTTGTCAACCTAAAGGCATGGTATCTACCTCTTAAGCTATTGATCTCCCCAAGCAACGAGTTAGGCATGGTATCTACTCTAACTCTTATCTCTCTCAAGGGATTCAACATGGTGTATACTGAGTTATTCCTTAAGAGAGCATAGGATCTGTGGAAATCGACAACCACACGGGACCTAAGGCATGGTATCTACTCTCGGTTTTCCATGTTGATTAACCCAAGAATCTGGTGTGGATATCTTTTGTTACTATTGTTGAACCCAAGACTTGGTCATCCAAATTGATTCAACTAACTAATCTATACCACATGCAAACGTTTGATTAGACACACACATATGAGGAATTCAAATAAAAATAGGTATTAATCAAGTTAAGCAACACAACATGAATATCGCAAAGGTGCCAATACTGAATTATTGGTTAAACATAATTGGGGCTTCAATCAAGCCCTTACTAGGGTTTAGTTACACATGATTGTCTATGATAATCATCATAAAATAAAGGGAAAGAATAAACCCGAGAGAAGAGTCATCAATTCTCTCCCGAAGCTTACAAATCCAAAAGAAGATTAAAAGATAGATCGCCCCCCTCTTCTGTGTTTTTACAAGTGTATTTATAGGGGTTGAATAACCCTAAAAGACTCTGGAAACCCTAAACTTCCTAAAACACAAAACTTCTCATATTTCCAAAACAGGTTTTTTTTGCCGTTTTACTGTTCACGCCTGTACATTTGCGCTTGATCGCATACGTGTTGTGCTCGATCACAATGATGCGCTCGAGCCTTCTTAGTGTGCGAACGAGTGCTGGTGCGCTCGATCATACCGGGGCATGTGCTCAATCGCGCTCTAGCCAGCAGCTGCTCTAGGATTTCCAGATTTCTTCCTTTAAGTGCCAAAAATGCTTTTTTTTTCCTCTAATACCCTACAAAAGCATGTGAAACACAGAGATGAGGTAAAATGGACTAAATTAACATAAACTAGGACTTAACAAATGTAAATTAAGGGGCTTAAATATGAATATTTAAGCACCTATCACCCCCCACAAGGGTGAATACATAACCTGTGGCAAACCTTCTATCATCCAAATCCCCTACATAGTCTGCATCCACATATCTTATAACTGAAGGATCACTATGTTTTATGCCAAACATTATGCCATAATCTGTAGAACTGCTCAAGTATCTGAAAATCCACTTGATTGCATCCCAATGCTGTCGTCCCGGACTTGATAGAAACTTGCTCACCACATTGACGGCTTGTGCCAAATCTAGTCTTGTACAAACCATAGCATACATCAAGCACCCCACTGCACTGGCATATGGAACCTTCGACATGTCTTGAACTTCATCATTTATCTTCGGGCATTGAGCAGTAGACAGTCTAAAGTGATTCGCTAAAGGTGTACTCACTAGTTTTGCATTATCCATGTTGAACCTCTCCAACACCCTCTCAACATAGCTACGCTGAGATAACCATAATCTCTTGGAAGTTCTGTCCCTGTGAATCTCCATCCCAAGAATCTTCTTGGCAGCACCCAAATCCTTCATGTCAAATTCTTTGCTCAACAAAGTCTTCAACTTATTGACCACACTCATACTCTTCGCAGCAATCAACATATCATCCACATAAAGTAACAAAAAAATAAATGAACCATCATCAAGGCTCTTCACATAAACACAACAATCATACTCACATCTCTTGTAGCTAATCTGGATCATATAGGAGTCAAATCGCTTATACCACTGCCTTGGAGACTGCTTCAGCCCATAAAATGATTTCCTCAATTTACAGACTAAGTGTTCCTGTCCAGGCTGACTGAACCCTTCTGGATGTGCCATGTATATCAGCTCCTCTAAATCACCATGAAGAAAAGTTGTCTTTACATCCATCTGCTCCAACTGCATGTCGAAATGTGCTACCAAACCCAACACTGCCCTGATAGAAGTGTGTTTGACCACAGGGGAGAAGATTTCATCATAGTCAGCCCTTTTCCTCTGTGAGTAACCCTTTTCTATAAGACGAGCCTTGAACTTTTCTCCCTCTTTTTCTAATACTGCTTCTTTCTTCTTATACACCCATTTGCATCCTACCGCTCTCTTCCCCTCTGGAAACTCCACCAAGTCCCATGTCTGGTTCTTATGTAGAGACTCCATCTCCTCCACAATAGCACCCATCCATCTACTCTTCTCTTGACTGTGTACTGCCTCCTGAAAAGTAATAGGATCCTCGCTACTAGTAATGAGTGCATAAGAAACCAAATCTTCAAAACCATACCTGGTGGGTGGCTTGATAGTGCATTGGAGCTTGTTTATAGCTATACTATGATGCTGTTGATCTTCTGAACTAGAGCTCCCTACATTCTGAGCATTGTCTTCCTTACCATGTGTCTCTAGCTCCACCTACACCACATGCTCATTTCTACTGCAATTTTTCGGCACCTGTTTCTCTTCTTCCTGAGTATGCTGCACTATAACTTTCTCATCAAAAACCACATCTCTACTGATAACCACCTTGTTTGCCTTCGGATCCCAGAGCTTGAAGCCTTTCATCCTTTTCTAATACCCTAGAAAGATACACTGTCTAGACTTCGCATCAAGCTTTGATCTTTCCTCATTAGGAACATGCACGTAGGCTGGACATCCAAACACTCTCAAACTAGAGTAGTCTACCTCGTTGCCTGTCCACACCTCATCTACTACTTTCCCATTTAGTGCTGCCCTAGGTGACCTATTAATCAAGAAACATGCCATATTCACTACTTCTACCCAGAAGTTCTTTGCAAGCCCTGCATTCAACCTGAGACATCAAGCTCTTTCAGCTATTGTTTTGTTCATCCTTTCCGCTACACCGTTCTGTTGTGGTGTCTTGCGTACTGTAAAGCGTCTCTTAATCCCATGCTGCTCACATAACTCCATGAACTTTGAATCTGTGTACTCAGTACCATTGTCGGACCTGAGGCATTTGATCTTCCTCCCTGTCTGGTTTTCTACTTCAGCTTTTCACAACTTGAACTTGGCAAACGTTTCTGACTTGTGCTGCATGAAGTACACCCAAACCTTTCGTGAGTAGTCATCAATAAAATTCATGAAATACATATGTCCTCCTTGTGATGCTACCCTTACTAGCCCCTAAACATCTGTATGAACATAGTCAAGAATTCTCTTTGTCTTATGTGTGGCTGTCTTGAACTGCACCCTATTCTGTTTTCTAAGAACACAACACTTGCAGAAATCAAGCTTGCATGTTCTGACACCCTTCAATAGATTTCTCTTATGAAGCTCCATCATCGCACGCTCACTCATATGACTTAACCTCATATGCCACAAGATTGTTCTATCTGACTTAGACGCTGCAGCTGCAACTCCACCTACAACTGTGGTACCTAGTAGTGTATAAATATTTCTTGCTAGTTTCTGTCCCTTCATCACTATTAAGACACCTTTACTCACCTTCATTACTCTACTTGCATACTTGTAACTAAACCCATTACAATCTAAAGTACCCAATGAAATCAGATTCTTCCATAAATCTGGTATATGTCTAACATCACGCAACGTTCTAACAACACCATCAAACATTTTAATTCTGATATTCCCTATTCCAACAACTTTGCATGATGCATCATTACTCGTAAGAACAAAACCAAAATTTACTAACCTGTAGGTGTCAAACCAATCTTTATTTGGTGTCATATGATATGAGCATGCTGAATCCAGAATCCAAGAATCTCTGAGACAATCTGAACTAGATGAAACATAAAGCATATCCCGGTCACCGCTCTCTGAGTCTTCTTCTTCCACTACATTCGCAGACTTTAATGGACCCTCTTTATTCTCTGTATTCCCCTTCCTTAAATCTAGACAATCTCGTTTCATGTGCCCCTTTTTTCGCACTTAAAACATTGTATGTTCTTCCTCTTCCTGGATTTATATCGAGATTTATTGTTACTCGATTCGCTCCAGGACTTGTTTCTCCCATGTTCCTGGTTACCTCTCACCGCAAGCCCTTTACCTTGTAAATTCTCATCACTGGCTTTCTTTCTTTGATGAAAACCTAATAGAGCACCTGTGATCTCCTCCAATTCGAGAGTTTCTTTCCCCCACATCAAAGTTGTAACCAAATTTTCGTACGTAGGAGAAGCTGGTAGGGAATTCAGTAACATCAACGCCTTGTCTTCATCTTCGAACTTCACATCAACTCGCTTCAAATCACTGATAATCTGGTTGAACATGTTGATATGTTGGTTCAGATCTTAACCCTATAACATATTAAGATCATACAGTTTCTGCTTAAGATAGAGTTTGTTCGTCAACGACTTGGACATATATCGACTTTCTAGTTTCAACCAAACTGCTGCCGGTGATTTCTCATCCATGATGTGATATATCATATCATCAACCAGACAAAGCCTGATAGTTGCCACAGCCCTCGCTTCCAGTTCCTTCCAATCTATGTCGTCCATACCTTCCGGCTTCTTTCTGTATAACACCTTCACCATACCCTGCTGCACTAACAAATCCTTGACCCTCCTACGCCATAATCCGAAATTTCTAGATCCGTCAAACTTGACCATGTCAAACTTCGCAGAAGAAATCCCAGACATCATGACTTGGGCTCTGATACTAATTGTTGTGAAATATGCAACAATTATGATGAATAATACGAAAAACAAAGAGATAGAGAAAGCAATTAAACACACAGATTTAACGTGGTTCGACAATATGCCTATGTCCACGGGAGCAAGCAGCGGCTAAATTTCACTATGTCAAAGTAAGGTTACATCATATGTATTTATACTAAATTTCACTATGTCGTTCCATTATGCTTCACTCCGGTATCAGCCTTAATTTCTCTATAAATATGTTCCACTTAATATAAGCCACATACTGCAACAATCAAGGTTCAACTATACATGAAGCTTATAAGATCATATTTACTTAAGTTAAGATGTACGATTTATAGGTTTACTTGTCCATGGATTTGAAATGATTACCAGGCAATACATGATCTGTAAAATGTTTTACCAATAAGTTCATTCTTATCTCGGTTGTTTATTTTGTTTTAAAAATTATAATTGGTTCTTAGCTGAGTAGTTTGATGGGATTTTTGGTTGTTCAGAGTATAAAATGTTATTTATTACATATGGAGTTTCTAACGTTGGTTCATTTCTACTGTTGTGTAGACCACTATTTCTGCTTTGCAGTCTGTTCTTCAAGAAAACTTTAAGGCTACTGAGATTGAGGTATCGAGGTTTCCTTTTATTTTAAGATTTTCTGCCATGTTTATAATCAAAGTGTTTGGATTGGTGCTTTAAGATAACACTGTTCCTTGCACTTTACAGAATAATCTCTCTGTAATGAGGTAGTTACAAATATTTTTACGATATCTTTGGCTTATTTGATTCACAGTTTGAGACAGCGGAATATGGTTAATCTGATGCAATTCCTTCTATGTTCCAATTCAATCTTAGGAGTTTCTCCCGCTAATATGCTCCTAATAGAGTTTTCAGATTTGTTCCTGTGTTTGCTGGTATTTCTGTATTACTATGATGGAAAAAGCCGAAAATGATGTCATCCCCTCTTTTGTAGAGATGAAAATTCTACTTGTATACCTGAAGTGTTTTTTCAGCAGTTGCTGACACGGATCTTTTGATGTTTGGCAGGTTGGAGTCGTGAGAACAGAAAATTCAGTTTTTCGTGTTTTGTCAACTGAGGAAATTGACGAGCTTTTGACGGCCATTAGTGAAATTTGGGATGAAATTTCACTATCTTTTTCCTCTCTGGCTATCAGACGGTACTTGGTTGGATATCTCATGTTGGACTGAGAGTTAGTTGAGGTTTTGGATGGAATGATTGTAAGTTGTGATGATTTAATGTTGACTAGGCTTTCTGGATGTAACTTCTTGATGAGGATGAAATCATTCAAGAATGCGAAGATATTAACTGTTAGAAAACTAATATTATTATTTCATTGTTTTAATGGCCAAGTATAATTACTTTACTAATTCTCTTCTCAGATAAATGTAGATGTTACCAGGCTTAGTTCAATCATGACATTTTTTACATATGAAATGAATGGACACATGGAGCTCTATGGATTTTTTTTTATTTAAATTTTGGTGATGTTTGGTTTGCTATTTAAGTTAACTTAAAACAAGTTAGTTTAAATAAATTCAAAGCATGCTCATTGAGTTCATATATGATAAGAAAAAAAGAACAAACATAAAGAGTCTGTCTTTAATTTTATTTATGATATGTTTATTTAGAAAATAAATTTTTGTAAATCGAAGGAACATACTCTATGTGAGAGTTGGGAGTTCTTCTACCAAGTGATTTTCTAGTGAAAAAAAAAAGAAGCATTAGGTTATAGAAAATGAATGTGTTAAATGTGAAAATTTTGAGATACCTTACGATAAAATTTGGGACTCAAAAATTATTTTTTGAGTGTGTTTATTGAATAAAATTCTAAAAAATATTCTTGAGTGAGTTATGTTTTATACAATTAAGGTATAAAGGGAATCCTTAATATCTTATAAAATGATTTGCTCATTGAGGAGCAATATGAATGGTTTAACCCATTGAGGAATATTACTGTAATGTAATTTTGACTCGTAGAGGTTATTATGTGATTTGGCCCCTTGACAAGCATTGTTTTACAATCATGACGAAGTTAAAATTTTGAACTGTTACTGTTTCTACATGTGAACGAAGTGTTTGTATACATGGAAACTTTAAATTAGAGAAAATACACCGATAGTCAAATATGTGACTTCAGCCTGAGGTAGTGAAAGGAAAAAAAATAGGTTGGTATTGTAGCTAAATGTGATATTCACCATCAATTTTAAAATAAAAAATGATCAATTTTTTTGGAAGTCAAAAGGTTTTGGATTATATCGAGGAATTAGATATAAGCTCAAAACATTCTATGAAAATACCCAATGCATCAGTTTTAAATATTTTAATAATTGGGTTTTGAATGAGAAAAACGAATCATAGAGTTTGTTTTCGTATTAAAATTGTTATTCGAGTAAATAATTTCATATCCATCCTTAAAGGTGTAGTGGATTAAAGGTTTTATTAGATTAAATCGAGCTCGAGTCAAGTTCGAACAATGATTTTGGTTCGAGTAATCAATTGAGTCGAGCTCGAGCAGTGCTGAACTCGGTTAGGTAGACTCGTAAGCCAGCTCAATTGAATTAATAATTTTAATTTCAATATATATTATATATTATTTTTAATTATAATACATATTATAAAATAAGATCTAAAATTATAACTATAGCTTCATTAGTTATGAGATTTTAAGACTAATTAAATAAGTTTTTGAAAATCGAGTCAAGCCGAGCTCGAGCTCGAGCTCAATATTTTCCTTTCGAGCTGAGCTTGAGCTCAAAAAATTGAGTTCGGGCTCGAACCAAAACACAATTCGATTAGTCTTTTAGCTCATGAGCCAAGCTCAAGCACTACTTAACTTAGGTTCGGTTTGACTCGATTCCACCTTTAATGTATCTATCTTTTAACGAGAACGAGGGTTGAAGACTCTTAATGAAATTTAAAGCTTGTTATGAGCAAAGTATTTTAGTTATAAGAATACGCTATGAATATGAACTAATTCTCTCAAGACTCGTGAATTAGGGATAAAGTGCAAGGTCAAAACATGCTGGCTTTAAAACCTCATAAGACACATGGATTATTATGTGTGATATAATATCTTGTTTCTTTTAAGGAGTCATAATTCAAGAGTTAGTTTACTACTAACTTTAGAGCAAGAATTATTGACTTACTAAATTAAGACATCATTACTTTTATTATGCACAATAGTTCATATAATTTAATTCTCTTCATTTTTTTTTGGTTTAAAATGAGAAAGGATATTTATATATTTATTTAAAAATAAATAAATAAATGTGGGCGTTAGATGGCTAATCACACTAGCAATTGGCCCATTATTAGCAATTTTTCACATGAGAGTTAAAACGGATTTATGCCCATATTTATATTGATAATTGTCCTAATTAATGAGCTTGTAACTCTTTTAACACAAAAGTCCAAAACAAAATAACTTCACTTCTCGTGATAATACAATAATTCAATTTTCCTACATATTATATATATATATATATATATATATATATATTACATATTCTTATAAAAAAATGTATATTATATACATATTAGATTCTTATTATATATTGGGCAGAGAAAGGTTGCCCAACTTTGCCCATTGATACAATGCGGGTATTGTTAAATTACATCTACAAGAGAATGTTGGGCTTTTGAATTTTGAAGAGATGCTATCACGAGAACCGTTGTATTGGTCAAGTTTACTTTTGCAGTGACTAGCTATTGATTTGTACCTTAGTGTCGCGTTATAAGTGATGTTTTTCTATTATTTTATTTTATATTTGTTATGTACAAGAGAGATTTTTGCCTGAAAAAATTAAAGAAATGAGAGATGCTTAGCCATGGGTCGTAACAATTGGGTTCGAGTCATATTGAGTTTTTGATCATTCGAGTTATAGATTACTTCAGATCGAGTTTAAGTTATTTCAATCTCGAGTTGTATTGGGTCTCAGGTCAGATCGAGTTTGAGTCATTTCAAACTCGGATCGTATCGGGTCAGATCAACAAAATAAATATTTATGTTTAATTAAAAAAATATTTTACTTGCATATCAAATACGTGAAAATTAATTAATAATAAATCAAAACTTAATTTTTTAGTACAATATGTAATGTTATGATTCTTAGTCCAAAAATTCAATTTTAAATGATCTCAGACAATTGGTCCATAAAAATATTCTCACTAGTAACGTCTTATACTAAATTTTAGAGATTAAATTTCATATAATCACTTTATTCCGTTATATTTTTTAAGACAATTAAAAATAAAATTTTATTGTGACTTAAAGAACAATGTAAAATTTACTATTCGTATTGATTTTTTATTTGAAATTAATGAGATTACTCATATTAATATAATGTTAGAACCATGCATATCAACACATGTAAATCAATAATTAATTAATTATTATATAATTTTTTTTATTTGACAACTAATAAATTAATTATTATCTCAGTTTTAGAAAACAAATTGTTTTTTTTATAAATATATATATTTTAAGTCATTTTGGGTCTGGTTGTTTCGAGTTTGAGTCATTTCAGGTTTTCGGATCGTTTCAGGTTTTTGGTCATTCGAGTCGGGTCGGGTCGGGTCATATTGAATTCAGATCATTTCGAGTTTCGGATCACTCATGTTAGGGTCGGATCGGGTTTGGACCGAATTCATGTCATATTATTTTGATATATTTTCGGATTGAATTTTTAGATCGGGTCAAATTTTATCACATCTACCATATATGGATATTTTCGTTGGATCTTCCCATCCGCTTAAGATATTTATTTAATATTGTAAATCATTTGTCTTCTTTAGCATATTCTATGGTCATAAAGACTTGGTCCTGGAAAAGTCTCTTTGTTATTTACCTATTCACTCTATACTGCTATTTTAGCGATTAAGCAAAGGATCGGTTAGCGTCATGTTCAACAACCATTAAACAAAATTAAAACAAGAGGATATTGGAATGAAAACTTGATCATTATGGTACTACAAATGGATGCATTAGAAATTGACAGAAGCTTAAATTCAGCTTAGCAAAGCCTTAATCCCATCCAAGTGAGGAAACTTTTCTATTCTTTTCTAGATTTCGATTTCTTATACCTCATTATGGAGTGTTTACCTGGTGGTGACATTATGACATTACTGATGAGAGAAGATATTCTTTCCGAATATGTTGCATGTTTTTACATAGCAGAGAGCATTCTAGTTATTCACTCAATTCATCAACACAACTATGTCCATAGGTATGCCAATTATGTAACTAGGTATTGTATTATACTAGTTTCTGTAATTACCATCTGTTTGTGTGTGGTTTGGGATGGCTTCAACCCCCTGAAGGACAAAACAAATAATATATTACCTATTACAAGGTATGGCAGGCCTCGTTTCATCTAGTGTGAGGATATCCTCATCCACCACATAAGTTTGTCAAAGACTTATGTTCAGCCAGAGGATTGTACTTGGTAATGAATGGATTGTTTATGTTTTTTCAAAATAAACTTGGATTTTAAGTTGGTGATGTTTTAGAAAATCAAAGTAAAGGAGAAAAGAAAAGGAAAAACCAATTTTGGTTTATGAGAGTTGATTTAGTTGACTGAATAGTATATACATTCGATTGAATGAAATTTTCAGTCGATTGAATGAAAGACCCAATCAATTAGATGTTCAAAAATTTGAATTTTCATAACATTAAATAACAGTTGCTCGTGAACGAGAGTGTCTACTGAGAAAATACGCTTAGTTAAGTCAGTTGAGTCAGTTTATTACTGAACCAAAGTGTCTATTATGAAAGGACACTAACTAAACACTATAAATATAGTGTTTAACTGTCATAATAACAGATTACTTAAATTATAATCAATTTTTCCTGGATTTCTTTTCTTCTTCTTCTTCTTCTTATTTCTTAAAACATGGTCTGCTTATGTCCAGAAATCTTGCAAATTTTCATAGATAGATTTTCATCATACATAAACTCATAGAAGCTATTATGGTTTATTCTTCAAGAGTGCAAAGTACAGAATATTAACAGAGCTTCATTGTATCTTAGAGGAAATTCGTCGGAAACCTTCTTGCACTAGTGAAGGGCTTGAAAGCCCATGGAGTCAGCCAGAGTTTGAGATCTTTTGGTCGTTTTGAGGAGGTTCGAGGTGTGCTTGCTAATAGTTGGTGTTGAAGTGCTCGGAATTGCAATGGTGATGTGCCTTGTTGGTGAGTTTTCCCTTTTTCTACTCTTATAATGTCTTCTGTAAGTAGTCACCGTGATAGATCTAGTGGTAGTTGTAGTCGTAGCAAGGATAGTGAGGCATTGTCTAGGGAGTTGGATAGAGCCATGGGTTTAGACAGAGTTTCTAGTGAAAGTGAGGCCTTAGAAGATGATAGAGCCCATTAGGGACCATTGGCAGTGGTTCTCTATGAGGCTATGGAAGAGGAAGAGGATTTTTTTTTCAAGGATGAGGAGGATAACATTTTGGCTGAGCTTAGGGGGATATAAGGGTGGAAGAGAGGGTACAATGGTCATTTTGGGTGAATTATGTGTTGTTGTGCGTTTATCTACCTAAATAAATAAGTAAATAATCTTACTTGTTTTACTTGCAAGTGCACAAGGTCAATGGTAACATAGTGTGTAAGTGCGAGATCATTTCCACAGGGATCGGTGAACTTCGATTTAGAATTAGTTTCTTCAAAGTAAAAAGAGAGATAAATGTTGAGTGTGAGTTAATAATAATAAGAACATAGGGCTGTGATATCCACCACTAGTTACACTTTTCCACTAAGTAAGGTACCACTGCTCTAGCCTTATTATGAATACTTAATGGTTGCCAACCTAAGGGCTTGGTCCACACCTTAGGCTATTGATCTCCCTAAGTAACGAGTTAGGCACGGTGTATGCTCTAACTCTTTTCTCTCTTAAGGGATTCAGCATGGGTGTATACTGAGTTGTTCCTTAAGAGAGCATAAAAACTGTGGAGATCGGCAACCACACGAGACCTAGGGCTTGGTCTGCTCCCGGTTTCCCATGTTGATTAACCCAAGAATCCGGTGTGGATATCTTTTGTTACTATTGTTGAACCCAGGACTCGGTCATCCAAATTGATTCAACTAACAAATCCATACCACATGCATAAGTTGATCAGACACACACATATGAGGAATTTAAATACAAACAGGTATTAATCAAGTTAAGCATTTAGACATGGTTATAGGCAAAGGCAATCAATGAATAAATATGTGGAAAAGCATAATTAGGGCTTCAATCGAGCCCCATAAGAGTTTAGTTACACATGCTAAATGAACTACACATTATAACCATAGTGAAACAAAAACAGAAAAATAAAACTCGAAGAAGACTCGGGAGACGAGTCGTTAATTCCTCTCCAAGCTTGCAACTTCAAGTCTCAAACAAAAGGTATGGATTCTGTGTTTTACAAGGCTATATATAGGGCTCTAAGGGTGCCCCAAAACCCTAATTTCCTATTCAAGGTCCGGAGACTTCTTTCCATATCTGGCTCTGCCGCCTCTTGTATGTGTGCGCTCGAGTGTATGCGGGCTGCGCTCGTGCCCTATGCGCTCGATCACAAGGGAGGTGCACTTGAGTGCACCTTGCTGGATTGCAGAACCTCACTTTTTACTTCTTAGAGCTCCAAAATGTCATCTTTTTGTTAAAGCCCTGTGAAAAACACATAAAACATGAAAATGAAATAGAATCTACTAAAATAAATAAACAAAGAGCCTAACAAGCGTAAATTAAGGGGCTTAAATATGACTATTTAAGCACTTATCACACCCTCAAACTTACATATTGCTAGTCCCTTAGCAATACAAAATGAAAGACTATGTCAAAACAAAATTTAAAGATAAATTCATTCTTCACGATATCCAAAAATTTGGGTTGCACATAAAACCATGATGACTGTTCATGAGTAAGCTTATAATAAAAACACATTTTTGTATTGAATAAAGATTTTTAAAAGCTTATGTTACTTGCCTAAGGTTGGCTTAAGGCATCGTAAGTTTGATTTGTGTGTGATGAATTAGTACATAGAAGATGGAGCTTTCAAATAATTTTACTGTATAGTGTTTCGGTGCCCAAACCTCTATCGAATTCCTTATCAAATAGAACAAAAATGGCATAATGCTTGCTTCTTTTCTTTTTCTTTTATTATGAGATTTTTGCCATGTTGAGTTCCATTCAGCTTTCTAATTAACCCTTGTAACGAGTGTTTAGCCAATGACTCCCAAACCAGATGGTTTTAGTATATTAGGTGTAAAGACACTCCTAAGGACTTACTAACTCGAGTCAAAAAAGCTACGGAACTAACAAGTCTTAACGCTTCCAAGTGAAATTCCCACCTTTTGACGTGAACACTCACTGCTTACTGAGACAAGAGGTCTAGTTACTTAGTGGAAAGTTTTTAATGATCATTAGAAGCTTTTTATTCTCTTTTTGCATGATGGACATTTTTTTGATTTGTTTTTCTTATGCGAAAGTGTTTTTCCAACAAGTCATCAGATTACAGTTAGGTCATAGAAACATATACATAAGAATTATATGTCATACCCCACACAAATGCGTGCTAATGTACTCGTGTCAGATCTTGATCAAACTCATGAATTCTTAAGTACCTTGAGGTAGGTTACTAAACTTTTAAAATTCCTATTATAGAACTATGTGTTCTAAATTTTAAGCTTCCTAATGACATTTTATCATATTTTTAAATCAACTGAAATTTTTAACACAAAATGAGCATGTATTTATCTTTTCTAAAAAAAAAAAATTGGGACCTAATGTGTGCATGTGTTTCAAGTGTGTGCATATGTCAGTGTCTCCCACTACCCCCAAACTTAATATACACATTGTCCCCAATGTGTATGTGGCATGGAGAGATCCGACCTAGGAGATGGAGAACTAGATTACGTGTATTGCTCATAACACGCCCCCAAACTTGAACTGGATGCACGCACTAAGTTCTTGACAAAGAAAAATAACATTGTGTTGGAAAACAAGAAATATGGATAATAAACATTTAAATATAAACATAAATATTAATAAAAGAAAAATACTATAATGAAAAGGATATGCTTTAGGGTGCCTCCCATGAGTGCTAAGTTTTACATCTTCAACCAGACGAGGTATCCTCTCACTGCTGGTCATCAGGTGGTGCAGTCGAAGAGGTACTGGGTGTAGGAGGTAGGCAATCGAGGATGGCCTGTAGTATCGCCTCTTGTCCTGCAAACCACTCCTTTAAACCATCTATGCACTGGTGCACTAGTGATGTAGCTGTAGAGACCTTACCTCGAAAGGAAGACAGCTCAGTGAGAAAGTGCTGGGTCTCAGTGTGTCCCATGTCCGGACAGTCCTCCTCCCTCGGAGGGCTCATTGTCGGGTGCTCAGTGTCTATAGGATCATCCGCTACAGGCTCAGCAATAGGAATCGACATCTAGGGTCCATGGGGCATGTGGGACTGGCTGAGGCTCCACTGGACCCTCCCAAAGAATGGATCATCGCTAACTGGCCCATCTATAGAGGAGCCTCTAATCCCCTTATTCTTGAAGATATGACTGAGTAAGAAGGGGAAAGAGAGCCCCCAGGTGTTAGCTGTGGTGGTCTGTCGGTTATGCACACTGTCCCAGAACTTGTGTATCTGACTCTATATGACTGCTAGGATGGAGTACCAGTGACCCCGGTGAAAGGCATAGAGAGCTTGTAAAAACTAATCCCTCATCTGTGTCTTGTGCCCCAAAGGACACGCGTTACGCTGGAGGACGGAGTCTACGAACCATAAACGGGGAGGTAACCTCGACTGGCTCCCCGTATTATTGTGCCAGTCCACATACTGGCCCGCACACATGTCCTAAATGATGTGTGGTAGATGAAACGGGTCGGGCTGATCTTCCATATGGATGTCCTCCGAAGAGGACTCATCACTACTATGGAGGGAACTGGCGATGTCGACGGTGTTCAGCTCTATGAACCTGCCCTGGACTGAGGATGATAGAATCTCTGGTATGGTGCAGTCATAGGTCAGGTTCTCGTAGAAGCTGACCATGAATCTAGTGTATGTCGTCAAACAGACCGGCTTGAACAACCGCTTGAGACCCCGATTCTTGAACTCTTGGACCGCCCATCTTGTGGCATCAGACTCTTAAAGTCCTCATTTATGTTAAATGTAGTCTCGAACAATATTTCACGCTGCTCGAAACTGGGTCGGGTGGCCTGGTGGCGATTGGAGGAGGCTTAGGAAGTGGAAGCCATGTTCTGTTGTCTGAAACTGTGGTTACTGTCAAAATTGTGCTCAATCACAGGCTGTGTGCACTCAATCACACTAGAGGACGTGCGCTCGATAACAGGTGGTGGGCGCTCGAGCGCACTGACTCAAGCAATTTGTCAAAAAGTTGTTAGGCAACAAAAACTCGAAGCTATGAGAATTATACAAACTCAATTGCAATCTCCTGCAAATGTCATAGATAGTCACAACATATGGTATAAATATGTAAATAGTATAATGCAAATTCAACCGTGTGTGACTTCGTGCATCTAAATGGAAAAGAACATAAAAATGGGGATGGGCATACCTTGTGGGTACGGGGAAAGAAATGTGTGTGGGAGTGGATGTAGACTGATGATGAGTGAATGTAATGTGGGATGGGGAGTTGTATCTTGACAGGAAAAAGAAATGAAATAAGAGGTTGAGAGGACTAGGGTGTGTAGAGTGACTTGCGAAGTTGAGAGGTGAAAGTGTGAGAGATGGAGTGAGATAGTGCGATTGAGCGTAAAGGGTGAGAGTGAGGGGAAATTTTTTTTAAAACATCACGTGGCCTTTCTACCCCGAGTGCACTCGAGTGCATTGTGAGGTGCGCTCGATCGTACTTGTGCGCAAGTGCGCAGTGTTATGCGCTCGCGCGCAATAGAGTGCAGGGCGAGAGTGCGCTCGAGCACAAGGTAGAAATTGTGAATAATACTAAAGCATAAAAGGATTACAATAATGAAAGGAACTAGGAGAATAACTAGTAATGATACAACCATACAATACTTTTTAGTGGCCTCAATACCACTAACCTTAGTAGAGGCACTTGAGCTACATGATTGTCAAAGGTGGAACGGCTCAAGCAGTCTCTTGATGTAGTGCTATTCTCTTTGAAGGGGGCACTTAGAGCCCACATCAAGTGGTTCAAGTGAACTTGACAGCTGCTGCCTCTCTAATTTTGGTACCTGGACAATAAAATATTGAAAAACAGTATTAATAAGTTCAGGATTTTCAACTTGAGGGTTATACTTACTTGCAGGCTTTGGTGTGTTATTGATGGGGTGCATAGCTCTATCGATGTCTTTAATCACATTGTCATCCTCTGGCCTAATGTCCAATCTTGTGTCATCATCGTTAGGGATGGTCTCCACTGGATCAATGTGATGGTCCTGAGAAACTTGCTCAATAACACTTTGAATTAAGCTTCCATTAGAGTATTCATTATCATCTTTGGTTGATTTTAATGTATTAAATATTTTGAATTCTATTTCCTCATCATTTACTGTCATAGTGACAATGCCCCTTTTTACACTAATATTTATGTCAGTGGTGATCATAAATGGTCTTCTTAAGATGATGAGGAGTGGTAATGGCATGTGACATTCTTCTATATCTAAGACAATAAAATCAGCAGGTAAAATAAATTTACCTACTCCTACCAAAACATCCTCGAGAATACCTCTCGGTCGTTTGATGCTTCTATTAGCTAATTGCAAAGTGATGGAGGTTGGTTGAAGCTCCCCCAAACCTAGTGTCTCGAATACACTGTATGGAAACAGATTGACACTCACTCCTATATCCAATAGTGCATGCTCGAACAGCTGGTCACCTAGCCTGCAAGGAATGGTAAAACTACCTGGATCTTTTAATTTTGGTGGTAGTTTTCTTAATAGCACAGAACTTACCTCTTCGGTCAAGGCTACTATCTCATATTCCTAAAACTTCCTTTTGTTAGTGCAACAATCTTTTAAAAACTTAGCATAAGCAGGAATTTGTCTAATTGCATCTAATAAAGGAATGTTTATTTCCACCTTTTTCAAAGTTTCAAAAATGTCAATTAGTTTAGTCTCTTTCTTAGGTTTTACTAACCTTTGAGGGAAGGGTGGAGGTACATTTACCTTTTCCATCTCACTTACCTTAGATGTGGATACTTTATCTGGAGATGCTCGTGCAGGCTCATCGATGCCTATGATCATTCCACTTCTCAGGGTTGTCACCACATTCACTTGTTGATGTCCTATTGGATTAGGTAGTGGTTGGGAGGGAAGCTCACCTTGCTTTTTACTACTCAGTTCCTTGGCCAGTTACCCCATTTGTACCTCTAGCCCTTGGATGGCTTGATCATGTTTGGTAGTGGTTTGTCTCATCTCAGTCCGAAATTGTCTAGTTTCTTCCATGAATTGTTCATGTGAAGTCATTAATTGTTGCTGCTAAGTTGCTAATTGCCTCACAAAACTTTCGAGGTCATTTTTCTTTGTCTCGGGAGCTGAGTGGGCTGCTGGTTGGAAGTTTCTTTGCTGCCCTTGACTGTTCTGATTATCGCTCCAAGAAAAATTCAGGTGATTCCTCCATCCAAGGTTGTAGGTGTTTGTATAAGGATTGTTCTTTGGCGGATAGTTGTTTGGTCCCATGAAGTTTGCTTACTCATGATCTGCAGATGAATACAATGGACATGTATCAGTATTATGATCAAATTGGGAACAAATAGCATATACCTGGAGTGGTGTTGCTGGTGGGTTAGATGAGGTGTTCTGAGTAGCCATGGCTTTAACCAACAAGTCTAGTTTCCTTTCCATAGCAGCTATCTGAGTAGACGATCCTCCATTTAAATTTACCTCATACATACCCTTACTCTTGGTTACATGTCTTCCTCGAGAAGAGAACTGCTGAGTGTGTTCACTTAGGGTTTCGAAGAGCTAAATAGCATCTTCGCTGCTTTTCTCCATCAGCACTTGATAGGTGCTTAAATATTCATATTTAAGCCCCTTAATTTACATTTTTTAAGTCCTAGTTTATGTTAATGTAGTCCATTTTACTTCATCTCTGTGTTTCACATGCTTTTGTAGGGTCTTTGAGAAAAAAAGAAGCATTTTTGGCACTTAAAGGAAAAAATCTGGAAATCCTAGAGCAACTGCTGGCTAGAGTGCGATCGAGCGCAGGCTCCGGTACGATCGAGTGCACCAGCACTCGTGCGCACACAAAGAAGGCTCGAGCGCATCATTGTGATCGAGCGCAACACGTATGCGATCGAGCGCACATGGACGGGCGTGAACAATAAAATGGCAAAAACCTGTTTTGGAAATAGGGAGGTTTTGTGTTTTAGGAAGTTTAGGGTTTTCAGAGTCTTCTAGGGTTATTCAACCCCTATAAATACACAGAAAAGACATCCTTCTTTTTATCTTTTGCTTTAGCTTGAAGTTGTAAACTTTAGAGAGGAATTGACGACTCGTCTCCATAGTATTCTTCGGGTTTTATATTTTATGTTTAGTTTATGTTATGATGTTTATCATAGACAGCATGTGTAACTAACTCTTTATAGGGCTCGATTGAAGCCCTAATTATGCTTTCCCTACATATATATGTATATATATGTATATATGTATATATATATATATGTATATATTGAATTCCTTATATGTGTGTGTCTGATCAACATATAAATGTGGTATGGACTTGTTAGTTAGATCAATTTGGATGACCAAGTCCTGGGTCTGACATTAGTAACAAAAGAAATCCACATCAGTTTCTTGGGTTGATCAACATGGGAAACCAGGAGTAGATACCATACCCTAGGTCCTGTGTGGTTATCGATTTCGATAGGTCTTATGCTCTCTTAAAGAACAACTCAGTAAATACCATGCTGAATCCCTTAAGAAAGAAAAGAGTTAGAGTAGATATCATGCCTAACTCGTTGCTTAAGGAAATCAATAGCTTAAGGAGTAGATACCATGCCCTTAGGTTGACAACCATTAGGTATTCATAGTAGGGCTAGAGTATTGGCATATTACTCATTGGGAAAATATGATCAGTGGTGGATATCAAAGCCCTATGTTCTCATTATTATTAATTCACATTCAACAATTATTTTAATCTTCTTTTATTAAGAAAATGATTCTAAAACGAAATTCACCAATCCCTATAGAAATGATTTCGCACTTGCACACTATGCTACTGTTGACCTTGTGCACTTACAAGTAAAACTCTAAGGTTATTTGTTTATTTATTTAAGTAGATAAACGTACAACAAATTTTTGGTACCGTTGCTGGGGATTGCGCTTAAATTTCTTTTTAGAATTACTTTTTCATTTAGTTTAATCATTATTTCCTTTTCATTTTATTTCTATTTTTGTCAAAAAATTTAAGTTTCTGTTTTCATCTTATTTTTATTTAATTACAACCCTAATCGAATTCTTTCTATTTTCTGTTTTAGGCACTCCAGGAGAGCTCTCTGTGCCATTTGCGATCGAGCGCACCCTTCTGTGCGATTGAGCGCAATTGAGGCAGAGAGTTACTCGAGCAGCAGTGTTTGACTGCTGTACTTAAGTGACTGCCACAGATTCATGCACGAGCTTCGATCCAAGCATCCAACGTTCTTCCCCCTCGATACTGAGCTTGAGTGAATGATCCGACAAAGGCTTAGAGACAACTCGGAAGAGGTAGAAGAAGGAATTGAGGAAAAAGTACCAATAGCGGAACAGATCGACAATCAGCAACCACCTGAGCGGAGGCCGATGAAGCAATCCTTCATCCCACAGAACCTCGATCAACCATCGTGCATTATATATCAACCTGAGGTGGAAGAAAACTACACATATCTGCATAGATACTCAGTGCATTGACTCATTTTAGGTGTACACCTAATGAGGACCCACACTTGCACCTTCAAGAGTTCTTCGATCTTTGCAAGTTCCAGCACATCCGAAGCTTAGACCAAGAAGGAATAAGATTAATTATTTTCCATTTTTCCTTAAAAGATAATGCTAAACTATGGTACAATTCTTTGCCTGCAGTTTCTATCCACACATGGGAGGAGTTGGCTAGCAAATTCTTAAGAAAGTTTTTCCCAGCCCAAAAGACGAGGCAAATGAGAAAAGAAATTCAGTCCTTCCAATAAAAGGATGGAGATCTATTTTTTGAGGTCTGGGGACACTTCAACGAGCTGCTACTCAAATGCCCGCACTACAACCTACCTCAAGACGAACTGGTACAAGCTTTCTATGATGGTTTGAGTGATACTAACAAAAATATTGTGGATTCAGGTTGTGGAGGAGTGCTGATGGAGAAAAGCAGCGAAGAAGCGATGGAACTCTTCGAAACCCTAAGTGAACACACTCAGCAGTTCTCCTCTCGAGGAAGACATGTAACCAAAATTAAGGGTATGTATGAGGTAAATTTAAATAGAGGATCGTCTACTTAGATAGCTATTGTGGAGAGGAAACTAGACCTGTTGGTTAAAGTCTGCTCAGAATGCCTCACCTAACCCATCAGCTACACCACTCTAGGTATGTGTTATTTGTTCCCAATTTGATCATAATACTTATGCGTGTCCCTTGTATTCATCTGCAGATCATGAGAAAGCAAACTTTGTAGGACCAAACAATTATCCGCCAAAGAGCAATCCTTATGCAAACACCTACAACCCTGGATGGCGGAATCACCCGAATTTTTCTTGGAGCAACAATCAGAATAGTCAAGGGCAGCAAAGAAACTTCCAAACCAGTAACCCACTCAGCTCCCGAGATAAAGAAGAGTGACCTCGAAAGTCTTATGAGGTAATTGGCATCTCAGCAGCAAAAACTAATGACTTCACACGAATAATCCATGGAAGAAACTAGGCAATTTCAGACTGAGATGAGACAAACCACTTCAAAACATGATCAAGCCATTCACGGACTAGAGGTACAAATGGGGCAATTGGCCAAGGAACTGAGTAGTAGAAAGAAATGTGAGCTTCCCACCGAACTAATACCTAATCCAAGAGGACATCAGCAACTGAATGCTGTGACAACCCTAAGAAGTGGAAAGATGATAGGTGTCGATAAGCCTGCCCAAGCATCTCCAGACAAAGCATCCACATCTAAGGTAAGTGAGATGGAAAAGGTAAATGCACCTCCACCCTTCCCTCAAAGGTTAGTAAAACCTAAGAAAAAGATTAAACTGATTGACATTTTCGAAACTTTGAAAAAGGTGGAAATAAACATTCCTTTATTAGATGCAATTAAACAAATTCCTGCTTATGCTATGTTTTTAAAAGTTTGGTGCACTAACAAAAGGAAGTTTTAGGAACATGAGACAGTATCCTTGACTGAAGAGGTAAGTGTTGTACTATTAAGAAAACTACCACCAAAACTAAAAGATCCAGGTAGTTTTACTATTCCTTGCAGGCTAGGTGACCAGCTATTCGAGCATGCACTATTTGATCTAGGAGTGAATGTCAATCTACTGCCATACAGTGTATTCGAGACACTAGGTTTGGGAGAGCTTCAACCAACCTCCAACACTTTGCAATTGGCCAACGGAAGCATCAAACGACCTAGAGGTATCCTCGAGGATGTTTTGGTAAGAGCAGGTAAATTTATTTTACCTGCTGATTTTATTGTCTTAGATATGGAAGAATGTCATATGCCATTGCCACTCCCCATCATCTTAGGAAGATCATTTATGATCACTGGTGACATAAATATTAGTGTAAAAAGGGGTATTGTCACTATAAAAGTAAATGATGAGGAGATGGAATTCAAAATATTTAATACAATAAAATCAATCAAAAATGATAATGAATATTCTAATGTAAGCTTAATGCAAGGTATTGTTGAGAAAGTTTCTCAGGTCCATCGCACTGCTCCATTGGAGACCATCCCCAACCATGATGACACAAGATTGGATATTAGGCTAGAGGATGACGATGTGATTAAAGACATCAATAAAACTATGCACCCATCAAGAACACACCAAAGCCTTCAAGTAAGTATAATCCTCGATTTGAAAATCCTGAACTTACTGATACTGCTTTTCCCTATTTTATTGACCAGGCACCAAAATTAGAGATGCAGCATCTGTCAAAGGCACTTAAACCACCTGATGTGGGCTCTAAGTGCCCCCTTCAAAGAGAGTAGCACTGCATCAAGAGACCACTTGAGTCGTTCCACCTTTGATATTTATATAGCTCAAGCGTCTCCACTAAGGTTAGTGGTACTGAGGCCACTAACATACAGTATGGTTGTATTGTTCTAAATTTATTGTTTCAGTCTTGGTAAGTTTAATTTCTCTATACATGCTATCATGCGATCGAGCGCACTATTAAATACGATCGAGCGCACCTTCACTGTGCACCATCGCGATCAAGCGCACCATACCACACGCTTACGCATAAGTGCGATTGTGTGCACTCGGGACAGAAGGTCCCGTGATGGATTTAAACATTTCACGCTCTGCCCTCACTCACTCACTCGCACTTTCTCACTCTCACTCACCCACCATTCTCAACCTCTCACCACAAGCACTCCACCACGTTAGCCATCTTATCACCATCACTACCCTACTGTCATCACTATATCTCAACACCACACACCACCACCAAAAACCACCAACCACCACACTCTGCCACTACTCCTTGATTCCAGGTATGCCTATACACAATCTTTTTGATCACACACATTCCCACATAATCACATTCATTATTTCTTTACTAATTCATTGCATAAACACTATATTGTTTGGTTGTGTAGTTATATTTGGTAATGTAGGAAGGTAGGAACAAACTCAGAACTCAAACATCATAAATGGTTTATAAGTCACACACGAGTTGTTCGACAAAATGCTTGATTGTGTGCGATCGAGCACACTATAAACTGCGATCGAGCGCAGAAACCAGGGCGATCGAGTGCATAAAATTGTGATTGAGCACAGATTCCACAGAAACCAAAATCAACATGTCAAAACAGTCTACCTCCACCTCCCGTGCTTCGAACAGCCGTGCTCAATCATCCCGGCCTAGCTCCGAGTAAAGAGAGCTATTATTCGATACCACATTCAATATTGATGAGGACTTCAAGCACATGAGCGTCACTCAATGAGTAGTCCAAGCATTTAGAAATCGGGCATTGAAGAGGTTGTTCAAGCCAGTTTGCTCGACTGCTTACACCCAGCTTATAGTCCAATTTTATGAGAACATGTTATTCGACTGCAGCAGGTCGGGAATCTTGACTTCTTCAGTCCAGGGCACATCCATAGAGGTGACCAATGCTGACATAGCTGCTGCTTTTCATTGCTGTGATGAGTCCCCTCCGGAGGACATCGATATAGAGGAACAGCCGGAGTCTTTTGCCTTGTCCACGATCATCGAGGACACGTGCACTGGCTAGTACGCGGATAGGCACAACAACGCGGTAAGCCGATCAAAGTTGCATCCACGGCTTTGGCTCGTGGACTCCATCCTATAGCGCAATGTGTGCCTATTGGGGCACAAGACACAGAAGAGAGACCAATTTCTATAGACATTATATACCTTCCATAGAGGCCACTGGTACTCTATCCCAGCTGTCATTTGGAGTCAGTTGCATAAATTCTGGGATCATGTCCATGGCCGACAGACCACCACGGCCAATGCATGGGGGCTCCCATTCCTGTTCTTACTATTATACATCCTCAAGAAGAAAGAGATTAAGGGGACCTCCAACGACGGACCAGTGCAAGAACATCCTTTCTTTGTGAAGTTTCAGTGGACACAAAGCCTGTCGCACATGCCTCGCGGACTACTAGCACCTGCACCTGCAATTGAGAGGGTTGTGGAGAATCATATGGAGACAGAGACCCCTGCAATTAGCCCATTGCGAGAGGAGGACCATCCAGATATGGGCCCACTGAGTCTCAGCACTTTCTCGCTGAGTTGTTCTCCTTCCGATGTGAGGTCTCTGCAACTACATCACTAGTGCACCAGCGTATAGATAGTTTGGAGGCACGGTTTGCATGACAAAAAGTGATGCTATAGGCCATCCTCGATCACCTACCTTCTGCACCCAGTACCTCTTCGATTGCACCACTAGATGACCAGCAGTGAGAGGATACCCTGTCTAGCTGAAGACATAAAACTTAGCGCTCATGGGAGGCACCCCACAACATATCCTTTTATTTATCATATTTTTAGTATTTATTTTTCTGTTTATCTTTTGTTTTTCTGATAATTACTTTTAGTATATTTTATTTTCCGGTATTACGTTTATTTTTCATTTTCAGGGACATAGTGGCTACCTCAAGTTCAAGTTTGGGGGTGTGCTACGAGCCATGCCAGCCACTTCGTTCTCCATCTCCTAGGTCAGATCCTTCCATGCTTTTCACACATTGGGGACAATGTGTAATTTAAGTTTGGGGGTATGGGAACACACTCACACACACACTATGTCCCAATTTTTGTTTTTATAGATAAATGCATGTTCATACTGTTCTAAAAAATTTTTGGGTGATCTAAACAAAACAATATGATTTGACTTCATAAGTGAGCTTAAAACCTTGAACACATGGGCTAATAATTAAGTTTTAAACCTTAATCACTTACTTTTAGGCATTTAAGGATTCACAAGTTTGACCTAAACTAACATGAGCACATTAGCACATAATTATGTGGGGTATGACATGTAATTATAATATGTATGTTTCTTCGGCTCGACTGTGAACCAGATGACTTGTTAGATTCACACTTTGGCATAGGAAAAAAAATGTTATTGCTAAAAAAGAAAAGTACTCCTAATGATTAGTAAACAAACTTTCCACTGAGTAATTGGCCCTCTTGCCTCAGTAAGCAGCGAGTATCACGTCAAAAGGTGGGAATTTTGCTCACAATGATCATTAAAAAGAACTTTCCACCGAGTAACTGGCTCTCTTGCCTCAGTAAGCAGTGAGTATAACGTCAAAATATGGGAATTCTGATAGGTAACACTAAGACCACTTAGTTTCATAGCCTTTTTGACTCGAGTTAGTAAGTCCTTAGGGGTGTCTTTACACCTAATGCCCTAAAACCATCTGGTTTGGGAGTCATTGACTAAACACTTGCTACATGAGTCAAATAGAAAGCTTAAGGGAACTAAACTTGGCAACAATCTCACAATAAAGAAAAGAAAAAAACTATGCCATTTTTTGTTGGTTCTAATTGGAAATTTGGTGAAACTTGAGACATCGAAATACTACACATTAGAATTATTTGGAAACCTAATCTTTTATGTGCTAGTTCACCACACACCAAAGTCAAACTTATGATGTCTTAACCTGCCTCATGAAAGTGATTTGCGTTCAAAACTTTTATCATTACAAAGATGTGTTTGTACTTGTTAAGCTTGCTCATGAATGCACATCATGGTTTTTTGTGATACCTAAACTTTTGTGGACACCATTAATATTGGATTTATCTATGTGTCTTTATTTTTTCATTCTAATTTTTTGCTTTGTATTGCTAAGGGACTAGCAATATGTAAGTTTGGGGGTGTGATAGGTGCTTAAATATTCATATATAAGCCCCTTAATTTACATTTGTTAAGTCCTAGTTTATGTTAATTTAGTCCCTTTTACTTCATCTCTGTGTTTCACATGCTTTTGTAGGGTCTTGGAGAAAAAAAGAAACATTTTTGGCACTTAAAGGAAGAAATCTGGAAATCCTGGAGCAGCTGCTGGCTAGAGTGCGATCGAGCGCAGGCCCTGGTACTATCGAGCGCACCAGCGCTCGTGCGCACACAAAGAAGGCTCGAGCGCATCATTGCGATCGAGCGCACATGTATGGGCGTGAACAGTAAAACAACAAAAACTTGTTTTGGAAATAGGGAGGTTTTGTGTTTTACAAAGTTTAGGGTTTTCAGAGTCTTCTAGGGTTATTGAACCCCTATAAATACACTTGTAAAAGCACATAAAAGACATCCTTCTTTTTATCTTTTGCTTTGGCTTGAAGTTGTAAGCTTTGGAGAGGAATTGACGACTTGTCTCCATAGTATTCTTCGGGTTTTATATTTTATGTTATGATGTTTATCATAGATAACATGTGTAACTAACTCTTTATAGGGCTTGATTGAAGCCCTAATTATGCTTTCCCATATATATTTATTTATTGCCTTAACAAATAGCCATGTCATGATGCTTTAATTGATTAATACCTGTTTTATTGAATTCCTCATATGTGTGTGTCTGATCAACGTATGCATGTGGTATGGACATGTTAGTTAGATCAATTTGGATGATCGAGTTCTGGGTCTGACATTAGTAACAAAAGAAATCCATGCCAAATTCTTGGGTTAATCGACATGGGAAACCGGGAGTAGATACCATACCCTAGGTCCTGTGTGGTTGTCGATTTCCATAGGTCATATGCTCTCTTAAGGAACAACTCAGTAGATACCATGCTGAATCCCTTAAGAAAGAAAATAATTAGAGTAGATACCATGCCTAACTCATTGCTTAAGGAAATCAATAGCTTAAGGAGTAGATACCATGCCCTTAGGTTGACAACCATTAGGTATTCATAGTAGGACTAGAGCATTGGTATATTACTCATTGGGAAAGTATGATCAGTGGTGGATATCAAAGCCTTATGTTCTCATTATTATTAATTCACATTCAATAGTTATTTTTATCTTCTTTTATTAAGAAACTGATTCTAAAACGAAATTCACCAATCCCTGTGGAAATTATCTCGCACTTGCACACTGTGCTACTATTGACCTTGTGCACTTGCAGTAAAACTATATGGTTATTTGCTTATTTATTTAAGTAGATAAACGCACAACAGCACTCCTCCACAACTTGAATCCATATATAGTTAGTATAACTTAAACTTTCATAGAAAGCTTGTACCAGTTCATCCTGAGGTAGGTTGTGATGTGGGCATTTGAGTAGCAGCTCGTTGAAATATCCCCAGGCCTCGAAGAATAGATCTCCATCCTTTTTTTGGAAGGACTAAATTTCCTTCCTCATTTGCCTCATCTTTTGGGATGAGAAAAACTTCCTTAAGAATTTTCTAGCCAACTCCTCCCATGTGTGGATAGAAACTGCATGCAAAGAATTATACCACAATTTAGCATTATCTTTTAAGGAAAAAAGGAAAAGAATTAACCTTATTCCTTCTTGATCTAAGCCTTGGATGTGCTAGAACTTGCAAAGATTGAAGAACTCTCGGAGGTGCAAGTGTGGGTCCTCATTAGGTGTACCCCTAAAGTGAGTCAGTGCACTGAGTATCTGCGGAGATATGTAGTAGTTTCCCATGTTGATTAAGCCAAGAATCCGGTGTAGATATATTTTGTTACTATTGTTGAACCCAGAACTCGGTCATCCAAATTGATTCAACTAACAAATTCATACCACATGCATAAGTTGATCAGACACACACATATGAGGAATTTAAATACAAACAGGTATTAATCAAGTTATGCATTATAACATGGCTATAGGTAAAGGCAATCAATGAATATATATGTGGAAAAGCATAATTAGGGCTTCAATCGAGTCCTATAAGAGTTTAGTTACACATGCTAGATGAACTACACATTATAACCATAGTGAAACAAAAACAGAAAAATAAAACTCGAAGAAGACTCGGGAGATGAGTTGTCAATTCCTCTCCAAGATTACAACTTCAAGTCTCAAACAAAAAGTGTGGTTTCTGTGTTTTACAAGGCTATATATAGGGCTCTAAGGGTGCCCTGAAACCCTAATTTCATATTCAAGGTCCGGAGACTTCTTTCCATATCTGACTATGCCGCCTCTGGTATGTGTGTGTTCGAGTGTATGCGGGCTACACTCAAGTGCATGTTTGCACTCTTTCTCTGTACGCTTGATCACAAGGGAGGTGCGCTCAAGCGCACCTTGCTGGATTACAAAACCTCACTTTTTACTCCTTAGAGCTCCAAAATGTCATCTTTTTGTTAAAGCCCTGTGAAAAACACATAAAACATGAAAATGAAATAGAATCTGCTAAAATAGATAAACAAATAGCCTAACAAGTGTAAATTAAGGGGCTTGAATATGACTATTTAAGCACTTATCATGTGCCAAATAATCTGGAGGTAGAGGAGCTCGAGGTCATCAGGCGTGTGTACTGGATTTTGGAAGAGTACACCCTGAGGAATGCTAGTGTTGGGGAGAGGGTCTACGATGTCCTCCTGAGTCAAGCACCTTTCAAGATATGTGTGTACGAACAACATATGAGATTTGGGCTTAGATTTCCACTCCATCCTTTCCTCTTCTCGATGCTTAGATACTTCGATATAGCACTGTGTCAGCTTGTACCCAATTCTATGCGTCTAATCATGGCATTCATCTATGTTTACATGAAAGTGAATGGGGTTAATGAACATAAACGTTTTTAAAGCCCACTTCCGGATCAGTAAGCATGGTCAGCACGGGTGGGTCGTGATTAACTCTAGAGCTAGGAAGAGGCTGTTGAAGAAGAAGCCCACGTCCATCAAGTAGTAGAAGAAATCCTTCTTCTACATCTAGAGCGAGAAAATTTTTAGGGTTCCGCTGACTTAGAATTTGGACGATGTGGGGAAATGTAAGAAACCACACCTCCTACACCGTGAGCAAGAAATACTGAAAGCTATAGTTATCGCGCCTATTGATGTTAGCATCTTATATGATAATGAGGAGCTGGTGAAACGCGACCTCTGCCCTCGTTGTTCAACCTTAGAGAGTGGTACGTACTTGAAAAATTTTGGAATTTGTCAAAGAATTAAATAGATGGAGTGTTCAGTATCAGGTCTAGTTGTGTGCCGCGGCCCAACCTTGGGTGCCGCAGCCTCCAGCATGTCTGAGAAGTTCAGCACCACCATTCAAGCCATGGCTCAAGGTGTGCGTGCCGTGGCATGGCCCTATGCGCCGTGGCACAGCCCACCCAAGCCGTGGCCTCCAGCATGGCAGCAAGGTTCCCCCCTCCTGAGCTACGACATGCCTTGTTCTGAGCCGTGGCACGAAGGCACACCTAATACATGATATTAGGCCTTCAGCTGGTGCATTAGTTCTTTGGTTAAAATGCACAGGATCACTTAGACTCTTAGAGAGCCATGAGTCCTTGGTTCTTGAGATCTAAGGGTTGAGATTGATCTCAAAGATTGGATGAAGTGGTCATTGTTCTATATAAAGGGTCTTCTAATAACAAGTGAAGATATAATCTAATCACAAAGGTGTGAGACAAGATAAGTGAGATCAAGTGTGAGAATGTAAAGACATAAAACACAAGAGAGACTTATTAAAAAGAGGCTGGTTGTTTAGAGAGAGAGTAGTATAGATTGGGGATTTAAAAGCTTTGTAATTGGAATTTTCTTAGGAAAATTCCATGGAAACACTTAGTTCTTATCACTTTCTTTTTCTCTTCTTTCGTTCTTCAAGAACAAGAGGGTTCTTGAAGAGGTATTGCTATAATTGTACGAACTCCATTGATTTAGTGCAAAGAGCTCAGAGGAGCTCACAGGGACGTAGGCACATTGCCGAACCTCGATAACAATTGCTTGTGTTCTCGATTATGCTTTGATTCTTGTTTCGGTTTTGTACAAATCATTCTGGATTTGGGTGTTTGGGAAAGATCACAACCTGGGATTTCTTGTGGTGATTTTTTCAACAGTTGTATCAAAGCTCGATTCCAAGAATCAAAGGATTCTTTGGTGGTGACACAGTGGTATCAGAGCTACAAAAACGAGTATCAAAGCTGGAACAGGTGGTATCAGAGCTAGTACAGTGGGTATCCGGGCAAGATCAAAGGAAACTTCTTGGGTGATTCAAGAACAGTGCTGAGATCAAGAGTTGATCGGGTTCCTTAAGTTTAGAATTTGAAAAGAAATTGTGGGTGCTGCATAAATCTTGGAATTTTCTCTGCAAGATGGTTTCAAATTTCATTGTTGAGAAGTTTGATGGAAAGAGAGACTTTGCCCTTTGGAAGCGAAAAATCAAGGCGGTTCCTATGCAACAAAAGGTGGACTTGGCTATTGGAGAAGATGATGATTTTCCAGCAAGTATCATGGAGGTCCAGCAAAATGAGATGAAGAAGATGGCATACAGCACCATCTTCCTGCACATATCGAATAGTGTGACAAGGGAATGTGGAGACACGAAATATCCAGCTGTCATTTGGAATAAACTAGATGAGTTATTTCTTACCAAGACTCTCCTTAATAAGATACATCTTCTTAAACGAATCTTTTTTTTTTAAAATGGATCCTAATAAAGAGTTGCAAGATAATCTTGATGTGTTTAATAAACTAGTTCAAGATTTGGCTAGTTGTAGTATAACATTCCCGGATGAACAATTGGCTGTTATGTTATTGAATTCTCTTCCTGATTATTTTGAAAGTTTGATTAATGCTGTTGAATATGGAAGATATACACTAACTAAAGAAATTATGATCAATGCTATAAGGGCTCATGATTTCAGAGCCAAGATGAGGGAAGTATCAAGTGGAGAAAGGATGTTCATTAGAGGAAGGTCAGCAACTCAGAATGGCAGCAACATCCATTGCAACTACCGGGAGAAACCAAAGAGTAGGGGGCAGAGCCATGGGAGATCACATTCCAAATCGAAGTTTGGAGGGAAGTGATGCTACTACTACAATAAGGAGGGTCATTTCAAGAGAGATTGAAAGAAGATGATGAGAGTGAGAGAGGAAGAAACCATACCAACAATGGAGAGGCTTCGGTTGTCAAAGAAGAATAGCAAGATGATGTTCTTATTGTGTGCTCAAATGTGAGCAGGATACAAGGCAGTGAGAAATGGATCTTGGATTCCGGGTGCACTTATCACATGTGCCCTCACCGGGATTGGTTCAAGAATTTCAAGGAAACCAATGATGGAAAGGTTTTCTTAGGGGACGATACTTCCTGCCAAGTGAGAGGGATAAGAGACATTCAATTGAGGATATTTGATGGAGTCACAAGGCTGTTGCGGAATGTGAGGTATTGTCCAGATTGAAGAAGAAATTTGATCTCATTAGGGCAACTAGATTCCATGGGGTACACATACAAAGCAGAGGGAGAAAATACCAAGGTAACCAAGGGATCTTTGATAGTGATCAAAGTAGCAATAAAGGATGGTCTCTATGAGATGATCGGAGAGATAGAAATTAAGGATCAAGTAGCAAACTTGATGGCTGAGATGGATAAAGCAGTACTTTAACACAATTTCTTGGGACATATGAGCGAAAAGAGGCTACAAGTTCTCAACAAGAATGGTCTACTTGATGGTGACAAGGTAGAGAAACTTGATTTCTGTGAGAGTTGCGTTCTTGGGAAGCAACATCGAGTCAGCTTCAACACTGGAGTGCACAAATCTAAGGGTATTCTTGACTACATTCATGCGGATCTTTGGAGACCAGCAAGAACACTAACACAAAGAGGTAATCTTTACTTTCTTTCTTTAATTGATGATTATTCTACAAAGGCTTGGGTTTATTTGCTTAAAATTCAATTAGATGCTTTGAATAAATTTGTAGTGTGGAAAAAGTTGTTGGAGACTCAAACGGGCAGGGTAGTTAAGTTGTTAAGAACCGATATTGGCTTAGAATTTTTAATAAGGATTTTGATAAATTCTGTGAGTTAAATGGGATTTTAAGACAAAGAACGGTTGTGAAAACTCCTCAGCAAAATGGAGTTGCTGAAAGGATGAATAGAACCCTCTTAGACAAGGTTAAGTGCATGATAATAGGCTCTGGATTACCCAAATGTTTTTGGGGGGAAGCTGTGTCAACTGTTGCATATTTGGTTAATAGATCACCCTCTAGGGCTGTGGACCTTAAGACTCCCGAGGATATGTAGAGTGGAAAACCCCCTGAG
Organism: Bretschneidera sinensis; assembly: GCA_023935145.1. Taxonomy (NCBI): domain Eukaryota; kingdom Viridiplantae; phylum Streptophyta; class Magnoliopsida; order Brassicales; family Akaniaceae; genus Bretschneidera; species Bretschneidera sinensis. Next base: position 119,915,529 of record CM043700.1, read on the forward strand.
TTAGGCAACCTTAGGACTTTTGGGTGTGCTGTGTATGCACATCAAAAGGATGATAAACTTAGCCCAAGGTCTAGAAAGTGTGTATTTCTAGGATATAGGGAAGAGGTTAAGGGGTATAGGTTATGGTCCTTAGAGCAAAAAGGAACTAAACTCATAATAAGTAGGGATGCCATTTTTAATGAATTGTTATTTCCCTATTTGGAGAAAACTAACTCTGCAAGGGATAGTGGGCAAACCAGCCCAGTTTATGTGGAGCATAGCATCAAGGAAAATTTTGTTCAGGTAGAGCAAGGAAGGTAACAGGGTTCAGACCAGGTAGAGCCCATTAATGAAAGACAAGCTCAAGACACTCAAGAGGAGGCTGAACTAGAAAGGGATGATGCAGCAAATCAGAATGATTATTAGCTCACAAGAGACCAGGAAAGAAGGCTGGTCAGACCACCTTTGAGATATGGTTTTGCGGATGCTAATGTAGCAGCTCCTTATTCAGAATGAGGGAGTGAACCAGAAACTTACATTGATGCCATGGGATGTAAGGATTCGTCAAGATAGTAGCTAGCTATGGAGGAGGAAATGGATTCCTTGATGAAGACCAACTCTTGGGAATTGGTGCTCAAACCAGAAAAATAGAAAGTTGTGGATTGTAAATGGATTTACAAGATCAAAGAAGGGAACACTCCGGGAGATGAAGTGTGGTATAAGGCTAGGCTGGTGGCGAAGGGGTTCATATAAGATGATAAGGATATTGTTAGCAATGGTGGTCCAATTTAATTGGGACGTCGAGCAAATGGATGTGAAAACAGCGTTCTTACATGGAGAGCTTGATAAGACCATCTACATAAAGCAACCTGAAGGCTGTAAGGAAGAAAGGCATGGGGATTTAGTGTACAAATTAAAAAAATCTCTCCATGGCCTGAAGCAATCACCTCGGCAGTGGAATAAGAGGTTCAATTCCTTTGTAACTAGCTTAGGTTTCATGAGGAGCTACTATGATTCATGTTTGTACTACAACAGTCACAATGTGGAGGAAATGGTGATCATCCTCATCTATGTTGATGATATGTTGTTGGTTAGGTGTAGCATAGAGAGGATATGAAAATTGAAGTCTCAACTCAGTTCGGAGTTTGAGATGAAGGATCTTGGTCATGCACAGAAGATTCTTGAGATGAGTATAATTCGGGAAAGGGAGAGAAACAGATTGAAGATTTCTTAGACTTCCTGTATAGAGAAGATGATATCTAAGTTTTCTATTGAAGATAGCAAACCAGTGAAGGTTCCCCTTGCTGGTCATTTCAAGTTCTCTAACGATCAATGTCCAAGATCAAATGAGGGGAAGAAAGAAATGGAAAAGGTCCCTTATTCTAGTGCGGTTGGATCAGTCATGTTCATGATGGTAAACATTAGACCCGACATTTCTCATGCAATGAGTGTTCTCAGCAGATTTATGAGTAATCCCAGAAAAGAGCATTAGCTTGGGATGAATTAGTTGCTGAGGTACTTGAAAGGAAGCTCAGATGTGAGGCTTGTTTATGATAAGAGGGGTAAGTCCATCTGTCTTGAAGGTTATGCGAATTTGGACTATAGAGCAGACCGAGATAAAAGAAGATCAATTACCTCCTACTTCTTTAACTTAAACGGATGTTGTATAAGTTGGAATACTCAGTTGCAGTCGGTGGTAGCACTCTCAACAATCGAGGCAGAATACATAGCGGTAATATAGGCCATTGAGAAGGTTATGTGATGCAAAGGGTTGTTGGAAGAGTTGAAGGTCCTAAAAGAACAGGTGGTGGTGTATTCGGATAGCCAAAGTGCGTTGCATTTGTGTAAGAATCGGGTGTTCCATGAGAAGACAAAGCATATGGATGTTCGGTATCATTTTATTAGGGAAAATATTATAGAATGATGCATTCATGTGGACAAAGTCGCAACAGAAAAAAATCATGCAAATTTAGGCACCAAAGTTCTACCTTTAAGCAAGTTCAATCATTGCCTTGGACTTCTTAGGATTGAAGTCGGTTGATATAGTGACTCATGTTGAGTTTGCATCTTGAGTTTTCTGCACAATGGGTTCGGGTTTAATTGATTAGACAAAGGTAGGGATTGTTGGGATTTATCAAAGAATTAAACAGATGGAGTGTTTAGCATCAGGTTTGGTTGTGTGCCGCAACCCAGCTTTGGGCGCCGTGACCTCCAGCATGTCTAAGAAGTTCAGAACCACCATGCACGCCATGGCTCAAGGTATACGCGCCATGGCCTCCAGCATGACAGCAAGGTTCCCCCCTTCTGAGCCGCGGCATACTCTGTTCTGAGCCACGGCACGAAGGCACACCTGATACATGATATCAAGCCTTCAGCTAGTGCGTTGGTCCTTTGGTTAAAACGTACAGGATCATTTAGACTCTTAGAGAGCCATGAGTCTTTGGTTCTTGATATCTAAGGATTGAGATTGATCTCAAAGATTGGATGAGGTGGTCATTGCTCTATAGAAAGAGTCTTCTAACAAAAAGTGAAGACATCATCTAATCACAAATGTATGAGACAAGATAAGTGAGATCAAGTGTGAGAGTGCAAAGACATAAAACACAAGAGAGATTTATTGAAGAGAGGCTGGTTGTTTAGAGAGAGAGTAGTATAGATTGGGGATTCAAGGGCTTTGTAATTGGAATTTTCTTGGGGAAAATTTCAGGGAAACATTTAGTTCTTATCACTTTCTTTTTCTCTTCTTTCGTTATTCAAGAAAAAGAGGGTTCTTGAAGAGGTGTTGCTGTAATTGTAAGAACTCCATTGATTTAGTGTAGAGAGCTCAAAGGAGCTCATGGGACGTAGGCACATTGCCGAACCTCAATAACAATTGCTTGTGTTCTTTTTTATGCTTTGATTCTTGTTTCGGTTTTGTACAAATCATTCTGGATTTGGGTGTTTGGGAACGATCACAACCTGGGATTTCTTGTGGTGATTTTCTCAACAAAAACCATTTCATAATTTATTTGCTTCTTATTTCTTATACTTATGTTTTTTGCTGAGCAGAAATGGAAGCTATGGCCAAAGCTAGGGAACGGGTGAAGAAAATGGCCCTAGAGAAGAAGAGGGTTGCTCAAGCTGGCAAGTAGCCTACACAAGCCAAAGGGTCGAAGAAGCGACCACGTGCTTATTCTCTTATTCTTATTGATGTGGAGACCTCGAGCCCTTCTGAGCCTCTTATGAGCCAAGAGACATTTTACCCGCTCCTCCACCCAAGCACCCATGCCCTTTGTCCTCGTCCCAAAGGGCCTCTTTGGAGGTTGGGGTCTTTATGCCCAACTGGGTCATAAAGACGGACGACTCAGTGTTTGCTCATACTAGGGTCGCTAGAGAGCACCTCATACTAGGGATCCCTCCACGCGATGTGATAGAGCTCGGGAGGAAGCCCATCGAAAGTCTCTGCTTCGTGGCCAAGGTCTTTACCTCCCAGGTGAGTATTTTACCTTGCTTTTTTTTAATTACTTCTATTCTGCAGTAGCTTAATGCATTCGTTTATTTTTTACCTGAGTCAAGCATAGTGAACGAGATGTCGCGCCGCTGTTTGGACATGACCGACAGGTTATCCAAATGCTAGTAAAAGCTGGATGACAACTATAGGCTTATCCAGTAGCTATAGGGCTATCTGGAAAGAGCGTGTTTGAGCAAGGAAGAAGCTGAACGGGCCAGGATCAAGGCCGTGGATGAGAGAGTGGCAATGCACTGGGAGAAAGATGCTGCCATGGCCTCCGAGAAGAGCCTAAGGAATGAGATAGAAAAGGCCATCGGGAGGGCTGTGGAGGAGGCTATAGCCGACTTTAAGAACTCGTTTTCCTTTCAAGAAGCTGTGGAGGAGGAGGCTGGGCCCTAGTACCTCTAGGGGTTCCTAAAATCCAAAATGAAGGTCGAGGTTCTTTACCTCTTGGTCGACTTCTCGTCCCTTGAGCTTACCGCCTCGGGAGAGGAAGACAGCGCTGTAGCAGATAGATCCAGAGGTGAGGAGAAAGAGGTGTAGGCTCAGCCAATGGCGCTACGAGAAAGGCTGCATCTGATGGGGAGGTTGACCCCTAAGGACTTGTAGCTTTTTCTTCTTCTTTTTTTGTAGTTTGAGGCCGGTAAGGCCTTCCTTATGCTTGTAATTATATTTCTTAATAAAAAAAAATTTTCACCTCATTGCACTTTGTAAACTTTCATTTTTTCGCTGTCCTTTTATTGGTGAGAGAGGCTAAGAGGAGGTAACTTGGAAAATAAGGTGTAGTAGGGGAAAGAGAGGGTTCTTTCATTAATTACTGAGATGTTCACAAGTTACATTGTCAACTCATGCAAAGCACGGAACTCGAAGGGAGTACATTATTGATAAAATTTGTGGAGGCTCTCTACGTTCCAAGTGTGAGGGATGGGCTTGGTATTCAACTCCTCAAGCTATAAAGTGCCTACTGGGCAAACTCTTTTGATGAGATATAGGCCTTCCAAGTTTGGGATGAGCTTCCCCTTTTCCTGAGGATGAGACAATTGGTTTTTTCTTAGAACGAGATCATGTAGCTTAAAGTTTCTTTCTCAGACTTGAGAGTTGTAATACTTAGCCATTCTCTGCTGATAGGCAGCTAATCGAATCTAAGCTTTATCATAAGCTTCATCGATAAGATCAGTGTTCATCCGTAAGGCTTCTTCGTTGTTAGCTTGTTTGAAGTTATTTACTCATAACAAGGGCACCCAGATCTCCAAAGGTATGATTGCTTCGGAGCCATATGCCATGAAGAAATGAGTTTCTCTCGTGAGAGTCCGAGCGGTGGTTCGATAAGCCCACAGTACGTTTGGAAGATGGTTGATCCACTGCTTGTCAGTTTCATCTAGTCTTTTCTTGATACCCTGCAGGAGTGTTCTGTTGGTCACCTCAGCTTGCCCATTAGCCTGCGGATACCCTACGAAAGAGAATCGATGCTCGATGTGAAGCTCTCCGTAGAATGCCTTGAACCAGGCACTGTCAAACTGTTTTTCGTTATTAGTGACCAATATCTGGGTTATGTCGAACCGATACACTATAGACTTCCAAACAAAACCTCAAGCTTGATGATCTGTTATACTAGCGAGTGGTTCTGCTTCCACCCACTTGGTGAAGTAATATATTGCTATGATAACATGTTTTCTATGTCTGGGTGCCCCAATGAAATGACCAAGGAGATCCATTCCCCACATGGCGAAGGGAAATGGGCTGGTGATTGAAGTAAGAGGATTTGTCGATCAGTGGGGCACAGAGGAGTAATGTTTATAGCTTCTACGTTTCTTGACCAATTCTGCGGTATTTCTTTGCATTTTAGGCCAATAATATCTTTGACGAAGCACTTTGAATGCTAATTCCTAGCTCCCCAAGTGATTTACACATACCGCTTCATGGCCCGTGACAATTTAAATAAGACTTCGTGAGATCTTTTTTCTGCAACTGTTCATCTATGACTACGTATCAAGAAGTGCGGGAGATAAGTTTCCTGGCTTCATTCTTCTGCTTGGGAAGTCGACTGTCGCGTAAATACTGGAGGATCAGGTCTGACCATGTCTTTCCTTCAGTCACCGGAAGTACAGGTGCTATATCAATGCTTGGGGTGGCGAGAGTCTCAAGGTAAACAGCTCAGGTTAGCTCGGTCTGTCGAGAAGAGGCGACTCGGGCTAGAGCGTCAACTTTCGAATTCTCAGCCCGAGGAACTTAAGTTAACCAGAACATTCTAAACGCAGTGGTAAGTTTTTTTAGCCTTCTTAAGATATCGAGTGATCTTCTCACCCTAGACTTCAAATTTTTCGTTCATCTGATTTACCACCAATTGCAAGTTACTGTATGTGTCCAGGGCTTCAGAGGCCAGCGCTTTTACTAGCTTCATTCGGGCGAGTAATATCTCATACTCTACTTCATTGTTGGAAGCTTTGAACCCAAATCTTAAAGAAAATTCAATGGTTAATCCGTCCGGACTGTAAAAGATGAGCCATGCTCAACTTCCGGAGCTGTTCGATGACCCATCTACATAAAGAGTCTACTGCGGAATTTATTTGGCTATCTCTGGTTCTAGTGCTTTGCTCGGATCTACCTGGAGCATTGTCTCTACAAAGAATTCTATGAGGGCTTGAGCCTTAAGGGCTTTTCAATGTTTGTACCAGATGTTGAACTCTCCGAGCTCTATAGACAACTTGACCATTCTCCACGAAATGTCCGGCTTATGAAGCACTTATCTCAGTGGCTAATCTGTCAAGAGAATGATGGTGTATGCCTAGAAATACGATCGAATCTTTCGTACTATAATTAAGAGGGCGTACCCCATCTTTTCTATCAGAAGGTACCTTACCTCTAAGTCATGGAGAACTTTGTTAACATAGTATACGGGCTTCTGGACACCTATATCTTCCCGAATCAAAATGGATGCCACTATGTCTTATCTGGTCGATAAATATAGGAAGAGTTCCTTTCCCATGATAGGTTTGCTCAGAAGCGGGGGGGAATCATATACATTTTTAGCTCCTTAAGGGCTTTCTGACAGTCTTCAGTCCAGATAAAGTCTTTTGCCTTCCTAATGGCTCTAAAGAAGGGGAGACACTTCTCTTCAGACTTTGACATGAAGCGACTGAGTGCCGCTATGTGTCCTGCCAGCCTTTGCACTTTCTTTATCGTACAAGGATGCAACGATCCATCCCAGGTTGGCCACCTCCGAGACGATGTCGTCACATTTTGAAATCTCAGCACAACACATATATGCAACAATACAAAACTACATCAATTGAAATTAAAATTTTCATCTAATCCTTAACTCTTCTCAGAGAAGATACCTCATCATCCTCATTCCATAAACAATATATACATATAACAAAATATATGAAAAGATTTTTATTACAAACATTTCTTTCTTCTTTCTTACAATGTTTGAGGACTTGACCACGAGACTTACTTAAGGTAGTTTCTCTGCTATAAGCTCTAAACTCTATATGCCCTGCCCGCTGCCTAAAAATTTTCAACAATGAGGCGTGAGCTTTGATGTGCAAATTTTAAATGCTCGCAATTGCATGAACCACAAATAGTATTGCGATGAGTTTACTCTCGAGGTTGATCTCTCAAGGAATTGCAGTGATTTAAATCCTAAATTACTTTCTTAAAATTACTAAAACAAACTCTGAAATTAAATCCTAATTATTCTATTTAAAAGATTGGTGAAGAGAAAATTGAAATAAAAACAATTAAATAAATTAAACAAAACGAATTATAAAGAGATGAGTATAATCAATGAGAACAATTGAGAGTTTAGCTTGCTATCCAATCATGAATTGGAACATTTGGTGAATATAAAGAATTAATCAACATCTAAGATTATTTGAATTTCCGCTAAGACTAGAGAATGCTATTGATCGTGTTTATTCTTAATTTATAACTAATTAATTAAATCCAATGGATCGTGTTCCTCAATTAATTAGTTAATTTAAGAATAAGGAAAATGCAACCGCCTAAATCACAATTTGATTTGAATCCTGATTTAAATTCCTATTCAAGAAAGCTTAATTAGGTCTAGATAATTTGTCCTCAACCTAATATCGAATATTAACCTTGACTATCAATAATATATGGCCAATCTACAAGCAATAATCAAAGGTATGAGAGATATTGAATAAGAAATGACATGGAAAATTTCATAAAACTAAATTCACCAAAATATCCAAAACAATCAAGGCAGCTAAGCCAAACGCCCAACAATGCATTCAGCCGCTCATGTTTAAATCCCAATCACAGAATTCAAATACTAAGGTTACAAGCATATTGAAGGACAAATGGAGCAAAGATATAATTTCTTCCTGAATTACAAGATGAATCCTCAAATTCTCGAAGCAATTGATCGTCGTCTTCAATATCTTGATAAGCCATCTTGATGAAAGAAACTGTCTCCTCCTTGAATCTCCCAAAACTCCTCTTGATAATATCTCTCCAAGAACTGTCGTTGTCTCCCTTCAATCTATGAGTCTAAAATTCCTATATATAGCTGTATGGAGACGGCTTTGTAGATAAAAAAATTCACCCTAGTGTTTCTGTTCAAGCCGTGTGCTTCTGCTGTTGTCTAGGCCCGGTTCTGTTGCTGTCCACGCCCGGTTCTTCCTAACCTTTGTCTACTAAAACTACCATAACTTTCTTTAGAAAAATCATATTTATAAGTCATAAATTATGCAGAAAATACATATCCGAATCTTTCCAAAAATATATGGCTTGTCTCCTGGTTCTTCCTAAATCAATACAGTTTAATCCGTAAAAATGACATTTCTGTCACGCTGAAATCACGCACAGCCTGACTTTTGTCTTCTAAAATTGGTATAACTTTCTCTAGAAAAATCATATTTACGAGCTGTAAAATTCTCTAGAAAATAGACATCTGGATCTTTCCAAGAATATATGGCTCATCTCCTGGTTCTTCCTGAATCAATACAGTTTAATCCGTAAAAATGGCTGATATGTATGGGCAATTCTGGCAATTTAGTGAAACTCCTTTCCAAATGCTTGTGAACCTATAAAACAACGAAAAACAACTCAAAGTAAAAAACTCCTAAGCTAAACATATAAATAAATAGTTGAAAGACATACAAAATACTAAGACAAATATTCGTTCATCAAATACCCCAAAACCTAGATTTTGCTAGTTCTCAAGCAAAACTAAAAGAAAACATAAACAAAACAAACCTAAAAACTTAAATCAACGAAACCTCCACACCTTAATTCTTATTATGACTCATATCTAGATGTCCTATGCACAATTATGTTCACAGTCTCAACACTTCACAATTCATTGCTCAAATCAAGTACACATCGCACATCCATATTCCAATGCTCAAAACACCTCAGGTTAATTACCCCAAACCTAACGTCAAGAATCCGAATTCGCTTCGACTCTAGGCCTCACAAGATTCACTTATTAAGCACACCGAACCTAGGTTTTAAACACTCATCAAGCATATGCGAATAGAAGTTACATAAACAAGAAATTTCAAATATAAATTCGCATATGAATATGGATATCATCAAAGAACGCTCATATGTTCGCAAAATAGATCTCACGAAAGGAATCAAATGTTAGGATTGCAAAGCTATCACATCGCCTATATCATATCCTAGTCAAACACCTCAAGCAAAACATATTGAGTATGAACCTATGCATAGATGGGCATGGTTGGCCAAACCTGATTTACACCAAAGCTCTTCCTTTTCAACTTTTTATAAGAACGACTTCAATACCCTTGAAGTATCTCAGGTCCTCTTTCTTGTTTAACCAAATCCCTTTTTGACATGTTTCTCATATATATATATATATATATATATATATATATATATTCTTTTTTTTCTTTTTTTAATAGGAATTTGGATCTTTCTCCAGAGACAGTGGCAACTAGGGCATATAACGATAAGCACATACTCAAACTTCTTACTCAAGTCATTCAACTAAAATAATGAGAATACACAACATGATACTTCAAGTGAGTTATATAATCTTAGCATTCAATGTAAAACCTATAAAGATCATCTAACAATTAAGGTCATAACGAAAAGTGTTTAAGAGTACTAAGAAACTAACTCTCAGAATAAAACGCTTATGGCTCAAATAACTCACTAGGTAGTCTCCACTATTTGATTCTCAAACATTAGGTCTAGGTTTATCTCAGTATCAACATCAAAAGCACAGTCTATGGAATATGAATATGCATAAATCCTCACAACAACTTGTCAATGTTAAAGAAACTGAACTCAACGTGCATAAAAGACTTGATTACTAACCATAAAACAAATTGTAGCATGAAAATTTTGTCTCAACAAGTTCTAATTGCACCCTCAAATCTAAATTAAACATTGTCCTCAATGTATGAAATCAAACACACATTTAGAAAAATATTTAGAAGGGAACAATGAAAATGAAAGAACAGAAAACATACTCTATCAAATGGGTGGGTTGTCTCCTACTAAGCGCTTTTTTTAATGTCTTAGCAAGATGTTGGTTGAACTTATTCAAGATCGCGCACCTCAATGCACTCAACAACCCCGTTCTCATGGACTCCTTCCAAGTAAGGCTTCACACGATGCCCGTTGACCTTGAATGTCACTTAAGTCTTCGGGTTCAGCAACTCTACCGCTCCATGAGAAAAAACGTTGACTACCGAAAACGATCCGCACCATCTTGACTTCAATTTTCCTAGAAATAATTTGAAATGAATGTTAAACAAAAGAACTTTCATTTCAGGATAAAGAGACTTACGGATAAGGCCTTGGTTATGGTAACGCTTAGTGCGTTCTTTGTAGATCTTTGTATTCTCATAGGCTTCATCACAAATCTCTTCTAACTCATTGAGTTGTAGTAACTGCTTCTCTCCTGCCATTGCCATGTCCATGTTCAACTCCTTGATTGCCCAATACGCCCGATGCTCAAGTTCAACTGGTAAGTGGCATTCCTTTCCAAAAACCAACCGATAGGGGCTCATCCCAATGGGTGTCTTGTATGCCATGTGGTATGCCCACAATGTGTCATTAAGTTTGGTTGCCCAGTCCTTCTGTGATGGTCGCACCATCTTTTCCAGAATGCCCTTGATTTATTGATTGCTTACCTCAACTTGACTCGAAGTTTGTGGGTGATATGAAGTCCCCACCTTGTGTGTGATGCTATATTTCTTCAATAACCCGTCACAGAGTTTATTGAAAAAATGGGTTCCTCAATCACTGATTACGGCCCTCGGTGTCCCAAACCTACTAAATATCACATCCTTCAAAAATTTCACAACATAGTTAGCATCATTAGTTCGGGTTGGTATAGCCTCAACCCATTTAGACACATAATCAACCGCAACTAATATATATTCATATCCAAGTGAATGCGGAAAAGGACCCATGAAATTAATTCTCCAAACATCAAATAATTCAATGACAAGATTGTTAGTCAGAGGCATCTTATTTCTCTTTCCAATACTACCAGTCCTCTGACATTTATCACAACGCATGCAAAACTTATGAGCATCTTTAAAGAGAGTTAGCCAATAAAATCCAGATCGCAATACCTTGAGGGCCGTTTTCTTACCTCCAAAGTGACCCCCACAATGAAGTTTGTGGCAAAAAGAAAGAATGCTCTCATGCTCAGCCTCAGGCACACATCTCCGAATGATTTGATCTTGACCAAATTTGAACAAATAAGGCTCATCCCAAAAGTAACTCGTGCAAGAAGACAAGAATCTCTTCTTTTCTTGAAAATAAAGGTTAGGTCGTAAGACACCATAAGCAAGATAATTTACGATATCAGCATACCATGGCTCTTGACTTATAGCAAATAATTGTTCATCGGGAAAAGTGTCAACAATTTTCTTATCTTCTTCTTGCTTATATGAATCAAAGTCCGAAATTAACTTAGAAAGGTGATCTGCAACAACGTTCTCACTACCTTTCTTATCCCTTATTTCTAGGTCAAATTCTTGCAAAAGCAAGACCCACCGAATTAGTCTTGGCTTAACATTTGGCTTACTTAATAAATGTCTCAATGCCATATGATCTGAATGCACAATGACCTTAGACCCTACCAAGTAAGGCCTGAACTTGTCTAATGCAAACATGACAGCTAAAAACTCTTTTTTCATGGTGGAATAGTTGAGTTGGGCATCATTAAGTGTTCTACTAGCATAGTAGATCACATGTGAATGCTTATCCACTCGTTGCCCCAAAACAGCCTCTATAGCATAATCAGATGCATCACACATAATCTCAAAAAGAACTTACCGGTTAGGTGCCATGAAAATAGGTGCCATTGTCAACTTTTCTTTCAAAGCATTAAAGGCGAAAAAACAATCATCATTAAAAGTAAAAGGAACATCTTTAGACAACAAATTACATAATGGGCGACTTATCTTAGAAAAATCTTTGATAAATCTCCTATCGAAATCTATGTGTCCTAAGAAACTCCTAATCCCCTTAACCGACGTTGGGGGTGGCAGTTTAGCAATTAAGTCAATTTTAGCCTTATCTACTTCAATATCTTTACTAGAAATCACATGCCCTAATATAATGCCCTGTTGTACCATAAAATGACTCTTCTCCCAATTGAGTGTTAAATTACACTCAATGCATCTTTCAAGTACCAAAGTCAAATTATGCAAACAATTATCAAATGACATAAATACCTCAATGAATTTCTCCACTATATCCGAGAAGATTGACATCATGCATCTTTGGAATGTGGCTGGAGCATTGCATAGGTCAAACGGCATTCTCCTAAAGGCAAATGTCCCAAATGGGTAGGTGAATGTTGTCTTCTTTTGATCCTCCGGCGCAATCAGCACTTGATAATAACCTAAAAGACCATCAAGAAAATAGTAAAAATCATGCTCTACTAGTCTTTCCAACATCTTATCAATAAAAGGAAGTGGAAAAATGATCCTTTCTAGTAGCTAAGTTCAGTTTCCAGTAATCAATGCACATTCTCCATCCTGTAGTCATCCTAGTGGGCACTAGCTCATTCTTCTCATTTCGCACCACTTTAATCCTAGACTTTTTAGGCATAACATGAACTGGACTAACCCATCTACTATTTGAAATAGGGTAGATAACTCCTGCATCCAGGAGTTTTAAAATTTTTTTCTTCACTACCTCTTGTAAGGTAGGGTTTAGTCTCCTTTGAGCTTTTCTCACAGGTTTGGTACCATCCTCTAAAATGATCTCATGCATATATATAGTAGGACTAATACCCTTGATGTCACTTATACTCCATCCTATGGCTCTTCTAAGTCTGCTAAGCTCCTTCATAACTCTCTCCTCTTGGGTTTGGGTCAAAGTAGATGAAATAGTCACATGATATATGTCTCCCTCTCCCAGATATGTACTTAAGGTGCTTAGGTAACTCTTTAAGTTCAAGCTTAGGTGGAGTAGTATCTTCTCTAGGTAGGGAACTTAGTAATTCTAAAGGTTTGCTAGACTTTTCTTGGGGTGACACTAGTTTGCACTATCTAACATCTCATGATACCCTTTAGTCTCATCTTCTAGTGCTTCCTATACTCTCTCAGTTGTAAGAGCAACTTCAAGCTTGTCCCATATTTCTGTCTGCAAATAAGTATCATAAACAAATGAGTCCACATAATCAATAAAAGAACACTCATCGTTAGTAAAAATAGAAGAATGAGTGGTTAGAGAATCAAATACTTTAAATTGTACAGTCTCTTCCAAGACTGTCATCATTAACCTCCCATTATAGACATTAATAATAGTCTTGGTTGTGACCATAAATGGTATACTAAGAAGAATTGTGTGCTCTTTATCCTTAGATGGGGTTCCTTCCATCTCCAATACCACAAAATCCATAAGCATAATCACTTTGTCTACCTACACCAATATATCCTTAACTATTCCTTTAGGATATTTAATTGACCTGTCAGCGAGTTGAAAGGACATTGTTGTTGACTTAAGCTCCCCCAAACCTAGTTGCAAGTATATCGAATATGGTATAAGATTTATACTTGCTCCTAAGTCTTGCATTGCTTTGGAGACCTTCTTGTTTCCTATTGTGATTTTGATGATGAAACTTTCAAGATCTTTCAGCTTAAGTGGCAAGCTTTGTTGGAGCATCACACTAGCAACTTCTGACACCATCACTTTTTCGTTCTTCTCATATTTCCTCTTTTTGGTGTTAAGTTCCTTAAAGAATTTTGTATAAGATGGCACATTCCTGATAACATCCAAAAGAGTCAAATTAATGTTCACTTTAGAAAGCATATCAAAAATATCAGAAAATTGCTTATCCTGTTTAACATCTTTAAGACAGTTTGGATAAAGAATAGAAGGTCTGTAAGGCTCGGTCGCCTTGTGTAGTGTCGTGAAGAAATATGGCTCATTCTTCTTGCTCTCATAAGATGTTTGAGAAGATTATGGATCTTCAGCTGGATTTTCTTTAGGAGCATCATGCTCCTTTTGCTTTTCAATTGATTTTCCTGCATAATGTGGCAAGTCATAAGAAATTTTATCATCGGCATTGTTGTTAAGAATTTTACCACTTCGCAGCACTATGATAGCCTTTGCTTGCTCGGGTTGGCTAGGCAACTTCCCTTTTTGATGTACTTGCAATTGTTCCACAAGTTGCCCAACTTATACTTCCACGCTCTTCATTGATGCCTCTACGGAATCTAACCTTTGGTTGTGTCTCTCATAGGTCTCTTTGCTAACTTAAATAAAAACACTCAAGTTCTCCTCCAAATTTGGTTTTCTAAGCTGATTAGGTGGTGCAACTTGGTTTTGATATTGAACCGATCTTGAACTTTAAGCATATGCCGGAGTATTGTTAGTCTTCCAGGAGAAATTGGGATGATTTCTCCACCCAGGGTTGTAGGTGTTAGAATATGGATCATTCCTTAGCCTAGGTTCATAAGACTCTATTGCATTAACTTGTTCTTATTCATTTCCTGCATAAGATTCATAAGACAAAGAACAAGTGTTAGTACCATGACCAAAAACCCCACAAACTCCACATACCTCATGATTGGGCTTGTTTGTGGTAGTGATAAGTTTGACTTGTTTGGTTAACTCTGCAAGTTGCATTGCCATATCGTTTTTGGAGCTCAATTCATTAACCCCAAATCTTCTTCCTCTTACACTCTTTTTTTGGGAATTAGCACCCAACATCTCATATAGCTCATATGTCTCCTCAACAGTCTTTTCTCCCATGGCTCCACCGACAGCGTTATCAACCGTATATTGACACTGTTGTGTCAATCCGTCATAGAAGAATTGAACCAGTAGCTGCAATGGGTAATGATGATGCGAGCACTAGATTAGAAGCATCTTAAACCTATCTCATGCTTCATGGAAAGGTTCTCCCTCCATTTGTGAGAATGTGGCAATCTTAATTCTCAACTCAGTGGTCTTCTGATGGGAGTAGAATTTGTTCATGAACCGATTGTAGACCACTTCCCATGTAGTCAAAGAGCTAGGTGGAAGAGTCATCAACCACACTTTTTCTCTATCTTTTAATATGTAGGGGAAGCATCTCATCCTGAGTTGATCCTAATTCAGCCCCTGTAGAGGAAAAGTCTGCACTGTTGCATATAAATCCCTTATGAAGGTTAATGGGTCTTCATTTAGAATTCCATAGAATAAAGGGAGCATGCTAAAGTGGATATTTTTTATCTCATAATTTCGTGTTGCTTTCCCCAATTGGATGAAAGATGTGGAAGTGTCGATGATCGGCCTTGCATACTCCTTCATCATAATTTTTCTTTCAGCTCCTTCCATTCTTTCAGGCTCATCTTTTTCTATTCCCTCAAACTTTTCTTCTTTTTCCGTAGACTATAATGTCTCCCTTAGCCTATGGATATCGTCTATTGCTGGCACTAGATTTCTCCCTTGGGATCTTCTACCGTGTATGTACTTGAAGAAAATAAAAGAAAAATTAAGCTACCAGGAATCAAGAGAGTGAAAATCAAGAAACAAATTAATGCCAATTTAAATCAAGAAAATCAAGAAGCAAATAAAGAAAATTTGATGAAATAAAAGAAATAAAAATTATACCTAAAAGAAAGAAAAGAATATAAATAAAAATAAAAATAAAAACAAAGAAAATAACAAAAGAATTAAACGCCAATTCCCCTGCAACGACGCCAAAAACTTGATGTGCAAATTTTAAATGCTCGTAAGTGTACGAATCACAAATAGTATTGCGATGAGTTTACTCTTGAGATCGATCTCTCAAAGAATTGCAGTGGTTTAAATCCTAAATTACTTTCTTAAAATTACTAAAACAAACTCTGAAATTAAATCCTAAACACTCTAATTAAAAGATTGATAAAAAGAAAATTGAAATAAAAACAATTAAGTAAATTAAACAAAATGAATTATGAAGAGATAAGTATAATCAATGAAAACAATTTGGAGTTTAGATTGCTATCCAATCATGAATTGGAACATTTGGTGAATATAAAGAATTAATCAACATCCAAGATTATTGGTATTTCCGCTAAGACTAGAGAATGACATTGATCGTGTTTATTCTCAATTTATAACTAATTAATTAAATCTCACGGAACGTGTTCGTCAATTAATTAGTTAATTTAAGTATAAGGAAAACACAACCACCTAGATCACAATTTGATTTGAATCATGATTTAAATTCCTATTCAAGAAAGCTTAATTAGGTCTAGATGATTTGTCCTCAACCTAATCTCGAATATTAACCTTGACTATCAATAATAGATGCTCAATCCACAAGCAATAATCAAAGGTATGAAGGATATTGAATAAGAAATAATCTGGAAAATTTCATAAAACTAAATCCACGAAAATATCCAAAACAATCAAGACAGCTAAGCCAAACGCCCAACAATACGTTCAGCCGCTCATGTTTAAATCCTAATCACATAATTCTAATACTAGAGTTACAAGCATATTGAAGGAAAAAAAGAGCAAAGATAGAATTTCTTTCCAAATTACAAAATGAATCCTCAAAGTCTTGAAGCAATTGATCGTCGTCTTCAATCTCCTGATAAGCCGTCTTGATGAAAGAAACTGTCTCCTCCTTGAATCTCCCAAAACTCCTCTTGATAATATCTCTCCAAGAATTGTTGTCATCTCCCTTCAATCTCTAAGTCTAAAATTCCTATATATATCTATATGGAGATGGCTTTTTAGACAGAAAAGTCATCCTAGGGTTTTTGCTCAGGTCGTGTGCTTCTGCTACTGTCCAAGCCCGGTTTTGCCTAACCTTTGTCTACTAAAATTGTCATAACTTTCTCTAGAAAAATTATATTGCCATGAAATTCTCCAGAAAATAGACATCCAGATCTTTCCAAGAATATATGGCTCAACTCTTGGTTCTTCCTAAATCAATACAGTTTAATCTGCAAAAATGACACTTCTATCACACTAAAATCACACATTGTCTGACCTTTGTCTACTAAAAATATCGTTACTTTCTCTAGAAAAATCAT
Source organism: Bretschneidera sinensis (assembly GCA_023935145.1). Lineage (NCBI taxonomy): Eukaryota > Viridiplantae > Streptophyta > Magnoliopsida > Brassicales > Akaniaceae > Bretschneidera > Bretschneidera sinensis. The sequence continues at coordinate 119,932,479 of CM043700.1, forward strand.
ATTTATGATCCTTAAAATTCTCCAGAAAATAGACATCAGGATCTATCTAAGCATATATGGCTCATCTCTTGGTTTTTCCTGAACCAATACAGTTTAATCTATAAAAATGACTGATATGTGTGGGCAATTTTGACAATTTAGTGAAACTCCTTTCCAAATGCTTGTGAACCTGTAAAACAATGAAAAAACAAATCTGTAGAGTGAGATTTCAACTCAAGAAGGGATGTGAATTAGGTTTTTAAAAACTTTCACTAATTAATCACAAGTTTATAAAAACAGTTTAATCCACAAGCATGTAAACAAGTGTTGTAAACAAAAGAGTTTAAGGAATAGAATATACAAACTCAGTTTATAGTGGTTCGACAATATTGGATTCGCTCTGACCCAATGTCCACTCTCTTCAAGGAACCTCCTTGAAATAATCCACTAAAAACCTTTAGTCGTGCAACTTCACAAGTGTTTCACAAACCTTACAAATAATCCCTTCTACCTGGAAGCTTATCCCTTCCTCTTGGAAGCTAATCTCTTCCTTTCAGAAGTTAATCCCTTTACAATAAATGATGTAAAGTAAATGGTAGAGAGACATCAATAAAAGCTTATACAACTAAATAATATCTCTCTTTCAAGATAAAGCTTGAAGAATGGCTCAACAATAAATATTTCAAAGCTTTTGTGTATCAATGAGTAAAAAACTTGATTGAATGTGTAATCTTCTTCTTTAAATGCTCAATAGAGTGGGTTTATATAGCTTTGTATTGATATAGCCATTTTTTACTGACTTGAAATGTTTTGGTGCATTTTGTGCTGAATTATCGTGTCTCAACGGTCACATTTTTTGAATTACCAGTCGATTGGATCTTAGTATCAGTTGACTGGGTCAGGTGAAAAGTCTCACCTTTAAGGCTATTACTGGTACTAGTCAACGGGGTAAGACTTACCAGTCGACTGGGGACCTTCTGTCCAAAGTACCAGTTGATTGGTATGTGGCACCTAGTTAACTGGTGACACACTGTCCTATATCCCAGTCTTCTGGTATAAATACCAGTCGACTGGGTTGTCTTCAACCCAGTTTTTCATTCTTTGAAATGTTTTTTTTACTTTAAAACGTTTGAATGAATAGTTTTGTTAAAAATACTTTTTCAAAACGAGCCATTGGACAAGCATGTTACCTGAACCGGTGAGATTTACAACTTGATTTAATACCTTATACATATACTAGATCTTTTGTCTTGACTTGGAGTTTGATTCAGGTTGAGTTCTTGCACCTTGATTTCTGGCTGTATGCTTTTATCGCTGAATACACTTAGATAGAACTGTTAGTATAATAAGAGTTGTGTTTTGTCATCATTAAAATATAGGTGAGGGTCAACAATCTCCCCTTTTTTGATGATGACAAAACTAATGAGAGAAAACAGTTTTAAAAACTAAGTGTTGGATTTTTTGAAAAAATTGGACAGAGTTTCCTCTGTTTTTTAAATAAAACCAACCTGTAAAAAGATAAAGAACAATTTATATGCAACTCAACCAATCAACTCAATATATAAAATCATACACCAAGTTCTTTGGAGCAATACTTCCCCTAAATCTATGCATTATTTTGAGTTTACAGTTAGTTTTCTCATATTTCTCATATTTCTCCCATGTTTTGACAACAACAATAAAAGGGATAGTAAACTATAAAATAAGCTATATAGACACACAGACATGAAGAAAATGCATAGAAAAACTTAAATACAAAAATTTGGTATCATTCGAAGTTAGAAAGCCTTCCCGAGAATAACTGAAAGTTTCCATACATGCAGAAGCAGTTTAAAGCATTTATCCGAATACATAAAGATTTAAAGCAAGTAATCTTATTGTGTAAATGTAAAATAAGTATATGAACCAAGTCTAATCATAAAACATAAGCATATATATCACAATTTTATACATCATAGGCTTCGTAGAGCCGAAACATAAAAACAAAATACAGTAAATGATGAAATAATGTTTGTGCTAAGAACAATGAAAAAACTACATCTATATATACATCAAAAAGGAAGATAGAAAGGTGACTCAAGGAGTGGGAGATTCAGAGCCACCATGAGCGAGATCTTGAAGCTCAGCTAGAGAGCCCTCGGTATGCTCATGGTGCAACTTGAAATCATCCTGGAGAGGGTGAAGGTCATGATGCATAGCATCGACTGAAGAGCTCAAGCTCTGGAAGTCGGACTTCATTGTCAGCTGGAGGCTTGTGATAGCCTATAGAAGATTTCCATAACCAGCTTGACTAGCACTTAAGTCACCCATAGGAGGTGCTCGGTCATCCGTATCCATAGCAGCAGCTGGACCCTTATCCTCATCATCACTGCTCTCGTCCTCTCCTATCCGTATATTCTTCCCGGCCTTGGAATAGATGAAGCCATCTCGGACTGTGCATCCCATCTTCTTTAGTGAGAAGACATTGATGATGTCCTTGAGGCCGATATCCTAAGCCTTGGAGGCATGAAAAGGCACTCGAAAGTGTTGGAGGATGAGCGTGATGAGCATCCCATAGGGAAGACATCCGGAGTCGCTCACTTCACCGTTTATCATGTTGGCGAGCAGCAGGGGGTAGATATTGAAGTGTTGCCCAATTTTAAGGCACCAAATCAATACGATATCTATCTTAGATAGATAGCCCTGACTCCCGAGTCTCGGTGGATAGTCCAACTCACAATGAGGTTGAACAATTTCGAGTCAAGGGGCATGTCACTACATGTGTGAAATGTAGTGGGTCGAAACACATAGTTAGGGTCACCCCTAACTACCTGACATGCCTCCTTATAGTCGAAATTATCTAGCCATCCGTCCAGACTCCATTGAATCCTTCCCACAGGGATCCTCAGGATACTCATCAAGAGGTCAGTGTTGACCTCAAACTCCATACTTTTAACACTGGTTTTGAACCTCAGAGCCAGTGGACAAGGTTTCACTAAGTTCTCATAGAACTGGTGAATCAGTCTCAGGTAATATTTTTCATGAATCTTGATCAATGGGGTTAAGTTAATGGCATTAAAGGCAGGTAATACATCAAAATTACCATGATGAATAGATTCGAAGTCAATGAATCTACCCATAATGATCTTTTTATGATGGATAATAGATGTATACCTCTCTTTCACCGCAGGGTTGGAGAACAGAGAGTCGTCGAGTTCTGTCCTAGGCTTCTTGCTCGAGGAGCCCGCTATGCCCTTTCTTCTTAAATCCAGCGTTGTAGATTTGGTGGACCTTGGCCCAGTAGGCGCATGTGGTCCCCCAACGATGGTTTTTATACGGATTCTATCGGATATTTTGGAAGAAAGTGAGTTTTTGGTATTAAAAAAAAAAGGTTTTGAGTGGAAATTGGAGATTTCAACCATAGAAAGTTGAAATGGATGGTGTGGATGAGTATATCAAGGTGTGTTTTAAGTGTTTTGTGGATTCTTTGATCAAAAGGAAGAAATTTTTTAGAGAGAGAAAGCTTAGGGTTTTGAAAATGGCGTAAAAATCTAGAAAAAAACGAAAATACTATTTATAGAATCGCGATACCAGTCGACTAGGGTTAGGGTACCAATCGACTGGGTCCTTTGCAGATTTGAAAAGTTTCACATACCAGTCGACTGGGTGGTTAATATATTTTCAAAAAATAGCTCAAAATAAGGTTTTTGTTTACTAGAAGACTGGTATAGCCTTACCAGTCGACTGGAAGATTAGGCAGAGACTTACCAGTCGATTGGGATAGACTTACCAATCGACTGAACCCTTAAGAAAATTTTCAGTCTTGAGTCTTAGCACGAAATTTGTTTATCTATGCCATCTTAAGTGAAGAAGTTATTAAATAAGGATTAATACTCTTTCACTAGATGTCAAATATGCAAAATGATGAATGATGAAACAATCAGACATATAGTTTATCATAATCTAACCATCCCATTGACAGTCTAATTTTGCAAAAACTTGCTTTACTTAGAGGTTTTGTAAGAATGTCAGCTATTCGATCTTCTGAAGGTATGAATTCTAGTCTTATATCATCATTTTGACCATGGTCTCTTAAGAAATGATGTCTAATTTCTATATGTTTAGTTCTAGAGTGTTGAATAAGGTTCTTGATTAGGTTGAAAGCACTGGTATTATCACAATGTATTTGGATACTTTTAAAGTTCATGCCATAGTCTTCTAGTTGTTGTTTCATCCATAACACTTGGGCACAACAACTTCCAGCTGCTATATATTCCGCCTCGGCGTTGATAATGCAACGGAGTTTTGTTTCTTGGAAAACCAAGAGGTTAACATTGCACCTGAGAATTGGCATGTTCCACTTGGGCTTTTTCTATCTAACCTACATCCAGCAAAGTCAGCATCTAAATATCCTACAAGCTCAAAAGGTGAATCTCTAGAGTACCATAATCCTAGGGTTTGAGTTCCTTGTAGATATCTAAGGATTATTTTCACTGCAATTACATGTGATTCCTTAGGATTAGCCTGAAATCTAGCACACATACATACATTGAACATAATATCAGGTCTACTTGAAGCCAAATAAAGTAAAGCTCCTATCATGCTTCTATAATATTTAATATCTACAGATTTACCTCCTTCATCAAGATCGAGTTTTGTTGAGGTGCTCATGAGTGTACCAAGTGGTTTTGAGCTTTCCATCCCAAACCTCTTTAGTAGGTCCTTAGCGTATTTTGATTGATTGATGAAGATGTCTCCTTTCAATTATTTGATTTGAAGTCCAAGGAAGTAGGTAAGCTCTCCCATCATGATCATTTCAAATTCATCTTGCATGCACTTGGCAAACTCTTGACACATAGATTCATTAGTAGCACCAAATATAATATTATCAACATATATTTGGACTAACAGAGTGTCATTTATGTGAGTTTTTGTTAAGAGTGTTGTGTCTACTTTACCTCTTATAAAATTACTGTCAATCAAAAATTTACTTAGTCTTTCATACCATGCTCTTGGAGCTTGCTTTAACCCATATAGAGCTTTAGAAAGCTTGTAGACATGATTTGAAAGACTAGGTTTTTCAAATCCAAGAGGTTGCTCAACATAAACCTTTTCCTTTATAAAGCTATTTAAAAAGGAACTTTTTACATCTGTTTGAAATAATTTAAACTTATTAAAGCATACAAAGGCTAATAACATTCGAATAGCTTCTAATCTAGCTACGGGAGCATAAGTCTCATCAAAGTCTATTCTTTCTTCTTGATTATATCCCTTAGCAACTAGTCTAGCCTTGTTCTTAGTTACTATTCCATTTTCATTCATCTTATTTCTAAATACCCATTTAGTTCCTATTATTGTATGATTCTTAGGTCTAGGAACTAAATTCTAAACATTGTTTCTTTCAAATCGATTTATTTCTTCTTGCATGGAAATTATCCAATCATTATCCTTTTTGGCTTCTATAAATGTCTTAGGTTCTATTTGAGACAAATAAGCTATATAATTGCAAATATTTCTAATAGAGGAATGAGTTCTTACCTCTTGTGAGGGATCACCAATCACTTGATCAATCGGGTGATAATTTACATACCTCCAATCTTTGGGAAGACTATCCTCTTATTGACTTGTAGATGGTTGGTCCATTTTGAGAGTTTCCATCTCTTGATTTGTTTGAGGTGGGCTCTCATTTGGGTCAACAATGGGAGTAGGTACCTCCGTTCTTGGAATGAAATCTGCATCATCATTGAAAGAAACTTCTCTACTACTAATTGGGTTAGACTCATCAAGAGTTACATGTACAGATTCTTCTACCACTAGAGCTCTCTTGTTGAAGACTCTATAAGCCTTACTAGAGGTTGAATATCCTAAAAATATCCCTTCATCGGTCTTAGAGTCAAATTTACCCAAGTTAGTTTTATTGTTATTTAGGATGAAGCATTTACAACCAAATGTACGAAAATAGGAGATATTAGGTTTTCTACCTTTCCATAATTCATACAGAGTTTTGTCAAGCATAGGCCTAATTAAAATTCTATTTAAGATATAGCAAGAAGTGTTTACTACTTCAGCCCAAAAGTATTTTGGTAAACTATTTTCACAAAGCATTGTTCTTGCAAATTCTTCTAGAGCTTTAGTTTTCCTTTCAACAACTCCATTTTGTTAAGGAGTTCTAGGAGTTGAAAAGTTATGATCAATTCCATTTTCATCACAAAATTTTGAAAAACTTTTGTTTTCAAATTCTTTTCTATGATCACTTCTAATGCTTGAAATACAAATTCATTTTTCATTTTGAACCTTTTTGCAAAAGTTTTCAAATCCTTTGAAAGCTTTGTCCTTGTAAGCAATAAAAATAACAAAGGTATATCTTGAATAGTCATCAACAATAACAAGAGCATATTAATGGCCACCTAGACTAATAGTACTTATTGGACCAAATAAGTCCATATGCAAAAGTTTCAATGGTCTAGTAGTTGAGACTACATTCTTTGATTTAAAAGAAATCTTAGTTTGTTTTCCCATTTGACAAGCATCACATACTTTGTCTTTTTTAAAATTGATTTTGGAAAGTCCAATGACTAAATCTTTTCTAGAAATGATTTTAATTAAACTCATGTTCACATGACTAAGCCTTCTATGCTATAGCCATGAGTTTTCACTAAATACGGGAAAATATTTTTTCATTTTCGAAATACAATGATTTTAAATCAACTATATAGACATTTTCGTGTCTATGGCCAATAAACTTGATTTTGTTACTCTTGATGTCTACAACTAGACAACGAGAGGTTTCAAATATGACTTTATTTCATTTGTCACAAAGTTGACTAATACTTAGTAAATTTGGCTTAAGGCCTTGTACTAGCAATACATTATCTATGGTTAAGAAATCATTACCAACTTTTTCATGCCCAATGATCTTTATTTTTGTGTTGTCTCCAATGGTGACAAGTCCGCCATCTCTTAGAGTTAGTTCCTTAAATACACTTTTATCACCGATCATGTGCTTTGAGCATCCACTATCAAGGTACCAACAGTTACCTTTTTCCTAGGTGTGGAGACATATCTACATCACACAAGGATACACAATAGCATTTTTAGGTACTCAAAATTTCTTAAGTCCTTTGGGGTTAGTCCTTGAAAATACGGTTCCTTTTGGGATCTATATTTTCTTAACAGCATATGGTGTTCTATAGACATGTTGATGATGCACAATCCTAGGATGATAGTTACTGAAATTTCTAGGATGATTCAGTTGTGCATGTTTATAATGCTTAGGATATGAGTTCTTAGGATACACGTTTCTACTGTGAGGAATATGAATATGCATGTCATTTCTAGAAAATGTATGATGATGATTTCTAGGATACATGCTTGCATTATTATGAATATGCATATTATTTCTAGGATAACCATGATGGTAATTCCTAGGATATGTATAAGCATTTCTTGAATGAGCATACATATAAGCATGAGTATTTCTAGGATGTTTCATTCTTGTATATGCATTAGAATTAGTGTTTCTAGACTTGATAGCATTCATTGAAGGAATGCTTTTGACCTTGTTAGTGGTCTTTGAAGTAGAGGCTTCATTCACACATGATGCTTTCATGAATAAGCTCTCTTTTGATTTTTGCTTGCCTAATGGAGAGTATCCTAACCCAGATTTTCCTCCACTTAATCTTTAGCAAGAAAGCACTTTATCAAGCTTTTCTTTTCTAAGCATGAGTCTAGATATTGTACTATTCAATTCTAATATCTTCTTTTTTAAGTTTTCATTTTCATCTTTAAGGAAATCTTGAGAAGAATCATAAAGCAATGAAGATAGTTTATCTTTTTCTTCTTAAACTTATCATCTCTTTAGAAAGAGATGACACCTCTTTCTTAATAGTAGAGTTCCTTGGATCGAATTTCTTCAATTCTTCATGCATTTTATTTATGACTTCTATCAACTCTTCACCACTACTAACAAAGTTATTTTTTGAAGAGGGAGAAGATAATACCTCATTTTCATCATCGATTTCCATAAGATATAGGTTAGCAATTTCCTCATATCTGATTTCTTTAACCAAAGAATCTTCTTCTTCGTCATCACTCCAAGTGGTTGCTATCATAGCTTTCTTCTTGAACCTCTTGTATGGTTTACTTGTAACCATACAACAGGCCTTGATATGACCGGGCTTCTTGCATCCATAAGACACAAGTGGTTTCCTTTTTGAAGTGGGATCCTTTGTGTAAGGTTTCTTGCTTTCCTTCAAGAATCTTTGAAATCGTTTGGTGATCAAAGCCATCTCACTATCTTCTTCGCTGCTCTCCGCTTCTTCTTCTTATTTCTCTTCTCTGTTGCATGTAAAGGCCTTGAGAGCAATCACCTTTTTCTTCTTCTCATCATCATTGATAATGGGATTCATTTCTTCCATCTCATATGTCAACAATGACCCAAGAAGTGTCTCAACATCAAGTTTGTCGAGATCTTTAGCCTCCATGATGGTTGTCTTCTTTGCTTTCCAAGTGGGTGGCAAAGATCTTAAGATTTTTCTTATTAGTTCAAGCTCCTCAGTGTTCCTACCAAGGAGCTTCAAACCATTAACAATAGTTGTGAAACGTGAGTGCATTTGAGAAATTGTTTCATTAGGAGACATTCTAAAAGATTTATATTCAGATACTAGCATATAGATTTTTGATTTTTTAACCTCACTAGTTCCTTCATATGTAACTTGCAATTTATCCCATATCTCCTTAGTCGAAACACATACAGAGATTTTATTATATTCAGATATATCTAAAGCACAATGTAAAATACTTGTGGCTCTACTACTGAAAGACATCATTCTACAATCCTCATCATTGTACTCAGTTTTGAGTTTAGACATTGTATGATTGATTTCTCCAATAGTTATTTCCTTTGATGGAATTCTAGGTCCTTCCTCAATGACTCTCCATAGATTATAATCATGTCTTTTGACAAAGATTTTCATCCTGTTTTTCCAATAATTATAGTTGGAGCCATTGAACAAAGGAGGCCTAGTGTAGGAGTGTCCCTTAGAATAGCTATTTGCTGCCATCGGATCAACTCAAGGATATAAAGCCTAAAATTGAGAACAAGGCTCTGATACTAATTATAGACTGCGGTTTCAACCCAAGAGGGGGGTGAATTGGGTTTTTAAAAACTTTTGTTAATTAATCACAAGTTTATAAAAACAGTTTAATCCACAAGCATGTAAACAAGTAAAGTGCTGTAAACGAAAGAGTTTAAGGAATAGAAGATGGAAACTCAGTTTATAGTGGTTTTGCAATATCGGATTCGTTCCGACCCTACGTCCACTCTCTTCAAGGAACCTCCTTGAAGCAATCCACTAAAAACCATTAGTCATGCAACTTCATGGGTGTTGCACAAACCTTAACAATCCCTTCCACCTGGAAGCCTATCTCTTCCTCTCAGAAGCTAATCTCTTCCTTTTGGAAGTTAATCCCTTTACAATAAATTATGTAAAGTAAATGGCAGAGAGACGGCAATGAAAGCTTATACAACTGAATAATATCTCTCTTTCAAGGTAAAGCTTGAAGAATGGCTCAACAATAAATATTTCAAAGCTTTTCTGTATCAATGAGTAAAAAACTTGATTGAATGTGTAATCTTCTTCTTTAAATGCTCAATAGAGTGGGTTTATATAGCCTTGTATTGATATGTTCATTTTGTACTGACTTGGAATGTTTTAGTGCATTTTGTGCTGAATTCTCGCGTCTCAATGGTCATATTTTTTGAATTACCAGTCGACTGGATCTTAGTACTAGTCGACTGGGTCAGGTGAAAAGTCTCACCTTTAAGGCTATGACTGGTACCAGTCGACTGGGGACCTTCTGTCCAAAGTACCAGTCGACTGGTATGTGGCACCTAACCGACTGGGGACACACTGTCCCATATCCCAGTCTTCTGGTATAAATACCAGTCGACTGGGTCGTCTTCAACCCAGTTTTTCATTCTTTGAAATGATTTTGACTTTAAAACTTTTGAATGAATACTTTTATTAAAAATTCTTTTTCAAAAGGAGCCATTGGACAAGCATGTTGCCTGAACCGGTGAGATTTACAACTTGATTTAATACCTTATATCTATACTAGATCTTCTGTCTTGATTTAGAGTTTGATTCAGGTTAAGTTCTTGCACCTTGATTTCTGGCTGTATGCTTTTATCGCTTAATACACTTAGATAGCACTGTTAGTATAATAAGAGTTGTGTTTTGTCATCATTAAAATATAGGTAAGGATCAACAAACTCAAAGTAACAAATTCCTAAGCTAAACATATAAATAAATACTTAAAAGACACATACAAAATACTAGGACAAATATTTGTTCATCAAACTTACAAGCTCAGTGAATTAAATTTTCTAGAAGTACTCGATTATATACTTCCAGTCACATCTTATAATTCAATCTTTTCTAATTTACCAATATAAATCATCTATTTCTTTAAACAAACAATCATTCAATCTTTCAAATAATCTTCCCATAATCATTCATCTATTATCTCATATCAATTAATAATAACATCCTATTATAATTTCAAACATTTATCAATCTCATCTTAAATTAATCATCAAACATGTCAGTTTTTCTTCTCATATATTTAATCATCTTGATATTATCAATTTAACATCATTATTTACCTCATTATGAGGTTCACAGCATATAATCGATCAATCAAATAAATTTTTATCATATCATATTTTTATATTTTTTTCTCATCATATCTGTCTCTCTGTGAGACTCATTTGTCTATCAATAAATTCATAATCAAAAATGATACTTTAGCATCTCAAGCAATAATAATCAATATTTAAAACAAATGCAATGCATGAATTTAAATTATCAAATCATTTCATATTATCATTTGGAAACGTCTTCCCACATGTCGACATGTTTTAGCTTAGACCGCTTGTCTTCTCGGTTAATTTATTTTCAGCTAGATCGATTGCCTTCCCGGTTCTTTTATTTTCAGCTATACCAGTTTCCTTCTTGGTTATTTCATTTTCATTTAGACCGACTACCTTCTCGATTCTTTTATTTTCATTTAGACTAGCTGCCTTCTTGGTTCTTTTTATTTCATGCATATGAACAATAATATGAAAACAAACAGACCAAGTGTCTTCCTGGTATTTTATTTTATGCATATGAGCAATAATATAAAAACAAGCATACATTCAAGTATTCAATTTAGGTATCCAACTCTTTCTCAAAATTATTATTTTTATCATAATCATTAAATTATCTCCTCATATATCATATCCACTTTTTAATCATATTTTTCAGAATTTCATAAAACTTCTCAACATATTTTTCATTCATCCATCCTATCTAAAATATAATTCTCATATAATTAATATTCAACACACTTTCAAATTCCTAATCAATAAATCGATCAATTCTCACATATATATATATATATATATATATATATATATATATATATATAAAACAGAAAATATATCATTAAATTATTGTAATTCACTCATTTATTCAAATATCATAATTCCATATTTTTATTGGTTTCGATTACTAAAAGTAAATCTAACTCACCACATAGCACTTAAAGCTACCCATGGATTACCTCATTGCCTTTCTTACTCCTTTCAACAATTTCACTAAGTTGCTGATCGTCAACAACTGACATAATATTTATATTAAAATTTCTAATTTATTCTTAAATTCTTCCATAATTCATACCCTTTAAATTTCTACATCAAATTTTAGGTAATTTCATGTATGTATAATTTCAAAAATAAAATTCATATTATTACCTTTTGTTTTTCTTAAAGCTTCTCTTGAATCTCTTTAAAATTCTCCCGTACACTTCTTCAGAATTTCAATCTTTCAACCTTTCTTTAAGTCCTCATGTGTTTAAAGAAAGAGAATAATTTGAATTGAAGAAAGGAAAAAACCAAACAGGATTTGATAAGAAAAAAAACCAAAAAAAAAAAAACGTTTTATATCAAAACCGTTTCTATTCTCCACCCCTTTTCCCTCTTAGGTGTGTAACATGCATGTTTGCATGCTACACAGCCAACACCTGGATGTCCAGATGTTGGACCTTTTTTTTTTCTTTTCAAAATGATTATTTTATTTAATAATAAATTTTCATATATATATTATTTTAATTCCATGTCATATTTATCAAATTACTTCTTTACCCTTACCTTAAGAACACAGGTATTACAATTCTACCCACCTTATGAAAATTTCATCCTCGAAATTTCCTTATCTAATTCATGAAAAGTTGAGGGTATTCTTTCCTCATTCCTGCTTCATGCTCCCAAGTAATTTCTACAACATCTTTGTTATGCCATAATACTTGAATCAAATGAATAACTTTATTACACAAGACTTGTTCCTTTCTATCTAGAACTTTAACTGGTACTTGCATAAAGGTCAAATCTTCTTAAAGTTCTATAGCATGATTCAGAATACTATGAGATTCATCATGCAAACACGTTCTCAAAAGTGAAACATGAAATACGTTATGTAATTGCTTTAATTCTGGAGGCAAATCCAATCTGTGTGCTACTGGTCCAACTCTCTCAATCTTCTCATATGGCCTCACAAATCCCGAACTCAATTTTCCCTTCTTTTTAAACCTCAATACACCTTTCCATGGAGATATCTTCAAAAATCACCAACCTAAAACTCAAGAGGTCGTCTTCTATTATCAGCATACCCCTTCTGTCTGTTCTGTACTGCTTTAAGGTTCTCTCTAACCAGTTAGATCCTCTCAATAGTCAAATCTATCATTTCTGGACCAAATATATTTCTTTCTCCAACTTCTTCCCAACATACTAGAGTTCTACATTTTCTACCAAATAAAGCCTCAAATGGTGTCATCCCAATACTAGTTTGATACTGATTATTGTATGCAAACTCGATCAAGGTAAATAAGCATCCCAACTCACTGAGAAACTCAATACACTTACCATCAACATATCTTTTAGTATTTCGATGATTCTGTCTATCTGCCCATTCGTTTAAGGATGAAAAGTTGTACTAAATTGTAATTGCATACCCATAGCTTCTTAAAAACCCTTCCAAAATCTAGAAGTGAATCTAGAATCTCTATCTGATACAATGCTTAAAGGTACTCCATGTACTCTCACAATTTTCGCTAAATATAATTCAGCCAATTTTTCAGGACTCCAAATAGTTTCAGTAGGAAGGAAATGCGAAGACTTAGAAAGTCTATCCACTATAACCCATACAGCATCATAACCTCTCTGTATGGTAAAACCAGAAACAAAATCCATACTAACATTCTCCCATGGCCATTCAGGTACTGGAAGAGGCTGTAATAAACCTGCCAGATGTCTATTCTCATATTTCACTTGTTGACAAGTCAAACATTTATAAATATACTCAGCTACATCCTTCTTCATCCCTAACCACCAATAATTCTGTCTCAACCCCCTGTACATCTTATTATTACCGAGGTGCATAGAATACACAGAATCATGAGCCTTTCGTAGTATCTCATTTCTCATCTCTACATCATTAGGAACATAAAACCTACGTGTAATACTCGTATTCGTAAAGTAAGGGTAAAGAAGTAATTTAACAAATATGGCACGGAATAAAAAAAAATATATGTGAAAGGTTTATTATTATCTGAATAAAGTGATTCTTAAAAAGAAAAAAAAATTTCAAAAAAACAAAACCCCAAAAACATGGCAGCATGTGTTGCCACCTGCTGCCAAATTAAGTAAAGAGTAAGCATGTCTTCCACCTTACAATTAGGTGGCAACAAAAATGTTAAACTGCTGAGCAACAACTTATATATATATATATAGACACACACACACACACTTAGTGTAATTTATATATATACCTAGAAAACCTAGTTTAGTTTTCCTTCAATTATTCTACTTCTTTAAACACTCGGGGACCGAAAGAAAGGTTGAAAGAGCAAAATTTTGAAGGAGTTTATGGAGGAATTTTATAGAGAGTCACGATAAGCTATCAGAAAAATAGAAGGTAATAATGTAGTGTTTTTTTTTTGAATTTTTAGCATACATGAAATTTCTCGAATTTCAAAGTGAGAATTTTCAAAGTGTGTGGTTTATGAAGAATTGAAGAATAAATCAGAAATTTAATATAAATATTATGTCAGGTGTTGACGATCATCAACTAGGGAAAATTTCTGAGAGGAACGGGAAAGACAAGGAGGTGATCCACGGTAGCTTTAAGTGTTGCGTGGTGAGTTAGAGTTACTTTAAGTAATCTAAAAAAAAAGAAATATCTAGTGATAATATTAAAATAAATTATTAACTTATGCTTTTGTGGTAGATGAAAAATTTATTTATAGGTATGATAGGAATTTTGGACATGTAGAAAATTATTACGTGAGAAATAATATTTTTGGAATAATAAGTTGATTTAATAATAAAAGCGATAAGTGAAATTCTTGATGAGATATGGTTGATGTTTTGATACGAATTATGAGGAAACGAAATTTAGTGAATCTTGACAAGTGTTGATGGATGATTTGATGTGATTTACGATAAGAAGAATTTAGTGAAAATTTTTATATAATTTGAGAAAAATCAGGATAACCAATTTAAATATTTGAATTCATGTTTGTTCTTTTTATGTTATTGTTCAGATGCATATTTCATATCATTGTTCATATGCATATTCATTAAATAAAAGAAAAGAACCGGGAAGGGGCAATTCTAATTGAAAAACCGTGACAGCCGGCATATGCTGAAATAAATGCCGTGACAGCCGAGATAAGCTAGAAAGAAAAGAATCGGGAGGGGGCCGGTCTAAGATAATAAAAACATGTCGACATATTGGAAGACATTCCCTAATAATAATTTATGCATTACATATGCTTTAAATATTGATTTGTATTACTGAAATGCTGATGTGTTGTATGTTATTGTGAATTTATTTATAAATGAATGAGTCTCACAAAGAGATAGTTATGGTGAGAAAGTAACATAGAAGTATGATATGACATGAACCATCTAAATGGTAGACTTTTTGCTGTGAACCTCATTACGAGGTAATTATGAGAAAATTGATGGTCTTGAGGTGAACCAATATATAAGAAGAAAATATAGATAGAGAATGAGACTTTTGATATATGTAGTGATAGTAGAATACTATTATTAAGTTATGTGAAATATAATTGATTTAACATTGAAAGATTATTTATACAGATTGAGTACTTCTAGTAAATTTAATTCACTGAGCTTGTGAAGCTCACCCTTCATTGTACAATGATTTCAGGTAGACATGACAAATATTCTGGTGGGTTGAGAGTCAGACGAAATCTTTTTCTGTAAGCTATGTAAGTGTCAACATCCTCAGACTAATGAGAAAATAAAATAAAAAAATTATTTGTAAATATTCATACATATTATATTATGTAAAATGTTTAAATCAATATCATATTGATGTATCTCCCCTGTTGAGGGTTAAGGATTGATGTAAAAAATTTCTATTATTATTTTTATTGTTGAATATATGTGTCATACTAAGATTTTCAAAATGTGATGACATCGTCTCTGGGTGGCCAACCTGGGATAGGTCGTTACACTATGTCCCAATAACACCATACCATCTTCTCTAATTTTAAACCCAATCCACTTCCCACTCAATACTTCTTGTTTGATCTTCTCTATCCCTTCATCTCTACTCTACATCTGTAACAAGCAATCAATAATAGAAGATTGTACCACCATATTTGCCATCAATACTTCTCTATCACTGATACTCAATTGTATTCTCATTTCTCTCAATTCTACCATCAAGCTAATATCATGACTCCCAATAGCAGCTAATCTCCCCGCAGATTTTCTACTCAATGCATCAGCTACTACATTAACCTTCCCTGGATGATAATGAATTGTGCAGTCATAATCACTAATAAACTCCATCCACCTCCTCTACCTCAAATTCAACTCTTCATGGGTAGGTAAATGCGTTTTATCAGTAAATATTTCACAAGTGGCTCCATACAGATGATGTCTCCAAATCTTCAAAGCAAAAACTATGGCAGTTAACTCTAAATCATGGGTCAATCTAGTCAATGGTCCACCAATCAAAGAAAAATTCTAGATAAACCTCCTATAATAACCAGACAACCCCTAAAAGTTTCTAATTTCAGTAACACTAGTGGGTCTTTCTCAATTCAACATTGCCTTTACTTTTTATGGGTCAACTACTATACCATCTTCAGATATTACATGCCCCAAGAAAGTTACTTCATTCAACCAAAATTCACATTTAGGAAATTTAGCATAGAATATCTCACTCCTCAGAATCTCCAACACCATTTCTAAATTCGTCACATGTTGTTCTTCATTCTTAGAATGTACTAGAATGTCAAATACAACAATAAACTTGTTAAGATATAGTTTAAACACTCTATTCATCAAATCCATTAATGCAACTGTAGCATAAGTCAAACAAATAGCATCAAAAGAAACTCATGGTGACCATAACATACCCTAAAAGTTGTCTTAGACAGTTCTCCTTCTTTTATTCTTAATTGTTGATAACCCAATCTCAAGAATATTTGAGTAAATACCCTTGCTCCCCTACAACTTCTCAAATAAGTCATCTATCCTGTGTAAAAGATATTTGTTCTTAATAATAATCTTATTCAGTTGTCTATAATCAATATGCAACCTTATCATTCTATCTTTCTTCTTCACAAACAATACAGAGGCTCCTAAGGAGATATACTAGGTCGAATAAATTGTTTATCTAACAACTCTTGAAGCTGAACTTTCAACTCTTTCAACTCAACAAGTGCCATTCTATAAGATGTTATAGATATGGGTGCTGATCCTGGAATCATCTCAATAGAAAACTCAATCTCCTTATTGGGAGGCAAACCATACAACTCTTTAGGGAACACATCAAAAAAATCTTTTACTACTAAGATTTCTTCTAACTTCCTACTCTCATTTCTAGAATCCACCACATACGCCAAATACCTCTCACAACCTTTCTTCAACCATTTACTAGTAGTTAGGGCAGAAATAAGACAGTTGACAAGTATCTTACGTTCTCCTTGAAAGTTAAACTCCTCTTGTTCTGGTATCTTGAACACCACATTCTTCCTAAAACAATCTACCTAGACATGATACGCCGACAACCAGTTCATCTCCAAAATCAAATCAAAATCAACCATATTCAAAGAAAACATATCAACTTTAAACTCTCTATCATCCATACGGATTACACAACCCCAATAAATAGTTTCAATCATAATTCTATCTTCAGTAGAAATTTCAACAATAAGATTATGCATAAATGACTAATATAAACATCAATAGACTTCATAAACACACTAGATCCAAAAGAATAAGTTACACCAAGATCAATCAATAATCTAGCAAGTCTATCAAGAATAGATATTGTACCCATAACAACATCAAGAGTAGCTTAGCACCACTTCTTTCCACTTGTCTTCTCCCAACACCTCTAGCACTTATCTCAATAGATTTTCCCACTGGACAATCTAAACTAATATGTCTTCCCTCACCACATACAAAACATATAAGTGTAGGACAATTCTGAGATAGATGCCCTATCTGATTACATCTATAACAAAAATTTGTCTCTCGATCATATATTAGATTATCATTTTCCCTTAGTGGTATACTTACACTTCTACCATAACTTCTAGTTCCCATAACTTGTCTCCCAAATCTAGGGGTCACATCAATATTACTCTGAGCTATAGAAGCAGCAGATTCTGTTTTCCTTTGACTCTGTATTACAGTTCCTTGTGACAAAGAACACCCCCTCTGGAGTGGTCTCCACTTTGCATACTTATACTACTGCCACCTTTGAGTCCCTCAAATCTAGACCTTTTCAACTAATCCCTCATACCTCTAAATTCCGTCACATCCTTCTCAATCTGAAGTATTATATCCGCCAACCTAACATAATTCATATGTCTAATGTAAGATAATTTTGATATAATCCCAAAATATAGTCCATCTAGGAACCTCTTACACTTCTTCTTATTTATGTCTACCATTTTCGATACAAACCTTGTTAAAGCCACAAATCTACTCCAGATGTTGGCCCTTTTTTTAAAGGATTATTTTATTCAATAATAAATCTTTTATATATATATATATTATTTTAATTCCATATCATATTTATCAAATTATTACTTTACCCTTACTTTAAAAACACGGGTATTACAAAGGAGGAGTCATACTAAGGATAGCCTCGATCTTTTATAAGTTAGCTTCTATTCCTATTTGAATGACCATAAAACCGAGGAACTTCCCTCTATTAACCCCAAACGGGCATTTCGCAGAGTTAAGCTTCATCCGATAATGCCGAAGTACTTCGAATGCCTCCTCTAAGTCAGAGTTGTGGTATTTGGCTTTGACACTCTTGACCAACATGTCATCCATATAAACTTTCATATTTCTTACGATCTGCTAATGAAAGATCTTGTTCACTAATCTCTGATAGGTCTCCCTGGCATTTTAAAGCCCAAACGATATGACTTTGTAACAATACAACCCTTGGTCAGTGACAAATACAGTTTTCTCCTAGTCAGGCGCATATATAAGGATCTGGTTATAGCGAAAATAGGCATCCATGAAAGTCAGAAGTTCATGCTTTGAGGTGGCATCAGCTAGTTAATCAATCCGAGACAAAAGAAAAACTATCTTTTGAACAAGCCTTGTTCAGATTTGTGAAGTCAATGCAGATTCACCACTTGTCATTGGGTTTTCTGACCATCACCGCATTAGACACCCAGATGAGATAGTCCATTTCTTGGATAAAGTCGGCTAGTTAATCAACTTCGGTCTTGATGGCGGTTTACCGCTGGGAGACAAATGATATTTTTCTTCTTTGTAACTAGCTCGTGGCTTGGGTCCACGTTTAACTAGTGCATGATGACCTCAGAACTAATCCCAGGCATATCCGAGGCTGACCACGCAAATAAATCTTGATTCCTCCAAAGAAGAGAGATAAGCGATTCTTTGAGATTCTCGGGGAGACCGGAGCCAATTTGGACTATTCTGGAGATGTTTTTTCCAAGTGGAACAACGGTTAATTCCTCAATGTGCTAGCCACAAGAGGTTTCAAACTCATCTCTAAAATCTTCTACTTCGAGGGACAAGGCCTCAGTTCTCTTTCCCCTTCTTACAGAATTTAGATAATAGGACTTGGAAACCTAATAGTTCCCTTTGACCTCAACCACTCCGTCGTCAGTTGGGAACTAAATTTTCAAATGGTAGGTGGAGAATACCGTTTTCAGCTCATTAAGAGTGGTATGCTAAGAATCATATTGTAGGACGACGATTGCTTGATTACCAGAAAAGTAGTCTATACAGTAGTAGTCTGTGGAGCCATCCCCACAGTGACTGAGAGAACTATATTGCCTTTCGTGAACAGTGAAGCCATTGAAAAATCGTATAGCGGGGTAAAGATCAGCTTTAACTGACTATCTTTCAACTGCATCTTCTGAAATGTATCATAGAATAAGATGTTTGCCACACTTCTGTTATCCACCAAGAAACGTTTAACATCGTGGTTGGCTATAAG
This sequence comes from Bretschneidera sinensis, assembly GCA_023935145.1. Lineage (NCBI taxonomy): Eukaryota > Viridiplantae > Streptophyta > Magnoliopsida > Brassicales > Akaniaceae > Bretschneidera > Bretschneidera sinensis. The sequence continues at coordinate 119,952,011 of CM043700.1, forward strand.
GAGGGAAACTACCATAACATAATCGTGTGGGGTCTGTACTCCATCCAGATCATCGTCCATGAAGAAGATTATCTAGTTAGTCTTTTTTCGCTTATGAGGCTTGCTAATGACGTATGTTTTCGTATTCTGCCCAAAGTTGCCTCTGACAGCGGGTCCACCACAGATTGTTTTGATGATTCTAATGACTGTAACTTATTGGCCTCATTGGTTAGGTTCTTCTCGGTTGGGCTTCAGACTCTTTCGAAGAGCTTGATGCTCTCGGCTTTAACTAGAGGGATATTCGAGACTCCTCCTAGATCGATTGGGTGTTTTTTTTTACCACGACTTGATAAACTCTTTTTAAGTACTCTCAGTTTATAAGGGCATCAATCTATTGCTTCAGAATGTGGCACTCCTCAATATTATACCCATGGTTTCTATGGAATTGACACCACTTACTTGATCCCTGTTGAGGCGTTGAAGAATCGCCTTGTCCTGAACCTGTATTAGGACATTGGTCTTGGATGCGTTGAAATGAGTGAAACTTTCAAAACGAGTGGTGGCCTTATATCTGCCCTTGTGGTGGTGTTTTTTTGGTTATCCTTCCCTGAAAATCGCTGGTGTCTTTTCTCTTCTTTTTCGTTTCCCTTTTCACTTCTCTTCGGAAAGCTTGATCATCTTAGGCCAGTATGTACTTCTCTACTCGAGTCAAGACTTCGTTCAGGTCTTTAGGCGATCACCTGGTGAGCTTGGAGCCTAAGATTCTAGATCTTAGTCCATTTTTGAATGTCAATATTTGTACGTTAGGAACGAGGTTAGGGATTTCCCACGCGGCAGCGTTGCACCTTAAGATGTAGGCTCGAAGCCTTTCCCCTTGATGCTGAATGATATTGAACAGGATTTTTAAGGTCTTCTTGGGTCCCTTGTTACTAAAAAATTGGGAAGCAAAGGCATAGCTGAGCCCTTTGAAGGTGTCGATGTTTCCCGGTTTTAGCTGGGAATACCACACGTCGATAGCTTTCTCAAGCATCAAGGGGAATGCTCGGCACATGATAGGGTCGGAATGTTGATGCAGCATCATGGTGGTTTTGTAATGTTTTAGGTGATCCAAGGGATCTGTCGAGCTATCGTAGGGCTTGATTTGTGGTATCCAAAAATTTAGTAGGAGCGAAGCTTCGAGAACTTCCCGTGTGACTAGTGGGTCTTAAACGCTGAGTTCATCCAGGACATCATGACTCCGGTATTTGAAGGCTTTGTTGATTCTCCCTTCCATATCATCGATCTATTTGTCCAGGTTAAGGTTGCTTCTACAGGAGAAGCTCCCTCTAGACCTATTAGCACGAGGTGGTGAAAACTCTGCAGTGGAATGACTATCGATGGAGAACCCGTTATTAGAAGGGTTAGTTTACCTGGAAGCACAATGAGGGCTGTCGACCTTCTCTCCGGACTTCGGCAGCCATGTCTGTCACCAAACGAGAGAGCTCTAAGAACTGTGTTTGAATCATTGGAATAGTGGGATGCACTGAGGTGGCTCCTCTAAGATCTTCAGGAGGATCCATCTCAACATGATGAGGTTGTTGTATTCCCGGAAGAGCTCATGGGTCATAACCAAAGATCATGTGATCAAACACAATAGAGAACCTTGATCCGGACCGCTCGCTGTTGGTATTGTTTTGTGTAGGTGTTGCACTGGCTCTGATGATTCTTTTGCCGATATTTTTGGTGTTGTTTCTAGGCGACATGGCAACAGATAAGATCCTTGGTCAGCGAGAGATTGGTTTCCCACAGACGGTGCCAATCTGTTGATGCCGAAAATATGTTGTTGAGCTTGAGATCCAGAACCCTGAGGTCTGCACAGGAAGAAAGTAATGAACTAAAGAGTCACCAGAGGGAGAGGGGGTGGTGCCTCTGAAGAGTCTCTGATGCCTTTGTTAGTGAGAATATAGAAAGGATAGCAGTGGTGGTGGTGTTCGTAATGCATTTGAATCATGTTTGGACTTGTGTACCTTGGGCCTTTTTATAGTAGTTTGGGGAGCCAGTCCATTTCATACTTAGGACGACATGATCCATGAGATCTCGCTTCTCTTTCGAGGGGTCTTGTTATGTGTTCAGGGATGATGCAGTCCTTAAAATCTTGCTTTCATTTTTACGTGTAAGAACCATGTGAGTGATTACGGCTTCGTCATTCACTCTGTTACGTGCCCGTCCTCAGTGCTGCCACATATCATCCGGTCATTGGAGAGAGCGTCATCCACGTGTCACCAGGCTACTAGAGAGTGAACTTACTTACTACATCACTGTTACATTCACATAAGCAAATATCAATACATCTCATTAAGAACATTTTATCTCAGACTAGACAACCATTTTCCTTAATCCCTAGGTGTATTAAAATTAAAACCCTCCCTAACAAAAAAGGAAAAAAAAACACGATGAAATTTTTTTAAAGCATAAAAGAAAAATACATCCTACCTAAGATGAGGAACTAATATGGCTTAAGTATTTATCAAGAAAAAAATACATCTTACCTTAATACTAGTAATTATTTGAGAAGACAATGAACTAATATGGCTTAATTATTTACTATCCAGAGCCACAACAATGGGAATCGCGGGATCCAGACTTACAATAATTTAATTTTCCTTCCCGTTTTCTCACGAAACAAGCATACCAAAAACACAATAAAGAGAAAAAAAGATAAGCATGTAGCTTACTGATCACATCTTCTGGGAGCAAACTAATCTGAGCTTAAACCTCATCAATCTTTTGTTCTGCTTGTAAATTTAGTGAAACAAACATAAACAAAAACGAATGTGATTAAAGGAAGAAAGTCAAGTTAATGATGTAGAAATTAATTTGAACCTTCTGTCAAACTACAGAAACCATTGATGTAATTTATTCATTTTACTTTTGATGATGTGGCAAACCTATTTAGGAAATTAAGATTTTAAAAAATCTCATATTAAGAAAAGACTCGCCGAAAATACGTTCAATTCATTTTGATGCCATTTTCCCCTAAACTTAATATTTCATCATAAATACCCCGTTCAAGCACCAAAATGATAGTTAATTTCATATTTTTTTGTATATCCATTTATACAATGTTGCTGTAGAACTGGTCGGAGCAAGTTTTGCCATTGAAGTGGTATATTTCTTGACACTAAATTTGCTATTTGAATACATTAGATTTCTGAATTTTTTATTTTGTTATTGAAAAGCTGCAAGCAAGACTCTTATACCGAATCATTTTGAATTCTTTGTTCTGGAACGACCTAATCTAATGGTTAATCAGATGTCAAAATTTCATAAAATTGTATGGCAGTAATTTGGGTGGAGTTGAGCTGAGATTTCGAAAACTTAAGGCTTGACTCGTGTCATTTATGGGCTTTTCGAGCTCGAGTTGAGTTAGAAAATTCGGACTCAAGCTCTGTTCATTATACTTTGCAGAGCTCGACCTTGAGTTTGAAAATTCGGACTTGAGCTCTGTTCATTATACTTTGAGGATATCGACCTTGAGTCAGACATGATTTCGGACGAAGTTGAGCTTTACCTTGATGAGTTCAAGGTTTCGACCTTGCACTAGCCAAACCATAGTTAACAGATCCGAACCAAACATCGACTTGGTCGAGGGATCAAAACATCAGGTCAATGGATCAATGGTCCAACCAGTGAGTCAAGTGGTTGAATTGTATAAATAATTAAAAATAATTTAAATTATATTTTATTTGTTAATTTAAAATCTTATATTAATTTATTATAAAAATAATACTAAACAATTATTTTTAATCATCATAGTTAATTTTAATTAGTGATACTAACTTTGAAAGAACTTTTTTTAAAAAGAAATTGGTATACAAAATCCAAATTTTGAGAGATTTTTTAAATTGATATACAAAATCCAAATTTTGAGAGTTTATGTATTAATTATTTTAATCTAACAAATAACAAAATATAAATAAGTTTTTTAGTATATACTTTATATCAATAACAAAGTGTTAACATTTGAATTATGATTTTCAAATATATTTTATTTGATTACATAAAAAGAAAGGAAAGGTTCAAACCTTCTAACACACTTAATATTTAATATTTTAATAAATAAAAATCCAAATGGGCTTGACGTTTAGGTTATTGGTTGGGCTACTTGAACCAGTTCGATTAATCGAGTTTGACCAATCCAATTGCAAATTTGGTCCAAATAAAAATCCAAATTGGTATGGAGTTTGAGTCATTAGTTGGAATTATCGGTTCGATCTGGGTTCGATAACTATGAGCCAGACAACCTTTGCCTACCATTTTTCACCTATTCAATTGAAAAAAAAATGCAAAATTAACATAAATAGATAATATTATATATGAAATAAATTAATAAAAAATTATTAAATTTATCAAGTTGGCTCACGAGACAAATGAGTTGAGCTAGATGATACTTAAGCTCGGCTCGTCAGACTAAATGAAACTAGAGTCGAGCTCAAATTCAGCTTGAGGATGGTGGAAAACGAGTCGAGCCGAGCTTGAGCAGCTCACAAGCATCTAAGCTCCCAACCAAACCAGGTAAGTATGGTGCACAAAGCACATCAAAGTATATATCCTATAAGGATAGTTTTGAATTTATTATAGTACGCAAAGGATATTTGCATTGGTTTGGAATGGTTGACAACTAATGTTCACAGGTCGTGTTCTTGTCATGTCAAAGATTGGGTATATAACAGTATTTGAGTCGACCTATTGAAACTCAAACAAGACTCATTTATTATACGAGTAGAACAAAACAATACACCTAACACATTTAGTGAATGAGTCGTGTTAGACACGATTCAGTTCGACCCATGTTACACGATTAAGAATATAAAAAACTAACACGACCCGTTTAACATGATCCATTGAACTTTTTAAATTTTTTAACACAAAAAAAAATCAATATATTTTAAATATAATTTCATAATTAATCATATAAATCACATGAAAACCTAACCATCAACATAAGTATATACATTCTAAAGCATTTTAAAAAGTCTCCAAAGTAACCTATTATATAGAATAACATAAATCTCCAACATTAGCTATAATCTTCCCTTTTTATATTATTTTTATTATAATACATGTAAATAATTAAACATCATTTTTTAAATTTACAATAAAATTATAACAATATATATTTAAATAATTAAATATATATTTTTTAAATTTTACAATAAAATTATAACAATGTATATCTTATTAGAGGGTTAAAATTAATAATATTTAATTAAATAGGTTAAGTGGGTCATATACGTGTGCATGCTATAATCATGTCAGCTCGTTATAATAATTAATCGTGTCATTTGCGGATCATTTTTGGGTTGGCGGATCATTTTTGGGTTGGCGGATCAATCCACGATACAACACAATTATTTCATGTCATAATCGTGTCAACATGATTACGACATGAATACAATTAAGGTCAACCCAAACCCACTTATTCTTTAGTGTGTTTATGTGTCATGTCCAATATTGTCACTCTCACTCAGATGCAATGGTCTGACATTGGACTTACGTTAATTATTCCTTTTTTTTTATCATTAGTTATCTTGATTTTAGTTTATTGCAATTTTTATTGGAATGAGGCTATTTGATCTAGTCTTTTCAGCTATAGCTACTGCCTAATTACATTAATGTTTCATTTGGTTGTAGTAATCAAGGTTTGAAGAGAATGTTCATTCATTGCATAATGACCATTAAGTTGTTTCGCTGGTCTGAAATGAATATAATGGGTGTTATATTGTAAAGTCCATTATACCAAAATGTTGTAATAGACATTATATTGTAAAGCCCATTACATCAAAATGTTGTAATAAACATTACATTTTTGAAAGAATGTAATGATTATTACATTCCAACCTTGATTCATATTAGATTCACAATATAATTAAATATTAATATAGTATTATACTAAATATCATAAAATAATAAATTATTATTATAATAAATAATATATTATATTATTAATAATAATATAATATAATAATAAAAATATATATAAAATATAGCAATATATGACTAATAATTAATAAAAATAGAAGATAATTAAATATTAATATAATACTAAATATTGAAAATAATATAATTAACTAATATAATATAATGAAATAATAAAATATTACTATAGTAAATATATAACATATAAATAATAATACTAATATAAAATATTTATATTGATATAAAAATCATATATCGACAAACTGAATATTGAAAAATAATAAAATAAATATTAATACAATAAAATAGTTAACTAAATATAAAATATTTAAATAATATAATATTATGATAGTAAATAATATGATATATATAATAAAATAATTATAATATTAAATATAATGAAACAATATTAGATATTATAAAATATTTAATTAAAAAGTCTAGTGCAATGTATTTTTCCATGATGTGCTAGGCAACTTATCCTGGTCATTGACACGTAATCTCTAAGCTCAAGTATGTATGGCCAAGAGATATTTTTCAATCTCCAATAAATATCTAGGCACTTTCCCTAGCCCTATGAGGCTGGCCCTGATGTGGCAGCTTATCGGTCCCATGACACGTGTAAAAGCGGTGACAACTATAACAATCTTTTGTCCCCAAAACCACCGCTCCCCAACTCATTACATTTCACCATCCTCTCTCTCTCTCTCTCTCTGTGGATATTTATTTCTCCTCTGGAATTTTAGGGCAGGTTTTACAGTATACAATGGATAGTTTCAGGGGAATCGATACTCAAGCGAGTTCAGAGACGTACCAGTTGACCCGGGACGAGTCAGGCGAGTTGTCTGAGCAGGAAAACACTTCGAGCATGGTACCCTTTTCCTCTTTCTCTTCCTCTTCTTCTTGCTTTTCTTTTTCTTCTGTGTTGCATGTTTATTTGTGCACCTACATGATCAATTAATTCGGATTTTGATAATTTTGGGATTGAAAGAGCAAATATATAATGTGTTTTAGCTTGTAAAGGCAAGCTAACTGTTAAATAAATAGCGAAACATTACATATATCTTGATATTATGTTGTTTTATATCTGCTTCCTCTATTTTCCCCCGCCCGGTGATTCGTAGGTTCTCTTATGTATGATTTCTGGACTGAATTTCAATAGAACAGAAAAATGTAAACCAGGGAAGAAAGTTGGGTTAAATTTAGCAATTTTGGTGATTATCTAAGATCTCTGTTATTTTTGCATCCTAGTCAAATATTTTTGTTGCTTACAATCATTTTATCAAGGTCTCTGTTATTTTGACTGTTTTTTAGACCAAGGACTCATTGAGCATATAAAAAAAAGCTATATAAAACGATTAAATTTAGTTTAGTTTTTAGTCATAAGAGCTCATATGGGCTCAAGTCTTAAGAAATGTTTTTCTTCATTGGTTTCTTTCAAGAACTTTTTATGATAGTGTGTAATTACATACCAGGATTCTCCGGAGACAGATTATACGTCTACGGAATGGACGGATGAGAAGCACAGTTTATACCTTAAATCCATGGAAGCATCATTTGTTAACCAGTTATATAAATCCATGAATTTCCTTGGTTGGCGATCACAGAATGAGAACTTGTCAAACATAAAATCATCCAGGCAAATGCGCTGTACGGCCCGTACACCTTCTGGCCAGGTTCAAAACTAGTTCTCCTGTTTCCTTGGCTGGCTTCTAAATTGTGTATCTATATATATTAATGGATGTGTTTTATTGTCATTTGTATTGCTCTTTTTTTTAATCATTGTTCCAGTTTAAGGTTCTTCGTGATGGTTGCTGGCAGAAGATCGATTTTGAAAGACCAGGTTTTCAATTAAATAAGGAAGATGAGTCTGGCAGACTTCTGGTGAGTCCGTGGATTCGGCACTTTAGGCCTGTATCCAAGCCCCAAGTTTTAGCATCTCTGAGTCTCCAAGAAAGTTCTGCATCCAAAAATCAAGCAATTAGTTCCAATGGGAAAAAGGGGATGTCCTGCAGCTCTGTATCAGCTCCCAGTTCAAAGCACTTCAATATGCGTCACTCTTACTCGTGTGATCAAGATTTGATTGGCTGCAGCACAGGTACTCTCTATTTGGCGATAAATCGTGTATTTTGCAACTTTGTGTTCAAGATTTTTATATATTGATTATGCTTGCTAACTGCTTTGCTATAACATTGGAATAATCTGAATGACAAGAGTAAAGACTATTTCGTGTGGTAGTTTGTAATCGGCAAGAGTCCAACATGTGAATTTAGTTGGAGAATCATCTTAGTTAAATAATTATTTTTTTAATATAAGTTCATATTTGAAATATTGTCACTTATCTCCGATCTCGTTTTGTAATCCATAGTAATATACAGATGTTAAGGTGTTAATGAAAAAAGGTTTAAAGTAAATATTCCAATTTAGGATTCTATCATTCCATGTTATCTCTATATAAAATTTGAATTGTTAACAGATTTGTATTTAAGTTGGGGATTAACACAATCAGTCTCTTCCATATCTGATGGCATGGTTGCACAATAGTGGTAGTTTTCTGATTAAGGTAAAAGTTTGAATGGTGCACTTATAAAAAAAATCATATGGTCAATCAGTTTAGTTTTTTTTAAAGCTTAGTTAAGTGGAGTGTGGAGTTATGAAGTTTTAGAAGGTCAGAATATAATAATTCCAATTGTAAAAAAATTAAAGCCTAATATATAATTTGATTACACTCAATAGTCTTTTCATAGCTATCACTATGTATGGGAGCTTGGGGGAAAAGAATGAGAGGATATGGAGAGGAATACATGGAGAGTAGAGGAGGGAGAGGAAATCCTGATCCTTTTCCTTATTTGAATGTTCAATAGGGGGAGAGAGAGGCCCCACCCCTTGTCCTCTTCCTTCCCTTGATACAAAATGTAATTCGTTTTACCTCTCCAAGATGAAGGCTCTCTGTTCATTTTCTCTTGGATGTTCATGCATGACCTGTGCTGCATTTGGCTCACCTGTGCTCCTTAAATGCTTCAAGGGCAACTCTTTTTTTTTTCCTTTACTTTTAGCTTCTAGTACTTTCTCCGGGAGAAAGGAGGGGGGGGGGGGGATGTGAAGTAATTCATCAATAGCATCTTTTATATGCTCTGATTTTCTCTGTACTGATTCTTGCAGAGGTGTCAGATCAGAACTTTGTTGATGACGAAATTAAAAGCGAGAGGACATCCGGTATGTGCAGCTCAAAAAAGATGAAAATTTTGACAACTGATTCTCCAAGTAATGATCAGGTAATGTGTCAAATTGACCTGTCATTATGATTGGGATTGTAATAAAATCATGGGCATTATAATCTTAGTGTTGCCCATCTCTCATGTCCTTTTTAGGTCGTACCACATAACAAGCCTGCTGTAACAGTAAATGTCTTCGAGAAGTGTGTTTCCACGAATGAGGATGGGCTATGAGGTGATCGAAGGAGGAACTGTTTACATTAACAGTGATGACTTCCATAACCAAAGTTTGAAAATGCAAACTTCCGTCAGCATGTATGACTATTTTCTTTTTTTGGGGGGGAGGGGGGTTGAGAACTGATAAGAGTAGGGTGTGAGAGAGGGAGAGAGATTTGGGGCACTGTTGGTGCATTCTCTCAAATGGTTACAGCCAGATGTGGCATCAGTACTACAAGGCTGAATATATAAACTCCCTATCAGCCGGGGGGCTTCTATTGAATCTGTACATATTTTTGCTCTTAGGTATTTTTGAGTGTGACCTGAAATGTTTAGATAGTATCCTAGACGGATGTCATTTATTCTCTTGGATGTACTATTCTAATAGGTACTCTTCAAGAATCTTTTAGCCTCTTGCCATTAAACTCTTTGAAATTTAAGCCAAAGTGATCCAGCATTCAAATGTAGCCATAAAACTGCTGAGCGTTAATATTGTGTAGGTGTGCTGTTCTACACCAACCCAGAAATGATATTTGGCAAAAGGAAATCGAAAAGCATGAGTAGATATCCTACATTATAACAACATTTCGCAAATAACAGGTTTACTGCTCTTAGTCTTGCGCCAGTTTTTGTACTTAGTTGTTTAAATGGTATTTTTCTTTTTTCTTTGTCACTTAATTAGTTACGAAAATAGTTTTATCATTTTAGAATTTACTACTATAATTTTGAGAATAACAAAACATTGCAATGGCAATATCAGTAATTCAGTAATCATCTATTAAATGACGGCAAACATTGGTAGTTTGTCTTAAATTAAGGAACCGTCTGAAAAGCTATCAAACGGGAAGAGGACGCCCCTTCTTTCCTCTTTCTTTTCGTTACGGTAAGAAAAAATAGGGAAGAAAAAGGAAAAAGAAAACCTCAAAATAACACACAAAATCCTCTCGAAACCCCTAATTAAAGACCACAGATATCCTTCGATGTCGCTTCATTGTCCGTACCCGAAAGTCCTCATCTTGGGCCAAAACTTCTTGGTGATTTTAAAGGTATGTTGCTCGTTTTACGATTGACAACGTAGGGTTTTCATATTGCCTTATCAAAATCCTCAATTCGCAAGTTGACCCTCGTTTTCATTTTGATTTTCCAAATTCTCCTCCTTTTTCCAAAGTTGGTACCTGATTTGCGAAATTGGGCTCCTAATTGTGACCATTTACTATGCCTCCATTCGTGTCGAGCTCTAGGGCATTAAGTGCACTAATAACGCGTGAAAATGGGATTAGGAATTTGATTAGATGTGCAAAGAACAGTGCACATTTGCGTAAATTTGATAAAGTTCGTCGTTTTAGTCGCATTGCGGGTATCGAGACAACCTCGGTGCATAAATTAATTGGTCCACGCAAGGCCGATGTTGATTTTTCATTTGGAAGCTTGTGTGATAGTAATACTGCTCAGAGGAGGCGATTTCTTGGTTGCGGAGACGGGGATGAAGGCGGTGTTCTGTCAAAAGTTTATGAGGAGAGGCGTGTCTTAGGGTAATTTTTGTCTGCAATCATTTCGTTTATATCTTTTTTTTCCTGGATTTCTGCTCATCCTATGTTGTGAATGTTAATGTAGTTTTAAAATTATACTTGGTACTTGCACACTTATGCACTTGTTAATGTGTTTCCCTATATCCTGGAGTGTCTTACCGTGCACGATAGATATGCTTATACAAACTCACAGAGCCATCTTTTGGGATGTATTACTGTGATTAATTAGGGCTATGCTAGATATGCTCATAGAAAAACAAATAACAGGTTTTTTAATGTTTTCAATGTATCTCTTCTGATGAAAATATTGTTTGTTGATTGATCAATGTCTTTTTTCCGATAAGTATAGCTGTGGAAATGTTTTTTTTTTGGTTCTTTAATCATGGGTGCACCATATGCCCTTTCCATTTGTTGTGTATTTTTCATTTTTTGGGTTCATCGATGTGAGCTACACAACCGGAGGTAACACTCTCCCTTTCCTTATCCGTGTGAGTGGGATTTGGTCTCAAGTCTCGTTTATGACAACGAGTGACTTTACCAACTAAACTAGCCGACACCCACAAGATTTTTCGTTTTCAGTCTCCTTTTTAAGTTCCATAATTTGGTTCATCGACAGATTCGTTCTGAGTTCTAAGGAATAAAAGTTGGAAAAAAGACAATCTTGCTTGTTTAATTCATGGTTGCATACAATTTTATGTGCACCTCCTGGATTTTTCACTGAAGGAATAGGAAGTTAATATGGCCTTCTGTTGCCAGGTATTCTCCGGAACAATTATTTGATGTGGTTGCAGCTGTTGACTTGTATCATGGATTTGTCCCCTGGTGTCACCGGTCTGAGATACTTAAACATTATCCGGATGGATCATTTGATGCGGAGCTGGAAATTGGTTTTAAGTTTCTTGTTGAGAGTTATGTTTCCCATGTAGAATTAGACAGACCAAAGCAAATAAAGGTAATCATCAAATGCCCCTAAATCTTTGAATGGTTGTTCTTTAGGTAGCTTCTGTTTGTTAGGTTTTCTGTGTATATATTAATTACAATATCTATTATGATAAGCCATGCTTTGTTGACACTTAAAAATGTTTGAACTGCTTGTAGCCAACACAAATCGTGTGTATGGGATGTCTAAAATGGTCAACTAGTGAACCCCTTTTTTTTCTACTTATCAAAAAGAAAGTATTTGCTAGTTGTGTCGAACAAAAGAGAAGAGTCCATTGCCTCCCTGAATTTCAAAAGGTTTCTTATTTTTTGACTTGCTTCTTCATTAGTGGGTGAATACGAGATGAGTGAGGGCAATCTGCTAAGCTTGCTATGTATATGCTTCATTTAATTCTAGGGCATACAGATGGAAAATTCAGACACCTAAACAATTAAGTGCCTTCTTTGTATTCTAAGATTGGGTGATTATATGATCATTTCAGATGCCTAGATGCTTGCCCTTGTTGGCCAACATACATACCTGAATTCAATGAATAAAGACTAAGGGGCAGCCTGCTTGGAAGAGATGTATGCGTGCACATGCATCTTATAGTTTCAGAAGAGTAAAAGAGCAATTTTTTATTTGGTTGAGGGACGTTTGGCTGAGATATTAGTGCTCTCAATAGGAATGAAAATAACTCTCACGGGAAAAGGCTTGAAGCATAGAACTGTATTCCTCTCGTTAAATCACGACATAGTTGCTTGGTGTGCCCTGTCATATGTGAAAATTATGGGTTTAGGGAAATAGCACCATAGTTCCAGTCAAAGCAATCGCGAGCTTTGTATTTTAGCAGTAACGTGTTGTTTATTGGATGTACTCCACGAGCAGCCCTAGTACACCAGTTCCTCTATCTCAGACTTCTAATTCACCGTTACCTGTTTGCTTCTTGAGTATTTGTACAAGCTCTTTTATGCTCTTTGGAATTAAGATAATGATGCCTCCCAAATATAGGTTATTTTACTAAGAATTTTCTATTGGATGGATAAAAAACTTTACTACAAATCCTGGGAGATGGGAAGACTTTCCAGAGGCTGCGGTTGGTTTTTATATTTTCAATTTATAATATGGGCATCTTTTGCATATGTTAGCCTAAAGATGGTTCTTTATGTCACTAGGTTTCATTATACACGCACACATGCTGACTTATCAAAAAAAAAAAAAATTCGTATATGCTGATGAAGTCATTGATTAACTTGATTGTTATTCTGTTTTGTTTTCAGACAACCGTGTCAGACAGTACCCTTTTTGACCATTTGATAAACACTTGGGAATTCAATCCTGGATCCGTTCCAGGGACTTGCAACATTTACTTTTTGGTTGATTTTAAGTTCCAGTCACCACTTTACCGACAGGTAATGGTCCTAGTTTATTTAGCTATACTGTGTTTGTTTCTTGTTCCATCAACTCTTAATGCTTATTCATTTTTTCAATGTAATGTTATGTTTTTTCATGGATTAAAATGTTACATGGACAAGACATTAATTTTCTTGAGGGATGGAAAAATTCATTTTTCCTTGATGGATGACTTCATTGAAATCTATGGTTTTCTGTTAGATGATGAAGCAGAGGTGATTCTTACTCATTCTTTTGGAATAAATATGTCATTACCTTGGTTGTGGATGCCTGTGGATTTGAAGGAAATTAATGTCATTAGAATCTTCTTGAAATTTGTCAGATTAAGACATCTTGAGTTCCTCACTTTGGATGCATTTGAAATTAATCAAAATTCCCCCTCCACCTCCAAAAGATAAAGAACCCCCTCTTCTCTTTTCTCCCTGACTGCTTCAAAAAAGACCCTGAAATTGTTTCCTTCTATGACATTTCTTACAATTCCAGTTGTTTGCATTACCCTATCACCAGCACTGTCAATATCTCTTCCACCGTTAGGGCTGTTGTCATGTTCATCCTTGTTTCCATATCTCTTCTATTTTCTCCCAGACCGCTTAAAAGACTGAAATTGTTTCCATCTCTGACAGTTCTTACAATTCCAGTTGTTTGAATTACCCTATCACCAGCACTGTCAATACCTCTTCCACCGTTACGGCTGTTGTAATGTGTATCCTTGCTTCCATTTTAGCATTTCATTCACCACTACTTTCATTTCCATTAACATATTGTCATCAGTGCCCCACTACGACCACCTGAACCATCATTTTCACCACCACAACAACATGACAATGCCACCTTTGTCCAGTTCTCATCTTGAGTTCTAGTGACACCAGTCCGTTGATTTCGCAAAATTCTGCTGGTGCAATTTTTTATTTCCAGTTTTCTTTTCTTTTGTTGTCTTGTCTGACTGAGGATGCTTGGATTTAAATAGGTTATCGGTGTAAAAAAAATGTAGGTTTTAGGCAAGGAAAATAGCTACAATTTTACAGTTTTCTGATTCATTTAGCCCTCTTGAGGATTTTTGTTATCAAATTTGTCAAGCATAGTCCAAACTGGGAATTCTGCTCTTCACTGTCTGATATCATGATTGTGTCATGCTTGGCATGAGAAATAAGGGGTATTTTCACACTTTTCCCATCGTCACCATGGGTTATTGATTTTGTTTCCTCTCTTTTTAATGCACCCTTCACATCAACATTAGATCCAGTGTTCGTTGCAGTGATGTAAACTTCATGGTTGCCATCCCTGACTATGCCACTTGCTATTCCATGGGACATGGCCAACCATCCAAACTGAATTTTATTTTTTTACCTTGCCCCTTGGTATTAGTGTTACTCCAAACTGCTGATTGACATCGTTTTTTATTATATCCTTCCTTGTCTAGAGCTTGGTCATCATTATGATTTATGTAAAGCTTTCCCATCAGTTTGATATGTATATGACAGTGGAGACTCTTCTTTACTTGATCTTGCTGGTTCTAATCTTTGTCCTTTTCTATGGTGGAGCCTCAGCATTAAAAAGAAGAGTCGGGCTTCTCTCCAGTGACCGGGGGATCAATGGCCCGGTTGATGGATGCCACATCAGCTAGATGGATGATGGGGCATGCTCGACCAGGGCATTGATACCCCGGTCACTGGAGGGGATCCAGTCTTGTCAATCTGCTAGTTGTTTCATATAGCTGGACCTTTTCCCCATTTTAATTTAATATTTACATTGTACAGTATAGCGTTATCTGAATGCTATCTTCATTTGCTTATTATTGGCCCAATTTCTTGTTCAGCACACATGTTGGACTGATGGGTTTATTTATCGTCTGGTTTCCGGATACATATATCTTATTATACAGGCATTTTTATAGTCTTGTTATGGACCTCTGTTACATGGCTCTCATATGTATGGTTTCAACTTCTCTTATAACGATCATGTGAGTGCAGATCTTCATTACTCTATGAATATCATCATAATAAATTTGGATTTGGATTCTCTCATTTGAGAATTGAAATAGAGTCAAGTTTAAACTTGGATTGATGCCACATCATCAAAAAAATAAAAATTCAAATTCAAATTTGTTATTATAACATTTAATCTCACCATGAATTTAATTTTGATTTTAATTTTCAAATGGAAAAGATATGAGTATTAGTAGTAGTTATAAATAATGTCATCTGAAGGTTTGAAAGTTAAAGATTTCTATTTTAATGATGAAAAGCGGACTGGAGTATAATTATTTTGCTGATGGCTCTGTTGACAGGTGGCGTCCATGTTCTTCAAAGAGGTGGTTTCTCGTCTGGTTGGGTCATTCAGTGAGCGCTGCCGTTTGGTATATGGCCCAGGAGTGCCAATCCTTGAGAACTCTTATGAACAAAGGGCCTGAAAGCTTGTTTTCGTTTACTAAGACCATTTGGAACGCAGGTCAGAATCATGAGATGAGTAAATGGTTGCACCATGCGCACTGGGTGGTTTTTGTTTTATATGCTGCCCAGCCTATTATTATTTTTTTTTTGAATTAACTGCAAATATTACAGATTAGTTGTATTTTGTACCCTTATTTAGGAGAAATTTAAACTCTCTATTGAAAATTAGATGCAATGAATACACTCAATTGAAGAATCAGTTGTATTTTTTACTCACTTTTATTTCTGTGCAATTTAAACACTCAATTGATAATTGGATGCAATGTATACCTTCAATTGAGGGGTCAGTTGCACTTTTTTTTATCTTTATTTCTATTTAAGAGTAATTTAAACTTTCAATTGAAAATTGGATTTAATCAATACCCTACAGTCAATTTTCTGACGAGATTGAACATGTGATAAACTTGTGCTTCATAACATTAAAATTCATACTAATCCAACAGTGGGATGAAAAAAAAATTAAAATAAAACCAAACTAAAAATTATCATAATTGTTTAACTAAAAATATTTAAATATCTGATTACATCTGGGAAGTAGTTAGTGTTGTGCGAAAATCTACTTAAATTATTAAACAGATAATCGAACTTATTTTACTTGCAAGTGCACAAGGTCAACAGTAGCATAATGTGCAAATGCGAGGTCATCTCTACAGGTATTGGTGAATTTCAATTTAAAATCAGTTTCACAATGTAAAATGATGGAAATAAATATTGAGTTTAGATTGATAATGATAAAAACATAGAGCTTTGATATCCACCACTAATCATACTTTCCCAATAATTAATGTGCCAATGCTATATCCTTACTATCAATACCTAATGTTTGTCAACCTAAGGGCTTGGTCCACTCCTTAGGCTATTGATCTCCTTAAGCAACGAGTTAGACATGGTGTATACTCTAACTCTTCTATCTCTTAAGGGATTCAGCATGGTGTATACTTAGTTATTATTTAAGAGAGCATAAGATTTGTAGAAATCGACAACCACACGAGACCCAAGGTATGGTGTATACCCCCGGTTTCTCATGTTGATTAACCCAAAAATCCGGTGTGGATTTCTTTTGTTACTATTGTCAGACCCAGGACTCGGTCATCTAAATTGATATAACTAACTAGTCCATACCACATGCATACGTTGATCAGACAGATACATATGAGGAATTGAAATAAACACACGCATTAATCAATTAAAGCATCATAATACCGCTAATACAAAGGCAACAATACTCATAT
This sequence comes from Bretschneidera sinensis, assembly GCA_023935145.1. Classification (NCBI taxonomy): domain Eukaryota; kingdom Viridiplantae; phylum Streptophyta; class Magnoliopsida; order Brassicales; family Akaniaceae; genus Bretschneidera; species Bretschneidera sinensis. Next base: position 119,968,922 of record CM043700.1, read on the forward strand.
AAGGAAAAGCATAATTAGAGCTTCAATCGAGCCCTATTAAGAAGTTAGTTACACATGCTGATTATGATAAACATCATCATAACACAAACTAAGTAGAAAAGAATAAACCCGAAAAATGCTGTGGAGAAGAGTCGTCAATTCCTCTCCAAAGCTTACAATTGAAAAGAAGATTAAAACGTAAAGTTTTTGTGTTTTACAGGCCTATTTATAAGGTTCTAAAGACACCCCGAAACCCTAATTTCCAAAACAAGATACAAATCATTCTTTCCAAAACTGGCTCTGCCGCTTTACTGCACGTGTGCGCTCGATCCCATGCTTTTGTGTTCGAGTGTAGGGTTGCTCTCGAGCCTTCTATATGTGCGCATGAGTGCTTGTGCGCTCGATCACAGACACCTTGTGCTCGATCGCACTTGGCTGCTTCTAGGTCTTCAGGTTTCTTCCTTAGAGCACCAAAATGCTACATTTTCTTCACGAACCTATAAAAAACACAGAAAACACAAAAATGAAGTAGAATATACTAAAATACGTAAACAAAGAGCTTAACAACTGTAAATTAAGGGGTTTAAATATGAATATTTAAGCACTTATCGCACCCCCAACTTACATATTGCTAGTCCCTTAGCAATACGAACGAAAAACTAGCTTAAAAACAAAATCAAAATAAATTGTAATTTCGGTTCAAATTACAAGTTTAAAAAGTAATTAAAACCAAACAAACCCGCATATATTACAAAAATATTTCTAAAGATGTGTATATTTGTTATTTTTTTATTTCATATTCAATGAAAAGTGGTTTGAATTTTTAAAAAAAAAAAACCAACGTATTTGAACATATATATATTAAGATTTATGTATTTTTTTTTCAATTTTCTTTGGATATGTAAAAGTTGTATTTATTTTTGTTTCAGATTTGGATGGAATATTTATCACAAGGTGGTTGTATTTTTTTTTTTTATAAAAAATTTAGAGATATTAGTTAATAGTTTAACATGGAAAATATTTTTTCTCAATTTACTTTTAACATGATAATCAATGAAAAAAAAATCAAATCAAAGTGTATCATTGGAATTTACTTTGGTTCAATTTTTAAGTAGTGATCAAGTTGATTCGGGTCTTTTTGTAATGCGAAACCCTAATTTCCAAAACAAGATCCGAATCAATCTTTCCAAAACTGGCTCTGCCGCTTTACTGCACGTGTGCACTCGATCCCATGCTTTTGCGCTCGAGCGTAGGGTTGCTCTCGAGCCTTCTATATGTGCGCACGAGTGCTTGTGTGCTCGATCACAGACACCTTACGCTCGATCGTACTTGGCTGCTTCCAGGTCTTCAGGTTTCTTCCTTAGAGCTCCAAAATGCTACATTTTCTTCACAAACCCATAAAAAAACACAGAAAACACAAAAATGAAGTAGAATATACTAAAATACGTAAACAAAGAGCTTAATAACTGTAAATTAAGGGGCTTAAATATGAATATTTAATTACTTATCACACCCCCAAACTTACATATTGCTAGTCCCTTAGCAATATGAACGAAAAACTAGCTGAAAAACAAAATCAAAGATAAATTTATCATTCATGATGTCTAAAAATTTGGGTTGCATACAAAACCATGATATTTGTTCATGAGTAGGCTTAAAATATAAACACATATTCACAATGAATAAGGGTTTTAAATTCTAATCACTTACACAAGGCTGGTTTAAGGCATCACAAGTCTGACTTAGTGTGTGGTGAATTAGCACATAAAAGATGAAGCTTCTAAATAATTCCAATGTATAGTGTTTCGGTGTCTCAACATTCATCGAATTTCCTATCAGAATGAACAATAATGGCATAGTTTTATTTCTTTCTTTTTCTTTTATTATGAGATTTTTGCCATGTTGATTTCCATTAAGTTTTCTAATTGACCCATGTAGCGAGTGTTTAGCCAGTGACTCCCAAACCAGATGGTTTTATGGCATTAGGTGTAAAGACACCCCTAAGGACTTACTAACTCGAATAAAAAAGGCTACGAAACTAACTGATCTTAATGCTGCCAAGCAAAATTCCCATATTTTGATGTAAACACTCACTGCGTACTAAGGCAAGAGGTCTAGTTACCTAGTAGAAACTTGATTTAATGATTATTGTATGCATAATTCTCACATTTTGATGTGAACACTCACTGCTTACTGAGGCAAGAGGTCCAGTTACTCAGTGGAAAGTTTATTTAATGATCATTATGAGCATTTTATTTCTTTTTTTTGTGCAATAAACATTTTTTTCTCTATTTTTCTATGGCAAAAGTGTTCTTCTAATAAGTTATCCGATTATAGTTAGGTCATGGAAACATATACATAAAAATTATATGTCATACCCCACACAATTATGTGCTTATGTGCTAATGCGCTCGTGTCAGATTTAGATTAAACTCGTGAATTCTTAAATGCCTTGAAGTAAGTAATTAAACATTTAAAACTTTATTATTAGACTATGTGTTCTAGATTTTAAGCTTACTGATGAAGTTTTATCATAATATTTGTTTTAAATTAACCAAAAATTTTAAAACAAAATGATCATGCATTTATCTTTTCAATAATACTAAAAACAACTGGGACATAGTGTGTGAATGTGTCTCTCATACCCTCAAACTTAATGTACACATTGTCCCCAATGTGTGAGTGACATGGAAAGATCTGTCTTGGGAGATGGAGAACTAGATGGCTAGCATGGCTCGTAGCACACCCCCAAACTTGAACTTGATGCACTCACTATGTCCCTGAAAAAGAAAAACAAACATAATACCGAAAAACAAGAGATACTAATAATAAACAGCTATAAAAGTAAATACTAACAATAAATGTGAAAAAAACGAAAAATAAAAGGATATACTGTGGGGTGCCTCCCATGAGCGCTAAGTTTTACGTCTTCAGCCAGATAGGGTACCGCTCTCACTGCTGGTCTTCAGGTGGTGCAGTCGATGAGGTATCGGGTGCGGGAGGTAGTCGATCGAGGATGGCCTGAAGCATCTCCTCCTATCTCGCAAAGCGTGCCTCTAAGCCATCGATGTGCTGATGTACTAATAGTGTCGCCTCCCTATCCTCTCGGTAAATGTCAGAGAGCTCACATCGAAAGGAGGATAGCTCCTCGAGAAGGTGCTGGTACTCAGTGGATCCTATGTCTGGCTGGTTTTCCTCCTAAATATGGCTCTCTGTGGGGTGCTTGGTGTCCATGGGATCATCCTCCACTCACTCATTAGCAGGTGCATGCTCTCGGGGTCCTCTAGGCAGTGGGACTGGCTCAGACTCCACTGGCTCTTCCCAAAGAATGGGTGGTCACTCACCGGTCCATCAATAGAGGAGCCCTTGATCCCCTTCTTCTTGAATATGTAGCTAAGGAGGAACGGGAAGGGGAGCCCCCATGCATTCGCTGTGGTGGTCTGGGGGCCATAGATGTCGTCCCAAAACTTATGGAGCTGGCTCCATATAACGGCTGAAATGGAATACCAATGGCCACGGTGGAATACATATAAGGCTTGTAGGAACTGGTCCCTCCTCTGGGTCTTGTGCCCCAATGGGGACACATTTCGCTGAAGGATGGAATCTATGAGCCAGAGTCATGGAGGCAACTTGGACCGGCTCCCAGTGTTGTTGTGTTGATCAGCGTACTGGCCCGCACACATGTCCTCAATGATGTGGGGAAAGGGAAAGGGCTCCGGTTGCTCCTCCATCTGGGTGTCCTCGGGAGGGGACTCATCACAATAGTGAAGAGTAGTAGCTATGTTAGCAGTGGTCACCTCTATAAACTTCCCCTAGATCGATGAAGATAAGATCCCCGGTCTGTTGCAGTTGAATGATAAGTTCTCGTAGAACTGGACCACAAATCGGGTGTATGCAGTCGAACAAATAGGCTTGAACAACCTCTTCAATCCTCGGTTCTTGAATTCTTGAACCGCCCATTGAGTAGCGTCCAAGCTCTTAAAATCAGTATCAATGTTAAAATTTGTTTTGAACAAGATCTCTCGTTGTTCGAAACTGGGCCGGGATGATTGGGGACGGATGCTGGAGGCACGGGAGGTGGAGGCAACTTGTTTGGACATTGTGAATGAAGTTTCTGTAGTAATTGTGCTTGATCACAATTCTGTACGCTTGATCGCAACAATGTTCTGCACTCGATCACAGATGCCTTGCGCTCGAGCGCACTGGATCAGGCAATCTGTCAAACAGGTTGTGGGCGACAAAGGTATGAAGCTATGGGCAGCACTTTACAAAGTTCTCGACCTCCTGTAAAACCAACAATACAACCATACAAGAAAAAAAAAACCTGGATATGCAATTAGTTAACAAGATAGATTAAAAATGTGTGTGATTGTGTGTGTTAATTCAAAAATAAATAAGGGTATACCTGGAGTAATGAATTGGTGCAATGTTTTTGGTGCAATGGAGAGATGGGGATGGTGATGAGTGAGTTTAATATGGGATGGGGGAGGGTTGTTGGGATTGAAAATGAGATTGTAGGAGAGTGAGGGTGCTGTGCGAGAGTGGGAGTGAGAGAAAGAGAGGGAGAGAGTATGTGAGTGAGAGTGAGAGTAAAAAGGGGTTTAACAGAATAAAGTGATTTTAAACAAGCACATAACTCTCTGCCCCGACTTTACTCGAGTGTAATGTGAAGTGTGCTCGATCGCACTTGTGCGCAAGTGTGTGCGTTGGTGTAGTAAGCTGACACGCCATGGAGCACAGGGCGAGAGTGCACTCGATCGTAAGGGCAGAAAGTGTCGTCAATCAAATAAACTATAAAAAGGACTAAAAATGAAAAATAATTTGAATACTTAGCAAAAATCAAGCTGTACCATACTCAGTGGCCTCAATACCACTGACCTCAATAGAGGTGCTTGAGCTACACATTTATCAAAGTCAGAATTGCTCAAGCAATCTCTATAGTAGCTTCAGTGCTACTCTCATGGAAGGGGGCACTTAGAGTCCACCTCATGTGGCTCAAATGCTCTCGGTTCTGCTGCATACTAGACAGATTGAAGTGTCAAGTCTTCATCTCTAGGTGGTAAGTTGATTTTGAGATATGGCTTGACTCGGTGTCCATTTACCGTGAATTTCTGATTGCCATTGGAACTATGGATCTCCAAAGCACCATGAGGAAAGACCTTAGTGACCACGTAAGGACCAGACCATCGGGACTTTAGTTTTCCTGGGAACAGTCTTAATGTTGAGTTGTAGAACAACACCCTTTGTCCCACATGAAACTTTTTTCTTATCAGTTGTCTATCATGATAGGCTTTTGTCCTTAATTTGTAGAGCTTGGCGTTCTCATATGCATCATACCTTAATTCTTCCAGCTCATTTAAGTGTAGCTTCCTTTTCTCACCCACTTGTTTCATGTCAAAATTGAACTATTTAATGGCCCAATATGCTCGATGTTCTAACTTCACTGGCAAATGGCATGCTTTCCTAAAGACTAGGCGGTATGGAGACATGCCAATTGGTGTCTTCTAAGCGGTCCTATATGCCCATAGAGCATCATTCAGTCGTAAATACCAATCCTTTCGATTAGGATTAATGGTCCTCTCTAGGATGCTTTTGATTTCTTGGTTACTTATCTCCACTTGGCCACTGGTATGAGGATGATATGAAGTGCCAAATTTATGGGTGATCCCATATTTTTTGATGAATGTGGCAAAAGAATGATGATGAAAGTGGCTGTCGCCATCACTGATGATTGCTTTTGGAGTCCCAAATCGGGTAAAAATGTTATCATGTAGAAACTTCACAACCACTTTGTGATCATTAGTCTTTGAGGGGACAGTGTCGACCAATGTGGACACATAATCCACACCCAAAAGAATATATAAATAACCAAAGGAGTTAGGAAATGGACCCATGAAATCAATGCCCCATAAATCAAAAAGTTATACTATATGAATATTTTGTAGGGGCATCTGATTTCGGGAAGAGATGTTACTTGTCTGCTGGCATCTATCACATGAGCTACAAAATGAGAAGGCATCTTTAAATAGATTAGGCCAATAAAAACCGGATTGTAATACCTTAAGAGCTGTTCTCTTGGCCCCAAAATGTCCTCCACAAGAAAACTGATGGCAATGTTGTAATAAGCTCAGGTGCTCCTCTTTTGAGACACGCCTTCTGATGATTTGATCGGGATAGAATTTGAATAGGTAGGGGTCATCCCAATGGTAGTGTCTAGACATAGATATCAGCACTTATTTTCTTGACTGGTCATACCTGGAGGAAAAAACTTAGCAGTTAGATAATATATAATATCAACATACCATGGAAGTGTTACCTCTAGTGCGAACAATTGTTCATCGGGGAAGTTCTCATTCAAAGGTAGCTCATTTTTATCATCCTCATAAGGTAGCATTGATAAGTGATTTGCAACCACATTTTCACTGCCTTTTTTGTCTTTGATCTCTAGGTCAAACTCTTGCAATAGGAGTACCCATCTGATTAACCTAGGTTTTGCATATTTCTTAGAAAACAGACATCTCAAGGCAATATGATCAGTAAATACAATAACCTTAGAGCCAATCAGGTATGATCTAAACTTCTCTAAAGCAAAAATAACAGCTAACAATTCCTTTTCAGTAGTAGAATAGTTTAGCTGAGCATCATTTAAAGTTCTAGAAGCATAGTAAATAGCATGAGGTACCTTATTGACTCTCTGGCCTAAGACAACTCCCAAGGTGAAGTCACTGGTATCGCACATCAGCTCGAATGGAAGATTCCAATCTGGTGCCATTATTATTGGTGCGGAGGTGAGCACATCCTTCAATGTGTTGAAAGCTCTCATTCAGTCATCAATCCATTCAAACTTGGTTTCTTTAGGTAACAATGCACATAGAGGTCTAGAGATCTTGGAGAAATCCTTGATGAATCGTCTGTAGAATCCAGTATGTCCAAGGAAACTTCTGACTCCCTTGACTGTTAGAGGGGGAGGCAACTTTGAAATGATGTCTATTTTAGCCTTGTCTACCTCAATACCTTTGTTAGAGATGGAATGACCTAACACAATGCCTTGTTGAACCATAAAGTGACATTTCTCCCAATTCAGCACTAAGTTGCTCTCTTCACATCTCTTTAGGACACTCTCTAGATGATTTAGGCATTCATCAAAATTAGACCCAAAAACACTAAAATCATCCATAAATAGCTCAATGAATTTCTCCACCATGTCGGAAAATATGCTCATCATACATCTTTGAAAGGTGGCTGGTGCATTGCATAGATCGAATGACATCCTTCTATAAGAAAATGTACCGAAAGGACATGTGAAGGTAGTATTTTCTTGATCCTTAGGTGCTATGGCAATCTGGTTGTAACCACTATACCCATCCAAGAAGCAATAATAGCTATGGCCAACTAATCTCTCTAACATTTGATCAATGAAGGGCAAGGGGAAGTGGTCTTTTCTGGTCACCTTGTTTAATCTTCGGTAATCAATACATACCCTCCAACCAGTTATTTTTCTTATAGGTATGAGCTCCTCATCCTCATTCTTCACCACTATGATTCCACTCTTTTTAGGAACAACTTGGACCAGACTTACCCATTTACTATATGAAATAGGGTAGATAATGCCAACATCTAATAGTTTTAATACCTCGGCCTTTACCACTTCTTTCATGTGTGGGTTAAGTCATCTTTGAGCATCCGAGTGGGTTTTGCTTCATTCTCAAGGTAGATATAATGCATGCATTTGGCTGGACTTATCCCTTTTATGTCAGCAATGGTCCATCCAATAGCAGATCTATGCTCCCTAAGAACTCTTAATAGTTTCTCTACTTCTCCAACACTCAAATTAGCAGCCACAATCACAAGTAATGTCTTTTTCTCTCCCAAATAGGCATAAGTTAAATGCTCTGGCAGCTGCTTCAATTCCAAGTTTGGTGCCTGGACAATAGAAGGGAGAAAAGTAGTATTAATAGGTATGAGAAATTCAATGGAGGAGCATACTTACTTGGATGTTTTGGAGAAGCCTCAAGGAGGTGCATAGCTTTAATGATGTCATCAGTAACGTTTCAGGTTCTTGCTCAATATCCACTTTTGTAAAACCATGGGTAAGGGTAGTCTTCAATGGATCAATGTGATGGACCTGAAAAGTTTGCTCAATAAAACTTTGCATCATACATACATTAAAGCATTCCATATCATCTTGAGGTAGTTTTAATGCATCAAATATTTTAAACTCTATTTTCTCACCATTTACCTTTATACTTACTATACATTTTTTCACATAAATCTTTGTATCAGCAGTTCTCATGAAGGGTCTTCCTAAGATGATGGGCAGAGGTAATGGCATAGGGCATTCTTCCATATATAACACAATAAAATCAGCAGGCAAAATAAACTCACGTACCTTTACCAGGACATCCTCAGGAATACCTATAGGTCTTTTGATACTTCTATCTTCCAATTGCAAAATGATAGAAGTCGGTTGAAGCTCCCCCAAACCTAGTGTTTCAAATACTGTGTATGGTAGCAAATTTACACCCGCTTCCAAATCTAGTAACGCACACTCAAACAACTGGTCACCTATCTTGCAGAGAGTTGTGAAACTACCCAGATCTTTCAGTTTTGGTGATAGTTTTCTTAATAGCACAACACTTACCTCTTCTGTTAAAGCTACTGTCTCGTGTTCCTGAAAATTCCTCTTATGAGTGCAATAGTCTTTCAAACATTTAGCATAAGCAGGTATTTGTTGAATTGCGTCTAATAAGGGAATGTTTATTTCTACTTTCCGCAAAGTTTCAAAGATATCAAGTAATTTATTTTCTTTCTTTTGTTTTACTAACCTTTGCGGGAAGGGTGGTGCATTCACCTTCTCCATATCACTTACCTTTGATGCCGGGTTTCTCTAGAGATACTTTTGTAGACTCATCGGCTCCTATAACCTTACCATTCCTGAGAGTTGTGACAGTCTTTAGTTGCTGGTGCTCTCCTAGGTTAGGTAGTGTTTGAGATGGAAGCTCATCTTACTTTTTGCCACTCAGTTCTTTAGCCAATTGCCCCATTTGTACGTCTAAAATTTGAATAGCTTGTTCGTGTTTTGCAGTGGTTTATCTTAGCTCAGTCCGAAATTGCCTTTCATCTGCTATGAACTGATCTTGTGAAGTCATCAACTGTTGTTGTTGAGATACCAACTGTTGTTGCTGAGTTGCCAATTGCCTCATAAGACTCTCTAGGTTGCTTTTCTTTGATTTAGGAATTGAGTGGGCTGCTGGTTGGGAGTTCTTTTGCATCCCTTGACTGTTCTGATTTTTGCTCCAAGAGAAGTTGGGGTGATTTCGCCATCCAGGATTGTAAGTGTTTGCATATGGATTGTTCTTTGGCGGATAGTTGTTTGATCCCACATAATTCACTTGCTCTGGATCTGCAGATGAATATAAAAGGGCATGTCTCAGTATTATGATCAAAATGAGAACATATCGCACATACCTGGAGTGGTGAGGCTTATGGACTAGGTGAGGTGTTCTGAGCAGTCATGGCCTTAACAAGTAGATCTAGCTTCCTCTCTATAGCAGCTATTTGGGTAGAGGATATACCATTTAGAGTCACCTTATACACACCTTTGCTCTTGGATCCTTGTCTACCTCTAGAAGAGAATTACTAGGTGTGCTTACTTAATGTCTCGAACAACTCTATGGCTTCTTCGCTGCTCTTCTCCATCAGCACACCTCCATAACCTGAATCCACAATATTTTTATTAGTATCAGTCAAACCTGCATAGAAAGCTTGTGCCAGTTTATCCTGAGGTAGATTGTGATATGGGCATTTGAGTAGTAGCTCGTTGAAATGTCCCCATGCCTCAAAGAATAGGTTTCCATCCTTATGTTGGAAAGATTGAATCTCCTTTCTCATTTGTCTTTGTCTTTTGAGCTAGGAAAAACTTTCTTAGGAACTTGCTGGCCAACTCTTCCCAAGTGTGGATAGAAACTACAGGCAATGAATTGTACCATAGTTTAGCATTATCTTTTAATGAAAAAAGGAAAATATTTAACTGGATTCCTTCTTGGTCTAGGCCTCAGATATGCTAGAACTTGCAAAGATCAAAGAATTCCCGAAGGTGCAAGTGTGGATCTTCAGCAGGTGTACCCTTAAATGCACTGAGTATCTACGAAGATATGTAATAATTTCGTTCCACCTCTGGTTGATAAACAATGCATGATGGCTGGTCGAGGTTCCGTGGGATGAAGGATTGCTTCATAGGTCTTCACTCAAGTGGTTGTTGATTTTCTAGCTGTTTCGCTATTGATGCTTCTTCCTCGAATTCCTCTTCTACCTCTTCATAGTTATCTCTAAGCCTTCATCGAATGGTCTGCTCAAGCTCTGTATCGAGGGGAAAGAAAGTGGGATTCCTGGATCGAAGCCCTTGTATGAATCAGCAAAATCGCTTCAGTGAAACAGTTCAACACTGCTGCTCGGGTAGCCTCTGCCTTAAATGCGCTCGATCGCACCAAGGAGTGCGCTCGATCTCAGTACCTCAGAGAACTTCTACTGCAGTACCTAAATCAGAAAAGAAAACGAAAATAATTGATTAGGTTTTGATGAAACAGAATAATAAAAATAAAAATAAATGAAAAATAATCCTAAAAAGAAATTTAGCGCAATCCCCAATAACGGCGCCAAAAACGTGTTGTGCAAAAATTTACCTAAATTATTAAGCAGATAATCGAACTTGTTTTACTTGCAAGTGCACAAGGTCAACAGTAGCATAGTGTGCAAATGCGAGATCATCTCCACAGGGATTGGTGAATTTCGATTTAGAATCAGTTTCACAATGTAAAATGGTATAAATAAATATTGAGTTTAGATTGATAATGATAAAAACATAGAGCTTTGATATCCACCACTAATCATACTTTCCCAATAATTAATGTGCCAATGCTATATCCTTACCATCAATACCTAATGTTTGTCAACCTAAGGGCTTGGTCCACTCCTTAGTCTATTGATCTCCCTAAGCAATGAGTTAGGCATGGTGTATACTCTAACTCTTCTAGAGCATAAGATTTGTGGAAATCGACAACCACACGAGACCTAGGGTATGGTGTATACCCCATGTTTCCCATGTTGATTAACCCAAGAATTCACCGTGGATTTCTTTTGTTACTATTGTCAGACCCAGGACTCGGTCATCCAAATTGATCTAACTAACTAATCCATACCACATGCATGCGTTGATCAGACAGACACATATTAGGAATTTAAATAAACACAGACATTAATCAATTAAAGCCTCATAATACATCTAATGCAAAGGCAATAATACTCATATAAAGAAAAACATAATTAGGGCTTTAATCGAGTCCTATTAAGAAGTTAGTTACACATGTTGATTATGCTAAACATCATCATAACACAAACTAAGTAGAAAAGATTAAACCCAAAAAATACCGTGGAGAAGAGTCGTCAATTCCTCTCCAAAGCTTTCAATTGAAAAGAAGATTAAAAGGTAAAGTTTATGTGTTTTACAGGCCTATTTATAAGGTTTTAAAGACACCCCGAGACCCTAATTTTCAAAACAAGATCCGAATCAATCTTTCCAAAACTGGCTCTATCGCTTTACTGCACGTGTGCACTCGATCCCATGCTTTTGCGCTCGAGTGCAACTGTGTGCACACGAGTGCTGTGCATTTGATCACAGACACCTTGCGCTCAATCGCACTTGGCTGCTTCCAGGTCTTCATGTTTCTTCCTTAGAGTTCCAAAATGCTACCTTTTCTTCACAAACCTATAAAAAACACAAAAAACACAAAAATGAAGTAGAATATACTAAAATACATAAACAAAGAGCTTAACAACTATAAATTAAGGGGCTTAAATATGCATATTTAAGCACTTATTAGTTAGATCTTGTGGGAAGTAATTCATATGGGTGTGGTCAGATACATAGATATTTTTAGTTAGATAATTATGATGGCATTTTGACAAGTTAAGATGGATAGTTTGAATATGAATATGATATTGGAAATGTAGCAGCTTTTTGGATGTTTAGTCGGATTGAAACTGTAACATTGATTTGACTTTAATATGTATGCAATATGTTGAAAATGTAGCATTGAATTGGCTTTTTAGTATGAAATTGAAAGCACGCCTTAATTGACATAATCTATAGATGGTTATGTTTTGCATCATTTTTCATTGTGTTTCAAAGACTCATAATAGGTTATCCATATAAGCTATCTTATGTTTACATTTTAAAGGTGTTCCAGACATGCATACAACACGATTTACAAGAACTGAAGTATAAATGATGTTAGTGGACTTTCTATTTGCTTAGAAAGAAAATGAGACACAAGAAATGCATCTTGCATAATCTAAATTCGAGAAAAAAGTAAAATTTATTTTAATTACTTAATTGTTTGTAAAATGTGCATGCAAGATTCTCAACAGGAAAAAAAATAACACAAACAAGATGGACAAAGTTAACAGTGAAGTTCCCAAAATGACTAATTAAGTTATCGAAATTAATAGTGAAGTTCTCAAAATTAGTAGTGAAGTTCCCAAAATTACTAATCAAGTTTCCAATATTACTAGTGAAGTTCTCAAAATTACTAGAGAAATTTGCAAAATTACTAGTGAAGTTCCCAAAATTACTAATGAAGTTTCCAAAATTATTAGTGAAGTTTCCAAAATTACTAATGAAATTCATAAAATTACTAATCAAGTTTAAAAATTTATTATTGAAGTTCTCAAAATTACTAATGAAGTTCTCAAATTTACTAGTGAAGTTCCCACAATTACAAGTGAAATTCCCAAAATTACTTGTGAAGTTCACAAAATTATTAAATAAGTTCTCAAAATTACTAGTTAAGTTCCCAAAATTACTAATAAAGTTTCGAAAATTACTATTCAAGTTCCAAAAATTACTAATCAAGTTCCAAAAGTTACTAACCAATTTTCCAAAATTACTAATGAAGTTCCCAAAATTACTAATCAAGTTTTCAAACTTACTAGTGAAGTTCCCTAAATTACTAGTGAAGTTCTCCAAATTATTAGTGAAGTTCTCAAAATTACTAATCAAGTTTCCAAAATTAATAATTAGCTCCCAAAGTTATTAATTAAGTTTCCAAATTACTAACAAATTTCCCAAAATTACTAATCAAATTCCAAAAATTAGTAATCAATTTCCAAAAATTACTAATCAAGCTAAGGAAACTATTTCAATAAAATTTAACCGTCTCAATTCCTGGGGTATCGCACCAAAAACTTGAGTTCCTTTACGATTTCCTTCTTGATCAATGGCAACTGTGGCATTGTCATCATATCATATTATCATCCCATTGTTACGTTTGAGTTCTTTACAAGTACATACAATTACAGCTCTGATCACTTCTGATCTTTCTAGAGACGTATTTGGTCACCGTTTGATTATCGTACCCTTTATCAACTACGACCCTTGTTGCTTCTCTGCCCACTGAGTCTTTGTGTTCATCTCCGTGACCATCCATCAAGTGCATAGTGCTCGTGTGTAACCTTTTTAGCTCCACAAGTAAAACTCGAGCTCCTCTCATGTTTTGTTCTTCGTCTGATTAAATCAATATATTTGATTTATGCTATTGCCTTTTGATAGTTTAGTTTCAAGTTGCATCTCTAATAATTTTTATTTCATTTATACACTCTATTATTAACTGTTTTTATGGAGCGCAAAAGAACATAACCAGAACTTTGATAATTAGTGCAAAAAAATATTGTTGAGCATTTCTTATGGATTTTTTTTTTATATAAAATTTTTTTTGTGCATTTCCAAAGGAAAATGAGTGATGGGCTATAGAGAATATAATATGGAATAAGGGCTTGAAAGTTACATAAGTAATTCTTTCTATGTGGTTGAATGGTTGAAAGATGTGTGTTTTTTTTACTCAATTTCTTTTTCTTCATCAATTGATCAAAGTGTATGTAGTTTAAGAAGCATATAGCATTATATCCTAAATCATTAAGTGAATTTGTCCCCCTTCCCCCAAGAATTAGTTATGAGCTCATATATTGTAACTATGCAATTCATCCTGCTGATAATTCATCTTTCCTCCCTTATAGCTAGAAATCTAGCTATAACTTTGATATAATTGCATGCATCGTGTATTTGAAAGGCATATATACTAATGTTTGCTATTACTTATTTGAAGGTTATTAACTTCTTCTGGCACTACTTTTTACTTCGTTAGACAGTGAACTGTCAATTGTTAATGTTGCAGGCAGAGGCATATCTGGACGTCAGCCCATTTCCATATCAAGATCATCAACAATAGACCATTTGATCTCTTTATGGATATATGGTTTTGAGTAAAAATTTGGACCGTAGACTTAATTAATCCAAGATTGTAATACTCGTATTTGTAAAGTAAGGGTAAAGAAATATTTTAATAAATATGACATAGGCTTAAATTAATATATATATTTAAATGTGAAAAGTTAATTTTTTATAATAAAAAGAAGGGGCAACAAGTGGCAACACCTGTTGCCAAGAGATTTAGCCTTGCTGCATGTAAGGCAGCAAGGCTACTTTGTGGAACAATTTGGGAGGAAAGGCTAATGAGGTTGCAAATTTGAGTTGCTGATTTTACAAAAAGTTTTACTATATATACATATATGTAAACATAACTTATTAGATTACTTACCAAATGTTGTTTGATTTTTCTTCAATTACTCAATTTCTTTAAACACTTGGGGACCAAAAGAAAGGTTGAAAGAGCAAATTTTTGAATGGGTTTACGGGAGAATTTTATAGAGAATCACGGGAAGCTATAAGAAAAACAGAAGGTAATAACATAATGTTTATTTTTGAATTTTTTAGCATACATGAAATTTTTTGGAATTCAAAGTGGGAATTTTCAAATGGTGTAAATTATGAAGAATTGAAGAATAAATTAAAATTTTAATATAAATATTATATCAGGTGTTGACGATCAGCAACCAGGGGAAATTGCTAAGATGAGCAAGAAAGGCAACGAGGTGATGCACATTTAGTTCTAAGTGCTATGTGGTGAGTTAGATTTACTTTAAGTAATCTAGATAAAAAAAAATGAAATATCTAGTGATAATATTAAAATAAATTATTAGCTTATGCTTGGGTGGTAGATGAAAAATTGATTGATAGATATGATATGAATATTGGACATGTAGAAAATTATTATGTGATAAGTAATATTATTAGAATAACGAGTCGATTTAATAATTGATAAGTGCTTAAATACTCATATTTAAGCCCCTTAATTTATATTTGTTAAGCTCTTAGTTTGTGTCATTTCATCCTATTTTATCTCATTTTTGTGTTTACTGTGTTTTTCTAGGTTTTTGAAGCATTATGGAATTATCCGGCTTAAAGAGCAAAATAAGGAAAAACTGGAATCTGCTGCTACGATCGAGCACTAAAGACCTGCAATCGAACGCAACAACGCTTAAACGCCCAAGTCCAGGATCGAGTGCACCATGCTGCGATCGAGTGCATTCGCGACATCCCACATCGGTTGAAAACACATTGCACTCATGGAGTTTCCTTATGAAAGCCACATTTTACTTCATCTTCAGAGTGTGTGGATCTCGAAGGCTTTGCTATCAAGGGGGAGAGCGTTGCACAACAAAAACAAAAAGAAGAAAAAACAAAGAGAGGAGCTGTAAGTGTAATTTCTTTCTCAATATATTTTCAGCTTTAATTTATTTCTTTTGAGTTTTAAAGTTTAATGTTTAGCACTTTAATTGTAAAATTTATTTTCATAATCATGAGAGGCTAAAACCTTTATATAAGGTTAAAGATGAAGCCTTGCCATTGGTTAGCATTATATTTTCATATATGTTCATACAATTCCGACATTTTTTGTATTGATGTTCTATTTCAGTTCAATTGTTTGAGTAAATTCTTATGATTGATTGTTTTGTTTATAAATTGTTAAAATTGGATATTTGATGTGTTTCATCTGACAGATACAGCAAATTATCCAAATTAAATCGGATATTCATTGTGATTCTAAAATAAACGGATACATTGGATGATTTGATTTAATATGGTATTCGTTGTGATTTGTATATCGATGGATTCATGGAATTATTTGATAAATTACTTTTATATAGAACATGCATAGGATGTAATTGCTTGTCGGTTTTAGGAACAAAATCATGAAAATATATGCTTTAATTTGGTGGGGTGGATTCAGAAACGTTAGTGCTTTTATCATTTGTTTTAAATCAATTTAGTTTAAGTTTATATTTTTTACACGACACAGCTCGAAATTTGGAACTAGGTTAAAATAGGTTTAGTTTAGATAAAAATCTATTTTCACGATGCAATTCTCCGTGTATTTGACCTCGCACTTACACACACTATATTGCAAACGACTCGTGCGCTTGCGAGTAATTTAAAACTCACAACAAGTTTTTGGTGCTGTTGCCGGAGATTTGTTTTGTTTGTGAAAATTAAAGTTTTGTTTGAATTAATTTTATTTTTCTACTAGTTTAATTAGCATTTTTGTTTCATTTTTCTTTTTGCAATTTTAGCAATTGCCTATAAAATATTATATATATATATATATATATATATATATAAACAAAAGAAAATTTTGGTGTTTGATTTATTTTTGCAGTCTGTCGAATCACACTTTACCTCTGCTCGAGTGCATCTCCGCAAATAGCATCAACAGACCAGCAACAGCTGAAAAAAAAAAAAATTTGCCAATTTTTGTTGGCCGGTTTTGTGAGTATTGTGTTTTCTATTTTGCATTTATTTTATTTTATTTTATTTTTGTTTATGATAGTTTATTTTATTGCTTTTTGTGTGGTGTATGCTTGGTCGGAGATCCTTGAACTTAGAGTTGACACCTTTAGATCCCGAAATAGAAAGAGCTCTCAGGAGAAATAAGAGAACACTTGTTAAGAGAGAGACGATTGAGATGGGGGACAATTTAAGGAATACAAATCAACTGGAGAATGTAAAGCAACCTAGACCTTGGAACGTGGACTTCACTACATCCCTTAGGGATTTATTCGCACCCGTTGCGACTAACTCCCCTTCTTGTATAGTGTTGCCACCAACCAATGCTACTAATTTTGATCTAAAGCCACATGTCATCCAAATCCTACCCTTATTTCATGGCTTGGATCTTGAAAATCCTTACAGCCATGTGAAGAAGTTCAAAGATATTTGTGCCACATTCAAGTTCCAGAACTTCTCTGATGAGTCGGTCCATCTTAGACTTTTCCCTTTTTCTCTTCACGATAGAGCTAGAGCATGGTTGGATTCCAACATGCCCGAGTCTATTACATCTTGGGAAAGCTTGTTGAGTAAATTCTATAATAAGTTTTTCCCAATGTCTAAAGTGAGTGAGTCCCGAAAGGAGATTAGCTCTTTCATTCAGGAGGAGAATGAGAAGTTTTCTGAGAGTTGGGAGCATTTCAAATAATTACTGATTAGATGCCCTCCACATGGATATGAGAAGTGGAGACTCGTTTAGTTTTTCTACCAAGGGTTGACTCAACCCAACCATAGCATGATCGAGTCTATGAATGGGGGGGCATTCTTAAGTCTGACGGGAGATGAAGCATACAAGGCATTGGACAAGTTGTCTGACAACTCGCAGCAGTGGGATTTTTCAAGCTGTCGGGACAAGTCCATTCATGCTCCTAAGAAATGAGGCATCTATGAGATTAAGAAGGAAACTGACTTGAGGATAAAGATAGATGCTCTAATCAAGAAGGTTGACGCTCTTGCTATGGGCCAGTCCATCAATGCTACTAATACATTCAATATTGATAGTTGTTCCATCTGTGCTAGTCCTATACATTTAGCACAGAATTATCCATCTATGTCGGCTTTTTTCGAGTATCCCATGGAACAAGTGAACGCTTTCAATGACTATTGAAAGCAA
The DNA here is from genome assembly GCA_023935145.1 of Bretschneidera sinensis. NCBI lineage: Eukaryota > Viridiplantae > Streptophyta > Magnoliopsida > Brassicales > Akaniaceae > Bretschneidera > Bretschneidera sinensis. Next base: position 119,986,792 of record CM043700.1, read on the forward strand.
TCAAATGGATCTTACTCTGAGACTTACAATCCAGGGTGGTGAAACCACCCTAATTTTTTATAGAAGCAGAACCAACCGATGAATCAAGGAGGAGCCCCTTATCATGCTCACAATCAATACCCTCTCGGATTTCCTCCACTAGTTCCAAGTCATGGTCGTTCAACCCATCCAACACCATCACCTGCTTACCAAGCTCCCACTCAAGTGCTAGCGTCAGTTTCACAGTCATTGGAGGACACTCTCAAGGATTTCATGAAGATGACCAGCCAATCCATCAACGAAGTGAGGAGTGTGACAATAGTAAACACCCAAGTGATTGCCAAGCTAGAGAGTCAAATGGGTCAAATTGCAAGTCACTTGGGTGAAAGAGAGAAGAGAAAGTTCCCCAGTTAACCCGTGCCCAACCCGAAGGGACAGTTTGCGGTTTGAAATTCATCAACTCCTATGCACGGGCAGGAACAATTGCAATTGATTCTCACATTGAGGTCTGGGAGACAAATGGAAAATCAAGTGGAAGAGAACCCTAACATGCAGCAAGGGCAAGAAAGTGGCAACAAGAATAAGAGAGATGCTAAGCCATCTACAGCCACACCTACTATTAATGATCTTTCTAGGTCATTTGTACCTAAAACACCTTACTCTGAGAGATTACAAGTGCCCAAGAAAGGAAGAAAGTCTGAGGGCATTCTGGAGGTGTTCAAGCAGGTCCAAATCAATATCCCATTTTTGGACGCCATCCAGCAAGTGCCGTCATATGCCAAATTCTTAAAGGGCTTGATCACTGTCAAGAGAAGGATGAATGTCCCGAAGAAGGCCTTTTTGATCGAGTAGGTTAGCTCAATCCTTCAGTGCAAGCTGCCCATTAAGTATAAGGACCTAGGGTTTCCTACCATCTCTTGCACAATAAGAGTCAGCCGAATTGAGAGGGCTCTTTTGGATCTAAAAACGAGTGTGAATCTTCTGCCCTACTCAATCTATTTGTAGTTGGGGTTAAAAGAATTGAAGCCCACATCCATGATGCTTCAATTTGCTGATAGGTCAGTGAAGATACCACAGGGAATAATTGAGGATGTTTTGATAAAAATAGATAAGTTTCATTTCCCAGTGGATTTTATTGTGCTTGACACAGAGTCGGTTCAGAATGTAGGGATTCAGATATTGGTGATTCTAGGGCGACCATTCTTAGCTATAGCTAATGCCTTGATAAATTGTAGGATAAAGGTGATGAAGATTTCCTTCAAAAATATAACAGTGGAGTTGAATATCTTTGATATCAGTAAGTAACCACTGGAATATGATGACGTGAGAAATGTATACTTGATAGAGTAGATTATTGAGGAGATTGTGGATGAATCAAGAATTGAGGACTCTCTGGAGGCATGTTTTGCTCAGTTTGGAGAGGATCTGGATTTGGATAAGTTACTGGAGCAAGTAAATGCCATTTTGGAGTCTGCTCCTCGGAAGAGCAGTGAGATAGAAGAGACTGCAGCACCTGAGCCCCCCAAGAAGGAACTTAAGCCTTTATCAAACAACCTTAAGTATAATTTCCTAGGTCCAGCAGATTCGTTGCCTGTGATTATAGCTTCAGATTTGGTTAATGCTCAAGAGGAGAAATTATTGGACGGTTTAAGAGAGCACAATGAAGCTATTGGCTGGACTATTGGGGATATTAAGGGGATTAGCCCCTCGGTGGTGATGCACAAGATACATTTGGAGGAGAATGCCAAGCCATCGAGGGAGCCACAGAGAAGGCTCAACCCAGCTATACAAGAGGTTGTGAGGACTGAAGTGATAAAGTTGTTGGATGCAGGGATCATTTATCCAATCTTTGATAGCAAGTGGGTGAGCTTGATTCATGTCTGCCCAAGCGGGCTGGATTGACGGTAGTGAAGAATAAGAACAATGAGTTGGTGCCAACTGGTGTTCAGTCAGTATGGGGAGTCTGGCTGAAGACGAAAACTTAGCGCTCATGGGAGGCACCCCACTGTATATTCTTTATGTTTTTATTATTTTTCATATTTCCTATTATTGTTTATTTCTAGTATTTTTTGTTTTCCAGTATTACTTTAGTCTTTATTTTTCAGGGACAATGCGTACTTCAGTTCAAGTTTGGGGGTATGCTATGAGCCATGCTAGTCCAGCTAGTTCTCCATATCCCAGGTCAGCTCTTTCCATATTATTCACACGCTGGGGACAATGTGTAATTTAAGTTTGGGGGTGATATGAAAGATACATTACACACACTTTGTCCCAGTTTGTTGTTGTTTTTTTTCTTCATTTTAAAGAGAAGATAAATGCATACTCATGTTGTTTTGAAATTTTGGGTGATCTGAACAAATATTGTGATGTGGTTTCATTGGAAAGCTTAAAATCTTGAACATATGATCTGATGATAGAATTTTAAAGTTTAGTTACTTACTTTAGGCATTTAAGAATTCAAATGTTTGATTTACTCTTTCACGAGCACATTAGCACATAATTGTGTGAGGTATGACACCTGATTTTAATGTGTATGCTTCCATGGCTTAGCTGATTCCAAATGACTTGTTGGATGGACACTTTGGCATAAAAAAAAATTGCACAAAAAGAGAAAAATGCTCATCATTGATAAACTTTCCACTGAGTAACTGGAACTCTTGCCTCAGTAAGCAGTGAGTGTTCATGTCAAGAAGTGAGAATTTTGATTGGCTGCATTAAAGCTACTTTAGTTTCATAGCCTTATTGACTCGAGTTAGTAAGTCCTTAGGAGTGTCTTTACACCTAATGCCCTAAAACCATCAGGTTTTGGAGTCATTGACTCAACACTCGCTACATGGGTCAATAAGAAAGCTTAAGGGAACTAAACATGGCAGAGCCTCACAATAAAAGAAAGAAAAAAATAAAAAAAATGCCATTGATTGTTCATTCTGATGGGAGATTTTGTGAATCTTAAGACATGGAGACATTGCACATTGGAATTATTTGGAAACTTCGTATTTATGTGCTAGTTCACTTTACACTGATTTAGGCTTGTGATGCCTTCGCCAGCTTTTTTTAAGTAATTAGATTTTAACATTTCTATTCATTATCAAGATGGGTTTATCTTTTTAAGCTTGCTCATGAATGAATATCATGGTTTTGTGTGATACTTAAATTTTTAGATACCATGAAAGATGGATTTATCTTTGTGTTATTTGTTTTTTATTTATTTTTTAGTTTCGTATTGCTAAGGGACTAGCAATATGTAAGTTTGGGGGTGTGATATGTGCTTAAATACTCATATTTAAGCCCCTTAATTTATATTTGTTAAGCTCTTAGTTTGTGTTATTTCATCCTATTTTATCTTTTTTCTGTGTTTACTGTGTTTTTCTAGATTTTTGGAGCATTATGGAATTATCCGGCTTAAAGAGAAAAATAGGGAAAAGCTGGAATCTACTGTTGAAATCGAACACAGAAGACCTGCGACCGAGCGTAACAGCACTCAAGTGCCCAACCAGGATCGAATGCAGGACGATCGAGCGCACCATGCTGCGATTGAGCGCATTCGCGACATCCCACATCCCACATTGATTGGAAACACATTGCACTCATGGAGTTTCCATATAAAAGCCCCATTTCACTTCATTTTTAGGGTGCGTAGATCTCGAAGGCTTTGCTATCAAAGGGGGAGAGCGTCGCACAACAAAAACAAAAGAAGAAAAAACAAAGAGAGGAACTGCAAGTGTAATTTCTCTCTCAATGTATTTTCAGCTTTAATTTATTTCTTTTGAGTTTTAAAGTTTAATGTTTAGCACTTTAATTGTGAAATTTATTTTCATAATCATGATAGGCTAAAACCTTCATCTAAGGTTGAAGATGAATCCTTACCATTGATTAGCATTATATTTTCATTTATGTTCGTTCCGACATTTTTTGTATTTATGTTCTATTTCAGTTCAATTGTTTGAGTAAATTCTTATGATTGATTGTTTTGTTTATAAATTGTTCAAATTAATATTCGATGTGTTTCATCTGACGGATACAGCGAATCATCCAAATTAAATCGGATATCCATTTTGATTCTAAAGTAAACAGATACATTGGATGATTTGATTTAATAGGGTATTCGTTGTGATTTGTATATTGATGGATTCATGGAATTACATGCATAGGATGTAATTGTTTGTCGGTTGTAGGTACAAAATCATGAAAATATATATTTTAATTTGGTGGGGTGGATTCAGAAACCTTAATGCTTCATTTGTTTTAAATCATTTTAGTTTAAGTTTATATTTTTGGCACTACACAGCTCGAAATTCGGAACTAGGTTAAAATAGGTTTAGTTTAGATAAAAATCTATTTTCATGATGTAATTCCCTGTGGATTCGACCTCGCACTTGCACACACTTACAAGTAATTTAAAACTCACAACAATAATGAAGGTGATAAATAAAATTCTTGACGAGTTATGGTTGATAAATTGATGTGATAAATGAGGAGAAGAAATTAGTGAAATTGATCAAATAGAAATTTGAGGAAAGATAGGATAGCTAAATTAAATAATTGAATTCATGTTTATTTTTATATCATTGTTCATATACATGTGTATAAAATAAAAGAACCGAAAGGGGGTCAGTCTAATTGAAAAACCGTGACAGCCAGTATATGCTGGAAATAAAGGAAAACCGTGACAGCCAGTATATACTGGAAATAAATGAATACCGTGACAACCGGTATATGCTAGAAAATGAAAGAACTGGGTAGGGGCCGGTGTAAGATAAAAACATGTCGACATGTGGGAAGACATTCCCTAATAATAATTCATACATTTTACATTGTATATTATGTTTAAGTCAAGATCAGATTGATGTATCTCTCCTATTGATGGTTGATGATTGAAGTGAAACTTTCTGTTAGTATTACTTTTATTGTCGCATATATGTTTCATGCTGAGATTTTTAAAATGTGACAACAACGTCTCGGGGATGGCCAACCTGGGATGAGTCGTTACAATTTTGGTATTAGAGCATTAGGTTTAATGATTCTGTAGACTGCATAAGAACTTAAAGAAGTGGAAGATCTAAATAAACTATATTTTAATACAGAGTCTGAGGATAACACATGGACGTGCTAGAGGTAGAGGTAGAGTTCTGAATCAGAGGGGATGTGGTAAACCCCCAATTTTTAGGAGAACTGAAGTAAAAGAGGAAGTTGAGTCTATGGTTCCTGCGAGGGAACAAATTGATAGTGCAGCTGGTACTAGTATAGCTAGGAGAGAATCTGAGGTTAGGAAGGATGAATTGAGAGAAGATCTTAGTCATGCTATAGAAAGGATAAATGCAGTTGAAGAAAGGTCTAATAATCTACAGAAAAGATTAGAGGAAAGGGGTAGAAAAGAACCCGATGTTGTGAGGCAAGAGGTTCATGAGGGAGAAGGTGTGTTTGCACATGAGATGCAAGGTGATTGTTTTGTGAGATTTCTTAAGTTTAAACCCCAGTCTTTTAGAGGATCTGTAAATTTTGTAGAAGTTGAGCAGTGGATCAGACATGTCAAAAAATATTTTAAGGTCTTACCAGTGACAGATAGACAAAAGTTTGTTTTTGCTTCATTTATACTAGAGGGTGAGGCTTCTCAATGGTGGGAGGATATTTTGCCCAAGGTAAGCACACAAGTAGAACAACCTTTACCTTGGAGTAACTTTAAGGATGAGTTCTTTGTGAAGTATTTTTCAAATACCTTTCGGGCACAACAAGAGAGATATTTTATTCATCTAAGACAAGAAAAATTTTCGGTGGCTGAATATGATAGTAGATTCATACCCCTGTCAAGGCTTTTACCTGAATTAGTGCATATAGAAGAGAAAGAATGCAAGAGATTTTTAGACGGATTACACTATAACATTCAGACTAAACTCTCTTATATGGGCATAGAAAATTATGCTGTACTGGTGGATAAAGCATTACAAATTAAGAAGAAGTTGATGGAGTTTAGAGGTAGGAGAGATTGGCTGAAGAAGTCTAAATTTGAAGGACATAGAGGTAGTAGCAGTATGGGTGTACATGACGGGAGACCACCCCAGATGGGAAGTTCTTTGTCACAAGGAACTGTAGTGCAGAGTCAGAGGCAAACATGATCTATTGCTTCTGTAGCTCAGAGTAATACCAGTGGAACCCCTAGATTTGGGAGACAAGCTATGAGAATTGAGAATTATGGTAGAATAGTAAGTATGCCACCAGGGGAAAGTGGTAACCTAATGTATGATCAAGAGGTAAGGTTTTACTTTAGATGTAATCAGACGGGGCATCTGTCTCAGAATCACCTTACACATATATGCTTTGTATGTGGTAAAGGATATGTTGCTGCAGATTGTCCAGTGGAGAAATCTATTGATGTAGGCGTTGGAAGTATTGGGAGAAGATCGGTGGAGAGAGGTGGTGGATCAGGGAGTGTGCAGGGCAAAGGTCGAGGATCAGTAGCTGAGCGAGGATATGGTAGACAGTTTCAGTCTAGAGATAGCAGAGTCTATGCATTGACCCAATAGGATGCACAATCCACTCCTGATGTTGTTATGGGTATGATATCTATCCATGGTAGGCCTACTAGATTATTAATTGATCCTGGTGCAACCCATTCTTTTGCATCTAGTATTTATATGAAATCTATTGATGTTAGTGCTAGTCTTTTGATGCATGCGATTATTGTTGAGGATTGAAGTGAAACTTTCTGTTAGTATTACTTTTATTGTTGCATATATGTGTCGTGCTAGGATTTTCAAAATGTGACAACACCGTCCCGGGACTGCCGTAGTTTTTACTTTGAAAATTTGGAGACATCATCTATATGGAGCCAATTTTGAAATTTTTACTTATCATAAAAGCTTGACGCATTTACTAACCTAGAAGGAGTCGAATTTGAAGCAGAAGAGGTTGATGGGTTTGATTTGTTATTATGACTGTATAATTCATTATCATCCAGGAAAAGCTAATGTAGTAGCTAATGCATTGAGTAGAAAGGCTATAGGGAGATTAGCTGCTATTGGGAGTCATAATACTAGCTTGATGATAGAATTAAGAATAATAAGGATGTAGTTGAGTGTCAATGATAGAGGAGTATTGATGAAAAATATGGTGATCAATCTTCTATTATTGATTGGTTATTACAAATGCAGGGTAGAGATGAGGGGATAGAGAAGATCAGACAGGAAATGTTGGGTGGGAAGCCAACCGAGTTTAGAATTAGAGAAGATGGTATGGTGGTATTGGGGCATAAAGTTTGTGTTCCCAATAATGTGGAGATGAGAAAGGAGATACTAAGGGAGGCTCATGATTCTGTATATTCCATGCACCCGGGTAATAATAAGATGTACAAGGGATTGAGACAGAATTATTGGTGGTCAGGGATGAAGAAAGATGTAGCAGAATATATTTTTAGATGTTTAACTTATCAGCAGGTGAAGTCTGAGAATAGACATCCGTCAAATTTATTACAACATCTTCCAATACCTGAGTGGCCATGGGAAAATGTGAGTATGGATTTTGTCTCTGGTTTTCCCGGTACCTAGAGGGGACATGAGGCTATGTGCGTTATAGTGGATAGACTTTCTAAGTCTTCACATTTTCTTCTTATTAAAACTACCTAGAGTGTAGAAAAGTTGGCTGAATTTTATGTAGTGGAGATAGTAAAATTACATGGAGTACCCTTGAGCATTGTATCAGATAGAGATTCTAGATTTACCTCTAGATTTTGGAGAGGTTTCCAAGAAGTTATGGGTATGAATAGCTTAGTACAACTTTTCATCCACAAACTGATGGGCAGATGGAGAGAATCATTAGAATACTAGAAGATATGTTGAGGGCAAGTGTATTGAGTTTCTCAGTGAGCTAGGATGCTTATTTGCCTTTGATCGAGTTTGCATACAATAATCAATATCAAACTAGTATTGGGATGACAACCTTCGAGGCTTTATATGGTAGAAGTTGTAGAACTCCAGTATGCTGGGAAAAAGTTGGAGATAGAAAGATATATGGCCCAGAAATGATAGATTTAACTACTGAGAGGATCAAACTGGTTAGAGAGAACCTCAGAGTAACCCAGAACAGACAGAAGGGATATGCTGATAAAAGAAGACGACCTCTTAAGTTCCAAGTTAGTGATTGGGTATTTTTGAAGATATCTCTGTGAAATGGTGTGTTGATATTTAAAAAGAAGGGAAAGTTAAGCTCGAGATTTATGGGGCCATATGAGGTGATTGAGAGAATTAGGCCAGTGGCATATCGGTTAGATTTTCCCCCAGAGTTAAAGCAATTATATAATGTGTTTCATGTGTCACTGTTGAGAAAGTACTGACACGATGAATCCCATAGTATCTTGAATCAGACGATAGAACTTCAGGAAGATTTGACTTTTATGCAAGTACCAATCAAAATTTTAGACAGAAAAGAACAAGTCTTGCGAAATAAAGTCATTCAAATATTACGGCGGAATAAAGATGTCGAATAAGTCACGTGGGAGCATGAAGCAACAATGAGGAAGGAATACCCCCAACTTTTTTTTTGAATTAGGTAAGGAAATTTCGGGAACGAAATTTTTGTAAGGTGGGTAGAATTGTAATACTCGTATTTGTAAAGTAAGGGTAAAGAAGTACTTTAATTCGTGGAGCAATTTGGGATGAAAAGCTGATAAGGTTGAAAATTTGAGTTGCTGATTTTACACAAAATTTTACAATATATACATATATGTAAACATAACTTATTAGATTACTTACCAAATCCTGTTTGGTTTTCCTTCAATTGTTGTAATTCTTTAAACACTTGGGGACCGAAAGAAATGTTGAAAGAGCAAATTTTTGAAGAGGTTTACGGGAGAATTTTATAGAAAGTTACGGGAAGCTATAAGAAAAATAGAAGGTAATAATAGTGCAATGTTTATTTTTGAATTTTTAGCATACATGAAATTTCCCGGAATTTAAAGTGAGAATTTTCAAATGGTGTAAATTATGGAGAATTGAAGAATAAATTAGAAATTTAATATAAATATTATGTCAGTTGTTGATGATCAGCAACCGGGGGAAATTGCTAAGAGGAGTAGGAAAGGCAAGGAGGTGATCCACGGGTAGCTCTAAGTGCTAGTTTTGAGTTAGATTTACTTTAAGTAATCTAGGTAAAAAAAAATGAAATATCTAGTGATAATATTAAAATAAACTATTAGTTTATGCTTGGGTGGTAGATAAAAAATTGATTGATAGGTATGATATGAATATTAAACATGTAGAAAATTATTCTGTAATAAGTAATATTATTAGAATAATGAGTCGATTTAATAATGATGGTGATAAATAAAATTCTTGATGAGTTATGGTTGATAAATTGATGTGATAAATGAGGAGAAGAAATTAGTGAAATTGATCAAATAGAAATTTGAGGAAAGACATGATAGCTAAATTAAATAATTGAATTCATGTTTATTTTTATATTATTGTTCATATGCATATTTCATATCATTGTTCATATGCATGTGTATAAAATAAAAGAACCGGGAGGAGGCCTGTCTAATTGAAAAACCGTGACAACCGGTATATGCTGAAAAATGAAAGAACCGGGAGGGGACCGGTCTAAGATAAAAACATGTTGACATGTGGGAAGACGTTCCCTAATAATAATTCATGCATTTTACATTGTATATTATGTTTAAGTCAAGATCAGATTAATGTATCTTCCCTATTGAGGGTTGAGGATTGAAGTGAAACTTTCTGTTAGTATTACTTTTATTGTTGCATATATGTGTCGTGCTGGGATTTTCAAAATGTGACAACACCATCTCAAGAGTGGCGAACCCGGGATGGGTGGTTACAAAGACCTCCATCCATAAGTGCTTCTCTTTATATTCATGGAGCTTGCTTTGTTTGAGACTTGGTTACGAGTTTTAAAGGAAAATCAAAATCTTTCAAGTGGGAAACAGAAGAAAAAAAAAACATTTCAGTGATGCAAATTAAGCAAGGTCAACAAAAGGCTCTTTTTTTTTATAAGTAACAAATGGCTCTTTTAGTATAGAACATTCTAGCAGTGGCACATGCCATGTCCCATTTGTTGTGATTTTGTATTAGTGGATAAATTAGGTTCAAAATATTGTTGGAAGTTTAAAATCATTGAAATATCTTTAATACAAAATGGTTTCGTAGTCTTTGCTTTTGAAAATTATTGATTGTATCTTTAACTTCTATACTTTGTTTTCTTGCAGCTTGATGAAAATTTGGAGCAGTAGTTGAGTGAAGGGTGAGAACAAATATAGGAATTATGAAAGCATCAATTGTGTTACCTTCCAAAATAAGATATTTGAAGGGTCGGGTACTGATGTTGAGATGACAGGTAATTGTAAAATAATTTACTCTTTGTTATCTGGTTTACTTCCTCTTAGAAATATTTGCTCAATGTTTCTTAAATCTCTAAAAATGTGTCTTGCCAGCACCATGGGAAACAAGGCTGAAGATGCTACGGATGATGACATCCCAAGTACCTCAGAAGGCAATTTACGGACTCAAATGCATCAAAGGTGAATTTGCCTTTATGTCTTATCAAGATTAATAGAGGAACTCCATTTTGCAATTTGTGAATTCAATTATATATGTGCTACACTAGGCTACTAACTTATTTCTTTTTACATTTAATGATGCACTTGAATCTACTTGTAATAAAGTTTGGTTTGGATCCAGAAAGAGAGCTGAATTATATGGACAGTGTTCAAATCATAGAGAGTTTAATTATTACCTTTCTATGATCTCATTTTAAAATTACTTTGGATCTTTGTTTATCGAAATATACTTGATAGTTATGAAATTTCCTTCGATGTTTAGATGCACTATATAATTGGAATTACTGAACTTTTTAATGCAATAGTTTTACATGGACTCCATTCAAAGTTTAGTTTTAATCCTGGAGCAATGCAATCAAAGTTTTTATTTTGTCATTTACTAAGATGATTAATTAACAGAAAACTCATGGATCACATCGTAGTACTTGGAAATTCAATTTTGATTCCTAGTTTTCCCTCTCCATTGGCTTGATTGTGATTTCTTCCTTTTGTTTTCTCATGTATATCTTTTCGCAAATTGATTGATTTTTTCTTGTACTCCTATAGGTCAGGAGAGAAAAAACAGAGGTAAAAAATAACACACCCACAACTCCAAACAATAATGTTGAAATTTTAAGGCAATAACTGCAAAAGTCACAAGAAAACTATCGGTACCTTCTTTCTTCTCAAGCTTAGAGTTACACTATATTGCAAGAAAGTCTATCATTTATATTTCCTGGTACACCTCTCCATCATTTGTTGGTCTAGTTGTAATTTATGTTGAAATTTTGGGTTCATATATATTATAACATTGTACATGTAGACCCATTATCTAATAAAGGACCCAATTAAGTGATATAATTTTTATGAGTCTCCAAAGTATCAAGGTTCTTTAGTATGGGCCACCTTATGTGTAGAAGCTCGATGTGGTATGAGTCTTTGTTAATGGGCCAAAGACCCAATGCACATGTGTGAGGTAACTGTTAGGGTTATGGATCCTAAGACACATGAAAATAAATAAAAATCAGGGGAGGGTGTTTAATGTATGTTAAATTTTATTGAAACAGACAGTTCTTCTCCCTCCTCTCTACCCATACTAAAGGTGGTTCTCCCTGTAATCTTAGAAGATCAACCCAAGGAGGCTTGCTAGCAATGGATTCCGGTTTGTTTCTAACTCATCTTCTCAATATATATATATACACACACACACATATGAATTCTTGACAAGTTTAATATGAAAAGATCTTGGCTGTATCATTGATTATTTGTGCATTAGTATCAAGATTAATATAATAATTGGTATCAGAGTCTTTCATGTTAAATTGTTGAGATTCATATGAAAATTGAGTTTATTGAATTTTCTCCCATAAAGCATGTTTAGGGCAGAAATTTTTTTTTTTTTTGGTATGACAATATTAAATTCTGGTGATTTTTAGTGACTGTTTTTGTAACTGCAAAATGCAGTTTATCAAACCAGCGCTGTGGCACTGGCTTTGATCTTTCTTTTTTGGCTAATTCCATAAATTATGCATCAAGCCCTTTGGTGCTAGTTCATATGATAAAGATAGCCGTTTTTAATTTTTCTATAATCGGCGGAAATCATTTTATATTGTATGCACTTTTTCTCTAAAGATTGCAATTGTGGAAATCATTTTTTTATTGTCATGACAACTTGCCATGATATTCTGGATATGCTGAGAATATCTAGTAAAGTGGAAATTGTAGAAATGACAACTTGCCATGATATTCTGGATATGCTGAGAATATATAGTAAAGTGGAAATTGTGGAAATCTTTTTCTTTATTGTCATGACAGCTTGCCAATTGCAAGCATATTATTTTGGTATTCATTATAGAGGACCACTACAGTCAGTCCCAAAATCCAAAGAGCTGGCACTGCAACACCAGCGATCTGTCCCTTGGGCAGATTGCTGGCGCCGCGGCGCCAAGGGCTGGCACCGTGGCGCCGGTCAAGGTAAAAAAAAAAAAAAATTTAAGGATTTTGTTCTGAATTTTATGTTTAATGTTTTTGATGAATGAATTGAAGTATTATGTTGCCAAAGCAATCTCTAATATGTAAATTTATTTATTTTAAGACATATAAACATGTTATTAATATGTGAAAATAATCGGCCCAAAGGAAGGTTATTTTTGCATTGTTAATAGATTAAAATAGTTGTGAATATGTGACAAATAAAGGTTGCCATGCGAATAATGTGTCGGTCCAAAGAAAGGCACATTATTTGGCAGGTTGGGTTATCAATATTCATGAACTATATTTGAGATATCACTTACAAGTTGATATTTCTGTCCAAAGACTAATTATTAATGTTGTGCTAGGTATTTTGTTATGGGCCCACATGCATATGTATATGTATACAGTTTTGTTTTGATTCATATATACATGAGTTGTTACTAATTGTGAGCTTTTGTTCTTATTTATAGCAACATCGATTTCTACTAACATCAATAGCATTCCCGTGCTTAACGGCATGAATTTCAAGAAGTGACAAAATCATGTTATGATCATTCTCGGGTGCATGGAATTAGACTATGCATTAAGGGTCTATCGTCTCGCACCTTTGACCAGCGATAGTACCGCTAAGCAAACGTTGTATATGAAAAGTGGGAGCGAACAAACCGCATGAGCCTAATGATTATGAAGCACTCGATTCCGGATACCATCAGGGGTTCTATTCTTGATGAAACTGATGCTAAGAAATTCCTCTCCCAAATAACAGACCGATTTGCCACAAACGAAAAGGTCGAGACAAGCACCATCTTAACTAAGTTTGTCTCAATGCGGTACAAGGGGAAGGGGAATATAAGAGAGTACATTATGGAGATGTCAAACCTTGTGACAAGACTAAAGGCATTCAAGTTAGAATTGCCAGAAGACGTTCTGGTGCACTTAGTCTTGATCTCTCTTCCTACACAATTCAGTCCTTTCAAAATTAGTTACAATACTCAAAAGGAGAAATGGACTTTAAATGAGTTGATTGCTCAATGTGTAATAGAGGAAGAGAGAGTTAATCATGAAAAGGTTGAAAGTGCTCATTTAGCATCAACTTATCAGGACCGCAGTTCCAACAAGAAAAAAAAAGGAACATTAAAGGAAATGAAACTGTAGTTCTAGAAATTCACACCACAAGGGACAACAAAAATAAGATAAAGGTATAACTTGTTTCTTGTGCCACAAAGCTGGACATGTGAAGAAAGACTGCACAAAATACGCCAAGTATGTGACCTGGCGTGAGAAGAAGGGTAAACTTCTAAACTTTGTTTGTTCAGAAATTAATTTGGCCTTACTACCTAAGAACACTTGGTGAATAGATACAGGTGCAACTACTCACATAAGTGTTTCTATGCAGGGGTGCATAAGGAGCCGAATGCCAACTGAAGCTGAAAGATTCATCTATGTAGGAAATGGCGAAATAGCTCCTGTGGAGGTAGTTTGTTTATTTAGATTACAATTGGAATCTGGTTGTAATTTGGATTTGAATGAGACTTTTTATGTATCGTCTTTTAGATGGAATTTGGTTTCTATTTCACGTTTGGACAAATCAGGTTTTTCTTGTTTATTTGGAAATAGAAAGTTTAATCTTTTTCAGAATTCAAATTTGTTTGGTACCGGTTCTTTAATTGATAATTTATATAAACTTGATATGATTGCCTCCAAAGAAAATAAATCATTGCATACCAGTAATGTTGGTATTAAGCACAGATTAACAAATGAGAATTCATTAATGTTATGGCACAAGCATTTAGGACATATTTCTAAACAAATGATTCAAAGACTTGTGTCAGAAAGAATTCTTGATCCCTTAGATTTGTCAGATTTTGAAGTCTGCATTGAGTACATTAAGGGAAAACAAACAAATGTTAAAAATAAAGGTGTTAATAGAAGTAATAGTGTCTTAGAATTGATACATACAGATATTTGTGGTCCATTCCCTACAGCTTCTTGGAATGGACAAAAATATTTTATCACTTTCATAGATGACTACTCCAGGTATGAGTATCTTTATTTAATTCATGAGAAGTCTCAATCTATAGATGTGTTCATGAATTTCAAAGCCAAAGTTGAAAATCAATTAGGCAAGAAAATTAAGGCTGTCAAATCTGACCGTAGAGGTGAATACTACGGTAGATATGATGGATCAAGTGAACAATGTCCCAGACCCTTCACCAAATTTTTGATAGAATATGGGATCGTTCCTCAATGCACCATACCAGGGACTCCTAGTCAAAATGGTGTAGCTGAGAGACGAAACCGAACCTTAAAGGATATGGTAAGAAGTATGATTAGTCATTTTTCTTTGCTAGAATCGCTTTGGGGTGAAGCCATCAAGACTGCAGTTTACATCCTGAACAGAGTTCTAAGTAAAGCAGTAGCTAAAACCCCATATGAGTTATGGACAGGCAAAAAGCCTAGCATTAGGCATTTGCATGTTTGGGGATGTCCAGCTGAGGCTCGGCCTTATAAGCCAAATGAGAATAAGCTAAACTCAAGGACCGTTAGCTGCTATTTTGTTGGATACTTTAAAAGATCAAGGGGTTTCAAATTTTATGATTCCTCTAATAGATCCTTTTTCGAAACGGGTAATGCCAAGTTCATTCAGGATGTTGAGTTAAGTGGGAGAGACCAACTCAGGCAAGTCAATTTTGAAGAGGGATGTGTTTACATTCCTGTTGTTGCAACTGAAAATGTTTAGGTATCCATACCTGATGTTATTCAAAATGCAAATATGGAGATCCAATGCATTGATGACGAACCTGAATTGCTGTCTGCTCAAAATTAGGAACCGCCTGAGGTTTATCAAGAAGTACCTCAACAACCTTAAGTGGAAGTGCCATTAAGGAGATCTATTAGAGAAAGAAAAAATGCGATTTCAACTAATTATGTCGTGTATCTCCAGGAACATGAGTTTGATATGGATCTAAAAGATGATATGATTTCTTTTAATCAAGTCACACAATATCCTAATTCTGAAAAATGGATTGAAGCCATGAAGGATGAGATGAAATCAATGGATGACAATGGTGTTTAGGACTTAGTAGAGTTGCCCAAAGGTGCGAAACCGATTGGTTGCAAATGGATATTTAAAGCCAAACGGGATTCAGAAGGCAACATTGAAAGGTATAAGGCTCGCCTAGTCGCCAAAAGTTTCACTCAAAAGGAAGGCATTGATTATAAAGAGACTTTTTCGTTGGTTTCGACGAAAGATTCCTTTAGAATCATTATGGCCCCTGTAGCTCACTATGACTTGGAGCTACATCAAATGGACGTTAAAACAGCGTTTCTCAATGGAAACATTAAAGAAACAATATACATGGTGCAACAGGAGAATTTTGAGTCTAAAGAATCAAAGTATCTTGTATGCAAGCTTAAAAAGTCCATTTATGGCTTAAAACAAACATCCCGACAATGGTATCGAAAATTTGATTAGGTGATTACATCCTTTGGATTTAAGGAAAACACCATTGATTAGTGCATATATCTCAAGTTCAGTGAGAGCAAATTTATTATCCTGGTGTTATATGTAAACGACATTCTACTGGGAAGCAGTGATATAGGCCTATTGCATTAAACCAAGAGATTTCTATCAAGTAAATTTGAAATGAAAGATCTTGGTGATGTGTCATTTATTTTGGGTATACAGATCCATAGAGATCATTCCAGAGGTATACTTGGACTGTCACAGAAGGCCTATATTGATAAAGTGCTAAGTAGATTTAGCATGAGTGGTTGTGCACCAGGAAACACACCCGTGGCAAAGGGTGATAAGTTCAGTTTGCTCCAATGTCCGAAAAATGAACTTGAGAAGAAAGAAATGGAGAAATATCTCTATGCTTCGGCTGTTAGAAGTCTCATGTATGCACAAGTATGTACACGACCAGACATTGCGTACATTGTTGGAATGCTAGGCAGATATTTGAGTAACCGGGGCGTGGATCATCGGAAAGCAGCTAAACAGGTTATGAGATATCTATAGAGAACGAAGGATTATATGCTCACATATCGGAGATCGGATCTTTTGGAGATCGTTGGGTATTCAGACTCCGATTTTGCTGGGTGTCTCGATAGCAGGAGATCCACTTCTGGTTATATCTTTATGTTAGCTGGAGGAGCTATATCATGGAAGAGTGTGAAACAGTCATTCATAGCTACTCCACCATGGAGGCAGAGTTCATAGCTTTCCATGAGGCATCAAATCAGGGAATATGACTGCGAAATTTTATCACTGGGCTACGCACGATTGATGGTATTGATAGACCATTAACTATTTATTGTGATAATAAGGCTGCTGAGTTGTATTCTAAGAACAATCGAAGCTCATCGAGGTCAAAGCATATTGACATCAAGTTTCTGGTTGTCAAAAATAGAGTCCAGAATTCTCAAGTGTCAATTGAGCATATCAGTACAAACTCTATGATTGCGGATCCGCTTATTAAGGGTTTGCCACCCATAGTGTTTCATGAGCATGTTGCTCACATGGGTGTTGTTCTTTTGGACCATATGCCCGTATAGTGAGAGTTTGTATTTGGCCTTTCACTTTTGCTTAATTGACATGGTTATGTTGTTCTGTACAAACTTTGGATTATGTATTTTTGATTACTCTATGATGACTTTCATTGCAGTGTTGTATTTAATGTTTGAAAGTATTTCATATGATTCTTTTGAGTCATATGGAGGACCAGTTGGAAATTGACATGTTTAAGATCACGTTTCATGTAATTTCCATGCTACACATCCATACTAGATCTATGTCGTTAATTGTGTTAGTGTTGTGACCATTGATGGGTCTTGTTACGATAAATGTGATAAAGGTCGCTTTGATCCTTCATTGATATGGTTAATGGACCAGATTGTTGTTGGATATTTTGGTTTAGATAGCACAAATGAGCTCAATTAAGGTTATCTTCATGTACAATATAAAAGATAACATATGTAACCCAAGTGGGAGATTGTTGGAATTTTGGGTTCAGATATGCTATAACATTGTACATGTAGACCCGTTATCTAATAAAGGACCCAATGAAGTGATATAATTTTTATGGATCTCCAAAGTATCAAGGTTCTTTAGTATGGACCACCTTATGTGTAGAAGCTCGATGTGGTATACGGGCCAAAGACCCAATGCACATGTGTGAGGTAACTGTTAGGGTTATAGTCTCTAAGGCACAGGGAACTAAATAGACATCAGGGGAGGGTGTTTAATGTGTGTTAAATTTTATTGAATCAGACATTCTCCCTCCCCTGTAACATTCAGTTGATTGGTTCCCATACCAAAGGTAGTCCTCCCTGTAGTCTTAGAAGATCAACCCAAGGAGGCTTGCTTGCAATGGATTTCGGTTTGTTTCTAACTCAACTTCTCAATATATATATATATATATATATATATATGAATTTTTAACTAGGTTAATATGAAAAGATCTTGGCTGTATCATTGATTATTTGTGTATTAGTATCAAGATTAATATAACAATTTAGAGTTGGCTTCTTCTGTCAACATTCATGACTAATTGCTAACTTTTAGAATCCCTCATGTCATTATTAATTAAGTAGTAGTATAATTCTTACTCCCTAAATTTTACGTACTTCATTCCATAATCTCGTTTACAATGCACATTGATCTTTATTATGTTTCTTACTCTTTTTCCTCTTGCTTGTTTCGTTTTAGATTTTCAAACAAGCTTCTGTTCCATGTTAGTGGTGCATTTGCAAGTAAGTTGTTCATTTACCTATGCATACTTCTTTTTATTTTTCCTCTTGTCAGATACATAACTGGTTGTCTTTATGTTTGATTCTGTTCATCGTGTTAGAAGTACCTATTTGGTTAACTTTGTTGATAAGCCCCACTATATATATGGATTTTTAGATTTGGTGACTTTTATGGCATGATGTTTGTATATCAAATATAATGCTCTTTTTGATATTGTAGGCGATGACGGAAAATTTGCTCACTATACTAGTCATGTCTGGTGTTAAGATGTAATAGGTAGTCCTTGGACTTTGTCATTGTTTCTTTTGAATAAGCGTGAAATATTATTGCATCCTTGCATATTTTATTACCTGTAGGCTGTCTAAATTTTTGTTAGCCTTGAGTATTTAGTTAGTACTAATTTGTAATCGATATAGTATTTCCTTGGAAGTAATGACTTGTATGGCTAACCAATATGTGAGCTGAATCTTTTGGCTTGTTGACTACTCATTTTAGAAACTAAATCAATCTATTGCCTACGACCATCATTTTTTATTTAATTAAGTCCCTTCATTTTTGGAATATCTTAGTTAGCTTGATAAATAATTAAATATTAGTTCAAGCCTAATCACAATGAAAATATATAATTGAAAAACTGCTTTCACATCCTAATGGTGTCAAAATGGTTGTTCTTTTTTTTTTTTTGTCTATTGAAATGAAACAATGACCTTTATATTAATTATTATGTTATAAATAGCATTGCTTTATTACTTGTTGCATAAGCTTGCGGGTGACAATGTTTTCCAAATAGTTAGCAAAAGCTGAAGTTTTCATTGCAACCTATTTATTGTCTCTTTTTTTTTAATAAGTAAAAAAAAAAAAAAAAAAAACTGTTTATTGCCTCTTGAACTCCTTTTACATCATTTTCTATATCTAGGAATATCGTATTGTTTGGATCAGAGATGGCATCCACTTTCGTAACGGTTCCTAGTTTCATGTCTTCCAAATTGTTAGCAGAAGCTGGAAGGTTTCATTACAAAGCATGTTTATTAAAGACGTTTTTTTTGGGATCTTGTACCTATGACAACACTTCATGTTCTTTTATCTTATGATGTGCCCATTGGTATTCCATATCCTTGCTTTATAAAGCCAATGCTTGATTTGTAAAGTTTGTGATCTCCTTCCTTCAAAAGTACTAATATTTTCCTATTGCTTCTTTTGATATGGTATGCATCGCTACATACGAGGACTGTTCTCTAAATGCTGCCAAGAATTGAGGGAAAAAAATAGTCTTTTGTGACAAAATGAGACATCAGCTCTCTTGTTTCAAAATTCTAGAAATTTATTCAATTTACCACCTTGTTTTGACCACTTAATCGCGCAAATAGTGATGTGCCTTTTGGTGACATGTATCACAGTAATATAAGAGACATTTTTATAAATTGGAGGGATAATATTTGTTACAATGAGAAAGTTGAAGAAATGTGTGTTTGCTTAATAAATTTTTAGTTTAAATATGAAGTTCGGGTTTTTTGGTATTTATTATGGCTTTGGTAATGCCAAGTACTGTGCCTCTTACTGTACAATCTGGGCATCAAAATTGCAGTATATCTCCTTTTATATACGCTATACATTTAAGACGTTTTAATTATTGTTTTTCTTGGAAATTTATCATATTTGTTTCTTAGTATTACTTTTGTAATGGATTATCTAACCTATCTGTTCCTTTTAAGTATTACTCCTATAAGGGATCAACTGACCTATCAATGTGAATATGGAGTAGGGATTAAAGTTTCCTCAACATAATGATTAAAGTTCATGAAATTATTGTTGCTTGCGTATTTCTTGGTGGCAAGTAGAATTAGTGATCAGTTATCATTGTTGTATAATTTGGTCAGTCAGTTTTAGCTGTTGGACTGCACTATACCTATGCATCATAGCTTGAATAGCTTAGCCTAAAAATAAATTTCATGATGGTGTTCTATCTATAAAGGCTTAAAGTAAGTGATAACCAAAAGCTTTACATGGGTTGTTTTTATTTATAGCACTGTGATTGTTACAATGAAAAAATATAAGCAATAATAAAGATTATAGGTAAGTAACTTAGAGATTTCAACAACTTAAATACAAATTTTTAAATGCCTATCTCTTGTGATCAGATTAGCTTGTATTTGTACTGCCAAGCCTACCAATAGATTTGGTCAATGATGTGGACCCTTCACTATCCTGATGTATAGAACATCCTATGCTATTTATATCCAGCTTTAATAGTTAGCCACGAATAAAGATTAGCAAGAGCATCTAAATACTAGTATGTTTGTGTTTTGTTCACTATGACAGAGTATGTTTTTGCTTTGCTGAATTGGGCCTGGATCTGGGACTTGGTACATTAAGGTTGTTTTGGTTAGCTCTTTTCTACAAAGCTTGCTAACTTGATTTATTTTTTCCATGTTTTGTTTCATTGTATTTCTGGGACTTGGTACTTGGTACTTGGTACATAGTTGTTGCGAAGACTACTGGGAAAGTGTTCTATTACAAGGTTTTGGTTCTTTCTTATTGCCAAGGAAATTAGCTTTATGTTCTTCAAAAAAAAAAAATTTCCCTTTGATAGGAAATTAAAGACTTAAACATCAAGACCAAGAACTGGAATAGCTTCTAACTGATGAACCCATTCAAAAAGGATATCTTTATAGCAAACGACCTTTCAGCTTTCTTAAATTTGCTTACATGATTGTTTTAATGGTTTTAGAAACCTTTGTAGCTCTGGATTCGTCCCGTTGTCTTTCTTTTACTCTTGTTCTCTGCATCCCTCTCTCATGGCGTGCTTTCCTTCTCATTGTTGGACACCATAGATCTTCGCTGGCTACAAGGTTTAATCACTTAGGTACTAAAACCATAAACCCCATTCTCATGTTCCCACGATTCTTAATCCATAATCAAGTTGATCCACCATATGCAATATTTTCTTCATCAATTCTAGAAAGTGTGCAACAAAAAGAAAATGGAAAAAGGAGTATGAAATTGACTGGATCACTAGTAACTAAAGGGAAGAACAGATTCAGGGATGTCTTCTGCTATCTATTTGTTGTAGACGCAAGGGTGGAAGAAAGTCATAACATGCATCTACAATTACAAACATTGCTACTGCTACTAATATTTACTAAATAGAAGTATGAACTAGTAGATTAAAGTGGAAGAGTGTGACACCTGCATGTTGCCTATCAACAATGAGAATAGAATTAAACCAAAAATGCATATTACTATACAAAATGCTGTCTCACCAATATATACACTCGTGTTCAAACTCTGTCCATATGAACTGCGTAGAGAATAAAATAAATTCAATTATTTTAAGCACTTCACAAATTAATTCAATTATTTGTAAGAGAGATCATAAAAACTGAAAGAAACTCTCATTTTTCAGCAAAGGTAAGCTTGTTTTCAAAAAAAAACTTGTAACTCTTTTGTTTACATGGAAGCTGCTAAACATACTCCAGAAGAATCAATTTTGCCAATAATCATCATTGAGTTCAATTTACACATAGTGAACATGCTCATCAAAATGATTTAACTTTGTGTAAAGATATGCTTAGAAGTGCTAATGAAAGTGGCATTTTAACCTTATGCACTTATGAGATATGAGTAATCAATGAACAAGCAAGCACCAAAATGTTTACACTCAAATTCATTAATTCCCCTAAGGCCATACTAGCCTAAGACAGGATGACACAGCATGAAACCCTCCTCTCCAAAAGGCTATTAGAACTGTCAAGTTACCAAGAGTAGTCTAGCTGGCATATTTTTCTTGTTTGTAACAACAAAATTCAAGAGTGACACAACTAGATATGCTCAAAAGTAAATGTAGATATGGTACACTGTTCAAGACTCGAGGCAATTAATATTTGTAACAGAAGACCGGAAACAAACGATTCAGAGAAAAGGTATCATAACCTCAAACATTTAAAACTATACCTCAGATTTCTTAAACCCCACCAAAAGTATAAGAACTTTGAGATAAAGTCTGTGGAAGCAACATCATTAGTAAAAGAATCCATGACATCCCAAACTTGAAATCAATTTAAAGTTGTCCTTTGCATCATAGTTAGGAAGAACATGAGTGACATTCTCCCAATACAGCCGCTCAGGTTGTAGGAGACTATTACAGTCTAAAAAATTGGGGATGCAATCTAGAACTCGTACGTCATTCACATTTTTGCATTCTTTTGACCAGCAAGAGAACTGCCGTCCAATGGACAACAGATACCACATTGTTCCTAACACCTACCAACAGATAATCGTGACAACCATTTGAGTTTTAGCAGCTAATAAGGAAAGCGAAGAAGCAAGAAAGGGGTAACCTGGATGCTTACATGACTAGCAAATATGTAAAGAAGGAGATTATATGCAGCTCCTGCCCATGCAATCTTAGCAACAACCCAGTAGTTTTTATAATCCGTTGGTTCAGAGGAAAGATAAGAAACAGTCTAGGAAGATAATGAAAAAGAACAATAAGAGCAAGAGTGTTGTTGGCATGATCAGATCTTGACAGTCTGTAAGGTAGAAAGTTCAATAACCTGAGTTCTGAAAGATAGAGAGTAACAATATTGAAACTAAACATGAGATTATAAGAAGCTTCTGACTCTACACTTTATTTTTTGTGTGACATACAAATGCAACCAAATTCTATCCCAATTAAGCATCTAATGTGCCACCAGTATATTTCAACTAAACACATCTATTGGTAGAAAAACTGTATACATAAGCCGAGAAAACCCATATAATAAGAGCTAAGAGGAAGCATAAAAATTCACTCTTTCATCTATTAAATTATGCAAGAAAAGTACATAAATTCAACAAGCTTCTCCAAATGGTTCACCCTAACAATAAAGCACCCTCATATCAAACTATTGTCACCTATAACACCTCATTTGCAGAAGATATCCTAGTTAACTACAATAATTCATAGAATCATGGCCTTTTACGTTGGATTCAAAGACCTAATTAGTTAATTTTAACCTTTCACTAACCTAGCAAGCTGTATCGAATCCTAACTTCCTAAAAAATGAAAGCAACAATAACATTCGTTTACCTAAAAAAGCTCCTAAATTCCTGAAGCATCATCCCTTGTCATCCCACCCTTACCGCCATCGGTCTATCCAATGGGCTAGGACCTAAATTCTCATACCACCCTTCATTCTTAGAAATTGAGACCAAGCCCCATCTTACCCTAATGCCATTAGTCCTGCTGCTCGGCCAAAATTTCACTTGCTTATTAAAGCAGCTGAGAAAATCCTATTATTACATAATGCAAGAATAAATGAAAACCCATAAATACATTATGCTTTATCCACATTAGTTTGCATCAATAAAAATCCACCCTCATATCTAACCACTAGGATCCTCATTTCCAAAAATTGTAGGTTTTGACCTCTTCCCTGAATCCCCAAAAGCCTCGTAATTCCACAAAAATCTAATGCAAACTTTCACAAAACTACTTTAGAAAAGCATATCAAATTTTGATTAGACCTCTAAAAATTTATTTTCCCTTTTGCTATCATTTTTTTTTTTAATTTTCCATCAAAAAAAGGAAACTATGAATTCCTATGTGAAGTCAATGGTCCTCCCCTAAATTATTGTCGCATGAATTTGAAGCATTCCACTGTGTGTATCTATTATCGTTCGTTCTACACATAAATTATCATGCTATTTTTTTTTTCCTTTTTATGCACAAGCACAAGTGGTTGTCACATGAGATCTCAGGCAAGAAAACCTGCTATAGAGTACACAATGGTCTTGTTTGGGTTAGTATTAAAGTCAATTTAAAACAAGTTAGCTTAAATTTATTCAAACTTGCTTTAAGTTGGCTTTAATGCTGTTAGAATTTTGACTCAATTCCCATAAAGAAGACTTCTAATGGTTTGAGAAAAATTGTTTCCTATTTTATAATTATTTGTTCTAGTAAGAATAGTAATTTCTTATTAGATTGTTGATTGTACAAGTAGTAGTAGTCTATTATGATGTTGTTGTTATTTTTCTAATAGTGTTAGGAAAATATCCTCCATATAAAGGGGTCTCATAGAAGATTTGAGACACACTCATAATTCTTATATACATTGTAAACTAGAGGAGTTTACTACTAGAGCTAGCACTATAAGATAATTGAAATATGCCGGCACTTTATTTCCGGCGCTTCAGAAAAATGCTGCAATAGAATAACCGCCGGCGCTTTTTTTTGCGGCGCTTCAAGGAAGCGCCGCAATATTCAAAGAACATATAACGGTGCTTCAAAGCAAGCGCCATTAAATGCGAATCTTAATACATATTCTGGCGCTTATAAGAACCACAATATACCAGCACTTGAATATGTTTCTTTGCATATATCGGCGCTTTGAAGCGCCGAAATATGAGCTTATAAGTACAACAATATACCGGCACTTGAATACATTTCTTTGCATATACCGGCGCTTTGAAGCACCGAAATATGAAATGGGTTTCGAGCATATACCAGTGCTTTTAAGCGCCAATATATGCTCGAAACCCATTTCATATACCGGCACTCTAAAGCGGTGGTATATGCTTCTTTTCATATTCAGCGCTTTGAAGCACTGAAATATGAAATGGGTCTGGAACATATACCGGTGCTTTGAAGCGCCGGAATATGCTCGAAACCCATTTCATATTTCGGTGCTTCAAAGCGTCGAAAAATGCGCACTTTCATATACCGGCACTTTAAAGCACCAGTATATGCTCCTTTAAGTATTTTGGCGCTTAGAAGTGCCGGAATATGCTAAAAATTTCAGATATAAAAGCTTGTCACGAATATTTGTTTTTCCCCCAAAATTTCTTTCAGCTTTTTCGATCCACCGCGTGTTTCCCCCAAATTTCGGTTCTCTACACCTTGCTACCTCACCAACTCTGCTTCCTTGCTTTCCACCGTCGTCGTTAACTCTGCTTCTCTGCTTTCCACCGTCGCCGTCAGCTCTGCTTCTCTGCTTTCCACCGTCGCTGTTAGCTCTGCTTCTCTCCTTCAACACTACTAACTGGGAAAAATAAAAGGTTACTTGAAGAGCAAGAGTGAGTTTGATTAAGTTTTTTTGCAAAGGTACGTTAGGCATTTTAATTTCTTTGATCCGAAGAGAGTTTGATTCAGTTTTTTTTTCTACTTTATATACATTAGGCATTTTAATTTTGCTAATAATATAACATTGCACAGTTCGAACATTGGATAGAGTTGGTTATTGGCCTGCAAGATCAGAATATTTAGCTTTAAGTTGAAATTAGATGACAGTTTGTTGTGTTAGGTTTAAGTTAATTGAACTAATTGACCTATTGATATAATTTTAATTTGATGGTACAATTTTGTCCATCCAAAATAATGGTTAGCATTGCTTTCTTCATTATCGTATCCAAACATGGACATGAAAATTTGTAGTAGTCATAAGCAAGTTGACCTTCACTAACTCCAGCTAAGACCCCCAACACCACTGCTGCTAAAACAACCAGTAGACGACAACTACTTCCCATTCTCTCTTTCTCACGTACAAAGATACGAACACAGGCCAAAATATTTATATAAAGTATGTGTAGGGGATGTATGATTGACGAAATTCTTGAATGTATCCAGTGCATATTTATAATTGTCAATCAAAAGAAAGAGTAACTTTTTTTTTAATGGAAAGATGGGACTTTGTAACACAACAAACTGTCGTTTAGATTCATTTGATTATTTTTAGTTTTCATTAATCTATTATGGTCTTCCTATAACCTAAAGGCCAATGTGCTATAAGTACACAAATTGAAGTAAGAATGGTAGATTTTGGTCAGTTTGCTAGCAAGTGAACATGGTTATTTCCTGCAATGGTTAAGTGGTGATAATTGAAACTAAAAAAAGAGTCAATTTTTGGAACTTCTTTTGTTATTTTCTGTGTACACAAGCCAGTCTTTGTAGGAAAAAGAGTAGATATAAGCTACATTTATGAGGTAATTTTTGTTCTTCCACTCCTCTTTGGATGTTTATTAAAATATCTATTTGACAATTATCCTTTTCATTCTTACATTTATTTGATTGCATGCTTTAATGGGTAGAACTTTTGGAATATATTAGATTTTCTGCTGTTAATCATATTTGTTTTCTATGACCACTATTCCTCCATTTATTCATTTACTAACATTATTATGGCTTGAACTGCTAACCCTTAGAACTAAGTACCCATAGTTGTCTTCTTCAATAGTTACAAGAATATAAAAACTAAGTTTAACTTGCATTTTTATGCCGTTCCTTTATAAGGTGATTAGAGAAATACGTGTTATGTGGGGTCACCGTGCTTTTACGAGTGAGGTAAGCAATCTTACTCGAGTAGCATTATTTAAATTAGAAATTAATTTTGGATTTGGAAAATTATTTTGAGTTGGAGATACATGTAGTTACTGTCCAACAACCTCAATGAACTTAGTTGGCATATATATATATATATATATATATATATATATATATATATATATATATATATATATAATGTTTGAATTGTACATTAATATATTTTTGTTGATTTTTATGTTTTTCCTTTATGAAGTGACTATAGAAATACGATTTGTGAGATCAACGTGTTTTTGCAAGTGAGGTAAGCAATTTTACTTCACTTGTGTTTCCTACTAATAGATGTTTCTTCACTTAATTATTGTTGTTATCATGTTGATCTCATGGTTTAAGTTGAACAACTACTACTCGCCACTGCTTAACATGAAATGCGACTGTAGTTGGACTAATTCCACTCTTCAAACCAAGAGATCATTAGGAAGTCAACCCAGCATGCAAGATTTGCATCAGTTTTTGCATCGATTTTAAGTTACTGACACACTTAACACCTCAAACACAATTTTTTACACTAAAAAGGGGACCAATCAGAAGCTATAAAACTACCCATCACAATGCTTTTTTTTATTTATTATAATTATTTTCGAAAGTAACATAATCAATTATTAATAAGGACTCAACATGTCGCACTAGTCTAACTACTGTTAGTCTCAAAAAATGTTGTTCATATGGATGCTTCCATGTATATTGTATATTGTAGTTTGTATATTTATTCCTTATTTACACTAACTAATCTACATTGCATGTGTACTTTTTTTTTCTAAAATCTGTAACTGTAACAGTATATCAATAAACCTCTTCCTTACATGTTCCAAGTTTCTTTACCGCACTACAAAGTGATTGATGAGAAGACTCATAACTATCTAGTATCAAATGTGGACCTTAGCTGTTTTGTTCCTTTTCTTTTCTTATCAGTGTGTAAAATTCGTGCTATCATGTTGCTGCTTGCTTCAGTTCCTCTTTATTACTATATTATTGATGCTGTTGATTTGATTACATTTAGGAAGTAGGACACTTTCTTGCTACTTTCCCAAAGAAAGTGAAGTTAAGCAATTCTACTGCTTTGAAGGAAATAGGACACTTGGATGATGCACATGAACTTCTAAATACTGCCATTTCTACATCTTTGAAGGAAAGCAAGCCAGTTTATCTTAGCAGAAGCTGTAATCTGCCTAGAATTCTTCATCTAACTTTCGCTAAAGATCCAGTGCCATTCTTTATTACACCTAAGTATGGTTTCGATCTCATTATTATATTATATGAATTTGATAAGTTCTCATGATTTGTGCTACAATTGGTTTAAAAATCAATGAAAATGGGGCTGCTGAATTTTAGGCTTGACTGCAAATACTGGATACACCTTAGTATAATTCACAAGGATAACGATTAAGATTAAAAGGAAATGACTTAGTAAATGCAGAATAAACTGAATAATGTTAGTGTTGGCTAAGTTGAACTTGTGCCTGCAAAAGTTGTGATGACTAGAAACATAGGAAAAAACTTGCATGGTAAAATGAATTGCTATGTATGCACATGAGATATCCTGAAGCATAAAAATGCTGATATACGTGAAAAAATCATTTAATTATAAAAATAATAATAATTTTATTGTATGTAATAATAATAATTATGATAATTTAAATAATTTTTAGAATTAACAGTTAGTTTTATAATAATACATTTATTATGAATATTAATATTAAAATGTCTTATTATATTGTAATAGTATTATTATGATCATATATATTATAATGTTTGTTATTATTTTATTTCTACTTATTATATTAGTTTTAAATTATTATTATAATTAATAAGGTTTTTATTATAATATAATAATTAATAATGATAATAATAATAATTTTATAATTTCGTATTTGTTAATAATATTAAGACTGTAATAATTATTAATATTAATTATTTGCTGAGACCAATTGCCAACATGAGTTTGTATCAATTTGTTGTTATCAATTTCAGTTCATCCACTTATGGATAGATAAACCGAGGTCGAGTGAAACCTATATGGTTGGTGTTGCAAACTTCATTATATTTGCATGTCAGAAAGCTTGTGGTCGTGGTAGTATTGTTTGTCCATGTAAGAGATGTGGTAATTGTTATTCATTCGAACCAGAAACTGTTCAGGAGCATCTATTGTATAATGGATTTAGTCCAGCTTACACCGAGTGGGTTTTTCATGGGGAGAAAGTCTCTCGTATAAACCATACTCACACTAGTTCACAACCCATTAGTGTTCCAAGTGGCTTCATGGGACGAGATGACGTGTTGGGTTTGCTCCGAGGTGCCTTCGAGGTTACTTGTAAAAACCCCAACAATGAACCGTTAAGTTTAGGAATCGAAGTGCGATCTTAAAATGAGCATGGTGAAGAGCAACAGGCTCATGGTGGGTTTGAGTTCAATAATTGTGGTGATCTTTCACACGTCGAAAATCCAGTTTGTTCTGCTATTGATGAGACGACTTGGTATCCCAATTTGATGAAAGATTACGATACTAAACTTTATTCAGATTGTCAGAATTTCACAAAGTTAAGTTTCATGTTATATCTACTACACCTTAAATGTTTGAATGGGTGGTCTGGTAAATCTCTGACTATGTTGCTTGAGTTTATCAATATAGCATTTCTGATGTGTGCTCCATTGCCCTCAAATTATTATGAAGCCATGAAGATTATCAAAGGATTGGGTCTTGGGTATGAGAAGATTCATGTTTGTCCTAATGACTGCACACCGTATTAGGGTGAGCATGTGAATGATGAATTTTGTCATGCATGTGGAGTGGCACGGTGGGTCAAAAACACATCTGAGGATGAGGATCCGTTGAATGAAATGGATGATCAATCGAAAAAGAAAAAGCCAGTTAAGGTATTGCATTATTTTTCGCTAATACCGAGACTGAAGAAGATATATATGTCATCTAAAACAACTTCGTTGATGAGACGACATGACAAAGATCGAACAAAGGATGGGATTTTAAGACACCCTACAGATGGATTAGCCTGGAATGAATTGGATAGATTATATCCCGATTTTGCAGCTGATCCTCGGAGTGTTAGGCTTGGCCTAGCTAGTTATGGGTTCAATCCTTTTCGAACAATGAGTTCAACTTATAGCACATGGCCTGTTCTTTTGGTCCCATACAACTTGTCACCGTGGCTTTGCATGAAGCAAACATCCTTCATCCTTTCAATGGTGATTCCTGGTGAGAGAAGCCCCGGTAATGATATTGATATCTTTTTCCAGCCTCTAATTGAAGAGTTGAAACAATTATGGGATGGTGTTGATGCATCCACTAATTAAAGTCTTTGGACTATTAATGATTTTTCAGTCTATGCAAACTTATCTGGTTGGAGTACCAAGGGGCGGGTTGCTTGTCCATGTTGTGGGAATCTATGCATTCTATATGGTTAAATCACGAGGGAAAGTTTTGCTAAATGGGTCATTGTCGATGCTTAGCAGAAAACCATGAGTTTTGTTTTCAAAAGGATCAGTTTGATGGCACCATAGAGTTGGGATCTGCTCTTGTTCCACCGTATGGGCACGATGTTTTAAGACAACTAGAGGGTGGAAAATATAACTATGGTAAAACCTTGAAGCCTTCTAAGAAGAGAGCAAGAGAGGATGTTGGTACCTCTATGGGGCAAGTGCTAGTGGATGAAGTTGATAACCTTTTTTAGGGTGTGGACAATTTCCTTGAAAATTTTGATAATGAGGATATTCCCATGGATGAGGGAGTTGTAGATACATTGTGGAAAAAAAGAAGCATTTTCTTTGACTTACCATATTGGAAAGACAATATATTGCGTCATAATTTAGATGTGATGCATATAGAGAACAATGTATGTGATAATTTGATTGGAACAATATTGAATATAGATGGTAAAACTAAAGATAATAAAAAGGCACGCTGCGATCTCGAGGAAATTGGTATTAGGAAAGACCTCCATTTAGTTGTTCTTCCTAATGGAAAAGATCACTCGCCTCCAGCATGCTACACTATGTCAACGAAGGAGAAGCAGAATTTCTTGACAATTTTAGCAAATCTTAAAGTTCCTGATAGGTATGCATCAAACATCTCAAGATATGTCAACCTAAAGGATCGGAAGCTGTGAAACTTAAAGAGTCATGACGGTCACATATTGATGCAATAAATCCTTCTGATTGCCTTAAGAGCATCTTTGCCTAGACATGTTGTAGCAGTTGTGTCTGAGTTATCATCATTTTTCAAAGCTTTATGCTCTAAAGCCCTTGATCCCCATGAGCTTGACTTATTGGAGTCGCGTGTTGCTTTGACACTCTGCCATTTGGAGAAAATATTCCCCCCGGGTTTCTTTACCATTATGGTTCATCTTATCATTCACTTAGCCTCCGAGGCTAGACTTGGGGGTCTTGTACACTACGGGTAGATGTATCCTGTTGAGAGGTTAGATGTTCAAAACTATTTTGTGCACTTTGTTTTTTTTGGTTATATATTGGATACTTAATTTATCTTTAATTTTTTGGCTTTGCAAGGTATTTAGTGCGCTTGAAATCTTACGTACGTAATAGAAGTCGACCCGAGGGGTCAATTGCTGAAGAGTACAATGGGGAAGAGTCTCTAACATATTGCTCTCAATACTTCAAAGGTGTAGAGACAAGATTCAACCGCCCCCAAAGAAACAATGATACTGTAAATTTTCCATATGAATACATGTTTTCCTCTAGTGGATGGATAATGGGAAAGATTGTGAGTGTTGAGCTCGATGACATGTCATTGGTTTAAGCACATCGTTATGTGTTGCTACATAATGATAAGCTTTCTGACCTTCGTAGGTTAGTATCAATAAAGGAACTTAATTAGTAATCATGTGTTTAAATTGAGTTTTTATTATCTATTTTTATCACTGTGATGGCTAATAGTTACATAAAAACATCAATTATTGCAGTGAATTTTTGGCTACTCAAAGGCTAACAAACTGTTTAAATCGACCAATACAAAGGCCCGAACAAAAGTGGTTGGTTGAGAAATTTCTCTCATGGCTTATGAGACAGGTTAGGCATAATAACAAGAGTCTTCGAAAGTTATAAGTGTTTTCAAATAAACATTAAATATTATTGTCTCATAGTAATTGTTGGAAAATGTTTAGGTGTCATGGATGGTGGATAACAATTATTCAGATGAACTAATTACCTTTGCTCGAGGTCCGAACAATGTTGTTAGAGATTCAATGGATTCAACATCAACGGCTTTAAATTCCACACAAAGGAACGTGAGAGGTGTAGACAATCTCAAAATTCGGGAGTTATGGTTGAAGCGGATGATAAAATGTATTATGGTGTGCTCAACAATATCATCGAGTTGGATTACTATGGGACGTTTAAGATTGTGTTGTTCCATTATGATTGAGTGGATATTAATTCACCTAGGGGTTTAAAGAAAGATGCAAGGGGGTGCATTCTCGTGAACTTGAATAGGTTAATGCACACTGGTCAGTTATTGAAGGATGACCCGTTCGTACTTTCAACTCAAGCGAAACAAGTGTTTCATGTGCAAGACCCAACAAGAAAGGAACGGAATCATGTTGTGATCACAAAGCCAAGGGACCTATATGAAATGGGGGAAAAACGCGGGAAGAAGATGATGACACTTACAATCAGTGCATGCCTTCTAATGTAGTGGTAGACGATCAATTAGATTGTATCTCAACTTGGACTAGGATGGATATTGACGAAGATATGGACTAGTTTTATGTGCATTCTCATGTAATTATATTTGGATGTGTATTTATGTGATGGACATGTGTGTCAACGAGTTTTGTAAGGTTTTATTATAATCTATCGGGTTACTATTGCTTTGTATCACACATAACAAGAGTCCTAAACTTTTTTGCGTACAGTTTGTGGAATACTACATTAGAATGTCGTAAATTTCTATTTTAGTTATATCATTGATTATCGCTTGTTCTTTAAATCATATTTGAAGCACTTATTTGTTCATTTGTTCTAAGGTTTTCTAAAGTTATTGATTGCTGCATTTGCTACGACCCCTTGACCATTCTTATCTTTCAGGTGTGGTTCTTTTTCTTGTTAACTTTTAATGCATTCTTGATAGTGTGAGATATAATCATATTAATGTTTTTATGTATACAGATTACAAGATGTATAGGTCAAAAAATATCCCTCCCTCAGTTAGAGATAACATGACAAACCAGTATGCAGCTGAGTCTTCACACCATCAAGAAGATAGTCACCATGAGCATGAGTATCACATTGATGATGATCATGACTCGCAAAATGATTCTGATACCGAGCCAATAACAACGAGAAGTGATCACAATGATAGTGAACAATACGAGATCATTGGTAATTTTTGTATTATAATACATTCTCTCTATAACTAGTTTGAAACCACATTGTTATACTAATTATAAAATTTATGTTTTCAATGTCTAGGTTCTGAAGGGAGGGTGAGGAAGCTAACACGTGTCCTGAGAACCTCACAAGTGTGATCCTTTGAACGTGGAGAAAAAATTGTGGTCCACTTCAATGCACGTCATCAACCTATTAAGAAAGGTGGCCAAATATTAAGTAGCTGGTTGGGCAAGGTTGCAAAGAGAGGGAACCTTTGTCTGCTTAATTACACGGATTGGAAGAAGGTCCCTTCTAGCTACAAGAAGGACCTTGTTATATTGATTCGGGTAAGTAATATCTTAATAACCATTGATTACTTCCATTTTTTTTTTGTTTTTTTTTTTTGTTTTCATGGTGTTGTGCATGCATAATCTATAACACCAATAATGCTTATTTGACATCGATTTCCTTTCTTTGTGGTAGAGGAAGTTCCATTACCCTATGATTAAGGCGATAGGGAAAAAATGGAGGGACTACCGATATGTGCTTAAAAGGGACCACGTGAAGGACAAAACAAAACAACAAGTTTTTAGCAATGATGTCCCAAAAGGAGTAGATCAAGACCAGTGGAAGCAACTGGTGAACTACTGGTTCTCTGAGCAGAGTGATGTTGTTTTAAGATAGTTATGTTCATTTGGATTATCATTGTTTCTATTTTTCTAATAATGACAAATTATTCAATTGGTTTATTATTGGTGTAGTAATATTCTACTATAGGGACAACGACACGTGAAAGACAAAAATGTCCTTACACGTCTGGTTCAAAGAGTTCTGCTAGAAGACGGGATGAATATGTGAGTTAATTTGCTTCATTCATCAAATCTTTCATTTGTGATGTAGTGTATTGAGTCACAATTTGAACTCTTTTCATATATGGTAGGAGATGACACATGGGAATGAGCCCGGGCGCGTAGAGTTTTTTGCTGAAACTTATAAACACAAGGATGAGACTTTTATTGATGATGCATCACGACAATTTATGGTAAGTTCACTGTACATTTGTTGGTTGATCAAAGATGAAAATCATATTTATTTGTCATGGTTGCCAAATTGTATTTAGGGTATGGCTAAACTTATGTGCTGGTTTTCAATTAAGAATGATGAGCTAACTATTGCTTCCCAATTTAATTCATTACCTGGTTCCAT
Source organism: Bretschneidera sinensis (assembly GCA_023935145.1). Taxonomy (NCBI): domain Eukaryota; kingdom Viridiplantae; phylum Streptophyta; class Magnoliopsida; order Brassicales; family Akaniaceae; genus Bretschneidera; species Bretschneidera sinensis. The sequence goes on from CM043700.1 coordinate 120,020,944, forward strand.
GGCATTTTAAGTACCCATTAAACTGGTTGTCGAAGCCCATTACTCAACAAGATTTTTTTTGGGTACAAAAGAGACCCATTGGGCCTATGGGCTACAGAATGGGAGGTAGTCCTTTCCCACCCCTTATCTCTTCCATCCTTGGTGTGAGTGGGGTTTGATTCTTGATCTTTTGTGCAATGACAAGTGACTTTAGTTGCTGTCAAATAGAGTCGTTTCAAAGGAAATTTTCTGTTAACAATGAAATGAGTTGTAGTAACATAATGAATTTGACTGATGCACAGAACTAGACATTACAATTATGGCCCTCGCTTTGATGGTTAGAAAGAATGATATTAAGTGGTCATTAAGTGGCTAAATTCGTTTACTTTTTGGATAAATGAAATTTAATTCAAGATGGAAGATAATATCTTTGCTAAATAGCCTGTTGCCTTATTTATAATACAAGCAGAAGCACAACAAGTAGCAGTGTTATTTTGCTCCTAATTTACACTGTAAAAATAACATAGCTAAATTTATTCTAAGGACTACTTATTCTTTTATATGCTTCCTAATCTTCCATGGTAATTCATCTTGCTTATTCAATATCAAGGGTGCACTTTGAGAATCTGTTGCTACCAGTAGTTGTTGGATCCCTCTGTTGTGAGTAGTTTCAAGCCATGTTTTATAGCATTCACTTCTTAAGCCAACACTATATCAGGAATTAATGCTATGGGAAATACTACATTGATTCTACACTGCCAGTGTAATAGGAAATACTACGTGATGATCCCACGTAGAACTGGATCCATTCTCTGCGCTGCCAGTGTAACAGGAGTGATGGGTGGACTATCACAGCACACATACAGTGTCTCCAAATCTGCTATTATAGGAATTGTTAGGTCTTTGGCTTCAGAGTTATGCGCATATGGAATCCGGGTCAATTGCATTTCCCCTTTCGCCATTCCAACTCCATTGGTGATGGAAAAAATGAGTCGAATTTACATGGGTATTGATGCTCCTCGAATGATTCAAATAGTACAAAATTCTGGTGTCTTAGAGGGAACTAAATGTGAACCTAGTGACATAGCTAATGCTGCACTCTATCTGGCATCAGATGATGCTAAGTATGTCAGCGGGCATAATTTAGTTGTGGATGGAGGTTTCACATCATTTAAGACTTTGGGATTCCCTGCACCATATCAGGTGCAATAAGAATTTCATTGTTAAATGTTGTTTGAAAGGACATAATAATAATTGAAAGCAGAATCCAGGTTAGCCTATTTTTATCTTAGTGCAGTCCCTAATATGAGAGAGAGAGAGAGAGAGAGAGAGAGAGAGAGAGAGAGAGAGTAGTCGAAGAGCCTGGGTTAAGAAGTAGCAGTTTATCCAGAAGTAAGAATCTACAGTTTGTTTGTTTAGCATACAGTAATGTAGTGAAGAACTGTTTGTTACTTGCACACACAAATACACAACCATAGGGAAATTTTCAAGGCCCTTTACCTTCCTTGAAGACAATTAATACTACCCAAAATCCTGCAAGCATTCTGAGAAGTTTAACATAACCTTAATTACAGTTTTATGAGCCATGAATTTGGATGTGCAGGCTTGCGTGCAGGAGTTTAAGCTCCATAATTGATGTTAATGTAGAGTTGCTTCACGGATTTAATACTTCATGTTGTCATTTTAGTTGTATCTTTTTCTTACTTAAAAAAAAAAAAATTACATTTTCTTTTTCTCTGTTTTATTTTATTTAATGAAGTAATTGCAGTATTAAAATGCTTATGATTGATGGGGAGGAGTGTATATGTCCCTGTTTATTCGTCTTGATTGAGAAATTAGTGTAGTGACCTTAAACTGTAAGCTGACATCTAACGATATTTAGTTGTTTTTGAACTTTTGGTGCTCTCTTTAGACATTTCTTGCTGATGTATTCTGGTTCAGAGCCTCTTGGAATGGTCTTATTGCACTGACATATGTACACTTATTTCTTTAGCTAGAAAATGTATACTATAAAAGCATTTGGATTGTCAAAATTCCTGGTTCATGTGATGTATGATGATAACATTGCTGTTCTACATCTTTCTTTTCCTGGTTCCCAATTGGTTGTTTAGCTTCCACTATTTACTAAAAGAAGTGGTTAAATCCTGTTGTATGTCATTTATTTTACGGCCTCCTCTTTCCTCTCCTTTCTCCATTCCTTTTACTATTGGAAAGTTGATTCAATATGTCCTTCGATCTTGGGAGTTGGTGCGGCTTCCACAATCAAAAGTATATGGAAAGATAACTTAGCAAGTGATCCTGCATAGTATACACAATAGTTTCTGGATCTGTACACAGTCATTATACTTGTATTTTTTCTTTTGATTTTTAAATGATGTTACAGCTCATTGAACAATTATTTCTATGCCATTGATTTCATAATCAGATAATAATGGAATAACAAGGATACACCCTCATCATATCAGTGGTTAATTTTGCTTCTTGATGTTCTTTTTGTTGTGAAGAGACCAACAGCCCTTGCACACATTGAAAATCAAAATGTCTATTTTCAGTCATTTTCTTTGTCCTTGAATAGGGGAAATTCTGTATTATTGTTTGGATTGTATATTTGTTTTTCTTTTGCAGGAGGTTTTATGGAAAAATAGGGGAAATTCTGCTAGTTTTTCTACAAAATATGATAAGCAACTATTGTTTTATGTAAATTTTCTTGCAATTAGCTACTCAATATTTTGGAGGAGTTTAATCTTTATTGTTTCGTAATTGTAGGTGACAGCTAAAGCTCGTGTTGCTGAACTTGTTGCAGCTTCAGGATCCTCTGATGCTAGCAATAATTTAGCAATACAAAATGAAGTCTTCACCGAGCTTATGGGTGAAGAGAGTTCCGGTTGTGTCCGAGGTCAGAGTTTTGGAGTTACACCCTCTGTTGTGTTTGGACTTTCAGCTCAAATGAGGAATGATATGGGATACCATGGGGCTTATGCTGAAGAGATAAGTAGTCTGAGAGCACAAATGGAAGAAACCAATCAACAACATGTGCATCAAATTGAACAGTATGCGCATCAGATTGAACAGCAAGCGCATCAGATTCAAGAAATTACAGCAAAACACGATGATCAAATGAACAGTATGCAATCCCAAATGGATGAGCTGAAGTCTTTACTTCAACAATTGGTTAATAGTGGACCTTAAAATTGATGTCAAGTGTGATGGTAACTATGATTGTTTTTTTTTTTTTTTTTTTGTACATGAGATGACTTTTATACTGAGTAAAAGAATTTTTATGGATGATGGTATATTTTATATATTGAAGAACATTTTGAAATTTTATGGAACATTTTAAATATTGAAGAACATTTTAAATTTTATGGTACATTCTATTTATTGAAGGGTTCATTTTATAGTACAATATTAAACCAAAATAATGTGAAAAAAAAAATTAAAGCAGTTATATATCGATGCTTTTAAGTGCTGGTATATTTTCGAAAATGGTCGAAATATATCGGCGCTTTTAAGCACCGAAATACAGTACCTATATAGTGGCACTTAAAAGCGCCGGTATATTGCAGCACTTACAAGCGCCGAAATACACCGAGGCATAAAAGTGCCACTATATAGGTGCTGTATTTCGGCGCTTAAAAGCGCCGGTATATTTCGGCTCTTTTAAGTGCCAAAAAAATAAGCACATTGCAGTGCTTTCATTAAGTGCCGGTATTTGCGCTTCGACGCCACACATTCTGGTGCTTTATCCAGCGCTTGCGAAAGGCGCCGAAAATTCATATTCCAGCACTTTAAAGCGCCGAAATATGCACCAAAAAAAAAAAAAAGGCCAGTGTTAACCTTTTATCTTGTAGTGTAGGATAAGAGCTTTGGGTGTATTGGGGTTTTGAGTTGTCAGGTATAGATGGCAGATACAACTAGAGCTAGGTTAAGAGCTTTTGTTGTATTGAGGCTTTGAGTGAGAGTTTGATAACTTTGCTTTTCCTAAAGTTGTAATTGAAGATTAATAAAACAGTTAATTTGTTGGTGGATGTAGGCAAAAAAAATTGCCGAACCACACTAATTCTTAGTGTTCTGACTCCTTATTTGATTTGTCTATTTAATTGTTGTGTTTGTGTTTTTTATCTAAAATTTGAGAAGGTAGATTTTAGAGGCAAACTCCCAACAAGTGGTATCAAGGCTGTGGTTCCGATGGCAAAAATATAAGAAGTATGCATGATTAATATTAAGCTATTTGATGAATTGAAGATGGAAGAAGGTATGATGAATATTAACTTTTTCAATTCCATTATCATTAACTTGTTTAGTAGCATGTTGACAGAGATGAAGTACTTACAACCGGAACGAGAAGACATAGTCACGATGTTAATGGTGGGCAAGGGATGGGAGAGGTTTCCATGGTACCTTTAGAGAGAGATAAGTTGAAGAGGCCAAGTGTATTCAAGGTTGAAGAATTGCTCATGATTATATCAAGAGAAGAGCGAGACAAAGTGAGCGAGTGGAGCACTTCAAAGAAGGTGGAGGAAAGATCAAGTTCCAAGTCTCTAGATTTTTGAAATAAGGAGTACATCTACAATGAGGAAGAAGAACACAGGCAATTGCAAATCAAGGCTATAGTGGAGGACTTAAGGAGTTGAGTAGAATGAAACAGAGTGATAATGGAAAGGCTAATGTGGATGTTGAGATACAAGTTCTTGATGCTTCAAAGGTAGTGATGACAGATACCATGAACGAAGAAAGCTTGTACATGTTGAATGAGATGATGATTGCTTCGAAGAGTAAGCGGATGAGATAGGAAGATCAAAAGGAACAATCGCACCAACCAAAGAAGAAAGCCAAATTTGATGATGAGGTGGAGAATTTGAGCCAATGTGGAGATTTGTTAGAATATTGGCTCAATTCTCACAAAAAAGACTTCTAATTAGTTTGGGAAAAGTTATTTCCTATTTTTTAGTTGTTTATTCTAATAGGAACAGTAGTAATTTTCTATTAGATTGTTGATTGTATAAGTAGTAGTAGTCTACTATAATGTTGTTGTTCTTTTCCTAATAGTATTAGGAAAATATCCTTTATATAAAGGGGTCCTAGAGAAGATTTTAGACACACTCATAATTTCTATATACAATGTAAACTTAAGGAGATTACTACTAGAGCTAGGATGAAAGCTTTGGGTGTATTGGGGTTTTGGGTTGTCAAGTAGAGAGGAGAGTTACAACTAGAGTTAGGTTAAGAGCCTTTATTGTATATTGGAGCACTTCAAGGAAGGTGGAGGAAAGATCAAGGTCCCAGTCTCTAGATTTTTCAAATAAGGAGTGCATCTACAATGACGAAGAAGAACACATGCAATTGCAAAGCAAGGCCACAATGGAGGACTTAGAAGAGCTAAGTAGAACGAAACAGAGTGATAATGGAAAGGTTAATGAGGATGATGAGATGCAAGTTCTTGATGCTTCAAAGGTAGTGATGACAGATACCGTGAACGAAGAAAGCTTATATGTGTTGAATGAGAGGATGATTGCTTCGAAGAGTAAGCGGATGATATGGGAAGACCAAAAAGAACAATCGCACCAACCAAAGAAAAAAGCCAAATTAGATGATGAGGTGGAGAATTTGAGCCAAGGTGGAGATTTGTTAGAATTTTGGCTCAATTCTCACAAAGAAGACTTCTAATTGGTTTGCGAAAAGTTGTTCCCATTTTGTAGTTGCTTATTCTAGTAGGAATAGTAGTAATTTCCTATTAGATTGTTGATTGTACAAGTAGTAGTAGTCTACTATGATGTTGTTGTTCTTTTCCTAACAGTGTTAGGAAAATATCCTCCATATAAAAGGGTCTCAGAGAAGATTTGAAGCACACTCATAATTCCTATAAACATCGTAAACTAGAGAAGATTACTACTAGAGCTAGGATGAGAGCTTTGGGTATATTAGGGTTTTGGGTTGTTAAGTAGAGATGGCAGTTACAACTAGAGCTAGGTTAAGAGCTTTTGTTATATTGAGACTTTGGGTGAGAGTCTGACAACTTTTCTTTTCCTAAAGTTGTAATTGAAGATTAATAAAACAGTTGATTTATTGGTAGATGTAGGCAAAAACGTTGTCGAAGCACATTAATTCTTAGTGTTCTTACTCTTTATTTGATTTGCCTAGTTAATTGTTGTGGTTGTGTTTTTTGTCTAAAATTTGAGAAGGTGGATTTTAAAGGTAAAATCCCAACATGTGGTATCGGGGTTGTGATTCCGATGGCAAAAATACAAGAAGTGGGCATGATTAATATTGAGCTATTTAATGAATTGAAAATGGAAGAAGGTATGATGAATCTTAACTTTTTCAATTCCATTATCACTAATTTGTTTAGCAGTATGTTGACAGAGACGAAGTACTTACAACCGGAAGGAGATGACATAGTCACGATGTTAATGGTGGGCAAGGAAGATTAGATGGATGGGGAGATTTTCACAGTACTTCTAGAGAGAGATAAGTTGAAGAGGCTAAGTGTGTTCAAGGTTGAAGAATTATTCGTGATTATATCAAGAGAAGAGCCAGATAAAGTGAGCGAGTGAAGCACTTCAAGGAAGGTGGAGGAAAGATCAAGTTCCAAGTCTCTAGATTTTTGAAATAAGGAGTGCATCTACAATGAGGAAGAAGAACACACGCAATTGCAAAGCAAGGCCACAGTGGAAGACTTAAGGAGCTGAGTAGAATGAAACAGAGTGATAATGGAAAGGCTAATGTAGATGTTGAGATACAAGTTCTTGATGCTTCAAAGGTAGTGATGACAGATACCATGAACGAAGAAAGCTTGTACATGTTGAATGAGATGATGATTGCTTCGAAGAGTAAGCGGATGAGATAGGAAGGCCAAAAGGAACAATCGCACCAATCAATGAAGAAAACCAAATTTGATGATGAGGTGGAGAATTTGAGCCAATGTGGAGATTTGTTAGAATTTTGGCTCAATTCTCACAAAAAAGACTTCTAATTAGTTTGGGAAAAGTTATTTCCTATTTTTTAGTTGTTTATTCTAGTAGGAACAGTAGTAATTTTCTATTAGATTGTTGATTGTATAAGTAGTAGTAGTCTACTATAATGTTGTTTTTTTTTCCTAATAGTATTAGGAAAATATCCTTTATATAAAGGGGTCCTATAGAAGATTTTAGGCACACTCATAATTTCTATATACATTGTAAACTTAAGGAGATTACTACTAGAGCTAGGATGAGAGCTTTGGGTGTATTGAGGTTTTGGGTTTTCAAGTAGAGAGGGCAGTTACAACTAGAGTTAGGTTAAGAGCCTTTATTGTATTGAGGCTTTGGGGTGAGAGTTTGACAACTTTGCTCTTCCTAAAGTTATAATTGAAGATTAATAAAACAGTTGGTTTATTGGTGGATGTAGGCAAAGAGGTTACTGAACCACATTAATTTTTAGTATTCTTACTCTTTATTTGATTTGCCTATTTATTATTGTGGTTGTGTATTTTGCCTAAAATTTGAGTAGGCAGATTTTAAAGGTAAAATTCCAACAAATACCAACCCAAACAAGGCCAATATATGTAACAAAACAGCTTCGAAGAATACAAAACTTTTAAACAACCAACTAGGCGAATCTTACGAAAGAACAAGAGTGAATTCTTTTTTTCGCCCTTGAAATTTATCCTTTATTCTATTTAGATCCTTAGTTTTTAATTTGTCCTAGTTGAATCCTTAAAGTTATGTTCTCATAACAATTAAGTTTTTCCGTCAAGTGGCCTGTTAGTGAGATCCTATATGGCATCTCACATGGACATTGGGCAGTCAAATTACCTTTATTCTTAACAAGTGAGTTGTAAGAAAAGCAATCGTCATGGTTTCATCTTGTTATGTCAAAAAAGTGATTAGGGATTTGATGTTAGCTAAGGTTCTAAGGATTTAAGAGCTTGTTTGATTCATGGTACAAGATTAGGATTAGGTGGAATTGGACTAACTTAATTCCACCTTAATCATTAGTCTCACATTTGTTTGGTAATTGAAGTAAAACTAAGTTAATCTTCTTATGTCTTATAGTTTGATCAAATCGCATCAGCTCTTAATATTCCTTATGGAACAAACACAAGGGACACCACCAACGGTGCTAACTTTGCTAACGCAGCTATGACCACACTTTTCTATACAGGACGGGGCACTAAATTGCAAGGATAAAATAGTATCTATGCGATAAAATTATAGATCAAATATTTCACTTCCTCTCATAAAACAAAACACTTTGCTAGTCTGATCAGGATTGCATCAAGGTGAAGCCGCAAAGTGCTTTAGTCTTTTTGGATCAGTTTAGTATCTTTGATTATGCCTACTTATTCTTACAAGGAAAAAACCCATGGGAGGTTGATGTGTACGTGCCACAAGTCACTGAAATCATCAAGAATATGTTAAAGAAGTTGATTAACATGGGTGCCTCAAATTTTTTTATGACTGGAAATCTTCCATTAGGATACCTGTTTGAATTACTTGACAATATTATCCAACCAGGATCAAGATTTTATGCAATACAATGCTAACAAGTATTGTCATTTGGGACTCATAACAATTGCCTCAAGCAATCTCTTGAAGAGCTAAAGCAAGATCATCCTCATGTCTATTTTGTACGTGTGTGTTGATTACTACGTAGCCTCTTAATCCATATGTATTCTTCGTAATTGTGCATTATGTTGAAATTAAAGAATGGGTTGCTGTTAAAAGCTTGTTGTGGAACTAGGGGTGCATATAATTTCGATCCAACAATGATGTCTGGCAATGATGGTGTTACTATCTACTCAAATCCTCACTGAGATGGATTTCATCTTACGGAGAAGGCCTATAAGCTCATTGTGGAACATTTTACTAAGAGATCAAGCAAGTTTCTTCATCTAGAGAACTTCAACTTCCAACAAAGTCATTCATTTGATTGTCAAAATGTCGACAGAGATACCACATTATGCATGAGCATTATTAATAAAAAAAAAATTTAGTTGGAAAACTAATTTGAAAAACGAGGAATACTTTAAGGACCAAAATCGAATTTGAGCCTTTAGTCTTTAGTCTTTGACGCATTCAAAAGATCATATTTTTAGTTTGGTGGAGAAAGTTAGCTATAGAGGAGTTTTCTTTTCAATTTTCTCACCCCCAAAAAAAATTGTTTCTTCTACATATTCTGTTGGGATATGAATCACATTCTTGATGTAGGACCCTAGAAGCTTAATAGGCCAGATACTTGAGTAGAAAGTCTTTTCTGACTTGTTTAGTAGCATGTTGACAAAGATGAAGTACTTACAACCGGAACGAGAAGACATAGTCACGATGTTAATGGTGGGCAAGGGATGGGAGAGGTTTCCATGGTACCTTTAGAGAGAGATAAGTTGAAGAGGCCAAGTGTATTCAAGGTTGAAGAATTGCTCGTGATTATATCAAGAGAAAAGCGAGACAAAGTGAGCGAGTGGAGCACTTCAAGGAAGGTGGAGGAAAGATCAAGTTCCAAGTCTCTAGATTTTTGAAATAAGGAGTGCATCTACAATGATGAAGAAGAACACACGCAATTGCAAAGCAAGGCCACAGTAGAGAACTTAAGGAGCTGAGTAGAATGAAACAGAGTGATAATGGAAAGGATAATGTGGATGTTGAGATACAAGTTCTTGATGCTTCAAAGGTAGTGATGACAGATACCATGAACGAAGAAAGCTTGTACATGTTGAATGAGATGATGATTGCTTCGAAGAGTAAGCGGATGAGATAGGAAGACCAAAAGGAACAATCGCACCAACCAAAAAAGAAAGCCAAATTTGATGATGAGGTGGAGAATTTGAGCCAATGTGGAGATTTGTTAGAATTTTGGCTCAATTCTCACAAAAAAGACTTCTAATTAGTTTGGGAAAAGTTATTTCCTATTTTTTAGTTGTTTATTCTAGTAGAAATAGTAGTAATTTTCTATTAGATTGTTGATTGTATAAGTAGTAGTAGTCTACTATAATGTTGTTGTTCTTTTCCTAATAGTATTAGGAAAATATCCTTTATATAAAGAGGTTCTAGAGAAGATTTTAGGCACACTCATAATTTCTATATACATTGTAAACTTAAGGAGATTACGACTAGAGCTAGGATGAGAGCTTTGGGTGTATTGGGGTTTTTGGTTGTCAAGTAGAAAGAGCAGTTACAACTAGAGTTAGGTTAAGAGCCTTTATTGTATTGATAGATACCGTGAACAAAGAAAGCTTATACGTGTTGAATGAGAGGATGATTGCTTCAAAGAGTAACCGGATGAGATGGGAAGACCGAAAAGAACAATCTCACCAACCAAAGAAAAAAGTCAAATTAGATGATGAGGTGGAGAATTTGAGCTAAGGTGGAGAATTTGAGCTGAGGTGGAGATTTGTTAGAATTTTGGCTCAATTCTCACAAAGAAGACTTCTAATTGGTTTGTGAAAAGTTGTTTCCATTTTGTAGTTTCTTATTCTAGTAGGAATAGTAGTAATTTCCTATTAGATTGTTGATTGTACAAGTAGTAGTAGTCTACTATGATGTTGTTGTTCTTTTCCTAGCAGTGTTAGGAAAATATCCTCCATATAAAAGGGTCTCAAAGAAGATTTGAGGCACACTCATAATTCCTATAAACATCGTAAACTAGAGAAGATTACTACTAGAGCTAGGATGAGAGCTTTGGGTGTATTAGGGTTTTGGTTTGTTAAGTAGAGATGGCAGTTACAACTAGAGCTAGGTTAAGAGCTTTTGTTGTATTGAAACTTTGGGTGAGAGTCTGAAAACTTTTCTTTTCCTAAAGTTGTAATTGAAGATTAATAAAAGATTTGATTTATTGGTAGATGTAGGCAACAAGGTTGCCGAACCACATTAATTCTTAGTGTTCTTACTCTTTATTTGATTTTCCTAGTTAACTGTTGTGGTTGTGTTTTTTGCCTAAAATTTGAGAAGGTGGATTTTAAAGGTAAAATCCCAACATGTGGTATCGGGGTTGTGATTCCGTTGGCAAAAATACAAGAAGTGGGCATGATTAGTATTGAGCTATTTAATGAATTGAAAATAGAAGAAGGTATGATGAATCTTAACTTTTTCAATTCCATTATCACTAATTTGTTTAGTAGTATGTTGACAGAGATGAAGTACTTACAACCGGAAGGAGATGACATAGTCACGATGTTAATGGTGGGCAAGGAAGATTTGATGGATGGGGAGATTTCCACAGTACTTCTAGAGAGAGATAAGTTAGAGAGGCTAAGTGTGTTCAAGGTCGAAGAACTATTCGTGATTATATCAAGAGAAGAGCCAAATAAAGTAAACAAGTGGAGCACTTCTAGGAAGGTGGAGGAAAGATCAAGTTCCAAGTCTCTAGATTTTTGAAATAAGGAGTGCATCTACAATGATGAAGAAGAACACACGTAATTGCAAAGCAAGGCCACAGTGGAGGACTTAAGGAGCTGAGTAGAATGAAACAGAGTGATAATGGAAAGGCTAATGTGGATGTTGAGATACAAGTTCTTGATGCTTCAAAGGTAGTGATGACAGATACCATGAACGAAGAAAGCTTGTACATGTTGAATGAGATGATGATTGCTTCGAAGAGTAAGCGGATGAGATAGGAAGACCAAAAGGAACAATCGCACCAACCAAAGAAGAAAGCCAAATTTGATGATGAGGTGGAGAATTTGAGCCAATGTGGAGATTTGTTAGAATTTTGGCTCAATTCTCACAAAAAAGACTTCTAATTAGTTTGGGAAAAGTTATTTCCTATTTTTTAGTTGTTTATTCTAGTAGGAACAGTAGTAATTTTCTATTAGATTGTTGATTGTATAAGTAGTAGTAGTCTACTATAATGTTGTTGTTCTTTTCCTAATAGTATTAGGAAAATATCCTTTATATAAAGGGGTCAAAGAGAAGATTTTAGGCACACTCATAATTTCTATATACATTGTAAACTTAAGGAGATTACTACTAGAGCTAGGATGAGAGCTTTAGGTGTGTTGGGGTTTTGGGTTGTCAAGTAGAGAGGGAAATTACAACTAGAGTTAGGTTAAGAGCCTTTATTGTATTGAGGCTTTGGGGTGAGAGTTTGACAACTTTGCTCTTCCTAAAGTTATAATTGCAGATTAATAAAACAGTTGGTTTATTGGTGGATGCAGGCAAAGAGGTTACTGAACCACATTAATTTTTAGTATTCTTACTCTTTATTTGATTTGCCTATTTATTATTGTGGTTGTGTTTTTTGCCTAAAATTTGAGTAGGTAGATTTTAAAGGTAAAATTCCAACAAATACCAACCCAAACAAGGCCAATATATGTAACAAAACAGCTTCGAAGAATACAAAACTTTTAAACAACCAACTAGGCGAATCTTACGAAAGAACAAGAGTGAATTCTTTTTTTCGTCCTTAAAATTTATCCTTTATCCTATTTAGATCCTTAGTTTTTAATTTTTCCTAGTTGAATCCTTAAAGTTATGTTCTCATCACAATTAAGTTTTTCCATCAAGTGGCTTGTTAGTGAGATCCTCTATGGCATCTCACATGGACATTGGGTAGTCAAATTACATTTATTCTTAACAAATGAGTTGTAAGGAAAGCAATCGTCATGGTTTCATCTTGTTATGTCGAAAAAGTGATTAGGGATTTGATGTTGGCTAAGGTTAAGGATTTGATGTTAGCTAAGGTTCTAAGGATTTAAGAGCTTGTTTGATTCATGGTACAAGATTGGGATTAGGTGGAATTGGACTAACTTAATTCCACCTTAATCATTAGTGTCACATTTGTTTGGCAATTGAAGTAAAACTAAGTTAATCTTCTTATGTCTTATAGTTTGATCAAATCGCATCAGCTCTTAATATTCCTTATGGAACAAACACAAGGGACACCACCAACAGTGCTAACTTTGCTACCGCAGCTATGACCACACTTTTCTATATAGGACGGGGCACTGAATTGCAAGGATAAAATAGTATCCATGCGATAGAATTATAGATCAAATATTTCGCTTCCTCTCATAAAACAAAACACTTTGCTAGTCTGATCAGGATTGCATCAAGGTGAAGCCGCAAAGTGCTTTAGTCTTTTTGGATCAGTTTAGTATCTTTGATTATGCCTACTTATTCTTACAAGGAAAATACTCATGGAAGGTTGATATGTACGTGCCACAAGTCACTGAAATCATCAAGAATATGTTAAAGAAGTTGATTAACATGGGTGCCTCAAATTTTTTTGTGACTGGAACTCTTCCATTAGGATGCTTGTTTGAATTACTTGACAATATTATCCAACCAGGATCAAGATTTTATGTAATACAATGCTAACAAGTATTGTCATTTGGGACTCATAACAATTACCTCAAGCAATCTCTTGAAGAGCTAAAGCAAGATCATCCTCATGTCTATTTTGTACGTGTGTGTTGATTACTACATAGCCTCTTAATCCCTGTGTATTCTTCGTAATTGTGCATTATGTTGAAATTAAAGAATGGGTTGTTGTTAAAAGCTTGTTGTGGAACTAAGGGTGAATATAATTTCGATCCAACAATGATGTCTGGCAATGATGGTGTTACTATCTACTCAGATCCTCACTGAGATGGATTTCATCTTACAGAGAAGGCCTATAAGCTCATTGTGGAACATTTTACTAAGGGATCAAGCAAGTTTCTTCATCTAGAGAACTTCAACTTCCAACAAAGTCATTCATTTAATTGTCAAAATGTCGACAGAGATACCACATTAAGATTCATTGTTCATGAGCATAATTAATAAATAAAAAATTTGTTAGGAAACTAATTTGAAAAACGAGGAATACTTTAGGGACCAAAATCGAATTTGAGCCTTTAGTCTTTAGTCTTTGACACATTCAAAAGATCATATTTTTAGTTTGGTGGAGAAAGTTAGCTATAGAGGAATTTTCTTTTCAATTTTCTCACCCCCAAAAAAATTGTTTCTTCTACATATTCTGTTGTGATATGAATCACATTCTTGATGTAGGATCCTAGAAGCGTAATAGGCCAGATACTTGAGTAGGAAGTCTTTTCTGACTTATAGTGAATGGGTGGAGTTGGAATCGAGGTGAATTCGATTCAACTTTGTATCACTGAAGGCATTATCAGTAATGTTATGAAGATTCAAGGCCTTAGAAGAATTGGAAAACTCTATCTAATTGAGAGTTTGACCAGTAAGGTGCATCTAAAGTGAAATTCAGTTGAAGATGGTGGAAGGCAAAGAATCTCATGGAACACTTGAACGCTTTTGATGGAATTGTGGATCAACTACGATAAGTTAATGGTTGAAGCTACACATGCTCATTGGCCAGGGTTTTCGAATAAGGTGGAGTCATGGTCGTTTGTTAATTTAGGTTGTGTGTAACTAGTGGACTTGAAGGCCAATGGTTTTTGTCTATAGCATTGACAAGTAGGTGGAGGTACAACTAATCTTTAAGGTGACATGAATATTCATTAAGTTAGAGATTTTTTGGGATTTGATTCATATTCTTGATGTGGGATCCTAGAAGCTTGATAGACAAGATACTTAAGTATGAAGTTTTTTCTAACTTAGAGACCCAGTATCTTTAGGAATTTTTTTTTTTTTTGAATTAGAGACTAAATATCTTAAGGAGCAAGTTTTTGGTGGCTATATATATGTGTACACTGGAAATACGAGGGAATACCTATAAAGCAACACAAGGACAAGTAAAGGAACAGCCAGGTGAAGGAAAAAGTTGGGGATAGGTTCCTTTAAGGGGTTGTGTGCTTGTGGTGTGTTGATTCGTATTCTCAATGGGTTAGTATTGAGAGTATGAGGGATAAACTTAGGTGAGAGTGTTCTTTGGGTTAAGAAACGATGTATAAGGGTTCATGAGATTGGAATTTCGGGATAAAAACACAATTAGTATTTTTCTTGTATTTCTCTTATAGTAAAGAACGAGTTTACTCTCTCCATGGACGTAGGCAGGATTGTATCGAACCACGTAAATCTTGTGTGCCCACTTTCATAATTTTTATCGTTATTTATTTCTTATCATTAAATTGGTGGTGTGTAGTGGTTTATTTGAATCTCAAATTAATACGTTTCTACGTGATTTGGGAAAATTCCCATCATTTTCTTATGATTGTTGCTTTCCTCTAGTTCTTTGTTGTTTCTTAATGTTGTGCTCCATTTGCTTCGATGAGATTGTGATTCGCCGTCATCAATACTAGTGACATTGACATCGCTCTATCTAATCATATCATGCTCTTTTAGACAACTACGATTTTGTGCATCTCAAGTAAAATTTTAAACTAATCATAATCTCTAGTTTCATTCTTTGATTTGCTTTATGGCTTGACAATCGAGTAAAAGTTGCTTCAATTATATATATATTAAACAGAGCATAAAAAGGGGGATAAATATATTTTCCCCTCGAGATTTGGCATACACTACACTTACTCCCTCGTAGTTTTAGAAATGACAGTCACACCTTTTGACCAAACTCCTTTAGACAACTACGATTTTGTGCATCTAAGATAAAATTTTAAACTAATTGTAATCTCTAGTTTCATTCTTTGATTTGCTTTATGGCTTGACAATCGACTGAAAGTTGCTTCAACCATATATATATTAAGCACAGCATAAAAAGGGGGATAAATACATTTTCCCCCTCGAGGTTTGGTATAAACTACACTTACCCCATCGTTGTTTTGGAAATGACAATCACAGATAATCACAACTTTTGACCAAACATATTCTATTAATTTCTAACTGAGATGATGAAATGATAAAAATACCCACTATTAAAATACTTCTATGCATACTCTCTCTCTTATTTGTCCTCTTATATTCTTCTGGTCGTCTTCTTCGACAGATCAATATCTTCTTTTTTTGTCAGTTTTTAAGACAAAAGCAAAAAAAATGTTGTTATTTTTTCCTCAAAAAATCTAAAAATATATAGATTAATCAATTTGAATTTTTCCTAAACAATTTTTTTCCTCGTTTCAATCAAACACACAAATTTCTTCTTCTTTAACCAAGTTTGTGAAGATTCTTGTCAAAGTGTGGGGCACAATTAGTTTCTCAGGAACTCTAGTGGATTAACGAAGCAGTTTGCACAACTTGGGGTAAATTTGTTTAAAGAAATAATAAAAAATGTATGAATGATCGAAAAAGGGGAAGAACGTAAAGAACTAATGTGTTTTGGGAAGTTTAAATATTACTTTATAAAGTACAATAAGGGTAATATGGGGTTAAACCAAAATTATGATGGCATGTCTTGCTCGATGACCATTTTTTAACAGTTGACTGATATATTTTTTGACGGTATGGGGTAAAACCCAAACTATGAATAAAACAAAAAAGATAACTGTCATTTTCAAAATTATGATGGGTAAATGTACATCATGCCAAACCTTGAGGGGGAAAATTTATTTATCCATAAAAAAAATGCTAGATTTATTTTTATCAAAATCAAATAACAGTAGCTAGAGTTTTTAGGCTTGTTTGGGAATCACTTTAAACAAACTTAAATAACTTTACTTAAAGTGGTTCAAAGCAAAGTGATTTAAGCTTACTTAAAGTGATTCCAAACAACGCCTTGGGTTGGGGCTTGGTGTTTTTGTGATGATAGCTATGATTGAATTTGTTGATGTACTTGAGTAAAAAATATTGTTGAAGTACTTTTTTTAAAGAAAGTATTGCTTCTGTTCAAGCATAACATTTTATTACATTAGCATAATTAAGTAACTCAATTATATCCATATTAGTTAGAATAAGCGTTCTTCAAAAAGCCTTTTTTATAACGTATGGACCTTCACAATTAAGAGCTAACTTTTCTCATGGTCACTTGCAATTGGGGATATTTTCTTGAGTACTAGATTTTCTGCTTTAAATTCATGGGGTCATACTTTCTTGTTGTATACTCTCGTCTCCCATTCTTTTTTGGTACAATTGCCTATGGCATAAGGTGGTCATCCGAGGTTCAATTAGGAAGAAATCATCATACAAATAAGTTCAATAATGTAAACCATCAACATGTTATTACACATCGAATAAACACACCATCTGAAGAGACATTTTCTCTGATATTGTTTTGAATTTGTTTTCTTTTTACTTTGTCTTTATAATTTGAATTTCATATTATTTTGTTTCATTTGAATTTGGAGTTAGTTTAGATAGAGCAGTTGTATTTGAATTTGGAGTTAGATATAGCTGTTGTATTTGAATTTGGAGTTAGTTTAGATAGAGTTGTTGTATTTGAATTTAGAGTTACATAGAGCTATTGTATTTGAATTTCCTTGTAACCTACTATAAATACTGATCAATGCAAAATCATTTTGTGTGGCATTTCTTTCATTTCCTATCTTCTACATTTCTTTGTATATGGTATCTGAGCACCTACCATCACTTTCTTTCTTTCTTTAATCTTTCTTTTCCTTTGACTTTTCCTTATCTCTACTATCTCTTTTTCTTCTCTAAGCTACTACATCCATGACTACAAACAATCAATCAAATTCTTCAACCTCCCAACCTGCAATTCACAACATCAACGAGCCAAATAATACCTTAATCACTATCAATATCTCAGCTTAGGCCACACTCAAACTCACCAACAATAATTACATCTCATGGAAGCTTCAATTTCACATCCTCTTTATCGGATATGATCTCCTAGGATATGTAGATGGATCAAAACCATATCCACCAGCCACTGTTACTACAAACAACACCACTACACCAAATCTTGCTCACATTATATGGGTTCGACAAGATCAATTAATTCTAAATGCTCTTGTTGGATCTCTTTCTTCCACTATCATTCCTTTCGTTGCTCGAGCTAAGACATCACGGGAAGCATGGACAATTTTGGCAAACACGTATGTTAAGCCGTCATGAGGATGCATTAAGCAGGTAAAAAGTCACCTTAAAAATCTAATCAACGGCTCTCAAAGTGTTACTGATTTCCTACAAACAATGAGAGCTCGTGCTGATGAGCTTGCAATTCTTGGAGCACCAATAAAAGAAGATGATCTCAGAGAGAAAATCCTTTATGGTTTTAGTGATGAGTACAAATAACTTGTTCATTCAGTCCAAGCTCGAGACACTATGATCACTTTTGACGAGCTTCATGAAAAACTTTTGAATTTTGAAGCAACTCTCTATAGCATAAAATCTGAACCTGCTCATTTTCCGGCATCGACAAATCCTGCAAATCGAACCAACAATGGTTGGCTTTCTTTGAACATCTCTAGGAACAGAAACAACAGTAGTTGGAGTCCATCACAATTCTTGGGACATAGCAACACGGGTTGGTGCCCATCCCCAAACTATAATAATTACTCCCCGCATCCACCAATGTCGGGCCAAACTGCAGTCGAAATGATGACCTCCTCATCTCTATCTTGGCCACTACCAAATTTTTGGGATTCATGGACATACAGCCAAGAAGTGTCCATTCTTTTGCCTTCTTCCCATTCAGCCATCCACCATCACAAGTGTTCCAATGACCAACTCTCCAATACCATGGCAACCTCGAGCACACTTTGCTGCAAACACTTCTTCCAACACTCCAACATGACTACTAGATAGTGGTGTTTCTCATCATGTCACTATAGACTTGAGCAATCTATCTCTTCATGTGCCTTACATAGGTTTTGATGACATCATGATCAATGATGGCACGGGTGTCCCCATCACTCATACTGGTTCCACTTCTCTTACCACTCCTAACACCTCTTTTCAATTAAATAATGTTCTTTGTGTACCTAGCATAAAGAAAAAATCTCCATTTCATAATTTTGTCTCTCAAATAATGTGTCCATTGAATTTTTACCCTCTTCTTTTCTTGTGAAAGAACTACGAACGGGGGAAACTATTTTGAAAGGCTAAACGAAGGATTGGGTGTATGAATGACCATAATCTTCTCCAATAAATTCTCCTCTGTTAGCATTTTCTAGTATCAAGACAACTCTCTCTGAGTGGCATCATCGATTAGGTCATCCAATATCTCCCATTTTAAATCGCATTCTTTCCTATTATCAATTAGACTCATCCACATCATTGTCTTCCAATTTTTTATGTAATACTTGTCACTGCAATAAAAGTCACAAACTTTCCTTTTCTAATTCTTCCATTGTCTCTTCTCAACCACTTTAAATAATTTTCTCTGATGTATGGACTTCACCTATTTTCTCACATGATAGTTTTAAATATTATGTCATCTTTGTTGATCAATTCACCAAACACATATGGTTTTATCCACTTAAGTACAAATCTGAAGTCAAAAATGTTTTTAACAGATTTAAAGCTATTGTGGAAAAACACTTCACACTTAATATTTACAAACTTTATTCGGATAATGGTCGTGAATATTTAGCTTTAGTCAACTTTCTTACTACTAATGGAATCTCTCATCTCACTACTCCACCACACACTCCTGAACATAATGGCTACTCATAAAGAAGACACTGTCACATTATTGAAACAGGTTTATCCCTACTCTCTCATGCCTCAATACCTTTAACCTTTTGGCCTCAATCCTGTGCTATTGTAGTTTATCTAATCAATAGAATGCCAACTCCAACACTTAATCTTTCATCTCCTTTTGAAAACATTTTTGCAACTTCTCCAAACTATTCAAAACTTCGGATCTTTGGATGTTTATGCTACCCTTGGCTTCACCTCTACTCCTCTCACATACTTGATGCTCGCTCTAAACCATGTGTCTTTCTAAGCTACTCTCTTACACAGAGTGCATATCCTTGTTTCCATCCATCTATATCAAAAACATATGTCTCTAGGCATGTCAAGTTTATTGAGTCGGTGTTTCCATTTCACACACTGTCCACTCACATTCCTCGTCCGCAATCTGATACTGTGTCTACCTAGATTCCTCAGCCTATCATTGTTCCATTGCCAACAACACCTTCACCAACAGACGCCACCCCATCTAACGTGCAACCTATCAGGCAGACCCAGTGCACAGTATCGTAGTTTTATATTAAAGTGATGAGAAGAGTATCGTCCTCAGGGATTGGTAACTCACTTTTGACAAGTACCGAAATTATGCTAATCTCGACTTTATTTAGAAAAGTTACTGAGATTGTTTTTAATTGCAATTTGAAATAAAATCAAATCAATCGAAAAGAAAGTTGTTGTTCGAAGATCAAATTAATGAGAAAAAGAACTTCTAGGAAATTGATTTCACCTAATCCCTCACTATGCTTTTCTCATCTAACTAATTGAATTTAATTCTCTCTATTTGTTAGCAAAATCTCCAAACTCATCCAAAAGCCTCTTTCAACAGTCAATTGGTAATATTCTTGTTCATCATTTTACACAAAAGTATGCAAATAATAAAGCAAGAAAGCATTAAGACCAATGATTTTAAGACTACATAGGGTCATATAAGTCTTTCGATCTCTATATTTACCTATGCTGAAATATCCAAGTTCTATCCTATAATTCCCTATTTCGATAGCAAATCACAAGATCAAAATCATCTAATAAATGGTTAGTCAATTAGAAACAATAAGCTCAGAATAAATCAGATAAACATAGAAGAGAATTACTTCAAATTAGCATAGAAAAGCAAGCATAGTTTGAAACTAGATTACGTCGTTTTCCTAGAATAAAGAATATTTACTTCTTGCTAAAAATTAATTCAACATCAACAAATTCACCATATTTTTTCAAGAGAAGAAATTCTACACTGAAAAATATTCACCGCCGTCGTCAGCCTCTTCCTCATTGATAGCAAAGCCTTCGAGATCCACCCTTTGAAGATGAAGTAAAATGGGGCTTTTATAAGGAAACTCCACGAGTGCAATGTGTTTCCAACCGTTGTAGGACATGGGATGTGGAATGTGTTTCCAACTGATATGGGATGTGGGATTTAAGCCTTCACATGCCGCTCAAAACTTCTGCTCACACCTTTCTTATTTTAGCAACTCTCATACTCAAATAAAATCTTCATTTAAATGGGAGAAAAAAATCCCTAGACAATAGGCTGCTAAAATTTGGATCTTCCTCTTTTTCAAATCTGAAATAAAATTTAATGACAACAATGAAGCCTAAAACCAACGTAAATAATAAAATTATACTAAAGTTTAAAGTTAAGAAGTGATAAAATATAGGAAATTATGCAACGCATCAAACACCCCAAATTTAAAACTTTGTTTGTTCTCAAATAAAAATAAAATGAAATAACCCCATAGAAAAATCTCATCACTCACCAAGCCATGATCTGAATTTAGATTTCATTACTAGTATCTTACTCTTTTAATATTAAGGATGGTAGGAAAATTAATTAAAAATTTAGCAATTTGTCAAGCAAGAGTTAAGAGATTACTTCAACCTAAAGTTAAGACCTTGAGTGTGTGTGTGATATAGTCAATTTAACTCCAAACCACCTGCAAACTCAGATAAAAGTATAACAACTGAGACCTGAGGAATTCTTTCAAAACTTAACCCCATAAGTCCAATTTTCATAAATCCTCTCCACTAATGTAGTCAACACCAAAATCAGAGATCAAAAGGTCTTTAATCAGGTTATAATGACAAGCCATAAGGTGAGGGCTAAGAAAGAAATTGATAAGGAAAATTAAAGAAAACTGAGAAAATACTTGGTGGAAAGAACAATAAAAGAGATATCCGCAGGATTCAAATCATAACTCTTTCTCGACTATATGCTCACACTGGTGACATTATTATTGTTGTAATCAATGAAGCAATACCAAGTACACCTTTAACAAAATCTGAAGTGATCTACACTCCACTTATTGAGTTTTCTCTATTTTATGCTTCCTTCCATGATGGATAAATCACCTTTGGGCAAAAGACAAACCCAGAAAAAATATTTCTTTTTTTTTTTTCTCTTTTTCTTTCAACCTCCCACTTTTTTCGTTTCGCCTCCTCAGTTCTTATAGCCTTTTTAAATTTTCAACCACTTTAGCCTTTTTTTCACACATTTTGATCAAACAGAGCATAATTTCCTTTGAACTAACTTTCTCTTTAAATGTATATTTCCACCAAAGTATTTTCTCAAACTGTAAAAAGTAAATTCATGGTTTTTCAGGCTTAGAACCGGAATGGTTAATGTAGTTAAAAGATTAAATAAAGGCTTATGTAAAATAAGGCTCAAAATGGTTGACTATGGAAATACACCATGCAATGATGGTATGATAACTAGGATGGCTGGGAAAGCTTTTTGGTTATGATAAAAAAAAAAATACCTAGATCATTTCTCTAATATTTGGTATCAACTAGGATTTCGCCTCAATGATCCATCAACGGATTCTAGAGTAAAGCAAGATTGAACTTCTCAGACCTAGTTAAGTTACTCATACTCTTCATCAGCAAAATGGAATAAAAAAACCGACTATGTGCACAATTATGTTCAAGGCCAAAGATTTAAATCAATATACTCGTAAAACTCAGCCTGACAAAAAAGAAATTTTCAAAAAAAATTCTCAGCCCTATCCTCAATCACAAATTTCAAAGTCATAGAGAATTCAATCATACTCAAATGCATGCTTGGTAAGAAATTCAAAAACTCAAGACTTATAAAATCATAAGTAAAATAAAATAACCAGCAATCAAGAAGAAAAAATGACTATAGGAGTTTACACCCCCAAACTTAAACTAAACAATGTCATCATTGTAATTCAAAAGTGAGAGAGAATGAAGAAATGAAAAGAACTTCCTTGGTTTCATGGTGAATTAGTCGTAGTTTGCAATTTCCAGCTCTTTATTATTGCTAAATAAACCTACATCAAAATTCAAATTATTCAAAACAAAAATAAAATAATAAAAGAAAGCTCTATGGGCTGCCTCCCATAAGCACTTGTTTCAAAGTCTACAGCCAAACTTTTCAATCTTCATCAATTAGGGTCTCCAAGAGGAATAAGTGCACAGTTCCTCTCAACTTGTTCCCCATAATAGTGCTTCAATCTCTAACCATTAACTCTGAATATATTCTCTGTCTTGTCCTTCAAGTTTATTGCTCCAAAGAGGAAACACTGTCAATTGTATAAGGACCTGTCCATCTTGATTTTAACTTGCCCGAGAAGAGTTTGAGTCTTGAATTAAAGAGTAAAACTTGTTGTCCTGGTGCAAACTCATACCTAAGAATCTGTTTGTCATGCCACTTCTTCGTCTGTTCTTTGTAGATCATTGCATTTTCATAAGTATCATTCCGGAATTCATCCATCTCATCAAATTGTAAGAGTCGCTTTTCTCCTGCTGCATTTAAATCAAAATTAATCTTTTTTACAGCCTAATAAGTTATATGCTCCAACTCGACAGGAAGATGACACGTCTTTCAAAACACTAATCGGTAAGGAGACATCCTGATAGGTGTTTTAAAAGCTGTATGGTATGCCCACAAAGCATCATCAAGCTTCTTTGCCCAATCCTTCCTTTTGGTGTTGACTATCTTCTCAAGGATGTTCTTGATTTCTCGATTTGAAATTTCAGCTTGGCTATTAGTTTGAGGATGGTAGCCAAGTGCTATCTTGTGCTTCACAACATATTTAGAAAGAAGGTTTTCAAACAACTTGTTGCAAAAATGGGTCCCTTCGTCACTAATAATAGCTCGTGGAGTGTCAAATCTTGTGAATATATTCTTATGTAGAAATTTGAGCACTACCTTTGCATTGTTTATTGTTGTAATAATTGCTTCCACCCATTTTGACACATAATCCACTACTAACAAGATATAAACAAAGCCAAAAGAAGGAGGAAAATGACCCATAAAATCGATTCCCCAAACATCAAATAACTTAACCTCTAAGATATTTTTCAATGGTAGCTCTTGACGCCTTGAAATATTTCCCATACGTTGGCACCGATCACAAGTTTTCACCAAAGTATAACTATCACGAAAAATAGACAACCAAAAGAAACCACTTTGAAATACCTTAGCTGCTGTTAGTGTTGCTCCAAAATGACCTCCATATGATGATGAATGGCAATGATGGAGAATGGCTTACATCTCTTCTTCTTGTACACATCTTCGGATGATTTCATCAAGGCATCTTTTGAACAGCAAAGGCTCATACCAAAAATAATATTTCACATCATGTAGAAACTTCTTGCGTTAGTGGTAAGTGAGATCTGGTGGCAATACTTTACAGGCTAGGTAGTTTATAATATCAGCATACCAAGGAATCTTGATCTCACATGCAAACAACTGCTCATCAGGGAATGCTTCTTGGATCTCTGAATTTGGTCTCACTTTCTCTTGCTCCAGC